>OY720304.1:22087863-24488447 GCA_963082785.1 Philonthus spinipes | reverse complement strand
GTGGGGTTATCGGTTGTCACCGCGTCCTCCGTGTCGTCGGATCGATAGTTCCGATCGATACCTGCAACAACCGAATATCCGCGATTAATAGTTTCTCCCTGCCTTTTGCGCCGCGTAATTGTAAACACAAAAGCCCTCCACTGGGTTGTATCGGATAACAAAGCTGCGAGGTGGATCAGGAAACTCGCATTACGCACAATACGCAGTATGTTTCTATTAAAATGGTATTATAAACACAACAGTATCGTAATCGTTAAAACATACGTTTTATTGCGTGCATTTTTTTCTTTTCCTATTATAAAGTGTAATATTAACATTTTGCAATTGATATTCAATTAAAATAAAACTTCATAAAATTCATAATAAAATTTACTTCATTCTTATGAATTTCATATAAGGGTTGATTGGTTTAGGTTGGATTCCCAAAAAAAAAATATTTGAGGAATTGTGGAGAGGGTTGTTAGGATGTTTAAGAATGGTGAGGGTTTTTAGGGAGGGTCTTCTGGGATGTGATAGAGAGAATCTAGTTTTATTTGGGAGAACCGTGGTGTAATAAGGGCAATTTCCAGCACTTATTATTATAAGATGTGGTTTTATTTGGGAAAATAGTATAGCACCGTTTTGTAATAAGTGGACTTATTATTATAGAATATGACGTTTGAAGGATATTTGGGAATCAGAATGAATACCGACTTGCATGCATGGGAGAGGGGAATCATTAAACTAAAAGTGAACGTTTACTCTATTCACTATAATAAATCTATAAACTATATAAATTTCAATGTACAATGAGATATAATTTAAATTAAATCTTGAATCTTGGAGGCGTTCACTTTGTGGTACATTTTCAATTTTGATGTAAAGAAAACTCTTAATTTTTTCATACCACTTTTATTTTACTTTAGTGGCTAGTTTCAATTACACAGTAAACATTATCAATCTAAGTTTTTTAATTAATCATTTTATATTGATTACCGTGTTTTTTTTAAACTAGTCACTAAAGTAAAAAAAAAGTGGTATAAAAAAGTGTATTCTTTACATCATAATTTAAATTAATTAAGTATAAGGGAAGAGAAACACCTCTGATGGGATTGAATCCATGTCCCTCTATTTCTAGCGGAGTGCGTTACCACAGCGTTACAAGATAGACATGTGATATCAAATATCCATTCAGTGCTTCAAGTTCACTTATATTAAAATTTTACAAACATTATATTAAATATCAATATGTAACATATCCACAAAAGCTAGTTTCATATTTCATCTACGATTATACATTTAAATATTCCTCTCATCTTATGTATAACGTATGAAGCTCCTTTATTTTTATATTATTATTTGCGAATAAAAATTCGTGATTTCTCATTTATTTTTATATTATTTTTTATTATTATTTGCGAATAAAAATTCGTGATTTCGAACAAGAATGGTATTTACGCGCGAATGCGCCCGTGGGGTTGTTTTCCATTTAATCTGGCATTACTTTGATATAACGCGAAATGCTTTCTATCGGGCCGTATCAATGCGAATAAGTATCCTCCGCCGGTATGAAATATGCATGGAATTTTCAGGTGAAATATGCCGAGAATTAACATAAAACACACGTCAGCTCGCCTGTTTGATCTCCACTCAACGCAAGACCATACAGAAAAAATAGACGCACACAAAAGTGATCTGAACAATAGATGGGTTTTTATAATAGTTGAAATAATAATTGAAAATGTTATTAATAGGCAGTAAGACATAAGAAGTCCACCTTACTTACAAATATCTTACTGAAACCATCAGCAACACCAAGTTCAGCCAGAGCGGGACCAATTTCAGTTCTTTCTATTATTTATAGTGTCCCTTAAGGTTCAGTTTTAGAACCTCATCTCTATTTAATATAAATTAATCACAGAATATTCGAAACTTATCACTACAAATAATTGGGAGATAATGCAAGCATTATTTGTTGCCTAATTTATTATTAAATCATCACTATAAAATAAATTTAAGTTTTATTAAAATTTATATAATATGTTTTCATACCTTCTATTTTGTAATTCATAATTATTAAAATATTCAAAAAAAAGTCGGCTTTACTTTCAAAATTACGCACTTTTAATTAATTACGAGTAATTAATAAATATTTCATATAATTTTCGGTTGTTACACCGAAACCAATTAAGCAGTTTTGGTATATAAGCACGGTTTTTGATACCATGCGTCAGTTCACTACCGAAAACCTACAGGACTACACACAGCAAAATGATCGCCAAGGTAAATATATTTATTATAAATTATATTTTAATTAAGAAATTAATCGGACAAAAAAACGACGGTCGATAGCCGGAAAACGTATAATATAGTATAAGAATTTCATTGTAACCCCGACACCAATTGGTAAAAGGGGACATCGATTATATATATATAATTTCATTGTTAATTTATTGTATATAGAATTGTCTGCAGAAATAAAGATGTTATATACATATCTGAAATTAAATAAATGTTTCTATATACAAATATCTTTATTCAGACAATTAATTTTTTACAAACATTGAGTATATAAACTAAAATAAAGTCTTTCTTCCCTAAATGCTTTTATTTTTATTATTTGAACGATTAAATTAAATTTTATTTAGATTGTCGCTCTCAGCGCCATTGTGGCGATAGCTTGTGCTGCGTACATTCCATCCCACCATTACGACAACCACGTCGAGCACGTCTACAACCACCATAAGCATCACGATTACGATCATCACGAACATAATTATGGACATCATGAAAAGTATGATGATGGACAGTATTACGAAAGCTACGACAAAGAGCATGAGAAATACGATGATGGACAGTATCGTGAACATCATGATGATGGAGAATACCATGAAGACCATCACGATGATGGGCAATATCATGAACATCACAACTACAAGGAAGAAGAACATCATTACGGAAACGAGCATTATAATCACCACGATGAACACCACGTAGATTATCATGTAAGTTTTATTTGCAATTTGTTTTTTTTTTGTTACAATGATGACATTTTATACAATATATATTATATAATTATAAGTTGCGTGAAGGTTGATTTATATTTTTAAAGAAACAATTTTCTTCATTTCTGTTTATTTTTAATACCAAATGTCCATTTAGATCATGATGTGGGCATTTTCAATGATTTACATGTACTTGTATTATCAGGTGCGCAACTAAGTTCTCGCTGTTTTTTTTTTTTTTTTTGATGAAACAAAAAGATTCTTTGTTTTTGAATCATTTTCAACGCATACAATCGCTTGGAAATGGCTTGGCGGGTAACTCCTAATGCTGAAGCAAGCTCTTTTTGCGTTTGGCATGATTCCTCATCGAGCAATGCTTCCAATTCAGCGTCTTCGATGGTTTTGGGCCTTCCTTCAGGCGAACGGTCGTCAACATCGAAATCACCGTCTTTGAAGTGACAGATCAATCATGATACGTTATTTCACTTAGAGCAGCATCTCCGTAAACTTTTTGGAATTCTCGATGCGCTTCAGTCGCCGTTTTCTTCGAATGAAAACACTTCCCTCAAGTGACAATTATTTGGCACAGAATCAGACATTTTCATACAACCAAAAGTATATGCAACAACATAATCACTAATATGTTAAAGCGGTTAATTTACCATACGCCTTAGCTTGGTTTATGACGTTTTGGTTATATCACAATCGGGCAGCACTTATTACTGGAGCTGTCTCTTGAAAAACAGCGGGAACTTAGTTGCGCACCTAATAAATATAAGAAAGCGAAGAAAATTGTACAAGTGTTTCTTTATATTTATTCAATATAATTACAGGCTGAACCGAAATACACCTTCAAATATGGCGTTGAAGACCCACATACTGGTGACAACAAATCCCAGCACGAGGAGCGCGATGGGGATGTCGTAAAGGGTGAATATTCTGTTGTTCAACCCGACGGAGTCATCCGCACTGTTCATTATACAGCTGACAAGCACAACGGCTTCAACGCTGTTGTCAGCACCAGTGGACATGCTTACCATCCGGAAGTTGTAGCTCATGACCATTATTACCACCATTGACAAGATTATTGATTTTTTTAATTACGGCTAACTTTATTTTTTGTATATAAATGAAAATAATCAAAAAAATTCATAAATAAATTTATCAGATCTAAAATATTGTTTCATTTTAAATAGCAGAGATTTTTGTATTGGTGGATATTAGAATTATATACGCTTAGATTCACGAAACTTATTCTTTCCGATTTTACTAAGACATATATTCGTTGTATCGTACTGAAAATAAAAATTATTCTCTGCTTATTTCGAGTATTTTTTGGTGAATGCGCCGGGAAAGTTACTCCGCTTGAATTAAAATTAATCGCTACTTGGTGGAAAAAAATGGACATATACTGCAGATATACAAGTATAATTTATCCAATTAATAAAATAAAATTATTTATTAATTTATATAATTAAATTAAAATAATTTGAAAATTATTAATGAATTAATTATTCTCTTTCTAATTGTTCTGTCATTAAAGACTAACGAAGTAAGTACAATGAAAATACAATAATCTGTTGAAATAATTACTTCCCGGACCCACGCCGTATATTGAATTACACAATAGATATTTGCCGTTGCATTTTTGCAATGCTGATAAAGCAACGTTTTTTGAATTTAAATAATGATGAAAATATTAAGTTTTTTTGATTCCAAACATAAATAACAACAAAATATATAGGATTTAATTATTGTTTAATTTGCTGAGCAAATTTATCCTAATATAAACAACTTAAAAATTATAGAATAAATTGCATGTATTGATTAAATTTAAATTCAATTTTTAATTATCAGAAATATTTATTTAGAATACATCTGAACTAAAACTTGAACATAGAAGAAGTAAAGTTTGTAACTCGTTGGGGTACGAATTACATACTTTACTTTATCTATCTTAACTAGAAATAGAATATAGAAGTAGTATAGTATGTAACTCATTGGGATACGAGTTAAATACTTTACTTTATCTATATTCGTCTGAACGAAAACTTGAAAATAGAAGAGGTATAGTATGTAATTCATTGGGATACGAGTTACTTAGTTTACTTTTTCTATGTTCAAGTTTTAGTTCGTGTGAACATAGAAAAAGTAAAGTATGTAACTCGTATCCCAACGAGTTACTATAATTCTTATATATATTCAAGTTTATTTAAAATAAATATTTCTGATAATTACGTATAAAATATTCACGAATAAAGTTGCATCAATATTTAAATAATACTGCAATATTGCATATTAATGCAACATTTTTCATGTCCTTTCTACTCAGTAGGATTGAGTAATTATTGCACTCTCGCCTTCAATTCGTGTAGCAATTTTCATACACATGACTAATTATTCCCATCGCACAATATATTACTTCCCTCTTCATACACGGCCAAGTAAAACAGAAATAGATTTCGACCCCAAAGTACATAATTCGCACGGAGCAAAACAACTGTAATGTCGTTCCCGGTGGATCGGTTCGATGCTGTCTGCGGTGGGACACAAATCGGGAACGTGACACGTGGCTACGTGGACACATCGGGAGATTGGGGTCCTCATCCATCACCGGTAGGACTGCCACCCCCCCTCCCCCTTTTGCACTCACAGAAAAAGATCCTGAAGGTTTAATAAAAGACAAGGGAACTTAATACCCCCTCGTGTCTAGTTTCTATTGGTAAATCCGAGTAAGAGCATCGGGTCCTCGAGTTACAAGCACCGTTCCTCTCCTTTGACTTTCTCCCCCGGTTACGACTTTTTCCTCTCGCGTAAATCCTGAGATTTTATTCAAATTCTGCAGTAACTCTCGACAACTTACTGCAGTATTATGGTACAAAATAATAATAAAAAACTCTTAAATATTTCATTATATTAAACAAAACAGTCGCAATGCAATTAAATTCAAGTAATCTTAGTGATAAAATTGTCATAAACTGAACGAAAAGCTATACAAAATGAAATAAAATTCTTAGTGTAACTGTAACCACACACTGTGTAAATGACAATTACCTTTTTTTCTTGAATTATTTTCTCACTTATCACTTGATGAAACGTTTTGAACTATTATTGTTGAAAGTTAAAATGTTAAATTAAAATAAATTAAATTACACTTTTTTTAAAAATTCTATATTCATGTAAGACTCAATTTTAATCTCAGGGAGGCCTAGAAATAGAGTAAAGTAGCCGGGAAATACTTCATCAACGACAATGAGGAGATTTGGAATTTCCCGATCTTAAAACCCCTTATTACTTGATTATATAGCTTATCAGTTATCAGCTTTTCAGTTTTTTTTTAACTTACACTTAAGAATGCCTTTAAAGCGTAACAAGTCGAAAAAAATAGATAAAATTTGTGAAACAAACCAAGTGTAATTTAATTTAAACCTTGAACAGTAATTGACAATTACCTGTCTAATAATGTTGTAAACAATCACAATTTATTATGATTATTATTGGATACAATAGTTTTAAATTGAACAAAATGAGTTGGATGAGTAGTGGAGGTACATTAATGGATCCTTGTTGCTTCTTATTTTACATATCTTTGGTGAATGCGCCGGGCAAATGAGCTCGCTTGAATACAAATCGGTTATAAACGTTTCTTTTATATATGAAAATAATTTTAAATAAGTTGATTTCCCATTGAAAGAAATTAACATAAAAAAAGTTACAGCAAAGCTGCATTAACGTATAATGCTGTTTTAATGTTAAAGCAATATTATTTGTTAACGTTTTTTTTTTCAGGATGGTATTATTTAGTGATAAAGCAGAATTTTTAAATATTTAATTAAAATATATATATATAATTTGATGCAAATCTCTTTTAATGTTAAACTCCGTGTGCAGCGGAGTATATCCTTATTGTTTTGACCCTTCCTTTGTCCAGCTCACATCACCATGGCTACGATCCTGTTGCGCGACGACGACGCCGGCTGTTGCTTGTTGCTCCTGGAGCGTCGGGACGCCGACGCGCGCGCGGTTGATTGACCGTCGCAGGGATTTGTTATCGTCCCGCCCCCCAATACCGAAAGGAACCCCGCGTCCTTACATTGTTTTCTTCTTGAATAGCGATGCGTTTCATAACGGACTAAGGGGGGTGCGTTTGCGGCAAAGACGCGTTTTCCGCAGGGAAAACACTTTGGTAATTGGAAATGCGCTCGACCGGAATGAAATGAAATATATATATATAAACCCGAGGAGAGTTCCTCCTCCGGCTGTCTGATCGGATGCGGGGGAGAATAGGGGGATAGGTGCGATTCCGTGCACCCCTTTTACGCCCGCATTAATATCACGTGTCGATTTGTTGAGGAGCAGCAACCGCCAACATCAAACGGAAGTGATAAATGAGCGCTGCGTCCGCTCGTAAGGTAAACACTGTCCCTCAAAAAAAAAAAAAAACTAATGGCACTAAAACAAAAACAATTCGGGGAAACGAAAGCCCATTACGTCTACACGTTTTTACACCAAACGCCCGCACTAAATCATCCTAAAATAAAATACAAAAAAAGATTTTGCAATAAATATTGCTTATATTAAATAAAATTAAACAAAGATTAACACATTTTCAATTATTATTTCATTGTAATAATGTTAATATAATTTAAAATGCAAAAATAACTGAACTTCAATAAAGTTAGTAAAGTGCAAAGATAACTGAACTTCAGTAATATAATAAGCTGTTATTTATTTAGAATATATTGGTATTAATTACATTTTGATAGTAATGTACACACTCTTGTATTATACTTATTATTGTTTATTATATATAACAATCTTTATCAACAAATGAGTTTACAAGAACATATCAATAATTGATTAAGTATATCACACAAAATAAAATTAATTATTAAATAGCTATGGACCATAGGTCTTTCTGCCTTGTTATTTTATATTACCACTTACGAGTAATTTTTATACTACAAATTTTACAAAATTTGTTATTCTTCTACAAATTATAGTTTTTATGCTTATACATTATAATAATTTATTTCTCAAGAAGCAGAATTAGGTTCTGCTTGTAGAGTCATAAGAATCGTTTATATTTTATATTAGTTAATAACTTATTATATTCTACAATTCCCTATTTTATATGTTTATTTGTTGTGTTTATATTTAATATTTATTCTAATGGTTCGTGTTTCAGGTTGAATATTTACGGCGCGTAATATCTCATATGAACGTTCCATATTTTAGCATAAAATATTCAAACGCATAAAAATAGACGAAAACGCGAAAAGACGTCCAAATTGTAATGTTATAGTTGAATCCGCGCTTCCATTTGATAAATCATCTCATTCCGCGTGTAGCAAAAACAATATAGGAAAAGCCCCGCAAAATATTCACACTATAAATCAGACGGCTCCACTTTTACACACACACAATACGGATTTGCAAAAAAAATCACACACGCGCGTACTAGAAATATGGAATATTGTGGTTATTTTATTTTAATAATGTTCACGTCACATTAAAGCCTTCGTTTTTTTTCAATTGAGGCTTAAGCTTGATATAATTACGCTTTGCTTTTATACTTTCCGTTTATGAATTATTTTTGAATAACCAATGGTTTTATCATTTAAAATAGAAAAACATTTTGCATGTAAAAAATATTTTATTTCAAATTTAATAATCATTAATTAAAATTGAATTACAATGTATAACAAAGTAGAAGCCTCAACAATGAACAAGTTTATATTTTATTTGTTTATTTAATAATAATTTTTATTTCTAATAGAACAAAAAAGAGATACAATTATAACGAGGGATTATTCATGTACAGTAAATAGTGTTAGAAATCCAATGGCGCAATACAGTCTTGGCTAAGTGCCGCAACTAATTTACAACTAGACAATTCTATACAATATTGAGATCATCAGAAACAAACAAAATCAAGTTTACTCACCTTTATAAAGTTTAATAATAGTTTCGACTTAGTTTAATTCAAAACGACAATTAAAAAAAATGGACAATTTATATATTATACAAATACAGTAAAGCACTATAACTGTATTTGTGTAAATATATCGTGTATTAACGAAATGGAACGAAAATGGATAAGTTTGGAGCGACTGAAAGTGTTCCATTAGAGAACTTTATGTGGGGTATAAAAGATGGCGCTACAATTGACGCAGCCAACAATAGACAGCGAAGTCAAACATAAATCTATAGTAATAAAAGAAACAGTGATTACAGCGTAAATAAAATAGTGTTAATAATCAATAGTAGTAATAGTGTTAATAATCAATAGTAGTAATCGTAAAGTTATGATTGAAATAATCATAACTTTTTTAATGAAAATTGTTTTATTAACGAATCCAATAAAAAAAATCGATTCAATCGGTTGAAGTTCGCTTATCATTAATAAATATAAGCACCACGTATACTGAAACCAGCAATATTTACAGTATTTTTATTTATAAAACGTTGTTCAATTTGCTCAAATAATTAGCCTGCATATAGAACGAAGGCTTTATGTATACTTAAATTACTCAAGGTTATTATGTAAGGGAAATGTTAAGTCTAACGTGTACGTATATTTTTTTTGTCATCACAGTCTAAACCGCATTTGTGATAGATAGGTATATATTATATATAAAATTTGAAGTTATTTAACGTTCAACTTAACATTTTTCGTACGGAATTAAGTTTTAATTGGGGTACGAATTAAAACTTCGAAATGGTAATTCAAAAGTTTCAATGGAATCAATTACCATCACGTAACTCAATCTAAAAAGTTATTTTTATTTATTTCAATCATTTTATTTTCGTATTACATTTTATATCAAAACGAAATGGCAGCGGTGGGATTCGAACCCACGCCTCCGAAGAGACTGGTGCCTTAAACCAGCGCCTTAGACCGCTCGGCCACGCTACCTGATAACAGATTTCTAAAGCTTCATTTTTTTAGGTGACAATAATAAAACAATTGTATAGTTAAGTTAAAAAATGACTGAATTATTTAAATTTCAAATTGTAAAGAATCATAATTGGAAGATAATTATTTTGAGTGGATGATTATATAGTTAGAAGCTAAAAGTTCGATAATGACAAGGGTAGATTGTTGAAACTATAGTCATATAAAATTCTATTATACAAAGTTAAAAACGTTTTTTAATTATAATCTTATAGAATGTATAACGAAATAAAAGCCTTAGTTATCAATAATTTGATATTCATTTTGAAATGAATTATACTTTCTTCCCTTACATCATGCGATACATTTAATATGTTTTATATTTGTATTTGTCTTCCTCTAGTTTAATTTATTTGCATTTTTTTTTGTTTGTTTGTTCAGGCTATAACCATTCAGTCGCGATGAAAGTACTACTTAAAACTAAATATTTTTTAAACAATTTTTTGTAATTTCTTTAGTTTTTAAGTTATAATTAGTGTTGGGCAAAATCGAATAATATTAGTAATCGAATATTACTAAATGTGTCATTTTAAGTATTTAAAACGAAAAAGTAACTTCAAATTTATGTTTATTAATAAATGGGAAGTTATTTCTGATATTTTTATAATAAGTAACATTCATAAAATTATAATACACTTAATTTAGAAATTATAAAAGATCGACTTTGCCCATCACTAGTTATAATGTAAACATTACGCCGTTTATTCAAATTAATAAAATATTAATGTGTATAAAATATCGACTTCAGCGATGCAATAACAAAACACTAATCATAAATTAGTTATAACATAGGTAAATGTGAAAATGCAGTGCTTATTTAAATCACGGAATGCCATTCTTCGCTAGTTTTTTATTCATCAAATTTGGTAGAAAATAAATATTTTAATAATAGTGGTGAAAATCGTGAAATACGACAGAGAATGATGAATAAAAACCCATGTGGTTAAAATGATAGTCACGGAGTGTAAACATACACTAAAAGAAATAAGTGATTATTTTATACATGATAATGATTACGGCTATCATTTAACTTGTCGGCCTTGGAGCATGCCAAGTAACATATTTCCAGCAAATATTCTAACTTTGTTAACATTTAATAAAATGTATTGCTTAATCCAAACAAGATCATATTTATAATAAACAAGATTCATTATAATGTTACTATAGTCATACTATAGTCATACTACTTGGTCAAGAGAGGATATTTGGTGGAAATTACCAATTAATTTAGTACCACGTACCAAGATAATTTTAATCAATTTAATTTCATTAATTATTTTTAGGTGTTTACTTTAAACGCTTTTGTGATTGTTCCATTCAAGAAACTGCCGAACAAGTGAAAATCCAACTTGTTTGGAAATATTTCTTTCAGTGTAATATCTAATTCATGCTACTTAAATTAAAAAATAATGAAATAATTGAATAGTTGAACGTTGTAATAAAAGTATTATTGGATCTCGAGTTGAAATCAATAAGAAAATGAGTATCTCATCAATCGTGAAGTTATGTGGAAATATCGCGGAGATTCCGGGGAAATAAACGCTCCGTGAACTTCCGTACCGTGAACAAATGGGTTAATCGGATTTGATTGGAAAGTAGTCCGTCCGGTGCAGCGTTTTGAATATTCCTTTTGAAACCGGAAACCGGATGCAGCGGGATGCGCGCCGGCGGTGCCGGCTAAAAATCGATGCGTTTCATTAGCGTGTATTGAATAATGGGGCCAATTAGCGCGCCCCGCGGGTGCCGGGGTGTTAATAACTAAAAATCCGAGCCGCGCGAGGGTTGGGAAGCGAAGGGAAGGAAAGGGGAGGGCAATTTCCATAAATTCCCCGCGTTTTGAATATCGGTTGGTAATTTTGTATAGGGCCCAATCAAAAACACAAAAAGGAGTCGTCTAGGACGGACGGAAGGACGGGCGGGCGAGTCGGGGGTAAGTTCGTAGTTGAATAATCAGGGGGGCGGCATCTCCTAGCAACAAGTGGTATCATTAGAAACGGGGCGAAATTGCGGTGCGTGTGTGCAGGTTGGGTTAGGTACAGTTTCACGAGAATAGCACGCCAATTATCCTTTTCAGGTTTTCGGCGGGGGTTGGTAATTGCGCACCAAATTGATTCCACGTGTGAATCCCTAGCATTTTACACGGACCGTCACTCGTCCGTAATGCTCGCCCCATGTTGATTAGCGTCATGAATGCATTACGAATACGGCTAATTAGAACTGTATGTCAAATGATATATCCCGGGGATCTAATTGCCAGCACGCAGGCGAATACTCTCACAGACCGACTGGCACATAGCATATAGCACTGTTGCAGTTCCGAACACCACCGACGGCTCCGGCATTAACAGAACACAGCTTCGAGCCCATTCCACACATCTACTTGCCTATTAAACGATCAGATTTCTATGTCAATACAGTGCATATACTGCGGGACATGTTATATAATAAACGTTACGGGCGTTATTGTCGTTTCCATTCGATACTGTTGTAATGTCCCGTAATTATGGACACCGTGCGACTGTTATTATCAATGTTATTAATGTAATTAATTCGTTTTCGCATCCCTGTCTATTCATTATTATTCTCTAATTAAAACATTTTCTAAACAGTTTTAAAAATTATATTAAATATCGTATATCCTATTTACAAACAACTATTATGACATAATATTTAAATGAACGACAATATTAACATTAAGTATTTTAGCTTCAACTACATGTTTCAAGAACAGCCCTTAATAACAAGCTAACACCAACGTATGCTCAACCGGATCGTTCAAGTGAAAACAGCCGTAGTGTTGAAAAAGATACAATTTTGTGAAATTCTTGACGTTCTCAACAACTAGGGTTATCTACAACGATCACTAGATTTTTTTAAGGATTTCGCTCTAAGCCCTTACAAGCAGAAATTGGTAAGAGAATTGAAGCCAACCGACCAAATACATCGCTATAGATTCTTTAAATTTATTGAATAAAAAACCACTGGTTTTCCTCAAAAACTCATTTCTTGAGACAAAGTTCATTTTCATTTGTCTAGTTACGCCAAAATGTAAAATTGAAGATTTTGCCCTTTGGAAAATCCAAAAGCGATTATTAAGAAGCCTCAAAGTATCATTATGTGCCGCGCTTATCTAATCTGAAAATTATATACAATTACAAATATCTTTATTCAGACAATTACATTTTTACAAACATTGAGTATATAATTTATTTCATACAATATGAACTACCAATGTCTAAATATTAAAACCATTGAGTATATTCATTAAAATAAAGGTTTGTCTGTCCTGCACTATCGACCGGAGGTTTTTCTGTCCTTCATTCCACTTGTTTTTCAAAATTTGGCTGAAAATGTGGTTACTCTCAATGGATTACGCTATCGAGAGATGTTAACAACTAAATTTGTATCTATTATTGATAATATATGTGAGGCTAGCTATTCCGTATAGAAAATTTTGAGTTTAACGTGTATGTTATTAATTTTCTTCACGATCTTCACGAAATTTATTACAATAGCTGCTTAGACTGTAATGATAAAATATAGCGTACACGTTAAACTTAACATTTTTCTTATAGAATAGCCTCGATTATCACACATCATTGATATGTGATTTTAACAAGACGTTGCCACAAATCACACAGCAATGAAATTACTACAAAGTTTTCCTATCAAATAATTTCACGAAATTTAGCTGTTTTAGATGATTTAACACAATTGCATTATTTTTGTGGATCTAATCAATTCTAACTCAATTTAATGAATTACAGTCTTAAAACTCAAAATCCGTGACGTCATTAACTAAGCAAATAAACCATTTTACTGATTGAAAATGTTGATGGAAGAATCGAAATCTGTAAGCATGGTCGTGACCGACATTTTTATTTATAATTTCCAAACCTTGCTTTTTTTAAAGCACGGTCCAGGCGCCAAGTGTTGCACAACGCGCAACGTTTTGTTTGCACAGTTTAACACGTTACAGACCGAACGTTGCGTGCGGTTAGGAAATCTGTGTGGTTTTGAGAACTGCGTGGAGATGAGACAGTTGCAGCGATAACTGAGGCAGGAGGTCATAGTTATTCATGACTTTATAACTTCTGTCAGTTGCTACGAATCTTAAAGTTGCTGTCAACCTTTCATGTGGTGGTATTGTTTTCATACAAGTATCTTTGCGGTGTTCAATAAATGAGTGTATGTGTCAATTTCCATTTTCAAGTAATTCTGCCATCATCATGTAATTCACGAAGTAACTTAATGTGGGAAAAGTGCTGTTATTTTAGAGGCAATTTCCTCGATCATTTGAAACGCCGGGTTGTTTTGAAACGTCCCATTTGTTTCGTTTTCTTTATAAGTAGTGTATGTATTTTTTTATAGCATGCTAATTAATTAAAATTAATAAACACCATCTATAAAACATGATAAATTAACATTAATTTCTTATCATAAAACGTACGTACCCTCGGTTATTAATATTATTGTTTTTTCCACGGTGCGGTTATCACCTTAGCCTGCCCGATACCAATAAAGATAGCAAACGCACTTGAATCATAGCTTGTCGCGTGCGTGGGGGCAGGGGGGATAATTGTGAAAAATGAAGATCAGATAATATAATTGCCCCGCATTAACATGCAATTGTTATTTCCAGGTATATTTTTCGAATCCTAATCTTTATTGTCGCGATAAACATCTCTCCGCTATACCCACACACAGCAGGAAATGTAACTAATTCCACAACAACCGATTATTAAAAAAACACTAGCTGAAATAAAGAATAAAAAAAATGGGAATCGAGCACTGACTAATGACCAGAAATTAATTTTCCGCGGACGAAACCATATCGGATCGGAAAAAATATGAAAACACAAGTCACGCGAATTCTAAGGTTGCGTTCCGGCGTTTAATTAGTGAAAAGTCGTTTGGAAATGGAAACGTAAGTGTTCGCATTCGTATTTATTAATCCGCGATCGGGATTATTCGCGCGGTTAATTGGGCCAATTAGAAACGCCGGTATTGAAATTCATCATTACGGCAACCGGGTCGAATAATTTGTAGTGAATTTACACAGCAATTAATCTTGTAGCGGGTTTTCAAGTAAATTTGGCGGGCTTAATTAAACTGGCTTCACCTAGAGCGAGGAAGTTCATGTATGTGTGCATGTTTCTGTCAATAAATATGCGCGATATGTAACTAGTATTACTGTGTTTTGTCAAGCTTTATTCAAATGGGAGGAATAATTAATTTAGTGGAATTAGTGAGGATTGAATTTATATTAGTGATTATTAAATCTTCAAATGTTATACATAAATTGTATTATTATAGAAAACATTTTATTCGCTTGATTTTTAAATCAAAAATTGCAATAGCATTATTCTACTTATTTTATACTTTTTTTGACTTAGGCACGACTAGTGTACTATTTAAAACTAAATGAAATATAAATCATTTATGATTGATGGAGCCATTATTTTGTGATACATGTTTATTATTATTAAAATTCATATTCTGATTTTATTGGTGCTACTACTTTCCGCTTATACAAATCATACATTCGAAATTTACAGGTAATACTTAAAGTGGGTTAATATAACATAAAAGTTAGAGATGGCAAAGTCCATCTTTTCGATCTTTTTTGTCACTCCAAAATTAAATATATTACTATTTTCTTAATGTTATTTATAATATTAATATTAGGAAGTGTCACCTATTTATTAATAAACACGAATTTATTATTAAAATTGGTTACTTAAAAATACCCCATTACTAAATTCATTTGATTTTGACAAAACAGTAATAAAAATTCAATAGTACTAAAGTCATAATATAAAGGTAGAAAATAAACAATAAAATCGTTTTATTTTCCACATTTATATTAATGAAATATGAATGATTAGATATTGTATACATATAGAACAGGATGGACATTGACGACCTTATTTAACTTAATTGTTTAGTTATATACTAAAAAAAAAATATATTTTATGTATACATACATTTTTAGACTATACAGATAGTACAAAACATTATAACATAAATAAGTACAATACATGTAGGTGTTAGTCTGTCTGGGCTATCATCTTTCTACCCAACATTCATTTAAATTAAGATAAAAAATATATATAATTTATGATCAATTACAAAAAAGAAATTTAAACATTACTAATTAATAAAAAATGAATAAATAATTGTTTTTTAATTCTTAAATTAAGATGAAATAAATATCGGTTTTATTATTTGAGTAAATAAATAAAAGTATAAATAATGCTCAATAATAAATAACACTGAGGCATATAATTTATGAATATAATAATAATTTATGTGATTAACAAATAAATTATACATGTACTTAGTTTATAGACTAGTTTTAATACCAACATACAACCATTAGTAACGTTAATTGTTATTTCGCACAATACACCTTCATTAGTTTAATGGTAAATTACAATACCTCCGAGACACGGACATCAGTCTTAGCACACTAATGCCCCTACAAACATTTACCCAACGTCAAAACATAACGTACCACTTAATAACGATCACTTATTCAAATAAAGCAGTTAACGTGTCGCTACCCTAAATCGATGTTAACCTTTTTTTTCATTCACTCACTCCACCGCACAAAACATACAAAAAAAGCAAAGTTTGTTTTTGTTTTCCCCCGCGCGCGGTTTCGCGGAATTGACGCGACGCTTTCAGTAGCGCTTTGATTGATAGACGATAATAAAAGCAATAAAACCCGCCTCCGCCCACCCCCCGGGGCAACACGCTCTCGCATCGGAATCCACCCCTTTCCAATCAATCAAAGCCCCTAATGCGAGTTTAAGTTTCACCCGGAATTCTTCTGTAATTATCCCGGCGTCTAACGGTCCGGACGATTGAGCCGGGGACCGCAATAATTACAGTTTTAATTGAATATTATATTGGCAGGCATTATCTTCAAATGTCCACCCATTACTGCTTTAATAGGAAACGTTTCTAACGGTGATTAGGCTTACGTTTGTTTCGGGACTGCAGGAATTTGAGTATGTTGTTGTTATTTACCTCGGTTTGGGTAAATTAAATGTCAATGGTTTTTCTCCTAAAAATGAATTTTAATATTTTTATTATTTAACAAAATTCTTCTTAATTTATAATAATAATATCTATCTACATTCAGAAAATGTTTACAATAATTAAGACTAACTTGTACAAATACTGTTAATTTAAAACCTGTTATTGTTAATTAAAAGAACCATTATATACAATAATAATAATTTAGAGAAATCCCATTTGACGGTATCTTAACCAAGCGCGATTTGAGGAAAAAAGGATAATAATAATAACAGCAGGTCTTTGTTGCCCAAAAAAATTTCCTAAACTTACTGCCAAATAATATATAAACATATGTACATAAATAATCAAAAATATGCATATGAAAACACTTTGTACACTTTTCTTCAAGAAGTGAAGAAAAGTGTTACAAAGTGTTTTCATATTTCTTTCAAATCTTCACGAAACTCACATTTAATCAAGTGTCAAAAATATGCATATTAACAAGTTGGGCATCATGGCGGACACCGGTGTCTTCCTTATGGGCCACGGTGGTTAACGCTCGAAATCTCAATGCTTATCAACTTGGCTGGGACAAGCGTATTAAAATATATCGAATCTATAATGCTTATGAATCCACTACTGCCTCGCGCTATACATCACTAATATGAGGCTACTGATAGCTGTATTTTTTTTCTATATCAAAAACTGAAAAAGAAAAATCAAAGAGTCTTGACGATAGTAGTAAAAAAGTGGGCCATTTATTGGTAAAGGTTTAATTATGTATATGTAGTCTGTGGTTTAACCATTCAACTATTAAGGATTATTAAATGTTTTAAAAAAATTAATCTTTGCATTCCTTTACGATTAAACTAATAAAAGGCGATAAGAAAATGTGGTTATTAGAAAATGAGAACGGCTGCATTGAAATTTGTGGTAATATTATGCATGATTCTGCGCTTCCTGCCGAGGAGGAGAAGCGAGGCGGGCACGAGAGGAGGAGGCGACGGAAAATAAGAAGTTATGCGGCCGATCTAATCCCGGTGCGTGTATCCCATACTTGTAAAATCAATCTCGCATTATACGAGTGCAGACATAATTCGATAATCTATATTCCGGGTAACATGCTGATATGGTAATAATATCAAAATGATATTAGAAGAAGACGTGCGCGGACTCCGAGCGATCGCACGATGAGTAATCTTTTCGCTGCCGCGACGAAGAAGGGGGATAAAGAAGAGATGCCGCCGTCGCCGTTACCGCCGCCGCCCCCGGGCCTTCCGAACCCCGCGGCAAAAGGGGTGCGCGGGTGGGCTGTGTATCCGTCGAGGGTGCGTGGCTTACACACGCCCGGAATATCCGCCTATCCATTCTCGACACAAAAGTAACTCTGTGAATATAAATCAACGTCATTGTGCGGACTTTGGATCATCAGGGTTGTAAGGGGAGTAAGAGGATGGATTTCGAGTGGGTGGGAGGTTATGTCATATTCTTCGGGAACATTGTTCTAAAATTTCATAAATTATATTAAAAAAAATAATGTTATAGATTTATTGTTATATAATTATAAGCATTTCAGTTATTAGTTAACATATAATATAATAATAATTTATTCCTTTCTTCATGTCTGTATTTTCAACACTAAATGTATATTTTGAGCACTTTGTGCTCTTTATCAATATATAACACATATTTAATTTTACATGTTAAATTATCCCAGACAATCTGTATAAAAATGCAGAAATGAAGAAAGGAATAAAATATTATTTGGATAAGAGTTGTGATATCATTAATAGTTAATTAATGCTGAACATATATATATATATATATATATATATTGCAACATAATTTATAGGTGCAGAAAGTATTTAACATTTACAATTTTATTAATTTTAAACAATTAAATTACTTAATAAAAGAATAATTTCTCTCAATTTATTCTTTTCAGATTTTTTTCAACTTATACTAACTTATGATATATTATTAAAACGAAACATCATTCGCATTATTCGGGAATATATCAAAACAGTTAACATTAATGGTACTTTTGAGATTAGAAAAAAGTACGTGTCTTCAAATATGGAGATTGTGCTTGACTAGATACTATTTTTCTTAATATTAATTGTGAATAATGTATAGATAATATTAACAGAACAATACATTCTAAACATTATACAACTACTTTTTAAATGAATGTATTTACTTTACCTTCCAATAGTATCAAAGTGAATAACAAAATGGCCAAAGTGATATTTATAATAACCTTCCAATAATAACAAAGTGCAAAAAAAATGGGCAAAGTGATAAGCTATAAAATTAACTAATCTAGTCTTTCGCAAAAAAATAACACATTCTTGATTAAAAGAATCTGGTTCGATGTGAAAACCACTTACACTTTTGTAGTTTACGATTTTCTCGAAGAAAGCTATGAAAGAATTTGTATCAGGATAATATTATATTCTGAAATTTCGAGTACTTCTGGAAATATATCAAGGATAAGAAAAAAATGGAATTCCTAAATTCATTAAGCTGTCATTGTGGATAATGAATTGGATATAGTTTTTCTTTTTGTCGATCACTTTTTAAATGCTTTTCAATCCATTATACCCTGTAACGTAACTATTTAAGAGTGCTCCATGTTATTCAAGACGATATAGTATTAACATTTGAAGATTTTTTAAACTATATTCGAAAATTAAAAAATAGCTACTCTTCAGGTCCTAATGGCTTTCAAAGGTTTTAATTAATTGTTTTTTTATGTTTCCATTATTTTTATATCAAACTTCAATTAAATCAAAAAAATATTGTCGCGAATCAATTCAAAGTAGGGTTATAATAATATTAAGTTTGTTGTGTTACATAATTACATAAATATTTAGACTCGTCAATAAGATATGTTTAATATTGAATCAAAATGCGTATTTAAAAATCTGTCACGTTACAATATTAATTAAAAGTTTAAAATAAATCATTCTTAAATAATTCAATTTAATGATTTTAGATAACAGCGTTCATATAATTTAATTAATAATAGAAAATAATTCCTTTTCTATTATTAATCAATTTTTGTATATTAAAGGTATTCAATTCGTAATAAATTTTCAATTGAGCAAATAGAAAATAAAAAGTTCTATTTACTAAAATAATTAAGTCATTATTAAATTCATAAAACATTTCTGTAATGGCCAAGTTGAGAAAACTATTCGATATTTTGAGCGATGACTTTCCGCCGCTAACAATTAACCGCCTCTCAGTGTTCGCTCGGGCTCCCCGCAGGGCGGAAAATCGGAATTCCACCTTTTGGCTATATGAGTGCATAGCGTAAAACCCAATAATTCATAATAAGTGTGGCGGTAATGGGCCGAGGATTCCATAAAGTTAGCCCTCGTGCCTGGGGCAGACCGCCGAACTCGGAACACTAACCTAACCGTACTTTATGGACCTTTGAACATTTACCGCCTCCGAAGACGGACGCACTTTTAATGCAGCTACTAGGGAAACAGCTACAGTTTTTTTTTCTGTGCTTGCTCGTTAGTATTCAGAAGAGAATGTTGTTTAGTGTGGAATTACATTATTCATATTTTTCAATAGTATAAAATTTTAGTATTTATAAATTTGCACAATTTTTATGCTTTAAAAAAGTTTACTTATGGCTTATAGTTTTGCTTATACTTACTTCATTGATGATTTGTCCATAATTGTACTTTCCTCCGTGAATTTGGTCAAATGATTTTTTGAATGAACATTTAAATTTTTATTAATGGAAGACGACGCAAGCTCCATCTTTTGCCTAATTTCACGTGGCATCGTAAACGATTTGAGTCTACGAGGTAGACAACCGAGAATCATTGTTTTGTCCTCCAAAGAAAGGCGAACTTGTCCTGTTTATTAGAACAGAAAACGAAATTCATTTAACATTTGAATATTTTATTAAAAATGTAAGTAATGATTCCAACCATAAGCTTTTCGGATCTTATAACTGTTATAAAATGCTTAGATATAATATATAGATTCAATTTGTTTAGCCCTTTATGCGCTATCGTGGAAACACACACAAACATTTAAAAAAAATCAATGGAATGAACTCAGGGAATCTCAAAACGAGTATATCCGTTGAAATTGGCGATTCTAACATTTTTACGATCACAATACTCTCCCTTGGATAGGGGAGAAGAATTAAACCATATTTTCAAATGATAACCATTAATTAAATATTTAATACTGTTTAATATTTGTATAAAAAAATAAACGAAACTTATAATTCTGAATCAGAAAGATTTATAAATTTTGTTTATTTTTTTATAGTCGAGATAATTAAATGTTTGCACTAAATAAAACAATTACCTATATTATGAAATTAACAACCCTATTTTTAGCAACATTAAAATCACTGTTTCCCTTTCACACCCAGCGTCGTTTAATTTTTACCACGTCGAGATTCTTAATAAGAAATTTAAGATTTTGAAAGAATTAAATGTTTAACACTGTTTAATTTTTGCATATGCCTTAATGGTTTAGATTTATTTTTTTTATAATCAAGAAAAGTAAAACTATAAACCACAAATTTTCATTTTGCTGTAAATAAAACATTCACGTATATTATGAAAAGAACAACCCCATTTTTAGCAACACCAAAATCACAGTTTCCCTTTCGCAACTCCGCGTCGTTTCTTTTTTTATCACGTCATGATTCTTAATAAGAAATTTGGGTCTTCCGCGCTCAGATTGTTCTTTGGGGTGGTTTCGTGAGGGGCCTCCGTACGGAATTAAAGACGGGCCTCGCGCGTGCAAAAGGTGCCTCCCGGGGGCAAACAACTCAAGATTGAATATGAAAATTTAATCAGGTAATTTCATAGGGGATGATGCCTCGATGCTTCCAACTAGTAATTGTGTTCTTCCTCCTTCTCCTCCCCTCCTTCCTCTTCGCTGCCTCCGCCCGAAAACTCTTCGCCTGTAAACGCCGGGGCCGTAATTAAACTCGATACTCATTCGAAAATTGCCGAAAATTGCCGCGATCACCTCAAGGGAACAGGCCGACCGTGATATTGTTGAATTAGCTATTTTCGGTATAATCAAGGATTTTATATTTAATTATGTGGGGGATTGATAAGGGATGATAATTGCAAATTTCTACGCTATTTATTGCATTTTATATCTTTTATCTAACCTGATCGAAAATAATCGTAACTTATAAGTAACTTAATTTCCAAATTTGTAAATTGATTGACCCATCCCAATATATCTAAACAATGATTTTTTTATAAAATTATTTTTAATGAAAATAAATTATTCTTCGTAAAAAATTATTTTCGTTGCCTATGAAGTTTACGAAAATTCTGTATTGAATTTAACACCGGATTTACGTAAGTTGATATATTAGATTGTTTGTGAAACCCACTGTAATCATATTAATAGATATAAAACATAAGTAAATTTTATTAAATTTATATATATATATATATAATGCCCTCCTGGCATATATTATTTATTTATTAAAATTTTATCAGAAAATTATTACAATCCTTAACCATGCTTAAAGTTAATCCTCCCAGGTTAATTAGAAAAATAAATGATTTCCCATCCATATTTAAAGCTTGTATATCCACTCATTCCATTTTCCCAAACATACAGCCAGACAGCAATAATACTTGACCATTGATGGTAATTCTGAGTAAGTCCAAATTATCTTGAATACATTTCTAACTTAACACTTTGCGAAACCAATTCAAATACTTTGGTAGAAGTATAAATAAAGAACCCATGAATATAAATAATATTTTCAATATTTAAAAATTGATAGTTCATATTGTAATAATAAATATAAATATATTAAAAATCTGCCAATAAAATAAATAAAAATACAGATTAAAGTCAATAACTTTAAATTCTCAAATAGTATCGGGTTATTATTTTATTGAATAGCCAGTTACAAGCGTAATAATACCTATAATGCAAAATATATTGGGCTCTCAATAAAATAGTAGAAAAATGAATAACAGTTATTTAATTTTATAATATACAATTCAACATATTCCATATCAAGAAGAATACAACACAGATGTTTCACAAAATGATTTTTTATTCGACTCGTTGAGTTACTAATACAAGAGTATAAGTTTAACTTATTCAGAGATTACCATTACGTAACGCTTTATTATTTCATCTATTTATATATTAACAAAATTACTTGAGAGACCATGCAGCTTTGTCTCCATAAAGTGTTTTTAAATATAAAAAATAGATGAAATATAACTGAGTGGTTTAGCAAAATTAAATTAATTTGTTTCATAGTATATTTGATATTTGATTCAACAACGTAATTATTATTTGCATCGTTAAACATTAAACCTACACTGGAAACATATTATATATATATATATATATATATATATATATATATATATATTCAATGACCCCTTTCTACCCACATGGGTGTAGGGTGGAAACATATTATTATTTTTTTAATTAAACCTAATTGCGTTTTGCTATTAGAGCGTCCATGTAATCAGCAATACACCCTGCATTATTTAATACGTAATTTGTTTAGCCGTAACCTGAACGTATCAATCTAAACCGAGTGAAATCGCAAATCGCCCCCTACTCCCAACATCCGAAACTCTCCCCAGAAGTGTTAACTAGACAAGTTTACATGCGCATTTGTAATTGCGCGAGATAAATTTAAATGGTGATATACGAGCAGGTGTTCGAATCACTA
This sequence comes from Philonthus spinipes, assembly GCA_963082785.1. Classification (NCBI taxonomy): domain Eukaryota; kingdom Metazoa; phylum Arthropoda; class Insecta; order Coleoptera; family Staphylinidae; genus Philonthus; species Philonthus spinipes. The sequence goes on along the minus strand of OY720304.1, from coordinate 24,464,767 downwards.
GTTTATCAAGTGTATCCTCGGAGGAGCCGGGGCCATTTGTTTGCCAGTCAGTGCAGCCGACTCTCCCCCATCCATCCTGGATCTGGTTCATCATTCATTATTTTCATCCCGGCGACTTTTTCCCTTTTCCGTTCGTGCCGTACCCCCCCGTTCCTCTCCGGTTACAAACTGGATTTTGCGAATTGAATATATTTCAGGAGGGGGGAAAAACTATATTTTATCGGGATTTGTTCGTTTTGTTTGGGCAGGATATAATAAAGCGATTGGATTTCGGATTAAATCATGTAAATAGGAATGCGATGATTTGGGTGGGGTGAGTTTTTTTATGTCGGTGCGTGGTGTGTGCAACTTAATGTAGTAGAAGTGAGTAAATGTTGGTATTGTAGTTTTATTTGGCGATGAAATAGTCTAATTCTCATATAATAGATAAATGGTGGATGTTGTAATTAAGCGACTTAGTTTGTATTCTTAGTGAAACAGTGGGATGCTATAATTATATTAAGACTAATGATTCAATTATACAATCATTGGTTTTAATATAATTTTTAATGAAGTGTGAAGAAAAACTAAAGGCGCTGTTTTTTTTTACAAATATGTGATTTTTAAGAAATAAAAAGTAAAATCTCAACCTATACTTTTCTTTATGGCATTAATTATCATTTGGGTATTTACTTCTACTCGTTTCAGTCGGATCCTTTCTTATATACGAACTATGTCAAGTCAAATAAGTGTGCGATAATAGACATACATTGTTCTTTAGACATTTTATATCAGATATGCAGAATTAAAATATTCTTTAATTTTAAATAATTTCTTTTTTAAATGAAGCAAAAAATATTTATTCAAAGCTAAAAAAATGGAAAATGAAAGATAAGAAAAAAAAAACAGGATATCATTCCGCTCATTAATTATTCTGAAGGAAAAAGATAAAAGTTGACGAACGCCTCAGGCTTAAGGTAAATACATAAGCGGGGCGGATGCTCTCCGACGTATTAAAAGTGAACGAAGAATATAAAAAAAATGAAAGAAAGCGAGACCGAAAATAAAAGAAGAATCGGCTGCTGCGGCTCGGCGGGGAAGAGAAGCGTAAAATTCGGGGATGGTTTAATGCGATCCTGAGGGATGTTTTATTGCAGCGCGCAGAGATTCGGATCGTAATGTGGCCGGCGTTAAATAATCGGCGGCGGTTTCGTGCATCGCTCACATAACTCGCTTACGGGAATTAGTTGAAATATTAGAGATTTCAGGCGGAGCTCGCATAGCGCGGGGATTTTCAATAGTGTGTGTGTTTCCGGAAAGGGGGAAAATTCAGGACGTCGCTTCCGATGCCGCAGGTGTTCGCTCACCTTTGACTCTGACCCTGTCGGGCGGCCCTTTTATTACGCTCCCTTACGAATCCGACGTTTAATTTTCTTCGGGTCTCCTGCGGCCGCCCATAAATGGAAATTGCCCTCGCCCAACCACCCCTCATCCCTCTCTCTTTCACTCTTCCACTTTGTTATTGTTTTAGAGATACCGGAAACGAATGCCTTCCTCAACGGCCTACATTGTAATAGTTCTCCGGGAGTTCTCTCTTGCCTTATTCCCTAATTTATTCGTTTTCTTTGGCCCTTTCCTTACTTACGCAAACACTCGGGCGCATTCCTCACCGGAATGTTTCCTCTCTCTGGTGGAATTACTTACGCTAGAAAAGTCTCGCTGATGAATTCAATTTCAACATAAACTATTAATGAATTTCTCTTCAATTATAATTAAAATTATTATAAGATATACATACATAAAAATCCATTTTCTTTAATTTTTACAACAGAAAAGAGTATTCATTCACTTTCTCACAGTTATTGAAAACTATGGTTATAAATAAATTGAACAGTTATACAAACAAATTGAAAGAGTTTCATTATTTTGAATTAAAGCCGTAATAATTAATAAATATTGAAACGGTTTGCTATGAAAATCCTCTGCATTTTCAAACCTTCTCAAAGGAATATCAATAGTTAAGTTTCGACAAGATGAGGTAAGTTGTCACATATTCTCGAATCTCTGTCAAAATTTAAAATACATATTTTTTTACGAATTTATATTAAATAATAAAAATGTTAAATTTTAAAATAAAATTTATTTTATTAGGAGAAACTTTTTGTGTACTTATATATAAATATTTATACCATTAGCAGCGTCTCAAGTTGGCAATTAGAGGTAGTACAAGCACGTATAAGTCCTACACGATGGGGACAAAGGAGCCCATTCCCAAGAAATGGCGGAATCCGGGAATCTGAGGCGTTCCGGAAGTTGAGCCCGGAGCTTTTACGCGGACGCGCCGGGATATGGACGAAATCTCGCTAAACTTGTTAAATCTAATCCACGGCCGTCTCCTGAATAGGAACTAAGGGTTACGACCGCGGCCCTTTATTTATGCATTCATGTAAAATACATTTTTCAGGCCGGCGGACTTAAATAAAACATAACGTTGCGTTTTCCTTTCTTCTCTTCGTTTATGTTTTCCTCCTCGTCTTTTTTCTTCGTGCCTTGCTTTGCTTTCGAGTAAAAAAAAGGAACTCGATACTAATAGAGACGACACGGTGCACAAAAGGAGACCATAAAAGGGGGGCGCCCACAATAACGCAAGCTGTTAGGCCTTAAGGGCGGCGACGCGAGCGGGGTGGTATTGTTGGAGGTACAGGTTTTTTTATATATAAGGAGATATTTTTCTTTTACAAAACAAGGGTTTTTTGTAATATTTTCACAAGCGGAAAATATATTGCTCATTCGATTTTTTCAATAACCTTTATATTAAATTTTGTCTTTTCTTCAATTCACTTTCTTTCTTTACTATAATTTAATTAATTGAAATAAAAAAAATAAATGAATGTAAAATTAAATAAAATGAAACAAAGATGATTCACACATTTGCAGCCATTTAAATTACAATGAAATTAAACAAGGAAAATTTGTTAAACTTACAGTGTAAGTATTTTTTGCAGTTGGAAAAAGGGATTGATTTTATTGATCATTGCCAGAAATGTTGCTTGTTTAATTTCATTTGAATGTAAAATTATTTATTTATTTAAAAGATAAGAGTATAGTATACTAATTTTGCCAGAATAAAAGAATATTATTTTGTATTGTAAAATATTTTTTCGTTATTAAACGCATTAGGACGCAAAGCCTAATTTCATGTGGTATCGTCAACGAGTCTACAAGGCAGAGAACCGAAAATCGTTGTTTCGTCGACTAAAGGAAGGCGAAATTGTCCTGTTTATGAGAACAGGAAACGAAATTCATATAATAAAATATTCAACCACTACTAATCCCTACGCTAGATGAATGTCGTCTTAGGAGGTTTAATATGCAGTAATGATAATTTTAAATATTATTTTTTTCAAAATATTCGAAAAGTTGAAATTAATTGCACTGATTCTTAATGAATTAATTGAATTTTTGATGATAATGTATCTAATATAAATTATTAGATTTTTTTTTATGAGAACTTACATTGATATTCCTGTTGGGCCTGCGCCAACAGGGAGGCGAAGACGTGGCTGTCCACCGGCCTCGTCGTGGTCGTAATTTCCTCCTCGCTGGAGCTGTAGCCCCTTTCCTGCCGCCATTCCAGGCTGCGCTGTCTACGCATCCCGGCGCTTCCTTTGGGACCTCTACGGCCCAGAGTCCCGGCACTGCTGTCCATCACCAGCCCATCTGGAACAAACGGGGACCCATTTAATAAATAAAATAACGCAAACTTTAGAACGTGCCACCGGATTAAATAAAAATATATTAGCGCCGTCGGGAACGCTTTTCGACATACTGTACAAGCGGAAAAAAATAAAATAAATATACGGGACGTCCCGTGCGGGGGCCGTGATTTGATTTTCTTCAGTCTTCGCGCGGGGAAGTTTTTCGAAAGTTCTCCGTGAGATGCCGGCGGAGGAAAAAAAGGAAATAAACGCGGTCACGGATTCAACCAGGGTTTCGCACAAATTTGTAAACACTCTGTGTTTTATAATAATTTAATTTAGTTACACACAAAAAAATCAAGAAAGTTTTTATTATAATATAAACAGTGTAAATATTTTACTCCTATCCCGAAAGATATTCTCATTTTGTTTGTTGTCCCTATCAGGTTGACTATAAAACTATATACTAATTTTTAATAGTAAATATTTAATAACATAAACGATTTTTTATTCACTTATCACAGTTATTTAAAATAAACGTTTTAAAATAAATAAACCTCATATAATTATTTTTCAATTAGCAATCATTTGTCATGTAACAGCAATTTTCATATATTTTGTATTGACCATAATTGCAGTAAGCAAAATTTAGAATGTGATTTTTCTTATATATTTTTCGGAGGTATACATGTTTGCATATTTCTATACTCTAGCCATATTTTATTCTCTTCGTAGTAAGCTTTGTTAGGGTGACTTCTTTGTTGACATTAAAAGAATTATTAACAACTTTGTCATTTCATGGAAATTCTTTCTTAAGTTCAGTGCATTATCGCATTTTTAATATAAAATATTTATTTCATAGTGGCTCATTCTGCAATTGGGATTTATTATCCGTTGATTGTATTCAATAAATATATAAGTAAATAAGTAATGATTGCGTATATAATTCAAATTATTATGGCTTAATAACATACAATCAAAAACACAGCATACCAATATACATAGAAACAAAGAAAACCAATTGCAGCGAGAATAAATATGAACAGAGTTTATATATATACACATCTTTATTCAGACTATACAGACAAAACAAACAAAATAACACAAGAAACGGTAATACATGTAGGTTTTACAGTTGCAATAATTATCATAATACATTAAAGACGATGCAAGCGCCACCTAGATGAGTGGTGACTAAACGTTTCATTAAATGTGCAATAATTATCATTCACATTGTAAATGAGGTCTTTCTGCCCTGTCTTGAATTTATGGTGATTTTCAAATAAAATCTATACTAGCTAGCTAAACTGTCATGTATATAACTGATGAACCGATGAATTGTGACTGAAGGGTGGGATTTTATGATTGCAAGGGATGCAAAATTTAGTAATGAGCAATCGATAGTGAGGGCTACTGGCAAATTTGGTGGTAAGATATGCGCTGGTATTAAAGTTTTTAATCATATAAAATTCTTCCCAACATTAGGATACAGCATACAGGAATTCGTTAAAAGGATTATGGAGTGGATTATTCAGCTTCCGAAGTTTCGTGGGGAAGATGTCTAGTCTACCAGGAAATTTTATAAGGATAGGGTTTTATGTGGTTAAAGGAAATGGCTCCGTACTCTAACAAGGGCCGGCATATGCTTTTATAAATAAAAATGACCGAAAAACGAAAAACTGCGAAAAGGTGGATTTTTCGACAAATACCGAAATTGACAAAATTCCGAGAAAAAATAGATTTTTCCAAAAATCTCCAAAAAAGAGGAAAAACCGGAAAAGGTGGAATTTTGAAAAATCACCGAAAATGACGAAATACCGAGAAAAAGTGGATTTTACCAAAAGGACCGAAATGACCGAACAAGAAGAAAAACCGAGAAAGAGTGCATTTCTCCAAAAATGACCGAAAATGACGAAATTCCGAGAAAAAGTGGATTTTACCAAAAAAATGACCGAAATTGACGAAATTCCGAGAAAAAGTGTATTTTACCAAAAAATGACCGAAATTGACGAAATTCCGAGAAAGGTTAAACCGGGAAAAAATGACCTAGATTGACGAAAAACCCAGAAAAAGTGGATTTACAAAAAATGACCGAAATTGACGACCAAAAGGGAAAAAAGTGATTTTTTCGAAAAATGATGGAAATTGATTAAAAACCCAGAAAAAGTGGATTTTTCAAAATAAATGACCGAAATTGACGAAAAACCGGGAGAAAGTTTTATTTTTTTGAAAAAACCGAAGTTCCGAGAAAAAGTCGATGTTTAAAAAAAAAAATGACCGAAATTAACGTAAAACCGGGAGAAAGTGGATTTTTTGAAAAAGGACGAAATTCCGAGATATATAAAGGATTTTTTCCAAAAAAGTTCGAAATTGGCGATAAACCGAGAAAAAGTGTAGCTTACCAAAAAAATGACCGAAAATAACGAAATGTCCGGAAAAAGTGGATTTTCTTTTAAATAACCGAAAATGATGAAAAACGGAAAATTTGGATTTCTTCCAAAAATGACCGAAAATGACGAAATTCCGAAAAAAAAAAAATAGATTTTACTAAATTGACGTTAAACCGGGAAAAAGTATTTTTTTCGAAAAATGACTGAAATTGTCGAAAAACTCAGAAAAAGTGGATTTTTCAAAAAATGACCGAAATTGACGAAAAAACGAGAAAAAATGGATTTTACCAAAAATGACCAAAATTGACGAAATTGTGAGAAAATAAATTTATAAAAAATGACCGAAATTGACGAAAAACCGGGAAAAATTGGATTTTTTCAAAAATGACCGAAAATGACGAAATTCCGAGAATAAGTGGCTTTTACCAAAAAATGACCGAGAAAGACAAAAAAAAAACAAGAAAAAGTGAATTTTACCAAAAAATGACCGAAAATGGCGAAATTCCGAGAAAAAAGTGGATTTTATCAAAAAATGACCGAAATTGACATTAATCCGGGAAAAAGTGAATTTTTCAAAAAAATGGCAGTAATTGACGAAAAACCGGGAAAATTTGGATTTTTTCAAAAATGACCGAAAATGACGAAATTCCGAGAATAAGTGGATTTAACCAAAAAATGACCGAGAAAGACGAAAAAACAAGAAAAAGTAGATTTATCATAAAATGTCCGAAAATGACGAATATAGAAAAAAACTGGAATTTTCCAAAAATGACCGAAAATTAAAAACCGGGAAAAGGTGGATTCTTCCAAAAATGACCGTGAAAGACGAAAAACCGAGAATAAGTTGATTTTTCCAAAAGTGATCGAGAAAGACAAGAAACCGTGAAAAAATGGAATTTTCGAAAAATAACCAAGAAAGCCGAAATACCGAGAAAAATTGAAAATTTCCAAAAATTACCGAGAATAATCAATTTTTTCAACGCTGATGCGTACGAAAGACGACAGAAAGTAGTAGCTAGTGATAACAATATTTTGAACCATAAGTGTGTAACCAGTTTTTTACAATAACTTCTTTATTTCGCCCGAAATAAACGGCGGATGTAATACTAAAAACAATAACCATGTGAATACATCCTTATTTATTACTATTAATAGCCAGCGAGGCTTTTTTTAAATCTGAATCTTCCTCGATTATATCCAACAGAGATCGCAGCGTGGATGGTACGTTTGGTAAATTTAATTTAACAACATTGTAATTATATAAGGCACAGCTGTATTGATGAGGGATGAAATCCTGAAACTCGTGCCTGCAAATGGTCTTATATTACGTAATTTTTTGGTTTGTTTTTTTGCATTAAATATTTTCGAATAAAAAATTCTTGCATTATGCAATATGTAATTGTTATGCAAGTGACCATTATTGAATATTTGTTTTAAAGTACTTATGTAACATAAATCAAAATGTTAGAGAGATTAATTTATTAATTATTTTTATTTAAAATAAGAATAATTAAATTGATATAGTCATGTGGAAATACTTATAGAAAAGGCCAAATTAGCAAATTGAATGAAAGGTTTTTTGTATAAAGAGGAATATAACCATTGATTTTAGTCCTTCTAGGAGTTTTGTTTGGTTATTGAAAGTGAGATTTTATATATTTATAAAATTACCCGTCAAAAAAAAAAGATGTAACCCGTGAGAGTCTATAAAAATAGACGAATTTTCCAGTCTACTTAGATTTTGCACGAGTTATGATTATGTATATAATTCATTTTTTAATTTCAATCAATTAATTAATTAATTAACGAGCACCTTATAATTTACACAAACACTAAACAATCTCTTTATTAATGGCAGGTAATATAATATAAATTAGTGATACGTGTTGTAATAACTTACACTAATTGATTTAGATAGGCCCGCAACTATTCCATTTAGAATTTAGCGAGCCGTATAGTACAGGTGATAGTGCTTCGGGGGGGAAAGTGTGTGTAAATAAAAGTAAATACACAGCAATACGGTGATGCATGACCGTACAACCAGGGAACGTCTTCCAATAAATGCCGTGATGTGTCACCATAATACTCAACTTAATTACAGACCGGGGATAAAACACATACACACACACCGTAATTAAATTCAGCCCTCCGTCCTCCCCCGCACTTAAAACGTCAATTTAAATATGACAAATGAAAACAACGCCGCAGCACGCTATATTCCCAATGGTACTAATAACTTATTAATTAAATTCCATTCTGCGGGATTAAGCCGTGCGTCTGGGAGGGCTGGCGACGGCGCTCTTTTTTCTCGTTCAGGCCCTTCCGCGACCGGAATTACGCAGTTGATGAATTTGTAATTAATACGGAATTATGCGCTGGAGAGAAAAGATACTCGATGTTTTTTTTTGTTCGTGCTTTTTTCATTTCGTTTCATTCGGGAGTAGTTAATGGAAAAATTGTTTTCTAATTTTAAGGGATGAAGTTGCTTTTTCTTAATTATTTTTAAGGATTATAATATAATCCACGAAAAGTACAAATAATAATTATGTTTGACAATTAAATATCTAAATTAAAATTTTTGTTAAAAATATTATACTGAGTTAGTCATTGAAAAACTTCAATTTGAAAAATAGAAACCTAATGATTTTTCCCGTAAACCCCTTAATCTATAATTTTTGTTAGAAAATATTGTTTTCTACAGTAACGACAAATCACAGGCACTGTGTTATATTGTTGTAAAGATAATTTAGAGGAATTGGATACAAGCATAATATATATAGTGTTTCATTTAAAATAACAAAATTTATATTAATTTCAGGAAAATTCACAACAAAGAAAACGACAATAATATCCAATATATAATCTGTAATCATCGTATATAAAAAAAATCGAAAAAATTCGGTTCGAGTTTGTGTTTGTACTCGCCTTAAGTTTCTATACTTTGTATACCATGTATTATATATACAAATATTTTAATTTAAACAATTACATTTTTACAAACAATCAGTATATACATCAGAATAAAAGTTTGTCTGTCCTGGGCTATCGACCGAAGGTCTTTCTGCCCGCCATGTATTACAAAAAAAAAAATAACATTTCAACCACCAATGCTTAAATATTAAAATATTTTTAGTTATATTTATATTATAATAATAAATATCAATAGATTATTAAAAACACTATTCATGCATTTAATTTTAATTGGTAAATTTTTAATAATTTTTTCATATTTATTATTATTGATTTTTTTAGTTGTTAGCACCCGCCTACTAAAATTTAGCCTTGGATTTTGGAGGCGTTCACTTCGTAGTACATTTTCAATTTTAATATAAAGAAAACAATTAACTTTTTTTATACCACTTTTATTTTTATAAAAATGTTAAGTGTTTTCTTTATATCAAAATTTAGCCTGTTTCAACAAGTGATAAATGTTAAAGTTATTCAAGAAATATAATAATGAATCTTTATTTTCATTTAATTTGTATGAGCAAGTATTATTATTAGTTCGATTTGCAATTATTAAATTTATTTAGTAAAATTATGTAAAATTTTCATACGTATAACATTTGTAGTATAAATTAACTTAAATAAAACTAGAGATAGAATTATAATAGAAAATAAATTATTGCGAGATACGAAGATTATTTTAATCTTCTTTTATTAATTTAACACTTTCTAGAACAAAAAATTATACCGTGAAAAGCAATTTCGGAAACTTTAATTGGCAATAATGCGGACGCAAATATGTATCTTGAAACTATGCGAAAATAAATTTCCGCTCAAAAACTTGAAAGTTATTAATCCTTTGCCGGGCGCTGCGTTTTCCAATCCTGGAACATATTCGCGCGAAGTTTCGCCCCGGAAATGTTCAGTTTCCGCCCTGGCTCTGCGAAGCCCTAGCCGGTGTAGCTTCTTTTCAATTACTTGCTTCCTGTACAATGCAAAACGGGGCTTTTATCATCTCTCTTTGCTATTGCATCTCCAGTGTGTGTGTGTGTATGTTTTTTCTTCTTTCATTTTAAGAGTAGACCCGCTTTCTTTTTCGGAATTAAAGCGAGGTTGGGTGTTTTTGTGTGTGAGTGTGCTTAAAAGTAGAACAGCTCGGGATTAAAAACTGTAACACTCGCTTTTTTATATATTTTTTAGTTTACGTATAAAAATACTACTTTATGTTATTTTATAATGGTTTTACTAATAACTCTTATGAAATATTCAGTCAATTATAACAGGGAAAATAATAGATTAAAAATTAATTATTTTCAAATTATTTTTATATAAATCGTGACTTTTAATTTCTAATCATTGCCTTAAATATACAGGCCTGAATGTTGGAGCGGGGAGGAATCCGAGATGCATACGTATACCTAGCCTTAGAGCACTTGCTCTAATGCAATCAAGCTAAATTGTAACAATTATTTTTGCATGCAGTAATATATATATATATATATATCTTTATTCAGACTATATAGATAATTTTAACAATATAACAATATAAATAATAACAATACATGTAGGTGTTAGTCTGTCTGGGCTATCGATCAGAGGTCTTTCTGCCCTGTCGTGAATTTATGATGAAGTTAAAGAAAAATCCATGCTAGCTAGCTGAACTGTCCTGATGATTTGCGCAAATGAATTAATGAATGGTGATTGTAGGATGTTTGTATTTAGGAAGGATATTAGGGTTACGGGGAATACAGAATTTTGTCATGCAGTAATAATTTATTAATTAAACATACTCAATAGTTTTTTTTTTCACTTACACTTTGTATATAATTACGAAAATACTAATTAATTTTTCTAGTTGTTTCATTTTTATCTAGGAACTTTAATTAAACAATTATTGAAATAAAGTAGAAAATTATTTGTCCCGTTTGAAAAATCTGTCATCGCGATTTATTTCCAGCTTCATGCATAAATTTAATTTTATTTCGTAAATTTATTTTTACATTCATTAATCCCATTCTGTATCAACAATAAAAACAAATTTAATCCCGGGCAGACTGCAGGTTTAATACATGCAAACTGAGTAAACACGGGTGTAAAATCGCCCGTGCGACTTGCGGCGGAGGCGCCGGGGGACGTAGGGGCGCTGGAGAATGTATTCAGCTCAGTTGCTTAACGAGTCAAATTTTATCTCGCCGTGTGTAATTCGCGTTCCTCCTTCGCCTTTCGGAATTGTCCTCGGCGATAATACGCCCTCATATGTATTTTAGGAAATTATGCAAATGGCCCGGGGAGCGAAAGGGGGGCGAAAGAGCCGACGTGGGCGAGAATTTCTGGCGCGGCTTCACACCTTTTTGTAGCGAGTATATAGGTTAAGAGAAAAGATGATACGAATTTTAAGTCTTTTGAGTTATTTATTTGTTTTTAAAATAATGAAATCAATAATAATATCTAGGATTATGAAAAAGTAAGATCAATACATATGTGCTTTTTTCATTTCGTTTTAATCGGGAGTAGTTAATGGAAAAGAAAAACTCTTCTAATTTGAAGAGATGAAGTTACCTTTTCTTCACATTTAATGAATCAGTCGTCTACTTTGTGGACCCAAATCGTCGACGATGGAAGAAACTGGTTTGAGAGATGATTAAACTCTTATTAATTCATGTTTGTGCAACTAGCAATATTCCCAGCAATATTTTTATGATCATCCCGGCACCGCCACCAAAATAGAAAATTATCTGTAAATTTTGTGTTACCGATATTCCAATTTTATTTTGAAATCAGTTAAAATATATAATCTTATTATTTTAAAACCTTTAAGAATAATCGATTGACATTACTTTTAATCGAGGAATTTTTCAAATGTTCGACTCTCTCAGTGAAAAAAATATAAGTGTCGTTTGGCGCCAGCTAATTTTAAATTTCATTCTCGAATCAGTTAGAATATATAAAATTAACATCTTAAACAATTTCTAGAACGTAATCTTTAAAAATAATTCATTTCTATTACTTTTTTATGTAGCAACATTTTCAAATTTTTGTCTCGCTTGATAAAACAAATCATAAGTGCCGTTTGGCAGTAGCTACTTTCAATTTAATTTCATCAATCCGTTAAAAATTTAAATCTAACATTTTTAAACAATTTCCAGAGCGTAACCTTTAAAAATAATTAACTTCCATTACCTTTTATGTAGCAATAGTTTCATTTTTTTTACTTCGTTGCTAAAAAATATCATAAGTGCCGTTTGGCTTTAGCTATTTCTGTTAGGAATAAGTAATCAAAAGTAAAACTAACATTTTAAAATAATTTTGATTTCAGAAATCTCTGGCAAAATTAGGTAAATAAACAATTATGAAGGGAGATGTTTCTTTCATGATGGTTCGTAGGCTAATGAATTTCTCCCATGTGAACTCCAAATAGACTCCGAGATTTCGAACTCCCCATTCCCATATTCCGGCCTCTAATTGAATTTAAAAATTGAAAATTCATTATTTCTTAAGCATCATCCACAAGAATATGAAAAAACGACAATTTTATTATTCATCATGTTTATCGAAATATATAATAAAATTAGGTAATAATAAATAATTGAACAATTAATTGAATATTTTATTATGCATTATGTTTAGCATAATGAATAATAAATCTAAGCTATAAAAAATAATTGAATTATTAAACGAATAATTTTATTATTCATTATGTTTATCATAAAAGTAATAAAATTATGTAATAAAGGTTACGTTTATTTATTATGTAGTATTTAGATTAGCTTTGAATAATATTGTGTGTTATTAAATATTAAAAGAAAAAAATGTGTTCATTGATAAATGTTTTGTTTGTTCTATTGTAAACGTCAGTTCGTTATAAATTATTAATAAAAATTGTATATTAATGCACTAAAAAATAATTCAATTCCGAAAACGCCGTTCATTTAATACCGGTTTAATGAATTGATGGACTCCCATTGAACATCCGGCGCAACTAGAATTAATGGCGTTTCAATTATTTAAAAAAGGCGCGCTGTCCAAACACAAATCGCGAAATATACATCACACGCGAAAGTAATGTTTATTCATAATTCAGGCCACTTTTTGCGCGGACCGGAAGTCGACCGTTTGCGGATGACAGGACGCAATTATCTGCAGCGATTACGGAACGGGCCCATATTTTATTCGCGAAATTAAAAAATTACCGAAAAGTCGCACACTTTGGCCATCCCCCCTCTCCCAACTGCTATATATTGTTAAGTTATTTAAACAAATCACTGAAAAAAAAATAGAGATTTCTCCAGAATGGTGCTTTCCCCGGTGAATTCAGTCAAATTAGTTTTTGCATGAACATTACTATTCAATAAAAAGTTATTAAATGAAAATATTACAAATTTTATGACACTATATATAATTTTTAGAACAATTCAATATAAAACTTTGAGGTATAATTTAAATCAAAGTGAAAATGAGACATCTCTGATGGGATTTGTTTATTGTTTGTGTCTTTTCCACTTTGTTTAATTAATTTAAATTATACCTCAGTGTTATACATTGAAATACAATTCATAGATGTAAATATAATTTAAAAGGAATATCAATTTAATTAATCATGATACTTTCCATTGGACACGAGTGCACGGAAATAAAAAGTTTACTTTAGCCCCTTCCCAACAGTTTTTGTTTGTTGAGTTATTGAGAAAAATCATAGAAAAAAAAGTATGCATTTTTTTAATTAAAAAATTACCAACAAGTCGCACAATGTTTTATATTGTTGTGTAATTAATAAAATCATTGGACAAAAATTGCAAAATTAAAAATTGCTGAAAAAAAAGTTGTCATTTTTTAATTAAAAAAATCACTGAAAAAGTTGTGTAATTTTTCAAATAAAAATGTCATTGCTTACTAAATTAAAAATTACCATGCGCTATAAAAATGAAACAAACAAAAAAATACAACGACAGCGCGTTTTGTAATTGCCGGGGATGCGGCGGAGTTTCGCCGAAACTTTGTGTCAGAAATTGAAATTCCTCCCGACCTTTTGACGGGAACTTCGTACACACTCGCGTGCACACACAAGTCTTCCAGATATTTCGAGGAATTCTGGCTGCAAAGTAGTCGCTCTCTATGTATATGCAGGTTCTTGGGACATGTTAATGCCCTCCGGGCCCCGTGTTTTGCTACAGTTTGCGGTGGGGCGGGGAAAGACGCGGAAATTTAATATGGATTCTCCCAGGAAAGTTAATTTCATAACCCCCTGTATTAAAATAAATTTCACCTTAATAAAAGTTCTTGTTTTAAATTCACAATCTTTTCAAACAGCGTAAATATTTTATAACGCGTTGTTAAAATTTTCCTTTAAGGATAATTTTTTTATAATACGAATTACAGTTTTTTTAAAATATATTTCATATTTCGTCAAAAGAGATTCACCATATCTCAAATGTATATTTTCAAGACTGCAAACAGAATGTTTAAGCATATCTTATTAATGTCAAGTACAACTATTGATAATTTCAATTTGGTGGACGAAATGTACATTTAGTAGTACAAAATAAACCAGTAAAGAAAAAGAATCATTGTTTTATTTTTTTACATTAATTCAACTCATCTTCACGTAACTCAAAACTTAACGTAACTACTTGTTATTATTTTACAAACGAAATATTTACTCTGATTTCAAAAGTACGTTTTATTACTATTAATCTAAATAGACGAAATGAAAAGCAGTAAAATAACAATCGTAGTTTAGCAATTTTATTTCGCTGCTCTTCATTTCGTCTATTTATACTATTAGTAAATTCTAAACTAGGATTTTTATTTTGTTGCTCTTCATTTCGTCGATTTAGATTATTAGTAACGAAACACACTTATGAAACGAGAGTAAATATTTCGTTTAAAAAATTAAATTCTAAGCTTAGTAAATTATTTAATTCGCCTAAGATAAGATAATGAAATTGTGTTAAATTACAGTTGCAAAAATTTCGCAAAATATTAAATAATCAATTTAAATATGCAATTTTAAACATTATAGATAGATTGTATAAAGTCTTGCCGTATAGATTTAATTATATTGTAAATAATATAAGCATAGAAGGCTGAAAGACCACTGGTCGATAGCCAGTTTCAGAGTTGGAAATATATTGTGAACGTTAGTCTATTGTTAGATATTGTATTGTAATTGTATATTGTAATCTCAGAAATAAAGATGTTTATGTATGTATAAGCATAGAATTTAGAATTAAAAATGATTTATATTAAAATATTTTCCAAAAGATTTTTTGAGGTATTACATTAAATTACATTAACCGATATTTGCGAGTTAATCAAGTTATTTTATGAAATTAATTAGAAAACAATTAGTCCGCAACGAAAGCTCTCCAAAATCGAGTTAAGCAACTTAAAGAGGGCGCATAAACGAGAAAGCGCAAGGTAACCTCCCCGTCACACTCCCACCGTATTTCCATCCCTCTCCTTCTCTCGCTTAAGCCGGTAAAATAAACAAAATGATCTCTTTATTCGGTACATTAGCGAAATGTAATTATGCCGTCGTGCTCGCAAATAAAGTTAGCAATTACCGGACAGAGCCGGACTTTCTCCTGTCCCGTCCACTTTCCGCCCTTTTGTCAAAAGCCATCGGGACAAAGGACTAAAAGGGTGTGTGTGCGGCGGGATCGGGCGGAGCGGCGGAGGAGAGGAGACGCGGCCCCTTTTCGCGTTTGATATATTAAAATTTAATTTTTCAACAAGTGCGCGCGGGAAATTTCCTGGACCTGGGGATACGAGGGAATTTAATTAATCCATCAGCGTTCGTTCGCGTTTCCCGCATGCAAAAAATAAAATGTTACCGGAATTTTCGCTGATTGCATTTTTAGTTTACTTATTATGTTTATTCAAATATAGTTTCGTAAATACTTTCAAGAATTAAATATATTTGAATTACTTTATATAGCACAATGTCTGCTTCTGTCGATTTAACCATTTTTAGTCTACATCTTCTTCAATCCTTAGTGCAGTAAAATTCATTATTACTGTAATTTTTATAATATCATATTGATTAGAAAATTAACTCAATTATTAATTTTGAAAAAACTTGTAAAAAATAAGCTCTATTTATAATTGTTTTTGTGATTCAAACAGATATAAACGATCTTATGTTCGTGAAATAAAAAAGTCCGATAACCCGAAATGGCCATTACCAGATATCCAAACCAGATTAAAGGTCCTTTAACAAACTCATTTAGCAAATATAGTTTCCTTGTATGATCAAGAGAAAAGTTCTACTTCCTTTATTGGACGAAATAACGTTTGTTTGGTTGCCTATCTTGTAGACTCAATATTATGTTCGTTAACGGTGTCACTTATAAATTAAGCAACAGATGACGCTTTGTGCTATTGTTATAATTTATGAATAAATGCAATTATTAGCAAATAATATTCAGATATAAATACTTATTTTTATATAATAACTATGAATGGATTATTAAATATCAACCAATAAAAGAAATAAAACACAGATTAGATTGAATAACATTAAATTCTCGACTAGTTTCGGTTTAAAGCTTTAAAAAAAATCAATATTCATATAATATATAAATATCCATAGAAATATAAATAAACAAAATTTTAAATTCTCTTGAAAATGAGCTAATAAACTGAAACTAGCCGAGAATTTAAAGTTATTCAATCTAATCTGTGTTTTATTGGTTGATTTTTAATAATCATATTTATTTTATACAATATAAACTACCAATGCTTAAATATTGAAAATATTTCTTATTTTTATGGTTATTAATTTAAGCCATAATAATAATGATACGGTGGTGTGTTAAAATTATAGTAATCGAACATACAAAATTTAGGTACACAAAACAAATTAAAAAAATATTGATTTGTGGTTAGTATAATGTATAATGAAGTAACAACCTACGTAATTACCAAGCTTATTATCCTCTTCAATTTAATCAACTAAAAACATAAACTCACAACAAATACAAACCGAATCCATTATGTCTCGCCACACACATTTATTTGTATTTATGTGAACATTATTATTTGCATACGTATTTATTTGCGTGTCTCTAAGAGTGAGAAAGAGAGAGAGAGGAGTGAGAGGTGGGCGTAAAAGCCCTCCGGTCCCGTCATCTCAATTTCCAGGGCGTCGCGGGGCATAATTGTAATGTCCCGACCATTAACATAAAGAGCTTCCCCCTTTTATTTCTCGGAATGCGAAATTTATGTCGCCTTTATTGCTGCTTTTAATCCAATTCATTAAATTAATTTATAATTTTAAATTCCGCGCCGCCGTGAACTGGAATCGGGCATTTTTCGCATTTTATGTTTAGGGATATAATTCACGTGGAAATTATTGAAGGTTGTTTTTTTAAGTGATACAATACAAAAATAAATATGTATGATTTATAAACACCGCAACAACATTCTGATCAAAATGTATATCTTACATATGTGAATAAGATAAAGATATATATATATATAAATATCTTTATTTATGAATTTTGTACAATGAGGTGTGTGTTTACATTTTAACATATGTTATAATACTGTCTGTTATAATAAATCAAAATTCACAAACTGGCTATCGACCAGAGGTCTTTCAGCCTGATAAAGATAATTTTTGCTAAAATTATATTTTATTCGTATAAAAAAAATGGTGCATGCGCCAGGTCGTAACTGACTTTATCTATCTAAAATAAAAAATGTCTGTAACGAAAATATCTTTACCAAACATTAATAATTATTTTAGTTATATTAATAATAATTAATTTTTATGACTGAATATGCAGAATGTTATTTTATGTATAATGTTAGTTATTTTTTTATCTTTTAATAATTTATAAAATTATTGGCTTATATTCGATGTTGTGTAACAAAACTTCCGTGCAGTTTAGCAAATTTGTAGCCGGTATAAGTTGAGTACAAAGTCGCAATATAAGCTCGGCTTAATAAATAAATCTATAAATGTCGGCGGGATTACGCAGAGCCGGAAATATCCCCTTAATAACGCTTAACGACGTGCGAGGCTCGGGCAGTAATATATATAAAAATATATCTATATAACACAAAAAGAGTGACGATAAAAGTTTATTATTATATATCTGAGGGCAATTTTAAGTTGATATAGCCGGCCGCGGTCGTGTTGTTCGCAGACGAGACGGAACGGGACGATACTATTAAAGTCAATATTGCAAGAGGCCAGCCACTTTTATCTAGCGACGGCCAATGGACTCTAATGGAAGGAGTAATCGTTAAAAATAAAAGGACGCGGTCCATTGGGCCCTTTGTGATTTTACCGCCTTGTTTATTATGTCCGCGGTTTATTATTATTATGAGGGCTATTATTATTAGGACACACTTTTCCGCTCTTTACCCTCAAACACCTTTCGTATTTCAGATTAAATTCTTATTAATTATATTTTGTTATAGCTCTGAACATACAAATCTTATAATCTTATATAAGCCGGTTGTGAAGACTATTTTTTTAATGAATTAAAATGGCTGTGTAAAATTTTATATGCTGCGATATAAATTCCAAAGTCCTTTATTAACGAATTTGAAAATAATTAATTATTAATCAATTAATTTCCGTTTAGCTACTGCGATTTTTTGACTTTCGTTACGTAATTAAGTACTTACGTACTTAATATATATTAAAATAACTACTTCTTGGACATATACCCCTCCAGACATTGAATTACATAATGGACATTCATTGTTGCATAGCAATAACATATTTGCATAATGCAACAACATTTTTTATTCGAGAATCTTTAATGCAAATTAATAATTAATTATTTTTAAATATCTTTATTCAATTTATTTTAAATTATTTTTAATTTATAAAAATAAAAATAAAAATAAAATGGCTCGCTTGCCAGAGTATGGACAACAAGATTGTTATTTTCTCTGCCTTAAACAGATTCAAAATGAATAGAAAGAAGACATTCACAGGGCATATGGTTGCTGGCTATGCTTGTTCTTTGGATTTCTCACCAGACATGAGTTACTTAGTATCAGGTGATGCCGATGGAAAGACGTATATTTGGGATTGGAAGACAACAAAGCTATATAAGAAATGGAAAGCTCATGATAATGTGTGTATCAGCACACTCTGGCATCCCCATGAACCAAGCAAATTGGTCACTGCTGGATGGGATGGACTTATTAAATACTGGGATTAATTTAATTATTCATGTGTTTGTAAGATAAAATGTATATACTATTTGTTAATAAATATTTCTCCCCTACTAAATATATAATATTCTTCTCTACTACCTTCCCTTATTTTTATCCCAATTTTTATATTAATTGTACTTCTCATCCTTAATGAGTTTTATTCATTAATCATCTACCTGATATTGCCACTGTGATGGCGAAACAATTGTAGCAGCGTATCGATATTAAATGTTTGCGTAACTTAAAACTCCATAATAATTATGGAGTTTTATCGAGTAAAAGTTTCAATGATTATTAATGTTTATCCCTTGAAATATTTTTTTTATAAATATAAATTGGTTAATAGGAGCTCTGCGAATAGTATTTCTTCGCTTGAAGAACCCACAGTGTGGCGAAACAATGTAGCGAATACACAAAATATATTTGAAAGTGTTTAAAGTGTTTTTGCATAATGCAATTATTAAAAAAAAAATATTCGAATTTCAAATAAATATTTAAATAAAATAGGACAAATAGAAAAGCGCATTCGTATAATATATCTTCCCATAAATTCATCTCAAATCATTATAGACCATCTTGACATATTTCAAACCACCCTCATAACGTACGATAAATTCCTCTTGAATTTATCCACCCCGGAGAACATAATAAGCAAAAACCCTGGTATTTATTCCTAAAGACGCTCCTTCTTCCTCTCTACATCCTTTCTTTCTCTTTCGAAATAGGGAGAAAAACCAGCGCCAAGCTTTTGTGCTGGAAAAGCATAATGCGGACCGGTGTCTTGCTGCACCGACATTCTTCTCCTTATTTATTATTTTTATTATTATTTTTCCGTGGACGGTAATGAGCTTTTATGAAAATTTATTAATTACGGCGCACGGGGGACTCGAATAAGTATAGCGCAGTTCCGTATAATAATAATTCCCGCTGCTAATCCAATAATTCAAAAACGGATTCTTTGAAAAGTAAGAAATAGGACGCGAGCTTTTGTCGTTGCGGTGTTTGTTTGGGAAATGTAATAGTTGTGGTTTTCTTTGTTATTAAACTAAAGCATTATTATGGTCACTAAAATAAAATTAAAAATACAAATAAAGTTAGAAAAGTGTTTTATTTAATAAACTCAAAATTTATAACAAAGTGAAAGCCTTAACAATCAGCAACATAATTATTTAATTTTTATTAATTAATTAGTTCTATATTTCTTTTTATTTAATTCTCAATAAAGGTATTTAGAGTTGAAATAAATTTTATTATAATAATTTTATATTAAAATATATTTAATAATGTTATTTGCTGATAAATTAACAACACTAATAAAATCCATCATCTGATTCCGCGGAAAAAGAAACGTTCACGCTATCCGAATTTCAACTTATTTACAAGTGAAATTAGGCGGAGTGAAGCAGTGCTTTATAGGCTTAATTCGCGCCCGTTTTTCCCGGGCAATAAAATATAAATAAAAGTAATTTAAACTACAACAAAACTCCGCTCCTTGCAATTTATCGCTTAATTTTACACAATGCTACCCAGACACGGGGCGCTGAACAGCAGCGGGACGGAGAATGAGGAGGAGGCGGCGGGGAGGGGCAGCGGGTCGGAGTCTTTCCAGCCTGGAAAAGGAAACACGAAACGAGAGGTGCTTTAATTCCAGACACGGCTTATTAATACCTCCAGTTAGTCCGAGCTGTAATTGGAACATTAATATCGCCTGAAAACAATTTTGAGGCTATGTGATGTTGCGTAATAACACATTTATTGCATTTGTTCTTATCATGTTTTTTTTTTTATTTTCTTACATACATAAACAATAAAAATCTGTATGTTTATGACAAATTTAATAATAACAGAATGTTAAGTGTAGTTTTGAGTTTAAATTAAGTATTTAAATCAATAAAAAATATAAATTGTGTACGATGAGTTGCGTGAATATATTATATATAGAGTAAGAAAAGTTGTAAACACTTTTTTAACACTATTTATTTAGTTATTATTATTAATATTACAACTGTTGTACTATTGATAATGTATGCATAACTTCCAAAATGTACATTTAGTAATAATTAAACAAAAGGAGAAAAATATGTTGAAATAACAATTAAACTGAAGAAATTAAAATGAATAAATGTGAAAATATCAAAATGAAAATTACAATTACTTCAAGTTAAAAGAAGCTTTAACTTATTCGATCACTGTCTTGGAGAAGAGTGAGTGCTTTTGAGAATTGTTTTTGACAAGTTTAAATCACAGAGATGAAGTGAGAGAAGTAATGTGAAAAGAACAGCAAGAAATTAAATGTCAACTTTCGCGCTACATTGCGAACAAATCCCAAATATGCATTTCAGTCACAAAGTGATCATTTTCAATAGATTTAACACCGAATATTATTCAAACAAAAAGTGCGAAGAGACACTTTTATTCAACTTAATAAAATCGATAAAATAAAATTTTAAATTAAAGAAAATAATTAATTTTTACAATTAAATAATTTTCCCTTTAGCTACTGCAACTTTTTGACTTACGTAACGTTACGTTACAAAAATCCATTGAGACAACTATTTCTCGGAAAAATACTCCGTCGGACTTTGAACTATAAAAAGAACATTTGTCGTTGCATCAAAAAAAAACGCAACAATTTTTGATTCGAGAATACTTAACGCAAAAAAAACATTACCTAATATTAGGTCATCTTCAAAAACGTGATTCGCGATTTATCCCAATATGTGTAAATGATTTATTTTCAAATTACTTTTTATCTAATATAGATAGATCTGTTTATTTATTTTAGAAGATTTAAATTAAAGTTTTTTCATTAAAAGAAAAAGAATATTTACTGAATTAAATTTGAAGTTTTTAGGGCGGTTCGACAACATTGGTCATTTGCGCCGAGAATATTTACTCACCAGATAATTATTATACAAATGTAATCTGGTAAAAAATATTATTTTTCTCATAAATCAAAAACTTTTAATTATAATAAAAGTTTTTGATTTATGAGAAAAATAAATAAACAGATCTATTTGAAAATATTGTTTTAAATTGTTTCGAAGAGTTGAATGAACTTATTTGCATAAAAAAATATTTTCATTTCTGTTGGGAGCAGTTGAAAATTCTTCGCGTTAAAATGTGTAATAAACCATGTAAAAAAAGTTATAAAAAATCATCGTAGACACATTAAAGCCTATTCCAGTATTTATTAGCTAAATTACACGCACGTAACGTCCCTTTATTACCATGTAATTGTGATTTTTAATGAAATTACACGTTTGTTTTACGAGGTGGTGACCCCTGATGCAATTATGCAAACGAGGCGCGGTTAAGTCGGTGATACTTGTAGACGATCACGTTTTACGGCCTCACGCTGAAATATCGCTGTTTAACCGTAATACTTTCATGCAGTTTTCCCCCTTTGCAAAAGGGGACCATAAAAAAATATCCAACTATAAACAAAACCCTCCTCCCCTCCTCTCTCCCTAATATTTCTTCCGCTGAATGAAAAAAAAAGTCACGGTGCGTGTCTGCCCTCTAATCTGCGGGATTCGGTTACACGCTCCTAGATATCGTCCATTATTGATCATCGTTTAGGATCCACCCTCGTGTAAATACACGGGAAAACAAACACGTTTAACCCTTTTAATGGTCAACTTTCGGCCTGTGACTCAGTCCGCGCCCGACGGCTTAAGCACACTAATAAAAGCTTAATTTTTCCTCCTTCGAAGCAAATCCTTTCTGAGTCATTACTAAAGGGGATGTTTCGAAAAGAGGGGGGGGGGGCGGAAACACCCCGGCCCCGCACCCCCAGAATAATGACAGCATTCAGCATTCGTACAATTTGACGAGGAATAAGTTTCAGGAGGAGTTGTAATCTACTTTCGGCTTTCAGGGAAGTTATCGGGTCGCATTATAAACAGGATTCAGGGACTCGGCGGGGACTTTAAATTATGCGACTTATTTTAAAAGTTCCTGATTTACTCTAATGGTTAATTTTGAATAAGAAACGTTCGCGGGGCGAGTTTCGCCAGCGCTGTTTAATATTTGTTGGAAATAATTCAATTTACGATTATTATTATCCTAATTTAGATAACTGACGCTCTAATTTAAACTAAATAATAGTTTGCCGGCGTAGAAGTCCCGTTTAATAGTTGCGCGCGGATTTCGGAATTCGACTATCCGACATTTTCGTGTATTAATTCAATTGATTATAACTGAAACAAAGTTGTATTTGATTAATGTTCGCTGTTGTTTAAAACTGACCGCTTCTGAATAATTGTATAAACGAAATTCATGTAGCCTTTTGAAATATTATCTCTGGTAAAACGGTATTGTTCAAAACGTCATAATAAACTTTATCACAGTTATAAATTATTATTTTATTAATTTTTGTATATCTTCAACTTAAATTAACCTAATTATATGCTATTGTAACAGAACTCTGTTTTTAGTCTAAAAATACTATAATTAATAAACTTTGAAGTATATTCCTTCAAATAACATAAATTTTTCAAAAGACTACTGTGTTTTTGTTTATAAATTGTTATTATAAGCACCTTATTCATCCAGTACCCTTTCTTTTCTACCATAATCGATTTATTTATACTGCGAAAAAATCTGTAAAAGAGAGCGAACTATAAAATAGTAAGGATCTATTAATAATGGCGCTCTTCATCAATCCATCGAGATTTTTCACATGTGAATTTGAACTATAGATTCAAATTCGCATTTCTTAAACAAAATTGGTCGTCGACCACTGATTTAGCTGTAATATCCTTACAATTCGACTGATTTTATTCGATTATAGTTTCTCTAAATATTTTGTTTCTTTGAAAGTAAGATTTATAATTATATAATAAAAAAAAATATCTGTTTAATATACGTAAGTTATTGATTGGAGTTGAGACACTTGAGTGGCTGAGGCCGTTTCCGGTTTTAACGCCCTTGTCCGAAATATACGAGAGACCGTAATCCGCCTATAAAATCTGATCGCGTAAACAGCGGCGCGTAAATCGATCGTAAATTTTATATTGATCGGACCGTCGCCGTAAAACTTGTTATACGCGGTAATAATTATTATTCCCGTAATGGATAATAAATGTTCGCGCCATATGATATTTACTCTAATGGACACCGTTTTTATTAGGCATAATTGAATAATAACTTTCAGTGCGGCGGGCATTACTCATATTCCGCTGAATTTCGAATTTGTTGGGATGTTGTTTACATGCATATACGCATGGTGGTAAATTTTGGTAAAGTTTTAAACTGTTGAGTCGATAGGAATTAAATAATGTGAGGGCTGTGTTTAGAAATAGTCAATAATTACAAGCCGAAATCATAAAATAATATTATTTATCTTAAATAATCGATAGTTGAGGCTTTTACTTGATGAATCTCCATAATACATTGATAAATAAAGCACTAATAACCTTTCTTCACACTTTATTTGTTTTACCAAATGTAAATGGCAATTTGTGCCCCTTCCCTAATCCATAATACATTATTTATAAATAAATAAAAGTTTTTTTATAGTTTCACAAAATTTATTGTATAATTGTTGATCATCGCCTCATGATGCCACTGTGTTGGAGAAACAAATGTAGCAAAAAAAAGTTTTGCGAAACTTAAAAAATGTTGTTTTATTTACACAAATAGTGTATTATTTCTCTTGTTAGATAAATGCGTAGCAAAAACAAGTTGAAAAACGGGATTGATTAAATTTTATAGATCATTGTCAGTAATTTTCCTTTTTTAATTTTATTCTAAGGATATATAAGTAGTTTAGTAGATAACAAGATAATATATATAATTCAATTAAATAATCACACCTCAAATTTAACTGTAATTTCCATCCATCAGTCTTGATAATTTTCATAAAATTTCGGAATTCATTTCCAATTCCGTTATTCGCAATCCCAACGAAAACATATTATTAATTAAATTCCGAGGGGTTTTAGCGGACCGATTTACATTCTCGCGATCGCCATTGTTATTATTATTATTAACGGCGAATATTCGGTGGCGGTTTGTTTGTTTACTTACTCCCCCACCCAGCGCGGCTCTTCGGGGAAAAGGGACTCCCTTGTTATTGTTTCATTTAAAAATTCGGACGCGAACGGCGGGCCTAATATTTTTCCGGCATTAATTAAAACCTGCATTATATTCCGGTGCAGGGGTGGGCCAGCGGGGAGGCGCAAAAAAAGCCCGGCTGTGATATCTTGCTGAAAGAATAATGTTTATTTAAGAAATTTTTAAAAAGGGAGAGTAAATATTTGTTGAATTATTTGAGCTGCTGCGCTGGGTGTTTGATAGCAAGTGTATATTAATTTTTACGTTGAATTAAATTACTGTCTTAAATGTATTTCACCTGATTACAATAAGAATATATTTTCTTTCAATTTAATAGAGAATAAATAATATTAAATAAAATTTATTTGAAAATAATTAATAAATTATTTCCACATTTAGCTCTGTGACTTTTGACTTACGCTACGTAAGTACGTTAAACAAATGCACATTAAAACAACCACTTCCCGGGCAAATACCCACGCTAAATGTGGAAATAATTTATTAATTATTTTCAAATCATTTTTATTTAATTTAAATAGCTGTGACCAAGTGAATGAATACTGTTTTCTATTTATGAGAATTAATAACAATATATAAGTTCTTTCATGATGATTCCATTATTATTATTAATATACATTTACACAATTGTAGTCGACATTTTTATGTTGTTCATATCCTTTCTTATTTACATTTGTGGGAATTAATAAATAAGATAGAAAATTTGGTTTTCTCGGAAATTTAATTTCTTTGTGGTTAACTAGTTTAGGATCCTTGTAAATTTAATCACAATGTGACAGTTTTCGTTGAAAATACTGAATTTAATAATAATGTCATAAAACTCAGTATTTTCAATGAAAACGGTCACATGTGATCAAACCTCGATGAGGTAGTGCTGATGACTGGTATTTGGTTATCCGAAAGGAAGTACGCAATGGGGGCCTAATAAGTCCAATGCATGCTTGAGCTTCCACTAAACCGATACCGATGCTGCACTGGCAAGGGGTAAATATATGGTAAATATAAATTGGACATTAGTTTAGACAGCCAAGCAGGATCAATTGGCATACACTTGCGTGATGGGCTATATTGAAATATTCTCATAATCGATGGTTAAATAAAAAAAACTCTTCTTAGAAAGGTATAAAATTTTAAAGATAATATAAAACTAATTGAAGAAGATTATCAACAACCACGATCATCACTTGATAAATACGAATTATGTTGGGGTAATCTCTATATCCCCCAATTGCTTCACACAGACTTTGGATTTATCTTTTGATCGCTCTGCCAAAAATTCGTGTCTTAATATACAGTGTAACTGTAAAGACCTATAGATTATAGAAGATTTCGGTGTATGACATTGCCTTAATCTTCAATGAAGATTTTTTTATATTAGTTTCACACTCCTAGAGTTTGGCCCAGAATCACCCTGTATATAAGAAATGTTGTATAAGTGTTGATTTATTTATTGTTATCTTGTTGATTTTTTAAGCTAATATGATTATTTAAATAGTCTGTATATAAGAAGAAAAATACACTTTTCTTTAAAATAACAATTAATTTTTTGTGCGTATTTTAATTCCCCTTGTATTACCTAATTCAATTTGAGGGAAATTAACCAGACAACTAACCTAACAGGCAAGTTTTAATTAAATCGAAATAAACATTAGCCGAATTTAAATTGGCTAATCCGCGAACAAAAACCGTGCGCTCCTTGAAAATTCACAAATGGAATTACCCAGCAATTACATTTTTTTGCGTGCACCCTCTTCCCCCGCGTGTACACCTCTCGGCCGTGCACAAACACAAGATGTAATTCAGATAATAAACCTAACCCCTTTAACCCCGTTCCTTTCCTTATTATCATTATTCAGCGAGCGTCGCTGTGTTTTGTGCGTGCCACTGTAAATATTAAGAAAATTACTTACATCGTACGCTCACCGGCTACGAGAAAACTCCGTCTTCTTG
Organism: Philonthus spinipes; assembly: GCA_963082785.1. Taxonomy (NCBI): domain Eukaryota; kingdom Metazoa; phylum Arthropoda; class Insecta; order Coleoptera; family Staphylinidae; genus Philonthus; species Philonthus spinipes. The sequence goes on along the minus strand of OY720304.1, from coordinate 24,437,547 downwards.
GCGTTTAGACTGTGTGTGTACGCTCTGTTTTATGTGTGTGTGTGTCTGTAATCGAATGAAATCACAATTAATATTAATCAAAGTTAATGGGACGCGAGGAAGTAATTTAGTTTTATAATTTCCCAGTTAGAGCAATTGCTGGAGACGGTAATCGAATTTAAGTGTAATTACGGTTTTGTGTGGATGAGCGTGTGTGCTGCTGTCTTATTTCAATTCGGTGCTTAATCCTCTCCTCTAGCGCGTTTTGCAAACTTTATAGGTGGAATAAAAATGTTCGTAATCATAAAAGATTAGGGACGAAACGCGTTGGGATCGTTATGAGTTATTATGTTCATTAATATAATCTAATTTAATCGGTTAGGAAATATTTTATAAGGATGTATTTTTATTCACTTGCATCATATTTTGATATCTAAAAAAATATAGATCATAAAATTCTTCTAACTACATTAAATTACACCTGAGGTTATAATTTATTAATTTCAATTGATGTTCTAAAAACCTCGGCGTTATTCTAGGAGTATACTCAAAATTTTCAGAGCACACATAAAAAGTTTCATAAATTTCATATACAATTTTGAAGTTGTAAACGTGTGCTAAATACTGCTATAAAATCGTATTTTGTGAAACCCTTCTGCTATCTCATCAATACTACTGCAAATTCCTATATGTTCTCAATTTTCAAACATGGAAAAAGTATGAAAATTGTAGAAAAATGAAGGTTTAAAATAAAAACAGAATATATTCCGTCATACTAAATAATAAGTCGCCTTGGTATTTCAAAAATATTTCTAGAATTCGTTTCAAACATCTATTTACATAAAAAAACACAGCCTTTCCTTGTCGAAACATTAGTTATAAAATACAATTAAGAATACTCTTTTCTATTTGTACTATTAAGAGGTGTGTACTCTGTGTAAACAACTTTCGCGTAAAGTGTGCAATCTTTTGTCGTGAACAAAAATTGTTTATTGCATAATCCAATGTCCGGCGGAATATTTACCGAGGTAGAAGTTATTTCATTGATTTTATCTAAGTCTGCGTCACAGTACCTACAGAAAAAATAATTATTTTCAAAATTATTTTTATTTAACAAACATCATTAACAAAGTGTCAAGGTCAGGATTATCTAATTCCAAAATACAAACAACACTCAAGGGATTAATAGAATGAAAAAAAAATCAACGATCACACCCTCACACAAACACACATACAAAAATCACCAATATAATTGACGTGCAATAAATCACCCCCCGAAAATTCCTCAGATCTTATAAAGACGTCAACGGCCCTCGATATCCGGGGAGGGGGGTGGGCGATAGCTGCCAGCGCCCGAAAGTGATTAATATCCATGCTTAGCATTCATCCGCCACTATCATAATTTACGTCCGATCCGCGCAAAAAACACACGCACAAAATCAAATCGACGTCCAATTAAATTACTTGTAATCCGATAACCGTCTCAGCGTTGGGGAGCAACAAGATGGCCACAAAAAAATCACCCGTCCGCACCCCATTAATTCCGACGGCGCGAAGGGGTTGCCAAGAACAATTCGATGGCGGGGGCCGTGAGAAAAGGGTGAGATAATGTTTGATTTATATCGTTTGATTTCATTAATTCTGGAGATAAAAATTCTCGCGGTGATTTTGTTACTACAAAATTGGGTAATTTAATAGAAACAAAATCATCGCGAGAGCGTTTTTAATGGTTGGGGATCGTGTATCGTACATCTATTTTTTTGATGGATTAAAAAAGGCAGCGGCTTGACGGGTTTTATCTCGACTTGATAGATATTGGATGTGAGTGGGTTTGTATTTAATTGTTATAAATGAAATAAGAAGGACGGTGATTCAATTCAAATATTTGTTTAATATTTCTTTAAGGATTATTTTAATAGGCAAAAAATAATATAATTATATATATATTTTGAAAAAAAAAATCATTTATATATATATATACAGGGTATCTCAGCCTGCGCGCCAAGTAGCTTTACGGATAAATGATTTATTTTTTTTCAAAATCGGCTTTCGCATGCGAACCATATTTTAAAATTAGTTTCAAATATTGTCCCATAAAAGCATGGCGTAACATAATTATATTTTTTCTAATGGAATACCCCATTTTTTTTTCAAATTCTACATCAAAATTAAGGTTAACTTTCATATATGTAACTAATAATTTTTGAAATATTTAAATATTTTTGGAAAAATTGATGTTTCGAAAAAAATCATAAGTTTCAAATGGGCGAATGAAAAAAAAATGAAATTTTGTATCAGTATATTTGACTAATGGGTAAATAAAATATCCCCACGTAGTTTCATGAAGATTTCCGAACAATTATATTTTTGTTATTATTTAACTGGAAATTTTCATTGAAAAGAAAAAAAAAAATAAGATAAACATTTTATGTCAGGTTTTTCGTTTCAAAAAGAAAATATTTCAAAAACTGTGGATGGTGAATTTATTTGTTTTTTTACATTCTGAAAGATAAAGTTTTGCTCAATATTCCCAAGTTGTATCATAAAGAAATCTTAAAAAATAATTTCAATTAATAAAAATTGATTTTTTCGTATTAAATCTGAAAAACAGTGAACAGGTTGTTTTTTTTTACAAATTCTAAAAGAGCAAGTTTTTCTTAATATCCGAACACAATTAAAAAAATGCAATATCTGTAAAAAATAATAACGGTTTTAATGAAGCTTGAATCAGCCTCTTCATAATTTCCCAACCCTAAACAATAATTCATCCCAAGCATCTCCCCTTAATTTTCTCCCGTTCCTTCTTCCTGTCGCTCTTTTTTTATTATCTATTTTTATCTTCATAAAGGAACTCTCGACTATCCGCCAATTACGCGGAGCATAAAAATTTCGCCGGTGATCAGCAATAGGGCCACGCACTGGGCCCGGTAATTTGATTATCGATACAAAGGCCCTCTGATGAATCGGCTGCTTTCCGAATGGGAACTTTAAAGTGGACCCCCCCGTTTCCACCCGCCCTCCCGTCGTTTTCGGATCGGGGAAAAGTAACGCCGCCCTGTCTCCAGACTGCGGAGCAGGTCTTTTATGGGGGTGGTTCACTTTCGGGACTTTATCGAGCGTGAGAGTACAATTAATGGTAATGCGAGAGAGTGCGTAACACAGCAGCCCTGCTTATAAGGAGCGATTAGAGTGGGATAAGGGTGAGCGGGGGTTGGAATTTGGAATGCCGGGGAGGGAGTCATATAAGGAGGAATCGCGGTTCTTGGGTTTAATGGAGACGCTAAGATAAGGGATTATGATATTTTCCTACTCATTTTTTGTACCCCAAATATCAATAAATATTTATTAAATAGCCGTACTTGAATTACTATATTAACGACAAATGTATTATGTCTTAAAATTATTAGAAAAGGAAGATTATCTTGAAATAATAATAATAATGCCGTTATCACATAGAAAACAATTTTAAAATGAAATTGTTTTCTGAATGTAGGCGAATTTCAGTCAGCTTAACCTATTACTGATCTTCCACTTAAACCTCGAAAAATGAAACAAATATAATTGCAACATGTGATTAATAAATAAATAAATAAAGTAACAACATTTATAAAAATATTAATAATATTATAGAATTTTAAGTATTTAATCAAAATGATTATTTTTCAATATTAAAAGGTAAATAATGTAACATTAAAATCACTTGGTTTGTTTCACATTTTTTTTTTGTGAAACAAACCAAGTTTTAATATGCAAAATTTTTTACCAAGTGATAAGTGAGAAAGTTATTCAAAAAATGTTTTTTTCTGCTTTGAAATGTATTTGTTAACATAATAATTGAGATAGTGCAAAAAAAAACCGTTAGGCCAAGATAGACAAGCTTTTATTTTAATGTATATACTCAATGATTGTAAAAATGTAATTGTTTGAATAAAGATATTTGTATACATAATTGAGATATAGAGCAGAATAACCCAGACTGAAGATGATACAACAATACGTTACTAGAAGAAAACATTTACTTCTTTAAGATATACAAATTTTATTTTATTGAAAAGCATCGAAGAATGTTTCAATTCTTCGATGCATTCAATAATTTTCCAACAATTGTGGAAAATAAAAAAAAGTGTAAAGATGCTCTGAATGAGTTTTGATTGTGACGAGGAGCTTTTCAGATTATTCCACTGTTGTAAAAATCTTGGATATAACGTTTCGGTACAATACATTTAGCCTTTTATGCGCTATCGCGGAAACACAGAGACATTTTTTTCAAAACACGACGGAATGGACTCATAGGATTTCAATACGTACATCTCCGTTGAAATTGGTGATTTGAAAATTTTTAAGATTATAATAATTTTCCGTGGACAGGGAAAAGTAAAAATACAAAAAAATGAAATGCAGATAATTTTATAAATTATAATAAAACGACGCACAAATTCGCGTTCACATGAACCAATTTTATTAACCAAATCCCCCCGCCCAAGTTAATTTAACTACAACACGCGAATTTACGTCCGCACCCACACACACACACATAAATTGAGCGGGCCAAACCAAGTTCTCAACTTGAAACAATAGATGTAATAATGGTTTTAGTTATGTGAGCTTTTCCCGTTTAAAATTGATTATTAACTTCATTTTGTATGTTTCCCAACAATGGACGCAATTAAACTTTCATTATTATTCGCGGCCCTCCCTCCGCCCAGTTCGCTCCTTCTGCCTCTCGCTCTTTCTCTGGGCCCTCTCGCTTTGTCTGCAGTTTTCCACGTGAAACTAAATATCCATTATGAAACGCGTGTTTTGGATTATTTAATAACGAGCAAATATATTTCCTATTAGACCGTCGGATAAATGTTTAATTTCGACAGGATATTATTTCACGTGTAGTTGAATGTGCGCTGGATGTAATTGTATCCGGGTTTAATTTTGATATTTTTGTTTGTTGCGTTTTAGTGTGTTTTATATAAAATCGCACCAAATATACACATTTTTAAAATTGCTTTAAATAAACAGCATCTACAATTATTATAATTAAATATGATTAATATATTAAATGTAAATAATTAAAATAATGATTTTTTTAATATGAAATAATTATGCAAATAATTTGAAGCGGTTCCTAATTCACGATCATTCTGTTAAAATGCAATGAATCAATTATTACATTGCTATTATTTTCTCATTATTTATATTCTCACATCTCCATATTAAAGAAATCCACAACACACAGTTCGGATGGATTAGATAATCCATCAAATACAGCAGGATTATATAATCCATACGAATTCTATGGAAATCAAACAAAGCAATAGGATAAACAAGAAAATTCTGCTGTATGCTTAGACGAAATAAATTAAAAATTTTGGGAACTAGAGAACACTAAGCTACAAGCGTTCACAGCTGCAAATCTTCATGAGTAGCATTTAAAAAATAAAACAGTTACTATAATAGAATCGGTGCAATTTCAAGTAACCGTTACTCTCAAGGATGATGCTAATCGTTATGAAAATTTGAGTTTCTACAGTAAGCCGTGGAGACTACCGACTAAAAACCTTTCCCACATTCCGGCGTCGACTACTACGGTCATTGGCAGGACTTGGTAAACAATAGTATATATATATATAATCTAAAATCCCCATCTACCATAATGGTGGTGTAGGGGTGGTAAACAATAGTATCAGTATTAAATTATCGATAAAAATATTTTACATTTTAATAAATATATTATGTAAGTAATAAATTAATTAATCATTTAAATGTGTAAGGTAATTAATTTTATTAGTGAAACAGACTTGTTTATTTTTGGAATTGCGTTATTAAATTTAACTGTTTTGTTAATTAATTTCAATTTTAATAATTTAATATGAAAAAATGTAAGTTAAATATGAAATGTAATTAGAGCGATATAAATTAATCACGGCCGAGAGATTAATGAATAAATTTCCAGATATCCGAAACGAGTGGGCCGCGCATAACGGACGCACATATTTATTCACCGGCCTGTAATTAGGATTTTATGTTGTTTGATGTAAAATATCAGTTTTCGGGTTTTCGTCCTGTTTTGCATACCGTGCATAATCTTAACATGTAAATCGTACCCGTCCCGTTGATGAATAATTCATTTTAATTGCTTATGTTTAAACTATGTTTAATTTATAAGAGAGAGGAGAGCGCTTTTGTGAGCAACACGGTTTACTTATTTACTCTTCGGGGTGGTGGTGGTGCTGCCTGGTGGAGGAGTTCCAGGCGCGGAAGAGTGGGAAACTATTCCTCCTTTTCACTGCATTACCATCACAAACTAACGCCGCGCAGAGATTTCAAAACACACCCGAAATTGTTTGCATACTTTGCTTACACGGCGCGCGTCCAAATTGAATTTAATAACAAAAACACCGGCAAAATGTTTACACAAATTATTCATGAACTTACGTTGTTTCACTCTTTTCTTTCCTTGTGGATACGCTTGATATCCTTGCTGAGTTTACTCAAACAATATGTATGAAGCAATGCCTTAATGCGAATTAAAAAATAATAAAAAAACATCATATAAAGAATAATTTATTTTTACAAGGATTTTTTTTACAAACCGAGCCACTATAGAAATTAATTCCGATTTTTCAACTTTACTAATCTGGATCTGTTATATAACAATTTGTTGGTACTATGCTTCAAAATAATATTGAATGTATCAACGAATCCATTTACTATATCGATAGATCAAAATAATCAGGATAATTGATTTTTACTACAAATATTTTATTCACTGGTGACGGAAAGACCACTGGTTGATGCGGACAGAGGTACGGGGAAAGTAAAAAAAAATATTTTTAAAGTAAAGTAAAAAATATATTTTTACTTTCCCCGTACCTCTGTCCGTATCAACCAGTGGTCTTTCCGTCACCACATATATCAAATCGCCAAGGATGACATTTGTAGAAAAAAAGCAATGTTGGTTTAAACTTACAAATATAAGGAATTATTTTATTCATCAAAGTATGCACTTATATTGTCAACACACTTAGCATTTAAGAGGCAGTTTGTTCAGGTCGGTGTAATAAAAGCCTGGCGGTCACGAGTCAATACCTTGTTTAATTTCAAAATAAAAACCCTTCCAAACGTTGTTTTCCAAAACCTCCAGTTCTCAATATTTCACTCGACAAATAAAACTAAAATCACATCAACACCTTCAAAACCCCACAGTAATCCTTCCTACTGAAAACCCCACATAAAGCCTTCCCCTTTCAGCAGATTCGAACAAGTGCGAACGTTTTCCCATTATTAATTCAACAGCGTTGAATGTATTAAATTGAAAGTTGTTCCTCTTTTTTTTGCTCCTTTTCTTTTTTTGTTTGGATATGTGCCGGAAGCGTTTACTAGCAGTTCACCCTCTATTTTCAGAGTTTTCCCATTTGATTCCCTGCATTTTTAACGCCGGGCGCGATTCGATCCCGATGCACAATTTTCAACCTGCACGGCGGCTCTCATGAATAACCAACGAAGCAAACGCGCAACGTCATTATCGCATTAATACTCGATGAACGGTGACATGATAACTATCAAATATTCATCGGAATTAATTTCACGGGAATTTATAATTCGGTTTATTCAATATTTAATTTTATAATTATATGATCGCTTTCTATCACTAAATGTTGACTAGCATGAATTTCCTGTAGCAAATTATCAAAAATATTTCCGCAATTATTTTATTTCTTGGTTACAATTCCATTTTTTTGTACATTGTTGCCAATTGTTTTTTTTTTTCCTTTTACATTCATGGTATTTTCTTATTGGTGAATTTTTACGTACACATCCAAGATGTGAACATAAGAAAGAATCTGTTAATTTTCGTAAAACTGTATATTACTTCTAACTTTTGAAGAGTAAACATTAAAATACAGAGAAGTTGTTATTCAATTAAATAAAAATGATTTGAAAATAATTAATACATTATTTCAACATTTAGCTCTGTGAAATTTTGGCTTACCTTACATAAGTACTTTAAACAAATACTCTTTTATACTTATAAGTTGTTATTTTTCAAAACAGCGAAATTTTGCATTTATACATTCGTTATTTAATTTCTATCCTTTAAAATCTTTACCCTAAAAGTGTTTTCTAAGGCATATAAAGTAATTTAAGCAAATAGCTTTGGATACAAAAAAGTAGTAAATTGTCATTTATAAATGTTCTTGTAAGTGTAGCAGTTAAAATGTTATCCAAGGTGTATGTTGATTGTTTTTCATTTTAATTTTTCGCTACCAAAAATTAAAAACTAAACTAAATAGTAAGTTTTAATATAATTAATGGTTTTAATATTTAGACATTGGTAGTTCATATTGTATGAAATAAATATGAATAAATTATTAAAAATCAACCAATAAAACAGAGATTAGATTGAATAACTTTTAAATTCTCGACTAGTTTCGGGTTATTAGCCCATTTTCAAGAGAATTTAAAATTTGTTGATATAGGATACTCTTCACACCAAGAGTTGTTTTAACTATTTCTTGGTGTGAAGATTTCAATAATGTGTTTTCGTATTCATATTTATCTAATATTACCCATAAATGTTTTATATGCACAATTTTCAATAAATTCATGCATTTTCCTTATAAAATATGCGAGTTATTTTAAGCGTTATCATGAAATATACAAAATTATAAAATATATCTATATCAAAAAAGAAACGGGCGGTTAATTAAAGGGAATTTTCATCTAATTAACCGACGATAAGCGTTGGTTGAAGAGCAGAGAGAAATAAAGAAAAAAAAATAGGAGGAAGGGAATATTTCCGGACGACAGGGAAGTGAATTTTATGGAAAAATTCTTTCCGCGCGCCGCCGCCGGGAGAAGGAAAGAGAAGCGCCCGTATTTTATCGAAAGGCGAAGATTCTGAAATGTTATTTCAACCGAACAGCCAGAACGCATTCAATAGTTTATTAAATGTCATACTTAATTAAATTCCGGAGATCTTTCGAAGATTTCCCCGCGCCGATAGGCGCCTGTTTATTTCAGCGGAAAATTATTTTGTGTATACATCCACCGGGCCGCAACGTGCGCGCTCCGCTGTTTATTTTTTTGCGAGCCCCTTTATTTCCGCCACTTTTTCACAAAGAATTTATTGTTAAAACATACTATTTTAATTAAAATTATCAGCGTGGGAGCTGGAATTGGGTTACTGTAAACAACTTCGGTTTTCTTAATTAAAGAAACAAAGTTGTGCGACAATAAAATGTGTTAAGTTATTTAGAAGTTACGGCGTTTGGGACAATGCGATGTGTTTTTGCTGCTCGGAAAAACGAGAGGAGCGTGTTATTTCCGGAAAATGTGATAATTTTCACGATGGGGTCGCCTGCCTTACTTACACATTCGTGTATTTTATATATACAATTCTAAGAAGTAAAAGTAATTACATTGTTTTCATTAATTTTTAATCACATACAAACTTTTATATTAATATAATATAAACATTCTTTTTAATTTTTTTTATTCTATTTTTGCTCCATAACCTCCATCGCACCAATGTATGTACAACATATAGCCTGTATAATAATAATAACAAAAATAATAATACCCTTTAACACATAATCTGTCAAAAACTATGATTGAAAATTCTCGAAATATGAAAACCTGGCTATAGAAATGGAAAATATCTGGAAACTTGGAACTAACGAAATAATCCCATTCATAATTTCTGTAAGTGGTGTTTAGACGAAGATATTACAAAAAATATTAAACGCATTGAAATACTGTACCACCTGTGTAATATTATACAAAAAAGTTTTATTATCCAAATTTGCCAAATAACAAAAATAAATCTGGGATATACATATAATACGATTATCTCGGACATTTTTTTTCATCATTAATCAAACATTGTTAATATTAAATTAAACTTGGAAATTAAATTTATTTGGTTTAGTTTTTTTAACATAAGTAAAACTAAACCAAGTGAATTTAAATATATTAAATAAAAATGATTTGAAAATAATTAATAAATTATTTTCACATTTAGCTCTGTGACTTTTGACTTACGTTACGTAAGTACGTTAAACAAATGCACATTAAAACAACTACTTCCCGTTCACATCAATAAAATATTGCATAATGCAACAAATTTTGATCCGAGAAAAATTTAATGTAAAAACAACAAAAGGAACGTTACTTAATTTAAGGCCATCTGCAGACACGTGTTTCGGGATCTATCTCTCGTCAGTACAGCTATGCCTTACATAATCTATTTATAAGTGAATTTAATTTACAAGTTTAATTTAATTTATAATTCGAGTAGGTATAAATGGGATATGATGAACTTCATCTTCATCCACTAAGGCGAACCCAAAAGTGGGTCGTGTAGGGGCACTTTTTTCGATATAATTTCTAAACGGTTAGAGATAGAATAAAAATTAAAATTAGAGAGTTATAGAGCTTTCAATTTGTTCCACCTTCGGCTAAGAAAGTGTCTGCTTTGAAAAAAAAAACCTTTATTTCGAATGATGAACAAAAAAATCATATTCATCAAAGAAGAAATTGTGTCTATCTAAAATATCTGGTCACAAATATTTAAATAAATTAAATAAAAAACTATGTTAAGTTGATTTATGATCACAAAATAAAAAGATTTTTTTAATTATAAAATAGTTATAATGAAGTTTCATAAAATAACAGCCTCATCAACTATAGAATGATATAGTTATCTCTTGTAATAAATCGAAATCTGTTTTATTTAAATGTACAGATCATTTTGGGCTTAATTAATTATCATTTACAAATTCCACGCTTGTATAAATGAAAGCTTAGCAATGTCTATCACTAATCCCGGCGTTTAATAGTTCAACTCCGGATGACTTTTTGCGCGTCTAGCCAAAATCTGCGAAATCCCGCCCCCCCCCCATTCCACGTCCATATTTCATGGCAAGTCGCGGGCGCATCATCGATTTAATAATAAACCATATTAATTCGCCTAGTCGACGTTTTATTAGATTTTATAAACATGCATAAACTTCGCAGACAGGCGAACGCCCATTAAACTTATTTATTAAAGGGCTCATCCTCCGATAAAGCCCAACCAAAGCACAATTACACGGCCGTAAAATTAATAACGATTGATATAAAGTGTATCCTGTCGATAGACGCGGATTACTGCCACCGGGAAAATTTGCATTTATATTGGCAGCCGTAAAAATTCCCGCCCAATATTTTACTACCTTATTAAATATAAACATAAATGAGCGGCGTAAAAATTTTTACGTTAATATTTATTCGTTTATAAAAAGAGAAATGCGGACCGATGTTCGAATGGCCGCGTTTATTACGTTAGACGTAAAAATTTTATATTAATTTACCAAAAAATAAATTTAAAACAAATATTTACAAACAACAATTTTCGGTTGTCTACCTTGGAGATTCCAATCGTTGACGACGCCACATGAAATTAGGCGAAAGATATGACGCTTGCGCCATCTTTCATTTATTATGATAAATATTTATAAGTTTTATAACTCATTATTGCTTACAAAACAAACAAAGCCGCATAATCATTTGTATTTTGAAAGCTTTCATAACTGGGTTTGCTATAAAAAAATCGATTGTTTCTAAAAGTAATTTTTTAGTTGTTACCATTTTAATTATGGAAAGTTAAAAATAACTATTTCGGTATCATTTACTGTTATTACTATAAAAAAGGAAAAAATGCTTTTCAAGCAAAAAAAAAGTCCGATGTGTATAGGGAAGATGTGTTAAGAGAGCGACAATGCCAAAACTGGTTTGCAAAATTTCGATCCGGCAATTTTAATCTTTAGGAAGAACCACGTTATAAATGGCCAGCTGAAGCTATTGAAGATAATCGCATCGTATTAAAATAATCATAGATTATATTGCAAACAATCCTTAGATCAAACAATAGCATTCGCGAATCCGGGATTCATCAATCCTATATTAAGTTGCGACTAACAGTATGGCTAATAGATTTTGAATTTATCGAATTCTACCTTTCATGGTCATTTTAAACAGATTTAATTTTAACGCTTTATAGATGTGTTCCTCATCTATTTACAAAATGATATGCCGTTACATTGACGTTTTTTTTTTTTAATTTAAATTGCTTTAAGTTTACAGATAATATTGAGCTTAATTAATTATCATTTAATAATTTCATACTTGTATGAAAGAAAACGCAAAGAATGATCCAATTTCGAAGTATATCATCACTGGGAATGAGAAATTGGTTATAAATAGAATAGAATAATCATTGAGTTGATCTCAGTTGTTTAAATAAATTAATTAGATGTAGTTGACTACAACAATGACAAGCGTAAAAGATCCTGGAAGAGAAAAGGTGAACCGGAACAAAAGAATTCAAATACTTATAAAGGAAATCTGTTTTGTGGAATTATTAATTTTGAGCTGCAGCCGAGAAAAACTACGATCAATTCTGAAGGATACAACCCAACAGAAGCCTTAACAGTTATTATTTGACCGAAAAGTAGTTGTTTAGGACTTACACAATGTAAGACTTTTTATAAAGCAGAAGGAGAAATTAATTATATATAATTACATATTTTACAATTAAGCTATATTTACATCTTGTCTTCTAAACTAACTAACGACCTGTGGTCTTTCCACCTAAATTATTTTCACATTCTCTTTTGAATTTAATTTACATTATAATTACATTTTGCACACACAATGAGCGATTTCTTGTTTTCTTAACAAAATAAAATATTTTGTATTTACGCTATACAAACCAAGTCAAATCGTGTTTATTTCAAAATTTGAAACGAAAATGATTACTTTATGTTTGAAACACTTCTTCTTGTTTAACTTATAAATAACACATGCAATTAACTCAACATGAAATATTCATAAATTAATTCCCTCTCTTTCGGCAATAGGCTTCAGCCGCACACACAAGGAGGAAGAAAAAATAATATTAAATTTCATTCGGTTTTCGGTTACCCAGGGGAGGGTAAAGGAACGTTCACCTCTCTCCTGCATTAAGGATAATAATGTGCAAGACAAACATACTGCTATACCAACAAACCGACCTTTCGACACAAAGGGGTGCAGTGGCGTGTGCAGGGTGGCGGTGGGGGGACGGCAAAGCGGTGGAAGGTATTATGTTCATAATGGGGACCTGTGTTACCGCCACGTAATTCATTATCAAAACTTGTCCGCCATACTATATCGGGTTACTAATGACATCTATTTTGGCACCGGGTCTAATTAACTTTCGGTCTCGTATTCACCGCTGCAATTTTACCGTGAATAATCGTCTCTGGCTGCGTAGATAAATTTTCGAAAATACAGAGGATTACATTGTGTGTGTGAGAGGATATTTGCATATACGTGTGTGTTAAAGGATCTTTTATAATTATTAATTGACAAAAAAGGTGAGTCTGCGGCTTAATATTAATGAAACATTTAATAATTCATTACTGTAATTAATATTTTTTAATTAATGAATGAAGTTATTTTAAAATCAATAAGACAATAATTTAATTAAATTCATTAATTCTGTTTTCATTAAAAAAAAATGGTGATGTGTCCATCATGGCACTTTCCCCGGTGAATACGGTCAAATAAGTTTCTGATAGAAAATTTAATAGGGAAGCAAAATGATTAATAGAAAAAATTGATTGTTATCTTTTAAAGTTAAACCCGAGTATTTAGAAGAATATTGTAATTAAGTGTGTTATTTCTTACCTTACAATAGGTTAAAATCATTCCTCCACACTCTTCTTCATTTTTGCAAACTGGAGGCGATTGCGAATGATAAGTTGAATTTGACGGCACTTTGACGTTTTATTTGTCATTAAAATAATTATTTCAATAATTAAAATCTCTAAGGGAATTTATCAGATAAATGCTTATAAAATGAAAACCGGAGGTCCTACAATAAAAGTTTTATAACAGAAATTATTTATTTTCCAAGATCTAAAACTTTTATTTGAAACATTTTTCTATCCGAATTAAAAAATGAAAAATTGCTAAGAGTAAAGTTGCACTTAATGAGTTTTGATTCTAACCAAAAGCTTTTCAGATCATTCCACTGTTATATAAAGCTTAGATATAAAGTTTGGGCTTAATCCATTTAGCCGTTTAGGCGCTATCGCGGAAACACACAGACACACAGACACACAGACACACAGACACACACACAGACACACACACAGACATTTTTCAAAACTCGATGGAATGGACTCAGGGGACCTCAAAACGTGCATATTTGTTGAAATTGGCGGTTCGAAAATTTTCACGATCACAATACTTTCCCTTGGACAGGGGTCCGGGGAAAGTAAAAACAATTTAATTAATTTTTTTAAAACCATATAGAAATAAACAATTATTTTATAATCGGGTTGTAAAATTGAGGAATTATTTAATTTCAATTTAATAAATATTTCATGAAAGCAATTTATATTTATTTTAAATAATAAAGAAACCCTCTTAATATAAAATACTGTTCATTAATCCCTTTTGTGCTATCCAATAAAAATAAAATTAAAAAATAAACGCTGAATCTCTAAGCTCGCATTATGCGAGGGATTATAAATCCTTTAACTATTCCGGGGGATACTGTTGTTGATTTAAGAATTAATAAAGGCGCAGAGCCCCGGAGCGCTTCCACGATCATTAAAGTATAACTAAAGATTATTTCCCTCCCATTTTCGTTGTTTAAACCTTTCATTAGTGATCCGCCCGCGGGTTTCCCGAGAGAGAAAGAGGGAACGAGCGGGAGAGAGAGAGGGATTCCTTCGAAAGATAATTGAATACTTGTTTCACATTTACATTTCGCCCTTTTAGGACGTTAATTAGGCACCGGTGTAAACGTCGAGACGGAAGGATTTGTTTTTATTCGTTTTATTGTTTGCAGCATTTAAAACGTATTGCGTAAAGTTATTGACGAGAGAAAAAACAATATTTCAAAGTGTATTTTGTTAAGAAAAAATGTTGAAATTAGTAAAAATTTATAGAGGTTTATAGGGAAGGGAAGTGCGAAGTGGTTCAGGTAAAAAGAGACAAAAGTGGAAACAATGAACCTGATTGGGACAACAAACAAAATGAGAATATCTTTCGGGATAGGAGTAAAAATATAGAGGTTTATAAATATGCAATATACTATATTTTTTTATTATTGTAGAATTAAAATCGAAAATTTGAAATTTGAAAAAAAAAAATGTATATATACACACACATTCAGTAGATTTGATGATCAGTTAGTTGTTCAAACATTTTCGTTTTCGTAACTCAGTATGCTTGTAAAAAGACATGATGGCGCTTGCGTCGACTTCCATTTATTATGATACATAAACTGTATGTATGTATCTATAATGTAACATTAACAAATAAATAATGATGCAAGTTATAAATCACATCCATTATTTGATTTTTATTCACTATTTTTTAAAATATTTTGCTTTCATTTATACTAAGTAAAGATAAAAAATTATGTCCCTCTCTTAAACAATTCTTTCCAGACGTTTTCTTTTCCCGCCCCTTGAAATGTACTTTAAACATTTCATTTTTCCACGTCGGACTTTTTAAATATCGAAATATTTCATGCCGGAGATAATTAAATGAGATAAGGCAATTAATTCCGCCCCGCAGGGTAAAACTTTACCTAAAAATTCTTTAACACTGCGGCCTAAAAAAGGTATATATTTTATATATATTTTTAAATAAATATAATATTAAAATATAACAAGACAAATGTTCAACAAAAAATGTCCCTTTTTTAATTTTCTGAAATAATTAGGCAAAGTTGATTTGTAATGTCTTGCTTTACGGGATTGTGGTAAATTTTTGTGATAGTTGGGATAATCTTTGGGATATTGGAATTATGCCAGTTTTGTCATATAGGTGTGTGTTGGATGAGTTATGTAAAGGATAGTTTGGGTTGCAGCTACCAGGATGTTGTTTAAGGTAGAGGGGCGTTTGAGGTGAACGAGTAAAATGATAATAATATGGAGTTTCATGAGTAACAGGTACAGCATTAAAAAAAATGACAATCATATACACATACATAATAGCCACAATAATGTTCTATGTATATATGTTTTGGTTATTTTTTTCTTTTTCTCAATAATATGTTTTAGCCATCATGACAAGTTTTCATATTGCCAGTATTACAGTGTGTGTAGTCTGGTATTGTCCTCTTTAATGTTTAAAATTGTGTGTTGAAATAATTGGAGGAGTGTTTTCTACAATAAATCTGCAACTATAAAATATTTTACTTATGAAACTAGAAGTTAATATAGATTTATTAAGTAAACAGTCTCAATCATATGGCTTTTAGAAAGTATACCTTTGTTCCAATTGATAGTTATTAAAAAGGGGAATATTTATTCAATAGGGACAAGCATGTCTCCCTATTCTATACAAATACTACAAAACATTAATTTCGATTATAATAGTTATTCTTAGCAGAAAATGTTCTAAGCCTTAAATTCCATATTGCGCCTTTCATTTCCAAAACGAACATATGCAGACTATATTCACGCCCCCCTCTATCCATCTATCCTACACAAACGAATAAGATACCTAATTTAATCTGCTGATATGATAAAAAAGAAACGAACATGAATCATTCGAGTTCAAAGCGGCGACACGGCCCTTTGTACGCGGAATCCTTATTAATTCCGCTCGAAAAGTATCATTAAAACACGAACTTTTTTCGATACACGCAGGGAGGTTCTCAGGTTCGCACAGCGCCCCCCATTGAAAAGTTGCCCGGCTCGGTTTATTAAATAAGCCATTTATATTCACTCCCGTGCATCCTTTTTAATGGCGCCGAGAAGGACCGTCTGAAATTTCCACTAAGACATAAATTTCCTTTACATGTTTACGTTCGATTACTTTGAGGGTGGGTAGAGGGGGATGGGGGTGAATCCGTTGATATACTACGCCGCATACGCGCCGTGATAGTGTCGCAGGTTTTCCAGTTTCTTATATGTGTGTGTGTGTGTGTAGGTTTAGGGTAAGGGGGTGGAAATATATCGAACGGTTCCCTCTTTTATAATTAAATGTTCGGAAATTGCAACAGGAAATTGTTTCCTGATTATTTTCAATTTGACAGATTTATATTGAAAGTGTGAACAAATATAGAAAAAAAATCATAATAAAATAAAAAAACAATCTTTTATACACAAACAGTTTTATTCAGACAGCAGAATTACAATTCTTTACAAATGTTTATATTTACAATACATATTGGTGGGTTAGTAGTCTGTCATGGGCTATCGACCGGAGGTCTTTCTACCCTGAATTTTTTATTAATGCACTTCAAAATGTTCAAAATTAGATAACGCTCTACCAAGAAATATCAGAAATTTAGATTAATTTAAAGAGTATAAAACTTACATTGTATTATTAATAAAAATAAAAACTTCTTTATTTTTCCAATAGTATTATACAATTAGAGAACAAAAAATTAATATTATACTAGCAAAGTTAGTAAATGAATCTCGAAAAAATAAAGTATGACCTATTAAAATATTGATTAAAATATTTCTTAGTATTATTTTTTATATTACTTTTTTACGTTTCCTTATTGAGTGCATAAAATTGAAGGATATCATTGTAAAACTTTCCGATTCATTTTTTATGCGACATATTTTCGCCACGTTGAAAAAAATATAAATAACTTAAACTTTTATAATATTAGTTTTAACAATGCGCCTCGGAATAATTCCCGGAGTATTCAACAATTCCTGATTTTATTGTTCCGTATTCCCCGCTCGGCCAGTTCCGCGTAATGCATGCGGAATTTTATTTCGAATTCACACCAGCGCTTAAGTGGAGAATGCGAAATACACACACACACACACATACGCACACATGCACATATTGTATGTGTGAATGTGTATTTTATTTTCGCGCGGAAAATGTCTTATGAAAATTCCGCGCGACGATTCTTTTGTGATAATACGTTTCATTATTCAGCGCGGAATTGTCGACTGAATCAAATATTCCGTGAAAATTCCAAATTCCCCGGATGCGTGAGCGAGAGATCCCGCGCGTTCAAGACGAAATTCGAAAATCGTCGCCCCCCCGTCGCCCTCTCGTTTCATCCCCTACGGCATCACGGAAGGTATTCGCGGCATTCCACCGTCAGTCTCGTGCGCACTTTCTCCCCGAATCCGAAATTTTTTTACACATATTTGAACGATAACTATGTTCGGCATGTTAATAAAATGTCAAATTCTATTCACAAATGTATATATATATATACCCCACAAAGAAAATGTTGTCATTCTATCTGATTTATTTATATTCGTATACTAATTTTCAGAATAAAATATTTTATATTGTGGAAGCTACTTCGATATACATTTTTGAATATATTATTGAAAACATGTAAAATCTTTAATCATCACGATGGTTGCGACCGTAACTACGTGGTAATTCATGATTGTATCACTGAATAAACCGTAACTATGTTTTTACCACAATTGTGATAACATACAATCTTTCTTTCGTATTACACTTTATATTCATATGAAGTTTTTGATAAGCAATTTGCCGAAACTGCGGCTACAAGTGAAAATAAAGTGTTAAACCAAATAAAGTTTAGAAGTGTTTTCATTAATATATGCAAAATAGAATGAAAAATAACGAAACAAATATACAAACCATATTCACTTAATATCATGTTTCTAATTAAAATTTGGGTTTAGTCTATTTAGGCCATTTCTAGAGCCCATTGTAGTCCCTTTAGTCATCGCTGTTATAAAGATTATATTAATCATTTTTATAATATTAAATAATAGTAAGTCATAACAAATTAAAAAACGTCCATTTATACAGTTTTCTATGAAAATATCTTGTTTTAAAAAATGCGAAGCTTTAAGTAATTCTTTCAATCAATTGCACATCAAGCAATTCACACGTAATTATGGTGAATGCGCCGGGTATTCCGTGCGTGTTGATAGTTATTCAAGAAAATTTTATTCGTTAAGTATTCTACAAAGTTATCTAAACTTGTCTGAAATACAAGGTAGAGATTGTTATTCAAGAATTAAAAGCAAAGAAAGAAAATAATATTACCAGATACCGGTGTATCATACGCACAAGCAACTAAAACAAAACGGGGTAAGGACCCAATTAATGTTAACAGTTATCGGCTAACATCGCTAAGAAAAAACACGAACAAATTTTATAATATTAAATAATAGCATATACTAACAAGTTAAAGAACGTCCATTTAATTAGTTTTCTCTGAAAATATCTTGCTTTAAAAATTGCAAAGCTTCAAACAATTAATTTAATTTATTACACGTAAATTTCAAACAATTCAAGTACAATATGGTAAACGCGTGTATATGTGTAATTGGTTATTCAAGTAAATTTCACTCATTTTTTATAGAGTTTTTCTAAATGTGTCTGACATACAAGGAAGATATGACTGTCCAAGGATCAGCCATTATTAACTTCCAGGAAGGAAAATGAGAAGGTAAATTTCAAGCAATTCAAGTATAATTATGGTGAATGCGCCGGGCATTTTATATGTGTATTTAGTTATTTGGGTGAATTTTATTCATAGGTTAGTATTTTATATATATTTTATAATCTTTTCTGAAATACAGGGAAGAGATGGCTATTCAAGAAGAAAAAAACACGGATATTGTGACGCGAAGAAAAAAATATTAAAAATAAAATCAAAATATAACCAGAGCTATGGAGAATTGGAGTCCGAGTTTTTCGAATCAGTTAATGATATCGGAACTGTTGTTTTATTCACATACATATAACAGACAGACATATAACGTGTTTGTGATGGGCTTTAATGAATACTTAGATTTAATTTATTTAATTTGAAGTTTATTAAAACTGTATTTAATTTAAATATTAATGTAAAAAATGCATTTTATTATTTCTGTTAAGTCATCTTTCAAAAGCCAAAGACATCTGTGGAGTTACACCCAGAAGCACTAACACTTAAAGACTCTTCTAAAAAACATTAAGTTTAATGATTCACACTAAGGACCTTCTAAATCTAATCAAGACTTAGGAGCTTATAAATCAATTTGTCAGAAATGATATAATAATTCATGGTTTAATATATTATACATTTTTTTGCATCCTTAGAAATCCTGACATAGCCTTAGGAACGCTATTTCAAACAAACATTCACAACTATCATAACGCGCATAATAAAGTTATTTAAATCTTTAATAAATAATTTTATTATACACATTATAAAAGTATTATCTGATATTTCAGTTTTATAATAATGCAAAATTTTAAATAAACCGCTACAATTAAATAATTGATGTTTGTGTTTTTTTTTTGGCTAACGTATGCATTGAATGGTCGCTTCTTTTATATTGAGTTGAGCATACGTAAATCCGTGAGAGAAACATTACATCGCACAAATGACATTCCAAAGAGAGCGCAGTTCAGAAAAAAATTAAATTAAATTAAAAATATTATTTTTTATTTAGCTACTGTGACTTTTTTACTTATGTTAGGTAAGTCATTTAAAACGAATGTATATTCAAACAACTACTTCTTGGGTATATACCGCTTCAGACACTGGATTACATAAAGGACATTTTAAAATTATTTTTATTTAGTTTAATTTGAACAGCTATAACTAAGTAAATACTGAAATTAAGCAAGGAAAATTTCTGCACTTGAAAAAGGGATTGATCGAATTTTATTGATCATTGCCAGAAATTTTCCTTGTTTAATTTCATTGTAGTTTAAATAACTGTAAATGTATGAATCATCTTTGTTTCATTTTATTTAATTTAAGTGAATACTTTTTTCTATTATTAAAATGTAAAATTCTAAAATGAAATTTATATTCAAATTGATACTTAATGATTAATTTGATTTTTGAATATGCAATTCAATAAATTACCCGTCTTTAATTCTGACATATGACGACGTTATTTCCATTTTTTTAACATTTTCCCCGCGTCGCATTTTCAATTAATCAGGTCACAGGTTAACCATTCAATCCCATAATAAATTACACCAGAAAACCCTTAGCCAAAATCGCCAATCAATCACCCCCATCGCGCTCTCCCACACACACACACACACCATCACAGACACAGCCAAACCTACACCCGGCTTTCGTGTACGTTTGTTTTTGCGGGGCTTCGGCGTCCATCAATTTGAATTCATAACTGCACTCAGTGTTTCAGGTTTCAGCGTTTGAGTGCACAGACACAAATAAACGATCCGCTCTCGCCGCTTTTTGAATAAAACTTCCGTGTCTCGTCGCCGTGTCTAATATACACGATAGACAACCGTCCCTCCGCTTTGGAAACCCTCCCCGCCCGAAAATAATTTATTACTCGCCGGTTAAACTTTTATTGTTTCATTCGAAGAAGCCAAATCCAATGAGTAATGGTGTTTCCGTGTCGGAGTCGTTTGTCACAATTCCGCGCTCGTTTGTTACGACCAGCCTCAACTTGCTTTGGGTACGTCTTGTGTCTCATCTCGAAAATTGAGATGATGCGAGTTATGTTAATTTCGGGAACGGGGGATTTTTCTTGCCGCGTGTTTTGTTTATTTTTATTAGCAGAAAATTCCTTCTAAAATACAAGACAATTTATCGTTGTAATTTACACTCATATTTATGTGAGACGTTTACATCTTCCTAAAATAAAAAGCAAAAATCTCTTGTTTTAAAAATAAATAATAAAAAAGTACTATAATAACAATTTTAATGCATATTTCAGTGAACATTCTTAATGAAAAATCAATACTTTTGTTTAATTTCATTGTAATTTAAATGTGTGAATCATCGTTGTTTCATTTTATTTAATTTAATTGAAAACAGCGCCGAATCGATATTATTTTTTGTTCGGAATTAAAATAAAACTGAGGAGCGTCATAAATTATTTTGTGGAACAAAAAAAGAAAAGAGAACAACTGATTTCGACACGTGAAAATATTAGACATATTGAATGTCCAGAATGAAAATCAAGATTGTGATTAGACATTTTAAGTGACTAGAATTCAAACCCAAAAAATGGTAACTGTACGAACAACTAAATAAGTCAATCTTTTTAGATAGCACAAGCGCCATATTTTAGCTAATTTCAAGTGATATCGTCAACAATATGGGTGTAATAGTTTAGCCAAGTTAAATATATTTTTATTATGTTTTAATAAAATATTAAAATTTAGAATTTTTTTAATAAATGGTTTTAATATTTAGACATTGGTAGTTCATATTGTATGAAATAAATATGAATAAATTATTAAAAATCAACCAATAAAACACATGATTGAATAACTTTAAATTCTCGACTAAATAGTTTCGGGTTATTAGCCCATTTTCAAGAGAATTTAAAATTTGTTTATTATTTTTTTAATTTGTTACGTTTCTTTATTCTAATGTTGAAATATATTAAATAAAGTTTTAAAACATTTCTTATTACACACTGTTTTTTTTTGTACAAAAAAATCAAAATTGAATCTTAACCCGACATTTTCCTTTTTCTTTCTTTCAACTAAAAGAAAAAAAGGGCGACTCCTTTACCCAAAACAAAAGAAATTCAATTAATCCCCCCGCACGGACGAAAAGCGACCTGATATTTAATGCATAAAAGAATTAGCCCTTGTGAAAACCTTCGAGGTGCTTTTATTGTGCATAATATTTCAAAGAAAGTTTTATAATTAAATTCGGGGCCCCAAAACGCTCTGTTTAGGGAAAAGATTTTGTTATTCGAGTGAGGAGAGCTAAACAGCGGACTAATTAGAATAATTAAAGTCCCGGTTAGTCATAACGTGAATACAAAACAATTATTTAATGATCTTGTAAGGCGGAACTTTCCTTCTGGCGGTGCATCCTTTTTGCTCTGGGAATAAGGGATGAGGGCTTAAAATAAAGTTTCACGCAGACTGAAAACGGGCGGGCGGACGAGAGGGGTGAGGGGGAGGGGATGGTTGGAGGTGGATTACGCGTTCTCTCCCTGCGAGCGCTTTTCTTATCTCTGCCCACCTTCTCTCTCTCCGTCTGTGTGTTTTTTTTTATTCTCTTTTTCGGGGATCTCATTTAAAATCTTAATTAAGTTCTGTGACATCGTTTTAATTGATTTGTAAATTAAATTGCTTTTTATATAAATGGTAAATAATCCGGGGGTTGACGCGGGCTCTCAATTATTTCCAACACCCCCGCTATGACAAATCCAGACTAGTTTAATTTTAATGAAGATTAAACAATAGGATTTAATTTTATCTGCACAAAGACGTGCATTTTATTAAAAAAAATATTTAAATTAAAAATTTTAATTGTAATATGAAATTTCTCCATACATATATTTTGTTTTCATACAATAATACAATTAATTTAATTTTTATTAAAAATAACATACTAGTTTACATAAATGGTAAAAATTTCAATACAATCTATTAAATAGAAGTCCGTATACTTTTATTATGCGTTTTCGGTGGGACACCCTGTAGATAAAACAAAACAATATAACATAAATAAGTACAATACATGTATTTGTTAGCTTTCTGGTTCATTTCTAGCCTATACCATTCATTTTCGATTACATCGCCCAAAATTTCGACACCATATATTAAAATTCGTTAAACAACTACTTCAGTTATAATTCCATTAATCTATTAATAAAAGATAATATCAATTGTGTTTCTTTAGCAGCTTGTCAAAAAATTTAATTAAAAAACAATTTATGTTCTATAATTATTCCGAAATATTTTGCTGTTGTCATGGAGGAATACTAAATAACATTATATTTTATTAATCTCAGGTTCTTTCCGCCCCTCCCTCATAAACACAACTACAATCAAACCTCAATTTCCCTCCAAAGCACTAAACAGCGCAAATTTGTCATCATTATCTCTACATATTTCTCCTTTCATCCCTCCTCAGCCGTACACATCGGATGCTTATCTGAGTATCTGAGGGCGGATATTCTTTGGCTGTTAGTGTGCAAACTCCCCCTGCCCCCGCTGTGACATTTGCATATACGGCAAACCGAACACCCCTTTTCACGTGGCCCTGACAACTTTAATGAATCCATTATCAGATGCATTTATGTGGCTCCCCCGAGGGTGCCTCCCTGCACTGAAACGGTTTTACGGGGTGAGTCGCAGAATGTACGGAGAGAAAAAAATCGCAGCCGGAAAGTGTCAACACAAGAGATAATGTCGCTGTGTTGTTTGGCTTTTTTTTGTGTGTGCGTGAGGGTGTGATAAATTTTAAGTGGCGAATGGGGTTACGGGGTTAATTGGAATTTTTAGATTTGTATGGTGGGGAAGGGAAGGTTATCGGGATTCCCTATGGGGTTTCTTGAAATGTTGTTTTTTTTTGTGTGACGTAAAAAATCTACTCTTAAAAAAATATTTGTCATGATTTTTACACATTTTATCTATTTGATTATTAATATTTTGTGATTTAGAATAAATATTATTATTTAGAATAGGATTCTCTCCAATCAGTTACTAATATATAATTTAATTAAATCTAAATAATCGATTCGCCAAGGAGTAGTTCAAGATGATTTTAAAACAAACCTTTATTTATAACCGATTTTGAAATATTTTCGTTGTATTAAAAATAAAAAAATACATCAATTGAGGTGAGGTATATCAAGGTGTACTTTGCTATTTGAATTTTTAAAGTTGGTTATACCACCCTTTAAGGGCGAAAAGTTGGCGAGCTGAAACGTGTAAAACAGGATAATAATTTAAAAATAAAAATCAACATGTCAGAACATTTTTTAGAAATATTGTTATTTACGATTTTATAGAATTTATCCGTTACTTTTGGGAAGCACTATATAATACTGTAATTTGTGTTCGCACTGAAAATGATATTTAATCTAGTTGAGAATAAAATAAAGCCTTCAGTGTAAAACAAACAAATACGTGATTTTATATATATATAACAATCTTTATTAACAATTAAGTTTACAATAAGGTAACAAACATTGATTATGTATATCACACAAAAATTAATTAATTGTTAAATGGCTATCGACCAGAGGTCTTTCTGACTACATGATTTTATTTACCAATAATCCACATGTATTGTAAAAATGATTTATGAAGTTATTAATCGGAAACAAATAAATTTAATATTTTTTCTATATATATATTTTTTTAGTGCCAAACAATATTTTTTTATACATAATAATGAACGTGTTTCATATTGCTGTGCAAAAATTGCCGCTTCTCCTCAATAAAAATTTATTATAATGCGGAAAGCGTGGCACTTAAAAGAGCGCAAGCTTTCGTCTGGCCCGTTGGATGTAGATGTGAAAATGCTTAATGCTTTTTTACGGCGTGTTTTATGTCAAGCGTTTGCTTATAATAAATGATTGATTCACACCGTCACGGGGATGAAAATTGCCGCGTGTTGGATAAATTTTCGCTCAACTCCCTAGGCAGCTTTTGGATTTTATAGTCTTTTCTTTATAATGAACACAATTATAATGATGGGTACTAAAAAAACGCAATAACCAAAACAAAGGATTCCCATTGCCTTTCTTACATTAAAATGTTGGATCTAAAAACCAAACGTAACTCAAATACATTAAGTTTAATTTTTTCTTCATTTTGCTGATTTTTAACTTTTTTTTTTCAAAAGATATATATCGCTGTAAAGAAAATTTTACTAAGTCTTCTTCTATATATAAATTAAATACGTGGTTTGTTTCAAATACCTTGTAAAACAAATCATATGTTTAATTTTTACCTAGAGGCATTTTTTTGTTCATGCGTGTTATGACAGACAAACATATTTTGTCTGTTGTGTTACTCATTTAGTGTCACTTGTTTTTACCTTCTATCAAATGCTTTGGAAAAGTCTAAATGTATTGAATAGGCCTGTACTAAGACCGATCAACATCGCTTTATTTTTTTATATTTATATTTTTTAAAAAATATAAGAAGAAGAAGGAAAAACAATTGTGTGAAATATGATGAAACGCGGCGTTGGGGAAAATAATTTCCGCGATTTCGCGCGGAAAGCGAGCGCTGGCTGAAGGAAACCCGAGCCCCTGACATTTTGTTTTACTTGCGTGAAATATTTTTGTTCAAACAGACCTATATAATCGCCTGTCAGAAACTTATTTGCACTCCGCTTGTACACACCCCGCTCCCGCACCGACTCACTTTTTCCCACTTTCCTGTAAACAAACTTTTCCGCTTCTTCCTCCGCAAATCTCCGCGGGTAACCTATATTCCGGAAGGGCGAAAGAGGACGGCCCGGCAATTTTCGACTGGAAAATAGAATTTCAGGTTTAATACATAAATTACGGAATTATGCAAAAAAAAACAGCGGCGAGGAACGTGTGAAAAATTGTTAATATTCGAACCGAGTTTAATGATATATGGCAGTAATAAAAACAACGGTATATGAGGGAAAATATGGAATTATATATTTTCCACCTGGAGAATAGTTCGAGTTTATAATTAAAACATTTTCCCTTCTGTTCCATTTCATCGCACATGCAGTGTGTTGACTTTAAATTAAATAATTTGTTTAACTTAAATTGAGATTTTAATTTTATAAAAGGATAAAACCAATTTAAAATATTTTTACTTATGTAACATAAGTCAAAATGTCACAGCAGCTAAAAGGAGAATAATTTATTAATCATCAAATTCTTTAACACTTAATAATTAAGAATAAAAGTCGTACTAACTCTTTTTTTAATTTCTGCAATGAATTAATTAATTATATAATTTTCGCAACACTTAATAATTGAGAATAAACGTCGTACCAACTTTTTTTTTAATTTCTGTAAAGAATTAATTAATTATATAATGAATTATTAAACACACAAATAAATAAAAGTAGAGAAAATAAGAAAACACAAGATCAATTCCTCGAAAGATACAAGATGCCTTTTTTATCCCTGGGCGCGCTAGATTTATGCTTTCAATTAGCATCGGGGAAAATTCGTTCATATGCTAATTCGAGTTCCCAAAGTGCGGGTAATTTGTATCCGGGGCTAAGGAAGTGCCCGTGATAAATCCCCGGGCATTTTTCACGGGGAGAAAAAGGGCGAAATCAGAGAAAGTCCCTCGCGCTCCTCGCGGACGAGGACTCTCTTTCTCCCGCCGCGGCTCGAGGGGATGAAGTGAGCATCCGATATTTAATTCTCCCCAATTCCGCAATAGGAAAAGAGTGAACTATCCACTTGCTCAAACAGACGGCGAAGTTTGTTTGCATTTTAAACGGTGCCGGGGATAAAAGTGTATATTTGCCTTTTTCTGTCGAAAATGAGTTATTTCTGAATTTCTTTGAGAAACGAAGATTTGTAGATTTTAGTTACTTATAGAAAAATGTTAATAATTCAAGCAATTTCAGATGTTTGTCAAAAACTTACAGTGTAAGTAATTTCTGTAATTTAATGAAACAAAATAAACTTATAAAATAAAAATATGATATTGAGTGATAAAAATCCTATAATTTTAAAAGAGAGATACTATTGTTGGATTTAATGCAAGAATAGTATCTCTGTTTCAAAATCATGGGATACTTATCACTAAATTTTTAAGATTTTAGTAATCGATTATCAGCATGATGCATGAGTCAAATTTGTCAAATAAATTAACTTTCTCAAAATATAGACACGAAATTAGCAGAACCAGAAAAAAAAAAAATGTTGGAGGGCAAATGATTGTTATTTTAACAAAAATGAGTTATGAATTTTTGTATTATTGTTACATTTCTCTTTACGTAACACACAATTTGAAAACATGGTTAAAATTATCCCAAACCAAAAACAGACAGTTTTATTTTTAAATAACAAATTCCAACTGTTATATTAAAAAAACATGATTTACATTGTTAATTTAAATTTCCTCTAAAGTAAATCTTCAAAGTACAGTGAGTGTTTTATTAAATTAGATATAGTCCTGTGAACTATTAAAAACTCCAAGCCAAGAAAAAAAATCTCACAGTATAAATTTTGCAAAGATAGAATAAGTAATAACATAAAGTTTTCAAATAAATAAAAAGAAATTCAGGTGAAACTAATAGCAGTTTGAAAGTTACGTAGATTTTATTTATTAAGTAAAGTGCACGCGTCTAGACACATCAATCGCGATTTAAGCGTTGCTATCGATTATTTGATTATTTCAAGTGCTCGAGGTGTTTTTTTTTTGTTTGAAATTTTTTGTTTTGAAGCTTTGAAAGTTAGCAAGGCGATTCATTCGTGCAGCATTGGTGAATAATTGAAGTTAATTAAGTAAAACTTGAATGGGGGAGAGAAGCAAATATATCCCCACCCCCTTAAGTTCGCAAAACATTTCCGTCATCATCCCGAAAGTCTGTGTCTATTTATTTCGCTCAGGTGTGAAAATTTCCGAGCGAAAAGTTGGCGCAGAAATTATCATGGCTGATAAAGCGCGTCCCGGTATAAATATTTATAACATTACGAGTCGTTTGCGCTTGCAGCTAAAAGTTGCGCCGTTAACAAGCGAGTTGTTCGGGGGTTTCCGAACTATTAGCAACAGTCTGTCGCCCGGCATTCACTCCCGAAATACTTCGCCAGCTCTTCCTCCGCCGCTCGGTAAACTTCAGTAGATGCCACATTTCGAGATTATCGAAACCCTCCCCAGACACAGGAAAAACCGGGCGAAAACTCAAAACTGGGAAAACCCGACTGACAACGGAACGGTGGTTGGGAAATGAGGTGCGGGGGATGCAAGGAATCGACGTCGTCCTCGATGGAGGAATTACGGATGCATGTGCGCCCTGATGGAATGGGAACACTGGGGAATCGGGAATCAGGGAAAATCGGGGAAACCGCCGATGCAATCTCGCCTGGAAGGGAATCGGGGGACGCCGATTTTTACCCGTCTGCAATATTCAGGACGCTCTCCAATCGATGTTTCTCGATTTAATAATTAGATTTCAGTGAATTTTATATCGGCTTCTTTAAATCAGAATGTCATCAAAACAATCTCGTTTCACTTCAATATTCTCTACTGCTTAAAAAGCAAAAAGGAACAATAAATTATATTTGATTTGAATATCGAACACAATATTTATTAATATAAATTTATTTTTGTATAAAAGACTTAAAGAAGAACCTAGTTAAATTATTTTAGATAATTTTTTAAAAGTATCTGTCATTAGATGTCTCTCTGCCCTGTCATGAATTTAGTGTGTTCCATAGAAATAACTATTTTAAATTTTAATTAAAATTGTACTAATATTACTTTAGGAGATTTTTTTTCCAAACACATTATTTTCTTCTAAATATTCAGATATACTGAGTGAGTCGACCACTGTGTAGCATTTTATGATTTTTATAAAATCTGATTCACTGACTACCTTCAAATAAATAAATTAAGTTAATTTGTAAACATAATCAACTTTGTTTTTAGGTGTTTTATTCTAAAAAAAAACGAGTAATAAATGAGCCAATTCAGTTCCTGATCTTTTCATTATTAATTTAGAGACTTTATTGTTAGCAACATTTTAAATTTCAGTCCAACCGTTCCGAAAATATGAAACGTATCTTTAATTTATTTTCCCTCGAGCGTTCGAAATGCAGTGCGACAAATTCATTCAATTCAAACATCGTTACAAACTATTCAATTAAATATTCCGCGTTAATTAAATCAAATTAATTAACATCCCATCGTAAAAACTCGTGTATTATTAATCAACTAAAACTAATTATAATCAACACGTATGGGGCTTTCCGCATACGCGTTAATAACGCGATTTTAACATAAACACACAATAAACATTCGTAATTAGATATCTGCATGAACAACACGTTATTAAACTCTGAATGCAATTACGTTTTTTTTTTGCGCGTTCGCCGGTCGGGCGCCGATAATGTCATGAAATTTACACGTTATTTCGTTCAATGATTAAACTACCCCCGGGAGAAAAACGGCGAGCGCCATCTGTGGTGGAACGGTTGAAGTAGCTTGGGGGTGGTTTTTCGTGTAGCGGAAAGAGAACTGTGCGTTGGGGGAAAATCGATACCGTGGAAAGTGAGTTGAAGGAGGGTTCTGTTTGCGGGATTACAGTTTTCTGTTTGAAGTGAGAATTATAGAAATTTATGGAAAGATTACTTTTAAATAATTGCTAATTACTCTATTTATATTGTGTTTTATTATGTTGATTTCAAAATAAAACACGATGTTAAACTCTTTAGTTTCACAATATTTATTGTAGATATACTACTACAACTCTTATTATGTAGAATGGGAGAAAACCAAAATAGAGTAAAAAACTATAAACAATATGATTTTTGCCCCTATTGAAAAATCAATTCGAACTATCTGAAAATCACAGACAATTTTTGTCTGTGGTAAAATGCAATCACGTATACCTTTAATAGGAATCGAAATTTGCATAAGATGATTATACAAAATACGATTACACTTTGTTTTTCTCCCTCTAAAGATTTAAATTGCTTCTAATTTAATTACTATTCATATATAAGAACGATTTTAAACAATGTAAGCCATTGTAAAAAAACTAACAGATTTTTGTTAAAATTGAATATTTAGAAAATAAAATATAAATTCTATGCGAATAATTATATAATTTTCTTAATATACAATATCCGTTTTCTTTATTAAGCTATTGATAATTATTTTAAAAGCCTTAAATAAGTATAAAACTAAGGAAAATGACCTCTGGTCGATAGCCCAGGACAGACAAACATGTTTACTTCATTATATATACTTGATGTAGTGGTGGCTCGTAGGTTAACTTCATGTTAAGAAATGAAGCAGATATGTGAAGATGTATTTATAGTTGAAATAAGAGTTTCATTAACTTTAAATTAGATCATATAATAAATATTTTAGGATTCAAATGTATTGTCCATTGTTTAATTTTATTTTAAATAGGATGTGTTTCGCTTCAAATGAAATACATTTAACTTTGTTTAAGTTTATGTTATCCCATTAATATATTAGGTCATTTCGAATTAAAAAAAGTTTAATTCTAAATTATAATTGTTAAATCTAAACAGCTATAATTAGCTGTTTAGATTTCCTCACGGTACTGAATATAATAATATGAAACTAAACCAGTGTTATAATTTGAAATCACCTAATATTATAACTTAGTTTCATCAATAATAAGTGATTATTATAAAAATTATAATCAGTAAATAAAATGAAGAATTTAATATAAAAATGTGTTTAAAACCTGAATTAAGTTTGTAAATTGCGATCTTTTTGCTTTATAGTTATTACTTTACAGGTATCAATTAACTCATAATTTATTTGTTTAAATCTGATTTACTTCTATTATAATATTAATTATTATGGCAGAAAGATCTATGGTCGATAGCCCATGACAGACTACTAACACAATTTTACATATTGTTATTATATTTTTTAAATTTTTTGTTAGATTGCCTGAATAAATATGTTTGTATATAATTAATATACAAATTTACAAAATAATATATAAATTTACATTTTTTTTCATATAATATTTAATGTTGTATTAATGATTGAGCTTAAGCGTTCATGTTCAGTTCAGTTTAGTTTAATTGTTAATTAATTTTGTTTACTTAGAACATTTTGTTGTTAAAATATGTTTATAACGTAATTAGAATAAATAAATAAATTTTATTTTTATTATGCACATATTTTTATTGTGTAATGCATCGCTAAATATTTATAACAAGTTTTCCAAATTGTTGAATATTTTCCATATTCCCTCCTTTTTTTTGCTGCGAGATGAATTTTATTATTACGGGAGACGCAGACTTATGACTTTGCGTAAATAAGAATTTTAATATTTGAATACGGTGAAATATGTTATGGCTTATGAACGTCAGAGAAAATTCGTCGGTAATTTGTCCGGGGGTCGGCAGAAAACGCCGGAGCCAGTTGCGGGAAATCCCGCCAGAGCGGCTGGAAATTCCACCAGGGAAATCTAGATGGCGCGGCCGGTTTCATTCCGCTGATGGCTCAATATTTGCGTGATGTCACGACGCGGCCACGCATTGCATAAATCAAAAATTATTTCAGCGTAATTTGCGGATGCGGTGGAATATTTGGATGTTTTGGTATTGTCGGAATTATTTATCGGTTCGTGGATTAAACGCGATTTGGAAGTTTCGTGTAACATAATAAATGGATTTTCTAAAACACAACCTTTTCTTTAATAACTTCAATTATTTAGAGAATATTTTAAATTATTGATAACTGAACGTTCTATTAAAAAAATGTTCTAGATTATAGTAAATATTCTTGCATCTTGGAGGCATTCACTTCGTGATACATTTTCAATTTTCATGTAAAGGTTTATACCAATGAAAGTTGTATAAAAATGTTAAGTGCTTTCATTACATTAAAATTTATAATAAATATGTTTTAACTTATATAACAGAATTTAAATACCGGGTGTCGACGCGGTCAATAAATTTTTTTTCTCTAAAATGAACTGGGAAGCAGGAATTTGCATAAAATTGTTTCTACATGTAAAATCCTATTCATATGGATTTCACATGTAAAAACAATTTTGTAACAATGTGAAATCCATATGAATAGGATTTTACATGTAGAAACAATTTTATGCAAATTCCTGCTTCCCAGTTCATTTTAGAGAAAAACTTTAATTTAAAAAACTATGAAAAAACAATACTTCAGGAGAGGAAGAAAGAACTTTTATTCTAATGTATGTCTCAATGTTTATAAAAAATGTAATTGTTTGATTAAAGATATTTGTATACGATACTTCATTAAATTTTAAAATTTGTGTATAATTTATAAATAATTAATAAATATTGATTATATTTGTAAAATATTACATGTTTAAATTGCATTAGCTATGACTTATGAAAAAAATCCACGTTAAATTTAAATCACAGAAATATATCAAATGTGACGTAAATTTTAATTGGATTTTTTATATGAAAGACATGACTAATGCAATTTAATTATGCGATAATTTAATCACATTTAATTTATTATTTATTAATTATACATCGATTCTAAAATTGATTAAATTATGTATTAATAATTTATATTATATATTTTATTATTTATTAATTAAACATCGATTATAAAATTGAATAAAGCAACATTTAGACAGATCTTGAAATTCTGAACACATTTTAATTTTTTCAGATTTTCTCTAAAATTAAACGAGAAGAAGGAATGAAAAAAAATATGTTTTTACATGTTAAATTCCTATGTATGTCTAATCGCGTCAACGCCCGGCAATTTACAGACATACACTGTTTTTCTAATGTATACAGGTATGACAATATATAATGGCTATCAACCGGAGGTCTTTCTGCCTTAGAATTTTATATTTAGAATTAAATACAAAACTCTGTTATACAATGAATCCAAAAAAGTGTTATTTTTACATTTTTTTACGAGAGCCATGCAAATACATGTGTAATGTTTTTCGTTATCGATTTTTAAAGAAGCCCTAAAGAATTTTAAATCAACGAAAGCTTTAGTTAATTTAATTATTAATCAAACCAGCCGATTTCAAAACAGACGAGCAAACATATTGCAATCCAAACCAATGGCTCGCTAATAACAACATTCCTTGATTCATTTTCTAATAGCAAATATTTTAATAAATACAAATCCAGTAAACTTTCGTATGGCGATAAGCATCTGATCGGAAGCCGATTTGTAGACTTTCTTCGACCACGAAAGGAAAGGATAGAAACTGTCGCATCGGCGACGCCACCGTATTATTAGATTCATAAAAAATGAGATGCCGATCGGCACACGATCGTTTTCTGGAATGAGTTCTTTATATATTTTTTATTTTATTATTGTTTCACAACTTACTTTAAGATTATATATTTGTATGTAAACCTGCTTGGTTTGTCCACGTGGTATTTTACAAATGAAGAAAATTCAGCAGTATAAACACCTGTTTGTTAAATAATCAACAAGGCAACACATCTTTTAAGATAGAAAATGCTACAAATGAATTTTCCACAAAAAGGCTATTTAGGTGTAATAGACGTTTATTTAATTATTGATTTACAACTTATTAGACTTATATTTTATTTAAGAACTTGCCTTATTTGTCTACGTGGTAAAGAAAGGCAAGAAATCTTGTAAGATAGAAAATATTAAAAATTAATATTCTACAAAAAAGCGTTCTAAGTATAATTAATGAAGTTTACATAAACAACCAACTTATTTGAATAATGAAAATTCTCTGGCTTTTTTAATATTATAAAAAAATATATTAGATAAATATTGGCAATACATTTTCTGCCCTTAGATTGTAATTTTTACGAAATAATATTTTTTACTCAATACTTTATATCTCAGACTCTAAGCTTCCCTGAGATATGGAGAGTTGAATAGAATATTTTATTCTACTTTCAATCTAAGAGCAGATCTTACCTAGATCGGTTATTTTCAATAATTCCTAAAATTTCATTCGAATCCCCATGATGTTTTAAATGACACCTCTCGCTGAGAGTTGAATAAACACCTACGTCTGCGTCGACAAAATCGCCACATCGGTGAAGTAGCGCCACTTACAAGTTCACTTGATTAATTATATTTAGCAGTTGCAATCGTTCCAATTATTTTACCTCATATTTTTTAGAACGTTTTGATGATTTCATATCCTCACCTGAAACAAAAATATAAATATTAGTTTGTAAATATTGATTTAATTTTTATTATGTACGTAACTAGTTCGATTTTGTGTATTATATGTATATAATCATCTTTATTGGGATATTGACACACATAGAAATAAAATATAATTCGACGAATATTACAATCGACCATCGGTCTTTCAGCTAGAAGTCACTATATTATATACCATGTCCGTCTTTTTAGTTTATGAAAGATGAAATGAATGTAAGAATAAATTAATTTTATAAACTGCTTATTACAAATTGTTAAAATTAGTAACAATAATTTTATATTAAAATCAGAAGATTATTTTGTAATCTTTTTTAAGTAGTAATTTCCGCAAAATAAATAAACTAATCTTAATTTCATGAACATTTCTAAACGTGACGTAACTGTTCTCCAAGTGCGCATAGTTCTGTACACTCTCGCCATTTTGCGCGAACGATTTTAATGTGAACATCTTAACTCCCATGTAAACAGGAACTATCTCCATTAAAATTGTCTTGTTGCATAAGCGAGTGGCAATTTATACGACATTAGACATAAGACTCGGGACCGCACACGCTTGACTAATCGCTTTCTCATTCCTGTAATTAATTCAATGCGGAGCATACATCAAAATCATTTTGCCTGATAAATCCCCCCTCGGTACATAATGTACAATACCGAACACTACAAGCCAAATATGTTACGTCCTGGATGTAGGTATATAATGCAAGTATGTACGCCGTGAGCGCATTTGTAATCGCAATTAAATTAATGCAATTGAAAAGTAATTAAATTTAAATCTTTTTATTTCTCATACCTTGGTGAACTAAATATATATATTTTGAAAACTACTCGGGGTCCACGCGAGAGAACCATCGTGATGCAAACATCTACTGTTTCTAATTTGGAATTTTATTTTCATCCAAATAAAATAATTTTAATTAATGACCGTAAGTCATTAATTTTTTAATAGTAAATTTATCATTATAACGACATGCAAAAATAATTGTTACAATTTAACTGCATTGTTGACGAGCAGGCGCTTCAAGACCACGAATACGTATTCATCTCGGAGTCCTCCCCACTCCGACATTTCGGTCTGTATATTTAGTAGGCACTGGAATAATTAATTTTATATTTTTTATATAATTTTCAGGTCTTTAGTTAAACATTTACTAGAGAGAACAAGCAGATCGACTATAGCCATTTTCTGACAAAATTGTATAGGCTATTATGTAAATATTATATATTTATGGATCTTCTTACATAAATAACATTAAACAAAAAAATAATGAAACTTATTAATGAATTATGCTACTGTAATTATTGATTTATAAAATAAGAACCATAATAACTGTTATGAAATAAATATGAATAAATTATTAAAAATCAACCAATAAAACACAGATTAAATTGAATAACTTTAAATTCTCGACTAGTTTCGGGTTATTAGCCCATTTTCAAGAGAATTTAAAATTTTAAATTATAGTAACTGTCAATTTAATCAACAACTTCCCGGGGACAAATATTTGCTTAAGATATTGAATTATGCAATAGATACATGTGAGTTTAATGTCTTCAGTTTCCGTAATCATATTTCAGTCATATTCGATTTTTATTAAGATAAGACTAATAACATAATAAAATCTAAGCAAAAATCTGTGAAATTCATTCGCATAATAACAACGCACGAGATTTCCCTCCCCTTTTCACTCCTCGGGGGAGAAATGTCATTAAGAAAATTCCAATATATGCGCCACAATGTCTATCCGGGGCGGATTCTATATTACTAAGTATCCGAAGAATGCGAAGAGCTCTTTATAAGCTTTATGCAAGTTATACGGCGCTTAGAATTTCAAATTTCGTTTAAAAGGCGCCTCCTTTCTATCTCACTCTTTAGAGCCCCCTCCCTCGCCCCGGTCGTTCCGCCGGCTGTGGATGGAGGCGGCGGGCACGCACCACCTCTACCACCCCCCCGCTTCGGCCCCTCAATAAAATACAGCTCACTTTGTCTAACGCAGATATTGCTGACGGTGGATGCCGGAGACGGAGATGGCGGCGTTTGAAATTCAAATCTTAAGATTTAGCGTGTCAGGTAGATGGGATGGCGCCCCCCTTTCCACCGGCACTCCTGTCGCCCTGGTTTGCCATTCCGCGGGGCTGATAAGCAGAAAAGGCAATCAGGTATATTACCTTTTCAAATGTAGATTAGTTTGTTTTAATCATTTATCTGGATTTGATGAGAAAATCAACATTTTTGTTTCTTATTTAAATTAAATTATAGATAATCTGTGTAACAAATGGTTATTCAATTTATTTTGTAAATATACATTTTTTTATTACGCACTCAACTCCTTTCAAGCCAAGTTTTCAGTTCACACTGTACGCTAAACCGTTCGATCGTGTTAGTCATGTATAGTCGAAGCAACCCAAATGTGAACGACAAAATTTAATGGTATAATTTGCACTTTGGATCATAATTGTTCGTCGCAATTACATTTGACAATTCTCAAAAATTAATTTTCTGCTCTCATTATTCAACTCAAGAACTATAATAAATAGAAGACTACGCAAGCGCCAACTTTGAAGATTTTCTGCATTGAAGATGATAAACCGCATTTAATTGATCAAGTGAATTGAATGATCTGTAAAAAAAAAATACAACTGCCTAGATCCAAGGCTTTTTGCTTCTCGATTACAACAACGGTATCTACAAAAATATGTTTCCAAGTATTTCGGTAGCAAAACTGAAAGGAGGGATATTTATGGGCCCATGCGTAAAATCATACTATATAAAGAATTTGACAATTTGTTGTCTTTGAATGAAATAAACGCTTAGATGCCGTTTAATATGAATATGAAGCTGGTTGGTTACAGGCATATAGAGACAGATATATTAACAAAAAAGAAGACTTCCGATCAAAAACGAATATCATCGCTTTTATCCCTTAAAAAAATTATATTATATTTACTTTAATAATAAATAGGAATAGATTATTAAAAATCTACGAATAAAATAATTAAAAGAATTTGTTTAATTCTAACAATGAATAACTCGATCAGTTTTGGGTTTTCAGCCTTTCAAGAAAATGCATAACTCTGTAATGCAAATAAACTTAAAAAGTGTTTTTATTATAATTTTGCGCAATGTACAACGAAGTCTTAATTGTCATTAATCTCAGATGTAACCAAAAAAATCTGTCAGTATATTTTGCATCACTCTCTAAATTTGTGGTTAACGTTATTCCCAATACATCTTATTTTAATTAAAAAAAGGTAGGGTGGATCGTAGGGAATGGGTGAGTCGGTCGGGCGAAATGGAATTCCGATTCCGGACGAGTCAGCACAAACCGCATCGATTTATTACCGATTCAGCTGAAATCTACCCGAATCACTTAATTCCCGTGTATGGGAAAACGCGCAATTAAACTAATTTTGTGTTCGGCGTTTACCATTTGCGGACATAATTTATTCAAGAAATTAATTTGCTTTCATTGCCATTTTCAATTCGGCTCGTCCGATACATAATGAATTTAAACCGTGTAAAAGTGTCCGACCAAATCGAACGAAACCATTAATTATTATTCGATTTATATCGTATTAAATATCCACGAACGGTAATTTGATATTTAGGTTTTAGAAATATTAATCACATTTAATATTTGTTATATCTGAACCACTAAATATAAATAAATTATTAAAAAATTATCAATAAAACTTAATAAACACACAGATTAAATAATTTAAATTTCTCTTCTAGTTTCGGGTTATTAGCTTAAATGGATTAATAACTCGAAATTAGTCGAGAATTTAAAATTATTCAATATAATCTATGAAGTTGTGAATTGTACAATAATAATAGTATATTATACATAATCCTTATATATATATATATATATATATATATATATATTTAAGTTCGTTTTTTGTATCTGTGGAAGGGGAAAACGTAATTAAGGACATTGTGTCGGCTACTCTTAGATTTTGTCTAGGAGAGCACCGAACAACAAAAATATTCGGGATTTTGAAGAATAGTTTTAGATTATATATATATATATAATCGTCTGTTTTTATAGATATCCACGTGTTGTATTTTTTTTTTCATATTCCTAACTGCCAGAGTATAGTATTTTTGAGTTCTTGACACATTTTGTAAAAACACTTGCATCCACTGCATGCTCTGGAGTTATTCTATTCGGCGTAAGATTGCAGCCTTAAGAGATATAAATTGTACATTTAATTTTGTAAGTTTTATTATTTAGGTTGTAGCTTTTCTAAATAAATCTGTTAATAAATATTATTGTTATTATTATTATATAATTAATTTGAAATTATATTTCTGTAAATTCATAAATAAAGATGTTTATTTATATACGTATTTTCAAATTAAGATGTGTCTTCTGTTACAGAATTCATATGTTTTTTTATTGAATCATTTTTTTTTTGAATCATTTCTGAATTTTTAAATTCCATCCGGAAGCCGGCAACATAAAACCCCCCGTTTATATTTTTCGCACATCTCATCAAGACAAAAACGCGTTCAATCAAATCCAACGACCCTCTCGGAGATTGTTTGACACCTGCACGTTTACGTATTGTATGTGTGTGTGTGTGTTGGTGGGAATTAGATGAGGGCCCGAATCTTCCCTTCCAGGCCTTCCCCGAACGTTGTCCTGTATTAGTTCTGGGAGAAGGGTCAAGCTAATAACGTTTGCACGCCTGGGCACTACGGCGTACTGACGATAACTAGTTCACGGACGGCCCACATGCATAATGTATCGTTCACAATTTTTTTTTGTTGCACCGAAGTCGTAGAGGAAAACGTGACGAAGTCAAGGGTTAAATCTTAATAATGCAACCTGCACTGGATGGACGGGTTCGCAATTTTTATTATGTCTTTTATAAATGCATTCAGGATCGAATTCTATGAAGCATTCATAGGAATATTTCAATGGAGAATGTCTAAATAAAATAAAAATCTATTTTAAGGGAAAGAAGATGCAATATTACATATTGTCGTAAAAAGTAATAATAATTATTATTTCTTAAAATTTATATAAAAATGGACAAAATAATATATATTTTTTTTCTTCAATATAGAGGATACTAAATTCTTCATTATGAAAACCACAACTTTAATGAAGAATTCAGAATTTTCCATATTGAAGAAAAGGAAGGAAAATAATTAAATTTATTGGAGATCTTAGTAGAAATTAATAGATTTAAAAAACAGACCACCTCCTCAATGAAAAATCGGTTGTCTCAAAGTCCTCCCATACTGAAAATACACAGCCCCCTCCCTCACCATAATTCACATAAATCAATAATATTTTCGCTAGTTGTTTTGAATCATCACCTTATATTAACATTACCACACACTGAAAATATTTCACCCAAGGCTGAGAGAGTTCAACTCAGATAACAGGTTCTTAAAATTACAAACGAAGTTATTCTAGAAATATCAGAGAGAAAGAAATATTATTAAAAAATAATGTGATTAATAAAACGAAATTAAAGGAAGTAAACGATTCTATTATCAATAATCTAAGAGAAAGAAGTGCTTCCAGCGTTATGTTCTACAATGTACCAGAATCTAAAATGATAGGACTGAGGATCTAAATATATTGTAACAAAATTAAGAATGGTATCGTCATATCTAGCAAAAATTACGGTTGCTATTTATTCCTGAAAAGATAATAGAAATTATTAATCCAACAATTATCAGAGTAAATATTTTTCAAATGTAACTGCTTTTGTTTCTAATAGTGAGATAAGGAATATACATACATAAACATCTTTATTTCTGAGATTGGAATATACAATTACAATACAATATCTAACAATACACTAACGTTCACAATATATTTCCAACTCTGAAACTGGCTATCGAACAGTGGTCTTTCAGCCTTAAGAAATATATTTATTCAAAATTTAAAGATTTAATAAATACAATTCAGAAATGATTAAACTAACAATTATTAGAGCAAATATCATCACAAATTGTATTGTATTTGTTTGTGTCAATGAGATTAGATTATATTGATTGTCAGTTATGTCTGTTCCCTGCACAGCCACCATCAACAAATCCCACAGGTGGGGAACTGTAATCATTGTCAAATTAGGCAATAAATATTTCACTATTAATTAGAGATTATCGCGCTATGCACACACACGCCCGGGCTCCCTTTGGAAACAATGATCATCGGATTACATTTCAAACTTAATAATAATTTAAGTGATTTTAATGGCAAGGTTAATAGTAATAGAATATACAAAAAAAACAACGCTGGTTATGTACAACATTCCTCACCATAAGAATACACTTACATACATGATAAATAATAATAATAAAATCTTTATTTTCATGAGATTTTACAATATGAAAAATATGTCAGAGAGTAGGAACGTTAACTACAAGTACATACAAAAACTACAAATTACACAAGATTGCACTTATTTTGCAAATTTACAATCAAAATACTCATTTAAAGAATAGAATGAATATTGTAATAAAAGATACTTAACTTTTATATTAAATTGTTTGGGTCTTGAAATCGATTTCAACGAAATTGGTAATTCATTATATAGCTTAATTCCCATGATGGTGGGACCCCTTGCAGTCATTGATAAAGCGTGATTAGGATATGTTAAGTTAGTTAATGTTTTACAACTCCTAACAGATTCTGTAACAGATGGTGTTTTAATAAAAACCAATCACTAATAATTATTATTTCGCACCATTGTATGTGTGTCGGGTATACAATTAATTAAATGCATAGTCCTGACAATAATTATTTTAAACATTTTTATAAGATTAAATATTACGTTTTTTATTCTAATAGTTATTTCGATTAGTAAAAAATTAAATAGAAGTGCTATTGATTTTTTTTTTTCATAGAAAATGTCGCGTATTGAAATGGCCTGAAATGATTGAAAACGATACTTTTTAGGAAACTAAATACTTTTAAGTTCGTTTTTTTTGTGTCTGTGGAATGGGAAAACATATTTAAGGACATTGTGTCGACTACTCTTAGATTTTGTCTAGGAGAGCACCGAACAAAAAAAATATGCGGGATTTTGAAGAATAGTTTTAATTAAAATTTGAATATATCTCATAAAAAAAAATCTTCATATTATACATGTAACTAAAGAATAAGCTTTGAGCTTTGAAAATTTCAACCACATCGAGGAATTCGTTTTCAGCTTGCAAATTAGGCGAAAATTTTTGCTAAAACTTTCGATTTTTTTCTGGCGGCTGTAGGCAA
This sequence comes from Philonthus spinipes, assembly GCA_963082785.1. NCBI lineage: Eukaryota > Metazoa > Arthropoda > Insecta > Coleoptera > Staphylinidae > Philonthus > Philonthus spinipes. The sequence continues at coordinate 24,395,755 of OY720304.1, read as the reverse complement.
AATTTAAAAATAATCTTTCGAAAAGAAATACTCTTTAAAGTGGTGCAGTTAATTACGGAAAATAAACGCTTGTATTAATAAAAAAAGGATTTGTAAATAATAAATTATTTTCCATTCAATTTGTATTAAATTCAATTGCTTCAATTTTTTTTATTTCAATTTATTTATCTTTTTGTCTTTTCCTCTCTCGCGGATTACAAATGCAGATTCATAAATTCCGCTTCTCCCCATTATCTCGACTTCAAAGTGTCAGAACACGTAACGTTTTTGCTACTAATTCGATGATAATTAACATCGTAAAGACGCCCGAGTTCTCTCCGTCTCTCTCGCCTCACTCGAGGATCCAATAATAAATTTCCTGTTGCACGTCAAATTAGTAATCGCGCTCGTAAAAGAAACTCAATTACGCGTAAATCTTGAAATCGTCATAATTTAATTGACTCGAAAACCCGGGGATTTATCGCTTGGTAATTGTCTCTATGGTATGCAGTTTTATCCCAGTCGGAATTAATTCAGGCGCTTTGAAAAAGATAAATAAATGAGGGGGGGTTGTAATGGGAGTGATTTATAATTGGATAATTTAATTTGTGTTTTACGATTGTTATTTTTTTACATGGGATGTTACTTGTTTTCAGACCTTACATTTAAATTAATTATATTTTTTTAAAAAGAGTAAAACACAATTTGTCTATGTCTATGAGATTCAAATTGATACATTTAAGGATCATTATTTCTACCTATAAGAGCTATATAAGAGAGTCTTAGATTATTCCTTATCTGAAAAAATATTAATCTTTAAACAATGATTTTTAAAAATAATTTTATCACAGAAATATATATATATATATCTATCGAGCGTATAAGAAAAATTGATGAGGAAGTTGGCATTGGAAGTCTCGAATCAATAAGATCACACGTGTGAAATGCTGATTGCGGTTAAATAAGTAATTGTTTTAATGTACATTTATTTTAAAGTATTTACATAACGTAAGTTAAAATGTCACAGATGCAAAAGAGGAAATAATTTATTAATTATTTTCAAATTCTTATTATTTAACGAAGGATCTTGTTTTTCTTTTTCTTTAAAATCCATGAGAACTTTAATGAAAAATAAAATAGTTGTAATTTTCAACTTTTTTATTTTTAATTATATCAGAAGAGTACTGAGTACTTTTGGAATAGCGGGAGCATGGGCTATAAGTGCGGTATCGTCGGCGTATAGTAGAGGATAGGCTGAAGGATGTATATATAATTGTAACGAAATTAAATATAAAAGAGTAAAAAAAAACAAACATTTCATTTTATTTTTCTTTAAAGTAATATTTGTTATATTCTATAATGGATTTAACGAAAATCCACTCTCGAAATAATTAATTGATTGTAAAAAAATGTATATTAAATTAATAATGATGGTGGTAATGTTTCACATTGTAGTTTAATTAAATTAAAAGAATTAAAAAGAAAATAATTAATTACTTAATCACTTTTTTTTTCATTTGCTCTGCAATTAAATACTTATAATGTAAATATACAAATATCCATTGAAACAACTACTTCCCGGGCAAATACCCACGTAGGACATTGAACTACAATGTGAAACATTACCACCATCATTATTAATTTAATATACATTTTTTTACAATCAATTAATTATTTCGAGAGTGGATTTTCGTTAAATCCATTATAGAATATAACAAATATTACTTTAAAGAATTAATATTTGCCGTTGCATCTCAGCAAAGCTGATAAAGCAACGTTTTTTCAAATCAAGAAAATTTCACAGAAACAAAACTAAATATATTAAAAAGGCCATCTGTAGACACGTAATTAAGATATTAATAATTTTCTTTTTTATTATTTTAATTTAGTATATTAAATTAATGAATTATCTTTCTAAATTATTCTCTGCTCATATTTTGTTGTATTTTTCATAATATACTTATATAGTACCTTTTTAAATTCGAGACCTCAGTAAATAATTAAATAAATAAGTTATTATATGAATGGCTTTATTTTGTTGATGATTAAAAAAAATCATTTTAAAATATTTATGTCAAAATATTTCAAAACGAATTGGAACGTAAAGATAACAACCCCCCGCCTGATATTTTTTTTTCCTCTCCTGTGACGGGCGAACGTCGTTGAGAAAAATAAAACAGATTGACAATAAAAAAATATGCAGCGATGTTATCCGAACAGACGTAAGAACGGATCATGGGGGCGGCATTCAATATTTATCCGAAGATCTGATTATGGTTGTTTTCAATAGGACACCCCGCCGTCTCGAGCCCGTCCCGGGCTCGGAATATCCGGGGGGCGTGTGCGCTCACCCCTGAAGGACTTGATACGCTCCAGACGCGTCACGGCGCTGACATCTATTATCATATATCTCCGTTTCCATTTTCTTGGAGCCAATATGCTGCGGAATTTTTACTTCCCTCACTTCCACCCGGAATGCGCCTCCGGAAAAATGCGAACGCCGGGCAATTTAAATGTTTAATACATTTATGTTCGGCAGTAAAACGAAATTAATAAATACACTCGAGTGTTTTATTTATATATATATATTTTTTGTTTCGTTTTCTTTTCCTTCATTTGATTTTATTATAGAATATATTAAATTTCTTATTAAAATAAAAATAAAAATATGTACATGCATACATTTATATTTTTTTTCTGCGATAAAATTATATTTAATTACTTATATTTTTTTAATTAATATTTATAAGATTCCCCAAAATACAATTTCCCCTCGTCTACCATTTGTCATTTCATCTCATCCAATAATGCGGACTTTGACAATAACGTCATGACAATTAGATAGATAACGGCAGAACGAGACATAGATAGGCTAAAAGACCTCTAGTCGATAGCCATTATATTCAATTGCAGAATACAATTCTAATTTTATATATTATTGTACATACATATACACATTTGAATAAAGATGTTTAGTTAGTTAAAGAGAAAAAAAAAAAGATCAATATTTCCCCTTGAGACTAAAAGTGATGAGTTTAAGGATCAACAGTATTATTGTTGCCTATAAAAAATATATTACAGAGTCTTAAAATATTACTTAACTGGAATAATCTAATAATAATAATAAATAACATGAAATTAAGCAATAGATGGCGCTTGCTTCAGCTCCCAATTATTATGATTTATATCTATACCAACATTGAATGTCTTATTGTTAATGCATTTTCAAAAATTGTTTCTTATAATTTATTCATGTAGACATCACTAAATAATGGCTTAAAGGGGAGCCTATTGCTAGTCTGGAATTTGGTTTATAGTTTGTATTATTTAATTTTTCAATTTATTTTTGCGTGATTAATATAAATAGTGATTTTCATTTAACTAAACCATTAAGATAGTTTTTTTATTTAAATTGTGAATAAATTTACATTAAATGTAAATAAACTTTACTAAAAAACAGAACAAAAAGTGTAAATTAACAATTTAAACTCGATTGTTTTACGGTTGAGGGTATATTCAGTGCCTTAACCCTTAATTGACCGATACAGAGATTTATGGTGGACGCGCCGGGGTTTTGATATTATAGGCGGCAGCGGCGGCGTCCGGAGGTGAATTTAAATGGAGTTCAATGGTACGGCATAAAAAGGCAGTTAAAATTCCATTTAAAAGTAGTCAGTAAGTATTCGGAAAGTGTCCCGGGGTGCATTAACGATAAGTAATCTTGGTACAGGAACTGTGCCGCTAATAAAATCCGAGTTTCCGCTAAATTAGAGCGAACAGTGAGGCAATACACACACCACATTAACTCTGCGCGGGGGTGGATGCCTGTCTCCGGCAGAAAACGGGGCGCACGAGGTCACCAAGGAACCCATACAAAGTGGTATTAGGGTGTGTTGTTTTTTTTTTCAGCCCCGGTTTTTTTTGTTGTTTTCGTTTTCCCGGATTGCGGCATTAGTTGGTCGGGAAGTAGCCACGGAATTATATCGCGATACTTATCATTTACTTGTATTATCGTTGAGAGCTCGAGTGAAATTGCTCCCACGTACGGCTTTTATGAAAGCTAATACGGATCTGCTTTAAATATGAAAAGCACGAATGTGAGGTTTTCATAAAAATCAACTACCCTACATTTTTCAAGTGCATGATATGATTCCTTAATTAAGAATTTCTAAGATTGGTTAAATTACTGAATTAAAGTTATTTCATAACAAAATTGCCACAAAACTTTTTAGTCTATAACTTTTAATTACATTAATTGCTTTACGAGACAAATTACACGGACTAATGACTGAAAGATCAATGGACGATAGCAACATTGTAAATAAAAATGTAACTAGTCGAGTAATATAAACAACAACAACACCAAGTGAAATATTTTCAAAAGTTTTTTTTTAAATGTAATCTTTAGTAAACGTACTATAAATATCTCTATAAAAATGATTATGTATGGACAGATTATGTGCAAAAATATGAGGATTAGATAAGAAAAATAAAATTACTCTAACTGATAAACTGCTACAAATACTTTTTCAAGTACGAGGATAATTTTTCAAGAATTCATTAAAACCACGGGTTAAGTGAGAACTTAATTAATAAAGTGTAACTAATTTTCGCAGCAATAAAAAAGTGAATAATTGAATTTTATTGATTATTTTTACTCTTTTTATTCATTTATTTATCTCATTATTTCTATATAACTGTCCCACTCCATTAAAGAGCATCCGTAATCTAAACACATGCTTCATTTATAATGAAACTCCGTCCAACAATTCCACTGCAACTTGCTTAATTCCCAATAAGAGAACGAACGGAACGTTAAAACAAATACCCCTTACCTTTAGAACGGCGCAGGCATTCCTACAACAGAAGATTAACCGACTGCACTAAAATATCCGGTAATTACTTAGTACTGCCGGAATTATAGAGTATTATCCATCCGTTCTCGTAAAGTCCCCTGGTTCTGCGCTACGGGCTTTTTATTATCCATAAACTAATCCAATCAAAATACGCATTAATCTCGCGCATATACATACATACGTGCATGTGTACACGGCTAATGCTCGCTTTCATGAATATTTTATTTAATCGGTGAGTGAATTAAAAACACAAAACGAAATTAATGGATACTTTTATGAGTGTAACTAATCTTCAAATGATTTTTTTTCTGTACTAAATAATTTGAATTATTTAAGTGGATTTTAAATATCAATAACGAGAATATTATTTATAATTATAATTACAAATAAATGACAGAGCGTAGAATGAAATCACTAAAATAATGCATTTTGTGTACAAGAAGATATTTAAATATGTAATTAATATTGACAAGTAAGAATAGTGTCCAGGATAACTATACTAAAATTAGAATACATCATTTTGAAGTAGTAGATAAAATTAATTATCAAGGAGAAGCAAAAATGGGATACATCAATAGCAAAATCGTAGGGGATTGGCAGGGGCAATGGAATAACTGGAGATCCATTAAAATAAAAATAGAACTGTGGAAATCGCCTCATAACCTAACGAGGAAATAGGAATTAGCCATCTGTCGACTCCACATAAGTCACACATGACTTACACCAGCTTATCGACTCACGTGAGAAGAGTAACCCGTTTGCTTAACTTGCAAAATAAAATTTTCGTTAAAAAATCTGCTGGAGGATTATGTGGAATATGTAGATACACGAAATAGTTTGAAGCTAAAAATCAGAATTAAAAATATCCTAACAAACAATGAAAATAAAATAAGAAAATGCTTGCGGTTTCTAGAAAGAAATTGATCTCATGCAAACAATTTAAAGAAGACATTAGTTACAAGAAAACAACAGTGACAGTAGATTAAGTTATTTATTTTATTTATTTGTATATTTATTTATTTTTAGATGCGACCGTCTAAATAATTGTTAACATATGCATCATTTTGTCCGAGAGTTTGTTTATTTATTTATTTATTAGGCATTACATTGTAACGTATAAAATGTGACCGGCGATTGACCCCAGAAGTCGTAGCCGCAAAAATTACTATAAATTAATTGAATTTAGAAAATATTGCGTTCCATTTAATTTAACCATTCCATTCAACCAACATGAAGAAGTCAATATTATTTTTTACTTATGTTATTTTATATATAATTTATTTACAACAAGTAATACTCTTAATATACCTCCTTCAAAAAAAAATAAAGTCAGGGCATTTTTAGTAATCTAATGATTAATGATTTAATAACACGAATTTTCAATAAAAAAACACTTTTTTTTTTCGCAATGTCTTTTTCATCAGCATCAATAATAAGATGTGAAGAAAGGAATAAACCAAGTTTTAATTTATTGATATAAAACACTTCACGTAAACTCAAACCAATTTATAGCGAATAAGAATGTCGATAGAAAAAGACTATAGAAAAAGAATTATTCATGTTGGTTTTTAATGTTTTAATTAAAATGCATTTTATAATTGCAAAAATCCAGGCGCGATAAATAATATAATCAGGTACGAGCCGTGAGCTCTGTTTGTTTTAATTAGTTATGTAAAGGAGGATTATTTGCATTTATTTAATAAACAGGAGAGCCATACACACACACATATACATACAAACACACAGAAGCGGGCAAACAGAGTGAGCGCAGTTGGGAATTTGCATGGACCGAAAATTATTGTTATTAAAGTGGATTCCTAGGGAGCGCCTGCCATTCAGGGCGTTTCAGTGTTTATTTACAAGTCGTCAGATACGAGATTCTAATAAAATGTAAAAATATTCATGCGATATTACATACACTTACGTAATGAGATTATGAAAAATAAACATGGAAAATAAAAAAGGGGGAATGGTTTTTGTAAAGGCGAGCGCGCGCGGAAGTGTTTATATGTGTAAATGGTGGATGCGCCAGGGTTTCCTCCATTAATGTTTTTTCTATCTTGGTTTTTAGAGTGTGTTATAATGCAGCGCGTTTTTCTTTTTTTTTGTATATATATATATGTGTGTGTGTGTTGGTAATACAAAAATATATATCAAACCTTATCACGCAAATATTTTAAAGTAACGTAACATCTTTACGCCTTTTCCCCCCTTTCAGCCGACAATGCCGGGGGAAGGCTTTCGGCATAAACTTAAAAATTTTGATGGCAGCACAAAAGTTGCCGCCGCCGCAAACGTGTAGTCGAAAAGAACGCCGCGGCGGAAGATGAGAGCGAGGGGGGGATTTTATGAATATGGAATGAAAGCGCGGAGGGGGTCGGATGAGTCCCAACCCCCCGGGCTCCAGCGCCCCCCGCTCCCGGTCCCTTCATCTCTCGTCTATTTCTCTTCAGCTTCCAATGGATTAAATGTATTGATGCCCGAGTGGGAGAGCGTATTGAATGGCGGAATTTATTATGCGCGCAAAATATTCCAACCAGTGTCCGCCAGTTATGAATTAATATACTGGAAAGTGTTCGGCGGATTAAATTGGCCGCCATGAATTTTCATAGGCAAACTTTTCATAAAGAAAATCTAAAAGGCTTTTTTTATACATGTTTTAATTTTATGGTTTTCTATTATAAAGCAGAATTTTCCTATTATAAATAAAATACATCTTTATTCGAATAAAAAACATATAGAAATAACAATTTAAAACAATTTATTTATTTCATTAAAGGTTATTTTAGTTACGATATAATTCAATAAATGAATGATATAATTATACAAATTTAAAATAACGTAAAATCAAATAATTTTATAACATACAGGGTGTTTTAAATTCAAGCTTATTATTGCGGAATTTCATGCTGTTTGTCAAAATTCGAAGTACAATCCTAGACTTTTTTTATTAATTGTTAAGGATTACAATTCGTTATATATCGTTATTCCATTAATGAAAATATGTTTTACTTTAATTATTTTCATTTTCAAAATTCGAAGTACAATCCTAGACTTTTTTATTAATTATTAAGGCTTATAATTCGTTATATATCGTTATTCCATTAATGAAAATATGTTTTACTTTAATTTTTTTTATTAATCGAGTAACGATGTATAACGAATTAGAAGCTTTAGCAATTAATAAAAAAAGTCTAGAATTGTACTTCGAATTTTGACAAACAGCATTAAATTCCGCAATAATAAGCTTGAATTTTGAAACACCCTGTTTGATTTTACAATAAGTTAGAAGAAAGTAAAAGTGTTGAATAAAGATTAGCAATAAAATGTATTTAGTGTCTATCAAATAGTTTTGTTAATAATATATGACAAGAAATAAATGTTGTTATTCATATTAAATTAATTTTATTTTACCAGTAAAACAAATTTTCTTCGTTATTTACATATTTTATAAGAAATAAGATGTGAAATATATATATATATATATGTATATATTTCAAATCAATTTAAAAAAATGAACCCTCGATGATCAGTTTCTCATTATCACTTTTATTTTATCACTCATTGTAACTTATTTATTTAGTATTAAATATATAAGAGATATCTAATAATAATTCCCTATAATTATAAAAACTGGTTAAGATTATCTCCAACAATGGAAAGCATGTTTTAATATTTAGACATAATATCTAGTCCTCTTAATATAAAAGATGCTTTCTTCAAAGTTATCTCAAGATCAATTTTATTTCAACACAAACGTCTTGCCTAAAATTTTAAAGCTTATACATTTTAATAGAATTAATATTTCAGGCAAGAGTGATGCCTTTTTTCTCTTAAAAGTTGCATATTTTCGTTGATATATTAGAATTTTCTAAAAAATATAATAAATTGATACACACGCATATGAAAAGGTGCGTCTGTGAGAAATAGGCAGTGATATTTTTCCTAGAGAGTCTTCCGGCGTGCGGAATATTGAGCGGGCCCTTGGCTCAAAAGGCACTTCTGCCCTTGTTATTTCGCCCTTTTTACGCCACCTGTCAATTTATATATCCCTCTTTCCCCCCTTTTTCCTTATAAATAACACGACAAGAAATGGTTATCTTGTTCTTCTTGTTGCGCGACAGTCAATTTGTGAACGAGTATCCATCAATCACACCAACGAGACAACGAGCATTTCACTCCGCGTTGAATTTTATTATCGGGGAAATTCAGATTCGTTCCACGAATCAATTATTTTTGAAATATTATTTTATATATGTTATAACAGAAATTATTACAAATTGATATAAGAAAAACAATTAATAACTTTATTATTAACAGAGACTTCTATTTATTATTACGAAAACTTGTTGTTTATGAAGGAATTAACTGTTTGAAAAGCCATAACTTTAAATAAATCTATTAAGATAAATATAAAAGAGTATTCATTCAATTGGCCACAGTTATTTAAATAAATTAAATAAAAATGATTTGAAAATAGTTAATAAATTATTTTCACAAGGGCAGAAAGACCTCCGGTCGATAGCCTACTAATCCATCAAAATGTATTGTAAATATAAATATTTGTAAAGAATAGTAATTCTGCTGTCTGAATAAAGATGTTTGTATTCTCACATTTAGCTCTGTGACTTTTGACTATTAAGTTTTTGACTTTCACTCTAAAATAAAATATTAAGATGAAAATACGTAAAAAAATTATTTAGAAAAGAATCACATATACATTTCTTGTTTCATTTTTCTTGTATATAAAAAAAGAAAACATTTTTAAATCTCCCTCCGCCCGACGACTAAATTATTCAGAATGTGGGTTAAGGGTAGCGGGGATTTATAACAATAACGGAATGTTTACTTTCGCGGCGAAACCCAAATGGATCCGGACGACTTATTAGAATAAAAGGTAGGAAAAAAAGCTGGAAGGGGGATTGTGACCGGAGCACGAAAAAAGCCAACGAAAATGATAAATGACAGACGTCGCGCTGGCGAAACACAAACACGAAAAAGAAATAACAAAAGACGCTGGCTATAATCGCGGGACCAACAAATGATGAGAGATAAATGATTTTCTTTCTGTTCGTCCGCGCTTCTTTTTTTCTTCACATCTGAGGTTTCTTTTCGCTCACTTTTAGTTCGAGAGGTTTGCTTATAAGAAAAAATTAGTAATCACAGAAGTTAATTATTTCATATTTAAATAAAATTATTTGAGTAACGTGGATTTTTTTAAATAATATATAAAACTTTATTCTTGTTATTTACATCGTATAAAGGCGACATACTCCTCGCGTTCACAAGTCGGCTCAGCAAAGGCGCACCCCCTGAAGAGCAGGCATGAAATCGGACAGTACATACTAAAACTTTAGTAAATAAATCTTCAATTTCCCGCTATTTATTTTGAATAGCTTATCCTTGATTTCAGATGACCAAGGTGCTGCGCGATTTCCATGGTTTCGCAAAATTTGTTTGGTTTTCGTATAATTTTATGAATATCACGTTCGCGTACATTTGTAAAATGTGTGTATTATATTTATTAAAATCATTATAATTTTCAGATACAGTGTTTAATTTACTTTTGTTGAAAAGTGCGGTGAACTTGATTACCAAAAATTTGATGCTTCACTTTGCAAAACATGTTCCTGATATTTTTTGAAACATTGGCAACTAATTGTCAATATAACGCAAAAATCATAATTTCTCAAATAGTTTTGATTAAATGTGATTTCTGGATGTAAGAATTAGATTTTTTTTTTGGCATAGGATTTTCTCCAATCAGCCGCTAACGAAAAGAATTTCTTACAATTCAAAAATTATTAGAATTTCAACGGACTTTTCGGTAATATTTTACCATAAACGCGTAAAAACATGTTCTATATAATAAATTATTATTTTTTTAATTAATTTTTGTGATGATTTTTTTTAATTAACTGACTTTGATTAAAACACTTGGCTTATTTCACTAATTTTTTACTTGCTCGAATAAAAATAAAGAGTGAAACAAAATGTTTTAATTAAAGTCTATTAAAATATTGTTTTGTTGGAACTAAACCTTTTTTAATATTCGAGGATATTTTGGAGGTTTTGTAAATATATATAATTCAATATAATATTCTCTAGTTTTTCATTAGTATTTGAATTGAATTTAGTTTGCTATTAATTTTATCTTTTAAATTATTCTTTGAATAAATATCTCATGGTATTCGAATCAAAATGAATTGAAAGCTACAAGTATTGATTAAAAATATTTATAAATTGGAAATAAACCTCGTTCCATTTTATAAATGAAATACAGAGAAAACAAGGCAATCACAAAAAAACAAATTCATCCATCAATACCCGATTGCACAACACAAAATATTCCATAATTAATTATAAAAACACTCGTCGAAATGAAATTACCGTATTTCGCATTTTATACAAGCACTAAAACTACGATTATACATTCAGCAGCGGCAGTGGCTGGCGATATATACAAGAAGACGCATTATCCGAACTGTTTGAGATGAAAACGACGGGAATGGATTCACGTCCAGGATTTCAATTTAAAATACCGGGTGTAAATTGATGGCGATTTGCATAAGCATCACTATATATCTGTTCCTGTCCCGCGAAAAATATATGCGCATAAATATTGTTAAAGCTCTGTAAACAGATTTAAATAATCGCGGATTTTCTGTCAGCGGGAATTCATTTCGTGCTTTTTAATTACGGCGGCGCGCGCGCTCCGGCTTGTTTTATTTACCTTTTTTGTTGTTATTATTATATTTCGGTGTGTGTAATTAAAACGGCGTTTCGAATTTGTATAAAAAGCCGGAGTTTTGCGCGTGTTTGCGGTTGTTTTATTGAACTTTAGTGCGAATTTATTTATAAATTCGGGTTATATGAGTTTGGGTGCGTTTTGAGGGAGATAAATAAATAATTATGAAATAAAAATTCAGGTGTTCGACAAAATCGAGTAAATTTAGTAATTGAGTATTTTTAAATAACCAATTTTAAGTAACTTAAGTCAATAAATAATAATAAATTGGTTTTATAAATAAATTAATTAAAATTGCTAATACTATATATATATATATATATACATATATATATATATATATATATATATATATATCGAAAAGATCGATTTTGTCCATCTTAAAAAAATCACTGCATTACATTACTATTTCTATATAGCTTCTCTACAAATCAAATAATAAAATTTTATTTGTATGGAACTTCGACCTAAAGATCTTTTGTGCTTTTGTGTTTAATTTGTTACCTCATAGGATATACCTATCCTTTTGAAGTACCTTGAAAAGGTTTTTATTCTTGAAATATTTTAGTTCGTCAAGAGTAGTAAAGTGGTTCCCCAAGAACCGTTTTCTTATATGAGCTAAAGACTCGCATTCTATCAGGAGATGGATAACTGTTTCCCTTTCCACAAAATAGAATCTACATGCTTCATCGGCGACTATTCCTATATTTTTCCTACTGTTAAAATTCCTGTTGGTAGTTTGAAGTCCTTTCTGTTGAGTAGCCACGAATCCACTTTGGGTAGTGGAGTATGGATACCCTGCGAGAATTTTTGCTGTCTCAGCAACTCCATCCAGTAGCGTTCTTTCCCTCTAGCCTCAATGTCCCTTATGTTTGCCTATAGGAATGGTTTGGTATAGGGAAAAAGGGGTTCATGGCCCATTGAAACTAGCACAGCTCCTTTTTTCGCAAGGGTATCTGCAATTTCATTGACCACATGCCCTAGCACCTATATGAGGCTTAATCTGTTGACTTTTGCAAGTTGCATCATGGAGTTATGGCACTCTAGAACTAGGAACGAGTTCTTTGCTGGATTCTGAAGGGAAAAAGTGCAGCCTTGCAGTCATTATCTATATTGATATTTGTCCCTTTCTGTCCTACCTCAGAATATATCTGGAACATAGTAAAATTGTTATGGTTTCTGCTTGGAAGATAGAGCAGCCAGATCCTAGAGCCATTTGGATCTCAGTCCTTGGTCCACTGACTCCCGCACCCGCCATTCCATTCCTCAGGGACCCGTATGTATATCATACTAGAAATCCCCTTACCTGTGTGGGGGCATTGCCTACGGGCCAGCCATCCCTTTCAGGCATCATGATCTTGTACCCATTTCTTCAAATTTGTAGATGATATCTATATCATCCATGGGAAGCCCCATTAAATGAGGAGCTTTATTTAGGATGCTTAAGTGACCTATTGTTTTTTTCTTTTTTGAAATTGGTACTTTTGTATATTCTAAGGGTTTTTTCAAGAGCGACTCTTTACAGGTGTATGTGTATAGGTGCTGCTTGACGTAACACCTCTACACATACACCTGTAAAGAGTCGCTGCCCCCGTAATATACAAACATGCCAATCTCTGAATCCTATTTAGAATTTAAGAGTATGTTTTTGATGAGTTTTCGTCCACTAGATGGACGCTACATAACTAACAGTGAGTCTCACTATCGTCTCATACATCTACCTAGTCATTTTAGAATTGAGACCCCAGGTCTATTCTAGTAATTGCCTACAGGTGTATAAGTCTGTAAGAGCTTTCTCCTTGACGTGACGCAATTGTCTATTCATATCGAGCTTCCTATTCCTAGTAAAGCGAACTACGATCATTTTGTGGGAGATCGACGCCCAGGTTTTTGTTCTTACACCATTTAGCAACAGTATCCAGACCATGTTGGATTATTTCCATTATAGTTCTCTCAAACTTATCAGCGCTACGTCATCAGCATACCTTATTGCAAGGATACCTTCCTTTTCTACGGTAAATATTGATAGTCAACCACCAAAGATCACAAGAGTGGGAAGAGTACTCCCTCCTGGGGACAGCCTCTATTGGTCAGGATGGTTTTCGAATCCTTGTCGATTCTAACCATCGAGTAGCTTAATAGTAGAATAAAATATCTATTATACAAGAGAGATTGTTTGGAGAGAAATTGTTTAAAATGCTGTTGTTTAGATATCGTCTAAAAAAATTTCCATTGGGAGATTGATATTTTTATTAGATCCCCATTATTTGAGCTTTCAAGGATCATAAACAGTAAACAATTACATTTCTTTTTAATGTTGGTTACTAGGGCGGGTCCGTGTTCTCTGTCTGCGAAAAGTTTTTGTTCTAAATTTGTATGTAAGCAAAATAGATTAATTACGCAATAAAATAAAATAAAAATTTAAAAAGTAAAACAACATAAAATGTTGTTTGTATACAAACAAATATCATACTTCTCTCCCAATTTTGACGTCAGAGATAGTAATTAATGTTATCATTTGCGAAAAAATGTTATTATTTAACAATTAGTCAATTCATATCATTAAATTTTCGGAGATATACAAAGTCATCGTTAGGTTGTCATGACATTCAGATAAATAGACAAGATCTACACAAAGACAGACAGTCGATAGCCTTTTTTAAAGATGCAGTATTGTATATTATAAGAATTCTATTGTTGACTTTCGTGAAGAGTATATTCATGAATAATTAACACTGTTGTAAAGTGTGAAGAAAGGATACAACAGTATTAATTATTCAACAATTCTATTGTTAATTTTCTTTGTATAGAACTATTTGCAGAAATAAAGATGTTATATTTATATATAAGAAATTACTTTGATTTTGTACTTGCATATACGTTGATTGATTATAACACTGGTATATATATATATATATATATTGTATTGTTTTTGTAAAAAGGTGATTCCGTAATAAAATTATTATTATTATATTATCATCGCTTATTTTTATTTTCTATTTTCTCAAGGATATTATCTAATTATCAATCGGTGAAGGGACAGCGAGACTGATTTGGTATTCCAACTCAAGCAAATATCTTGTGTGTTTTAACATAGGAATTTCCTCGTAATGTTACATCTTTTCAGTAAGATTGCTTTCTGTATATTAGAGTTGGTGTTAAGTTTTCTAAAATTATTTTTTTCTTCTAATTTTCTTTTAAAAAACTATGATTTTCATTTTCCCTTTTGCAAAAAATAACAAGGACATAAACACACACAAAGCGCATCAAAGATTGAAAGTCTAAAGGAATCCCGTTTAATACACACCCCTAAAAGAACAACAAAGCCGACGTGAATCGCGATGGCAACACGTGTGTGGTATTCCTGCTGACGTTCTTATTTCATGTATTGATGTTGCGGATTTACACACAGAGAGAAACAGACCCCCACGCATACCAGACACAGACAATCTTTCCGAAGGGAGAGTCGAGTAAAGGGGGAACCCCTCCTCTCGCCGGGATTTGATTTACGGGTGGGAATGAGTGACGTCTTCGCAGGTTCCTCACGGCAGTAATTTTAGTGTAATCACTGTAATCTGCACGGGAGGCGAGTGCATCTTTCATCCCGCTCGCAGGATTCTTTGTTCCTCGCGCTGCACGTGATCAAAGCCATCGCTCCGGTGTCAGCCACACGTGTTCAGTCATCCTTCTTGCCTGATTTTTCCTCGGGGAGTTTTTCGCAGGGCGGATTTTTTATTTTCAATTTTTTTTGCGCATTGACTTATACTTTCATTTTAACAGAGCATATTTTACTGTAATAAATAGGCTAAGAGGGAATGAAAAAAAGAAAGAAAAAGAAAGATTTTTAATCTTTCTTTTTTTCTTTTTTACTTTACTTTCGACGCGATAATATTTACAAAAGGAGACTGAATCGTTGACGGTTTGAAACTTAAATAAAAATATGAAATAAATATGAATAAATTATTAAAAATCAACCAATAAAACACAGAAACTAGTCGAGAATTTAAAGTTATTCAATCTAATCTGTGTATTATTGGTTGATTTTTAATAATTTATTCATATTTATTTCATACAATATGAACTACCAATGTCTAAATATTAAAACCATTAATTATATTAAATAAAAATAATTAATTATTACCTCTTTACCTACTTTTATGAACTTTGTATCTAATGTTAATTAAGATGTAAAATGGAGATGTCCGTAAAATAAATAAATAAATCTCCGGTACTATCATTAATGGCTTCTTAGAAAATAAAATGTATACTTATTTGCCTGATAATGAAGAATTTGTATATAGTTAAATAGTTATAATAAAATTTTAATAAATATTTATTTATTGAGTAATGACAAATAATAGAAAATGTTTACAACATCGGTAATTTAACAAATTCCTGTCTCTTTTTATTTTTTTTTAATGTGAATTAATTATAATTTAGATTTTAAATTTTAATTTTAACCAATCATATAATTCTTAAAGTAATTACCCACTAGACTGTGCGAAATTTCCAAAATCATAATAAAACCCATGAATAAATTAAAAGGGTCCGCTGAGAATAAATTGAAATCCGCATATTTCCTTACGTCGCTGCCGCCGCCCCTTTCCCCCCATCTCACGCCTTACCGAAACCCTAATCACATGAAAAACGACCGAATAAATTGAGAAATATTTAAAATTCCAGAAGATGTATTCGCGCCGCCGCCTCCTCGGTTTACAGCCCGGGGAATCCCATCTGTTTCGCGGCCTCAACGAGTGACTTATGACCCTGCCCAAAAACAAATTTCAATTCCGCCGTCACCTGACAGTCACGGATCCTCATTTTCCACACAAACGGAATAAGTAATAAAAATAAACAAAAACGACATTCTTGTGAAAGTAATAAAATAAAAAAAGATAAATCGACATATCATGTGTCATAATGTGATAGATATTTCATATGTATTTAATGAGTGTTAATCTAAGTTAATTAGTTTAATTATTATACCTAATAATATTATACACATATATTTTTTTCTGATTTTTTTATCTTCTTTTTTCTTAATCTTATCTTCTTTTACCCGTATTGGGTGTCGAGGTATGAAATGTTTATAAAATTGTAAAATATTTATTATTTGAAAAATATAATTAATATTTAATTTAATATATTTCCTTTCTCATATTTTATTCCAATTAGCAAATATGGCATGCGAATTTGTATCGGATATTCAAAACATGCTTTCATTAATTGCTCGGCATGAGCGCAAACGAAATTATCTCCCGGCATGGGGGGTGAAAGGCGGGACAAAACGCGGTGCGAGGAGAGGGCCCTTTTTAGTGCGTTTTCTGCGTTTATTAACGTGCTGGCCCTTTTCAATTAAACTACTCCGAAATCCTTTTAATCATGAATTCAATATACAAACTCCACAATTACTCGACTCTTCTGTGTTTTAGGGACTCGGCCGCTTTTGAATATGACGACTGTCATTAAAGTCCTTTCAGTTCTAGCAGTGGCGACGAAATAAAAATATAGGGAGGGTAGCTCATGAATGTATTTAATTAATTTAATTATTTCTATGAGTAGTTTTTTGTTTTAATTTTTAAAATTAGTTCTTTAGTTTATTTTTTTATTCAATTTAAATTATAAAGAAAATACAATTACATAAATACTATTGCTTAAAGGTCGATAACAAATTCCTACAAGAACATTGTTTAAAGTTTAAATAATATATAATATATATATATATATATATATATATATATATACTATTATTATTATTACTTTAAAAATCGTGGCCCAATTTTATTAAATAAAACAAGTTTTGCTATTTTTCTTTATGTTGGTTGTTGGTCGTGGAGACTTTAATTACTTAAATGAAAATACTTGTCCTTTCTCCTATTTATTTTTTATTTTACTAGATATATTTCAACTACTGAAGATGGAAACATAGTTTCCGAAATATATCTAGTAAAATAAAAAATAAGTAGGAGAAAGGACAAGTATTTTTATTTAAATAAGTTTTGGTATGTTTATATAAATTGGATTTTATTTTTGACTCTAGCTTTGACTACCTTAGCGTCTCATTATCAAAACAAAAGTGTTTTGTTTGTATTTGAATGTATTTTTTAAGCTAGGATAAATAATGAGATTTGGTTGTGTTTCTTGAAAATAAAATTTACATCTTAAAAATTGGACACTTTTGTAAACTTTGTTTAAAATCAATTATTTTTGCATCAGATATACATTTTGATCAACAAGTAACCTTTTGTTGATTGTTAACACAAATGACGTGTAAATCATTAAAAAAGATCATGTGGTGACTGAAATATAATACAAAAAATAATTCATTTCGATAAGATTTTGATAATTTTGTGGAAAATTGCTGTAAGATAAATGCTCCTGAAGAGAATCTCACTATAGATGAAATGCTTTCAAGTTTTAGGTGTGGAGCTACTTTAGAAATGTACGCTAGAAAACGCCCATCTGGGCCATTTTATCTCGGCAATAAAGAAAGTGACGTTATGAAAATAACAAACAAAAAAAAGAGCAGTATTTGGATCTGATCTAAATTTAACGGTGGATAATTGGTTTAATCATCGCTATTCCATACTATAAATGTTAAGTTTAACGTGTAGATTATTAATAAAATTCACATTCTATGAATATATATCTATTAAAAAAGCTGCCTAGACTGTGATGTTACTAGATTACGTACATGTTAAACTTAAAATTTTTCTTACAAAATAACATTGAATAAATTTGATCTTATCGATGATTTGAAAAAAAAAAGAAATAAACTTTCAGTAAATTGAAACTGTAGGAAAAATAACTTTGCCCATGACTTTTGTAAACATCAAAGACTAGTTTATTTAATTTCAATAATAGCGTTTTTCGGTTTTCTACATTCTACTCTAAAGATAGAAAGGTTGTCCTTGAATCAATCTCGCATGATGATGTCAATATTAAATCAAATATAATGAATTTGAAAATTATAAATTTATTCAATTGAATAATTAATTAATGATTTTTTTCTTTAGCTAATTTAATTTTTTGACTTACGTTACGTATTTTAAAACAAACATATATTAGAACAACTACTTCCTTGGTAAATATCCCGCCAGATGTTAAAATGCACAACGAAACATTTGTTGTTGTGTAATAATATTATAATACGACTGTGGCTTTCCATGCTTTTTACCTGATAATTGTTATATATTTTTTAATAGACTTTCGAATAAATGATTTTTAATTTTGATAATCCATAGAAAATTAATTTTACAGGAAAATAAAATTTATTTTTAACAAGGCAGATCATTCACTATTGATAATGAGTACTTTGTACTTGAAATGTACATATAGTGTATAAAAATATAAAGTGAAGTAAGGATTGAATCTGTTTACTTTATTGCATTAAAGCAACTTCACATAACTCAAATTAAAACCTAGTGAAGGCAGAACTTATTTAAATGTTGATTAAATATTGCAGTAGTTGAAGAGAAAATAATTAATTAATAAAATATTCGCAATTTATTTTCGTGAATATTATTATGATGGTGTGTTAAATATTGTGTGTTTATTTATGTATCCAAGAAAATTCATTGTATGTGTTTATGCTTTAAAAGTAGTTTAGTCAATTTAAAGTTGGTTAAAGCGATCACTTTATATGCAAATGCGGTGTGCGCGCGGTCCCCCGGAAAATGTGGCGGACTTTCCGCAAAACGGGCGACGACGGGCATATTTTATTTACTGATCTCTTTGCGAAAGTTAGTCCACCGAAATTTCCCGGAGAACTAAACAAATAATCCGTGTCCTGTTCCAGCATTGCCACCATATATCACGCACGCCCACATCCGCACATTCCTGTTCTTCTGTACCCCCACGGTACATGTATTTCCCCGTGTTTGTGTGTATGTGTGTGTGTGAGTGGATTTCCCAGCGCCCGGAGTTTTCGTGTGTGTACTTAGAGACCGGGGCGCGACCATAAATCTGTCACCCGGAGCCGGAGCGCTATAACTTTCGGCTTTTGACTTCGGATCCGAGCTTTGTGATCCGTCTTTGCGAATGTAAACCGAGAGATAGATATAAGAGGGGGCGCACTGTTTCGCGGACCCCCCTTTCACCTCCCTGGTTTCTTTTTGGTGGAAAAGAGGGGCGCGCGTTACACGGAGCGAAAGCGCGCCCGGAGAAAACTCCGGGCCGCTTTGTTTGCCGCCGCGCCAACTTTTCACCACTCTAAACTTTACCTGTAGATCTTGTTTGTCAAAGGATGGAAAAACGATTACTAAAAGCGTCTAACGTGCGGATGAATAAAATGATGAGTGTTGTGATTACGCTTGAAGCGAATTTTACAAATTTCTCCTTTCGTTCTTTTTACTAAACTATTTGCATTTCATTTTATTCTATAAAAACGAAAACATTTAGCATAAAAAAATACATTTATTTAAAACTTTTATATATACTATAAATAAAAACAATTTTATTTTACTTTGTTTGTATAACAATTAATTTGGTAACTATAGTTTCGATACATTCACGTATCATCATAAAAAAATGCGTAATAGTTTTTTTTAATATTTTAAATTAGCATTTTAAATTCATTCGTTCCAGTTTCACTATTAATACATTAAATAACCCTTATTTCAAAATAAATTAAGACGCGACTTCAAACGAGACGCACTCCACTTTTAATTAATTATTGCACCAAGAAGCCCGCTAAGTATTTTTAATTAACAAAATCAACTCCTCGAAAACATCATCCCCGACTTTTCCCGGCTTTCGCCCGAGTGCACCGATTCCCCGGGATAACACGTTTTATACGTCGCCGGGGCCTCACATACCAATAAGAAAATTAAATATGAACAAACGCGGCCTCGAACTCTAAAGTACCGTTTTTAATTTCAAACTTTCTGATAACAAGTATAGCGAATTAGTCGGGAGATCGTTTCCGGTGGACTTTTCATTTAAAGTTGGGTTTTTGTGTTTGTTTGTTGGCGATTGCCTCCTTTGCTGCTCTATTTGGTAAGCCGTGAAGTTATTTATTTCAAGAGTTTGTAGGAGATAAATTTTATGATATAAAAGAAAATTAACTTAATTAAAATTTTTATACGATAAAAAAATGTTTCAACTAAAAACTGTAATTGGGATGGTGCTAACACATGATGAGAATGGAAGAAATAAATTAATAAAAATAGGAAAATAAATAATGGCACAAAAAGGTACGTCTTCCTTTTTATTTATTTTTAACTTATTCTATGAGTAGTTTCCACTACAATACAGTTAGTTTGATAATGATTGCTGTGTATTTTTTTTAAATTGTCAATTCAGATATAAATTGTTCTGATTTGCTTGAGCGGTTAAATTTTAATTTTCTCCATTCAACTCGAAATAGTTTAGTTTTTCGAGAATATTTTCACCGTAGTAACTATGGTAGACATGAACCGCTTAATCGAATGATGAGACAGTTTAATCTGATTAGCGCTATAAATTGTAATATTTCTTCATATATCGTTTGGTTTATTCAAAAGAAATTATATTGTACAAATTTAATTTTTTCTCCTTGAATTTTATATGTAGTGTTTCATAGAAATGTATTTTCTCTTCAATTGTATTTAAATTGTAAAAGGTGTATGCCGTAATAAATAAATAAATAAATAATCGAATGTGATCATAGAATAAGCGTACAATAAAACATGGAATAAAAAGGTACATATTTCCTATTGACTGTTTTCTTCCATTCTTATTATTATTACCGCAGAGCCTACTAAATATACAGGCCTGAAAATTGGAGTTGGGAAATCGAAATCTTGGAGTCTATTCTGAATCCACATGGGAGAATTCATTCGCATACGAACCAAACATCTCCCGTTTACAATAATTTCTTTACCTAGTTTGAAATTTTACTTACATCTAAATCAAATAATTTTAATCAATTACCATAAATCCGCCATTTTGTCAAAAATCGATATTTTCAAAATCACCTATGATAAAGACTAGATTATAGTGTCAATTTTAATAATATTTTCGATTATGATGATTACATGCTCTTAAAAATATGTACTATTATTTATAAAAAAAAATGATTTGATTACTCTTATAGGATCCCTTAAAAAATCAGAAAAATAGCATTCTTTTCGAGTTTTTCGCTTAGTATATATATATATATATATATATATATATATATATATATATATATATATATATAAATATATATATATAAATATATATATATAATAATATAATTAATATATATATAATTATGTAATAATTAATTATATCATGGTTTAATTTGTCGTGAATTATGTAACAAACATGGAATGAGAATTTGTGATTTATGTATGTTAATAATTTTCTATGAATTGAAACAGTGTTTGTGCTGGATTTCAAAATTTTGGGTTAATGTTAGGATTTCTAGAAATGCAAAGTTCTGTTAACATATTACAATTGGACTGAGTAAGAGAAAATTGTCTGGCGAGATTGTGGGTTTTGTCGGTGGTAGGGATTATATTAGTAAGATCGTTTAAAAGGAATTTGATGGATTATTAAGTGGGTTCAGTGAGTGAATAATTTAGTATTTATTGTAATATTTATTTATTTCTGATAGTTTAAACTCATTTTATTTGTGTCACTTATAGAATATTTGAATCTTTCTTCTTTAAATGTTATTTTTTTATTTTATATATTAATAATATTAGCCGAAAAACATTAATCATAATTAATTACACTCAGAAAAAAATATATATATCAACAGACATAATGTAACAACACGGATTATGAAAGCCCTTCCCTAAAAAAATGAACAAAGCGTAATTGTCGAGGGCGGAATGACAAGAGGGCGCAATCCGTCTTGAGAGGAATGCATCGGGCAGATATAATTCTTCACCCGCGTCCGCACACTCCCAGCATCCCCCCGTCAAAGACGTACAATTAAGAAAAATTAATTACCACTTACGAAGACGCCACGGTGATTTGTCGCCGTCTGACCAGAACGCGTCCGCGGGGATTCCCACCCCCGGGAAACACGAGAAGAAATTAACAATCATCGGTCCGGGCCGGGCCGGACGAAATTGGAATTAACAGCGGACTTAATTGCCGAAAACCAGAACACCGTTTCCGGTCGGGCTTAATTAAACTAATAAATATCCCGCGAGAGCGAAGGGGTGCAGGGGGGCGCTTTCGCAATTAGGTGCGTTTATTCATGCTTCGCGCCCGATAAAAGAATAAATAAATAAAATCGAGCGATAACAAAGCGGGGGAGATTAAATGGATTAAAAGCGAATCAGTGGAGGGGGATTTTAAGTTATTATGGGCGAAATTTGTAGGTGTTAACAAATTCATTCTTCACTGATATTAATGTAGTTGTCACTATTGTAATAAATAAAGAAAAAAAAAATCTTCACGAATGATATAATAATGCGCCTTACAATATGCATTGTAACATTTATTTATTTAATTTCTCAACAGATACTTGAATAAAATACAGGGAAATGTAAATCTAACTTGAAGTCTATGCTATCAATTATTTATTTCCATAAAATAACAATTGTACACTTTTCTTCATTTTTTTATATTTTTAATATCAGATGTTCATATTGTGATTGAAATGTACAAAGCAGGTGTACATATCAATCACAATAAAATTAAAAAAAATAAGAAAAATGTGTGAATAAACATAAAGAAAATTTTCTTCATTTTTTTTTAGTTTTAACACAATATCGATCATAATTTTAAGATATTTAGTTGTAATATTGATTTTTGTTGCATATGTTTTGTAAAAAGGAGATACCGTAAATAAATATATTATTATTATATGATATTAAAAATATGAAGAAAAGTATGCAAGTGTTAAGTTAATGTTTAATATTTTCATTCTTTAAAACATTCGCTATACATGTTTCGTTCAATACTTTAAATATTCAATAATTAAAAGCGCACGTGTTTGTTTCATAGCTCTGGGCATTTTAATTAATCGAATATAATATTAATCAACTTTTTCTATTTAAATAATCAGTGCTCAATGAAAAAACAGCCCCGAACAATAAATAACAACCCACTTCGTATTAATCGAGCGTAAATAATCAACAGTAATCGGGGACGTGTGAATATCGCTGTCATACAATATCGAGCTGACAAATTGGGGCCACCCCGACAATTACGTGACCCATTTCCATTTCACGAAAAAAATAAATAAATACAACAATACGCCGTTAATTAACGTAACCGTTTACCCCTGACAACACACTAAATATTATTATTTCATTAATTTTGACACACTAATAAATCATTCAGTCGTATTCGTACACGATTTACATCGTGGGGCTGCGTGCCGTTTTTGCCGCCCTGAAACGTATTTTCTTTCCTGAATTTTTAAGCAGGAATTATTATATAATCTGATTCCTACAAAAATAAACATATTTTTAGTAATTATCAATTAAGAACAAGAAGTATTTATGGTAACATATATATATATATACAAGGTGTACAGAAAATTAGTGAAAACCTTCAGGTAACTCAATTCATTAATTAATTTTTAATAGAAAATCCAAATAAAAAAATGTTGTATGGTTCTTCATTGAGGCTCACGAGGTCTTCGGAATTTTAAATATGTGACTATAAATTAGTATTGTTTTTTTAAATATTTTGTAAAAAATCAATAGCATTAACAATCAATTAGACACGTGTATAATTCCATTGATATAAATGATTGATAAATCGGATATTTTTACAATTTTATAACTTCATCAGAAGCATTCTTTTAATGAAAATAGATCTGGCAACGACGCACGCTCGTTTGTAAAAGAAAAGGTGTATGCAACACCTCCAACGGATGATGTAGCAGTTATAAACAAGTTAAATGCACACTTGTTTGATCCAGCGTTGCCAAATGTATAGTTTTTTTAAGTGGCTCGTGAGGCTTAAGGAAGGACCGTGTGACTTATTTTCGTTAATATTTTTTATATAAAAATTAGTCAAAGAGTCACGCTACCTAAAGCTTTTCACTCATTTTGTGTACACCTTGTATATATATATATATATATATATACAAATATCTTTATTCTGACAATTTCATAGTACAATTACAATACATCTGTCTTTCACATACCGTTCCACAGAACAGATTATACGAAGTATAAGGCACGCTAATAAATTTATAAAGCCAACTGGCTTTGATATGTTTAAAGGATCAATAAGCTAAAATTCGGAGACTTAAGCTCATCTTATAAAACCTTAAGATCTTTATGATAAATAGTGGCCACATACATTACGCTTACAGAAGTTATGACTGTGTGAGACAGACTGATTTTACTTTTTATTTATTTCGTTACTGTGGAAATACTGGAAAAATCTCACCATGAATAAAATTAGGCGAAAGATAGCGCTTTCATCCATTATGATTCACATTTAATGTTTTAAAAAAATGAAAAAAAATTAAATCTTCAAATTTCAATAAAAAAAGTTATCTAGGAATAATTAAATTCATTCAACAAATTTCCATCACAAACACGAATTGTGTAGTGCACGTGATATGAGTATATATATATTTTTTTAAACAAGGTCAACAGCTTTCGGCTTTTCATCTTGGGAGGTTTTGTGTCTGTATGTGTGTGTGTACGGTTTTTTTTTCTGCGCTAGGGGATGAAAGTATTTGCGGGCGGGGAAGTGGAAGAGGGGACGAGGATGCGTTCCCGCGGGATCCCATGAGCTTACACTGTATCCGTTTTAACCGTGCCCCTGTCGTGCGCTCGGGAAATTTTATGTGGGCCTATTTACATTTCTGGATTTTACCGGGGAATTGGATAATTTGGATGTATTTCGCCACGTTCCAATTTAAATCGATGCGAATTTATTTGAATTACGTCACGACGGAATAAAAATTTTCCGGGTTTACGGCCTTTCTGGTATATTTTACTTAAACTTCATAATCATCATATGTTAAGGACAATACAAAAAAGGATACAATGATAAACAAAAGAATTTTTATTATGTAATGTTTAGGATATTTAAATATATAATTGTATCTGTATTTTCTCTAAAATTACGATTAAATTAAATTAATTTAATATGTGAAATAAATTAAGCGTTGATTAAACCTAACTGATCTCTGTGTGTGCGCAAGGGAGTAAATTTATGTTCAGAACACAACAATACAACGGTCGCCGTCTGCATTAAGCCCAGTTATGACATCGCGATATTAGAGTTAGTCATGCAAAATTGTAAGTTAGCGATAATAGGGGGCACGGGTTATAACGGGGAACAACACGGATTATCAAGTAATTTATATTTATTATGCCCTTTCTCTCGGAATAATTATAGTCACAGCAATAACTTCCCGATTAGAGTGGATTATGCGAATTGGGGTGTGAGGCGCGCGGAAAAGGCGATGGGGAGTCGGTGGAGCCGATCTGACCGGGATTTATTCAAACGATGGGGGCACACAGGCATTGTTGTTGCCCCTAAATGGGATCCGCAGTCTCGACCGAAAATAAATTGAATAATAAACTAGACGGGATGTGCCTTTAGCCTTTAACGTATTATTCTTGTTTTAAATGGTTTTGAATAAACTACCGACTTAACAGACTTTACAAACTAAATTTATTCATATCAATATAGAAAAAGAAAACTTACACACCTAGTTACAGTATAAGTTTAAATAGTTTTTTCACTTAATTTATTTCATTTTGCAATAATAAAAGAGCCTTCAATAATTATTTTTTTTTAATTTTAAGGACGTAGACTCTTCATTACTATAATTATGATTTTAGAATCAATATTATTAATAAATTTTGATAGAATAAAATATAACAGAAATAATAGTATTTATACATATTTTTTTTTCTTTTTCTTTAAACTTTTAGACAATTACTTACATTTCCAATATTAGAATAACGAAAATTCTTAATAACATTTTATATCACTTAACAATTTAATTCATTGTGACTAAATTTGATTAAACGACAATCATTCTAAAACTGAGTTTGATTACACGAAAATCATTCTAAAATTCAGCTTGATTACACGATAATCATGTTAAAACTAGATTTAATTACACGATAATCATTCTTAAAATAGTTTTAATTACATTGTAATCATTCTCAAACTGGATTTGATTACACGATAATAATTCTCAAACTGGGTTTGATTACACAAAAATTACTCTAAAACCCAATTTGAGTACACGGTAGTAATTTTCAACTGAAGATGAAATGATTTTTGGTTATAGAGGAATAAATCACTCTAACAAATTTTGTTTCATTTTTTGAATTAATTGGCAGTAGAGTGGTGTTTGTCATGTTTTATTTTCGAGAATGTCTTTTTATTGTAATTTAGGTTGATTGTAATGTTTTTTTTTTCTTTTTTTTTCAGTGCTGCAAGCTATGTGTATCGTTCTTTGATTGCATAAAAAATATTCTCAGATTGAGTTTGATTATTCGAAAATCATTGCTAAACTCATCTTTATTACACGTTAGTAATTTTAAAACTATATTTGATTATTATCAACATGTAATCATTCTTAAACTGGGTTTGATTACACGGTAATCATTCTTAAACTAGTTTTGATTATATTGTAATCATTTTCAAACTGGGTTTGATTACTCGCTAATCAATCTTAAACTAGTTTTGATTGCATAATAATCAATCTCAAACTGAGTTTGATTACACGCTAATCAATCTTAAACTAGTTTTGATTATATTGTAATCATTTTCAAACTGGATTTGATTACGTGGTAATCATTCTTAAACTAGTTTTGATTACATTATAATAATTCTCAAATTGAGTTTAATTACACGCTAATCAATCTTAAACTAGTTTTGATTACATAAAAATCATTCTCAAACTGAGTTTGATTACACGCTAATCAATCAAAACTAGTTTTGATTATATTGTAATCATTTTCAAACTGGATTTGATTACGTGGTAATCATTCTTAAACTAGTTTTGATTACATTATAATCATTCCCAAACTGAGTTTCATTACGCGAAAATCATCCTAAAATCCAGTTTGATTAGACGGTAATTATTTTCAACTGAGCATTATTAGACGATTTTCATTCTCACACTGGGTTTGGTTCTACGAAAATTATTCATAAACTAAGTTTCATTTCACGTATACAATTTTCTAAGTAAGTTTGATTACAAATTAATCATTAAAAAGGGAAATAATTTTTTGAGTTCCATAAAAAAAATATTTATTGTTTTCTTTCTTTATCTTGAAACGTATTTTCTTTCTATTTATAGGGATGTAAGACATATGATTATGAAGAAAATATAATATGTGAAGTAAAAGCAGTTAATAATATAAATGTAAAATAAAAATTACTTAAGTAAACAAAATCCTTCTATAAAATTCACATAAGCTATTATCATTAAATTTACACCATAAAAAAGCAATTAATTACACGATTGCATTCTGCATAAAATGAGCTGAATTAGTTACGGTAGAGCCCGGCATTAAAAATTAATTATTTCGATCGTTCAGCGGGCTTTTTCTTTTTTAATTTTTCCAGTTTTTTTTAATATATTAAGGTCGAGGCCCGCCGTCCCCGTTTAACGGGAGGGCGCATCTAAGAAAGTTAAACACGCCGGGGAGGGCATTAATATAAATTTTTCAGGCATAATTACGCCGGTAAATTACGCCGTGAAATATAGGTTCGTGTGCGAAGAACCCATTGTGAATATTGATCGGGAGTTTTACGTTTTAAGTGCACCTATAAAAGTGATATACACCGTACGACATTCCAACCCATTCCGCCGCAAATTAACCAAAAACAAACAAGAACGGGAGACGGTGCCGTTATTGTAAATTATCAATACGGCCGTCCCCCCTTTTGTCCCGATGATAAACAATGTTGTAATGTTCAAACACATGGGACTGTCATTTTGTATGAGTTTGAATGTGTGTGTGTTTGTGGGGCGTATACAAAGTTTCGAATTTAATGATCAATTCAATATCGCGGATGGTTTCGTTGTGTGGGTTCCAGTTTTAATGCGGTAATTTATCCCATTGTTGGACTGGGAGTGGAAACTTGGAATAAGAGGGAACGGGATGGAGAGAGAGAATTTCCCTTTAATATTGTGTGAATGTATCGTTTCGTCATGTAGATTAAATATATTCCGATGGGATTCTAATTATATCCATATGATAATTAATTTGTTTATTTTATAATTATCACCATGATTGATAAATTATATCTACTTATATAAAATAATTTAAATATAAAATTATTGAATGTACTCTTTAAATTATAAAAATCGAAATATATATAAGTGAAGTACATAATAACACAAGTTATTTATCTACAAAACTTCACATACTCAGCTTCATCATACACATCAACAATTGGATACTTACTTTTATAGGTTCTTTTCAATGAGGTCATAACAATTTTTATTTATTTATTTATTTAACGGAGACCATTTCATACAGTAACATACATACTGAATAAAATTAGAGTAGTTACAATAAATAAAACAATACATTTAATTTTGTATTTAAGTAAAAGAAAGAATAATTGAGATATTATTCCCACTCTCCCGCAATTACTAAAGCCATAAACACTCTGAAAATGCTGATAGACAACTTGATTCGAGAAGTGGAAAATTTTATTAATTCCTAAGAAAACCTCTCTATTTCTTACCACCAATACACCAATTCTCAGTACTGAATAACTATTAATAACTACTTTATCCCGCTATCCCCCCAAGTACCCAGGAATAACCCTAGACCGAAATTATACTGCATCAATAACTCCTAATACCTTAAAGCCAACAACTTTTGTGATACGCTAGCGTTATTACACTACTAATTCTTTTTACAAATTTGTATTTTTTCTATTGTTTTCATGTACATCTATATCTGTAGTTACATTCTTTTTAGTATTATTATTATTATTATTATTATTATGTGATTTTGTCTCGCTTTTTGCGGTGATTTAAATACTTGACAGGATTTTATCCAATGTACAGGTACATATCTATTTATATTTAGTCACCATTTAGAAATCTTCTTGTTGTATTGCAGATGCATTGAATGTCAGATTTTTGTAATTCTAGGTAGAAATTTCCCCTGATGTCCATTCTTTTTATGCTCTTGATGAGTTTTTTTGAGAATTATTCCAATATTAAAATGAATTCCAAGTGCCACATCTTCTTGATTTCAGTTACTAGGTCCGAGTACTTTCTTTTTTTTTCAGCATGGGAGGACTCTAGATTTGTGGTGGATTGTATAACCTGACACTTTATTTTTTCCTTCCTCGATAAAATGTTTCAGCCGTTAGGCTATGACAAGTTTGAATTCTGAGAAACAATTACATTAAATATCAATATAGTTGGAAGACACCGCAAGCGCTATTGCCTAATTTCATGTCGAATCGTCAACGATTTGGGTCTATAAGGTAGACGACTGAGAACAACAATTTCCAGTCGTCCACTAAAGGAAGACAAACTGGTCATATTTACAAGAACATGAAACGAAATTCATTTAATATAATATTCAACTGTATGCTAGAATGGTGGTTGAACATTTTATTAAATCAATTATATACTTCTAATTAAAAATTCTAGTTTATCATAAAATTATAAAATAATTATAAAGCAAATAAAAATTAATGTAACTGCGTTTAAAATTCCCGTCTCCAATTGCCCCCCTGTGGAAAAGTGAGAGACTGTTTAGCGCGCGCGAAGATGAAATGCCGAAGTAAAGTGTAATTATATAGAAAAAATACTTCAAGTATAAAATTGCAGCGAAACTGGAAATCGCGTCCTTTTTATGAAATAAATTTCCCGGTTTTTTCCTAAATGAATTGGGTCGCGCCCGTCTCTCACTCGGATATTTACAAAATTATATTTAAAAAATAAATAAATAGATTCCGCCAGCCGACGACGGCGAGGGGGTTGGTTAGGAGTGTAAATGCAATATTTGTAATTTCATACAGAAAATTCCTTCAATCTCATTTGCATCGCCCGCCGACGCGACGCTATAACTTCAATGTGGATTTAATGAAACGTCAAATGCTTGTAATTTGTGTTGATAGAAAAGTTCATATATATATATTTTAAATTAATCATTAAAATTGTTAAAAATTTGAGTTTACTTAATTTATTTAGTACAAAATGTACATTTATACAAACATTTTTATTCAGACAACTCAATTACAAATATTTATATTTACAATACATATTGATGGATTAGTAGTCTGTCATAGGCTATCGACCGGAGATCTTTCTGCTAATGTACATTTATTTTTAATTCTTTATCAACATTTTTTATAACTCAAAATTTATTTTATTGGAACAATTCATTTAAAAAAACAACAAATATCTTCGAAATAAAGAGTTTTAATGAAAAAAAAAATTGAGTTGCACAAAGTTTTTTAAACAATAAAACATAAATACATGTGGTATAAGCAATACAATAATTAAAAAATAATTATTCAATCTTTATAGTATAATCGAAATCTCAATATTATTTCCAATTATACAGCATCAATAGTTCAGCGATTCAATATGAAACTAATTTTGATTTTAATAAAATATAGTAGATTTAAACACGACAGAAAGACCGTTGGTCGATAGCCTAGCCAGACTAACTACAAATATTAATATAAATAGAAAAGAGTATTCATTCACTTGGTCACAGATAAATGTGGGAATAATTTATTAATTATTTTCAAATCATTTTTATCTAAATATTAATAATTACTTCTAAATAATTTAATAAAAATTATTTCACAAATTGTCTGAATAAATATTTTATGTATATATTAAACTGATTTTAAATTGTAATTTTCCCACTGAGCAAACTTAAAGTTTGAGTTTACGATTTCTTTTGCATGGTATAAAACATTAATTAATCTATTTTTGTAATTAGTTTGTAAAATTATTAATCCTGAATATTATTCATATTTATATATATATATATATATATATATATATATATATATATATTTAACAATCTTTATTAACAATTAAGTTTACAATAACGTAACAAACATTGATTCATTGATTATGTATATCACACAAAAATTAATTAATTGTTAAATGGCTATAGACCAGAGGTCTTCCTGCCTTCATATTTATATTTCCTGTTTATTTTTAATAATAATAATACTGAATAATTGTTGCATTGCGCAATCATTTGCCGTACAACAGCAATGATTTATTTTTTTAATTCAATATTTGGCAATGTATTTGTTTGCTAGTTCTTTATTTTAAGTGCCTATATTATCAATAATAACACTTCACGTGAACTCAATACCCATTTATTTGCCTGTATTATGTAAGTAAAAATTGCAATAAATAAAGAGAAAATAATTATTCAATATTATTAATAAAAACACGAAATATAAATACGAATAATAATTTTCAGGATTTATACAAGCTAAAAAAAACAGATTAATTAATTCCCAACTCGTTCCATTCACATTATCCGCGCTATTAAAGTATTTATTTTAAAATGCGTTCCACGATTAAATAATGTTTTCAGCGCGGGTAAGTAATTTATTATAAACTTTAATCCCCATCACGGGATGCACTTACTCAATTACCCCTGGATGTGTGGAGTTAATAAATTTACTTTAATGCCGGCACAAAACCCGGCTTAACCGTTTCATATACGTAGCCTCCGCTGTCAACTACGGCGGTTCGAGGCGGGAAAAACGAAATAAAAACATGCAAAAAAAGAAAAATGGGGTCGTTTCCAGATGAGGATTTAATCCGCGGATTTTGGAAATGTCATCAAATACGTCGCGGTGGTATGGAGAGTGTTTTAAGTTAATTGAATGGGATTAATTGGAGCTGCAAGTTATGATGAGAAGAGAGTATTTTGAAATGTGCGCGAGGAAATGTATTTAAAAGTTTTCTCGCATGTGTCTGTCGCGGTGGAAATTACTGAATTAAATTCAATGTTATTTAAAATGTTTCATTAAGTAATTAATGGAAACCAAATAATGTAGTTACTTGAGTTTCGTGAAGGTTTATGTCAATAATTGAAAACACAGTTATATTCCTTACTTCACTTTTTTTATTAAAAATATAATTTCAATATAAATATAACTTATTGGCTTAAAGACCTCCGGTCGATAGCCGATTCATCTACAGAATATAATTCTAATTTTTGTATATTATTGTACATACATATACACATTTGAATAAAGATAACCATCTTTAGTTATAACTTATTTGATAATCTTAGAATTTTTTCTTATTATTATATTTATTTTTTTTTTTAAATCAATACTACTTTCTACGACATAAAGCTGTGTACATCGTTTATAATTGGGTCCCGAATGAGCTCTTCTATATATTAAAGTTTTCCCAGGCCGTGAAAGTCACCCCGGACTAACAAATCGCGTCACACGAGACGCCCTTCCTTGCCTTGGGCTTGTTAGCGAGCGACGCGACGCTCATTGCTATCAAATGCGGACGGTTGTTAGAATGGGATTGTTTTGCAGTGAGGCTATAACTGGCCTTTTGTAACGCTTTCGCGTAACGAGTGTGCTACATGGAGTTAGTTCTTATTGGGGAAACTCGATACCCGTGTCTACTGCGCTAATGATCATAAAAATGGATACCGTTTCCAACACACGGTAATACACAATTTGTTTCGCTTTGAAAGTTACATTATTTCTTTCGAATAAAAACGGGGGGAGGAAAATATTCAATGGCTGTTTCGAAATAGCGCCAAACACTTCATGCGCAAATTAATATAATATTTTTTAAAAGGTATAAAAGCACCTATATTAAATATCCTTTTTACTATTTGTTTTACCATCCCACCCTTATATCAAAAAAAGTAGCAAACCGATTCCTGTTTCTTTCATTATTTCCTCCCCGCTCTAGAAAAAAAAAGATAAGAATTTACACATCCAATAAGCATTTGCGAGTGTGGACGTTTTAAAATTCAGCCCGGCGCCTCCGCCATTTCCGCACGCCCCCCATTTGACTTTATCGGAATTGACCGGATACAAAAGTGCAATAATATGGCCGACCTTTTTTCACCCGGCGCGTACAACGCGGATTCACAATGGACAACCAAACATCCAGTCGTTCGTAGGTGGAGGGACGAAACGGCACCCCTGATTTAAAATAGTCGATTCCCATTGTGACCAGAAAATCAATATGACGTGCAATAATCGTAAAATGGAATTTACTGTTTAGTTTTTTTTGTGTGCGTGTGTATATTGTTCGTTTATTTATTAAATTAAGGATTTAAATGTTTTTATTTGAAATAGAAAAAATCTTTATTTACAGGTTATACAAATTTTCATATTTACATAACAACATTTAATACATAACGTTATTAAATAAATAGCATATTTGTAAATATATTCTCGTATCAGTATTTCCGTTTTCATTTTATTTATTCGTAATAATTTATAAAAATATATATTAATAAAGTTTCTATTAATTTTTTTTAAATAAATTGTCTATGAGTTGTTTAAGAACATTCCTTAAGGTCTTAATTTTAAATAAAATTGCTTTCCCTCATACTTTTTTTATTATTACAAGAGGTAAGTAATTCTTTTAAAATTAATGTTATACTTATTCAAAAAGATCGAATTTCTGCCAATTATTTTCAGTAAATGTTCCTTATTTAATTTCAATTTAAATAACGTGACTTGCCTCGCCTTTTATTTCAAAATGTATTAAAGGAGATTTTACTTCATGTTTCATTGCAATAAGCAAATACTGCCAAAAGTAAAAAAAAATGTCATAGAGATTAAATTAAACCTATTTTATTGAAAAAAATATTCACTGTAATAATAATTTATAAAATAAGTGAAATTTTTCACATATTAGGATAAATATTGTAATCCATTTTGTTGTTTCCCATTCATCTAATAAAAAAATTATCATCGCCGTTAATGCGTTCGTGATTAACAAATCCTCCCTATCTCCCTGCCCCTCCGTATAATCCGGCCCTAATGCGTTTAATAAGGGCGGTATTTACTCTCGTCCAATTTAGCCCCCACGAGAGGATCCATCAAAATCATCGCCACACACTCGGCGCCCTCGCCCCTTATTTTTCGGCCCTTATCTTATCGACCGGCGCGTAAAAAATAATCGCCCATTTGCCGCGGAATTACACAAATATTCTATATATAATTGTCAGATATAATGAAACGTATTTCAGCGCAGCCATTGTGTGTGGATTTTTTACGTACGTATTATTACTTGGAAAACGTATTAAGGGGGTGTTTATTTTTATTGCCGCAATTATTACCGGGAATTTATTAAGTTATGTTGAAATATACTTACTTGGAAGTTAATTTAATGGTTCCGCTATTGATGTGTATAATACCAACATTTTTTTTTTCAAATTAATATTTAACAAAGCCAATTTGTTTTAAACGACCAAAGAAAATAAATAATAAAATAATCACAAAATACAGGTTTTTTAATTGATTAATCTAATTTTTCAAATTGAAAGTCATCACAATTTGAAAAATTAGATTAATCGTGAGTAATTTGTGATTCCAAGCTTGAAATTTAATTTAATGATTCCTCTATTAATTTGTACAATTGTCTTTATTCAATATTAATAAAAAAATTAATATTGAATAAAGCCAATTTGATTTGAACAATCAAAGAAAAGAAATAATAATTTAATTGTAATAACTTTAAATTTGAGTAGTCAGGTGATTCCAAGTTTTTATTACGTGTAAAATTCGACTTTATGAATAATTGTTATTTTTGTTAGTTAACAATGTTTTGAATGAACGAA
The DNA here is from genome assembly GCA_963082785.1 of Philonthus spinipes. Lineage (NCBI taxonomy): Eukaryota > Metazoa > Arthropoda > Insecta > Coleoptera > Staphylinidae > Philonthus > Philonthus spinipes. Next base: position 24,360,473 of record OY720304.1, on the reverse strand, counting down.
TTTTAGTTACAAAAAATGTTTATTTTTACTTTGAACTTAATTACTTACTTAAAAATTAACATAAATTGCTTTTGCTTAAAAAAAAAAACGCTGCGTCTAGTTTTTTTTTTAAGCAAAAGCAATTTATGTGAATGTATGTGTAAATCCGAAGATATTTATTGTATGATTCTTTTTTCTACTACAAAGAAATACAGTTTAAACCGAAAGTAGGTCATATTACAGTATTTTGCATAGTTTTCAGGATTCAGTACTTTCCTCAAAAATTGAGCTTCTTTCCCTCTATTGTATTCGAATGTCAAAGATTGTTTTCTTCTGAATAAATCTTTAAAAAATCACAAAGATAAGATATTAAAAAGAGCGCGGGATATTTATTTTGTCAGAAAATAAAATCATTTTTAATCCATTTAAGCCATTTCAATCGATGAGTCCAAATAAATCCAGGTTTTTTTTTCTTTTCTCTTTCAAATAATCAAATGTATGTTATTCAATAAACTCAAGTATGTACATAATATTCATAAATAATGCTAAATTTATTCCAATACTTAATTGATGCCACTGTATATACATATATAAAAAAAAGAAAAATATGAAACATGACTTGTATATATTTACAGTTTGAATTATTCAGTAACTGTTGTCCATTACGCGCTGTTTAATAATTTATGACGGCAATTTGCGTTTCACGTGGATATTTCAAAATGAATTGTGTACATTACGTTCACATTACGACAATTCATAACCTACGAATGAAGTTGGAAAAACTATAATTAGAGATCATTTAATTTTGTGTATTTCAATTTTATTGATTCATTGAAATCATAAATTTGGACGACTATCATTATTATGAGTGAAATGGTTACAATATGACCGATATCCCTGTGTGAGTGCAACATTTTTTTTTTTATTTTTAGAATTCAATTATTTTATTTATGTTTATTATATCACCTCTCCCCAGTCTAACCCTCCATGAATTCATCACTTCATTTCACACCATTCAAGACAGTTAAGTGACATACATATCCGACAGAGACTTTTGACTTGGACTGTCAACGATCATCACATTTTATCCGTTTATTTTGACAATGACGAAAATACAAAATCCAGGCGGAAAGACCACCCGTCGATAGCCAATTGGCAAACTCTTACATCATGTATTGTAATATTTTATGTTATATATAGGTGTTGTAGTACATTTGTCAATAAAGATTATGTATATATATATCACCTCACACTGAGAAGTAGAGATGAACATATAACGATGTTAAATAAAACTAAATAAATAAATATTTATGTTTATCACTATCAAACAAACTAACACTATTTACTAACCATTACTAATAATATGTAATTGTTAAACAGTATTGGTCTTGTTTAGTGCTATATATAATTAAAATATTAAAATTCTACAAAATTTTTAATAAAAATTAAATTGCATGATACAAGCAAAGTGTTTTATTAATTTTTCACCTTCATATTAATAATAAATATGTTTAATAATTATGGAATGTGTCGAGCATACAATATTTATCTTTTGAGCGATTTGTTATGCCTGTAAATTTTATTCACAAATTTCTAATTGAATAAATTTATTTGTTTTAATTATTGTAAAATATTTTCTTATGAGGCAGAAAGACCGATGGTCGTTAGCCATTTTCTGAGGCTTAACTAGAGGTTTATGATTGTAATGTAATTTAATGTATCTCTCAGAAATAAAGATTTTCTATATATATATATATATTTTCTTATGTGCAATCGTTATTTTTAATCTTTAATGAATACATTCAAATTTTTAAATAAAGAAAATTTTCTTGTACAGAATATTAAAAAAAATAATAATAATAAAAAAGTTATAAGTTGATGTAATCAATTTCGCGTACGTACACCTCTGTTCGGATTTATTCCAGTCATGAATCTTGTTTAAGATTTTTGACTTAAACGATTGAATAAAGTTTATGATTTACGCTCCAGACGTTTAGGGCTCGTAAAAATTTGTGTAATATTAATCCATAAAGGTCGTATTTTATCGAGTTAACGATCAACCTCCTCCTCCACCGCCACCTTACACCGCCACCCACTCCTCACACTCCGCCCTGCACAACAATAAATTATAAATTTACGTCGCTCGCGTAAAACTTATATCCTGAAATCATTTCGTCGTAACAACGTATATATTTAACCCCCGACACGAAAATCCTCTCACGCGTTACTGCCGTCGCGACGAGGGCGCTCACACTAACTCCAACCGATGACCAATTAGTCTTATTATTAAAGTATTATATGGATATATATATAAATCAAAAATATTTCTTTATTATATTCCTCGTGTGTAAGAATATATACAGAGGGGTTTTTATATCAGTATACATTAGGAGAAGTGTATATCTGCAAAAAACGCGAGTCAAGTGCATTGAATCGATTAATTTGTGTATGTTTTGTTGATTATTTGGCATATGTGTGTTTAGTTGCGTGTTAGAAGCAACTAAATACACATACATTAATGCGTTTGACTCGCGTTTTTTGCAGGTATACATAGGGGAAATGTATACTGATAAAGAAAGCTCTCTGTATATCTAATTTTAAAAAATTAAAAAAAATTATAAAATGTAATCAAATTAAATAAAAATAATGAACGCTGCAATATCCCAACAATAACTAAATGGTTAAAATCACACTCTTCAAAAAATGCATCATATCCCAAAAATACTGAAATACTAGATCACTTATGTTTGAAAGACAACCTTTTATTTTTGATTTTCTTTCATATTTCATTTTAAAGACAATGTTGGTGAGTGTATAAACGTTTTGAATTCATTGTGTAATTGTTGATAAAATAATTACTTAAATAATATTCGATACTGTAGGTGTCGGTTTATTATCAGCTTCACATATATTCCAGACATTAAGCCACACAATGGATGTATTCTATTTAATTTAATTACCTGAATTTTTCTTGTGATAATAAGAATAATCAAATTTTATTTCCCAACGGGAAAATACATATAAAACGAAAACTCAACGCTAAGTTCAATTGAATTCGAAGTTGCTGTTTTTTTATATTGGTCATTTGCGCCGCTCTAGATTCAAGTATGTAGTATTAATAATTACAATTATTTTTCAATTAATAATTAATTAATCTTCACGGTATTATATTAGTTCTAACTTAAAAATAATGAACTTAATTGTGTGTACTTTTCCGGAAACTTATTATCTTAAACATCAATCAAAAAACCATTTTCCAAAACGCCAATTAATCACCCCGTATTGACACAGACCAACATGCACACACACATTTAACACGATGTCACATAATTTAACACATTGTTGTTTGTTGTTGTTGTTTGTTGACGTTATGAATAATAATGATGTCCCCTCTTCGATCAATCAGTTTAATGTCTTACACCGTGCATTATAATTCATTCATGTAATAATTACACACAGTGCAAACAGAGAGGGGCCGAGATAGGGAGAGAGAGAGGACGCGTTGGAGTGTTGGGGTTGTCTTATTATCAACAGTGATCGATAATTGTTATATTAATTGTGAATAATAGAGTGGAGATTGTTGTGTTATGGAGGACTGATTAATTTCGGGGTAAACAATGTTTATTATGCAAATAAATTGATTTGATTTAATGGGATTATTGCGGGAAGAAGGGTGGATGAAGTTGTTTCGAGGAATATTTAGGGTCGGTTCATTGTGAGGTTTTAATTGGATTAACGCAAAGCCTACCTGTTTAATTTATCGCGTCGTTTTTGTGTTGGGTTTAGAGTTGACATACCTGAAACAAATAAAAAAAATATTATTATAAGACATATTTACATTTTTATTCAAACAATTAATTAGTATAATAACAATAAAATTGATATAAATTAGTCTATTTGGGTTATCTACCAGAGGTCTTTCTGTCCTGTCTTGAATTTAGGGTGATGTGCAAAAAATATCTAGCTAGCTAGTTTAACTGTTATTAAATTATTCGCAGCAATGGCTTGGAAAATTATAAGAGGACGATATTCATATTTTAAGGGAATGTTTAGATTTCCTGCGTATGTAGGGTGTCAATGTTTAGAAGCGGCTCCACCTCAGGTTCCCGGAACCAAAACACGATTTAATCAATGAACTAATCTAACATAAACAAAAAATGTAAGGTTTTAATATGCTTCACAATAATTTTTCCTCATAAATAAATTTGCATATATAAATCATACGTGTATTTCATTGTAGCAAATTTATTTCAAAAACACGAGTATTTATATTTCATCATTCTAATCTAGGAAAATTCACTCGGCAAGACACTTCAGGAGAATGATCTAATTTAGAATTTGCGGTGGGATAAATGAAGTAAAGTGGGGCGTTTACGTTCCCCGTCCGGGATCGCAAAGGGTTTTGAAATAACAATTCAATTAAGTGAATAAGGGGCTGATAGGATGGGATGGGATCGCGGACGGAGAGAAGGGAATAATCGTCAGCTGGGATATACACACAAAAGTGGATTTTCATAGGGGAAGTAATCGATTGTTCCTCTCATTCATCATTCAAGGGAATCTAAATTTAAACGGAAGAAAAATGTCCTTCGCAAAGATTCGCATCGGAATATTTTATTTGAATTGTTTTTTATTAATCACATATATTTCCAATAATTTAATAAAATTATCCAGTACATTATTTAACTATATAATTGTGAAACAAATCAAGTTTTTTATATATGAATTTTGGCTTAAGATTGGAATTAACCCCATTTTCCAGCGTGATGTTAGCCGCTCAAACTTGACCCATCTAAGAAGAACGTAAGTACGTATAAATGAATCACATGAGCATTCTAATTTGTATTCGGGATGTTGTCCTTTAAGGCATTCTGCCTTGAAAATTAATACTCATTAAAATAAAGGTTTGTCCTGGGCTACAAACTGGCGGTCTTTCTGCACTATTATTGTTATTATTTTAGTTTTTGCAATTCTCCATATTTAATTTTTTATTAAAAAGAAAATTGTTTATGATTTTCGGGATGTTATCCCTCAAGGCACGCTGCCTTGAAAATTAATACTGACACAAAAAGCAAGTTATTGAATTTCAAGTCATATAAAAAATTCTGTTGTGTTCAATAAAAATGTTAAATGTTTTTCATAAATACGTCTTTCTCGAATCTTTAACCAGTGAAACACCTTGAGTTATGGTTTTAAATGTAAATCATAGTTGGCCATGACTTCAAATATTTTTTTTAATATTAATAGTACTTCACTTGAAGTAACTGTACCCTGTACAGATAATTAATTGTGTATGTTTTCCCTTTTTGAGTTGTAAATCTCATTCGTTAACACATAGTGTTCGAAATGTACATTTAGTGTCAAATTAAAACATTGAAGAAAGGAATACAACAATGTTTTATTTACCATTCATTCAGTAATCATGAAAATTTGTCAATTTAACTTGTTGGGTTCGGCCCGCTCGGAGACTAGATCAAAAGAGCTATATTTATATGTTAACAATAGTACAAGAAAACGGAAATTGTTGTTAATATTATTTTCAATATTTTTCCTTATTTGATTTTAAAATGAGAATTTTATTAAAATTAATAAAATATATATTAAAGGACTAAAAGATAGACATGATACATAAGACAATGATTTTTGGCTAAAAGACCGATGATCGATAGCCATTTTAGAAATAATAGAATAAACTATATTGTATTTAACAATGTATATAAAAAACCTTAATAAAGATGACTGTATATATATTAAAATAATGAAACTGACTACATCTAAAAGTTATTAGCAATAAGTAATATTGATAGAAACCCGACACTCGAAAGGGTATAAGGGTTATATGATAATATATATATAATATTGATAGAAGCTAAAGAGAAAAAAAAAATATTACTTATTTTGAAATTATTTTTATTTAATTTAAATAATGTTGTATTCAATACGAAAATCAATCAATGCTAAACGATGATTAAGAAACATGTTAACTTAAACGGACTCACACTCTATACGAGACTTTAATGAGAGGGGTGTTGGGGTCGATGCTGTAAACAAGTCTAGGGGAGTTAGTTAACGCCGCCGTTGGTGCGGAGGAAGAACAATGGGGGTTTAGGGTTTGCGGTCGGATAATAACCAGGAGGGCCTTGTAGGGGTGGAATCGGACGAAACTTGTGCGCTGCCGACAAGAGTGTTTCGGCGGTTTTGCTCGGGAATTAGGAAACAGCCTGTTGTTTACTTATTATATTCGGGGCGGGGGAGAGAGAGTGATATTTCCTTTTTTTTCTTTCTGGCGGCGGATTACGTCCTGAGCTCTGCGGCGATTTTAATCGCGTTATATTTACAGCCCCGCAAAGCTGATCTAACGAAATCCGGCCGGGGAGGGTTTTTTGCAAGTCTGGACGCTGTCATAAATAGGGACCCCTGAGGTGGGTCTGGTCTCGTCTGGCGACGGTGGTGGTCATTTTGATTTACTAGTTGATCCAGTAATTCACACGTGAAGAAAAATGTATTGGAAATTATTAATATATATAGAGAGAGATTATATTTGAGTATTAATCAAATTATATATAGGGAATACACAATAATGAGAAATGTAAGTAGAAATAGTGAAATAGCTTTTAAAAATATTGAAATCTGCTAACAAATATGGAAATATAATTCCGATAAAGAAAAAGATATTTGATATAAATTGAAATACAATTAAAATATCATATTTATTTAAATAGTTTTTATATTATTGTTGTACAAATATATTGATTCAGACAATTATTCCCATCTCATTCATATTACATATTTTTTTATCTATATTTATTTATTATCATTTGAAGATAGATATAAGCCGGTTGCATTTTGTTTTCACAATGAACTGTTTGGGATTGATAAATAAATATTTTGATGCGTATTATTTTTATTTTGTATTTTATCGTAAAATGTGATTGGTAATTTGCCTTTTTTATACATATGTTTTGCAATCTTTTTAGAGCGTCACACTTTTCTTATAAAATTTTTAATATGTAATTATAATTGTAATTTGGAAATGGAGATTCCGTTAATAAAATAAATAGAAATTGAAATTACATTTATTCAAAACATTGAGTATATACAATAAAATAAAGGTTTGTCTGTTTTTATTGTTATTATTTTCGTTTTTACAATTCTCCATATTTTCTTTTTATGATTTTCAACTTTTTATTAATTTCACTACATTTGTATTTAAATTCTTCACTTGAAGAAGCTACAGTGTAGAGAAAAAAATGTAGTGAAATTAATAAAAAATTTAAAACAAACAAATTTGTTTTTAATGAAAAGTAATTATGAATTTTCAAAAATTAAGTGCCTCAGCAATCAATGATATTCTCCATATTATTTAGCTATAAATTGTATTTCTTGAAACTCCATTGTAATTTAAATAAAAATTATCTGTATAGTCTAAATAAAGATAATATATTATTATTATTAAAGTTGTAAATATTATTCGTTAAATCCACCGGTGGTTTTTGTTATTATTACGAAACAATGTACTTAAAAACTTTTAAATGCATCACGGCTGTAAAAACAATAATCGCAACTGAATAATTTTTCTATGCTTCTTTATGCGAACAAATTCAGTTAATCTTCAATTAGTCGAATTTTGCAAACATTGTATATGCTGTACATTTTTATCAGGAAATACAATTAATGGTAATAATTTATTTTCAATCCAGTTAATCGATATAATAACCCTTTGATTATTCCAGAATTTGATTACAAGTCCTGATAACCAAGTGAAACGATATGAATGCCCCAATTCGGCACTTAGAGAGGACACATCACAATTGACGATGGGGGCGCGCGGGGATATCTTATGGATACATCATCTCTGGTAACCGTATCAAAATCACGAGCCATATATAGGGTATATGCAGGGGCCGATATGCCCGAGTGGCGCGTTAGTTCAGCTATCTCCATTACGTCCCAGACAGATACATAGCATTGCTCTCAGCGGTGGTTCTTCAGCCCCTATCGCCGAAGAAGTAATCGCGTTCACGCTCTACTTAACATCCAACATTCAGCTAGTCGTATTATCCAATCCTTACCTTGCTCACTCGACTTGCCTCTACTCGCGACTTGCACAATTACTACTGTTATTGCAGCGCATGCTAGATATATTCGTATGCACACTCGTATAATAATATAACCATATAGACCACGAGGACGGACTTCTGTCGAGGGGGTGCTTATTTTAACTTGTTTTTCTAATGTATTACTTTGTAGAAATATCCATTTTCATACCATAAAATTCGTTGCAATTTAAATTTAACATTTCACTTACAGAATAACCCCGATTGTATTACGTTTGCCAATAAAGATTATGTATAGATATCAAACTGAAAGTATTTTAATTATTCTTTTGTTTTAAAAATAATTAATTACAAATTGTTTCGAATGAGAATATTACACAAAATTTGGCTTTACAGAGTTAATGTCAAACCAAATGCTTATTTTTTCTTTAATCATTAAAGTAACGAAAATAATTCCATTAATAGAAAAGAGTATTCATTCTCTTGGTCACAGTTATTTAAATAAATTAAATAAAAATGATTTGAAAATAATTAATAAATTATTACAATGAAATTAAACAAGGAACATTTCTGACAATGATCAATAAAATTCGATCAATCCCTTTTTCCAACTGCAAAAAAATACTTATACTGTAAGTTTTACAAACATCTATTGAAACATTTTCCTTGTTTAATTTCATTGTAATTTAAATAACTGCAAATGTGTGAATCATCTTTGTTTCATTTCATTTTATTTCATTTAATTTAATAAATTATTTCCACATTTAGCTCTGTGACTTTTGACTTACGTTACGTAAGTACGTTAAAAAAATCACATTAAAACAACTACTAATTTGTTGCATTATGCAATATTTTATTGATATGTAACAGCAGGTGTACATTATGAAATTCAAAGTCCCGCATGAGTATTTGTCCGGGAAGTAGTTGTTTTAATGTGCATTTGATTAACGTACTTACGTAACGTAAGTCAAAAGTCACAGAGCTAAATGTGGAAACAATTTATTAATTATTTTCAAATCATTTTTATTTAATTTAAATTCCATTCAATTCACATTCTTAAACGCCGTAGTACCAACACTAAAGAATTTAAAATGCTGAAAGAGCGCCCTTATCTACTTTAGTAACGATAGTGGTAGTGGCGGCAGCCGAAAAAAAAAAAGAAATGCCCAGAATGCAAATGACGTTTCGCCAACAATAAATTTAATTTGGAATCGTCGTCCTTCCGGAATATTAAATTCTGCTGCAGATAAGGTCGCCGATCAGCTAAAAAACGAGAAAAATAAGTCGGAGGGAGAGAGGGAGATTTCCAACGAGAATTCCACTTATTCGCTTGCGTCCCTTAAAAGGTATATCTAATTTCGGACGGGCCGAATTCTGTCCAATATCCGACCATTACAAGCTTGTAGGGACCCTTTTCGAAATACAAGCCCCCCGCTCCGCGCATCTCCCCCCTAAAGCCTATTTATAGTTATGATCCATCATCCTGTATAATTAGTTCGGATCTGGGAGGAAGGGTTTCGCTGGAAAATATTTTGATTTCGTTGTATCAACAGATCGAGTTTACGGGGGAAATTGATTCGGCTATGAAATTTGTTTTGGGTGAGTTAATAATATTGAGAGTAGATTAGTTTATAGTAATAATAATTATCTCCTAGAATATTTTATACATTATGCTTTTATAAAATCTATTAAAAAAATCGTATGCCAAGATAATTAAATAACTGCATGAAGTGAAAAAAAAAACTCTTCCCTATTATTATTACATAAATTTAACACAAACATAAATCTATTTTTGGTAACAAAACAATATATATTACCCCGAGAAATGTGAAGTTATATAAATAAATGTTAACCCGTGTTCATTTGCGCCGAGTTTCGCATTAGAACAACTCCATTTTATTATTGTTTATGTTTCGTTCATAATTGCTATTTATACACGGCGATGAAGTAAAACCCGGCGGTATTCCATTTTCGCTTGAATTCAGCGGTCGAGTTGCATTAATTAACGCTCGTTAATTAATGAAACAGTTTACCTGAAACGTTATAAATATTATTCCGGCGTTAGTGCCGGATAAATTTTAATTAGATACAAAAATAGTCGCGCTCCTCGACTCGCTCGTAATTTTTACGCGACGTCGTAAAGTTTTTTTTTTAATTAAGTTCCCACCCCCGCAGCGGGATTCTCACGTTCGGTGCTTAATCTTTCCAGGAGGGAATAAAATAAGGCGTTTCGGGTTGTTGGAAAGGTTTCGTTCGATTTAATGATTATTTTACAATATGTCGATTTATTTCATTAAATCATTCATAATTAGACAACGACGTTAGTGATTATGGCATTTAAACAAAACGACGAGAACTAGACAAAGATATTTCATATAAAAAAAAACTATTGATTTGAGCATAATGTGTTCTTTGTGTACATTCACTATATAAAATACAGAAGTGAAAAAAAGGAATTAAATATTATTATATTATTGGCACAAAGACTGATAGACAGGAAGACCTTTGATCGACAATGAATTATTATTGAATGAAGCAACTGATTTCAGATTCTTAGTTCAACACTATATTTCTAACAATTTTCAGCTCAATCGGAGACCCTTACAACTTTTTAAATTTTCATGAAAAAATATTTTGGACTGAAAATAGATAGTTTTCAGTGTACTAAACATGAATCCATAATCAGAATATTTTTAATCCTCTTAGAAATATTTAACACCCAATACGGGTAAAAGAGTATAAGATTAAGAAAGAAAGAAAAATTTCTTTTTAATTTTCAAAGTTTGTATATAAAAAAACAACGGTAGACATGTTTAATAATCAATTCATATTTATTGTTACAATATGAACTACCAATATTCAAATATTGATGACTTTAAATAATATTAATTACTTTAAAGATGGTTCTACAAGATTTTTCCTTAATCCTCTGTGACAATAAAGTTTGCGTTTAATGATATGACAAGTAATAAAAAATATTAATTGAATGCTTCTTGGAAGGAACAAAAATGTATGTTACTGAAAAATTGAAGAAGATTGAATCAATACGGAAATAAGTGAAGTACAGAAAAAGCCAAGAAAAGTAATGTAAACAAATTATTAAAAAAATATGTAAATTGTTAACAATTAAATTAAACATTCAATTTAATTGTTCACAATTTATATTTTTTTATAATTCGTTTACATTATTTTTCTTGGCTTCTTCTGTATTTCATTTATTTTCATATCGTTTCACTCCACTTATTTATCAGTAATGCACATTTTAAATTTGGTATAGTCGTGAAAAACATTAATGTAAACGAATTATATATAAAAAAATGTAAGTTGTGAACAATTAAATTACACAATTAATTTAATTGTTCACAATTTACATACTTTTATATAATTCGTTAACACTAATTTTCTCGGTTTCTTTTGTATTTTACTTATTTTCATATTATTAAATTAAACATTCAATTTAATTGTTCACAATTTACATATTTTTATATAATTCGTTTACATTAATTTTCTCGGTTTCTTTTGTATTTTACTTATTTTCATATTATTATATGTACGAACAATTTTGTAAGTGTAGGTACAGTAAACCAGTTGCTTTAAATGGCCCCCAAAGAAAAAAATACAAAGGGTTTAGATAGGTAGATCTTGGGGGTCAAGCAATGAAACCTCCCCGACCAATCAATCGTTCAAAAATAATGTACGTTCAACCATTAAGCAGTTTTTCTGGTCTACCGTAGTGAGGTGGATGGCCATCGTACTGAAACCTCATTTTTTTATTAAATTGTTTCTTTTTTTACTTGCAATAATTAGTTTAATCATATATTGTATTAATAAAAAAAAATAAGAAGAAATGTCAGTAGTAAATTTTGTAATTGTAAGAGAATAAATTCAAAATAAATAAAAATATTTTAACGGAATAATCTTAACGTCGAAATAAAACAATTTTTAAATTGCAATTCCCGAGACGTACTTCTCAAACATTATTCCCCTCGAGAACATAAAACATTAACAATCGTCATTTCGTTAAATCTTTTTTGACGGCTTATAAAAATTTCAGCGTCGCGGGAGTTTCCGCGTGCGGTTTCCGAAGGGCCGGTTTTTAAAAATCACAAATGATTCCTGCGGTCCCGGAACTTTCCGAAAACTAAGTTATTGTGTAATGGGACGAGCGTGCCGGTCCACATATATTATGGATGTCGAAGTCGTCGGAATGTCAATTTACCATTTATTGACACATTAAAAGCGGGCAAAAAAACTTCCCTCTGACGGAGAGGGCGGGCGCCGCGCGTTACGAATCAATAAAGATTTATTGCGAAACGTTCATACCCTATTTACGCCCTTCTCGTTTGTTTTCTTGTTTTGTTTTTTTTGTACGCGTGTTTGTAAATTATTGAAATTGATAAACAAAATAATATTAATTAAAATGTTTAAAAATTCAACACATTATATAATTTGGATATAAATAGTCACATTAATTAAATTAAAAAAATTGAAAATAATTAATAAATTATACTCTCTAGCTGCTGTGACGTTTTGACTTATGTTATATTAGTATATTAAAAGAAATGTTCAATAATGTACACTTGCTGTCACATAAAAAAAATATTCTACAATGCAATATTTTTTTATTAGAAAATATTTAATGTAAAAACAAAACATAAAAAATCTTTATAAAGATGGTGGTAATGTTTCATATTGCAGTTAAATTAAATTAAAAGTATAAAAAAGAAAATAATTAATTACTTAATCACTTTCTTAATGCAATATTTTTTTTATTAGAAAATATTTAATGCAAAAACAAAACATAAAAAATCTTTATAAAGATAGTGGTAATGTTTCACATTGCAATTTAATTAAATTAAAAGTATAAAAAAGAAAATAATTAATTACTTAATCACTTTCTTTCCATTTGTTCTGCAATTAAGTAAAAATACAAATAAACACCTGTCTACAGACGGCCTTTTTAATATGTTTACTTTTGTTTGAGTGAAATTTTCTTGATTTGAAAAAAGTTGCTTTTTCAGCTTTGCTGAGATGCAACAGCAAATATCTATTGTATAATTCAAAGCTCGGCGTGGGTATTTGCCGGGAAAGTAGTTGTTTCAATGGATATTTGTATACTTACTTTGTAAGTACTTAATTGCAGAGAAAATGGAAAGAAAGTGATTAAGTAATTAATTATTTTCTTTTTTATTCTTCTAATAAAAAATCTTATATTCTTTAATTTTTAATACTGTTTGTAATAATTTTATAAAAAAGAGATTTCATTAATAAACTAATACTAATAAATAAATAAATAAATAATGACTCATTTCTACCTTTCTACGTAATTTATGAAAAACTATGTTGTAAAAGTTTTATTACAATTTAGGAGATGTAGGTATAAATAATTTTTTTAAATAATCCTTAGATTTCACAAATAAGTTTTTAAAGTCATGTACAATAAAAATTATATTTTGAAAAATTATACTGCATGTATATTTTTCATACAATTTAATGCAAGTAAAAATGAACTGATTACTTTAATTTGCATAAAATTGTTTTCTTTTGTCACAAAAAGATTAATAGACTTTGATTAAAACACTTGGTTTGTTTCACTGTGGTTAAGTGAGAAATTAATTCAAAACAAAAAGATTAATTAGAAAATGGTAGAGAATATTTTGTAATTGTGAAAAGAACACATTTTTAAACGTAATTAAACTCCTCTCAAAACATTAAAATAACACATATAAACCATTTCGATCAATTTCCTTTTTTTTCATTTTCATTTTCATATAAATTTTTAACTATATTTGAGTGAAAACTATTAACTTCCAGTGCCATTCATAAATTCAAATTTATACGATCTCGCAAAACGGGCACGGGTAATTAACGGATTTTACACGTGGAAAAACCGGGCGCTTTTCAATCGACGGCTCGGACATTTAACAAACACAAAAAAAAACACGAATACATAACGGCAGTTCCTGTTTTTGACACGGACTAACCCAAAGCCCACGCACCGGCGAACGATATTTGATCGTTATCGCATCACGCGGGAAAATTGACTGCGCTATCAGGGGTTGGGGGCGGGCCCGAAATGCGATTTTTTATGTTGTAGATATTTCGATCAGTGCCACGATGAGCGTGAAATGCGCGAAATATTTTTGGCGGGGGTTTGTCGGTGGATATTTTAAAATGATTAGTGATTTTTGTATGACACACTTTCTAATTATTAATTTCTATGACATCTATATATAAACATTTTTATTCATAAATAAAGCTCATATAAAAATATATATTTACGTAACAGACAGAATCATTATCAGCCTATTACGTAAATATATATCTAAAGGATGCTGACATGCAATGATTTTATATGGCCGATTCAATATGGCGTACTGTGTTGGACTGAAGTAAGAAGTGAAAAATTTTTCACAGTAATCAACGACAATGACAATAAAACAGAAATAAAGTAAATTAAAAGTCGAGAAAGAAGAATATTGATATGGATGGTAGACCAATAAAGATAAAGAGAATTAAGTCAGAAGAAAAACTAAAGACAGAAAAACCTCTAGTTGATAAGAAAAAAAACACTGAAAATGATTTTAATTTTAAAGACATTATAATTCAATTTTTCAAATGGAATTACTAATATTTTATCTTATAGGGCGATTGGCAAGATAATTTGCAACATAAAAGTATTATATATTTTTATATCTATAGCAAGTAATAGTAATAATAAATGATTACTATTATTTATATAAAAATTGAAAAAATGGGAATGATCGAATTTCAGCGATCAGTTTCAGTAATTTTTCCTTATTTAATTGAAATGAAATTCCATTAATCCATACTTTAAGGTGGATTAGTCCCTATTCTATTTATTATAGGTACCATTGTGAGGTATGTTAGCCTCTCTTGAACTGCGACCTATAAGATCTATTGTTCGATACGATTTAATGCTTGTTGATTGTGCCGTTTAGATATTTTTTATTTTCGTTGAAATTCTTCATTATATTTTCTTTTTTCTTTTCATTTTGACTTTCTATTTCGTTATTTATATTCTTTTTAGAATTTATTAAAAAAAAAACATATATTGTGCAATCGCTACAATTGCTTCCTCACACTGTGACTTCTTCAACGCTGAAAAAATTACACGATTGTATAAATAATCCATTTTCATTATGGTTTAATTATCAGTTATAAAAGTACTCGTTAAAGATTCATTTTTATTTATACATTTTTTATACCAACACATATTGCGAAACATTCATAACAACAATGTAACATTTAATAATCATTATTAACAATAAAAGAATGCGCGTTACGGCTTGTATCAGAGTAAATAACTCATGAGCGAGAGGACCGTAAAGTTAAATAATGCGAGGGGTAATTCGATAAAGCCGCAATAAACTCGGCCACATTTCTCATTATGTAAGTCATACGAGTTTATGCGCTCTCAAATTAAACGTAACATTAATCCACAGCAATGCGCGGAATGTGTATACGTACCGTATTACAACCCAGAGGGTTTAAATAATTAAAGAGGTCACCTAAGAAAGCGATAAATCATCATCAGGGGTTTCGAATCGCTGAAATTAATTATGTATTCAATATGAACTGTTAATACTAGTGATGGGCAAAGTCGATCTTTTATTATTTCTAAATTACGTATATTATAATTTTATGAATGTTACTTATTATAAAAATATCAGAAATAACTTCCCATTTATTAATAAACATAAATTTGAAGTTACTTTTTCGTTTTAAATACTTAAAATGACACATTTAATAAAAAAAAAAAACGAATTGAATGTCTTGTGAATATTATTTTATTCTGGCATAGTGTTCATGGGGACAAAATGTTTATCAATTAAAAATATCACTTCGAATTATAACAAGGGCTTGCCCTTTTTTCGTTATGGAAACGTATATTTTATAGGTATAGAATGGAATTTATAGGTATAGAACAGAATTTATGTAAGCATTGGACAATAAACAAAAAATAGCAAATTAGAATATCTGTAAACATGAAGTGAACTTGAAGCACTTAATATTTGATATCACATGTCTCTGTGGTGTAGTTGGTAACGTACTTGGCTAGAAATCAAGGAACATGGATTCAAATCTCATCAGAGATATTTCTTTTCTACTTATATTTAATTAATTTAAATTTATATCTCATGGTTGTGCATTAAAATTTTCTCAATTCACAAAAAAATAGCATAGTTTTATAATATTATTTTTCACTATTATTTAATAACTGAATAATAATTTATTGGTCAATAAACAGTCTTTTAATAGAGCAGCTTCATAATTGGAAAATTAAAAAATAGGTTTATATAATTAAAAAGAAAAGAATTTTAAAATTAATTATTAAAAATTAATCGTGATAATTACACATATGGCTATTTCCAAAAGAACAGAAGAAATAATTTCTTAACAATAACTGTAATTTATATGCAGGGTAATTTTTTATTAGGCTTCACAGGCATTTACATAGTAAGAAGAATGAAGGAACATCTTCACCCTTCATTCTTCTTACTATGTAAATGCCTGTGAAGCCTAATTAAAAATTACCCTGCATATAAATTACGGTTATTGTTAAGAAATTATTGAGGTCCGATCATCTACCAGAAGGTGGAAGAAGAAGAAGTACTAAGATCAGATAATTGAACAATGTTGGTAGAAGTATAGACGGAGATACATAAGAAACAGGGTACTCCATCCACCTTTGCTGCACCTTAGTACATCTTCAACCTACATTCTTCTCACTATAGTGTAAATTAGCAGATGGAGAATACGACATGGAAAGTATAGGCAAATGATTAGAGGTAATAAATTTTAAAGTGGAAACCATGAAGGAGATGGAGAATGTGTGCAGAATGTGAGAGGAAAATAAAAACATGCGGAAGGGTAATGGTGTAATTAAGATTGTTCTAAGACGAAGGCAAAAATTATGAGGGCAGTGAAGGAATGGGGAAATAGGGAAAATATTTGGACGAGTCAGGCAAGAATGAAATATAAGAGCAAAATTAGTTACAAACTATCAAAATAATAATTTCAGAGAAAATGAGACCTTGCCAGAATGAAAGGTAAATATGGAATATTTTACTAAGAGGAAGAATAACGAAGCCGGTAAGGTTAACTCTACAGAAAATTAAAAAAAAAGAGCTTATGGAATTATAGAGAGTTGATTCTATAGAGCTGATAAAAAAGAAATGCTTTGAGAATATGCGCCAACGGACAACAGAAGTATAGAATCGGAAGAATAATTGAAGAGATTATAAAAGAGGATGAACAAAAAGGTTTTTATAGAGATAAAACATGGAACAGCGGCAAGTTTGAATAACCTAAAAGTGGAAATGTGGAAGAGGATTGGTGTTGAGGGGAAACGAAGATTTTGAAAACTGTCCACTCAAATGTGACTATTCGCAAATGATCAATGTTGTCGAAGCGCCCTATAACTTCAATTCAAATGTGATTATTGAAGAAAAACGATCAGAAAGCGTTTCAAAAGCACAGCACCAATTTCGAAAAAACACGAAGCAGTTGCTCCAGTGCTAAGAAGATGGAAAATTTGAAGAGCTTTGAAATTCATTAAAGCTTCATTAGGAGTTTATTAAATACTGGATGGCGAAAATTAGTGAAAATATACATATAATTAACAGAGCTAGCTTTACCAACAAAGAAAAATGTTGGATTAAATTAATCAGCAGATAAAAAATATGAAATGATGGCTAAAGAAAAAATCGACATTTCTTTCAAACCCTTGCCCAATGATCAGAAAAGGCAAATATATGGGAAACATTTTTCGAAAATTATGATTGTTGGTCCATTTTTTTCTTAAACTAATGGCTCTATTAATAGCATCATATTTATCCTCTAAGATTGATGAATATCAGATTTATGAATTTTAACCAGAATCCAAGGGTTATCATTTGGGTTTATATCGACCATTAAAGTTCAATTCATATTCAATTTCGAGCCAATGTTCCACTACACACATAAATGAAATTTATAGACGGAAATTATAAATGGAAACTCAAATTTATGCTGGAGGAACATGTGCTGGTAACATTAGAAGGAATTAATTCTTGGATCTTGGAGGCGTTCGCTTCTTCGTGGTATATTTTCAATTTTGATGTAAAGAATGTAAACAAGAAGATGTAGTAGGAATATTTAAGTTGGTCATCTTCTAAGAATTTTATATCAAATTTATGTGGAAATTTTGTTCTTTAATAATTTGTTATTGAATAAAAATTAACTGTGACGAAAATGTGTTTTTCTTTTCATCAAGTTTATTAAATAAATCTTCACGTATTTAATAAACTTTATGAAAAACAAAATCATCACAATTAATTTTTATTTTTCTAGATGTATGTTTCGAATACTATATTATCAATAGATTATAACTTATTTACAGAAAGGAGCGTCGTACTTACACCCAGAAGGATTGTTTGTGTATGTTAAATATAAATAATATCCCTAATTAAGTATGCTTTGTTGAAATTAAATAAAATATCTCTTAATTGCAAGTAAAGAAAAAAATAACCGCATAAATATTGTTCCCTTCTTGTTTTCGCCTTCGGATCAAGTTTCGGTGCGGCCAATAATAAAGACGGCTTAATTCGTAGGAAAAAGGAGTTCGGGTAAATGGTTAATGGAGTTAACGGGAGGTAAATAATGATCTCCGCAAGGAAAATACTCATTTGGCGTGCGGTATTAATTACCAGAATGAAATTATTAATTAAGCCGGCATTTGTACACGTCCGATGCCGGTTTCCTAATTTTATTATAATCGTAAAATTGCATGTTACTGCCGTGTCTGATGTTTGCGCGGACAAAATAAGTTTATAAATAAATATATAACAAGGGCTCGCCTTTTTTCGTGATGGAGACGTATAATTTATAGGTAGTAAGTATTGGAAAATAAATAAAAATTAAAAGAGTGTAATGATGTCATTTTTCACTATTTATTTCTAACAGACAATAAATAAAATTGAAGGGAATGTAATACAAAAAAATGTCGCTCAAATAGACTAGAAGAGCATAGAATAGTAAGAGGAATTTTTCAAACCAGGACCTCCAGAAATATTAGGAAATCCAGAAAGCAGAGGATGGACAAAATAAAGACAGAAAAACGATGAACCAACTGGAATGAAATGGCAGCGCAGAATAAAAAACAAAGCGAAAAGATATTGGGATAGAATATATTACTCTATTGGCCAACTGTACCCAGCCTTACACAAGAGAGACTACAAAGGCGACTGGATTTAAAAAAAAATGTCTCGTAGAAAAGACTATATTTGTTAAAGTAGGGAGCGCTTTAACAATTAGTGAAATTTGTGTATAAGAAATTAAACAAAGCAAGGATAATTTATTTATCTATTTAATTAATTAACGGATTTACCTTTTTATAAATCTACAAAATAATTAATAATATTTATGTATAGTAGATTGTGGAACAAAAATTAAGAAATAATAACAACTTAATTAATTTCAATGTAATTAAATCTAAAAACCTAATCGTTAGTAGTCGAACATTATTTAAGTCATTAACGAAAATGTTATTCAAGAAATAATAAATTACAAGTGAATTTTCCGTTGTATTAAATAATATCTCTACTTAATCATTTCTTTTTTAGTTTTCTCTATTAAAATCTCACTTTTATAAAACTTTCTGTTGAAAGTATCACTCAAAAAATTAAAAATGATTGAAAATTATTGTTTGCATAATAATGTGCATCGCAAATACATGCAAGCCAACAGCAACTATTGTAATTAAAATCTCCAGAATTACGTACGTAAAGTTCAGGGCGTGCAATTCCCATCGGCAATTAGTAAATCCGTGATAGGTAATTACGATCGTCCAACAGCCTCGCATAACTGCATGCGGGGCATGTCTTAACGATTTAATTTAACTTGTTAATGCGAAACCGAAGCCGGCAGTTAAGTCTCGTACATGTGAGTGAGTGTGTGTATGTGTGTATTTGAGCGGACCCTTGCACTATGCGGCGCATTTCAACATCAAAGACCGCTTAAATATGCACTCTGCTTCCTCGCTAGTAAATACAAGACGACGGTAGAATTGTTGGCAAATGGAGTAAAACAATCGCGAAATGGGGGTCTGGGTGGAAAGACGATGGACGATAACAGACGTTAGTTGAAATAATACGGCGCAAAGGAAAATCTTGTGTTTAGTGTAATGGAACAGGTTGGGGATTCGATGATTCAATTTATTTGATTTATAAACAGAAGATGGATATTTAATTTTTTTCCCATAAAAAACATTTACATAAACTTTTAGATATATTTCCATCAAAACATAAAATAAACAATCCATTATAAATAAATCCTCACATGTTTTAGATTCCATTGATATTTTAAAATGAAACAATACAAAAACAATAATTATGAAGCATTTTAATTAGACTTGGCTATTCGTTTCACTAAATTTTATACTTGAGTTCCGACCAGTAATTTTCAAGGAAATGAATACTCGTCGAAACTAGTCAGAACTCAAATATAAAATTTAATGAAACGAACAACCAAGTGTATTGATTAAAATACTTCATAATTATTACATAAATAATGTTTCATTACGGGATAAGTGAGATTTAATTTAAATAAAACAGTGAAGCTTACACTTCGTGTATGATTCATTAATACTTTTTGAAAGTTTGCTGTTTGTTTGCTAGGTTGTTGACAACAGGTGTAAACTATCGAGACTACAATCACTAAATATAAACTTCTGTTATGCATTAATGCATAATCAAAATTCAGTTTAATTCACTTTATAATTCATAAACCCGGTAATAAATAGAGATCGATAGCTTGAAACATGAATTCCCTGACATATAAATTAGCTAAATGTTTGATAAACGAATTTAGAGAACTAAATATTCATAATTTGTAATTTAAATAGCTTTTCTTTTCAAGAAAGAATTGTATTAGTTAAGATAATTTACTGAATATTTGAGTGCATCGTTTCCATAATAATTACTAAAACCTTTTGCGAATTATTCGAATTTTTCCAGCGAGCGCGCGGAGTTTGTGTAATTGAATTCATGAATGATAAGAGTGTTTGTGCAGGGGATTGCACGCCAAAAAGTGCAACGCCAGCAGACATTTTTTTAAAACAAAAAAAAAACGAAGTTATTCCAGGACGTAGTAATAAAATTTTGCAAAAAAAAAAACACACCGCCCTCGCATGCATACGGCAGATGGCGGGGAGGGTTTCTCATCCCCCTTCCTTATTTTTACGAACCTGCCACATGACAGCCATCAGCCATCAAACATCATCCCACCCCCCTGGTGGCGTCCCGACGCCGGATCTGGCGTCGACGCTCGTAACTCTTCGACGCGTCCTTAATAAAAACTTATTATTAACATACGTCGTTCTTTCTATAAATCACTGAGGTTTTTATTGCGTAGTTTTGTTGCTTTTTAATGGAGTATTATTCGGTGAGTTTGTTGAAAATTTTATTTTGTCGTAAAATTCAATCAATTTTAGGTTTATGTAAATTTTAACGCGCGACGATTTTCTTTTATATTTATAGTTCCTTTTTATTGTAACAACTACAATGTACTTACGATCCCGTAAATCGTCCCAGAGAATTGTATTTTTATAGTTTAAAAATTATGACTGACATATGCAGTTAGTTATAAACGTTTAAGATTAAAATAAATAAAATGCAGTTAGTAAATAAAAATTCGTAACTGTATTTATAGTTGAATTTTCATCCACCTAACGTTTCGCTGACAAGTACGGTTGGCATCTTCAGTAGCTCCGTGGACAAAGGACGTATGTCGACTGATGATCAGTCGCGTAGGAGCCCTTCGCCCTCAAAGCCGCTGAACAGTGATATAAAATGAAAATAACATACGAATTGAAGAAATTTCAATATACAACATTGAGATATAATTTAAATTAAATAATATATGAATGGAAAAGAACATCTCTGATGGGATTAAAATTTCTTCAATTCATAAATATAAATATAATTTAAAATGGAATATCAATTTAAGTAAGAAAATAATATATCTATAATATTAGGCAAAAGGTGGCGCTTGCGTCGTCTTTAATTTATTATGATATATATCTATAAATTAAAGGTCTAATTATTTTCTACTTCGTTCCAAGAGAACGGCCGTGAAAGCTTACACAATTTGTATTTAAGCAGTATTTATATTTAAACTCATTTTATGATTAGTTTTAACTAAATTGCGATATATTTCAACGAATTACATTTGAATTAAATAGAAAGAAATTTGAAATCTATTAATTTACACAATTGAATAAATAAATATTTTACTACAAATTTTTGACTTTCATAACGTAAGTGCAAAAAACGACAAGTACTTGTAGACGGCTTTATATTATTTAACTTTTTTTTTGCTTATAATAAAACACTTTTTAACTTTGTTTAACAGGATTTTAGACTTACTGACTATAGCTTCAACAATTTATACTTGTCATTATTAAACTAAAACTTTCAGTTTGAAAATCCTGTTCTACAAATAAAGTTTAAGTGTTATTATATTCTTACACGATGTATAACGAAGTAGAAGTCTCAGTTATAAATAATTTTTTTCGCATTAAATATTATCGAAGCAAAAATTGTTGCATTATGTTCATAGTGCATCAGCAGATGTTCATTATGTGGTTTAATTCCTGGTTGGGTATTTTCTCGAGAAGTAGTTGTTTCAATGGGTGTATATTTTTTAAAGCACTTACGTTATGTAAGTCAAAAATTTGTAGTAAAATATTTATTTATTCAATTGTGTAAATTAATAGATTTCAAATTTCTTTCTATTTAATTAAATTAATTAAAGAAATTTGTAAACAATTAATTTACACAATTGAATAATTAATTATTTATCTTTAGTTAATGCAACTTATTAACTAAAGATAAATAATTAATTATTCAATTGTGTAAATTAATTGTTTACAAATTTCTTTAATTTAAGCAACTAAGACCAAGGTAATAATTACGCTTTTTTTATTATCACTAAAAGTTGTTTGAACTAAATTGAATAAACTCATTTTGATTTTCTATAAAATTGATATTAATCACACATTCATTCATCATTATAATAACACAAAATTTAAATAATTAGCTTGTATGTGTCCATTCCGTTTGTGGTCGCCTCGTAATGTTTGGTTACATCCCAAAAGCGGGTTAGCGGCATCAAAAGATCTCAGTGTTTCCTTGATAGTGTATTCTGTTTATTCCCTTAGAATGTGTTATAATTAATCAGTTTCCGTTTCATTCTCCATTTCCAATTTGTTGCAATCCCCTTTACTTAGAAAAGTAGAAATTGAATATTTTATTAAAGCGATGAATTGGTGAATGCGCCGGGAATTAATTAAATATTCAATTGACACGAATCAGGGTTACACTGAACAGTTGTTTCACAAACACCTTTTGAAAATTAATAGCTAGATGAACAAATACTTCGAAGTGCAGTTTATATTTTTAAAATTGCATTTTTTTATTTATGCAGATATAATTTTATTTTATTGAATGTAGTTCTATGTTTAGTTCAATAAAATCCGAAATCAGAGTATTATAAATTAATTATAAGTAATTTACAATATTGTGACATGAATTTTATTAAATTATTCAGTAAAATAAAATTATCACTGCATAATAATAAATAATAAAAATACAATTAGTTATTAATTGGGGCTTATGTATGTACTCTTCGTTATCTAATAGAATTATATTTTGTTAAATATTAATATATTATGTTGTAATCTTGTGTCATATGATTGTGTACTTTACCTATGTTTCATTCATGTGTATGTGTGTGCATGTATGTGTATATATATATGTATATATTAACTTGTTATTATTATCATTATATCAATATGTATTCTTAATTTTGTAAAAGGTGTTTACCGTTAATAAATAAATAAATAATAAATCACAAGCTATTATAAAAAATATACAACAAATGAGTTAGAATGATATGTTAATGACTATTTAAACATACTTACAATGCATTGATTTTTAAAACATTGACATATGGCTATATTCAAAGTAATAAAATCCTCACTGTTGGGGAAGAATCAATTTTATGTTTCTCGCTATATACAATTTACCGAAGTTTCAAAATTTAATTAAACTTAATGGGTGGTGTATTTCATATGAAAGTGAATGTATATATAACAATCTTTATTAATAATTAAGTATACAAGAACATAACAATAATTAAGTATCTAGGAATTGTACAAATTTTCAATGTACAACATTGAGGTATAATTTAAATTAATTAAACACAAAGGGGAAAAAAAAAACATCTCTAATGGGATTTGAACCCATATGCCCCGATTGCGCCACCAACTACACCACAGAGACCGTGATATCACAGTGCTTCAAATCCACCTATATTCAATTTAATTCATTGTTTTAATTAATTTAATTGATTAAGTATATCACACAATTATAAAAGGAGGTTTTTTATCAGTATACATTAGGCGAACTGTATACCTGCAAAAAAACAAAATCATATGTGCAGGTTTGATTGCCTATAACACACAACTAAACGTCAAACGCTAAACTTCAAAATGTGTGAAATATTTGATCGAAAATGTATATAAATGAAGAAAAAGTCGAATTTCAAGCGTGTATTACAATTCCAACAGTTCTAGAGGAGGATAAGTTTAATTGCGTGCTATATGCAACTAAACATACACACATTAATCGGTTCAATGTGTTTGCTTATTATAGGCAACTAAACACATACATCAATGCGTTTGACTTGGGTATTTTACATGTATACATAGGGGATATGTATACTGTTAAAAAAACCTCTCTGTATATATATATATATATATATATATATATAATCGATGTCCCCTTTTACCAATTGGTGTCGGGGTGTATATCACACAATTAATTATTAATTAAATGGCTATGACTATAGGTCTGCCCGTTTTATATTATTTAATCAAAACTATTCAGAAAACTCAATAATTGAAACCATATTTCAATAATGAAATCGGATTAACGTACATCACTAATAATTTCAAAAATTCCCTCTCTTCCCAAATATACTCTCCTGTCATGTAGTTTAACCAGCGGACTCGTTAGTAAATAATTAACGGTTTTAATAATTTACAGTGTTTATCCCATGCACGTTTAACGCACGCATCCGCAAAAGGGACGGCATTACGGTACGTTCTCGGACCTTTTCTCCCATCCACGTTCCTCCCCATAAACATCCCCCGCCGAATAATCTCTAAAGTTTTAATGGCATTGGGCGTCCGTAAAATTATCAACTGTAATTAACAACCAGGGAAAGAGAGGGCGAGGGTGAGGATAAAAAGGCATTTTTCCGTTCGGATTCGCGAGATTTTAATTAAACAACGGTGAAATTGTGTTTATGTGTTTCATTGTTCGTGCCTTTTTTAAATCGAATTGTCTTGTTATTTATAATAATCGCGTTCAAGTTTTAAAATATAAGATTGTGTTAAATGAAACAAAGGAAATTTTTGTAACTCTTTTAGGTTCAATAAATGGATTTATTATTATTTAAATAATTGAAATATTTATTTATTCAGCCAACAATATTATATCTATATATAATTTAACGATAACGAAAAAAAAAATGCTTCACAGAATATTTGCATTATATCCTAAAAATAGAAATAATAAAAGCAAATATTCGTTTGTTTCGGTTTCAGTTTTGCCTCATCCACCGACCCAGCCGACATTAATAAAAACAACCGCGGCCGTATTTTTGCGGTTTATTACTACAGCTCCGTTCGCCGTGTGTATTTTTATTTTTTCGTATTGATTAATTAAACCCCGGCCATTACCACTATTGGCGTATTGATTTTTACTATGCACAAAAACATAACTGAAACCCGAACAATACAACAACAAAAATACGCGACCGTGTGTTTGTTCTAAAATTATATCTGAAAATAAAGTGATTAACGCGAATTAAAAAATAAAAATGCGGTTATAATAAAACAGTTTGATTTTGAAAAAAAATGGTTGTAAAATTGTTCATGACATTTGAATGGTTTTACTCTTTTTCAGAAACGAATTATTATGCAATAACAATTTATTAGGGAAAGAGTTTTGAAAATGATTAAATTATACTTAATTAATATCTCACTTAACCCGTGGTGAAATGTTTTTGAATTAATTCAGGATGATTTAATTAAAATTAAAACACTTGATTTGTTGCAATTGAATAAGTGAAACAAACCCATTATTTTTTTAGTTTAATTGGAATATGTTATTGGTAATATATGCTATTAATCATATCCTAAATGTGTTGCGACCTTAAAATAATTAAATGGAACAGTTATTTTTTTTTAATTAATTTAATTATTTCACTTAAATAGTGAAACAAACCAAGTGCTTTAATTTTAATTAAATTATCTTGAAATTATTAAAAAAATACCTGCAAAAGTCATCACTAAAAAAATCTAATTTCAAACCATTTTATAGATTTGTTTGTGTCAATTATAATAACGCGCGAATATAAATGAAGATTGAAAGGGTCTATTAGTTATATTAGAATAATTGGGACTTTTTTTCATGGGCAGATCACGAAATCCTCTTGCCCAATTCGTCATATTCCATAAATTGAATTAATTAAATTTTGAATAAAACGCTTGAACTGCTACAGAAATTATTAGAAAAATCTAAGAAGAAGAAGAAAAAACAAACGAAACGCATGTTTAAATAATTTAAACCACATGAAATTTCTCTTTGTACATTAAAACAATTCCTAATTTTCCGCGGGCTATATTGATAGAGTGATGAGGGAAAAGTCGATCGCAATAAATTTGATTAAAGGGCGTTCGGGTCGCATTGGATGTGTATTTTAATCAGCGTTATGGAAAGAACGCGAGCGAACGAAACCCTTTTCGCCCGGAATTTTTGTCCGTTCCGGTGTTCGGCGTACTCCGAGTGGATCTGACGTTTCGTGGAATAATTATTAATGGCATTTCGCTCGCGAAATATTTCGAGATTTATTGCGTTTAATGCTTTTAAGATAGAGCGGCGAAATGCCCCGCATTGTATTTCACTTCCGCACAAAAAAAAGTACAAGGGATGGAATGAAAGGATACACGAACTAGATTTTATATTAATTATTTATTCATATTACACCTTTAGATAATTTTTTGCCAATTACAATTATTATAAAGAATAACAATTAAAAATCAAAAAGTTTTATGTGATTTAAATTTCTAATATTAAATTTGAAATTAAAGGCACTTGGTTTGTTTCACTTATATTTATATTTTCCAACTAGATTCGACTTATCGTCATTTTCAAGAAAAAATTATTTTCTGCCACTTCACCCCCTTAAATTGAACACGCTATATATTATATATACAGAGAGCTTTTTTTAACAGTATACATTTCCCCTATGTATACCTGCGTTTAACACGAGTCAAACGCATTGATGTATGTGTGTTTAGTTGCCTATAACATGCAATTGAATACACAAATGCCAAATAAGCAATTAAACATACACACATTGCTTTCAACTCGCGTTTTTTGCAGGTATACACTTCCCTTAATGTATACTGAGAAAAAAACCTCTCTGTATATATATGTATATATATATATATATATATATATATATATATATATAAAATAAATGAACAAAAAATAGTGTTTTATTTATCAATTAAATTTGATCTTAACGTAAATCACTTAATTTAATTTTCCACCACATAGCGTCTTATATTATTATTAAAGTGAAACATATAAAGTGATGTTGCCAAAACATTTAAAAAAATACCATTAAAACTAAAAAATAATTTAAAGAAAAGTTATTCCTTAAAAGAATGCGTCTTCCATCTGTAAAAGATTTCACACATGCTGATCCTTTTTTACCATTAAGAAAAAGGACGCGGTGTATTTCATCAAGTGCCGCAAAAACTTTAATCCTTTTCGGATGAAAAAAGTATGATTTAATACGGCCCTTTCCGCACCGGCCAAGATTTATACATTCAATCTTTTATCCTATTATGTGACACGTTTTACGGCCGTATGCTTTCAAAGGAGTTAATTAATTTAGCCCTCACTGTATAATTAAAAAAGCACATACACGCATTCCGACCCTGAATTAACAAAAAAAGGAAACAGAGCTCGTTATAAACGCCGAGGAAAAATTAACGTTTGAAAAAAAAAGGAAAAAAGAAAAAGACGAATGTAAGCGTTAATAAATTTGTAAATTAAAAAAAAAAAGAACGAGAGGGGTGGATTTAAAATTCTGAATGCAGAAAATTAATTTACTTTAATATTATTCTCTTTCAAATGAAAATCTAGATTGACAATTTGAATAATTTAGTGACTCCGTTAATTAATCGCTGAAAATAAACTTCAGCGCCCCGCGAGTAATGCGAATTAGGGGGGAGGGCGGCACAAAAGAAATAAATTTCATTGCGCGCGAAATTAATGGGAGCGCGAAACGTTATTATTAAAATAAAACGGTTTAATTTTTTTCATTTTATTTCTCCGTGTCGCCGTTGTTGTTGTCGCTTTTTTATGTGCACGGGGGTCGGTTTTTTTTTGTTGGCTGGTGCGTGAAAAATCGCGCGAATTCGTCGCGCGAATTTTTCAGTTTTGAATTTAATTTTCACCGGTGTTAAACGCGACACGCGCGCTTTTAAATTATTCACGTGCTGACAACGAGCGGTGCATAAGTTTTTTTTTTTTCGTAAATGGAATTTGTTAAAAATAGGGGTGTGTGTTGTTTTTTTTTTGCTATGGTATTTCAATGATCTATAAGTTAATTTGGAAATTCAAAATACAAACAAATTTAAAAGCTTTTTTGAATTTAAACATAGAAATAATTTATAACAAATATTTGTATTTTATTTTTAACGAAGTTAAGATAAATTA
This sequence comes from Philonthus spinipes, assembly GCA_963082785.1. Taxonomy (NCBI): domain Eukaryota; kingdom Metazoa; phylum Arthropoda; class Insecta; order Coleoptera; family Staphylinidae; genus Philonthus; species Philonthus spinipes. Next base: position 24,331,573 of record OY720304.1, on the reverse strand, counting down.
AATATTCGGAAAAAAGACCTATGGTCGATAGCATGACAGACTACTAACACAATTGTATATATTGTTATAATAAATTTTGTAAATTTTTGTTGTCATATTGTCTGAATAAAGATGTTTGCATATATATATATATTAAATCTTCTTTATGTTGGTTGTTGGTTGTGGAGACTTTTGTTTGCATATATATATAATATTTCCCTTTTCGGTTTTTTAAGCCTTTTTTTAAATAATCTTAAATGTTATAAAATTTAATATGAATTTGTTAGTATTTTACTTCTAGATTTTTAATAATTTAATTCTTTGCTCTATTACTACACATTAAAAATATATAATATATAATAAAGCAAATATATATATTTTTTATTTTTTTTTCGACAAAAGATTTAAATCTTCTTTATGTTGTTTGTTGGTTGTGGAGACTTTAATTATTTAAATAAAAATACTTGTCCTTTCTCCTACTTATTTTAATTTTACTAGATATATTTCGGAAACTATGTTTCCATCTTCAGTAGTTTCCGAAATATATCTAGTAAAATAAAAATAAGTAGGAGAAAGGACAAGTATTTTTATTTAAATAAAAGATTTAAAACTAATTTTAATAATATATTTATTATTACAATAAGAACCACAAATATTAGAAAATATTTCCTAACTGTTTTAAATAACAAACCTCTTTATTCAGACAATATAATAACAAAAAATTATATTAATAATATGTACAGTTGTGTTAGTAATCTGTCATGGGCTATCGGTCTTTCAGTCTAGTTTGAATTTATGGTGATTTGCAAGTTAAAACTATGCTAGCTAGCTGAACTATCATGTATGCATGAGTTAATGAATCGTTGGTAATTGTTTTATTTAAATAACATTAAGTGAATATAAGTTTTTATATTGATTCTAATTTCCATTTTTTTTTTTTGTTAATTTCACTTAATGAAATCTGAAAAAGTTATTAAAGAACTAAATAATAATCTCTCTTTTAATTTTCTCGGGTATTTTCTAATTGAATTAAATAGAGGGAAAAAAGAAGCGGAGAAGATTAATCCACACCGGTGGGTAAGTGGGTCAGTCTTGCGGTAAACATCGCCACCCCCTGACACGAATCAACCCTGTCAATTCGATTTCCCGCCCGGCGTGCCTGATGGATTTTTAATCGCCATCAATTTTCAATCATCTGGACGGTCTCGAAAACAAATCCGCAACGTCTGAACGCGAGCACGACTAAAATTAAATGCTTAATAATGAAACTCGAAGAAATCACACGGAAAAAATGGGTTTTGCTTATGTATAAAATAAACAAATGAATATTATAATTCTTAATTCCAAAAAATAAAAATATGGGTCTTGTTTAAATACAATAAAAATAATATTTAAATAAAAAGTACTTAGTATACTTTGTTGACAGACAAAATTTCCAGGAAAATTGTACAGAGCCTAAAGTAAATAAAAAGAACATAGGCTATTAAGTTTTCTGAAAAATAATCGCTTTCAAATATTTCTGAACTCTTAAATTATAGGTATATACTTTCTTATTTTATATTTTTATTATATGATTGTAATACGTACATAGTACATTATATTGTATAATTATGCTTATATTAAGGTAGGTTAAGTGGAAGAGCAGTTCTATAGTCACCGAGACTATAGACTGAACTTCGCCTACACATCTTCAATGTAACATGTATTGTAACATATCTGAAGAAAATAAAGACATTTATTATTATTATTATTAATTAATTCAGCTTATTGTCCCATTATTTTTTTTTACACTTTTGTATAAAATTCATTTGGTGATCAAGAATTTTCACCAATTTTATTTTTCATACCCACCATGATTTGTTTGAATTTTTTTTATCCAAAATCTCTGAACACAATTAAGAAGAATCTTGAGTGTAGTAGAAAGAGCGTATGCTTTTTAGTTCCCCCAAAAGTAAACATTTTCAATTATTTCTGGCTCTGCGAAATTCACATGGGGTCTCAAGGAAATGGTTTAGTGGAGACCTACCAATGAGTCATATTAAATCTATCTGCGGTAGAATGAAATATACTAAGTTTACAGACAACTGAGAAGAATGAATTTGTAATATAGAATTTTAAAGAATCCACATAATCATCAATAATTATCTTTCTGACGTCGCTAGAAAAATATGCGGAAATGAGATAAAAATTCCAATTTTCAAATGCGAATTTCGCGAGCGTACCGACTCAAAACGAGTTAAAATTCTCATAGCTTATGCTGCTATTCGTTAGCTACATTTTGAAATCGTTTGGCAATTATTGAATTTTCGTCGAAATTTCACTTTTCCGTACCTCTCACGGTTTTTTCAAATTTCAGTCAATATTTTATCTTTCCAAAAAAAAAAAAAAAAAATCTAAAAACAAAATCTGTAAAACTTTTGATGATAGCAGAGAGAATATGTGCTTCTTAAGTCCCCGAGAAATAATCATTCTTAACAACTTCTGATGATTTCATGGGGACACACAGTGGTCATTCAATTTTAATACAAAATGTTGAAAGTAATGAAAATATATTACCTAATTTTGAAGAAATATCGTTAAATAAGCAACTTCAAGTCCTTTGATCGTATCCATGTTATTTCATTTCATTTTACACGATTTGGTATGGCATCGAGGTATTCTATATAAGTGTCACTCTCTAGGTACACCCCTACATATTAAAAATATTCTAAATAGCTTCCTCTCAAACCGATGCATCAGTATCAAAATTCGTAATTCCACTTCCTATACCCTAACAAGGTCTACCACAAGCATCCCCCTTATCTCCAATGCTCTACAATTTATATGTTCAAGATATATATAACGCCAACTCTATATACCATACGTGAACACGACTGACCTAATCTCCCATGCTCCTACCATTTTCAAAGCCATAAGTAACCTACAAAACCTGATAGACGACCTCCAAACTTGGTTCACCAAGTGGAGAATTTCAATTAGCCCCAAGAAAACTCAACTTTTACTTTTCCACCGGTACTCCACTTCTCCTTACAATTTTTTATCAAAAATCACCTCATACCTCCATCTTCCATCTGTAAGTAACTAGGAGTAACTATTGATCCAAAATCTACCTTTATTAACCACTCCAAAAATCTAAAAGCTAATGTTAAGAGCAGAGCTCTATATTTCAGAGCACTCGCCTATAAAAACCAAGGTATATCAACTTTTCACATCTATAAATTGATATGTCGACCTCTGCTCGAATATGCAGCTATCCTATATCATAATCCCCGTCATAATGTCCTACGTATACTCACCAAAATCAGACATCCCAATAACCCCCTCAATAATCCTTCCAATACATTCCTTTACAAAAAATGTAAAATCCCCACCATAAAAGAGAGACTTGAAACCCTTTCGCTAAAATTCGCCACCAATTCACATATAACATCCATTATAGAACACCTTTGTACCCTCGTAACCCTAACCTTCATCCAAAATTTGCACAACCATCATTAACAATTCATCAATTTATTTCATCAATCTTAGCAGACCATGTAGACAAGGACTGTAGCAATCATGATAATTAAAGAAAACAGCAAGAACAGGACAAAGACAGGCAGAAATATCGACGGTCAATAGCCATTTTCTGATGTCTTTATCAACCATTATTGTAAATATTAAATGTAAAAATTCTATGTACAACTTCATAAATAAAGATGTATATATATGTAATATTACAATTCGTTAATTTGCCCTTCAATCGCTAAAACAGCGTAATATACAAATGGGCTAATCTAATTGTATGGATGTGCTTCTATTGACGACATTTTACAAGTAATTATAAATTTTATAAAAAGACGACTTAAATTTATTCAAAAAACTTGTAGCCATATTATGCTGATTTTAATAAAAATGAAACGGCTCGCTAGATACGACGAGGACGGCTTTTTATTATTACATATATATATATAACAATCTCTATAAACAATTAAGTTTACAAAAACATATCGATAATTGATTAAGTGTATTTGTGATACACTTAATAAAATTAATTAATTGATAAATTGCTATCGACCGTAATAAATTTCTCTGAATTTTATTTATATATTATTACTATTATAAATTCGTTGAAATTAATTTCAAGAACAAAATTTTATGTATATTGCAAAGTAGACTGTAATCTTTATATATACTCAAGTCGCATTATAACTTTATAATTTATACCTAAATATTGGTTATATTTTATAATAATTCAAGTGGATTTTCTATAAATTATAATAAATCCAAATCTGCTTGTGATTATGAATAAAATCAGATACGTAAAATTTTACGTTTTCTCTTACAATAACCCCGATAATGTACTTATTAAAAGTGTTAAAATTCTTTTAATAAATGTATTACAATTATAAAATATTTTTTCCAAACAAGTTCAAAAGAAATGTTGGAACCATGTTCTTAAAAACCTACTCTAAAGTATACTTCGATGTATCCAAACCAAGTTTTTCGAGAAATTCAGTAGCCCAGTATTTAAATTATAAATTTATAAGGAAACTATTTAAAGATTTTTTTCTTAATACATGCAACCTTTTGAATATTCCCTTCAGAATATATTAAAGAAAGCAATCCCGCGTAAAATTAGAAATAAGCACAAAGGACACCATTTAATATTTCATATTTCATCGCCCGGGACAGTCAGACTCGCAAGAATAAGCCATGTATATGTTAATGTGTCAGTAAGGCCGAAACGCGCGGGGTGGCGGTTGAGGTGAGCACGAGGGTTGTGGTGGCGGGGTGGCGGTAGGTCGGTGTCAGCCGGTTACCGGGTAAAATCAATACAAGGACCCTTTCCTTCCTCCTTCCTTGGTGCTTCGCACTTTCGTGCTTGGCGCGGTGGTTTATCCGCAGATCTTACGCGCCACCCCCGAAAACTGTGTATTTTTTTTTCTTCGCCCCGCTCCGGTCCCCTTCCTCTTTTATTTAAATACACCACAAATTATACGGTCGGTGTCTTATCTGGGCGGGGGTTGCCGGTGTGCCTTCTGCCCCTTCTGCTTTTCGCACCACTTATTACATTCGCAAATAATAAATTATTGTCGCTTGAATAAAATTATCATCGTTTAGATAAATATTTATTGTACTTGATAATGCCATCGGTGTTTAAATTTACACAAGGCGAAAATTTCTTTATTATGTACTCTGGGAAATAATTAATTCCATTTTAATTAAGTGAATAATTTAATTATCTAATATATTATTTATATGTAAAATACGACGTAATCACACGTTTTCTCTTTATAAGGAGAGAAATGAAAGTAACTACAACATGTTTTACATACTTTTAACATCTTCACGTAACTAAACCATCTCAAATTTTATTGGCATATTATTATTTAAATACAAATACAAAATTTATTATACAATATGTACAATTGTGTTAGTAGTTTATCATGGGCTATCAACAATAGGTCTTTCTGCCAATTTTTATAATTTTTTATATATTATTCAGATTATACAGATAATTTTAACAATATAAATAATACATCTAAGTGTTAGTCTGTTTGGGCTATCGAGTGGAAGTCTGTCTGCCCTGTATTTACATATCTTTAAATTCTCTTGAAAATGGGCTAATAATCCGAAACTAGTCGAGAATTTAACGTTATTCAATCTAATCTGTGTTTTATTGGTTGATTTTTAATCATTTATTTCATACAATATGAACTACCAATGTCTAAATATTAAAACCATTAATCTTTAAAATCAATTTTAATAATTAATTATTTTATTCCAATAATTTTTTAGTCTATAAAATTCCTCTAAAATTTTACATATTGGTTAAATATTGGTTAGAATTAAGTTTTAGAATCCGATATAATAAATAATTAATCATTTTATTCAAATAATTTTTTAGTCTATAAAATTCCACTAAAATTTTACATATTGGTTAAATATTGGTTAGAATTAAGTTTTAGAATCCGAAAAGGAGGGTAGTTGCCTTATTCCTTATTCGAAGTTTGAAAATTCGAAAAATTCCGCTCCTTGGTTACAATATCTGGCCTCCATCGATACAAGACGATATTGTTAAGGATTATGTCTTTAAGTTGCTGTACAGAAATCACATTTACTTCTGCAGAGCAGAATTTATATTATTCATATTCACAATAATGATACTTGATTGATAATAATTGATAATTTGATAATACTTGATTTTTGAACTTTGTAATATTTAATTATACAAAGTAAAAGTATTTCATGATTTACCATGTATAACAAAGCAGAACTCTTAATACTTGAGGATTTTACATTTTCTAAATATCATTAATAACCCCCTGTACCCCTGACTGTGGATAACAAAAATATTATGTAACATCAGTTGACATGTGTTTCGGAATCTATCTCTCACCAGGGAAGCTTTTAATATTAATAATATTCGAATTTTTCTTTTATAATATCGTTTATTTTTGTAATTTAAAAAATGTAATTATAAATTATGTTTAAAATAGAAACGTAATTTTTATAAAATAGACTTTAATTAATAACGAGCGGTATTTTACACAATAAATTACAGGAAATCCAATTATTACAGCGAACCACCCATTATTCAGTAAGCGAGAATAGATACGGATATTCCGTGTTTATATATAAAACAAACCCCGAAACGCGGAAACGCAATTACCAAAACATAATTAATTGTTGTTTAACAACGGATGGAATATAATTTGTTTAATTACGACGCCGGCAACATAATGAAGTGTCGCTTTGAAGGGCGCCATCGGCCTCCCCGCGGTCCGTCATCCGCACGTTTTAATTAAAGGGGCCCTCCGCTCGTTTCGCACCTGGAATTTTGAGAGGAATCGAACCGGGGGCATAATTGTGTCCTAAGAGCTTTTCCGTGTCGGAAAATCGCGTTTAATATGTGCGCGCTCGTAAAATAGGCGCTCGGCTTTATATTTTTTCGCTCTGTTTTGTCTGTCGGTTTATTTATTTATTTTTTCCGCGGGCCGTGTTTTTCTCGAAGCCATCAGAGTGTTTTCTCGGGGGGACAGTAAATACTTTACTTCGTCGTCTGCGTGTTGGAAAAAGAGGAAGCGCTGTTGATGAATAGCTGTTTGAATAATAGATTTTTATTTTCTAGCTACATTAACTTGGATATTTGAAGTTTTTTTGTTCTTTATTTCAAATCGATACACAATAAGTTTTACTCTTACGAAAGTACATAATTATTTTTATGAAAATAAAAGTAGGTGTTACTAGAGTGCTTCACTTTTATAATCGGACTTGCTTAAGACGAGGGTTTGGTTATATATCACATCACTCAATAAATCTCCAGTCTAATTACTAGCTTTTTTTTCTCAGAAATTCTACTTTACTCAACAACATACTCTCCTTCAAGAGTCTCATCCTCCATTCATTGCTCCTCTAATTTTTCAATGCCTTATACAGAGAACTTTTTTTATCAGTATACATTTCCCCTATGTATACCTGCAAAATACGCGAGTCAAATGCATTAGTGTATGTGTGTTTAGTTGCCTACAACACGCAACTGAACACACATATGCCAAATAGTCAACTAAACATACACACATTAATCGGTTCAATGCGTTTGACTCGCGTTTTTTGCAGTTATACACTTCCTCTAATGTATACTGATAAAAAAAAACCTCTCTGTATATAAAACGATTTATCTTTGAATTATTGATTTAACTTTGCTCTCAAAATAAGCCTCAGCTTCAGCAATCTCTTCTTCTGTATTTGAGTCATTTTTTTGCATGGAGCATCTTTTTCTAATCCGTGTATGTTATTATGACATACGATATTTTTTTTTCATAACTGCAGCAACGTATATTTTTTTAAATTTGAATTTTTGGAGAAATGTATTAAAATTTTCATTGAGAAATGGGGCAGACGGATTTTTTCTAATGTAATATTGGGTGATTTCAAATTAAAACACTTGTTTAGTTTCATGTTGTTATATTCAGTTTCGTGTCACATATTTCGGTCAATGATAATCTTTCTCAAATGAATTAAAAAAAAAGTTATAGTTATTTTGTAATTCCTTTGAGTGTTTCGTTCAATGATGACCTTTCTCAAAGAAATTACAAAATATAGTTATAGTTATTTTGTAATTCCTTTCAGTGTTTCGGTCAATGATGACCATTGTCAAAGGAATAACAAAATATAGTTATAGTTATTTTGCAATTCCTTTGAGAATGGTCATCATTGACCGAAACACGTACCAGTAAAGTAAATATAACAAAATGAAACTAAACTTGTGTTTTAATTTGAAATTACTAATATTACAATTTCGTTTCAGCAAGAGTGCAGTGAAGAAATTATATGCCGTATTTTTCTAATATGTTTACTCTTAACGAAAAAATATTTTTTGTTTGAGGATATATTTTCTAAAATTAAATTTTATATCTACATATAAATTGAATAATTTTGCATTCAAATTTTATGCATATTAAACAACACAACCGAGAATAATCCTCAGACATATTTTTCGCATACTAACTATAGCAATAAGTAAGTATTAAGGGTAGACGCATATGGGACATGGAGTATGTAGGCGTATTATGTAATGTAATTCAGCTGTAAACCGTTGCCGGCAACGTCACATATATAACTCGGCAATAAACTCGCACGATAATTATGCATGCGGCAGTCGATATTTTGACACTCACAAATGCATATTGATGTTTGCCATCGGCATCAGCGCTGAGTGTATGTACTCGTGCACACACACACGCGCACACACAAACAAGCTGTAATCTAAATCTAAAATGGCACACAGCGGATACATCGGCACTAAATCTTCGACGCTAATCTACTATAAACATGCCGCTGGTCGCACCGCAGATCTGCATCTATTACATGTTACCTCGCATTATCTAATCGTTGATGGTATATTGTGAATCAATTCCTAGGGCTGCGCATTTAGCGGAATCGCACGTTGGAGCTACTTCTATGCTGTCATTGGTTCCATTGCTGATAATTGGGGGATTATCACTTATTGCTTCTAATTAACCAAATCGCGCGCCCAATCAATCAATTTCATTGTAAATCTTCCAATCTGAATACATGAATTATTCAAACTATTAATCAAAATGTTTTGATACATGAATTGCAACTATAAAAATATGGTTTATCTTTAATAGTAAAAAAAATCTAAAATTGAGGAGCTAAAATAAAACTATACGCTCGAATTAAACTGTGCTGCTCTTTAAAATATATATATTATCATATAACCCTTATACCCTTTCGAGTGTCGGGTGTTTTTAAAATATAACTTAGTTTAATATATAATATAAAATAATCTAATATTCGCCTCAAATATCGAATATTTAAATAAAACTAAATATCAAATTAAAGACATTTTTATTCAGTTTTCTTTTTATTATTACTAATTCTCCAGGAAGGACAAATAATTCATAATATAACAAATAGTTCGAAGTGAAAAAACAAAACTTCTCATGAAATTGACCTGAAAATAGAAATAGAATTTCAAATTAAATAAGAAAAAAAAAATACAAAATATAGTATTCTTTAGTTGCTCACAGTTATTTATAATAATAATAACAATATGTTTATTAATGCATAAACTATATACATAGTTTATATAAGTCGCATAAATGTATATTAAAGGCCGACAAATATAAAAATATAGTAGCAATTTGAGAGCTTCCACAAAATTTTAAAATTACAACTTAAATAATCGTCAACGTTGTAAAATACATTATCTACTAGTAATTCTTTAACTTTAGATTTAAATGATTTAAATTCAAGTATTCTAAGCCCTGATGGGAGTTTTTGTTTTTAAGAAAATAGCACAGAAATAATTTGACCCCGTTTGACTCCGAGCTCCGTAACAATCTGACCCTTCTCTGGTACAGATTTCTCTTCTCTAGTATTATATTGTTGAATATCGCAATATCAAGTTGTTCATATATTTTTTTATGTAAAGTAAACATCCAAGAATAAACATTGACGGTATTGTCAATATTTGAAAACGGACAAAATGATTTTTACAGTCGTCTTTATAACCAATATAAATTAATTAAAACGAAATTGAAACTAATAAATAACTTATTTCCTCTTTAGTTACTGTGATATTTTGGCTTATGTTACGTAAGTACTTTAAAACTAATTTACATTAAAACAACTACTTTTCGGACATGTACCCTTCCAGACGTTGTAAAGATATTTTCGAATATTTTCAAACAAATATTTCAATTTAATGGAATGGAAAATTCTTGGATTTTTCAAAGTTATTTCCTTTTTTTAAAAAAAATGTATTTTTCGTTATCAATGAGCATATTTAGAACAGCAATCCTACTTCACCCTCTCAAAACCCCTATCATACGTTGCGAATGTGATATTTAAAAAAACTCTCTGAATTTTCCAATACTATTTTTTTCTAAACAACATACCTTTCGCCTGATCTAAATCCCTTCGATTTTCATTTTTGAGGACTCTTAAAAAGTTTGGTGTAATCATCTGAAGTGAATACCAAGGAAGAGTTGCGCAATCTTATACATGCTTCTGTCGAGTTAATTCGGCAACATTCTGGTTTACGCCATGCGTTTGGTGGAGGATGAATTGGACTGAGCGTATGCATTCAAAACGGAGGAAATTACTTCGAACATTTATTGTGATACTTCTGTTTAAGTTACATAATTAATTCGTTATCTCCATTAATAAAAAAATACTTCTTTTTAATTTCTCATCACTATACATGATGAATTATAATTACTCGCAATTATGCGTATAAGTCAAGAATCACACTGTTAGATTTGTTCATAACAATTTTTAATTTGCTACCTCCATTTAAAAAGCCATAGTTTTACACGCATCACACGCACATATAGATATGATTCATTTCTTATAAATTTATCTTTATTGCCGAATCCCTCCCCTTATCATTTTTTTCCTCGAGATCTCGATGAGATATAACCTTTATCTCACTGAAATTATTGATATAAATGTAAATTATTATGGTCCTTGAAATCCGCGATAAATTTCGGGATCCGGCGTTATTGCCTTTGAACCATAAACCTGGAATAGAAATCTTCCCGTTTATGTGGGACAAAATGTAAATAGATTCGATGGTCGCATAAATTTTCGCACTTATTGTTTTTTTTTTAAGAATATAGTAATATAGGGTTGGATTAAATCAATTTCCATGCTGAGAAATATTGAAATACTGACAGTAAATATTAGTTGCAGTTATTTAAAGATATTGAGTCACATTATTATTAAGTAACGTCGTAATCAACTCATCATGATTAATTAACTATTGATAATTAACACATATTGTTCTAAATGTACATCTAGTGTTCAAATAATCAAGTGAATTAAAAAAATCTCACTCATCTTTCTTGATGGTCATGAATTTATGACGATGTTAAAGAAACTTTTATCAAAATATTCATCAGAACAAGACGGACTTTAGCACTACAAGGAAAATACAATCTTTGTCTGATATCCCCTCGAAGTTTCAAGAAGATATCTCGAAGATAATAATTATTGTGATTTTTTAAATTTATAATTCGCAGAAAATTCCAATAAAATCATCGATTTTTCCATTAAATTGAAAAAAAAAAACTACGGATGAGATATTTTTTGTTTTTTTTTGCATATTCTGAAAGAGCAATCTTTACTTGATATCCCCAAAAAGTTTCAAGATGATACCTTGAAAATAATAATTATTGTAATTTTTCGAATTTGTAATTCGCAGAAAATTTCAATAAAATCATCGCTTTTTGTATTAAATTGGAAATATCTCGAAAACTAAGGATGGGGTATTTTTTGTTTTTTGCATATTCTTAAAGAGCAATCTTTACTTGATATCTCCAAGAAGTTTCAAGAAGATACCTCGAAAATAATAATTATTGTGATTTTTCGAATTTATAATTCGCAGAAAATTTTAATAAAATCATCGATTTTTTAATCAAATTGGAAATATCTCGAAAACTAAGGATGGGGTATTTTTTTGTTTTTTGCATATTCTGAAAGAGCAATCTTTACTTGATATCTCCAAGAAATTTCAAGAAAATACTTCGAAAATAATAATTATTGTGATTTTTTGAATTTATAATTCGCAGAAAATTCTAATAAAATCATCGATTTTTGAATCAAATTGGAAATATCTCGAAAACTAAGGATGGGGTATTTTTTGTATTTTGCATATTCTGAAAGAGCAATCTTTACTTGATCTCTCCAAGAAGTTTCAAGAATATACCTCGAAAATAATAATTATTGTAAATTTTTGAATTTATAATTCGCAGAAAATTCCAATAAAATCATCGATTTTTACATTAAATTAGAAATATCTCGAAAACTACAAATGGGGTATTTTTTATTTTTTGCATATTCTGAAAGAGCAATGTTTACTTGATATCTCCAAGAAGTTTCAAGAAGATACCTCGAAAATAATAATTATTGTGATTTTTCGAATTTGTAATTCGCAGAAAATTCTAATAAAATCATAGATTTTTGCATTAAACTGGAAATAACTCAAAAACTGCGGATGGGGAATTTCTTGTTTTTTGAATATTCTGAAAGATTGATGATTCTTACAATTGATGAGTGATGGAGGATATTTGTATTTAAGAGGCATATTAGGGTTACGAGGAATGCGGAATTTTGTAAGAGAATCTTACAAATTATAATAAAATTGATGATAAAGTAAAAGAAAAACAATTTTTTTTACGCGTGACATATTTCAATGGCGTAAAGGCCTGATAGTGTTAATATGCCTAGATTAATAAACACGAGGCGGCTATCTATATTGTACTATAACTTATTTTATTCACGTATTTAAACGTATCCCATCAATACGTATTTTAAGAAACCACTGTTTTTCTCACAGAAAACTTCTTCACATACACACTTCACAATGATTACTTTTTGTATAATTTTGTTTCCTTCTTATCGAAAAATTTATAAAAAAAAACAGGAAATTAAATAACCAAACGCATATTTCATTAATCCTTTACGTATTTAAACCAGTTTTTATTTTATTTTTCAAACGGAGGCGTGAGAGTGAAGGGTTCGGGGCAATCACTTGCTGCACAAACACGGGCCCGTGTCGATAAAGTGGGGTATAATTTACATTTAAATTAAAATTAGTAAAAATCGATGCTGACCGTCCGTTATTTATTTATAAGCCCGGGCGCACTAAAACTCGAACGAGGCAAATTGGATTTTCGGGCTAGAAAAGGGATAAGCTAATTACGAAAGGCCTCCCCCACTCCGCTCCTCCCTCGTTCCGCCATTAACGCTTAATCCACGATAACTGACACCCCACGAATTTCCTGACTGGGCCAGATAAGAATAATAGATTTCCGAAAATTGGGCCAGTGCGTTTACGCGGTAATCCCTCGATTCGACGGTTTTATTACACGGAGGGATTTCGCGTGAATATTTAAATACACGAATTTAGGTGTTTTAATATTTACAACAATTATTAATTAAAGTAGAGATAGGAATACAAATAATTTGATATTGAATAAAGAAAACTTAACAATTATTACTCCAATAAATTTATTTTAAAGAAAATTATTTATATATATATATACAAATATCTTTATTTGCGAATTTACAGCAATATATTTCCATGTAGATGATCCATAAATATTAGGACTAATAAATTTCCTTTCAGTCGCTTTCATAAAGGCATTGCACATGGAACACACTAGTCTGATGAGGTTCGAAAAACCGAAATGGCCATCACTAGTTATCCATACGCTAGATGAATGGTGGCTGAACGTATCATTAAATGTGAATATTAAGACTAATTAATTTTAACATCGCTAGATCTTTAGTGTGAAATTGCGAAACTTTCACTCGTAACATAACAGGATGTAATTATTATCTGAACTCACACATTCTAAGGAAGTCTCGCCTTCACAATCAATATTCCAATTGTATCGATATATTAAACACACCGTTTGTTCACTTTAAATGCGCTCTGTTAGATTATATTAAAACCTCTATAGGAACCTTGTACTGCCATATTTAGTTCTTTAATTAAATTAGTTTAACTTTGTACATATATTAATCCCTGTCAATGGACTTAATCTATTGGGTTTTGTTATAAATAATTTAATATGAATTTTATAATATAATACATTATTAATCTACAAATTTACAAAGTGGCTGTCGATAAAAGGTCTATCAGTTAAATTATTTATATTTTGTGAATTTTTGCGTATTAAATTTTTTTTTTCTTCTTCGTAAAAGGCTATTTGTCTTTCTGCTAAATGTTTATTAATGTATGTGTTTTTTTTTGTGCGACATCAATGGTAAACATAGGGAAATTAGGACATGTGAAAATATGGAAAAATATTAAAAACATTCTATATTAGCATCCAGTAATCCTACTTGCCCCAAGAAAACTGTGGTTTTCAAGAAAATTAACCCTGAATTATGCTAATTTTTATATAATTTCAAAAAATCAACAAACATTGAATTTAAATCGATCCTAAGAAATCGACATAGAAAAGTGTTATAACATAGTTATCTGGTAAAAAAATGAGATTGAAGAAATTCAATTTCTGTTAGAAATTTTTTTCATGTTTTTCTTTTTTTGAGGTCACTCTTTGTTGTTATGTTTTTTTTTGTATGCCAATAAAGGTCTTTTTTTATTATCCAGATTTGGATAATTGTGTTTTTAATGAAAAAATGTAATCTAAATAGATCTTGAGTATTTGGTTTATAAATATGTTAAAAGCACTATATTACCACTCAGTGGCCATATTTACTCCCGGAAAACTCTGGGAATTACGAAAATCAAGACCCTGTTAGGAATATTTGACATGAATTAAAACAATGTCAAGATTTCAATTTAAATTCACAGCGTGAATTTTATCAGTCTTTCCTTATTTCCATTCAGTATATGTTATCTCTAGAAAACTTTGAAATTCGAGAAAATCAAGCCTCAATTAGGTATAGTTTTCATGAGTTGCTTTTAATGAATTTTCAAAAAAGTAAAAAAAATCAATTAGAAATTTATTTAAAAACGCTTATATCAAAAATGTTTAATGTAATTAATAGTTTTAATATTTAAACATTGGTAGTTAAAATTGTAATAATAAATATGAAGAGATTTTTAAAAATTTACTAATAATATAAATAAAACACAATTCTCTTGAAAATGAGCTGGTAACTCGAAACTAGTCAAAAATTTAAAGTTATTCAATTTAGTCTGTGTTTTATTCATTTTATTAGTAGATTTTTAATAATCTATATTTATTATTAAAAACTATTTAATTTTGCGATACGTTTGAATTATCACAGTAACTTTGTTTTTAAAACACAAGAAATATTTATAGAGCTTGTCTTTTATCTAACCCATTATAGAGTAGAATTTCTACTTAGCTGTTTTAATTCAAATTTTAATTAATGTAAAATGCATAACAAAGTACCATGAAACAATTTTAAATAGCTCAGTAATGTATTTGAGTTATATAAAGGTAATGTTAATTAAAGAAAACATTATAAACTGTCTTCATTATTATTTTATTAGTACTAAATGTACTAATGTATTTCGAGTATAAACTGAACATAACACTAGTAGAATGTATTAAATTATTTTTGTTTTAATTAATTATAAAATAATTTTAAATTCTTCGGAAATGTAATTTCTATTTAATGAACATTTTCACAGCTTTTAAATAATTCCATTACATTAAAAGCGCGAATAAATAATTCAACAAAAACTCGGCTCTGAATTACAACTCAACTTGGCAAACTATAAACATTTGCTGATGGCTGCGAATAACATAAAACCAGGGACAATTAGCGTGTTTACGGCCGAGCTTCACATCTCAGCGCCCTTGGCGCAGCGGCGTTTCCTGGGGACGACTGATCGTGTGGAATTCAGGGGGTGTAATCCTCGCGCGCTCATAAATAAACGTTAATTTTCTCTGCATCCTCGGATTAACATTCCGCTTTATCCTGGCTGGGGAGAGAGTGAGTGGTGAAAATGCGAACAAATAAGATAGAAATAAGGGAGGGTAGGTTTTAGAACTCAAGCGGGGGCGGATGAGTCGACTGAGTTCACCGCTGAAAACAATCGTTTTCTTGTTGTCTCCTCTAAACAACGGCGCGACGACGTTTATTTCGTTTCAACAGCTTCTTCACTTCTCGGATCCACATCTAAACTCCACTAAAATGAGTATAAAAGGTCAATTCTTGTACCTTCTTTTGCGAATTTCAATTTTAAATATGCAATGCTTTTCGGAAATTATAGTTGTTTTTTTCTCTTCGTATAAATAAATTGTATGAATAAAAATATATACTTTCCTATAATTTATTATTCTTTAATAACAACACTCTGGTTAAAAATAAATCGATTTACAATAAAAATAGAATACAGAAGAAAAATACAATTCAAAAATAAATGAAACCGTGACTACTAAATATTTACAAGGGGATCCTAAAACAATCATTATTCAAAATAAAAATTATTGTAATATTAAAAATTATAATCTATTTTAAATAAACAATTTGACAATGACAGTTACATGACAAATTGAAATAATTCTATAAATATTGTAAACACACATACTACACATTGTAAAATGTAACGTTATTTGTCAATAAAGATGTTAAATACATATATAAACAATTTCAGAAATTCACATAAAAATGTGTATCTTATAAATTATATATATTAACATCTTTATTCCTTCCTAGATATAGTCATTGCACATGTAGTACAAAATGAAAAAAATAACATTTTAAAAAAACTAAATTCACTTGGCTAAAATTAGCTATCGACCGTTAAGGTCTTTTCGCCTCTTATAATTATATATATATATACATAATCTTTATTGACAAACGTACTACAACACCTACATATAACATAAAATATTACAATACATGCTGTAAGAGTTTGCCAATTGTCTATCGACCAGTGGTCTTTCCGCCTTCCTATAATTATTAATACAGGATTTTTAAATTATATTTCCCTGTTCGCCAATACATTTCCCCAATTATTAGAACTATTTCATGATTCGTGAAATATTATATTTTATTTTAATTGGAATGGATATGATTTATAAAAAAATTAGTTCAGAAGGATTTAATGATTAATTATTTAATATATAATCTGTCGCAGTTAATTAATTATTTTCCTATTTAATATTGAATCATCTACCCGAATAATAAACAGCCAAAAACACCATCTTCGCGTGGACCTAATTTAAACAGAATTATTAAATAAAAACCGCAGGAAGAGGAAGACCCGCAAAAAAATCCAACCGTAATGAATGAAACATCGCCGCAGTTTTCAGAGGGCGAGCGCCGTGCATCCCGCTCGTCATAAATGATGCAAACGGAAAAAAGGAAACAAAAAAAAAACTTGTTGGTGAACCTAGTTCTGAATTAATTCGGTCAAATATTTGTGTTGGCCGCGTTTCCACCCTTCGCCCGAATGTTTTAATAATGATCACCCAGTGAACGCGAAACAAACAGAAATCAAATAGTCTGAAAAATGCGGAAGGGGTGTTGGTTTTCGACCGACCGACCGGTTGTTTACAAACATTGAAATCGAGAGTCGATTCGCGCGAATTGGATAGCGGGGGAGGATTTTTTGCCCCTCGCGTGTTTGCGGTGATAAAAAAATGTGTTTGATTTTAATATTGAATCAGTTGTGGATTAATAAAATACAGTAATTCTTTTCTTTAATCATTAAATATATTATTTAGTAAATTTAATAACTCGAATAACAGTATATATTTGCCCGGGAAGTAGTTGTTTTAATGTGCATTTGTTTAACGTACTTACGTAGCGTAAGTCAAAAGATTTACGCTACGTAGGTACGTTAAACAAACACAGAGCTAAATGTGGAAATAATTTATTAATTATTTTCAAATCATTTTTATTTAATTTATTTAAATAACTGTGACCAAGTAAATGAATACTCTTTTCTAATAATAAGTGAACTTTTTTTTATGTATTTTGATAAATACAATTTTAAAATGATCCTCATTTAAGCCCATAAATCTCACACTAATTGGCTTTACAATTATTGTGAAATAAACTAAATAAATTTATTACTAACTTTATTAAAATTAAAAGGATTTATTCTCTTGGTCACAGTTAGTAAAATAAATTAAATAAAACGAATTTGAAAATAATAAATAAATTATTTCCTCTTTAGCTACTGTGATATTTTGACTTATGTTGCATAAGTAACAAATGCTCAATAATATACATTATATGTTGCACAAAAATAGCAAATTTTATAATGCAACAATATTTGAATTAGAAATATTTAATGCAAAAAAACACCTTTGTAATGATATAATATTTCGTAATGGCTAACTGATTTTTTTAGTAATTTTTATTTAAAATACACAAACCGTTTATATAAATAAATTTCTTCTCTTCAATTTAAAATTTACCGACGCAGAGAAACAAACGTTTAATATTTAACAGTTCAATTTCACCCCTCACAAATAAACCCACCGGCCCGATCTGAATACAGCACACAAACAAGACGCTAATGTTTTATCTGGCGGGAATAAAAGTGCACGTTAGGGTTAAACAATAAAAATACAAACCGGGGAGGGCCGAAAGGGTGTTAACGTCGCGACGCTAATGCGTCGAGACGGACGCAACAATAAAAGAACGCCCCCCTCCCGTTTCCACGAACGTCCCGGAGGCTTCGGCTCTCGCTTTTATGAAGGGACCGCATTAATTTTTCAGCGCGCTGCAAAACCGTAAAGCCGTTGTTTTACCGGTGCGGAATTACGTGAGGCGCGGCCCTGGCAAATCTATAGAGATCATCGTAAAATTCCTTACATGCCCTTTTACAATCCGGTGAATTTTTAAAGGGATTATATATCGAGAATTTCGAAATTGTTTTGAATTAACTATTTAAAATGCTGTGAAAATTAATTTCATATTTGTTATATGGACAAATAGATATTATCCATATAACAAAGATATTAAAATAAATCACTTTTCAAGTTATCAGTTGGTTAGATTAAACTGTACTTAGTTAGAAAAGAGTATTTATTCATTCACTTGGTCACAGTTATTTAATTATTTAAATATATTAAATAAAAATGATTTGAAAATAATTAATAAATTATTTTCACATTTAGCTCTGTGACTTTTGACTTACGTTACGTAATTACGTTAAACAAATGTACATTAAAACAACTACTTCCCGGGTAAATACCCACACCGGATATTAAATTACAT
The DNA here is from genome assembly GCA_963082785.1 of Philonthus spinipes. Taxonomy (NCBI): domain Eukaryota; kingdom Metazoa; phylum Arthropoda; class Insecta; order Coleoptera; family Staphylinidae; genus Philonthus; species Philonthus spinipes. Next base: position 24,312,397 of record OY720304.1, on the reverse strand, counting down.
AATGTACACCTGCTGTTGTACATCAATAAAATATTGCATAATGCAACATAGTTTTGATGTGCATTTGTTTAACGTACTTACGTAACGTAAGTCAAAAGTCACAGAGCTAAATGTGAAAATAATTTATTAATTATTTTCAAATCATTTTAATTTAATATAAATATTACAGAGCTAAATGTGAAAATAATTTATTAATTATTTTTAAATCATTTTTATTTAATATGTTCTTAGTTATATTATATGTGTGTTTTCTTTATTTTTTTATTTTCTTTTATTTTCTCCACCAATTTTTGCCACTTATTTCTCACCTGCACTTTCTTCTTCCAGTTGTTTATTCTCGCTTGCTATAAATCTACTTCTGTTTCATCTTTCCATCTTGACTTTTGTCGTCCCGTGTTCGTCTTGCTCCTATTTCCCATCCAGTTATTATTCTTAATATATCTTCTCTATTTTTTTTCCTGTATATGTGTCCAATCCATTTAGCTCTTTGAGTTTTAATTCATGTTACCACATCATCTTGTGGAATATTATATATTTCTTTTTGAGGTCCTACGATTTCCCTTATTATTTTTCTTCTTGTAATATGAAACCAGCCATCCTAAGGGACAACAAGGGATAGCAGAAGAAGTAATATGAAATATTAATGTAAAAAAAAGAAATCTCTAGTACCAGAATTGCTTTTTATATAATCAGTATCTGTTGAAAATCAATTTAATAGAAAAAACGGGGTTATAAACACCGAACAGTAAAAAAAAACTTCATATGAGAAATATATAATATCAAAAAAGTTGAACACAAGCCATAATCTTTCCAATATTAATTTCAGGTCTGACACACAACACTTACAGACTTGTAAACCTTTTTTTATCTCTATTTTCATGATTTGTGCACGATTTAAAATACTCATTTTTTTTTCTACCTCAATTACTACTTTACATTCTGTTCACTTTTGTGTCTGCTTAATCTCGATTGAAAAAATCAATTTTTTTTATTGAGTTAAATGGTCTGTAGGATATGCTCTTACAAGGATTTCGCAACAATCAAAGTCCTTATGTAGTTTTTGTATCGCCGTTTCAAAGCAGCAGAAATTATTTTATATTTCATAATTCTTATCATGTTTTGAACTGGGCGGGAAGATTGCGCGAAAACCACCCAACCGATCTTTTGCATTCTGTGGCAATTTAAAGTAGAAAGAATTTACAGGAGTTTATTCTAAAATCAGACGTTTTTTTATGAAAAAATAACAGATTATTCCGATATAATATTTATTGCATTATCATTGATCTCTTGAACAGAAGATAAATCATGAGAATTAAATAGAAAAGAGTATTATTCATTCACTTGGTCACAGTTATTTAAATGGCCTTAAATTAAGTAACGTTCCTTTTGTTGTTTTTGCATTAAGGAAATTTTTCTCGGATCAAAATTTGTTGCATTCAATGTCCGGCGTGGGTATTTGCCCGGGAAGTTGTTGTTTTAATGTGCATTTGTTTAACGTACTTACGTAACGTAAGTCAAAAGTCACAGAGCTAAATGTGAAAATTATTTATTAATTATTTTCAAATAATTTTTATTTAATACATGAGAATTATTTATACATGATGTGTCGTCTGCGTATAAAATAATATATTATGTTTTATCAAAATTTGGATGGTAATTCATATATAAAATAAATAGAAGAGGTCCAAGTATCGATCCTTGGGGTACCCCATATTTTACTTCAACAGAATCCGACAGTTTAGCATTTTAAAATATCCTCTGTAGCCTTTCATAAAAGGTAATTATTCAAGAGTCGACAACTATTTGGGCTAAAATTGTAAAAATATAGCATCACGAAAATCGCAAACAAACGTCTTGCTGATATCAAGGAAAGATGCAACATTTACTGAGTTAGAATCATAACCTTCCATGATCTCATTAATTAGAGCGATGACTGCATCACCTGTTGATCTACTGTACACGTTTTTATTTTTATAAATTATTTATTATCTTAATATTAATAAGTTTTTATTAGACTCTTTTGGGATTCAATGCACCAATTATATTATAGAAGAACATATAAATAATTGATTAAGAAAATTACACAAAAGTTAATTAATTGTTAAATGGCTATCGGACATATCTTCTACCTTTTAGATTTTATTTATTAGTTTTTTATAAATGAAATGTATATTGTAGAATGGAGATTCTGTAAAAATAAATAAATAAATTTTATGATAATTATAAATTGTACCCTACACCGGAAAGTAAAAGGGGCAATGAATAAAAAAAATAAAAAAACTATAAATTATACATATTTTGAAAATGCCATATTAATTTTTATGTTTGTTTTAAATTGAGCTTAATTATTATAATTTTAATTTCCATTAATTTTCAGTACTAAAAAAACACAATTACGCAATAATTAGCATTTCAATTACGTGGAATAATAATACAAGCGTGGGTTTTAATTACCAAAGTGAAATTACAACATCTAGGAGCTCAAGCTGCTATCAGAATTTAGCACAATCAACACACATAAAACGTGTAATTAATATCGTTTTGCGGTGTTTGTATCTTAATCGCAATACACCTTGATTTACGTAGGTATTACGCAAATTAACTCAAGTCTGGAGATCGTTATCGAATTTCATTAAATGCGACTTATTACTCACGTAGTCGCTATTACGCGTAATTACATTTATTTACCGAGAAAGTTACTTTATAGAAAAAAAAGGGCTGATTTTTTGTAGAAAACATTATATAGGGGGTTCGTTTAAAAAAAAACAGTGAATGTCTCATATTTATTAACAAGTTTTTCTATAAGGAAAATTAAAACATATATTTTCTATAATAAATTTCTGCAACTTAAAATAAGACAGTAATTTTTTATTTTTTATTATTAAAATCACTTTTTAACATCATATTTCTCGATCATATGGTATGATCGAGAAAAGTGATGTTAACTACACGTCTTAGATTATATTATTCTATTATTAGAATAATAATAAACGTAACATGTTATTTTACTTATGTAAAATAACATGTTACGTTTCATTTGTTTTATGCAATGATGCTAAATATAAAATAATGAAAAAAGTCAAAGTCCTCTAGAGGAGAAAAGTTCTCGATCATATGATATAATGGAGTTTTATAAAAAAATAACTTCTGTCCATAGTATTTTTCTTCGAACATCTCATCTTTCATTTCAAAGGTCTGACTTTCTTCGACTTTCTTCTTGTCGAGTAGTAGTGCAGATTTTTGTTTGTGTTTTACTTATTATGATGTTGGTTTTTATTAAATATTATTTGATTTTGTGCATTCGTAGTCAATTACTAAGTTTATTAGATTTTTTTATATGTTACTTTAAAGACGAAAGTGGCTTACCCAAACGATAAATAAAATATATTTAAACAATTCATTAAATACTTTTAATTAAAATGTAATAAATATAAATCGAGCTATATTGGATTTTATTTGATATACTAAATCTCATTTAATTGTGAAAATATATACCTAATTGATGAAATAATTGCTGGATTTCTGCAGACAGCGATTTATTCAATTCCACCCCGCTTAGTGTACACTCGCGAGCGGGCGGGCGGGCTGCGCGCATCCCGTTAATCCCGCTATTGTATTCAGGTAAATAAAGGTGTCGGATTTTATACATTATCGGATTTAGTAAATTTGTAGAATACATTTTAATGCGACGGACGCACTAATGTAGCGCATCATGCGCCAGTAAATTTAATCCGCGTATAAACACGGGGACATTACACGTTGCACGGCGGGCATTATATCCCTGAAACCATTTTAAATAACGCCGTTTTGTCCGAATCACATGGACTGCGAAACAAAAACAGGGATGGGGCGAGAGAGCAAAAAAGTGGATTTGAAAAAATAAACGGGAATTGATGGACCGGTAGTATATAGAGATGTTGCAGTTCACGGGATTTTGCAATATAAACGATAATGTTTTTTGATACGGCTATATTCGATTGGATTTTGTAGATTAAATTAATTCCCCTGTACGGTTAACTTTATTATTTGTACACAATATAAATGGGATTTAAAATATATACACAATACAAACATTTAAATTATTATAAGTAAAATGTTAAAATAAAATAAAAAGATATATTTTCAATTTGAGTCTCATTAATCACTTGGTAAAACATTTTAGTAATATTAGGGATTGTTAAGTAAGTTTCACTTGGTTTGTTTTACACGCAAAAATTAGAAATTAATTAATACACACAAATAAGTAAGTAATTATTTTCTCTCTAGCTAGTGTAACTATTTGATTGATGTTACGTAATTAGTTAAAAAAAACTGATCAAATTCGGTGTGGGTGGATAATATATTCAACCATCCACACATGTTAAGTGTAATTTGAATGTACCAGCTCGAAAGCATGCAAGAAGAAGTCAAACGATGAGTAAATATCTATTAGTGTTATTATTGGAAAACATCAGGTACACATTTTACAAAAAATTATAACAATAATTATTATGAATGATTGATAATCAAGAATTCATCGTTTAATCATGAATAATGTTCATCTTAATAAATTAAAGACGACGCAAGCGCCATCTTTTGCCTAATTTCAAGTGGCATCGTGAAGGATTTTGGTCTATAAGGTAGACGACCGAGAATCATTGTTTCGTCCACTAAAGGAAGGCATTGCACATGGAGCACACTAGTCTGATGAGGTTCGAAAAACCGAAATGGCCATCACTAGTTATCCATACGTTAGATGAATGGTGGATGAACATTTCATTAAATGTGAATGTTCATCTTGTTTATTATTTTATTTGATAAGTGGTACAAAATTCGAAAATTTTGTAGTTAAAGAACAAGTTTATGGGTATAATATTTCTATTTGTGTTTGCAATTTTCTCACATCGTAAAATTAATTAAAGACATAAGTTGCCCGTCCTAAATCCGTTCTACAAATGTAAGTAAACCAATTTAGGAGTGTTTGCGGATATAACTGTAGTTGAATAGAAGTAAAGCAATAGGAAAGATGCTTTTGTGCCGTGAATTCCTGCTAGAGCGCGGACTAATTAGGGAAGAACACTGCGGGAACATAGTGTAGAATAGAACTTGTATATCAGTACAATTCACGGCACGCAATTGAAATTGGAAATAAGCAAAAGCAAACCGAACAAATAATTCGGGACGGCATTGTGCGGCGCGCGAGAGACGGAAAGAGTGAGCCAGAGGGAGAGCGGCGAGAGCAATTTCGCTCGGTTGCCGTGGGTAATTACCGAAAACGTGGACTTTCTTTGTGTCTGACTTTAACACGGTTTGCATCGTCACGTTTTCGCTCACAGGTTGAAAGCTGGAATTACCTATTTTTATTCAATTTGCTCCATCGGAAAGTTCCCCCCATCCTCCCCTCCAGCTAGTGTATGTAAGCCCACCCTTCTACCCCCCGCCCAGAACTTTTGTAAACACGGAAACTTCGCGCGCTCTCTCTGCGGTATGAAAATACGAAAATGCGAAAATGTAGTCTGCTCGAAATTGCTTTCCATATCATCTACATTCCGCATTTACCTTCGTGATGTTATTATTGGTTGTATTTCATATTCTGTTAAATTTGATTTGATGTTAACTCTCTGATATATAACATAATATCATCCTATAATACCCAATGTTATATAAATAATATATTAGATAAAATAACATATTTTGTAAAAGTTATTAAAACAATATGTTTAAATTATTTTTTACCAAAGAACAACAAATCTATGCATGTATTCAATTAATTTCTCACCTAACCTTAGATATTAACACTTTTAAATAAATATTTGACAAGTTTCACAATTTAAACTGTGGAACGTTGTATTTTAGAAATATTAACAATAAATTCGCTTAGATATTAACACTTTTAAATAAATACTTGACAAGTTTCACAATTTAAACAGTGGAACGTTGTATTTTAGAAATATTAACAATAAATTCGCTTAGATATTAACACTTTTAAATAAATACTTGACAAGTTTCACAATTTAAACTGTGGAACGTTGTATTTTAGAACTATTAACAATAAATTTAAAAAAAATCCAAAATGTTGTTGTCCTTCGCATTAAAATCCAGAAAGTAACAATAAAAATTATGTATTTTTAAACAAAATTAAGTTACTTAACTCTTTACTGTATCATGTGCCATAAATGGTACAAAATGGATTTGTTCGGGTTTCAGCTCCACTCTTCTCTTAATTGCATAAACAGCACATACAAGCGGCGGAGCTATAAGAGGATGCTTCGGCAGTTGAACAGTCAGCAGCACGTGATGTTAAGTTCATTCTTGTCAAATTTCTTTCACGTGCTGATATGTTCACAGTTTGAATGGTGCGTTTTATCATATACAAGTACAACATTCGTTCTGGTAAGTGTTATACATTATTATTACTGATCAGCATCGTCTCATATATGGTACACCTTGTAGCAACGGACTCTTCTACGACATTATAAATATTGTTTGCAGATTTTTTCTGTTGTTTGCCATATTATTATATTATTCACTGTCAATTTATAATTATATTTCAGTTTGATTATCATTTACATACATAAATAATATTCATTTTTGTTGCATATGTTTTGTAAAGAGGAGATACCGTAAATAAATATATTATTATTTAGCCTTTGGGCTTATTTATGGTGTCTTCTCTTTTTTTATTTTTATCTAGAGTGCGGGATGTATCCTAATGGTGTCAACGCGATGGAAGGTAACTCACGCTGATTATCAACTAGCTCAGGTTGATTTAATGATCAAATAAATAATTTATGTACAAAAAAATCACTAGATCTGAGACATACAAAGTCTCCTAAAAAATGGTCGATTTATGATTATTTTTTTAGGAAAATTTTCAATTGGTTAATGAAGTAAATATTTTGAATATGCACTGCAGTATCTACATTCAAATAATAATAATGTAAATGCTACTTTTTTATATACGCTTACACGCGCAAGAGCACCAAAAATTAGTTTATTTCAAGGTATGATGAAACTTGGCTAGCATTTAGCATCGTACTGTTAAGTAATTTGTTCGGCAAGTAATAACCATTCTTAAAGTTCCCAATAATATAAATATGGTCTCAAGAATAGTAGTAAAGATTGAGATATTAAAAAAATATTTAATAAAATACGTACTTTACAAGTAATTTAATAAATCTGCTACATTTTTTATTACCATGAATTTATAATAATTATTAAAAGTAATAACTGTAATAAATTCTCCCTTCATTTCAAACCAAGGACACCCCATCTACACGCTCAATTAACGTCCGCGTTTATGATATTCAATTCGAGTCGCATTACAACCCTTTCTCCCTTCCTCCCCCACGCCAACCAACCTACCCACTCCATCAGTAATTGATGTCCGCAGTGAAACGCCGGCTCTCCCCAGCGCGCCGATATTAAATTTCGTTTTCGCGTAATCCGAGGCGGAAAGGGGTGGGCGTCACTTAATTCCACGAGAGGATCGCAAAAATTCCGCGATTATGATTGTCGGCGCGTTAACGGATCGAAACGGCGGTTTCGTAATATAAAATTATTCATGACGAGGGACAAAGCACCGAAAGGTTATCTCTGCGGCGCCGTCCATTGATAATTTAATGTTTAATTAACGAAGGGCCCGGCTGCATGTACGGCCGGCCTGTGTACGTGGAATAATTTATACGAATTTATGTAACGGGGGTTTATTGAATGTTATTATGTAAGTGAAATATTTACGTTTAATTATTCGGGAACAAACGGCGCAAAAAAAAATATACCCAAACATTGCGTTCAATTAATTCAATGCATAATTATATAATTTTAATTCATAAGAAATTAAAACAATTCTTAAAGTGCATTTTGGAAAATATAATAATAATGATAAACTTTAATACCCAAGAGAGAAAGGCCCAATTACAGAGTAATTTATTTAAATGGTTGTAAGTTGAGTGAAGATTTAAATGATCAATATAAGAATAACAATTTTAAATACTTTTCTTCACAACTATTTATTACTACTAAATACTGACTACGATATTGTCATCTTCAATAGTTATAAGTGTTTTTCTTATATTAATAGAGTAACTCAACAAAATATAAACATGAAAAATTATTAGTTTTTTTCGTTAGTACGAGGAGTATTGGCAATAACTGGATGACCGTTTGTATAACGTATTGTTATATTACTTTCCCCTTGCGCCTTCCTAGTATCCAATTCCTTCCTCAGTTCTTTTAAATAGTCTCGCTGTAATTGTGTCATATCGTTGTTGAATTTAATATTGCCTGTATCTGCAGCCCGAGTGACTTTTAAAATATTCATTGCTTCCTTTTCAGATGAAAAAATTAATCTAATTGGACGACACCTTAATAACAAAAATAAAAGTTAAATAAAATGAAACAAAGATGATTCACACATTTGCAATTATTTAAATTACAATGAAATTAAACAAGGACAATTTCTGGCAATGGTCAATAAAATTCGATCAATGCCTTTTTCCAACTGCAAAAAAATACCTACACTGTAAGTTTTACAAACATCTATTGAAACAACTACTTCCCGAGCATTTACCCCGCCGGACATTGGATTACACAATGCAGTTGGAAAAAAGGGATTAATCGAATTTTATTGATCATTGCCAAATTTTCCTTGTTTAATTATATTGTAAAAAATAAACGTCATTGGAAAACAATATAAACACAATGAAAACTAAAATTAAGAACAAAAACAGTACAAATATGAAAATATATAATAAAAAATAGGAATTAAAATATAAATACTAATTTGGTGTAAACTGTACAAGATATACTCAAACAGGTAACAGCAACAATTTGAACTCTAAATGAAACCGTTAAGTTTTTGATTTTAACTTTAAAGTGGTGCACATCACATTTTATACTCAACACTCTTTGTACCACTTAACAAATTTTAAACACAGTTTAGATTATTGTTACAGTTTTCCATGCAAACGCAACATTCTTCTTCAAATTTTCAACGCAATCAAGACGAAAAACAAATCGTCGCAGGGATTTATGTTTAAAACAGTGATATAAGATCATTTGCAGTTTACAAATTATTTATGTAAAGTCTGATGTTGAGCTTTCGTGAAATTTATAACTTAAGTCATTCGATTCTAAAAATAAAATTGTATTTTCATTGCATAAAGAGTTTTCATTGAATTGGACACAGTTATTTGAATAAATTAAATAAAAATGTTTTGTAATTAATTAATTAATTATTTCCACACTTAATAATTTGATTAAATATAGAAGATATTTGTTGGTGAGTACGTGAAGTTTCTTGATATAATGTAGTAATATTTTATTCCTTTCTTTACTTTTTTATTTTTATAACTATATGTACATTTCAAGCACAATGTGCTCTTTTTCAATAGTTTTATGTAAAATTGACAAATAAATAAATAAACATGTAAACATAATTTAATATACAAATGTGATTAAATATAGTTGATTTAATTTAAAATCTTTAAATTGTGTAGAGCAGATCTGTACTGACGAGGAATAGATTCCGAAACTCGTGTCTTAGATTAAGTAACGTTCTTTTTTGTTCTTTACATTGAATTTTCCTCGAATAAAAAAATGCTGCATTATGCAAAATGTTATTGATTTGCAACAGTAGGTAAATATTATGCAATTCAATGTCCGGCGGGGTATTTGCCCGAGAAGTAGTTATTTTATTCGTCGTATTTTATTCGTCGTATCGATGTGTATATATATCGTATTGTGTTTAATAGCAAATATCTAAAGTTCTACTGATCAAATAATTACCATTTTTTTAGAGTGTACTAGTGGAAGTATATTTTATATGTGGTGTTAAATTGTGTTAAGATAAAGTACTGTAAGTTGAATAATTAGTAATTAAATATTGAGGTTATTTGCCGAATGAATGATATTTTTATCATTTGTCATTGACCACGCTGAGCGAGTAATCCGTACAAAAACTAGCGTAAATTTTAATTTATTTTTGAGCTGATTCACCTTTGTACTCTATTGTTTTCCTCTCCGTGGCCTATTCTCTGTTTGTTTATAAAGTCACTGCGGCGGGCCGTGCAGTGTGAAGCGAGTGTCCCCGTTATTGTTATTATTTCATCTTCCCGTTTCCTTACATATTTCATATATATGTGTGTATATATACCATATATATTTATATATTTCTGTTACGATATTTCATAAAAGTGATTGCCAGTGTGCGTATAAATTAATTTTGTATTAATTAGTATATATAATTCACACAATTAAAATGGGTATTTTTTGTACTGCATGCAATACGCAATTAATACCTAAAAATTTATCGTCAGCATTTAAATGTAACGGAGCCTGCGGTAAATGGTTCCATATTCAGTGTACGTTATTATCAGATTCACTTTTAAAGTATTATCGTGAAGAGGGGGCCAATGAAACTGGGGACAGATGGTTCTGTAGCACTCAATGTAAATCTTCATTAGATGTAAACCCTTCTAATTCGAAGAATTCTGACATGCCCGTTACAAGTGCTTCAATTATTTCATTATTTGAAGAACATCTTGGCCCATTTAAAAAACAAATTGAAGAGTTTATATCAAAAATGTCTATTCAAATGGACACCATTTTTACAAGAATTAATTCTCTTGAGCTTGAAAATCAGAAAATTCGTGAGGAGTTAAGTAAAGCCAAATTCAATGTTAATGCTGAAAATATTGTAGATGAAATAAGTGATCGTGAACGTCGCAGCAGGAATGTAATTGTTTACAATTTGCCTGAATCTAAGGCCACTGATCCGCTAGATAAGAAAAATGATGATATTAATATTTTTAAAAATATTTGTTCAGACATTTTCGATGATTCGCCCATAAATGCCATCCGCATTGGAAAACACACAGGCAGTCCTAGGCCTTTAAAAATTACGTTATCTAATCGGGATAAAGTATTAACTTTATTAAAAAACAAATCCAAGCTTAAAAGAAATGATGTCAAAATTAAAGCCGATTTGACTGAATTACAACGTAAGGAATTTAAACTGATTTATGATGAATTTGATTTGCGTAAAAATCAAGGTGAAATGGATATATTTATTAAATTTGTTAATAATCGGCCCTCAATTTGCAAAGGTTTACGTCCAAATATTAATCGACAGCGGATGTATTTAAAAAACTAAATACTTACTACCAAAATGTAGGTGGCATGAAAACAAAATTATTTGATATTATGAACATTGTTAACTGTTCTTCTTATGATGCTATTATTCTTACTGAAACTTGGTTGGACGATAATATTCACGATAATGAATTAGGTTTCAATGAATTCAATATATATCGTTTAGATCGTTCATCTTTAACAAGTAATAAACTCCACGGGGGCGGTGTTCTAATCGCGGTTAGAAAGATTATTCGTTCTTATAGACTCGATATAATTGATGATTCTATTGAGCAAATATTTGTGTGTTTAGAATTCCAAGCCTCTAGTATCATAATGGGTTCCGTCTACATTCCTCCTGGTTCTTCAACTGAAACATATGCTAGACATTGCAACGCGATTGAAAATCTTTTTCTTAATTTTAATGATAGTAAATTTATTATATACGGCGATTTTAACTTGCCAGAGTTAGTATGGAAAACGGATAGCTTTATTCCGGAAGGTCGATTCAATGAGAGTAGTGATTTAATTATCAATACTTATAATCTATTAAACCTAAATCAAATCAATACAATTTCCAATTCGAATGGGAGATTTTTGGACTTGGTATTTACTGATTTTAACGAATTTCAAGTGTGTTTAGCTGATGATCCACTTTGTAATATATCAATACATCATAATCCACTTAATGTCATTATTGGCATCAATGACTCATTTTCCAAGTTAAATTTTGTCGAAAAAGTTCCTGATTTTTATAAAGCAGATTACAATGCAATTAATTCATTTTTGGCATCAATCAATTGGGAAAGTATATTTTTACATTGTAGTATTAATGAAATGGTTGAGATATTCTACACATACGTTAATAGAGCCATTCAATTATTTGTTCCTACAAAGAAAAAATTCTCTTCAAAATATCCAGTTTGGTTTAACACACATTTAATACGTTTAATAAAAAACAAAAAATATGCTCATTCTATATTCAAAAGATCCGGGCTACCTGCGGACTACAATAAATTCAAAATTTTACGTGATGAATGTAAAGAAATGAGTGGCCATCTTTATAAAGCATACCTTCAGAAAATTGAATGTGACATATGTTTGAAGCCAAAGTCATTTTGGACTCATATATCTAAATTGAAAAAAACTGATAGTATTCCGAATAGAATGAAACTGGATAACTCGATCCTAGAAGGCGGTGATGAAATTGCATCAGGTTTTGCGTCATATTTTGAAAAAACGTATGACATTTCAAATAATTTGTCTACGTCCAAGTTTTGCTTTAAGAAACAAGTAAATAGTTCTTCATTTTCCATTTCATTACAACAGATTTATTCGGAATTAAGTTCACTCGGCAACAGTTCGTCTCATGGCCCGGATGGTATACCAGCAATATTTCTATCTAAATGCGTGTGTAGTGTATCAAAACCCTTACATATTTTATTTTCAACTTCGCTTAAAGAAGAGGTATTTCCTGATATATGGAAAACGAGCTTTTTGTTGCCTATATACAAATCTGGGAAAAGGGATTGTATATCGAATTATAGAGGGGTCGCAATCCAATCCTTCATTCCAAAATTATTTGACAAGCTAATTTCTAAACAGCTATCTTGGCTTTCCAAGGAAATCATTGATGAAGCTCAACATGGATTCGTTCAAGGGAAATCGACCACAACAAACCTACTGGAATTTAGATCATCCATTTTGTCAACCCTGGAGAAAAATTGTCAACTCGATGTAATTTTTACAGACTTCTCCAAGGCGTTTGACAAAGTTAATCACTTGGTTCTACTTACCAAATTAAGTGCTTACGGCTTTAGTGACAGTGTTGTGAATTGGTTTCGCTCATACTTAATGTCTAGACAACAAATTGTCCGAATTGGGAATTTAATGTCTGAAGGTATAGATGTTTTATCTGGTGTGCCACAGGGTAGCCACTGTGGGCCTATATTATTTCTCATAATGATTAATGATATTACGGATTGTTTAAAATATTCACAGCCCTATCTGTACGCGGATGACATGAAAATCCTATTGGAAATTAATTCATTAAATGATTGTATAAATCTGCAACATGATTTAGATATGATATCCCATTGGTGTAACTTGAACGATTTGCAGTTGAATATCACTAAATGTAAGGTTATGTCATTTAATAGAAAAAGAAACCAATTAAAATTTGACTACAAAATTAATATGACCCCTCTGGAATATGTTCGTAGCATTAAGGATTTGGGTATTCTCTTTGATGATTCATTATCTTTTAAGCATCACTTGGATTTAATAGGCAACAAGGCTATGCGTTCAATGGGTTTCATCTTGCGAAATGGTAAACATTTTAATATACGAGCTTTACTTACTTTATATAACTCATTTGTTCGATCCCATTTTGAATACGGCTCACTGGTCTGGTTCCCATTTTATGACATCCATATAAAAAGACTTGAAAGGATCCAAAATAAATTTGAGAAATTTGTATGTAAGAAATTCAATATTGAGTTAAATTTAATTTCTGTAAATGGACGTCATAAAATAGCTGGACTATGTTTTTGTCACAAACTTCTTAATGGGAATATTAATTCTGCAACTTTATTAGCGCAATTTAATTTCAATTTTTCTCCCCATAATTACCCCTTTCGTAACGCATCCTTGTTTCGGCCTCATTTTCATCGCAGCAATTATGGTTTCAATTCTCCCATCGATATAATTATGAGAAGTATTAATACACTTAATTTATCTTGTAAGTTTGACATTTTCTATAATTCTTTTACATCTTTCAAATCACTTGTTATATCGCATTTTCGTTAAATGTATTAAAATAATTATCTCAGAGTGTTGTTAATATATGCTTAGTTGATAATCATGCGTTGTTAATATTTGTGATATTTGCTACTTAAATCTTATCTCTATCGATTATGTACAATGTTTTGTTTAATTTTAAGTATAATTTTATATTTTTCTGTATTTACATTTTATGTTGTTGTATAAAAAGGTGAATCCGTTAAATAAATAAATAAATAAATAAATAAATAAATAAATAATATGCATTTATTTGAAGTACTTACGTAACGTAAGTCAAAATGTCGCAGAGCTAATTGTGGAAATAATTTATTACGACTGTTCTAGTTTACAAATTATTTACGTAACTGAAAGTAACCACTGATTAAAGATTTATTATTAGAACAAACTCTATGCCTGCTTGAAATAAGTATAGGCAGGCATTAACAATTGAATTAATTATTACCGGCAACATGGAACAACCATCAAATTAAATAATTATAAATTCCATGGGTGAAATCAGTGCCGGATTCAACAAGTAATCAATAGTGATAGTAATAATACGAACAATATGTGTGGAAGTGTTCGTCGGGAGAATTTCAAGACGAACCTGCTGGGAATTTATTGAGGAGTACGGCGAGTAAATAGCTAATTAGTTGAAATGTGTACATAGAAAATTATCCGGGGGATAATTGCCGCCGTTAATTTTATTTAAGTGGAGTTAATTTGTTCGGCGAGTAATAACCATTCTTGAAGTTCCCCCGTGTGTTTACCCTCATCAACAATGCTAATCATCGCGAAACCGACAAGCTAAACAACGAAACTCGTCGATGCTCGACTCGCTTTACATTCAATTAATATAATCTTTATTATTAAATAACGTTTTACATAATTTAATAAGCAAAATCTTTTCTTAAAAACTGTTTTTCAAATAATTTACTAAAAAATAACACCACAAAAAAATTTCACCACAAATTCCTTTAATTATTATTATTTCTTAATGTTAAAAATATGGCGTTATTTTGGAGGAAAGACCATAGGTCGATAGCCTGTTCAAGCAAGCAAGAAAGAAACAAATATATCATAATATATTGTAAATATCTGTGAAACAAATAACTTTGAATAAAAATATTGTAGTATAATAATAGGTTGTTATTCGATTAAAGAAGTAATATAAAAACAATGTACTCGTAATTTTAGGTACTCACTTGATAGTAATATTTATATTAAATTCCTTTCATACTTCTTATATAATATATATCAGTTTGATAATGACTAGCTACTATGGTCACAGTAAAAGTTAAAATAAAAGTTATAAAACAAAGTTAGATTTTTTAAAGATTCGCCACAAAGTGAACACGAACCCAATCAAAGTTTTAATTGCTTTATTATTTTTAAATTCGTTTTATTTAATTTATTTAAATAACTATATATAAAAATAACTATATGTTTTACAATGTTTTTAGTGTGTCACACTTTTCTTGCATTTTTTTTTCAAAATAAGGATAAAAATTATCAGTCATAAAGCACGTGGTAAAGTGATCGGAGACAGATCTAAGATAGACAATATATCAGAATTAAATTTCAGTTTCCTAATTTAGTTGAATGTATCAGTTTTCTAAAGCCTTTGTTTTTATTCAAAACTCTATTTTAGTAAAGAATTTGATGTTACAATTTTCATCGAGCACATTTTTCAAACGAATCAATGCGAATCGAATTTAGTTCGGAAAGCGCCCCTCAATTTGTCTTTAATACAGTAATGATTGTTTGCTCAACTTGTGCCGTAATAAAAAGGGCGTTCCGTTGAATCGGATGATTGATGATCTCGAAAAAAGGAGGTGAATTTTAAGAGAAAGGCGTATTGGCTTTATTGAAAAGAAAGTTTCGATATTAAAATTCACTTCACCACCACGAACAGTGCTACTGTTGAAATTGTGAACAAATGTCTTTCTTACGGTAATAAACATTTTGGATGGTGAAACTAATCACCACTAATTGATTGTAAAATATGTTTTGTACAAATAGTTTAATGCTGTGTATATTAAAACATTTTTTTAATTGTATGCTTTTTCTTTTTGTAATTATTTTGTATGAATTTATTTTAATCTATCTATATTCAATCTCTTTTAATATAGTTAATTCCTACGAGATAATTATTGAAAGATGTACTTTTCTTCTTTCAATAATTATCTCGTAGAAATGATTAAAAAAATGTTTTAACACACATTGTGTCCACTTACATAGACACAATAAAATCCAACAACATTTTAGTATTGATTTCTCGGAAAATTGTATATTCTTTATAAAAAGTTGGTGCTTGAAATTAAACATAAAAAAAGACATACGGTTTTAATCGACAACATTTTTTTTAAATAAACTACCTTAACAATATTATTAATTGAATAAAAATTTTACAATTATTGTTTAACTTTTACTATATTTTGTTTTTTTGCATTGTTCTAAATATTTTCAATTTTATTTCAGAAGGTTCAAATGTTTTGTATATATTTCTATGTTTAAATAATAAAACATTTTATTATTCATTTCATTTCTGTTATATAAAAAAAATATTTAAACGTTATATAAAATATTGTACAAAAAAAATACATAAATGTTATAAAATGAAAATCGCGGTGAATTATATAGTAACAATAAAATTTCACCCTCACATTTCATATTTCCACCTTTTGTTAAAATAGATTAATTCCAAATATATTCACTCAAACACCAACACAAACGCAGCCGCGCGCGCACACACAAACGCATCCAAACTCTGTAAAATTCAATTTAAACATGAATGCATTGTTTATACTTTTGTTTCCCCGGTTTCTGAATGGGAAACAACAAACGGACTGCGAATTGATTTTCGTTATAAACTATGCAAACCGCTGGCGTAAACCCTGAAAACAAACCGATTTTTGAAAAAAAAATCTAGCGGGAATAAATAGTGCGCGCGCTATCTTTTGGGAAATAATAAAACAGCAACTTGCGCAAAAAAGGTAAATTGGAAAATGAGAAAACAATCCGAAGCGCGCACGTAAATCCGGATTAACGCGCCTCGCTGGTAAGTTATGATGTTTTATCTGAGATCGGGGACGGTTCATATATTCAATTTCACCAGGGTGAATCGATCGCAGCTTTTTTTTTTGTCAGAGCTGGAGATGTGGGTGTTTATTTTAGTGAGCGCGAGTCTTTTAAGGAAAGGGGAGAGGATATTAAGTGAAGTTAGGGAGGATGGTTAACATAATAAAAGAGCTGGGTTTAGTTGGAAAAATATATGGGGATAACTTTTGGAGGTTTCCTTTATGTGTGTGTGTAAGTGTATAAGGGTGAAGAGATTATTGGAGTTTCGAGGAGAAAAAAATAAAGCGATCAGCTTTAAAGGGGGCACTTTTACAAAATAAAACTTTTAGACAATCGATGGTGTGAAAACAACGAGAAATTTTCTCAACAACTAATCAATTAATATTTCTTGAATTACTTTGTCGAAGCGATACCTGAAAGGGTGTAAGGATTCGAGAAGATAGCTAACAGCTTCAGATATCACTTGCGTTCTGTGTTACTACGTGATGAGCTTTGAATTTACAAAATCAATTCGGGATTATTGATTTTTCATAGTACTTAATTCGCAAGTTAATAAATTTCAGAGCAATTTAAAGAGAATGATTGATTTATTAATTATTTTCATTTAATTTAATTAAAACTGCAATGTAAAACATTTCAAACATTATTATAATCTATAATTTTGTATTCAATATTTCAAATAAATTTACAAAAGTTAAGTGCCTCTGTAATCAATGATTAATATTATATTAATGCAGTTGAGAAAGTTTATATCAAAATGAGTTCACCCGGAAAGATCAAATATCAAACCAGAAGCACCCTAGTCGGGCGCACATTATAGAAATTCCAAACATACTAATGTTTGCGGCTTATAACACGTGCAGCAATAATGCGCTCCCGCATACATAACCGCGAGCAGCAGCAATTTGATGAAACCCGACGTGCAATCAAAGGCTCCTTTTGTCCGAGGGCCCTGCACCGTGTGCACTTCTTTGTCCTCGCCGTTATTCACCCCGCCATTGTTTCTAGGTGAACCTTTTATGCGGGAGAGGCGAAAATAAAGTAATTACAGTGAAAAACGATAGCCGAAATAATGATAATAGAAGGAAAGAGAAGAAAGCCGGGGCGCGTAAAAGTGCTATCGGATATGTGTTTCGGAAACACGCCCGATCATTTCGAGGAGGGGGCTTCGTTTGTTTATGGGGACCGGAGAGGATGGGGGCGGTGTGTACGTGTGAGCCCGGGGGTGGGACGTACGGCTCTTTATCTTCGTTATTCATAAGGGGTTGGAATGAAGGTCAGCTCTGTTGAATGCACGCCAATATTTAGAATCCCATAAAAGGGGAAAACGCTTCTCTTTGTGTAATATTTTATATCAGACACTAACGTTCCTTAAAGATCTCCGAAATAAATTATAAAAGCCCTATTTTTAGATAACCTAACAGCAATAAAGTGAATTGCAAAGGTCACACGATTTTTTCCCGGCGCATTCACCATAACGAAACACAATAATATAATAATTATGGAAGAGAAATGCATGATTATTTCATAAGAGGCAATTATCAGCAGTGATTGATTAGATCAGCTGCCTGATGATGATACTGTGTATCGAAACAATTGTAGTAGTGTTTGATCTATATTATAATTTTGAAACTTTAAAAACTCAAAATTTTTTTATAATTTATAGTCATTATAATTAATTATTTTTTCTTTCCGCTCTCCAGGGGAATGTATTGTGATCGGAAAAATTTTAGAATCATTACTTTCAACGGATACACACGATCTGAGGACACCTGAGTTCATTCCATCGATTTTTCATAAATGTCTGTGTTACCGCGATAGCGCAAAAACGACTAATTGGATTGAACACAAACGTTCTATTTAAGCTTTTTATAACAGTTGTGAGATCCGGTTAGAATCAAAACTCATTAAGTGCAACTCTATTGTTAGGTTTTTTACAATTGTTTGGTCAATATTGGTCGCATCGAAGAATGTTTCAAATGCAAATTGTAATTCATGAAATATAAGTATTTTCTTTTATTAACCTTTCGTTGTAAGACGCTACAAGTTATTGTGTTATACTCTTGGAGATTATTGAATTAATCAGATTGAAAACTTTAAAATACAACAATCAATGTATTCATTTAATAATTTTTCATTAGCTATTAACCCTTTGTGTCCCAATGTGGGGACACATTTTAAATATTTTTTATTTAGGCTACCGGTGGACCTAAGAAATGATAATACAATGCAGAGAGGACAGTATGATTGGAGGATTAATAAGAATCCTATCCTTACTAATCCTCCAATCATATATTTCTAAAATAGTTGGCCCGAAAAGCAATATTGTTTCTGAGTAACTATCAAAATCCTACTAATAATGAAACAGTCTCAAGAAGAAATAAGGATGGAACTCGTGAAGAAATTGAGTGCTTTAAAGTAGTGGCTTTGTTGATTAATGGATATGCTAATATCAATTATGATTAGCCCGAAGGAAGAAAGAAACGTGATTCTGATGTTTTGTCAGAGAACAATCATTTTACACGTCATATACCTACAGATATTCGATACGATAAAGCATTTGAAGAAAACTAGAAGATGTATATTCTGCAGCAGTCGTGCTGCACCGCACAAGACACAATGGAGGTGTTCCACTTGCGACCTTGGATAAGTGTCAGTGATAAAAAAACTGTTTTGCCACTTTTCGTATTAAATAATTGTATTGTTTCATTTTCATTATAATAATAAGCAATACACATATTTTGACGCCTAGCCACCTAGAATCTCCAGACCAAGGACACGTCCTGAAGCCTGAAGTATACTGCTTAAAAATATATGCATATTCATCTTTTTGAATTATATATTAATGAATTTCTACATGCTTTAATATTAAGTATATTAATTAGTGCTTCAAAGGATTAAATGTTCATTCAAAAAGTTATTTTACGGTATTAATCGGGGAAAGTACAATGATGAACACATCACCATTTTTATGGATTTCATCGACTTAAAAAAAAAACAGACCGGTTTATTATTAAAAAAATGCTTATTAAAAGTACTTTATTAAAACTTGATCGACGAATTCATATTAAAGCCTTTTGAATATATAAAAAAATATTATTTGAATTGAGTTCTTTTCAAGTTCATTATTATTATACAGCAGTTTTTTTTTTATTAAAATCCCAACCCTTCTCCATGTTTATTAAACTCCAAACGATAACTCAACCCCGTTCTTTTTTTTTTTTCGCTTTAATTAATTCCAACTTTCAAAATTCATATTTCTCATGATTAAAGCGACGGCGAAAAAAGAAACACACAAAAAAGAAACTAATAAACGGCGAGGCAAAGGCAATAATAATACGATCTGGCCGTCTCAAGAAGGAAAAGAATCTCAAATATCCACGCGATCAAACGAAAATCCCTCCTGTCTGTAGGAGCAAGGGATGCAAATACATAGAAAGCATTACCATAAAGTAAAAATAAAAATTTACATAACACAGCGCGTCCCGCAACCTCTAACAAACAGCGATCTGTCTTGTCGGTGTGTTCCTTTTTTTTAATTAAAACCAATTTCGCAGCGGATACTGAAATAATTTCCGGCTGAGGATAGTAATGTATTCCCCCCAGTCGAATTCGCTTTGATCGTAAATTATCGATTCTTTTTCGGCGTGTTTTTCGCTTGTGTTTTGTTTGGGGGATTGATTTTGAATAATAAGCGCGTGTTGTTGCTTTCGTTTTTTTTTCTGTTTGTAATTATATGGGGAGGTAAGGAAATGATTTCGACTGGTATTATTAGAATATACAAAAAAATAATTTACAAAAAAGTGATATTTCAGTATCAAACTAAATTTAACGGTACTTCAAAAAAAAAAAAGGAAACGCGATTAAAATGAAAAATGCAGTATAAACTGCAAATCAATGAATCGTTTCGCGCCCCAATTACAATATAATAACACATTTATTACGGAATCTCTTTTTTACAAAACATATGCTATACATTATTATTATTACTGATTTATCGAGTCGTTTTTTATACAAATTACTGAAGAAAATAGAAAATTGGAAATTAATTTAATATACAATATCGAAAAAGAAAGCAGTAGGGCTGCTATGCAATAACAAATATCTATTGTGTAATCCAATGTCCGGCGGGGTAAATGCCCGGGAAGTAGTTGTTTCAATATATGTTTGTAAAACTTACAGTGTAAGTATTTTTTGCAGTTGGAAAAAGGGATTGATCGAATTTTATTGATCATTGCCACAAATTTTCCTTGTTTAATTTTATTGTAATTTAAATAACTGCAAATGTGTGAATCATCTTTGTTTCATTTTATTTAAGTTTTGAATCGAAAATAATCATAAAAATAATTCAATTCAATTCATTTATTTACGGTAAATCACCTTTATAGAAAATAATAACAATATTCAAAATGTTTAGATAAATAGCATGACTGTAAATCACATATAAACAGAATAATACAATTTTACATATATAACATATTTTAATATCAGTAGCGGAAACTACAAAATAAAAACTAACCCAAGTGGTCGACTCTAGCGATGAAAAAATTAATTGAAATATAAAAAACGGCAATCTCAGTGACATTAAACAAATAAAATATGCCATAAAATTGAACTAAATAGATAAATAATAAATAAATAATAAAATAAAATAATTACTAAATAAATTTAATAAATTTAAAAACAAAACTCAAATAAAAGTTATGCAAACATTTTATATAACCCAAGACTAAATTTCCAATTAAATTATATTTAAAAAAATCAATTTAATATCTGTTTTTATGAACTTATTTATTAAACATTAAACATATTAAAAACTTCAATTCTGAAAAATCTAGTGAAACTTTTTCATTTTACCTTGGACAAGGGCCCGGGGAACGAAAACAAATTACTATTATTAATAAATTAACAAATTTGCAATTATGGTACTTCTTCAAAAGGTAAGTAGTCATATATTTTGACAATAAAAAAAGTAATTGAAAAATTAATGGATTTTTTTTAATAGTAAATATGAACAGAAAATGAGCAAAAATCTATTAACAAATAATTTTTATTTTATAGAAAAAAAAGTAAACAATAAAATAAAATTTTTGTTCATGGCCAGTTCTAGAAAAAGGTCATAAGATTTTGCAGGAAAAAGGTAGCTCTTTATCTCCACAAATAAACTCTGTACTTAATCGTATTTATATTAAGAAATCCCATAAGAAAGGTTCAAGATCTATTCGCTACCTCTTAAAACATTTTTCTTTCTGGGAGTTGCATTATTTTTGAACTCCAGTGAATATTTTAGTGTTGGGCTAAATCGATTGAATTCAAGTATTTCTAAATAACCAATTTTAAGTTGCTAAAGTTAATTAATTAAAATATTTCGGAGTTTATTAATAAATAGGTGACACTTCTCAATATTAATATTATAAATAAAACGACAAAAAAGATTGAAAAGATCGACTTTGCCTATCTCTAGTATATTCAATAAAAATAAGTAGGAGAAAGGACAACCATTTTTATTTAAATAAATATATGTGTATAAATTAAATAATTAATCAACAATTTCCGATTCTTAATGTGTTATCACTGAGTTTTTAGTTAATTAGTGCGTATTTGCAACTCAACGATGAATATTTTACGCCTGGCATGCATCAAAATAAAATGCTTTTTTATTTCGTAGAAATCTTCTAGGGACAGAAAAATTGATCATTTGATGCCTCGAAGACATTTATGCTAATGGTCATAAATGCACAAATTGTCAATGGAGATAGGGAGCTCCATTGACAATTTGTGTACCACCGGCTCAGATTTAATAATTAATTCGATCTAATGGTCATAAATGTCTTCGAGGCATCAAATGATCAATTTTTCTGTCGCTAGAAGATTTGATTTGAATTGAATTTTTAATAATTCATATAATAGCAATTATAATAAATTAATAATTTTAACCCTCAATATAAAGATCCCCGCAATTTTTCATTTTTCTTTTTTCATCTTATTATTATTATTATTTTTTTTTTTCAATAGAGGGATTTGATTTGATCGACTCGTATCATGTTTTGATTGAATAGCGGGATCAAGCACTTTCCCGGCGTAACAAAGATAAATCAGCGAGATGACCCATTTCATTCGGCGTTGCGCCCGCACATTTTTTCCCAAACCCAAACATTCTCATGGTAATTCCGGCGCTTTCCCCCCATTGATTTCCGTGATTTATCAGGACCTCTCTTTTATTTCAATTTTTTGCGCTCACGCTGGCGTTATTCTAATAACGGCAATTTGTTATAATGGTGTGCGCGCCGTAAATTATTTGTGATCAACGTTATTAAGTATTAAAGTGTTATGAATTATAGGGAAATTCATTTCAACCTCGGTTGGGCTGAGAAACTCGATGAGGTTTTCGATTATTTTGTATTGTTTAGGCCTGAGTATTAGCGTGTGCACTTTTATTTGCGAGTGCGTGGATTTGAATAATAAAAAAAATACGACGAGACGAGACTTGTTCAATCATTCATACATTTTTGACAATGGATGATTGATGGTTTTAGATATAATAAATAACGATGCTGTCAGGGAATTATTTATTATCGGTTATCGAGACTATTTTTTGATCACGTTTATTTTCAATCAAAATAGTTTCCACCTGAAATATCTCAAATTATAAGTAACTATAACATTAAAATACATGTAATCACAAAAGTAGACTTTTTTCGATGGATGGAGCAGTGTAAAGGAATACTAATCACACAAAGTCTTTAGAACTAACTAGGGGTTTATGATTGTGATTGTAATGTAATTTAATGTATCTCTCAGAAATAAAGATTTTCTATATATATATATAAAATAAAATAATAATTTAACACTTACACAATTAATTCTGCTTTTTTTGTGGAATTCTTGAAAGACACGTTGGAAAATCAATATTCTCACATAATTATTGGCACAAGCGTTAATTTACAATCACTGAATAATATATAAACGAATATTTTTTTATCGCCTATTTATTTTGTTGATAAATTGATAAATAATACCGGTTCGCATGAGTCATCACCGGCCAATCTGATTGGTTCGAGCTGTTTAATCTCGTCGGTGTCTGGCACCGCACCTTTTAATGAGATCATTAAAGGTGATGGGCAATATAGTGATCCTTTTCATTTTTCTCTTTCTTACTAATTGTATTATTACAAACATTTCATTATTTTCAATTCAAATAATTACAATTTTTATTAAAGGGGCACTCGCTCTGGGTTGCATGAAAACTGGTTCAACTTTGTAATTTAATTGTAAACTAAAAATGATAAAATAAAGCAGTTTTGAATTTTCGCTTTCTATATTCTGGTACATTGAATATAAAAAAATATGCCTGAAAAAAAAAAAAAATGAATAACATGGCGGCCTCAGGAGCTATATTAAACTATATATTCAAATTTTAATTGAAAGGATATAATTTTGGTTTTTGAAAAATACAATAATTTTATCCTAAAGGCATTTTACATCAAAATTTCAGTTCGGTGTTTAATTCAGAAAAGTATTTCAATTTTTTTTAATTATTTTATAACTTAAAAATTATACACTTTTTAAAAATTACATATTCTTATAAAATATTTGTATACTTAAATTACTGATAATAGAAGAGGCTTCCACTTCGTTATATATTTAATAAAACAATAATTCTCTTCGTTTATATAACTTTACAATTTTTAGGTTCAATTTAAAAAACGCAAATCTAAACAATTTCTCACTAAATTGAACACAGTGTATATTTAAAATATATTTAAATGATAATTTTTAATTGTTTATGAGAACAGAAAACGAAATTCACGCTAGATGAATGCTGGTTGAACAGTTAAAATGTTGTCTTTGTTTTCAGGATGGAATATAGTTAGGTCAAGAAAGTTTATGGATTTATTGTTTTCATTCTCGCTTAATGAATTTAAGAAAGAAATTACGAAAGTCTTTTGTACAATAAATCTGGGAAATTTGAACAGTTTTTAACTTATATTAAATAAAAATGATTTGAAAATAATTAATAAATTATTTTCACATTTAGCTCTGTGACTTTTGACTTTCGTTACGTAAGTACGTTAAACAAATGCACATTAAAACAACTACTTCCCGGGCAAATACCCACGCCGGACATTGAATTACATAATGTACACCTGATGTTGCACATCAATAATTTAAATTAAAGAATTTGTAATTAAATAATCAATTACTAATCCTTTAGTTACTGCGACTTTTGGATATGTTATACTTTAAAAAAATATACATTAAAACTACTTTTCGGGCCTATACCAGACATTGAATTATATAATGGACACTTGCCATTGCACAACAACAACATATTGTATAATGCAACAACAGTGTTGTAGAATAAATGAAAGACGACGCAAGCGCCATCTTTTTCCTAATTCATGTGGCATCGTCAAAGATCACAAATTATCCATATGCTAGATGAATGGTGGTTCAACATTTTATTAAACAGTGTTTTACTTGTAAAATTAATTATAATATAGTTCCAACAAGTAACAGCCTGAACCATAGAATTTTTATAAATTAGTGTATCTACAATTATAAATTTGTTTTAAAAATGATTTTAATTGTAAGTAATTTTAATTAAATTTCTCGTGAAAGAACCCCTTACTTACACCTAAATTCACTTCAATTCCACACGGATATAAAAAAGGGATAAATGACAGGCTTTCGTCGGGTGAAACTGAAAGAAAAAGCCTTCTATCATATTGATTGAATTGAAATTATATCGGAGCATAAGCCTTATCCGTCGTGAAAATAATAAAAGTGTTCCGTCTTTCCCGATTGCGAACGAACCGGACGGACGGACGGGCCTGGATCGTTTCAGCACGCCTGAAAATTATCAGCGAAGGCTGCAGCCCGAATTTCATTATGTGGATAATTACATTAGGGCCGTGGAATTAGCAGCGACTTTACAGGACCGTAAAGCGCGCGAGGGATATCGCGATAATGCCGATGTTTCAAAAGCAAGCGCTTGCTGATGTGATTATTTGAAAATAACTGATGATAACTTTTATGAACTGTTTTATATTCATGTATGAATATTATATAAATGCTCGAAATATCCATCTGAAAATTAAAGATTTTTTAGGACAGTTTGATACGAATTAACAAATTGGATATAAGTGTAATTAAAGTTGAATTCGTAACAATCTTTTAAAACGCGAAACGCTGTAATGAATGTTGAATATATTTGTGTTTAACTTGTTGTATTTTGTGCTTTGTAAGAGCACTTAGTTGTTACTACTTTGGAAAATAACAAGATGGACAGTTTTTTGGTTAGAGCTTCTTTATTTTTCCATGGCTGTACAAGTCATCACAATTTTTAGGTTATGATAAAACACGTGGAAAAAATACAAACGTAGGCAACCCAATATGCAATACGTGTTAGAGGGCGCAAGCATCCTCGGTCTCGTTGTCCGGCCGCATTTCCACGAAGATCGTTCCAATGGGCTGCGAACCAACCGTTAAAATTTTCCCAAACGAGGAATCGGCACGTAGGCAGTAATTTTTGTAAAATTACATGTCAAACCCGAACAAATGTAAATTTAATAATAATTAGTTTGACAAATTCTAATAATACGAGTGTTACTATCAATGTATTGACTATAGAAAAAAAAAACAAATTTTATTAAAAATGTGTTTATTACTTTTCAAAATAATTGTCTTTAAGTTTTACACACTTTTGCACCTGTTTACATAAATCATTTGGTTCAAAGCTGGCAATCGGATAAAATGAATATGTTTTAAAGTAGAGAACTCTGGCCTCCTAATAGTCTAGATTAAAGCATTTTGTCCACTCAGAGGATGGTAGCTCTATAACAAGCATTAGGGCAAAGAAAATCGTTATTCACGCAGTTTATCTTTAATTATTGGGAACAAGAAGAAGCCACTGGCTGCCAAGTTGGGGCAAGTCAGACGACTTATTAATAAGATATTTTGTGTGTCAAAATAATCGTTTGTTGCATGTGATGTGTGTGAGCTTGCATTGTCATGATGTAAATTGATTCGTCGTTTTGGATTTGTTTCTCTAAATGTACCGAAAACTTCAGGCAAAAAAAAAATGATCATCCCACGCTGAATTAACGGTCTTTTTATTTTCGAGAGCCACAATTGCCACAGGACTTGTTTTCATGAAAAAAAAAAAAAATAAATAAATAAATAAGTAAATAAATAAAACACCACAAATTAGAAGACAAAAATAATTATCAAAACTGATCTTCTTCTAGAAAGCTTGATCTTTAGAAAATGGAATATACATGTATATACAAAATATAACCATTTTAAAGCTATATTTAATTATCATTTCAAATTATACAGAATATTGAATTAATTCCGTTTGAAAATCCTATCACTGCCATAATAGAAATGAATCGTATTCATGCATTGAGTAATGTGTTATTTGAAAGGTGAAGTATTTTTTAACTGCTGTATACACCGAGTGAATACTTTCATGCCCAACATAGGCAATTAATCATAATAAATTAAAGACGACGCAAGCGCCACCTTTTGCCTAATTTCAAGTGGCATCGTCAACGATTTGGATCTACAAAGTAGACGACCGAGAATCATTGTTTCGTCCACTAAAGGAAGGCGAACTTGTCCTGTTTATGAAAATAAGGAAAAACGAAATTCGTATTTAATGAAATGTTCAGCCACCATTCATCTAGCGTATGGATAAGTAGTGATGGCAATTAACATAGAGAAACGGTTTTTCGAAGATTGCAGCTCCCCATTTCAACTTACAGGGTTTATAATGACATAAATTGAATGTTCAGCCACCATTCATCTAGCGTAACTAGTGATGGCAATTAACATAGAGAAACGTTTTTTTCGCAGATTGCAGTTCCCCATTTCGACGTACAGGGTTTATAATGGCATAAATTGAAAGAATTTTTTTTCCATAATTCAATAATACAGATTTTAATTTCCTTTATTTATGTTCAAAATTCGAGATAAAATTGATTAACAATATTTTTTTATAAAGTAATATTTTATTAAAGTAATATTTAATATAATAAGTAATCAGTTTGAGAATGATTTCCGTATATTCGTAACTATTCACAGTGAAATAAATCGTGAAAAACGTTTTTAAGTTTCTTTATCGTAACATATTATATTGCGATAATGCAGTAGGTTGTTAGTTATGAAATTTATTGTAATCAACTTTAAACTAAAGTGCATTCATAATTTAAAGCCTACTTAATATTTCCGTGCCGTTCGTGATCCGCGTTTCGTGTGCACACTTTTACGCCCTTGTCGGCATATTAGAGAAACGGGGGTGCCGTTAAGAAGGAGCGATGCCACGTTGAAAAGTTTAGGGTGGCCGGTTTTATTCGCCGTTTTTATTTTCTCGGGGGCGGCCGCCATGTTGTCTCCAGAGACGGAAACAGAGCTTGAGGGCTCGGATCCACTTCCGGTCGTAAACACAGGACATGACGGGGGGCGGCCGGTCTGTTTACGGGCGAATACGTGTCCGACGTATCGTCATGACCCAGATATTTCGAATCCAATTATTGTAGATTACATTGTGATGAGTCCACGAAAAATAGAGACGGCGGCAGCGGCTCGTTTCGTTTCACGAATAATACTAATGCACGTGAATCGTATTAACTTTGGAGGGGGATAAAGGACGAGGTTAATGCATTTTCAATGCGCTGCTTTTGAGGGCCAATCGTATTTCTTGTATCCACTTTATTGAATTAAATTTGTATACAAAAAAGAGAGCACGTTTCCTTTATCGATGGATTTTAATGCAATTTATATAAAAAGAACGAACATTTATAAAATAATAAAATATAAACAGATATAACTGAATAAAAAACACTTTATGTGAGGAAATTTATGAAAATAAGAACGGACAGAAAGTCTAAAGATCGATAGCCCATGACACACTACTAACACAACTGTACATATTGTTATTAAAAATTTTGTAAATTTTTGTTATCATATTATCCCAATAAAGATGTTTGTATATATAAGAACACTTGCACAATGCTTCCTACGAATTCCTTTATGAATCCATTAAATTTACATCTATATCCCAAAGCATAACAAACCTTTCCAAAAAATGTGCAAATACCCCTATAATCAATCCCTTCTTACAAAATTCTTTAAAAAAAACCTTTATTGGCATAAATCCACATAAAACCCCAATTTAACAACCACAAAAGACAAAACAAAAGGTATTCCTTATACATATTCAGAATCTATTCTCTCTCTTCTTCTTTTCCCACACCAGTCTCTTTAATATCTATCAATACGCCAGCCTCCCTTCTGTATTCCTTGAAATCCAAACATTCCTCCAAAAATATATCCATCCTACTCTCACCATTCATGAATTCATTAAGACGCTTCAAGACAGTTCAGCTGGCTAGCACAGATTTTATTATTGGGCATCACCATCAATTCAAGACAGGACAAAAAGACCTCTGGTCGATAGCCCAGGACAGACAAGCATTTATTTTAGTGTATGTACTCAATGATTATAAAAATGTAAATGTATAAATAAAGATTTTTGTTTAAATACAAGAATTAACAGTCGTACATTATTAGAGACCAAGACGTTCGAAGACGGATCCTAACAGGGTATTTGATGAAATAAGAAGGTGTAATTGCTACAATTATAGCTATGTTATTGCTCAAACTAAGATTTCGGGCCTAGAATGTCCCTTTTTCAGTGTTACACTACAAAACAATGAAACAATTGCCACAACATGAATTAAGTTTCAATTTTTTTAAAAATTAAAAAATATAAAAATATTTCTAGATCTCTTTTCCTCTCATAATCCTTACTAGATCCATCTCGATATTTTCTTTCCTTATCACGCTTGCTATCCCTTCTAGAACTTTCCCCCTCATCCCTATATTTTGTATCCTTATCAATCCTGCTTTTCCTATCGTAGTCGTCATTACCACGATTTTTCCGCTTGTCAAATTTTCCATCATCTTCGGAATCGTCTCTGTATTTTTTCGATTTATACTTACTCTGACAAAAAACGATCGCGAGTTTTTCTTGATGACTTTTCATATTATTAGATGTTAGAATATTGAACAAACAGTTAATGATGTACCAAAGGCTTGTCCTATTATTGAATTCCATTATGTAGACATTAAAATTGAAATGAAAGCGAAAAAATGTGACACACATGTGCGCGATCGGTTATTTTATGTTTTGAAGTTAAATTTGTTTGAACATTGTTTTATTTAATAAAAAACTTGTTACGCGTTGAAATCGAACAGTATTGATACACTTTTCATATAAAATAGCACTATCGTTTAATTCATTACATAAGTATTTGTATATATATATATAAGAAACACTTGGTTTGATATTTCTTATAGGCGCGTGAATAAGTGAAACACAACCAAAATATTCGTATTCTTTATTCAGACTTAAAATAATACAAAACAATATAAAATAAATAATTACAATACATGTAGGTGTTAGTATGTCTGGAGTTTTTTTCCGCCCTGAATGTTCTTATATACAATCATCTTTATTGTGGTATTTACATATACATATATTATATTGTCACAAAATAGAAAGACTGTTATTCCTTACATCTAACATAAAAATAAAAAGCAAAGTAAGGAATAACAGTCTTTCTATTTTGTAATCAATCACTTCACGTAAACTCGAAAATATACAGTTATATTATATTGTAACGAAAGTGAAAGAAGAAACTGGGAATATCACTCTAGAATGTTCAATAGAGCGCGCGCCGCTAAACGTGACGTCATCGAAAGTTCCGGAAAGTTCGAGAAACAAGCACGCTATATAAGCGCGCGCACTAGCGGCGCTGCGGCAGTCTCTCACAAACGTCCGAGTGCTCAACATCGCGTGATAAATAAATAGTGACAGTGCGTTGTAAATAAAAGTCTTAAGTGTACTGTTAATAAATAAATAAATATTGTTTTACTTATTTCCGAGTCTGATTAAACCCGATTTCGTAACAATATAATACCCTCTTCTATTCTACTTCCAATGCGAGGGGTAGTGAGCAGGGAGGGGTAGCTTAATTCGAAGCAGTGGCGGACATCAGAGGAGCTCGCATTGGAAGTAGAATAGAACAGGGTATTATATTATATAATTTGTAGAAGTTTATGCCAAATAAAGGTTCATGATATAAACTAATAAATGGCTATGTTATCCTTTACCTGAATTTTCTTGAATATTTTAACAATATTTCTCAAAGTAATAAGCGAGAAAGTTATTGAAAAAGTAGTTAGTTTCTTGTACTAAATATATTTAAAGAAATAAGTAAAAAAATCCCTTACTAAGAGCTTGTAATTGGTCCAGAATTGAAGATTAATTCTCGGATTACACAAAAATATATAAAGTGGCCTTCGGTCGATAGCCGATTCATCTACAGAAAATAATTCTAATTTTTGTATATTATTGTACATACATATACACATTTGAATAAAGATGGTTAGTTAGTTATATAAAGTGGTTGACATAATCTTGAATTTAGATTGCAGTTTGTGTTATTGATCTGAATGATAAAAAAAATAAAGAAAAATAAGAAAATAATTCTAAGGAAATTCATCCATAATACCTCCAATATTCTTCTCCATGAAACAACAAAATTGTTACCAATCTATGCTAGATTTCGATTCCTGACTAAGCGATTCGCATGGAACGATAATAATTTTGAGTTACTCAAGGAATTGTGCATCCCCAGAAATCCCGATATCACCCCAAAATTCAAAAAACACAACCATATTTGAATATATATCCTCACTACATCCTCCTATTCCTACCTAAATACTAATTTCCATAAGTACAGAGAAAAGAGCATAGGCAGAAAGACACATGGTCGAGAATATATTATAAAATCATTAATTTTATATATTATGTTATATTATATAAAATTTATAATCTAAGATATTTGTTGGTGAGTACGTGAAGTTTCTTGATATAATGTAGTAATATTAATATTACTACATTATCTAAAATTTATAATAAAAAAAATAAGACGGAATTTTAGAGTATTACAAATTTTGTAAAATTATTTATTCAAGTGATTCCAATTTACACGAACGCTAGAAATTATACAAAGCCGCATTTTCATAATCATAAATACGCCCCGATGTTCTCCAACGTACTTTTGTAGTAAAATAATTTATATCGCTGAAAAGCCCGTAAAATGAAAAGAAACGAACAAATCTATTTTAAGCATAATACCTTTCGTGTATCTGAAGCACAAACGTAGGAAAATTCAGCTCGGGGATTATTTTAATAAGGGCTCATTATTTCCCTATTTGAAAGGAAACCCCCGGCACTTCCTCCTCTTCCGCGCACACACACTTCCACATGCACAAACAAATTGGAACGAAATTACAACCGTCACATTTAAACCAAGGGCCCCGTTTCAAGGTATGACGTGTCCCTTTGAACCTCCAGCAAAGACGGACATATTTCCCCCCGTTTAAAATATTTACTATGTAATGGATGGCCCTTCGCGTGACAAAATCCCACTTCCCAACCAGCGAATAATACACGTAATCTCCCAGAGATTGGCATTAAACTCGCCCATCGTCGATTGAATGCTCTTCGCACAAATTGAAAATCTAACTGATTTACCAAAGTGTCTGCGTGAATGTGAACGCGCGTGTGTGTGTGTATAAAAGGGCTCCTTATCGGGAGATTTCGAGAGCATGTTTCCATCTCATTTCGCCCTCCTCTTACCCCACGGGCGAACCCGCTAACGCCACCTTGTGACCTTGTTTCGCGCCGCCTCGCTGACCCTCCTGACCTTTTCTGGACGCCCTTATTTACACGCGATACCATCAACGAGACTTCTTCAATATCATAAATCTCTTTCATCTGCGCATACATGTGTGGATAATACACACTTTACTCTTATCGTGTTATACTTTATTATACACACAACCGACAGCCTGAAAAGTAATAAAAAAAAAATTAATACGTGTATATAATATACAATGATTAAGTCTGAAAGATCTATGAAATAAAATAACACAAACAGCCTGAAAAGTAATAAAAAAATTAATACGTTTATATAATATACAATTATTAAGTCTGAAAGATCTACAAAATAAAATAACACAGACTTATAAAAAAATAAAGAAATGAGAAAAAGAAATTACTTATGCTGCATGATATCTGGGATGACAATAATTTTGGTGCGCGTTTTCGAGATAAAAAATCGCGAATTTTCACTTTTTTCGGCCCTGCATGTAGGCATCATCCTTTATAGGGCCTAAGCTGCATTTATAGTAAGATAAAATGATGTTATATGCTAATTCTATCATACCTTGAGAGGGGCTAATTTTTGTTGCTCACACTAATTCTGGTCGATAGACCTTGTGAAAAGAAAAGATTTTTATTGGTTTTGTTAAAAAAAAATATCAAGTTTATTTATTGTATTCCTTTTTTCAATAAATATATTATAATAGTATTATCCAATTACTAATTTAATCATTATTATTTTTGGAGTAGACTAATAAATTGTATTACTTTATGAAATTCTTAATTAATTAAACAACAACAATAGCTACAACAAACGAGATTCGTGTTTGCTCACCTTCCAAACTAAATTTAGCCGCACAACAAAAACAATTCCGTACTTACGCTTTCCTATTATTCAAAGGCAACTAATTGGATTGAGTCTAGACGAGGCTTTTTAACAACACAAAAGAGCATCAATTTGTAATTTGCTTAAATTGGATGACGTCATCGCTCCGGCGGACGCATTTTTTAATTAAAATATGTGGACCGCGCACTTTTTTTATATTTTTAATCATTTCATTAACAAAAAGATATTTGCGATGGTTGGCGTTCAGATATGAATTGACCGGGTTTTATTCGTTTTATTAGTGATTGCTAATTAATTAAAATGAAAATCGTTTATTTTCAAAGCGGTTTAATTTTCATAAAATGTTTCATTTCGGGGATGTTTGTCTGTCAATTTTGTTGAAATAAAGTCAAAATGTATATTAAATACAATTTGAGCTTTTTTGTGTAAAAATTAATTAATTGTACTGATGGAATTTATGTGTGTATAAATATTATTACAACATTTAATTAAAAAGCATATTTTAATTAATTTCTGTATATTTTATACAGAAAACATTATATTATTCTGATTAATTTTTATAATATTTACAATATTTAAAAAAATTGTTCATATTATAATAATAAATATGAGGGCAGAAAGACCTATGATCGATAGCCCATGACAGACTACTAACACAATTGTACATATTGTTATAATAAATTTTGTAAAATTTTGTTGTCATATTGTCTGAATAAAGATGTTTGTATATATAATAAATATGAATAAAGCATTAAAAATGTACCAATAAAATAAATGTGGGTAGAAAGGCCTCTGGTCGATAGTCCAGGACAGACAAACCTTTATTTTAATGTATATACTCAATGTTTTTAAAAATGCAATTGTATAAATAAAGATATTTGCATATAAAACAAATGAAAACACAATTAAAGATGAAACTAAATTTTAAATTCTATTGAAAATGAGCTTATAACTCGATTCCTATCTAAAATTAAATGTTACTCAACTAAAACTCTCTTTTTATTTATTCTATTCGTAGACGTATGTCTTAGATACATGTTTAATGTGTATCTTTAATATTATGTTTGTGCATTATAATGATTTTACATGTTTTGTTTTATTGTTTAGTGATATTTTATACGCACATTTATTATAATACTTCCCTTAATTGCAGATAAGACAATTACAAATATTTTAATAAAGTTTTTGATAAGAAACTAGTTTATGATTTATATTATCTGTTAATTTACTTATTTAATAAAATAAAAATGATTTGAAATTAATTAATAAATTATTTCCACATTTAGCTCTGTAGCATTTTGACTTACGTAACGTAAGTACTTTAAACAAATATACATTAAAACAACTACTTCCCGGGGAAAACCCCTGCCGGACATTGAACTACATAATGTACACATGCTATTGCATATCAGAAAATCCAATGTAAAAAAGAAAATCAGCGCTACTTAATATAATCTGCCATCTGCAAACTTATTTACGTATTCATAATTGTCTTACCGAAGTTTTTTTGATTAAAATATACTGGACATTTATAAATCGAGTCTTGTTGCGTTTAGGTAATTTAATTCAAAAACCAGTCAGGAAAATTCTCGTTCTATGGACTTTTAATTGTTTCGAGCGTCGTTCTATACTTGAACACACGGTTATACTTCTTACTTCATTGTTTTATTTCAATCCTCGATATATATTATAAATGTTTATAAGTATACTTTGCATAACTCACAAATACACAATTCCTTCTAGACAATTATAATATATAACTCACAATTTTTAATTACAATTACACAATAGCTTCTACTTTACTTTAAGTAAAATAACTTTGTATGGCACAATGTATATTTTTTAATACTCCTGCAGTTTCGATAAATCAGCTTACTATTGTCAAGTATAATGAAAAAATCTTTTATTATTGAAGATTAGGAAATGTTTTTAATTGAATTTTTTCATGACATTAAAAGAAATTTATTAAGAATTTTAATCAAAATAATGGGAATAATTATTATCTTATTAAAGCATTCCACATAAAAACGTTAATGATTTTTCTAGAAATGTGTAATCCTCAATAAAAGGTGGCTTTTTAATATCAGTGTAACTACCCAATAAAGTTGGGAATTTAACGTTAAAACCGATTCCTATGGTAAAATTAAAAGCGCAATTCGTGCGAATATAAAGGGGCGGAAGTGCAGCTCTCAGAAAACGTCTCCGTCGATTATTTTTCGTAATTTCAGCGCCGTACCATAAACATTTCCGGAACGTCCCTGCATCGGAAACATTTGCGACCCCATGAATTGCATCGTCTACGGCCCTTAAAACGCTTACCGAGCAATTGCATCCCCGCGCCCTCCCTCTCTCATTCCGTCTCTCTCTTTTTTCGCAAAGTCTTTTATTAAACCAATAAATAAGGAGTAACTGTGTCGGTTATCGGCGCCCAGGAGACGCCCTTCGGCCTCGGAAGGGAAGGCCCTTCGCGCCTTTAGATACACGTGGGACTCCCATCAAGTTAACTGTAGGCGCCTTCGGCGCCCCCTTCCTCTCCTCCGGCTGTTTTAATTACGTTTACACCCTCGGAGAGCATCCGGGTTTATTGCCTCGGTGAAACGGTTTTCGCCCCTTCTGTTTTGGTTCCACTAACCTAAAGAGAAAATGATTTTCGTTAACTTAAATAAGCCGGTTCATTGAAACACGTTCCATTTGTTTTTTTAAACCAGCAGTTTATCTTAACAAATTCTTAATTTACTTTTAAAGTAAACAATACTTAAATAAATTATTTTTTTCTAACATTTCATAAATTCAAAGTAATCAAAACACTTTTGAATGAGTTTATTTATATAACGTCAAAGTGTTTTTATTATTGTGAATTATGTATAATAAAGTATGAGTTACAACAATTTTTAAGGATTATTTTTATTCTTGTCATAATAAATGCAAAATAATTTTTGTTTTGAAAACTCAAATCTTTGTGAAATTTGGAATAACTGCGTTCCACTAGAATTTTAATTGAACGTGGAATAGTCTACTTGCACCTCGCAAGCATCTTCCTGCGCTTAAGCTTTAGCCTTCGCATACGCTTCTTAAGTCACTTCGCTCTTATCTTCTTAATTAACAAGTTATTTTCAGAAATTATTGAACAAAAAAAAAAAATAATAAATTCTTAACCATAATTAATAAACACCACGGGCAAAGTGAGGAATTTATTCAGAATAATAAACGAGAGTAAGTAAAATTTAATTAGAACCAGATTTTACTTAATTTATAAAATGTACAGAAAATATTATGTAATTCTTATTATTATTTCTTCTATTTAAACATTAGTAGTTTATATAATAATAATTATCAATAACTTGTTAATTATTGAGGATTCTACTTTGATATACATTTTAATTCAATTTTAATAAATGAAACAATTTTTACTTTGTATAACTCGGATTGTTTTATTGTTAACTATAGTTTCGACAACCTTAACGTGTCATTATCAAAACAAAAGTATTTTAAAAATTACAAATCCAGATATTTAAATACATTACATAATTGCTATAAAGATTTAAAAGATTAAAAAAGTGTATCATTTATTAAAATTGAATTATGAATAAATTATTAAAAATCACATCACTTGAATCACATATTTCGATACACAAAACAACTAATTAATTTATAATATGCAGGCGTTATAAATGTCAACGGGTTTGCTTGGTGGGCGTGCCCGGGCCATATACGAAGGGGGTAATTGTAATTGAGGGCTTTATCGCATGCCGGTGATTGCACATCGGGGGCGCCCTTAACAACTGTAATCTTAAAAGTTTTTTATATTCAATAAGCTTCCATCTATCGATCGGCTAATGAGCTACCCTTTCATGCTCGCGCCCTAATCTACACAATAACAGCCCCTCGATGCCGATGCCAATGCCGGCGGCGTAACGTGATCCAATAATTCTTGCATGTTTTTAACCCTCAACCCTTATTTCTCTCGTGTGCCGCTCTCTCTTTCGTTCTACAAGGGAATGTAATTAGGGTGGATAAAATGAGTGTTTGTGAATTTGATGTTTTGGATTAGATTCGTTTTCAGATAACATTGCAGAAACATTTTGGGAGATTGCTACCATATCTATTTGTTAACTTGCATTATTTTATATGAAAGAAATTCATTGCGTTCAATTAAGTAGCTTTTATATAAATACTTTTCGAATATAAAGAAATTAATAATTTAAAACTTATTTTATAACTTTTTTAACTTTTTAATTGTTAAGGCTTCCACTTGGTTGTACATGGTTTATTATAACTCAATAAAACACTTTTAACTTTGTTTGCCAAACTATTTTTTTTTTATTATTTAGTGAAATAATAAAAAAAAAAATAGTTGTGCAAACAAAGTTAAAAGTGTTTTATTGAGTTTTTTAACTTTGTATAACTGAAATTTATTTAGCGACTAGTTTCGAAGTCATTAACGCGTCATTATCAAACTAAAAGTGATTTACAACAACAATTAACTGGTATGATTAATTAATTTCTCACTTAACCCGTGGTGAAACATTTTTGAATTAATTCAGCGACCATGAAACGGAGATAAAAAAAACACCC
Source organism: Philonthus spinipes (assembly GCA_963082785.1). Lineage (NCBI taxonomy): Eukaryota > Metazoa > Arthropoda > Insecta > Coleoptera > Staphylinidae > Philonthus > Philonthus spinipes. Next base: position 24,274,262 of record OY720304.1, on the reverse strand, counting down.
TACAGCATGTAATTCCGTACAAGTATAACAAAATAAAAAGAAAATACTTAACAAAGCTTAAAAAAAATAATACTAATAATTCAGGATGATTTAATTGAAATTAAAACACTTGGTTTGTTTCACTTATTTATATTTTCTCCAACTAGTTTCGACCATTGGTCATCTTCAGGGAGGAATGGGAGGATGGGACATTCCATTAGTTTCGACCATTGGTCATCTTCAGGGAGGAATGGGAGGATGGGACATTCCTCCCTGAAGATGACCAATGGTCGAAACTAGTTGGAGAAAATATAAATTAGTGAAACAAATCAAGTGTTTTAATTTCAATTAAATCATCCTGAATTAATTAATTGGTATATAAATAGGAACATTTTTACCTAGTACCTATTACAGCATTCAAAATAGGGATGTGTATTAAGTCAAGGTGATTGTTGCTGAGGGGGATTTCCGGGTTAGCGTGGGCTTTGTGGATTTCCACTGACTCATCGTTTAACCCTTTTCGGAAAAGTGTATTACCGAATGTACATCCTTGCTAAAAGTGTGATTGTTGTCAATTAAATGTTTAACAAAGGATGACTTCTCTGGTAAATGTTGCTGAAAAGAATTTTAATTTTAACATTAGACTCCAGGAATATGTAAGAACACATTCCTGGAGTCTAATGTTAAAATTCCGTCCAGACTGACCACTATACACTCCTTTATATATGTCGCGTGAAAGTTTATAAAGATTACTTTTGAAAACAAATTTTATAAAAAAACAGAAGGTTAGCAATGGACTTGCCCCTGAGTCCTTTGCTAGCAGAGATTTTTATGTATAAATTAACAAAATAAATTTTATATTCTCACCTCGGTAAAAAGCATATATAAATGTGGTTTAGATTCATCGATGACATTACAGCTTCCTTTATTAGAACTAGTAGACAATTAACAGAATTTTTAACAGCATATTGATATAAATCATCATTATTAAGACGCGTTAATGACGTCAAAACTATAGTCACTAAATAAATTTCAACCACACAAAGTTAAAAAAGTTTTTCATTAATCAAAAAACGATATATAACAAAGTAGAAGCCTTAACAATTAGTAAATTATCAAACTGAGTAATCTAACACAACCAATATTATTGGAGTTGCCGGAAATCAACAATTCAAATTAGTAAATTATTTTATAACTTTCTAATTATAATTTTATCCTTAATTATGTGTATACACATAACGCCAATAAATGTATTCATCTTTTACATAACAAATACAAGATATTAAATGAAAAGAAATTTGAAAATAATTTAATAAAACCCAGACATTAGTGCATCCATTTCCCGGCGCATTCACCATAATAACGCAAATATCAATAATCAATAGTTGAGGTTTCTTTTTTGATGAAATTTTATGTGAATGAACAGTTTGTTTAAACAAAGTGTTTTTTAGGGCACAGCTCTTTTTTATTTTCCACGATAGAAAAAAACTTTACACACCGTCGTAAAACCCAACAAGGGAACACAACTCTAATAAGGGACAGACTCTGGATGTAGGTCTTGTTCGTAAACGTTAACGCTTGTACGAAATAAAAAGAAAATGTGTATGAAAAAAATAAAATAGAGGGAGAATAAAAAGTAATCAATAGTAATAAAGTATAATTATTTAAAATGGAAACAGAAATACACATATTTTTTTACAAACATTAACATTAAGTATACACAATAAAATGAAATGGTTTATCGACCAGAGGTTTTTTTGATTAATAATGTAAATATTATTTATAAAAAGAAGTTGAAAACAATTTGTCTCCTGTTAGATTTATGAGAAAAATATACATTTACTCCCAATAGGAAATATGAAAATGAAATATTTTTGCAAATACACACAATGTCATTGTAATATATCTGTCAACTCGTCCTCAATGTATAATATATTAAGAATATTAGAAAATAATTTGTTTATTTAAATGCAGTTATTAACTTATTAAATAATTAATTTGTTATTTATTATTATCTAGCGGCGCCAATTATTTGTTTTCTTGTTGTTGTTATTTTTTCATTTTTGTTACACATTCCACTTTACATATATATTATTATTAATTATATTGTACCTTTATAACAATTGTTAATACGTGTAAATAGAAAATTATTTTTGAAAATAATTAACGGGTGTTTTAGGGGCGCCGAAGTTCCCGATTTAAAAACAAAGTTGTTGTCGGTGCTTCATGTTAAGCGTCGTTAACACGACTATAAGATAATGTTATTAATATTGGTACAACAATTTATAATAAATCTCTATTTCGTATTGATGTTTGTAGTTAAATAAGGAATTAATAATCACCACATCCCAGTAATGTTGCATAGATGTGATAATTATTAATTTCTTATTTATCATGCTGGAAATAATTCTAACAATTATCGGGCGAATACTATAATAAAATATTATTTAAATAATTATTTTGTGAACAATTTAACAATAAATTTAAAATGTTTGCACAACTTAGCTGATCTCGCACCGGTTACATTTTATATTTTCTTCGATATATGCGAGAGCCTGTAATATGTATGATTTAAAATTAACCCTTGAAATATTTTGATTAAATTGATTAAATTGTTTCATGTATAGTATATTAAATTAAATATGTATGTATTCTTTAAGAATAATGATATTTGTATATATAGGCCCACAGTTTATATATGAGAAATAAAAAAAACGCAAAAACTATAATCATTTAACTTGATTTAGAACGTTTATTTTTTTAATAATTTAATTTTTAATAATTTAATTTAATAATAATGAAATAAACAAAATAATTCGATTTTCTATTTATTATTTTTTATATAATAATTTTTAAAGCATTTTTTGTGTTATGTTGAAAATTATTTTCTTTTATAAAAAAAAAACACAAAGCCTAAGTATAAAACGTAACATTTTCCCGGCGCGGATAAACAATAAGAAATATGAAGGTCGAAATGGGCGGATTCAAATTTGCCCGCGATTTACGATACGGCCCCATCTTCGGGGGTAAATGAAATTACCATCTAATTCTCGTATATTACTTCCCCACATAAAAATCTGGCGTGCGAAGGCCCGGCGAGGGCTGTTTTATGCGCGCTTCTCCTTTTTCTTTTGCCCTGGTCCGCGCTCTCGCTTTAAATATCAACAAAATAAAAAATAATCCCCGGGGAGGATTAATTCAGTTCACGGATGAGGATTTTCTCATTTCCTCGCGGAAATCGTACGATACGAGCGAACGGACTGACCGAATTTATTTTGGATTATTGATAATAATCCCGATATTGGTTTCAGATGTATATTATTTTTGATATAAATATTATTTTCAGAAGAAACGTTTTATTCTCTCATAAAATATATTGTCTGTAATATAATATAATTGAAATAAGATGCTTTATTGATATTATGTTTGTATCAATTCTAAAAGAAAAAATCCATGTACTCATATAATGGGTAGAAGAATCAAAAATCAACTAATAAAACAAATAAAACACAGATTAGATTGAATAACTGGTTTCGGGTTATTAGCTCATTTGCACGGGAATTTAAAATTTATTTATTTTTAATTATAAATTGTCTTAAAATAACCCGAAACTAGTCCAGAATTTAAAATTATTCAATCTAACCCCTTTTTTATTTCTTTTATTGGTTGATATTTAATAATCTATTCAAATTTATTTTATACAATATAAACTACCAATATTTAAATATTTAAAGTATTAATTATATTTAGAATAATCAATAATAATTTTTCTAATAGAAAAAACGAATTTATTCACATGGTCATAGTTATTTAAAAAACTTGAAGATAGGAATAAGCCGGTTGCATTTTGTTTTCACAATGAACTGTTTGGGATTGATAAATAAATATTTTGATGCGTATTATTTTTATTTTGTATTTTGTCGTAATTTGTGATTGGTAATTTGCCTTTTTTTATACATATGTTTTGTAATCTTTTTAGAGCGTCACACTTTTCTTATAAAATTTTTAATATGTAATTATAATTGTAATTTGGAAATGGAGATTCTGTTAATAAAGTAAATTGAAATTGAAATTAAATAAAAAGATTTTGGAAATAATTAATAAATTATTCCCTCTTTAGCTACTGTAACATTTTGAATTATGTTAGATAAGTAATTTAAAATATTTTTTCAATAATGGACACTTGTTGTTGCTTAATAAAAACCTATATTATAAGACAGAGCTGTACTGATGAGGGACGCAATCCCAAAATACATGTCTGTAGATAGCCTTGTATTACGTAATTTTAAAGTGAGTTCTTTCGCAGTTGGATTTAAGATTAAGTGAGAGAGTTTTAGAAGTTTTAAGAAGAAAGCTAATCTTTGATTTATTTACGTTTTTGTGCTTTAATATGGATTCATACATCATCTTTCGAAAGATAGACAAGGGAGTGATTTCAAAAAAATATTCTAACCCAAAATAATTATCAATTTGGGATAGAATATTTTTTTTGCAATCACTCCCATCACTATCCCAAATAGATACTTATTTTTGGGTAAAATAATTGTACAGCTCCAAAATCCAATTTTTTTATTTATAAGATTCACAAATTTACAAGGAATAAACGCTACTATTTGAATTTTTATTGCCGATGGATTAATATCCAACTTAACCGACAATACACGGTGTGTTTACATTATTTCAATTGAAACAGAAATGACAAACAGCCGTTTGTGAACAGTAACGGATATTACGATAGAGAGGGGAAAACGGCTGAAGTCGAGTGAAGTATACACACGCACACATACACAGAAACGAACTGTAGACATTCAGCTTGTGCATAATGGAGGACTCCTCGAGCCCTTAAAGTTTCTCTCTGTGTTCTATTTCAGCGTAATTAACATGCGCCCAGAAAGGGCCGCGCGAGCGGGGATAAGGGGACACACATAAGTGTGAGTACGTACCTAGTTCAGGGAGGGAAGGAATGGTGAAATTATCCCTAGGGATTTGCATGTGTGCAGCGGGAAATACAGAAAAGGATGGTGGAAAAATAAAAGGGGTGTAATAAAAGGGATTATTCTGTACAGCATCATTATACAATTTAAAGTATATAATTTTTTTAAAAATATTAATTTTATAGTAAAATAATGAACGAAGTGCCTTGTCCTGTTAGGTCGTGTTCATACAGGAATTGAAGTGCCATTTAACGGGGGATGAAATGACAAATTTCATAGAAACAGAACGTTCGATCAATTTTAGGAATAAAAATCAGGCTTTTTAGATTCAATAACCTCTTAAGCCGTATTCATACAGGAACTCTAATGAACCCAGCATTGCATCGATATTGTAATTCGCTTGATTATATTGAACCTAGAGTCAAGCTTTCAGGAATTACAGGAATACATATTGTATTCTAGTTTCAATTATAGCCAAAATTATAAGAAACAGGCCTCCGGTCGATAGCCGATTCATCATCTTAAGAATATAATTCTAATTTTTGTATATTATTGTACATACATATACACATTTGAATAAAGATGGTTAGTTAGTTATAAGGAACAAAATATATCATCCCTTGAAATTGATATGTATACAAAATTAGGTCTCAATTAAAAAGATTTATTAAATAAGAAAAGGTGATTTCAATTAGAAGAAAGTAATAAAATGTTAAATAGAATATGTGTACAAGATACATTTAATGTAAACCTAGTAAAGCGATCCCCGGAGAGCAAAAGAGAAAGAGCGTGAGAGTTTAGAGAAGGAAGTGAAAGAGAAAATGCTGCATCCCCACTGTACCGTATTTGTAGCATTAGTTCAGAGTAGTTAGATAAATTGAGTGGAGAGAGATTGTAAAATAGTGGAACTACAGTAAGCTCCCCTCCGCTTTAACAGGGGCGCGTGTTGGTGTCGGCATTGGCTTCGTGCGGCGGTTTTAGGTTAAGTTAGGCAGGGATCATCTGTTCGGCAAGTTTAAATGGCCGGATGCGCAACCGACGTGAACAACTCGGCCCGGCTGTGCACAAGTTGCAAGTGTGCAAATCTAATCTTGCAAAGTGTGCATCTCTGGCGCGGCGCGCAACTTTTTAACAAAGTCGAAATCTCATTAAACGAGTTTATACTTTGAAACTCCCATCGTAATTGAGGAGCATTTCCAACAGGCACTATACACAGTACACGGTTTTATAACAGACACTTCAAATCTCGAACTAAAGATCTTAATTCAGCCAATTCAATTTCGACTCTCTGACTCCTCGCACTTTCCTCTATGTGTGTGCAGCGAGGATTTCATATATAGGATAAGGATGTACGTGTATCGGTTGGTGTGTGTGTGTGTGTTGAGTGCGAGCGCGATTTTAATTAAGGAAACTTTGAGTCTACATCCACAGGCAATGCATTCTGCCAGGAGGGGCATTCAAGATATTTTCTCTTCTTTAGATTTTATACCACTAATAATAATCACGCAATTATAAAAATGAGAAAAAAAAAAACACGGCTTCGTTTCTCGCATACCAATAATGCAACCCCTATCTTAATTAGATGGTGATATTGTGCACGACGATGAACACGGGGCATCTTTTACAATTTTACAAACTAAAACGTTAAAATAGTCACAGACTACTAGTATATTAGAAGAAGCTACATTAAAAAATCACCAGCTCTTTACAATAGTGTATTTTTTTGTACTTTTTTTATTGATTTTAATCAATAAAAAATACAATGAAATATGAACCAAACCAACTAAATTTTTGATGATCGGTATAGTTCATCTAATTCAGTAAATTTTATTAAAATCGTCCAATAACTTCTTAAAGTTCGGATTTTTTTAAGGCATAATTTATAAAAATAAATAAAATATACAATTCGTGATTCCTTTTCCTCGTCATTATTAAATATCGAATATTAAAAATAAAGTATTATTGTGTGAAAATCAATACGAAGTTGAATTTCTTTTATTTATTTTTACTTGGCTTAAAAATTGCTTCACTTGATACAACATGGGAACGCCGGAGTGTTCGAAAATGAATTCATTTCGGTCGGATTACATCTCGGTTTTATTCACTTCTGCCGATAAATATGATTTCTACGCTCGTAATTGGATTTATCGAGTTCAAGTCGAGTGAACGCAATCAATTGGTTTCTTGAATAAACAAACAAAAAATGCGCGCACTTCCGGCGAATGCGCCGGGACGTTTCAATTACAACAATCCCTGGATACATGAAAAATGTCGTTAAAAATAAATAAATCAATCAAGAGGATTAAAAAATAAAAGTAAAAAAATAAGCTTAGATTTATATTGAGAGTAATAATAAATCATTATTGATTTCTCGAATAATCAAAAATGTGCACACTTTTGGTGAATGCGCCAGGACGCTTAAGTTGCAACAATCTGCGGATGCATGTAAATAAATAAATAAATGAAGAGCATTACAAATAGAAAATAAATTAAATAAAAAATTAAAGGATACATTTATATTGAGTAATCACTCTCAATAAATCTATCGTTTTTTTAATAAAGAAACAAAAATGCGCGCATTTCTGGTGAATGCGCCGGGACGTTTCAATTACAACAATCAGTGGATACATGAAAAATGTCGTTAAAAATAAATAAATCAATCAAGAGGATTAAAGAATAAAAATAAAAAAAATAAGGATAAATTTATATTGAGAGTAATAATAAATCATTATTGATTTCTTGAATAATCAAAAATGTGCGCACTTCCGGTGAATGCGCCAGGACGCTTAAGCTGTAACAATCTGCGGGTGCATGTAAATAAATAAATCAATCAAAAGCATTACAAATAGAAAATAAATTAAGTAAAAAAAATAAAGGATACATTTATATTGAGTTATCACTCTCAATAAATCTATCGTTTTTTAATAAAGAAACAAAAATGCGCGCATTTCTGGTGAATGCGCCGGGACATTTCAATAACAACAATCCGTGGATACATGAAAAATGTCGTTAAAAATAAATAAATCAATCAAGAGGATTAATAAATAAAAGTAAAAAATAAGCTTAAATTTATATTGAGAGTAATAATAAATCATTCAATTGATTTCTTGAATAATCAAAAATGTGCGCCCTTCCGGTGAATGCGCCAGGACACTTAAGTTGTAGCAATCTGCGGATGCATGTAAATAAATAAATCAATCAAGAGCATTACAAATAGAAAATAAATTAAGTAAAAAAATAAAGAATACATTTATATTGAGTTATCACTCTCAATAAACCTATCGTTTTTTTTTAATAAAGAAACAAAAATGCGCGCATTTCTGGTGAATGCGCCGGGACGTTTCAATTATAACAATGTATGGTGTTATAAAAATGTCATTTAAACAAATAAATCAAAAGCATTAGATAATTGAAATAATAATAATAATAATAATAATAATAATAATAATAATAATAACCTCTATTGTCCAAATAAATTCCTAGTAATAGGACAATATAAAAGAAAGTACAACAAACAAAAATAATATAACTATATACTAAATACTATGCATATTGACACATTTGTTAAGCACTTTTTATTTTAAAATGTCATCTAATGATTTGAAGAATTATTATAAACGACGTCGATCTAACAATCACTTACTGGAAATAACTTTCCGAAATTTATTTAATAAAACTTAAAAAAATAGGAGCAATTCTTAAAATGAATATTAATCCTGTTTTATTTTGTACGTAATTGTGCATTTGAATCATTTACAGTTTCGTAATTAAGTATTTTAATCATTCCGATATCCTACTCTCGAAATTCAATTAATACATTCGCTACTTTACATAGTATTGTTATTTTCCGTAAGCGAAATTAATCAATACGAAATAAATTTAATCATCCTTTGTGTCTAACGCACATACACACGTAATTAGTGGCGGTTAAATTCAAATAGAAGCGAACACGTTAATATATCCGAGCGTGCGGGAGGCGGAGGAGGAGGAGGAGGAGTAGGTCGTGGATCCGGGAGGTCCGGATCGATGGACTAAACTAAATCTTCATCCCCGCCATTCAACATTCAACATTAATTCCAACATAATTAACACTGCGGGACCGCAACCGCTACGACTAGGGCTATACGGCAATAAAGCCATAGGGACAATAATGAGGCGCAATATTAAACCGTGTTGCACCGTAAAAATCTGACCGTGGAATATAATATTGTTTGCCGGCCGCAAAACGCCATGCCAACCCTGAATTATATTACTCGTATAATTTGATACTGGCCCACAATCATTTATGTTCCGCAGCGGGCGGATATTTTACGGAATTCGCTGAATGTTTACAAAACGTTATAAATTTACCTTTTATTTATTTTACTTGAATATTTATGTGTGGATAATTTTATATATCGGTTTTGTTTGTTTGTTTGTTAGCTTGTACGTATACATGAGTAAGTGAATGAGTGTGTGGCTTTAGCCACTATTTTTTTTTTCAACTATATATTATTGTTAATATTGTGGCCTTGTTTAAGCGTTTATTTTATCATAAAAATATGTGTACACCAATAACAATAAATAAAATAATGTTTAACATATAAAAATACAGAACAGTAACGATTTCACTAATTTTACACAAAAACTGACTTATTAAATGAATTATTAATAATTTTATTTTTACATTAATTTATATTTTTTTTGTTAGAAACAATGTTTCGATCCACAGGCAAAAAATGTAATAATTATTATATCTATACATTATATTTCTTCGTCTGAAGAAATTATTGTGTAGTAAAACAATTGTTGCGAATAAAAAACTATAAAGTGAAAATAAAAAAATAGTCGCGATTTTTTTATTCTGTTATACAAATTAAGTAATTATTATTTTAGTTTTATTCTCTTGGAAAAAAATGAAGTTATTATTAATATAGTTATTTAGAACCAATCAATTTGAGCTATTTCTGACGGGAAACAATGTTGAGTTTAAGGAGTATGTTATGTTATGAGTTTGTTATTTTAACTGTTCGCATTAATCACTTCATAAAACATGATTACAAATAAATGTTTAATTCATTTAAAAAAAAGATTCATTTGTGTTTTATTTTAGTAATATTTTCAAAAATATTCATTCAATCTTTCAAATGTGTAACATTATTATGTTATCAAGCAGAATTTTTTGAAATGTATTTACTTCATTGTTCTTCGTTCTTAGGCGTTAAGTACTTAAAATATGTTTTTAATTTACTCTTTTAATAATAACTAAAAAGTCATCAAATTTAAATATATATATATAAATTTACAAATATATATATTTAAATTTTATGACTTTTTAGTTATTATTAAAATTTGTTATAAATATATGTAATTTTTATTATAAACTGCTTTTTCTCGTGGATAATAATGTTATTATTATGAAATCTTAATAGATTTTTGTTTCCTCTTTCAATCTTAATTCTCATTGTGTTCACTTTTTTTTTTAACTTGTTTCGGCCTGGTGCCATTTTTTGCAAGGGAACTCCAAATCCTAATATCAACCCTAATTACCTGAAATCTTAATATGTTTTTTTTATATATGCGTTATTATTTAGATTGTGATGATAAAAAGTAACGTACACGTTAAACTCTGTGGAATATTATTTTTTACAAGAAATCAAATATTGGTTTCAATTAAATATTTAAATAAGACATCATTAATAATTCTTCACAAGTTTTTTTTTGTTAACTTTAACCCCCTTTACGCGGAAACCTATTGACCTGAAAATACACTCCCCGCTCCCCCTATCCTTTCCCTCTCATAATTGCAACCTGTTTTCATTGGCTTTATTAAATTCATCCCGACTTTATTGGCCTCTTCGCTCTTTGTTCCTCCGGTGCCACCGGGGGAAATATCTAAAATAAATAACGAATCGTTTCCCGGGGTGATATTAAGTCGACTTAATTGGCACGGAATAACACGCGGGTGTGTGTGTGTGTGTGTTCTCGGAAAACCGGCGGACTAAACAAGCGCGCAAAAAAATTGATGGAGGGAAACGGTGAGTTGTTTGTTTGGTTGATGCGTGCGCTCTTCTGAATTGTTGTTAATTGATTAATTGATGTAATTGGGTTTAGGGGAGAGGTGAAGGAAAACACAATTGCGTTCTTTGTGGTATGAAATTGGCTTGTTTTACAAAAAGAGTGCGATTAGTAAGGGTTTAAGGAGGGTGATGCTGGGGGTAATACAAGTGAGAGGTGATGAACCAACTCTAATTAGCTTCAATAAAACTTAAATATCTACTAATAAAAAAAATTATTTATTCAGTTGGTCACAATTATTTTTATTAGATACAAAGAAAATTGAAAACGATTAATTTACACAATTGAATCATTAATGGCTTTCTCTTTAGCTACTGCAACTTAATTAAAACAATGTTGCATTTTAATATATATTTTTTACGCAACGACAAATTCATTGTGTAGGTCATTGTCTGGCGGGGTATTTTCCCGAGATGTAGTTGTTTCAATGGATGTTTTATTTAATATACTTACATTATATAAGTCAAAAAGTTGTAGTAGCTAAAGAAAAAGTAATTAATTATTCAATTGTGTATTTTTTTCAATCTTTCTATATAATTTAATTAAATATCTACCTAGCTTTAGAAATGAAGATAATTTTATAGCTTTTTTTAATAATAATAGCTTATTGTTTTTATAATTCACTCGTGAGTTTTTATATATTTTGCATTTCCTGAAATTGAATTTATTTTTAATATGACTCATTTATATTGTTTGACTTTTTTAAATTTTACAAAAATAAATAATTAACGGTTAAAATAAAAATTGCATTAGAAATTTATAAATAAATAAAATTAATGAAAAATAATAAAGATTTAAAAACCCCAGGAATGTAGGTTTAAAACGGTAAATTAAAACGTGTTTAAAAAAAGTGTGTGAAACGAGCAAATTATTTCATTTTTAAACCTAAATTTCTGCGTATTTAAAAACTTTATTATTTTTCATTAATTTTAATTACTTATAAATTTCTAATGCAATTTTTATTTATACGAACCTATAAGAGTCCCTGAACCCACTCGCGGTTCGCGGTCAATTATTTAATTTAATTATTTATATTTTTTTTATCTGTTTTTACATGAGTAAAAATTATTCATAAATATTGTTATTTTAAATAAATGAAACTTAATTTTATATAATAAGCCGGTTGCATTTTGTTTTCACAATGAACTGTTTTAAATTTGTAAATTTTTATGTGTTTTATATGTAATTATAATTGTAATTTGGAAATGGAGATTCCGTTAATAAAGTAAATTGAAAATTGAAAATTTTAACTTATGTGTTTTTCTGTTTTATTTTTTTAAGTCATTGAATAAAAGTTGCCTCCTTTTTCTGTTAGCCTATTCTTTCTATAAATATATTTCCCTATTTTATGTAATAAAAAAATCCATTGGAAATTTATAAATAAATTAAATAGGTTTTTTTAAACCTCTCACTTTTTTTAAATTAATTGATTAAGCTAATTAAATATTGATTTATTCTAATTAATCCATCCCATTTACCCTCATTTCCCTTTTTATTTTGCACCGCACTCTCCCCACTCCACGCCTCTTTTTTCCTTTATTATACCCTTCTTCCTTTTTTTCTTTCATTCTCCGCTCTCATTGCGATCCCTCCCTATTTTTTGTGCTCGCTTTTCGTATTCTTCAGTTACTTCCTTAATAAAATCGTCTGTTGTCACCCGGAAACGGCGCAATCACTATTGGTCTCCGAGGGGTTCCAATTGAAAGCGTATTCTTTCTCAAAAGCCCCATTATTCCGAAGACATCCGCGGGAATCCTGCGGCTTTCACTCCCCGCCTGTCCCCGCGCCGCCCTTTTATTTTTTAATACGCGAACCTCGTCGTTGGGCGGTTTGGCCGCAACACAAAAATAATGGCGAAATTGTGCCGAAAAGAAAAAAAATGATAATAAGAAAGAGAGAAAGAAAAATAAAAGATGCGAAAGAAAAGAAGGGGGAAAAAGAAAAGATTAGGGGAACGGAAAAAGGAGGTAGCTTTTATTCAATGACTTAAAAAAAATAAAACAGAAAAAAAGATAAGTTAAAATATAAAGAAATATAAAATTAATATTCATATAGTCATAATAATAAAATTTATGAATTATTTTTATTAATGTAAAAAAATGTAAAAATTAAACACGTTGGCTGTATGATGAACTTACACAAACGTACACAAAAATATGACAAGTATAAATCAAAGTGAAGTGAAATTTAATAATGTTGCATATGAAAATACATAGTTGTCAGATCTATTTTTATTACTTATATTAAATAACACTATTTAGTGTTTCAAAGTCTATTGTAATATCGCTACAATTGTTTCACCACACTGTGGCTTCTTCAGACGAAGAAATGAAACTTTGAAAGACTAAATAGTTATTTAATATAAGTAATTATGAATTTTCAACAATTATCAGCCTCATCAATCAACTATTTTTATTAAAAAAATGCTTCTGAAAAAATTATTGATTTGTTAAAGTTTCCAATTTATTTATCACCTAGTCATTTAAATTTTACAAATGTGTAGTTGACTGTAAGTTTTATTGATTTAAAAAAAAAAAAAAAAATTATATCCAGACACACATTTAATATTTTAACGGCCTCGTAAGATGTTACAAGAAAGAATAGAAAATATTTTTATTTTATTAATCAACGGTGTGATTCGTTGATTAATAAAATAAAACTATTTTCTGAATACCTGAAAATTATTAAACCTTTTTCTGGCCACCTTATATATAAATACATATTTTTTACTTAAGTTATAGATACAATTTTTACATTTAATATTTATTATTATGGTTGATAAATATACCAAAAAAAATGGCTATCAATCGTCGGTCTTTCTGCCTATTTGAGATATTATTCATCATATTTTATTAAGAGGGAAAGGCGAGTGAAAAACTTTGTAATTAAAAATTCATTAAATTATTAAACATAAACTTCCCTTTATTTGTTCACCGTTTTTTTATATACCATTTCAAATCGGTTATCTTTAAACTGCACATTGTTGGGATTAGTTAAGAAAGTTGTGAAAATTAAATGAATTGTAAACAGAGTTTGCGATTGAGGATGTTTACGAGCCGCCGAAAGGGCCTCCTTTCGAGGGTGAGAGAAAGGGAGGGACCTTAATCCGCGGGACAACTTTAATCAATTATTCTGAGAAAAACGTGACCCCCTTTCGGATACGGTATACACTGTGAACACCGAAACAATCTTCTGGAGTAATTAAAAGATAGTGCGCCTTATTTTCACTGTTCGTTATCAATTCATAAACGCGAACGCGGGAGGATTTATTGAGTGCTGCTTGGATTTAAGTGGTGGAGTGAAAATTGGAAACGATTTGTTTTGGGGAGCAATTATTTCGGGAATGAGTTTATTTTGATGTCTGCCAAAGTTTCGAGTTGTATATATCAGTTGAGATGACTTCTTAGAAGCCCCTTTTACGATAATATTTTTTGATAAAATTGATAAGGGTGTTGTAAATGTGGGGTACCAGGGTTGGAAAAAGCAGGAGCCCATAGACAGCTCATGAAAGAAGAATAACTCTTGCTCGCTGGCGATTTTTACGGTGATCTCTCTGGAAATTTCTCTCATTCTATACCAAACCAAATTATTATGATGATGAACAAAAATTGACATAACTTATAATAACAATATATACAGTTGTGTTAGTAGTCTGTCATGGGCTATCGACCATAGGTCTTTCAACCCTGTGTGAATTTATGGTGATTTGCAAATCAAAACTATGCTAGCTGAACTAGCATGTATGCATGAGTTAATGAATTGGTGGATAATGATAGAAGGGTGTTTATGTTTATTAAATAATTAAAAAATGTATTTCATCATTGTATAGAATTCATAGCAAATTCAATGATTCTGCCATTTGTATCAGGATCTTTAGGTAAATTTGACGAAATAGCTGTTGCGACTACTTGACTAGTGCCAATCATTTCTATACATATCAGGCTCTCACAAAATTTATCCCATCGTGCTACAAAATATGATAGCAACACTGAAGAAACCACTGTGTGAAATTCTCTGAGTGATCCTCGCCCTTTTATACATTTAAATAAGTTGGGAGAGTTAAGAAGGTATTCATACTCAAACGAGACCATGCTTCATAGTACCATATCCTACAGTTCTATCAGCTTGTCATAAGTAATGTTAAAACTACTAGAAAAATTAGTAGATAAGTACATATTGGAGGAATCCTAAAGAGCTCGCAACTATATCGTCAATAAAATAGCTACTAAGCGAAAAAATAATGTGAAGTAATAATGCTTCAGCTCAGATGCGAAAGGATCGTACAATACTGAGATAATGCGTTGGGGTATTTCTGTACAATGAAGGGGCGTTTGATAAGGCAAATTCAACTCCATAATAACAGCAATGGAGAAAAGAACAGACGACAAGAATATTCGTCTTCACCAATTTACATTCTTCCGATTTATTCAAAACTGTTTTTATAACTCAATAAAACACTTTTAACTTTGTTTGCACAACTATTGTTTATTATTTAGTGACTATAGTTTCGACAACATTAGCGTGTCATTATCAAACTAAAAGTTTTTATAAAACTGTTTTTTATAAAAAATAATTGATGCTAAATAGAAACTGAAGAGGTCAGTATCTTAACATATTCATGTTTAATTTAAGATAAATATGTTGTTTAACTTAACATAAATAAATTGTTTAATTTAGCATAAATTTGTTAAGAAACTGGCCACTACAGTTTCGATTTAGCATCAATTATTTTTTTATAAAAATGTAAATTGGTATAGACGAATATTATGTTAATATCACGTTGATAATAATTTCATAATATTTAAATAATCTGTTAAAGCACTTTACACATAATACGAAAAAGCGATCGTTACACATATACGTTAAACTATTTCCAGAAAGTAGATTACGTTCCCATCAGGACTAGATGGGACGAAGAGGGTATGTGCAGGGGGGGATGAAGTCGGTGAAGGGATACATACATCGTATAATCAAAATGGGGTTGAGCTCGACGGTCCCTTATCAAATATAACAGACGTCTATACGTTACAATAAAATTTGTCTTGAATATACAAAATGGGATGGAGCCAAATTCCATTACAAAGGTGACTGAATATTAGATTACTATAAGTTCTCGGCAGGATTGAGTTAGAGGGTGGAAGAAGTCGCGCATACCTGAGAATGTAAGAGTGGAGGGAGAGGACGGGTGTGGGCTGGTTATGTACGGGTTCGCCATGAGCTCGATTTATGGACCTACTTTTTGATATTTGCATACCAGACAAACGTAAATTTAGGGATGATCAGAAATGTATGAGATGCTCGGTTAGGTTTTCATGGAATTTATTTTTAATAACACTATATCATATTTTAACTAAATATGCATATTTTAGTGATAAATAAATTATTATTAATAAAATATTTAAATATTATTTATTATATATTTTTTAATTACTTAACCATAATCACTGATTAATTTGGAAATATTCACCTCTGTTTATTCAACTAAATAAAAAATTACCCTCACATATAATTCATACTATGCACTGGACATTTTTTAATGTTTCCGTTCTCGCGATGTTTCTTTCCACCGAGCAAACTGGACATAGTTATATATAAATATTATTAAATTCAATGGAAACATCTAAAACTATTCAGAATATAAATTTTATGCAACGTTGTTCATACTGTATTCAGAACCATTTAAGATGATTCCATTCTCGCGATGTTTCCACTGAGTAAACTGGAGATAATTTTCTCATAAAAATATAATTAGATTTAATGGATAATGTAAATATCTAAAACTGGTTAGAATGTAACTTTGATGCAACTTTTTTATACCTTGTTCTGAACTGTTTTGGATGATTCCATTCTCGCGATGTGTTCACTGGACATAGTTTTTCTTATACAAATATAATTTAATTTAATAGAAACATTGCGTAAATGGAAATATCTAGAATGGTTTACAATGTAACTTTGATGCAATGTTGTTCATACTATGCTCTGAACTGTTTTGGATGATTCCAATGGAAACATCTAAAACGGTTTAGAATATAACTTTCATGCAACGTTGATTATACTATTTTCTGAACCGTTTCAGATATTTCCATTCTCGCCGTGCAACTACTGGATGTAGTTTGTTCATGTAAATATAATTTAATTTAATGGATAATGGAAACATCGCGAGAATGTAGACATCTAAAACTGTTCAGAATATAACTTTGATGCAATATTTTCATACTGTATTGTGAACTATTTTAGATGATTCCATTCTCACGATGTTTCCACTCAGAAAACTGGCCATAGTTTGTTCAAATAAATATAATTTAATTTAATGGAAAATGGAAACATTTAAAACTTCAGAATATGACTTTGATGCAACGTTGTCCATACTGTATTCTGAAACGTTTTAGATATTTCCATTCTCGCGATGTTTCCACTGTAAAAACTGGACATAGTTTGTTCATATAAATATAATTTAATTTAATGGATAATGGAAACATTGAGAAAATGGAAACATTTAAAACTTCAGAATATGACTTTGATGAAACCTTGTCCATACTGAATTCTGAAACGTTTTAGATATTTCTATTCTCGCGATGTTTCCACTATAAAAACTGGACATGGTTTGCTCATATAAATATAATTTAATTTAATGGATAATGAAAAAATTGCGAGAATAGAGACATCTAAAACTGTTCAGAATATAACTTTGATGCAACATTGTATGCTGTATTCTGAATTTTTTTAGATGATTCCATTCTCACGATGTTTCCACTTAGCAAACTGGACATAGTTTTCTCAAATAAATATAATTTAATTTAATGGATAATGGAAACATTGAGAAAATGGAAATATTTAAAACTTCAGAATATGACTTTGATGCAACGTTGTCCATACTGTGTTCTGAAACGTTTTAGATATTTCCATTCTCGCGATGTTTCCACTGTAAAAACTGGACATAGTTTGCTCATATAAATATAATTTAATTTAATGGATAATGGAAAAATTGCGAGAATAGAGACATCTAAAACTGTTCAGAATATAACTTTGATGCAACATTCTATGCTGTATTCTGAATCTTTTTTAGATGATTCCATTCTCACGATGTTTCCACTTAGCAAACTGGACATAGTTTGCTCAAATAAATATAATTTAATTTAATGGATAATGGAAACATTGAGAAAATGGAAACATTTAAAACTTCAGAATATGACTTTAATGCAACGTTGTCCATACTGAATTCTGAAACGGTTTAGATATTTCCATTCTTGCGATGTTTCCACTGTAAAAACTGGATATAGTTTGCTCATATAAATATAATTTAATTTAATGGATAATGAAAAAAAAAAAATGTGAGAATAGAGACATCTAAAACTGTTCAGAATATAACTTTGATGCAATATTTTATGCTGTATTCTGAATTTTTTTAGATGATTCCATTCTCACGATGTTTCCATTAAGCAAACTGGACATAGTTTGCTCAAATAAATATAATTTAATTTAATGGAAAATGGAAATATTGCAAAAATGGAAACATCTGAAACGGTTCAGAATATAACTTTCATGCAACATTATTCATAGTGTATTCTGAAACGTTTTAGATGATTCTTTTGTTGCGATTTTTCCACTTAGCAAACTCGACATAGATTGCTCATATAAATATAATTTAATGGATAATGAAAACATTGCGAGAATGGAATTATCTATAACTGTTCTGAATATAACTTTGATGCAACGTTGTTCGTGCTGTGTTCTGAACCATTTTAAAAAAAATCCATTCTCGCGATTTTTCCACTGAGTAAAATGGACATATTCATATACATATAATTTAATTTAATGGAGAATGGAAACATTGCGAGAATATAAATATCTAAATCGATTGATTATGAATAATTTTGTATAAAAGTTATATTAATATTTAACAAATTTTAAAATCTCTTGAAAATGGGCTAATAACTCGAAACTAGTCGAGAATAAAGTTATTCAATCTAATCTGTGTTTTATTGGTTGATTTTTAATAATTTATTGATATTTATTTCATTAATATTTAATGTTAATGGAACGTTATTTGTAACATTTTGTTTTGTGGGATTATAAGATAATTTACAATTTTTTATATATACAACAGAAAACTATTGATAATATTTAATTTCCATCGATGTATCCCTAGTACAGAAATAACGAAAAGGGCATGATAAGTGATCTTCCTCTCTCCCGAGCCCTGTCAAACGGAATATCCGAGTGCGCGGCGAGTAAATAGGGCCGGAGAAAAGGTTAAAACGTCTGTAAGTAATATCACCTCACGTCAGAAGTGCAGGTTCCGCACATACAAACACACCCCCATTGGTTCCACACGACGAAATGCGAACAAGGGAGGGCAACCAGTGCGCGGGGACGGAGAAGAGGGAGCGGAAAAGAACATGTCTCGTGACAAATGGCTTCAGGGAGGAAGATTGTAAATGTTCGTTTCATCGCTTACACAATTCCCTAATATGTTTCTCAATGATGGCTTCTTGACTCAAGGTCGGTTTAAATCGAATTACGGTAAGTGCGGGATAATGATGAACTTGAGAAGCCGTTGTGCATTTGAGCTTCATAAAAAAGGGAGGATTCGTTTTTTTCAATTATTGCATACAATATTTTAAGTTAATTAAAAACTATAAAATAATAAATTACTCAAATTGATTATATTAAATATTCAACCATTAATCATCTAACGTTTGAATTAGTGGTGATGGCCATTTTAATCTTTCGGGTTTCGTCAGACCAGTGTGTTCCACGTGTAACGCTTTCCTTTGTTGGACGCAACGACGATTCTCGATCATCCTTGTATACACAAAGTGTAGACGATGTCATTTGAAAATTGAGCAAAACTCGGCGCTTTGTGCTATCTTTCCAATTATAATCAATTTGAAGTAAATTAAAATAAATAATAATACAGAGAAAATATTACCTTGTGGCGGAAAGACCTTCGGTCGTTAGCTAATTCATGTAATATATGTGAATATAAATCTAATAAAGGAAAGTCCGAAGTGGTTCAGGTAAAAAGAGACAAAAGTGGAAACAATCAACCTGATTGGGACAACAAACAAAATGAGAATATCTTTCGGGATAGAAGCAAATGCATTGTAAATTATTATCTAAACTATGTATAAATGTTACATGAATAAAGATGTTTAGTAGTAGTAGGATTACCTTGACACTGGCTTGGTGCTAATGATATGAGAGAGGAAGGAAGTCATAGAAAAGCGAAGTATTAGATTATTGTATATTATTTGGAAACAGAACTCATAGGTGAAAAATAAGCTATTGAAGAACTCGATGGATGCAAAAAATCATTCTATCTATCCATTAATTTATTAATCATTTTGATTGAAAAAATAGCGAAGGGCTAACTATTGTCTAATATCAAGTGACATTGCCATCAATTTTTGTATACAAATATATATATATAAACACTAGTGCATTAACAAATTGTTATAATCAGTGTGAAATGATTACACAGCACACTAGATGTTCGTCGACTTTATAGGTATACAGGGACATAATTAACAACTCCGCGAGGAATAAATCCTCTTGGGGAATGTTCACCATAAGTGGCTTCGCAACTGTAACCAGACTAATCTGTCCGTTGCATTTGTGACGAGCGTGAACGTTCCGAAGTTCACCTCGTTTCCTGCGCGGATTATCGCCGCTTCAGTTTTGATTAGCGATCTGCAATTTGCCACGGCGTGTTGCCGGAATGCGGGCGGCTTACCTTTTTTTATACTTCCAACACACACAAATCGATTCGTCATGTAGACCTTAAAAGGCTCGTTCACCATCGACGCATGTGCCATCTCTTTAATGCCTTTCCGTATACGAACCTTGATAGAATCGATTTGTGTTTATACAAATATCCAAAAAAAAGGCAGAAAACCTCTGGTCGATAGCCATTTAACAATTAATTAATTTTTGTGTGATATACATAATCAATGTTTGTTACCTTATTGTAAACTTAATTGTTAATAAAGATTGTTATATATATATATATCCATAAAAATATAGAGTAGAAAAAAATTATTATGAATTTATAATTTTTTTTAATGGGTTTTGGTATTTTGGTAAATCGACCATCGGTCTTTCAACCAAAAATCACTGTCTTATGTATCATGTCTGTCTTTTAGTTCTCGATGAAAGATGAGATGAAAGTATAAATAGTGGATTCAGGATAGCGAAATTTCGGAGGGATATTTAGATTTCATTTGGACAAGTTGGTTTATACAACTATTATTTTACTGTAAAATACTGTATTTCATTTCAATTAGCCATAACATGTATGAATGGTTTAACCGATGTGGAGTTACCCACAAATTCCAGCCACGAATTTTTGTACCTTCATAATGGTGGATGCGCCGGGAAGTTTTGTTTATTTTTTATTCCTAAACGTAAAAACAAATCAATTTAATCGCATTTTCACACCTTTATTGCCATAAGTATACTAAGAATCTCGACACTCACGGTGTTGAGTGCTTTTTAGGAATAGAATATCTTTCTTTCTTAATCTTATCCTCTTTTACCCGTATTGGGTGTCGAGAAGAATAGAATATAAATACTATTAATGGGCAAGATCGATCAATTAATTGAAGTATCGAGCCGCTTGAGCTGATCAAAAAGATCGAGCCAATCAAACAGATCGAGCCGCTCGAAAAGATCGAGCAGATCAAGCTGGTCAGAAAGATCGAGCTAATTGAGTTGATCAGAAAGCCCCTAAAAAATCTTTCTCAAAAACCGATCCGTTATCGTTTGTCGTGAAACATATTTGGAAAATCACAATCCCTATAAAAAATAATGATTTCAAAAAAACAGGGATAATCACCTCACCAATAGGGGGATATTTTTAGCCGTGACTAATACACCCTCTGAAAAAATCTTATTGGAAAACAACCGTAAAAAATGCCCTTACTTGTTATTGATATAAATAATATACTGTCTTAAAATTTCCTGGAAATCCATTAGTAGAAAAATCACGCCCTTCCACTATATGATAAAAAATCTGTATCCTGTACTAACTAACGGTGTCTGAGAGTAGTAATTATCTAATAATTCTAATCATCTCTACTAACAAAAATCACCTTAGGGAGGAACAAATAAAAAAAATCCGTCATAGAAAATCACCTCCTTAGAAAATTAAGATGTAAAACGTATCTGGAAAATTACAACCCCTCTCAAAAATTATTTGTTGAAAATCATATAAAATCATCCCCTGCAAAACGCACTCTCCAAAAAATTACCTCCCAAAAAATAACATGTGTAAAAACACTCTTTACATAAAATAAATAAAATTTACCTGTTATTGATATTAAAACGTATTCGTAAAATCACAACCCCACTTAAAAATTACCTCTTCGATAAACCACCCTTTTAAAATTATTCTTTGAAAACCAAATTCTACCCCCTCCGTAAAAAGCACTCTTGAAAAAATGAAAAAAAAATTAAATGTATTAAAAAGTGAATTAAATATTATGTATAATAATGATGATCATAAAAAATATAAAGAGATCGGCAAGACTGCAAAAATGTGGACGTCGACCAATCATCAATTACGCTCGCTCAATGAACGTGAATTACGAAAGAATTAAGAACACCGCTTTTATTACATTAATTGCTAGAAAAAATAACACATTGAATTTATTAACTAACTATCTTTATTCAAATGTGTATATGTATGTACAATAATATACAAAAATTAGAATTATATTCTGTAGATGAATCGGCTTTCAGCCTGAATTTATTATTTTGTACATATTACTGTATTTCTCTTTGTTGAATTACAAATGCATTTAGTAAATAAATTAATAAAGGCTGTCTCACTTTAAATAAAACAAAATAAATTAAAGAAATAATATGATTCAATGATCGGGCCTCATAACATAATCAATCCAAATGGTAAATTGGTTCGAAAAGATCGAACCGTCGAAAATATCGAGCCGTTTGATTGGCTCGATCACTGATCAAAAAGATCAAGCTGCTCGATCATTTGCAAGGATCTTTTTTGATCGATCTTGTACATCATTAATAAATACAATTTCCCGGCGCATCCGCCATGGTCCATGCGCATGGCAAAAAAAATCAGTTGTTGGAATCCGTAGGCAACTTCACATAATAAAAATATTTCATTCATCATTTTGTTTAATTCATACCAAATTCAATGATGTGTATCAGGATATTCAGTTGCAATTGGTAAAATAGATGGTTGGCACTAGTCAAGTACGCAATAGATGTATAAATCTGCATCAAAATGATCTGTGGAGCTTATGATAATTATAAATAGAAAAGAGTATTTTGATTTAAATTGAATTAATTTGGTTTAATTTAATATAAATTGATTTAGTTTAATTTTATTTAATATAATTGATTTAAGTTTGCTGATTGTATTTGGATTAATTGAATTAATTTATTTTAACATCTTTAAATTATGTAAGGCATAGCTGTACTGACGAGGGATAGATCCCGAAACACGTGTCTGCAGATGGCCTTAAATTAAGTAACGTTCCTTTTGTTGTTTTTACAATATATTTTTCTCGGATGAAAACTTTGTTGCATTATGCAATATTTTATTGATGTGCAACAGCAGGTGTACATTATGTAATTCAATATCCGGCGTGGATATTTGCCCGGGAAGTAGTTGTTTTAATGTGCACTTGTTTAACGTACTTACGTAACGTAAGTCAAAAGTCACAGAGCTAAATGTGAAAATAATTTATTAAAATTTTCAAATCATTTTTATTTAATATATTATGATAACTACATCGGCGTGTGAGAGGGAGAAGGTTCGCAATAGGTATAGAAATCTATTGTCCTTGATCTGAGGACAATAAAATATGTAGCTAAAAATTCGGGTTTGTAAACGTTTAAAATAAAACACGGCAATAAAGAGATTTAGCAGATTTCGATTAACAAGACGAAAGCATCCGATGAGTGCTGGAATTTTTTTAACATTTAGCAGAGACAGGCCACAACTGTAGCGTAGTTTTTGCCATCTCTCTCTGAACCAAATCTGAAGAAAGACAATTACAAACCCATAATAAAGGAAACGAACTCAAGAATTCGAAGACTTAATATCGATGAGGACTTTGATAATTTTTTGTTTGAGAATTGGTGTATAATTTAATTTATACAGTGATTTTTACTTTGAATATGTGCTTAAATTAAATGTTTTTTTGATAAAGTAATTAAATATTAACAAAAGGCAATAAATTAATTTATCTAAAGGTATCAATAGGAAATATAAATTGAAAAAAAAATACATTTCAAATTTAATTTAGGAAATATTATTTTATTAATAAGAATAAATTTTATAAGATTTTTTCGTTTTCATTTCATAATTGTTGAGCCGTGGTTGCGGTCGAAACGAAATCCACTTAAAAACGATTACAGCAGTAATTTAATTTCATGAATGGCTTCGGTTGTATTTATTAATAACGGGCCGCGCCACCGCCGGTTATCTCCCCATCTCTATCGCTCCTTTTCGGATCGGGACTTTAATTAGCGGGAATAAAACGAGTGGAACAACATCCGGTGTCGGTCGTTGGCAGTTGGCACATCTCCCTAATGGCGCGCGATCCTTCTCTCCCGCGGGAACCGTCGCCTTCCCGGCTTCTGGAGCAGGAAGCCGTGGAGGACTCGTGATCCCCCTAAATCGCCGTCGTAAACATTTCCGAGGGGCTGGCTGGCTGAGCGCGCGGCCTTTATAATTGTCGTCTTCATTAAAATAAACCGAGATCCGTGGATTTCAGTTTAGGGCGTTTCTGGCGCGGACGTGAGCACCTGACCTAAGCACATCTGCTCTTTGCTGAATGGAAAGCGGGGAACTTTATCTTATACTTGATAGTAATGACTTCGGATTAATTTATTACAATCTCATTTTACTAATTATATTCACTTTTATAAGAACTCATTAAATTACTACTACAGCTAAATCTATATTATCTCTTGTTACTTTTTTAGGCTTTTCTTTATAAATTTTTTCGTGTCACTTCAAATTTACGGAAATTTTGATTTTTTACTCTCAGATCATTGCCGATTGCTCATGAATATAGTATTTTATTGTATAAATTGGTAAATTCATTAATAAACTTATATTTTGCACAAATAGCTAGCAGCATCACTTTAATTCAAAAATAGCGCATATATAATAATAACAAGAAATATCGTTTAATTTTACCCAGCAACGAGTTTCTAATGCATAATATACAACTGTATTATATAATTACAAATATTCATGAAGGTAAATAGAAAAGAGTATTATTCATTCACTTGGTCACAGTTATTCAAATATATTTAATAAAAATTATTTTAAAATAATTAATAAATTATTTTCACATTTAGCACTTTCACATTTACACCTGCTGTTGCACATCAATAACATTGCATAATGCAACAAATTTTGATCCGAGAAAAATGTAATGTAAAAACAACAAAAGGAACGTTACTTAATTTAATGTCATCTGCAGATACGTGTTTCGGGATCTATGCCTCGTCAGTACAGCTATGCCTTACATAATTTAAAGATGTTAAAACAAATTAATTAAATTAATTCAAATACAATCAGCAAAATTAAATCAATTATATTAAATCAAATTAAACTAAATCAATTTAAATTAAATTAAACCAAATTAATTCAAAAACCGAATAATTTATTAATTATTTTCAAATCATTTTTATTTAATATATTCATGAAGGTGTCAGTCTGTTATGGGCTATCGGTTTTTCAACCCTCATAATTTCTATTTATTACAAATTATTTGTATAATCTGATTTATATAAATATCTTACAAATCCCTTTACAAAAGAAAAAAAAAATCTTCTTTATTTAAATACTTTCTCGTCCTTCCATACATTTATTTCATATTTACCTTTGTTATTACGAGAGAGACAGAAAATGGGCGCGAATAAGACGGAGTGAACCGACCAGATGTTGTGATTTATGAGCGGGAGCCGGGAGATAAAAGGTGGAATAGTCGCGAGTGTGTGAAGTCTCCATCTACGAAAATACTGCTCGGTGGAGCTTATGAGATTTACATCGGCGTGTGAGCAGCGGAAAGTTCAAAAGAGGCGATCAATCTGCGAGCGGCGCTTGTTTATTCTGCCTATCTCAATGCGGGAAAGCGTCCGTGGCGGGCGATCGTGAATAGTAAAGACCTTTTTCGTCCACAAAATAAAAATTATATATAGTTGAGGAAGAAAATTTAAAGGAAGGATTAGACAATGGATACAAAAAGGAAGGGATGGTCAATGAATATCATCAATGACTATCCTTTCCTAGTGAATAGTAAACACCTTTTTCGTCTACAAATTAAAAATTATATATAGTTGAGGAAGAAAAATTAAAGGAAGGATTAGACAATGGATACAAAACGGAAGGGATGGTCAATGAATACCATCAATGACCATCCTTTCCTAGTGAATAGTAAAGACCTTTTTCGTCCACAAAATAAAAATTATATATAGTTGAGAAAGAAAATTTAAAGGAAGGATTAGACAATGGATACAAAAAGGAAGGGATGATCAATGAGTACCATCAATGACCATCCTTTCCTAGTGAATAGTAAAGACCTTTTTCGTCCACAAAATAAAAATTATATATAGTTGAGAAAGAAAATTTAAAGGAAGGATTAGACAACGGATACAAAAAGGAAGGGATGGTCAATGAGTACCATCAATGACCATCCTTTCCTAGTGAATAGTAAAGACCTTTTTCGTCCACAAAATAAAAATTATATATAGTTGAGGAAGAAAATTTAAAGGAAGGATTAGACAATGGATACAAAAAGGAAAAGATGGTCAATAAGTACCATCAATGACCATCCTTTCCTAGTGAATAGTAAAGACCTTTTTCGTCCACAAAATAAAAATTATATATAGTTGAGGAAGAAAATTGAAAGGAAGGATTAGACAATGGATACAAAAAGGAAAAGATGGTCAATAAGTACCATCAATGACCTTCCTTTCCTCACATTTTCTTCCTCAACTATATATAGTTTTTATTTGGTGTTTTTTTACTTACGTATTTACCATTTTGTCAGGACCACAATAATACTTGAAACTAAATGCAAATTAAGTGATTAGACAATGGATACATAAAGGATGGTCAATGGACTTTAACTTTAAACTTCTTACTTAACAGATAAAAAGGGAACTTAAACCTAAATGTAATTAAAAGGTTGGGCAATGGGTATAAAAACTAAAGGATGATCAATGTGATCAATGAGTACCATCAATGACCATTGTTTCCTTTTTCTAACCACTATCTAATACTTCAATTACATTTGAAGTATTTTTTAAACTTTAAGTTCTTTATTTTTTGTTTACAAATATTTCTAATACAATACATATAGATGAACACTTGCAGAAGTCGTTGCCTTCCCTGTCCTCACCTGGGGAATTTTGGATCGCATTTGTTCCATCTCGACTATATATAGATTTTATTTCGTGTTTTTTTTGTTTTTGCTTAAATTTTTGCCATTTTATCAGGACCACAATAATAATTGAAACTAAATGAAAACTGACTGATAAGTTAATGGATACAAAAATAAAGAATTGTCAATGCATAGCATTAATGACATTTAGGTTTAAACTTCCTACTTAATAGATAAAATGGGAGTTTAAATCTAAATGTAATTTAAGAATTAGACAATGGATTCAAAAAGGAATGGAATGGTCAATGACCACCATCAACGACTATCCTTTTCTTTTTTGTATTCACTGTCAAATACTTCAATTACATTTTCTTCCTTAACTATATATAGTTTTCATTTGGTGTTTTGTACTTAAACATTCGCTATTTAGTCAGAACCACAGTAATACTTGAAACTGAATGAAAAAATGAGACAATAAATACAAAAAGGAAAGGATGATCAATGAGTACCATCACTGACAGTTAGGTTTAAACTTCTTACTTAATAGATAAGAAGGGAGTTCAAGCTAAATGTAATGGAAGGATTAGACAATGGATACAAAAAGGAAGGATGGTTAATGAGTACCATCAATGACCATCATTTCCTCTTCGTATTCAGTGTCTACTAATTCAATTACATTTTCTTCCTCAACTAAATATAGTTTATATTTGGTGTTTTTTTTTTTACTTAAACATTTTCTATTTAGTCAGGTTCACAAAAATACTTGAAACTAAATGAAAAATGAGTGATTAGATAATGGATACAAGAAGGGAAGGATAGTCAATGAGTACCATCAATGACATATATGGTTTAAACTCTCTACTTAATAGATAAGAAGGGAGTTTAAACCTAAATGTAATTGAAGGATTAGACAATGGATACAAAAAGGAAAGAATGATCAATGAGTACCATCAATGACAATCCTTTTCATTTTATATTCTTTGTCAAATCACTCATTATATACAATCATATTTATTCAGACAATATGACAACAAAATTTTACAAAATTTATTATAACAATATGTACAATTATTTAAATAAAAATATTTGTCCTTTCTCCTACTTATTTTATATATATATATTTATATATATATATATATATATATATATATATATATATATATATATCTTTATTCAGACTATATAGATAATTTTAACAATATAACAATATAAATAATAACAATACATGTAGGTGTTAGTCTGTCTGGGCTATCGACCAGAGGTCTTTCTGCCCTTTATTTTTTATTTTACTAGATATATTTCGGAAACTATGTTTCCATCTTCAGTAGTTGAAGTTTTATAAACTACTGAAGATGGAAACATAGTTTCCGAAATATATCTAGTAAAATAAAAAATAAGTAGGAGAAAGGACAAATATTTTTATTTAAATAATTAAAGTCTCCACAACCAACAACCAACATAAAGAAGATTAATATGTACAATTGTTTTAGTAGTATGTCATGGGCTATCGACCATAGGTCTTTCTGCCCTCACTCATTATTTATTTAGTTTTAAGTATTATTGTGGTCGTGACTAAATGGCAAATATTTAAGTAAAAAAATCAAGTACATTCATAGAGCATATCTCTCAAGACCTCCACACCATATCAACCCCCCCCCCTCCCTGTATTGGCGAAATGAGGGAAAATTGTTATTTTAGAGGATCTTGTTTATTTATTATCCAACAAAAAATGGATGTTTTTTTTTTTCTGAAAAACAGTAAAGGTATAATAATTTACTTAGAATAAGGGAATCAAATTGATTTAAGCGTGTATCAATATTCTTAAAATTCAACAATTCTTTATAACAAATCCAAGAGTTATATATGATTCGTTACATATTTGACATCCAGTTCTGGGAGACCTATATCTATGACACTATCTACTATAAAATTAATCTGTATGCTATAATATACTCATACTTGTTTTGATTTTTTCTTGGTGATTTTTTTTTTTTTTTTTCATTTGATACAGTAATGCATTTGATGGTCGAGACTCGATATAGCCAACAACGAAAGACTGACAGTGCTAAGCAGAGTCGACAAAAGGATGACGGTAGGAATTATTACTGGCCACTTTCACAGGAAAGTAATGAAAATGACACAACAAGACTATTGCAGGGGCTGCAAAGACGAGGAGGAAGAAGAGAGAGTTCTTCACTTCTTGGGTCAGTGCCCCGCTTTGGAAGGAATTAAAGAACAATTCCTAGGAATTACTCGCATTAATGGGATGACAGACCTATTACCACACAAGGGCTTAGTCAACAACATTAAGAGGTCCAATTAGTTCTAGAGAATTGTACAGGGGGAAAGCAATTATTTTCCTCTACTTACCACAATGGGCCTTGAAAGGCCTAAGTAAGCCTATGGCTGCTACTGCTACCTAACCTAACCTAATACATTTGTTATGTTCCATATTTTGTTTCACCACATTAACTCTTTTTTTAGTAAAAGTTTCTATTGAAATGGTTGGAAATATGTCACTATTTTTTTTTTTTCAAGATTTTGTATAAATCTTTATTTAGGACTAATGTTTACAATATGCATACAATACAATACAAAATATTATAAAATATCATACAGTACATACCTGTCCCGAATTGGCTATCGACCAGCGGTTTTTCTGCCAATAAGATTTTGTATTAAACGAATAAACGACATTTCCTACTAATTGAACAAAAAAGATGAGAATAAGATAAAAATAAACAAGGAAAATTCATCAAAATACTCAGCACATTCCGGACATTCCAACGTAAAAAAAAATAAGGTAGATAAATAAATTTCCTCGTCGGAAAATTTGCGAGGGGATCGGGGAGCCGATGGATGTCTAACTCCCCTCACGCCCTAACCTTTTAACATTGACATTTCGTCGTACGGCGAGCAATAAAGCGGCACACGTTTTACTTTATACGGGCGCCGATAAAATAAAACGCTCTCCGATATCATTTTATAATAACAACGGCGAAATTTGCAATAACCCTCCCACCCTCCGGGGGAGGAGGAGGACGTTATAAAACGGCGGCGAATAAACATCGAACGTTCCGCCGATATAAATTTCGCCGTTTTCATATTTCATAATGGTGAAAAAAGCGAGTGGTGTGCACAGAGAGAGGAGCGAATGCACTTTTGTTATAGTTCGAGAAAACGGCGCACGTCTCTTCTTTATTCCAATTGCGCGTGTTTATATCATCGGTGTGCACAGTAAAGTTTCATTGCTCCGGTTTTATGTTTCCGTATTGCTTTTTGAAATGCGATCGCTGTTTCTGCATGAATTTCCCTTTGCTTCACTTAAAATTGTACTTTTTAATAAGCGACTGTATTGCGCCTCGACAGAAAATATCAATTCATACTGAGACAAATAAGGAAATTATATAAATATTACCACCAAGAAAACTTCATGTTCTCACCAAGAAACATACTGTGTTTAATGAAAATTCTAGGTGTTTTTTTTTTTTTAAATAAAATAATGTAAAATTTATTAACTTTGGTCGTGTACATACTCACTGAGTAAATGTATTATACTAGCTCTGATAAAACTAAATTTAAGTTTTTTTTGTTCAATAATTGATAAGGATTTAACATTTTCTTGTAAGCAAACAAAAAAATTAATATTTTTAACATTCCTTATACTTATATCAAAATTCAATAAATGTTTTTAGAACATTAAAATACTATTTTTAGATTATTTTATATAACTTTCTACTTGTTCCTTAAATGTTCTCTTCCCCAGAGTGCTTTGATTTTACATACAAACACCTAGAATTTATTCGACAATTTTAATGAATTTAACAGAAATTTATGATTTCAATGAACATACTGCGTTTACTAAAAATCAGAACACCAAGAATTTATTGAACAATTTTAATTAATTTTACAAAAATTGATGATTTTAATGAACTGTACCGATGATCCAAAAATAAATTGGTTTGACTCTCATTTAATGTTATTTTTTTATTGACCACCACCATTATGAAGAGCTGATGATTTTTTAATGTATCTGCTTCTAATATACTAGTAGGCTGTGATACCTTTGACGTTTCAATCATAATAAATTAAAAACAACACAAGCGCCATCTTTCGCCTAAATTCATGTGGCATCATCAACGATTCGGCTCTACAAGGTTTACAATCGAGAATCGTTGTTTCGTCTATTAAAGGAAGGCGAACTCGTCCCGTTTATGAGAATAGGAAACGACGTTCCAGTTTTTAAATTTCGAAAAGATGCCCCGCGCACAATATCATCATCTAAGTGATTTTGGTAGGGGTTGTATTATTGGCATGCGAGACACGAGATTTTTGAATCATGCTATTGCCGAAAGGGTCGTACTGTATAGATAATTATACTCTGCTGATTTAGATGATCCGAAGCTAAGGAAAATCGACGTAGATCTGGATCAGTACTGCCAAGTAGCACTACTGGACGTGAAGATGAAGCTCCATGTCTGACTTCCTTTAGCAGATTAGCAACAACGCGCATTGGGTAATGACTCTATATGGGCAAAGAGTATCCATGGCTACTGTTTTTAGAAGAATTCGTACTTTTAGTACTAGATCCTACCGTCCATTATTGTGTTTGCCTCTTACTCCGAAGCATCACAGTGCAAGACTTGATTGGTGTAGAGAAAGACAACAGTGAACCCATTACTGGAATAACATTACGTTCAGTGATGAGTCTCAGTTCTGTTTATGGGCTCATGATGGTCAAGAAGAAGTGGGACGTGGTGAACAGAGAATTTTACAATTTTCTACTGAAACAACCTACAACCCTTACACATGGAGCCATGGTTTGAGGGCGATAGGATATGGTAGTCGGTAGTCTTCTAGTTTTTATTGAGGGAAGACAGACTGTCTTATGTTTCTGTATATTTGTCTTTTATATTTAATTAATTTTAGGACGTAATTAGGAACAGGGTACTTGTAGGATTGCTTATTTTTATTATGGACGTGATGTTTCTAATAGATTGGGGCAAGGTATCATCGAATAGGAATATGACATTATCATTTATGTTGGGATGTTTTGTTATAAAGTGCGAGACGTCTTTTGTGATTGTATTAATTTTGCAGTTTTGGTAGTCAAATGTAAATTCTGGGGTTAATGAAGGTGTTTTGGGTTAAATCTAGTGGGATTTGGATAGGATAAATGGTTGCAGTATAGATCCTGACCTATACTGCAACCATTTATCTGAATGGGTGACTGAATGGATTAGGTGTTTTAGGTTTTGGGTACATAGAAAAACACTTGGTGTAGAGAATTGGTTGTCGTTCATCATGAAAGGAGAAGAGGTATGGATGCGCGGGGTAAATGCTCAGGAAGTAGTTGTTTCAATAGATGTTTGTAAAACTTACAGTGTAAGTATTTTTTGCAGTTGGAAAAAGGGATTGATCGAATTTTATTGATCATTGCCAGAAATTTTCCTTGTTTAATTTCATTGTAATTTAAATAGCTGCAAATGTGTGAATTATCTTTGTTTCATTTTATTTTATTTAAAAAATCTTTAGTTGTGTTCGCGTTAATTTTATAATTAACAATTAATACGGACACAATACAAAACTTTTTATAGCTTTGTATTTTTTCATTTACTTTTATGCTAGTTGTTGAATCAACCTTTATTTAATCTGATTATTATTCGTAATTTTTCATGTCAAAACATATAAATTACAGAATTCACTGTGATTAATTGTCTTTAAATAAGTTGGTAATATCACAGGCAACACAATTTACATTTACTGACAAACAATATTCACTATTTTTAGAATATTTCATTAGGGTAATGTTGGAAACTTTTATTACATTCGATGTTTGTCATTTATAAAACCCTTTATGCATGAGCGCTCGTTCGGTTATTTATTTATCAAAAGAGATGCTTTCATTCCGCGCGCCAGATTAAAACCCTTTCGGAGTCACAATCACAATTCAATTTCTTGGAGGTCGTTAGTTTACGCTGCGACGATTAAAATCCCCCGCTTCCACGATATTTTCTATTTACATCACAAAACGGCTAGAGGAGCGTCGTTCGCCCGCCTCTCGCCGGGGCGAAGACAAAGGCCCGTTTCCCATTGTTAACTTTTTACCGTTTCCCTCCGCCGACACGGAAATAAACTACGGCGTTAATTTTAATAAACTTAATTCCGTCTCGAAAATGAAGCCCATGCCTTAATTAATCGCGCGCGCCACCTTTTCCGCACTTATTTTCTTTATTATTATTTTTTGTTTGTTTTAACGACCCGGGCATTAAAGTCGGAGTTTACGTCTCTCGTTCCGACAAAGTTATAGCGCCGGCGTTATTAAAACTTCTTCCCCTCCTACAAGAATTTATTATCATAATAATA
Organism: Philonthus spinipes; assembly: GCA_963082785.1. NCBI lineage: Eukaryota > Metazoa > Arthropoda > Insecta > Coleoptera > Staphylinidae > Philonthus > Philonthus spinipes. Next base: position 24,240,547 of record OY720304.1, on the reverse strand, counting down.
ATCATTATGATACTAATTAAAAAAAAGAGAGAAATCATTCAATTTACAATCCCACTACAGATTTGCTATTGCAATACATAAATAATGAAATTTTTAATGCGTTAAGCACCATTTATGAGAATTAAATCCGGAAACGTGTCTACAGATAACTACAGATGCACGAATTCAAATGCCTAGAATTCATGCATCTGTAGTTATCTGTAGCAACGTTTTTTAATATACTGAATAGCTCAGAAAGAATTAGAGTAGAACAAATGAAAAAAAAAATAAATAAATAAAAGTATTAACATTATTAAATTTGTATTAATTCCAAGAGAGTATGCAGGTATAAATAATTTAAACAAGCACACTCGATTGTAACTCGGGTTTTAAAAATTTCAGTGCTTGCAATTTATTATTAAGTTATTGTTGTAATATAACCAATCTTAACTTCACATACGAAATTAAAAAAAAAGTGTATGAAATGAAACATTTACTTCGAAGTACATTTTCAAACAGTAAATCGAGAATATCGTAACTTTTTTATATATCACTTTTATTTTTCACTTGTGCTGTTACTTATTTTAACCACACGATAATCATAAGCTACGAGTTTTTATATTCCGAAAATAATTCTATGCAACACAAAGCAATTACATAAAAAATGTTGTATTTAAAAAAGAGCATTTATAACACCGACAGTGTATATTTAAAGTTGTAATTCGTTAAAAGTAAAAAAAGGAAAATGTAACTGAATTTTAGTATTAGTGTAATTCAATATTCAGCATGGTTTATATCTAAACCAGTAACAATTGTTTTCATGGGTATTCAATTTATAAGCCGATTAATTGAAACAGAGAGTGTTCATTTTTATTTCAAAATCATGGCGAAATTAATACATTGCAGAAAATCCATCACAAATTCAGTAATATAGGGGATTTAAAATTTAAAAAAAATGAAAAGAGCGGAATTTACAGTTTTTCAGAATACATTAAATAATTAAAAATTTATAGTGAGAATGAAATTGAAGGGATATATTTAAAAATATTAATTTGTAAATTAAATTCACTTGGTTTTGTTTCACTTATTTGTATTTTATTTTCTACTAGTTTCGGCTTGATGCCATTATCAAGGATGATTCTTGATAATTCCGATAAGTGAATTTAATTTACAAATTAATATTTTTAAAAAATGTTTTACCAAGTGATTAATGAGAAAAAAGTGTCCGATATATTTAAATTAAATAAAAAAATGAAAATAATTAATAAATTACCTCTTAGTTTCTTTGACATTTTGACTTATGCTACGTATGTACATTAAAACAAATGTTCAATAATAGACGTATTGTTGCATAACAATAACAATTGTAGTGTAATAATTTTTTATTATGAATTATTCTATAACTTTAAATTCAATTTTATTAAATAAAATAAAACAAAGATTATTTGCAATTATTTTTAAGTTACAATGAAATTAAACAAGAAAAATGTCTGGAAATAATCAATAAAATTGGATCAATCAAAAAAAAAAACAATGCTGTTTTTTTCACGCCGAGTCGATATTTTTTGTTTGGAACCGAAAAATCCACACATTGCACCGAGCGCGGTCACTTTGATCTGAGATCCCGATTAAGACGGTATGTAAAAATTGTTTAACAACAAAGGGCTTACAGGACAGAGCTGTATTGATGAAGGATGAATGCCGAAACACGTGTCTACAGTTAGCCTTGCAGTTGTTATTTATGGTTTTCTTTCATTAAATATGTTCGACTCAAACCGTTGCAATGCACAATAGTACTGTACAACAAATATCTATTGTTGTTTCAAAATAAATTTGTCAAGAACTTATAGTGTAAGTAATTTTTGCAGTTGGAATAATTGGAATTTTTCTGATAATTTCCAAAAATTTTCCTTGTTTAATTTTATTTTCGGAAATTCCTTTATTATGTTTTCATTATACAATAATTTATACAGGGTGTTCAATATGGGGTGTGGGTCTTCTACGTGAAAATTTACATACATATAGAACTATCCCCACGAGTGAGTGTAACAGTGCACAAATTCAAAATAAGTGTCAGGGAAGGGTTGGAGGAATGCATCAATAGTGAAGGTGCCTATTTTGAGCAAATATGTAATTAAACCTGTAATAAATAAATAATAAAGTATGTATAAAGCAATACTTTTTGCTGTATACCTACTTTTGGGTCAGTCTACCTTATGGTAGCTAAATAACCTAAAAAATTACCATCAACCATACATCAATTACATAAGGAAATATTATTTTATAAATTTATTTAATTCATATTTTTAATAAAACTTTAATAAAAACATTAAAGATTTATTGTTGTTTTATTGTCAGTTTTAACAATATATTAAATATATCTTTTACAAACAAAACAAAAGTAAGTCCAAAATGTTTAATATTTTCGGTAAAATTCCTAATAATTTCCATGATTCGGTCTTTCGATTTTCCAGGCTATTGAATTTGTTAATATTAATTATTAAAACTAAATCGTTTCACACCATAAATGTAAATTTTCAAAATTTGAGACCTTTTGAATTAAAATCGATCACATTATTTCTTAAAGCATTCTGAGATATAAATCTGCACTCGTTACATGTACGCATTATTGCAACATAGACGTATTTTTAGCGTTTTCTATTCGTTGTAGATTAGAATCTAACCTGTGAGGATTCACTTCAGTTAAAAACATGTATTGAATATCGTAATTTTTAATTTATTATAGAGCATTAATTGCTCTATAAAATTCAGTGTAAGGAAAATGCAACAATCACAACATTAAAAGCTAAAAAAAGTACCATTTTTCAAATAACCAAAAAAACATTTTCTAAACATCCTAACATACAGGGTGTTGAAATAGTTAACTAATATATACAATTAATGTGACAAAAATGAAACTTTAAAGGATGTGATCATCTTATTGTTGGGGATTAATTTTTTAGTTATTTAGTCCTAAACGCCTCACCATGAGGCTGAGCATTGTGGTTATTGCATTTTCCTTACTGTAATGTTTTAATGGCACGGTTGTTTATATCTATTATAATTTATTTATTTAACGGATTTACCTTTTTACAAATCTACAAAACAATTAATTATATGTATGTAAAGTGGATTGTATAACAATAATAAAGAAATAATATTCATTGATCTATAATAACTAAAAAAAATCCGACAATAACATCACAATATCTTGTAATGTTTGACAGTTAGTGCTTTTATTTTTGTCATAAGTAGATATTAATTAAATAATTGAACAATCTGTATTTTAAGACGTTTAGAAAAATTTACGTTAGCCATCTGAAAAGGGGCTTAAAATGATACTTTTTTGAGCTTGGTGCATCCTTTAAATATATGTCTATATCAAAACAAAATCTTTGAGGTTACGCGTTTTTGCGATTTTTAATATAATTAATACTACATGCATGATTTATGAACAAACAAAATATTTATAAAAAATACGTGCTTCTGATAGGTGGTAATGTTAAAAAATAACAATTATAGTTATGATTAATATAACAAAATGAGAATTATTACACCTTATTGTATATATCGTCTCAATTTGATAAAACCACCAGAGGTGTACCTCAGGGATCAATACTAGGACCTGTTAATATGTAAAATTTCATATGTACGAAGATAACAGTTGCTACAATCATTCAAAAGATGCGATCTTATTAAAGCTGTAAATGATATAAATTTCGATCTACAAGCATTTGCTGATGCATGCACTCAACATGGTTTACAAATTAACCCTAATAAATCAGTAGTTATACTGTTCAGTAAAAAACTAAATGAAAACGACATGCATTTCTCTCAAAAATCAAAAGTACATTGTTAAGAACTTTTGATTTTTGTCAAAAGTACATTGTTAAGTACATTTGATTTTTGTCTATGAAGCCAAAATTCGTGGGTTAATTGTTAATAATAAATTAAGGTTTTCCTCACAGATTTCAAAGTGTATACGAATTGCTTACTGTAACCTTAATTTGATTTATGCGGCTAGATCTTTTCTATTATGAAAATTAAAAATTAATATTTTGTTATTGTAGAATATAAAGAATATTATTATTATATTCATGCCAGTATTTCTAACTAATATTAATAACTCTACTGATTAAATAATAATTACATTCTTTAAATTACAAAACGTAAGAATTATTTCTAATTTATAAAACCATGAATAAATTGAAAAGGAAAAGTTGTGTTTACCTTTTTTTACTGCGCGCCGGTTACAATGTGTTTTATCGCTATTCTTACCTTGCTCGGTGAAAAATTGAGGGCGATGGGATTGAAACCGGGTTAAATATTTACGCGCACTCGGGTGGTTCTCGTTAAAAGGGCGCCGGTGGCGGTGGAGTGTGTCGCGTCTTTTGATGTTCGCGCGCGGGCGGTTTGCTAGGCACTACTTAAGTGCATTCCTATGGAGTAAGTTTCGTTTAATTATATAATTGAGGAACTTCCAATGGTGTGACAGGAATGGAAGGGGCGGAGATGAGGACGGAATTGAAATTATATTTAGTTTTGATTTACTCCCGATGTGCTCGCGTGTATTACTCATGGTCAGTTTTGTTTTTGTTTTCTGTCTATATTATAAACGTAGAATCGAAACATGAGCTATAAAATAAATTAATTTAATTGAAAAAAACACTGTAGACCCAAATCGTGGAATTATGCAATAGATGGTGCTTGCATTATCTGTCAATTATTATGATGCTTTTTATTATTTAAATAAAAATGGTTGAAATATATTTATTTCAATAAAATAAGTAGCTGAATGGACAACCATTTTTATTTAAATAATTAATGTCTCCACAATCAATATAAAGATGAATAATGCTTTTTATTATTTTTATAGTTTGTAAATATAATTTTTATTTTTGATATTGATGCTTTTTGTTATTGGTCATTTACAATTGATTTGAAAAAGAGCTATTGCGTGTAAATATAATTTCTATTTTTGATATTGATGCTTTTTATTATTGGTCATTTACAATTGATTTGAAATTATAGTTTCGACTATTTTTAACTATTTTTGATAATGGCTACTATATTATCAAAAATAGTTTAAAATAGTCGAAACTATAATTTCAAATCAATTGTAAATGACCAATAATAAAAAGCATCAATATCAAACATAAAAATTATATTTACACACAATAGCTCTTTATGGGCATATATTAGTACAATATTATCATTAAGAAAGGATTCGGGATTAATTGAGACTTTGTGTACTTATGATGCTTCCAGTAACCCTATTTAAAACCGTTTTCGGTAAAATTGATTAGTGAAACTTCACCCTGATCGAAAGTGTGATTTTCTTTCAAAATATAGTTGGTATATGTTATGAGGAACTTTAAGTTTTTTTTTATTATAGGGTTACGTACTGGATAGTGGAAACTATAATCACAAAACTAAGGAAATTTTACAAAAGTTAAATAAAGTAAAATATGTTATATTGGACGGAAAGACCATTGGTTGATAGCCAATTAATTGATAGAAATTATAATTTTTAATTTTGTATATTTTTCTGTAAATATCTGTTAAGGTTGCGGTTTAGTAGAAAGAGATAGCTATATAGTAAAATGGAAATAATCGTTTGAAAAAAGTGCCATTCTTTTAGATTTTATAATATGAATTTGTATTTACTTTTTTTATCTACCAAGTATAAATTATCAGTTTAAATAAAAAATAAATCGTTAATTTTCGTGTATTACGTCAATTTACTAGTTCAAGTTAGAAAAGAAATTTGTAAGATATAATGAAATTAATAGGTCATGACTGCTAAGTTATTTGAATGCAGAATTTAGTGTAATCCTTTAAATTTTCATTGCACAAATTTTTATTAGCAAAAATATAATTTGAAATTTGCTATAAATTTGATCAATTTTCATTGTTTTTCACACAACTAAACATAAAAATAATTTTTAATTCATCTGATGAAATTCCTGCTTATTTTAAGATTACTTTGATGTATAATATAATATTGTTCATTGATCACAACAGCAATCTAACTCGAATTAGTGATTGCCAATATTTATATAGCTATCTCTTTCGCCTAAACCGTACCCTTAATAACGATTTTGTAAAGGGTGATTCTTGACTAATACTCATAATTGTGAGAAAATATAGTATGTCAAGAATCATCCTGTATATGTGTTTTTTTATAATATTTAATATATACTACAAAGTGTGCAATATTTAATTATTTGTTACTTTACAATAACAGTAATACTGTCGAAATTTGAGTCGTCATAAAATAAATAGCAATAAAATATATTAAATATATTTTTTTCTTTAAAATAAAAATGTGTGGTTTCAGAAGAAATGTGTGTATAATTAATATGACTATATAAAATCGATGAAACAAGATTTTTACTCCGAATTAATTGATAATTATCGAATGATCCGAAGTGTAATAAATTAATTAAACGCGGTATGTCCGTTGCCGGGCTGGCCATAATTGGGAATTCAGGGCTTGCACTTTCATCTACACGTAGTTGCATCAGATGCATGAAATATGCATGTACCCGAATGCCTAACGTAGTAACGTGTTCCTCTGTCAACGAAAATTACTAATTAAAATTAATGAATGGGAACGTGCGCTAACAGCGAAACTAACTTTCCGCGGACCGCCGGCTAACAAGGACTAATGCCAATGCCACCATTGATTTTTCCTCACTCGCGCTGAACTCGTGCACGTGTTTATACTTTTTTTTCTGGTGAATTCATTTCGGTTTTGATACGTCGGAATTTGATGGGTTTGTTCGGTGATTAATTCCGTAAAACGGTTTTCGTCTGCCGCGATGGGAAAGATTGATTATTTGCTGCCTGCTACCGCTGCCGCTGATGAGTTTCTAAATTGAAAGATAATAGTTGTTGAAGTGTTGCGGATCTAAGTTCGATTCCTAGTAATTGCTTTTTGATGGCTTCATCATTAAATAAAATATATCTCAACATATAATTATTGAATTGTTGAAGTTTCTACTTCTGTATAAATATTACTTTTCTAATAAAAACCAAGTATTAATGATTATTTAAATAAAAATACTTGTCCTTTATCCTACTTATTTTTTATTTTACTAGATATATTTCGGAAACATAGTTTCCCAAATATATACAAGTATTTTTATTTAAATAATTAAAGTCTCCACGACCAACAACCAACATAAAGAAGATTATTAATGATTAGTTGTTTACATTTAATTACACTTTTTTTAATTTACACGACTGGTTTTACTTTATACAGCATTATAAAGAGTGAAATTATAAAGGAAACTGACATGGTTATAGAGGGTAAGTCATCGAAGTGCCCGTCTTTGATATCTCCCTTGTCGTTAGAAATTCAGCTTTAATTTATCAAAAAAACTTGCTTCGCTACTGAAGGTGCATAATATAAAATTATTTTTATATATACAAGGTGTCTTATTATCCCAGAATTCATATGAACTTTGTTATTTCAAATGAAACACCCCATATACTATTTTTTTATTTAAATTTTCATTGCATCAATATCATTATCCCGGAATTCCTATGAACTTTGTTATTTTAAATGAAACACCCTATTTCCTATTTTTTTTTATTTGATTGCCCTTTAAATTATCATTGCATCAATATAACATTATTGGTAATTTTGACTGCATAAAAAAATATTTTCTAAAAATGTTGACAGTTGAGCGCTTTATTCTAACGCTCTTAAATATTCATTCATTCATGGTTATTGGGCCAGAAAAGGTCAGAATAATTGGGATGTTAAGCTTCCAAAGGTAATAATGGCTTACCGTATAAACACTCATGATATCACGGCATTTTTGCTTATGTTTTGTCTACCAGTTGCTCAGTACGGAGTTCCTCCGGATAATTCTTATAGTTTAAATCAGGAATATACTCACTATTTAAAAACAGCTCTAGATGTGAAACTAGGTGTTGAGGTATGTAAGAGTCACACGAGACGGCAAGTCAAACCTTCCTAGTTTCACATGAGCGGCAGAAATTGAATTACGACTGGTATGCCTGGCTAATAATATACCATGTGCGTAATACTGTCTGGTTTTATCAAAATATGATTAGGATAGGATATGATTACATCGTCCATGGACAAGACCATACCGAATAATAAATAATATGGGAATGGGTACTTTCAGAATTCAGCATTGTGCTCACAAGTACAAGAGGCTTGTAGTAGACCAAGATATAGATATTAGGTTATATTGGGTCATTATGAAGTGAGTTAGCCTCTCATGAACTGATCTATTATTCTGCAGTACACCAAGATAGGTTGAAACCATATATAGAAATACCAACTCCACAACAAGCTTGTCACGAAGAACAATTAGCTAGACCACCGGATGTTCACGCAAACAAATGCCATTTCAGCGGAGATGAGAAAAGGATGACAAATACGTTCGATATAATTTGGGACAGCCTCTTTCAGATCCTGATGCTGTTCCTAATATTTAAACTCTACCACCGAAGATACCCGCGAAAATTGGAAGCAGGTCTGTGTGGACACAGACAGCTCGTATCTAGTTTCGTCTCTTGGTTCGTAACCTGAGTCTAAAGGGAGAGACGAGTTATATTCAAAGGGAAATTCTGATGATTAGTACTTATCAATAGACGAATACGTGGAGAAAGAAGAGTGATGATCACAGCGAACCATTGGGGTCTGGGGATGTAGTAAATCAAAATAAATAAAAAAGACAGATGTTGACTAGTTATCACATCTGTCTTTTCAAATTTAATGAAATGTTCAGCCACCATTCATCTAGTGGATAACTAGTGGCGCTTGCGTCGTCTTTAATTTATTATATTCAACTGTTGTTGAGCCTCAGAAGAGAGAGTTGCTTCAACGTGTAGCTAAGGATATGGCAAAACTGCGAATTGAAACTTAGTACCGAGTGTTTGTCGAGCAGAATACGCTGAAGAGGCAAGCTTGCGAAAGATTCCTTCGAAACAGGCTGTTAATATAAAAAAAAGTGACTCGAGATAAAAAAATCTTTATAAGTTAAGTATTTGGCTTTGTGTTAATAAAAGGCTGCGTTACAATTATTAATTATCGATCATCGGTCGACAGCCAATTGGCAAACTTTTACAATATACTAGGTTATTATAAATGATTGACCCATTTTTAAAAATTCGTATTTATTAAAGAACAAATCCAAAATTAATATTCTTTGTAGCCATAAAAAGAATACGTTTTTCGAGTCGCAATGTTGAATGTGAATTTTGAATACCCCAAACGAAAACATTGTGTCTGTTGACTTTTCCATTAAGGTTGATCTTACATTATTTCTGGAACATAAGCACAAAATTCGAGACACTTCTCTTTATCACTAGGGTTGAAAGCCTACACAAGTTGCAATCTGTAGGGCTTGGACAGCAAAAGTCATCTTAGAATGTTCCGTATAGTTGGTTGAGGTATTCTAATGGTAGACTTACTTGAACTGCGAACAAAACTTCATTCAATACGTCTCACGCGGTTGGCTTTTTCTTTTACACACTCTTCCAGTCTGTTGAAATTGATTAAACCAGGGGCTAATTAATTTTCTAGTTAGTGAAGTTGGTTAGTTGGGAATTATAAGGCGCTTCGATATTTCTGGTCATTCGGGCTCAAAAGGTGGACATATTAAACATTTATAATGTATTAAAAAAAAACTTTGAAACTTTCTTTTATGGCTACAAAGATTGTTTTTGATTTGTACTTTAATAAATACGATTTTTAAAAATGGCTCTTTCATTTATAATAATAAAATATTATTAAATAAAATGAAATGAAAAAAGGATTGGTCGAATTTTATTGATCATTGCCAGAAATTGTAAAAACATTGTAACAATATATTATGTCGTAAGTAGATATTGTCAAATAAATAAAAAACACAATATCATTTTAATTTCACTGGTTTTTATTGTAGAAACGCTGCTATAATTGTTTCGCCAACACAGAGGCATCATCAAGCAGATTGATCATGATGATGTTGAAGAAATAATTTTAGCAGTGTTTCTGTAATAAAAAAAAAACGTGAAACTAAAATACTATTGTGTTCTTATATATATATATATATAACAATCTTTATTAACAATTAAGTTTACAATAACGTAACAAACATTGATTATGTATATCAAACATAAATTAATTAATTGTTAAATGGCTATCGACCAAAGGTCTTTCTACCTTGTGTTCTTATTTAATTGAGGATGTGCAGTTTCATCAAGTGATAGCCTCAACCACTAAATTAGTAAATAATGTATTATATTTGTCAATAAATATTATATGAATATATGAGAAAATCTCTTTTTATTATAAATTTTATTAAATAACTAACCAAATGAATACAAATCTGTGTTATTATTATTCAAATACTTTGTACTTACTTTGCACAATAAGGTTTTAAAATCTTGAAAAAATATATATATATATATATAATTAATTTTTGTACCCAATAAAAGATTAAACACACTTTATATTATTTTTGTTTTTTATACGTAAATAGATTTTAGTCATGAATAATTTATAAATCAATAATGGTGACTTTTTAAAGTATCATTTTGAATATTCCTTCTATAAATATTCATTATTGCGACGCGACGTACTTTCCTGGAGTCCGCAACAATTTCACAACGCCTGAATAAATGAAGCAAAATTGCATTTAAATCGCTCCACCGGATCGAGGGGTTTAAATTTCAACACAAACATTTGTTTATTAATAAACAATAGCTAACTGTATACAATTGCGGGTGCGTATAATTTTATTGTAAGTTATTGCAGCAATTTGCAGGGCAAACAATCATGTCGCGCGGAACGTTTGCGGGATTTGTCTTCCAGTTTCCTGTTTGCACTTTATATTTAAATATCCTCGGCAAATACACTCCCCTTCCCGTTGTCTCCCGTAAACCCTTTAATCCTCGATTTATTTCCCTTCAAAACGCCCCCGCCGCTAGCGTGATTGACGAGGAAATAATCAAAGTGGAAATTTATGTCTTCATTTTTCATCCGTTATCCTTTAAAAATTTCCTTAACCCGCCGCGGGAATTATCGGCTCCCATATTTCCCTCCCTGACGCCGACCCTTTAACTCCCCCTGGAGGGCTGTGCATGACTGGGGACCCAAATTCGGAATTAATTACTGGTGGATGTCGTTTGGCACGCAGGCATAATTTATGGCCGCCTAGGTCAGTTCGTGTATTCATAAATTTTTGGGGCGTTGACTTTTCTTTCTCGATTTACGTTCGCTTTTTTTATGTTCTGGTCGATTGTAAATGTTGGCTGATTTATGAGGGATTTGGTCTTAAAATTGTTTCGCGGAAGGAGCTGATTCCGTGGAAATCTATTTCTGGATGTAGGAGAAGCCTGGTTGAGTCTATTTGATGGGAAGCGGCGCGACGACGGAATTCTTCCTGTCTTCGGTTTGTTATGTAAACATTGGGATTATGTTTGTGTTATATATATATATATATATATATATATATATATACATACATATTAATTATTTTATTACAAAAATAACACATATTTTTATAAAAAATATTTATTTGTATAACTGCAAATTTTATTTTGATAATAATTCAATTCATTTTTAATAACTAAGGCTTTAATTTCGGTTTTTTCCGAATAAAACATTATTTTTCTACCTTTATACAAATAAAAGTAAAAAAATAATTTAATAAACATAGATAAGACAAGTTCGCTTTCCTTAAGTGGACGAAACAACGATTATTGGTCGTCTACTTTTTATACCCAAATTGTTAACGATGCCACTTGAAATTAGGCAATAGATGGCGCTTGTGCTGTCTTTCCAACAAGTAAATAATTTTTAATATATATAAATATTCATAGCATTCAGAAAATTGTAGCCAATCGTCGGACTTCGAACGACAGACACCTCTAGCGCGACTAGCAAAATCCAGGAGGTGTCCTACTCCGGGGAAGGACGGAGGGATGCCGTGGTTCTGAAAATACTTGACGAGAAAAGAAGTCACTAACATCGACGATTTCAACAACAGCTTCGGGAATCATTTACGAATGAGTTCAAGATTATTTTCGGCGAAGATAAGATGACCACCAACATCTCCACTGAATGATGAAAAACATTTCGATGTAGGGGGGTTTCCACCGCCTTCCCTGGAGTGACATTTTTCGTCACCATTGAAGAAAAATCACCTACGCACATTCGCAGTGAGTAGGTGAAACATTGTACATAGAAGGGTAAAAGAATGTAATAATAATAATAATATTTTTATTTTTCCATAACAGAACAATTTATTAGAAAATATATAGATTTTTAAAAATAGTAAGTGTATACAATAAAATGAATGTGTTTGACTGTCTTGTGTTATCGTACCAATGTCTTTTTGTCCTTACAGTTTCATTAAAATAAGGTCTAATAAGAGTATAAATTAAAAATTACAATTATAGAATTATTGCATTGAGAGTGAATCAAATATAAATGTGATTTTTGTTCCTGGACGTCGAATAACATGACTGGAATTGAGAGAGCCAATCATTTTCTGTACTTTTCTTTCTTTCTTAATCCTATCCTCTTTTACCCGTTTCTGTACTTTTACGACATAATAATACAAAATGACTTTAAAACGTTTATTGAGATAAAATAAAATAATATTTGTATTTTTCATACTGTTTTTATAATAATATAAAAATCTTTATTAACAGATATATACAAAAAAATATACAAAAGAAATAATAAAAATTACGAAATCAAATATATAATTTGTATCTGTTAATTGGCCATCGATCAGTTGTCTTTCTAATATTTTTATATATTAGGTTAAATCAGCGATAATTGATATTCTTTTTTGAATGACTTTCGAGCCACTAAAAAATATACGAGCAATATAAATAATTGTAATAAGTGATGCATTTTATAACTCGAATTATAATTACTTACTAATTACTATTTAATTACTTCTGTTTTTATTTCAATTAGAATTATGCATTGTTTCATTTTCGTTTATTATTATTTTTTTTAATGAGGAAAACTTTCATGAGCCACATTACAAACGCTCATTCCACAATTACACGAATACTTAATTCGTCCCGGACTCGTCGATAATTCACAAACGAGGCGCACTCTCGCTACGCGCGAGTGTATGTGTGTGTACACAAGAAAGTTTCCAACTGGAAATTGCGGCATTAAATTCGTAGCAGCAATTACCGGATGTTACTATTATTAATAGGAACGCTTTCAGCGGTGAAAATTGACGGCTCCGCGGCACTGAAACGGATCCAATATGGCGGGGCGCCTCCGGCATCGATTAAACGTCCGCGCCGGCATGATTTGTGGATTCTTGTAAAAATGACAAAACCTCGTAATTATTGCCGCTGTTTAATGGGCCGTACTCGACGCTAGGTAAATATTATGGAAATTGCTTTAGTTTCAGAATGTTGGGGAATTTAATCAATCAAGTTGGAAAACAAATGTTTGCGCGGGAAGTAAAATAAATCTGATGACTAGTTGTTCGTTATAAATTTCAATAATCGATTGTTAAATATTTATATTGAATATTTAATTTAAAAAAAATCAATACTTTTAAAATTCGAATAAAAAAATTGTTTTGTTAATTCATCGACTAGTTGTGTTCCGATTGTGCTTCTCATTTTTTTTTGTAATTTCGCCAAAATTTATCTGTGCATTTTTTTCATTAGTGAAATACGTTTTATTATCTTACAGGAAAGCTGCTTTTAATCTGTAAGTAGTTATTAATTTTATTCGCACCAATTCGCGTGTACACACAAAACACAAATCAATGAAAGGTGGCGATGACAATGAAGACAATTTTAAAATCGATGAAAATATAATAAAAAATGGCTGAAACACCTCCGGTCGATAGCCGATTCATTTACATTTACAAAATATAATTCTAATTTTATATATTATTGTACATACATATACACATTTGAATAAAGATGGTTAGTTATAATAAAAAAGCTCAATTTTGAAACTTTCCTTATTTAGAGTATGTTTTAAAAATTAAAAAATCAGAAAATTGTTTTAAAAAAATTCCAAAATAATCATGAATTTCTCTGATATACATGCCTGTCACAGAAATTCATGATTCTTTATCATGAATTATTTACTCTCCATAATGCAACTTTTTCCCAATTTAAACCACCCTGTATCTTTTGCCGTTTTCAAGATTCCAATGCATTCTAATCTTGGGGAGACGGTGTATTTGTTGAGTAGAAATATTTTTTTCTTCGTTATAACAAACACTAATACTTCTTAATTAATATTTCAACATTTAATGAAATGTTCAGCTACCATTCATCTATCGTATGGATAACTAGTGATGGCCATTTCGGTTTTTCGAACCTCATCAGACTAGTGTGTTCCGTGTGCAATGCCATAATGAAGGCGGCTGACCGGAAATTGTGTTGTGATTATATACGCGATATTAATCATAATAAAGTAAAGAGAACACAATGATTCCAATTCGTCTATCTTGTAGACCCAAATCGTTGACGATGCCACTTGAAATTAGGCAAAAGATGGCGCTTGCGTCGTCTTTAATTTATTATGATTAATAAACTTTTATGAATCACTAAATCCCCCACAAATGAGAACGCTTATTACAACTTCATTAATAATAATAAACCCCAATCGGCGACGACTTTAATCAAAACTAACATCCATTCCACGTTCCACGAGCGTAATTATGAATATTTCACCTGAATCAGAGGTCGAGTAAATCTGGAGTTTACCTGAAACAAAAGAAAACAAGCATTAATAACTGCGGGGTGGACATCCGCCGTTTGTCGAGGGCTGCGAGTCGGCGCGGAGTGGGAGGAGGGAGGGGGTGTAAGCAAAAGCAAACTTTGTGAGCAAACTTTAATTGCGAGATGAGTAATTAAAATTAGAAGGAACGACGAGTTTCGTGCGAGTCCCCGTCCGGGCCCGCCGACTAATTTAATTTCATATCGTAAAAGATTACATCAGAAAATTACTTAAGGGTTTTTTTTATTAGTTGGTTTATGGTACTTGGTAAAAAATGTTTTATTTCAATGTGTCCGGGCGTAGGGGTGCGATGATGAGAGGATAATTGAAGGTATAAAAAAATATTAGTAAAGTTTCTTCACCTTATGCCAGCAGTGAAATCCATCCTTATTGCTCACATAAGGATTTTCGTATTATAAATTCAGCAGTTTTGCTTATTATTAATATATGATAATTGAAGGTATAAACAAATATTAGTAAAGTTTCTTCACCTTATGCCAGCAGTGAAATCCATCCTTATTGCTCACATAAGGATTTTCATGTTATAAATTCAGCAGTTTTGCTTATTATTAATATATGATAATTAAAGGTATAAACAAATATTAGTAAAATTTCTTCACCTTATGCCAGCAGTGAAATCCATCCTTATTGCTCACATAAGGATTTTCGTGCTATAAATTCAACAGTCTTGCTTATTAAGGCCGCATTTATAGTAGAATAACACGATGCTAGACGATAACTGTATCTTAAAATATGATGCAGTTAGATGCATGCGCACACCAAATTGTAATTACACATATACATAATTTCAATTAGATATGCGCGCAATCTAATTTAAATTATCAGTGCCTGCTAAATAAACAGGTCGGAATGTAGGAGTTAGGAAATCGAAATCTCGGAGTCCACTCGGAGTTCACGCGGGAGAATTCATCCGTCTACGAACCATCGTGAGGGATTTATCTCCCGTTTACAATCATTTATTATTTTATATTATTTTCATTATTTTTGTAAGGTTTACTTCTATTTACTTGTTTATTTATATGTATTGCTTTTGCAGTGATTTTAATTCAATTTTTGCAGTTTGTAACTATTTTTTTTTGTAAAATATTTTATGTGTATTTGATTTACTTATATATTTATTTACGGTGCGCATTATTATTGTTATTGTGTTTATGGATTCTGATTGGAAAACTCAATGGTTATACTTGATCAGGGAGTTATTAGTCTAAAGTTTATCAAATCAATTGAATATATTGTTGTATTTTGTAATTACAGATTGTCATTAATTGTAAAAAGGTGATTTTCGTAAATAAAGAATTAATTAATAATAATTTCTTTACCTAATTATTACTTTTTTCTTAGTGATTTAAGAAAAAGTAATAATTTGTATGATGTAGTTATATGAATGTTTAATTATTTTTTGTTGTTGTCTTGAAACAAATCAGTTTTTCATCGAATATGATGAATGATTTAACTCATTTTGAAAATCAAATGTATATGTTTTTATATTAAATAAAAATGATTTGAAAATAATTAATAAATTATTTCCACATTTAGCTTAATTTATTATTTTCAAATCAATTTTATTTAATATATTTAAATAACTGTGACCAAGTGAATGAATGCTCTTTTCTATTTGTATATGTTTTTATTTGTATAGTTACACGTAATAAAAAAAATGAACATATTTTTTCTATAACAATTAAATTGATCATGTAAATAAATACTTTTTTTATATTATTAAAAATTATATATATAGAAATATCTTTATACCTAAAGAATATATACATATTTAATTTAATACATAATACATGAAACAATTTAAAACAAATATATTTTCTTAAAAGAAACTGCTATCGACGGGAGGTCTTTCGGCTTTATTAAAAAATAAATGTTAGAAATGCTTTCATCTTAATAGTAGAATTTAATTATGTACTATGATATTATTCTATACAGTCTAATCCTATTAAATCTTAGTATTTCCTATAACACAATCAAATCTGTTTATTTGTTACAACATTTTACAGTAATTAAATTACCACCCCTCGCCACACATCCACACATATTTACACCCACGCGCACATATAACGAGGGTTTGATACAAACACAGCATTATTACCTCCTTAGACCCCCTCGTGGTGCTCTGCAGATAAATATATCGTATATTTGGGATGCGGTCTCCGGGAATTAGCGAGGCGGATTAACAGAATATCACTAATCCGACAGGGTTCAACACTTACCAGCGGCGCTACGGCTGTTTACAGTGTGTACAAACAACGGCACCGGACCTCAAATAAAACACACTTGAGAGGCACCCCTGAGCACACACACAGTTGCTGATCGATTGATTGGAAGCGAGGAGGCAGATTGATTAGACCGATGGGTTTGTGCTTGTCCTCTTGTAATTAGGCAATGGCTTGTAATTGGCTGATATTACACGTCGTTACTGATGCTACTCCTCATTGTTGATACCGAGAAAAGAAATTCCTCTTTGTATATAATTTATATAATTAATTTTCATTAGAGTCGAATCAATGAATGAAAACATATTAATAATATTTTTAAATATTAATATTGATATTTTTTCGGAAACAAACCAAGTGATTTTAAATAAAATGAAATGAAACAAAGATGATTGACACATTTGCAGCCATTTAAATTACAATGAAATTAAACAAGGAAATTTTTTTGGCAATGATCAATAAAATTCGATCAATCCCTTTTTCCAACTGCAAAAAAATACTTACACTGTAAGTTTTACAAACATCTATTGAAACAACTACTTCCCGAGCATTTACCCCGCCGGACATTGGATTACACAATAGATATTTGTTGTTGCATAACAGTACTGCTGCGACTTGCAACGGTTTGAGCTGTACTGATGAGGGATGAAATCCCGAAACATGTGTCTACAGATAGCCTTGTAACTATTATTTGTTGTTTCATTTCATTAAATAATTTCGACTCAAACCGTTGCAAGTCGCAGCAGTGCTGTTATGCAACAACAAATATCTATTGTGTAATCTAATGTCCGGCGGGGTAAATGCTCGGGAAGTAGTTGTTTCAATAGATGTTTGTAAAACTTACAATGTAAGTATTTTTTGCAGTTGGAAAAAGGGATACATCGAATTTTATTGATCATTGCCAAAAAATTTTCCTTGTTGTTTCGATAGATGTTTCTAAAACTTACAATGTAAGTATTTTTTGCAGTTGGAAAAAGGGATTGATCGAATTTTATTGATCATTGCCAAAAAATTTCCTTGTTTAATTTCATGGCAAGTGATTTTAATTTTACTTTATTCATCTTTTAATATTGAAAGTGTTTCATCAAGTGACAATTAAGAAAGTTATGCAAGAAATATTAATATTGAAATTAAACAAGATAAAATTACAGGCAATGAATCATTTCTTTATTTCCACGTTGCTACAATTATTTACAGTGTACGTTTTTGACAAACATCGATTGAGACAACTACTTCCTGGCATTAATAATTAGCCAGTCATTAGATTATATAATAGATATTTGTGTGCAACGGTTTGAGCAAAAAAAAAACTTACAGCGTAATTAATTTTTGCAACGTGGAAAAATGAATTGATATTTCAAATAAAAAGTGAACTGGCTTTTTATTTGAAATTTACGTTTAGCTGTTTATTTTTTGCTAGTTTTTATAATACTCTAATTAAATTACTAATTTGTGAACTTATTCAAATAAAAATCACTAAATTATATTCAACTATAACTGTAACTATAACAGTAAATTCACTGAATCAATATATTGCTTGAATTTTAGTGATGATTGCCAGTGACTTTTACTTTTTTTAAATTTTAATTCAAATAACTGCAAAGGTGTGAATCATTTCCTTTGAGTTTAAAATTATTTATTTAAAAGTTGATATTAAATTTAGCATTGAAGTAAAGAAAAAAATAAGATAATCCCGATTGATTACATTATCTTAATGGACCATACATCGTTTTTGGAAGCAATTAGATGTTAAATGTACTTGAAATCCGGCGCATTCACCATTTGTAAACCCATATACGTTTTGTATAAGTAATTGAATATATTTAATAATAGCGTGGCTGAAAGACCTAAGGTCGATAGCCGTTTATAAGTTTAGATCAAATATATTGTATAATATATGTATATGTAAATACCACAATAAAGATGATTGTATATATATAATAATAGCATAGAAAGACCTCGATATTATTTTATGTTAGATTATATACAAAATGCTATTTTTCTTCAAATACTAGTCTGTCATGGGTTTTCGACCATAGGTCTTTCTGCCGGTATTTTTTATTATTATTAAATACTACTGAATCTTCATTATTTGAAGATTCGGTTAATAATAATAAAAAATACCGGCAGAAAGACCTATGGTCGAAAACCCATGACAGACTACTAACACAATTGTACATATTGTTATAATAAATTTTGTAAAATGTTGTTGTCCTATTGTCTGAATAAAGATGTTTGTATACATAAAAAAATACCCAGTTTAACCCTTCATGAATTCCTCACTTCATTTCACAACATTAAAGACAATTAAGAGTCCTGTGTGTATCGGACTGAAATAAATTGTGAGATGTTTATAACAGTCACGTGACGAAAAAGCGAAGATTTGACGTGTGTAATGATATATCTTCGTCTATCACGAAATAATATTTGACTCTTACACGTCAGAAATAAATGGTATAAAAAGCAATATTTTTAAGTATTCTAAAAGAGCTAAACAGTTACGAATATTTAAATAGTTTTCAGAAAATATTCAATGCCCTTGATTAGATTAGAAAGATTGCTTAGAAAATTCCTATGGTTGATAGCCCTTATTTGTATGATAAATATTCCACTGAATGCTTGGCAAGTAATGCATTTTCAGTGGAATATTTATTATACATGGTGTTCCACAAGGCTCCGTTTTGGACCTTCGAGGTTTGCTGTTTGACAATTGGAGGTGAGAATCCAATTGTCAAACAGCAAACCTCGACTTCATAATAACGGTAGATTCATATTATCACATTAATCAAATAGATCCAAGCATGTTTTGGCAAGTAATGTATTTTCAGTAGAATATTATTATACATAGTGTTCCACAAGGCTTCGTTTTGGGCCTTCGAGGTATGTTAGAGGTGAAGATTGATAAGAGTAGGGATGTGGTACGTGGTGTTTTAGCAAATGATGAATTTTCACTGGTATATTTATCATATGTGATGTTCCACAAGGTTCCATTTTGAGCCTTCGAGGTTTGCTGTTTGACAATTGGATTCTCACCTCCAATTGTCAAACAATTCCAGTGAAAATTCATCATTTGTTAAAACACCACGCACCACATCCCTACTCTTATCAATCCTCACCTCCAATTGCCACACAACATACCACGAAGGCCCAAAACGGAGCCTTGTGGAACACCATGTATAATAAATATTCCACTGAAAATACATTACTTGCTAAAACATGCTTGGATCTATTTGATTAATATGATAAATATGAATCTACCGTTATTATGAAGTACATTATAAAAATTTAATTTCCTTAGTAGAATTGTATAGGCCATGGAAATTTCTAGTAAGGTAGTTTTACAAGATATTTTGTAACTTGTTAATTGTTGAGGCTTCTACTTTATTATACATTGTAATTCAAACAAAAAAACTAAAGTTTTGTTTTGATAATGGCACGTTAAAATTGTCGTCAACAATAAAACAATCCGAGTTATACAAACAAAGTAAAAAAGTTAAATAAAATGAAACAAAGATGATTCACACATTTGCAGTTATTTAAATTACAATGAAATCAAACAAGGAAAAATTCTGGCAATGATCGAATACTATTGATCATTGTCAGAAATTTCTGGCAATGATCGAATTCTATTGATCATTGTCAGAAATTTTCCTTGTTTGATTTCATTGTAAAGTAAAAAATTTATTAAAATTGAAGATATTTTGTCTTCAAACAATTATTTTTAATTTTAAATAAATTAGTTATTGCTGGAGCAATCTAAAAAGATTTCCTAAATTTAAAGAAATTGCTTATAATTTCTTGAATTAATTTCTTATTTGACACTTAACGAAACATATTACAGTATGTAAATTTTTGTGAAAAAAGCTTCCTTTAATTAACTTTACAAAGTTGCTTATCAACGGCTCTCTATAAATAACGTTTAAAGATAATGGTTTAGATGAAAGGCTATTTTTTTCCTATATCAGCAAAAAAAAAAATAAAAACATTATTTTAAAAGTAAATAGAAAACAAGTATTCATTCCACTTGGTCACAGTTATTTAAATATATCAAATATATCATTACTATCACAGCGCGCGGCAGGTGAGGGTCGCTCTTTTTAATTAATTTGATTTAATTCTTTTCGTTTAATTTTATTCGGTTTTGATTTAAATTGAATTAATTTGGTTTAATTTAATTTAAATTGATTTAGTTTAATTTGATTTAATATAACTGATTTAATTTTGCTGATTGTATTTGAATTAATTTAATTGATTTTTTAACATCTTTAAATTGTGTAAGGCATAGCTGTACTGACGAGGGATAGATCCCGAAACACGTGTCTGCAGATGGCCTTATATTAAGTAACGTTAATTTTTGTTGTTTTTACATAAAATTTTTCTCGGATAAAAAATATTGTTGCATTATTCAATATTTGTTGATATGCAGCAGCAGGTGTACATTATGTAATTCAATGTCCGGCGTGGGTATTTGCCCGGGAAGTAGTTGTTTTAATGTGAATTTGTTTAACGTACTTACGTAAGTAAGTCAATAGTCACAGAGCTAAATGTGGAAATAATTTATTAATTATTTTCAAATCATTTTTATTTAATATTATTTTAAAAGTATCATTAATTTATACCATTTTGCAAGTTCTAAAGTCGCATTTCATTTAAACCAAACCTGTTTAATTTCGGCCCATTTTTAATGGAAATTGGGACGATCGCACATTGCGGAATATCGCGTGCCGTGCTTTTATCGGAAGGACGGTTTCGGGAGGTCGAAGGGGGGCCGCCGGGCCCTCGACGGTTTGGCGGCCCAGGGCCGTCCATCACGCTCTCCCCCCTTCGCGCCGCTGCAGATTTACAGCTAATTTGCTGCACAGTGTTTGCGACATGCAAAATTAACTGGCCCATTGTCCGGCCTATTTCCGCCAAAGCCCCGTGAATTATTCCCAAAACCGCCCGTTGACAGTTTAAATTTTCTGCGAGCTAAAAGAATGTATATATAAATGGAATTTTTGTTTATGTGACTTACTGTATACAAAATAAATAAATAAATAAATAAAAATAGCAATAAATATGATTTTTTTTAATTTACTAATATAGCAAATAAAATCACACATTAAATTGAATAGTTTCTGAGCACAATATGAATTGATTTTTAAATATTATAAATATCAATCATAATTAAGGATTGATATAAATTTTTTAAATTTTTTTTTTAACATCTTTAAATTGTGTAAGGCATAGCTGTACTGACGAGGGATAGATCCCGAAACACGTGTCTGCAGATGGCCTTATATTAAGTAACGTTAATTTTTGTTGTTTTTACATAAAATTTTTCTCGGATCAAAATTTTGTTGCATTATGCAATATTTTATTGATATGCAGCAGCAGGTGTACATTATGTAATTCAATGTCCGGCGTGGGTATTTGCCCGGGAAGTAGTTGTTTTAATGATGTGCATTTGTTTAACGTACTTACGTAAGTAAGTCAATAGTCACAGAGCTAAATGTGGAAATAATTTATTAATTATTTTCAAATCATTTTTATTTAATATATTAAGGATTGATATTTATCTGCAAGGCCGAAAATTCGGGATATTTTTTTCTCGAAAATGAAACAATATAGATAAAATCCAATTACACCAGTTTATTTAATTATTTTGATTTCTCCGGAGGTATTGACACAGCTTCTCATAGAAGAACTTTTCATAAAATCTTTTACGATGACGGCTGCTGGAGATACAGAAAGCATTTGAAATAAAAAATTCCAATTGCGTTGCAATAAGAATATGTAAGTGCTCTCATTGATCGTTCGATTTTGAGGAAAAAAAGTTTGACGAAATGGCGGCCTTCTCAGTAGAAAAAAGTGTCTACAAATCTGTCTTTGATTGGCTGTAAAAATTGAAAATAAATAATAAGCGAAATTCGAACAATCAACAACTAGAAAAATTAGTTTAGAATGCTAGAAAAAAGCTTGATTGATATTTTCGTTATTGTATATGAATGATTTCTAAAAATATACGAAAATAACAATTGATGAAGAATATTTTTTCGTTATTATTATTAAAACATTAAGTGTCCTAAATTAATAGGATATTAATAAAATACATGAAATAAATATGAATAGATTATTAAAAATCAACCAATAAAACACATATTAGATTGAATAACTTTAAATTCTCGACTAGTTTCGGGTTATTAGCCCATTTTCAAGAGAATTTAAAATTTGTGTTTTATTGGTTGATTTTTAATAATCTATTCATATTTATTTCATACAATATGAACTATCAATGTCTAAATATTGAAACCATTAATTAAAATAAAATACATATTTCAGTAATTGCAATTTTAAATACAAGTTTAAACTAGTCTTGTTTTACTTAGAGAGCAGATCAAAAAGGAATCTATTCCCGTAACCCGCGCGCAGTTATGAAAATGTGGCGTTCGTACAATGGCGCGAGCAAATATTTACTCAGAATGAAATTTCGACGGTTAATTAAGGGGGTCCGTGTTGTTATGAATTAAATTAGGTGGATATTTCCGTCCGTGCTGGAGCGGGTGCGACGGAGATCAGATGCGGATGGCCGTGTTAGATTTATTTCCAACGTATTTATAAAGCGCATTCCGCACCAGCGGGGAGATTAAACGCCGACGCTTATTTACTTTTACCAGATCAGTGAAGCCCGCTGGCATCGCGGCGCGTTTAATTGCCCCCGGGTTTCACTGATTTCGCTTCCAATAAATGCTCCTCAAATATTTAATACCCGAAAATTGCGTTACATTATTTCACGAATAAAAAAAATTAAAGTATGAAATTTAATATTCTTAAAAGTATCTGAATGTAAGCTCATCAATGGAATTAAATTAAAAAAGATATTTAATCATATACAAATTTTATCTTACAAAATTAATTTGAGCTTTGTAATAACATAATATTTTTTATTTTTCTTGAAACTGAGCCTGTGCATCTTATAAATAGAAAACAATATTCATTCACTTGGTCACAGTTATTTAAATATATTAAATAAAAATGATTTGAAAATAATAGGTAAGTCAATAGTCACAGAGCTAAATGTGGAAATAATTTATTAATTATTTTCAAATCATTTTTATTGTGCATCTTATATCATCTTGATCAATGATAACATTTTTACAAATTTACTTGTACAGGGATGTGTATTGATTTTTTTATTTTAAGTGTATATTTAGCCGTTCATTCTCATTAATTTAACGTAAGCCTTGCTTTAGTACTCTCTAATCAAAAAAATAGTTTGCGAATTTATTTTATTAGAAAATACTAAACTATATACCATATTTGAAGCTATATATAACTAAGAGGTTTGTTTGATTAAAACCAATCTTTGGTCAAGTTAGCTTTGGATATACGTGTTTCCAAAGCTAACTTGACCAAAGATTGGTTTTAATTATCACTCAACTGATATTTTGCAACATTGTTCATGTCTTTATTTTGAACCATCCAGTAAGCTGATTTTAAATAATGTGAGAAACGGTCCAAGAATATTGATTTTAAAATAAAAAGTGAAGTGGCCTTTTATTTGAATTTACGTTTGGCTATTTATTTTTGCTAGTTTTTATAATACTCTAATTAAATTACTGATTTGTGAATTTATTCAAATAAAAAGCACTAAATTATATTCAACTTTAACTGTAACTATATTTGTGACTATAACAGTAAATCCACTGAATCAATATATTGCTTTATGTTCAATTGAAATTGTATTAAAGTTCCTAAAAAAAAATAAAGTAGACGTTGCTGGTGATGTTCCGTAAAAGTATTTAAATAATGCGCGAAACGGTCCGGAAAATGAGGAAAAGCGCGGGGAGCCATTTTTAATATTGACTCTGTCTATTTGCTAGGAAGGACGGCCTGGGAAAGGGAAGAAGAGCTCCCGGCCAACCGACGTGCCAATGTACGTACGCCTCGGACTAAATGAAATTTCTCTTGCAATTTCCCACATACATCATTCCTCCAACCCTTCTCCGAGATATTCATTCTTGAGCGCGCCGGTATTGATGCAGCGGGTGCATTCCGTGCAGACATTTTAATTTTGCGAATGATTACTCTATCCCATTATTTAAAATTGCTCCCTTATTTCGCCCCATTTATTAAATCGGCCGTTCATCCCTCACGAGTGACACAATCGAGGGGCTCCGCTCGGCTTTAACGGAAATGTTACACTTGAATCTGACATTTTCCTAAAATAAAATGATTATTTAAGTAGAAATTAATTTAAATATCCAAAACATTATTTATTTGGATGAGGACTTCGAGTCAATTGCTAATTAACAAATATAATTTACATTAATTAAATAATACATTTATTTACGGAATCACTTTTTTACAAAACATATGCTACAAAGAAAATATATTACGAATATATATATATATATATATATATATATATATATAAACAATATTCTAACTGATATATAAATATAGAATAACAGTGAACAAGAACATTAAATGACAAATACAAAAAAATGAAAATTTTTACATTAATTATTTTCTCATTAGTTACTGCGAATTTTTGATTTACAAACTGTAAGAACTCTGAACTGAAGAAATTTTCAATGTACAACATTGAGGTATAATTTAATGTGAAAATAATTTATTAATTATTTTCAAATCGTTTTTATATACACAAGCATCTTTATTTAGACAATATGACAACAAAAATTTACAAAATTTGTTATAACAATATGTACAATTGTATTAGTGGTCTGTCATGGGCTATCGGCCATAGGTCTTTCTGCAAAATCATGTTTATTTAATTTATTTAAATAACTGTGACGAAGTGAATAAATATTCTTTTCTATTTATAATTTAAATTAATTAATATATGTGGATAATAAACATCTCTGATGGGATTTGAACCCATGCCCCTCGATTTCAAGCCGAGTGCGTTACCAACTACACCACAGAGACGTGATATCAAATCACCATTCAGAAAGCACTGAAGATTCACTTAAATTCAATTTAGACAGACATTCGTAATGGCCCAGAGGACAATACACAGCGCTAAATTAAAAAAAAAAAACAAATATACATTGAAACAACTACTTCTTGGGTAAATACCTCTCTCATCAACAATGAGCTTAAATTACTAAGGATTGGATAATAAAAAAAAAAGAATGGGAACTTTTGAATAGGTGCACACAAGGTGATTGGTAGGGGAAGGAAACATATGTGAGCCTACATTGATCTCCAGTTATCGACTATGTAGTAATAAAAGTAGTAAAAAAACACCTCTACAGCTCATTCACAATAATATTTACAGTCCGACGTGGTCCGGGAAATCTTCCATAAAATGGTGAAAATCGTATAATACGATAGAGAGTGATGAAAAAAAAAAATATTATTTACAACTTTTTCCCTAATATCTCCCGATCATCTCCATCCTCCTATACAGTCCTTCTTTTTTTTTATTTTTTCCTACCCAATTTTATCACAATTTCTACGCCTGCCCCATCATCTCTCATCCATTCACCTATCCAATTTTATGCAATATTTTATTGCTATGCAGCAGCAGGTGTACATTATGTAATTCAATATCCGGCGTGGGTATTTGCCCGGGAAGTAGTTGTTTTAATGTGCATTTGTTTAACGTACTTACGTAAGTAAGTCAATAGTCACAGAGCTAAATGTGTAAATAATTTATTAATTATTTTCAAATCATTTTTATTTAATATATTTAAATAACTGTGACCAAGTGGAATGAATACTGTTTTCTATTTATATCCAATTTGATTTTGGGCTTTAGTCATCATACATTTAAATCTAGAGATAACGCTCATTTGTTATCTTTATCAACGATTATTTAAACTTTACTGTATATTTTGTTAACTATGCGTATAATTTTGTATGTTTGGAGATGTTACATAGGATGTATTGTATTTTGAATTAATTTCTCACTTAACCCGTGGTGAAACATATTTAATTAATAGACTTTGATTACAAACTTTTAACAAACCAAGTGTTTTAATCAAAGTCTATTAGGATGTATAGATTTCCTTGTTTTAGGTTTTATAATGATCCATTTGGAATATAATAAAGAATAAAGAAACTCAGAAGAAGAAAAAATAAAATATGTGAAATATTATTGAAATAAATTTTTTAATTCGATTTTATTAATAAATACTGAATTAAATTAAATAGAAAAAATAAAAATGGATCGACATTACGGAGTTCTTACATATAAAATGAAGGAATAAGCAAAAACACTGCTTTTCACATTTATTCATAACATTTTATTTTGCTTTGTAATAAATTAATACAGTGTATTTTTTTTTTTTTTCGTAAACTAAATTATAGAAAATTAAAACTTTTTAAAAATGAATTTGCTCAAAATCTGAAAACGTAATTCCCTCCGGATGGAAATTTAATAACTCGGCTCAGCAAACGTTTACTTAGCGCGCGCGGAAGAGATGGCCGAAGGAAAGGCGCTATGGCAAACGAGGGGCGGTTGAGAGAAAAAAAAAAGGAAAGAAAAGAAAGGATAGATAAAGAAAAGAGAGAGAAAAAGATAGCCGGAGAGGATATATTGCATTATCTTTACGCCCGGCTTTCCTTTCTTTGGGGTTATTTATATAATCGGCGCTTTTCCGGGCGGGAAATTATGCATGGAAACCCGATCTATAATGAAGCCATTACACGGACGGGCCGTCACGATTTGTTTGCCTTCAATTATCGCCCCACACGGTATAAATAAAATTTTCGGATAAATATTGTTGCTGCGCAAACTTCGCTAATTGAGGATGTTAAATTTGGCAGATGTGTGTTTTCGTTTGGATAGATTTCATGAATGTTTGCTTTAATTAAAAATGATTTAAAATTGTTTAATTACAAAAAATACCTTTTTTCATTTTCTCAACGCTTCTAATATCTGCAAATTAAATTATTGAATTAAATGCAATTAATACAATTCACGCTGACGTATAAAATATTAGTGCGGTAAAAACTAATACTTTATACGTCAGCGTGAATTGTAATAATCAGACTAAATGAGTGATTGAGTAATTTAATTTTTGTTACGCGAATAAAATAAATAATAGTTTTATTCTAGTGAAAACTTCGCTAATTTTGAAATTAAATATTGATGTTTACGAACAAATATTAGTTTTGCACTCCCAAACGTAAACGTTTCACCATTCATGATTTCGTTTCATCATTTCATAACTTTAGTGATCACGACGAGTAAATTCATTTCATAAGACAAAGGACGACATTAGTGATCAAAACCTTTTTGACACAGCAACTGATAAGGACAGATGCCTACAAAACCAGGCGGAAAGACCAACGGTCGATAGCCTATTGGCAGAATAATGTATTTTTATATTAGTTATTTATTTATTATTATTATTTTGTTAAAAACAAATTTGCCAATAAAGATTTATATATATATATATACAGGGAGGTTTTTTTTATCAGTATACATTAGGGTGTATACCTGCAAAAACGCGAGTCAAACGCATTGAACCGATTAATGTGTGTAAGTTTAGTTGATTATTTGGCATATGTGTGTTCAGTTGCGTGTTATAGGCAACCAAACATACATACATCAATGCGTTTGACTCGCCTATTTTGCAGGTATACATATGGGAAATGTATACTGATAAAAAAGCTCTCTGTATATATATATG
The DNA here is from genome assembly GCA_963082785.1 of Philonthus spinipes. Classification (NCBI taxonomy): domain Eukaryota; kingdom Metazoa; phylum Arthropoda; class Insecta; order Coleoptera; family Staphylinidae; genus Philonthus; species Philonthus spinipes. The sequence goes on along the minus strand of OY720304.1, from coordinate 24,211,934 downwards.
TATATTAGTTGTGATCGCCTAAAACTAAATAAGTATGCGATCAAAACTAATATTTGTTCGTAACATACCACGCCTGGATTAATGTTTAATTTAAGTGCACTTAAACCATTACCTGATCATCGATAATATTCGAATCGTTGAAAAGAATCTTGTATGTTGAATTTATGGTGAAGTACAATTAAATATACATTTTGTACTTATGTGTAATGTGAAGTTAAGAAACTTAAACAAGCATCTGTGCTTCCTGGTCAAACTGTTTTAATTGTTTGTAAATAATAATCTGGAGAATTTTGAGATAATCCTCTCCATTATATTGGCGACTTCAATATAAAATGTCATTCGCGATGAAATCTTTTCGTAACATTAAAAAAATCTGCTTAAAAATAGTATACATATACGATGCTCGGTGCACTACTGTTAAACCGATTACCAACCGACATAAAATTAAATTCAAGTGTATTCAATTCATATAATCACAATTTAATTGCACTTTTACACATTTTGAATTATTTCATTCAAGATATATAATATAATATTATATTCCTTTCTTCATTTTTTATTTTTATCACTATACAGAGAGCTTTTTTTAACAGTATACATTTCCCCTATATATACCTGTAAAATACGCGAGTCAAGCGCATTGATGTGTGTGTGTTTAGTTGCCTATAACACGCAATTGAACACATATATGCCAAATAAGCAACTAAACATACACACATTGCGTTTGACTCGCGCTTTTTTTTTTTTGAAGTTATACACTTCCCATAATGTATACCGATAAAAAACCTCTCTGTATGTATTATTATATTATATCAAGAAACTTCACGTACTCACCAACAAAACAATTCAAGATATAATGAATTATACTTTCTTTAATTAACCCTTGCATATGTTGAATAAACTTTATTCGCATTGTGTATACACGTTGCGGATTTTAATATATAAATAGCAATTACTTATTAACCGCACAAAATGGCCCCCTGTTATCGGATAGCCATTAAAACTTTGGAACGCTAAAGAGAAAACAGGAGAACAGCAATAAGTTCACTCAAATTATCCTCGAATGCATATTTTATGGAGGCGTACGTAACCGCCCCTTATTATTAAAACTTATACGTCCCTCACGTCCCGTACTATATTAGAAAACGTTGTTTACTTCGAAACTAGTTATTTTGCTATAAATATTTAAAGCGCGAGTTTCGAATTAAATTTTAGAAAACTACTCTTGCCTTCATGTCGTGCATTCATTCTCAAAAGAAATAAAGTTGTGAAATCAAAATTATAATTAAAATATTTGCTTTAAAATCAATTCTTTATCCATACCTTAATATCCTAACTATACTTATTTTATATAAAAAATGGGAAAATAATTCAAAGGTGGGAATATTTTTATTTATAAAGTATTTTGTATAAGAGTAATATAGATCAGTGATTTATTAACGTTAATGTTAAATTCCTTGCTCCGCCGGATTCAACCATACCTGAGTAAAAGCCGTTCGTATTGGTCCTTATTATTCACGCCCAATATATGCCACTTTTGGGGTTCCGCAAGGATCCCACTTAGGTCAACTATTATTTAATTTATCCATTAATCATTTTTATTCTTTCCGAAATGACGAATGTCTCCTCTATACCGATGATATGAAAATATTCTAATCATCAGAGGACAGCCTACTACTCAAAAATGATCCTTTGGTAGATTGTGTGAATAAAACAAGTTGTCATTAAATCTAAAATATGTAACGTCATTATTTTTTAAATAAAAGTCTAAAGCATTGAATAATATATTAATTATTATGTGGAAGCTCTCGATACCGTTAGCCCAAGATGGACTTCCTCTCAATCTCTTGGTGAGGAGAGAGATGGAAATTATTTCACTTTAATGATAAACAATCGAATATGTATTTTTTATTATTAAAACTTTTACTTCGTTGTACATCGTTATTTGAAATAATGAACACATTTCTAAAGTTTGTATAACTGGAATTTATTTAATTATACACACAATGGTTTCATTATTCCATATTAATGAGAGTTTCATGCATGTTTTTTAAGCATGTTTAAAACTGCGCAAAACTTTTTGTTTGATATTTTATTTATCACCATTAAAATGCTGTTTTTTTTCAGCACGACAGATTACGCACGGTATATATCTCATTTTCAAAAAGGCTAATGCAATCACCGCCCCGCGCATTGAATATAACTATGATGAAACCGGTGATGAAAGTGCATTCATTTTTCCCCCAATAATAACGCCATCCGCGGGATGACACGCGATTCATCATAATCCTTTAATAAAATTCCCGACCCGCGCTCGCGCGCATCGAAATAAAAAAAAGAGAATAAAGATAAAAAAAGGCGCGTAGTCGGGGGTGGCACAAACAACCGTAGCCCCCCGGAATTAATATCATCCCGTTTTAATATATTTCGGAGCGTTCAGCACGTTTCGAATCCCTTTCGCTTCCATTCCGGAGTCTTCAAGTGTTTGTATTAAATTGAGCGCGCGCGTGCATTTTCCCGAAAATCCCATAAATATTCGATCGCGCGCGAACACTCCCTAAGTATAGAGATATCGGGGTTGGTTGGAGAGATATCGATATGTCTCTATATAAAGGGATTTACGCGATGTATTGAAAGTTTCTCTGCAAATATTCGCATATAATTCCGACCTACAATTCTCCTCTCCTTCGCTATATTTATATAAACATCGTATTCTTTTCTTTTTTATATATACGTATATGTGTGTGTCTGTGTGAGTGTATGAATGGATTTCTCTATTTTTTTTGCTATATTGCATTTCTTTTCAAACAAGAGAAATTGTATACTTTTTTTTCTGTTGTCCTTTTATTGAATGTATTGATACGGATTTTTTGTATCCTTCAATAATATTTACACTATCTACAAATATACATCCTGCTTGCCCGTTCAAATATTAAATTTAATATACAGCAATTTTTTTACATAAGCCATAAGTTGTATGTGGCAATGAACCGGAATATTATAATCGGAGCTATTCCGAACAGGTAATGTTAAATTTATAAATTAATTTCACATTCTATGAATATATATCTATTACAAAAGTTGCTTAGACTGTGATGATACAAATTAACATACTCGTTAAACTCTAAATTTTTCTTACAGAATAGCGCCGATTAACGATATTTATTTATTCTCAAGGCTGAAAGACCACTGGTCGATAGCCAATTAACAGATATAAATTATACATTTCAGTTTGTTAATGTTTATTACTTATTTTGTATACTTTCTGTATATATCTGTTAATAAAGATTATTATTATTATTTATTCTCAATATATATTTTCCAGTTTCGTGAAGAATGCCCTTAGAAAATATAGTTTGAAGAAAGGAAATAACACTGTTAATTAATGCACTTGTTTATTTTTTTTAACGGAGGCCATTTTATACAGTAATATACATAATAAAATTAGAGTAGTTACAATAAATAAAATAATACATTTAACATAAAGACATTTTTAAACTCAAACCGTTTTGAACTAAGTGCCCGGCGCAAAGAACTTACGGATTTGATTAAATTATTAATCAAATCAGCTAATATAAATTTTATATGGCATATTTAACAATACATTAATCAAGCAAATTCTTCGCAGGGTAAACTTATGTCCCACTTAAAACAAATCCATGTATAAAGAAAAAAATATTTATTGACACAACTAATTTTGCAAGTAAAACACTGCTTGTTTCACAGATTTATTATAGAAAATTCAAATTCTAATTTATTCAACTGAAATAGATTTACACATTTTTTTTAAATCACATTTTGCTTCTTATTTATTAATTATATTCAAATCATTTTTAATTAATTTATTCTTCACAGATTTATTATAGAAAATTCAAATTCTAATTTATTCAACTGAAATAGATTTACACATTTTTGTAAATCACATTTTGCTTCTTATTTATTAATTATATTCAAATCATTTTTAATTAATTTATTCTTCATTTGTATTTATTTTTCTTTCATATTCAGTCTTGAAATTTTTATTCTGTTGGACAAGATGTTATTATTATTATTTAGGATGGGATAAATAATTATTATACTAAATAGAAACACTAAGAAAAAAGTCACAAAATTGTTTTGAAAGGTTATACCAGTAACTAATCTATTATTCAATTTCTTTAAATCATTGTAATTTATGTGACAAAAACTTCTGTAACATTATTTCATCGACTTTTTTTCTTTTCTACCAAAAAACAGGAAATACTTGTTACAAATGTGAAGCTTATATAAATTTGTATTTAAAACTATGCTTGCTGTGGCTATTAACTTATTGCTTGAATTGTAACTTGTACATCCACAGTTATCAAATTCAATTTTATTACTTTTTCCTGTCATCTGACTTGCCGATAATAAATAAAACGCAGATTTCTGTTTATTTGGACATTTGTTCTTGAAGTAGCCAAACTTCTTACATTCATAGCACTGCATCATCGGTACCATTTTTTCATACAATATTTCTTGTTTCATTAACTGCAACTGATTCCATTTTAAGAAATCACATTTTGCTTCTTATTTATTAATTATTTTCAAATCATTTTTAATGAATGTATTCTTCATTTATTTATTTGTATTTATTTGCTTTCATATTCTGTCACAAAATTTTTATTCTGTTGGACAAGATGTTATTATTATTATTTAGAATGGGATAAATAATTACTAAATAGAAACACTAAAAAAAGTCACAAATTTGTTTTGAAGGGTTATACCAGTAAGTAAACTATTATTCAATTCTTTTAAATAATTGTAATTTATGTGACAAAAACTTCTGTGCCATAATTTCATCGAATTTTTCTTTTCTACCAAAAAAAAAAAAAAACAAGAAATACTTGTTACAAATGTCAAGCTTATATAAATTTGTATTTAAAACTATGCTTGCTGTGGCTATTAACTTATTGCTTGAATTGTAACTTGTACATCCACATTTATCAAATTCAATTTTATTGCCTTTTCTTGTCATCTGACTTGCCGACAATAAATAAAATGCAGATTTCTGTTTATTTGGACATTTGTTCTTGAAGTGGCCAAACTTCTTACATTCATAGCACTGCATCATCGGTACCATTTCTTCATACACTATTTCTTGTTTCATTAACTGCAGCTGATTCCATTTCAAGAAATTTCGTCTTTTCCAGCATCAACTGATAAAACCTGCCATGCATTTTCAGTTGCCATTATCATCATGTAACTCATAGTCAATCTGTCTACCCCCAGTCCGGGAAACTCCATTGCTCCCTCTAATATCCTATACATGAGGATGAGCTTCGCACATATTCTTTCTGCCATTCTGGCCGGCGAGAAGATTTGATCGCTAGCCTCTTTTTCTTTCCTCAATCCCTCTTCATTTTAATATTTTTCTGCTGCATTTCTTTCTCCATCATGTTCTTAACTATCGTCATAGCTTGCTCTCTTGATGTTTCTTAAAAAACAAGAACGGGATAGTTGTCAGTATGTCAGTTGGTTAACCACCATTTTTTTTACATTTCTTAGTACAATTCCTGTTAATTCTTACATCTTATTATTTCTTTGAATATTTGTTGTGTTTCCTCAATTTTCTTTTAGACTTTACATACTATATTTTATTATTATCTTCCCTTTTATTAACACATTCCGCGTCACTCTATATCCGCATCCTATAATGACTTCCTTCATCTCTATGATCGTTTCCACTTCTTTCTAGTTATCTTTCTCTATTTTTTTTGTTGTTGCTCCTTTCCATTCTTACATCCTATTATTTCTTTACACATTTGCTCTGTTGCTTTATTTTTCTTTAAGACCGTCCTAACGACGTAAAAAATTACGTGAAGTCAGCGGTAAAAGGCTTATGGCAGCAAGACTGAATAGAGCAAACTCCGTGACCTTAAGCTCTCTATAACAGCATGGTTATCGGCTGATCTATTATCGAGGAGAGAGGAGATGGCTGTTGTCCGTCTCAGGGTGGGTCATATAAATTTGACCCATTCACATCTTCTCACTGGTGATCATGCTCCAACATGCAACATATGCCACAACCCTCTCACGGTAAGGCATATATTGGGGGAATTTAGAGTTTACGCAAATCAACGCGATAGTCTCAGGCTCCCAAATGATATTAGAGAGGATATTAGAACAGCTTTCGTGTAAAACCGTCATTGTGTTTCTTAGAGAGACAGGTCTATTTAAGAAAATGTAGGTATGGTGAGCGTTTTGTTATCTGACCTTTTACATCAGACATTTTAGCCCTGTTATTAATACTTATTACTTAAGTTTATTTCGTAAAAGTGACTATAACTAATACCTTAATTACTGAATATTAATTCAAACATTATATTTTCAAAAATGTCTGCATCAACTGGAAATCTAGTCGGCGGCCATTTTCCTTCCTCCTATCTTTTTATGTGTATCTCGATAATTCGATTTAAGTTTGCTCTAGACAACCGCTGGTAATTATTGGCTGAGCTTTCCATCAGATACCACAGGGTTTCGTCGGAAAGTCCATAACCTGTTGTTTCATCCCATCTACTACATCTAGTTTCTTTAGAGTGTTGGTATGTAGCGTTTCATATAGTTCTGCTGTAAAAACACTGGCTGACTGATAAGAGTGTCCACGAATCCACAGTTCCGTCAACAGAAATTAATAATTAATATTGCTTTTATTTTAAAGTAAATTGAGAATAATTATCGAGAATGGAGGTGTTGAAAATTACCACTGATGGTATGGATGGAGATAAACAAGAAAGAAAGAAAAAAGGAAGCCGATAACTGAAGATCCTTGTGGGCGCCCATTTGTTTTCTTCACCTATTTGTCACATTCTGTGCAATCATTCAAAATATCACCCTTCTAATATCCAATCTCTAGTTGTTTACATTTCTTGATGTTTATGTCACCGTTCTGCGAAAATCTCTCCACTATTTCATTTCGGTTTTTTAGACCTTATAAAATCAGTATATGCTAAGTACAATATTTGAAGAAGGCATAATTGATATCATACGAAATATTTTGTTTATTTTAATTAAGATGAATGTACGGAATATCTCTCTGTATAAATTCTTATTCCTTAGAGAGACTACAACATATATTTTTCTCATAAATAAATAAACAACTTCGCGAGTTAAAGATTGTAAATATATACAGTTCGCAGAGTTCACCCCCAATAAATAAAGCCGATAGAGACAGACTTAACAAATACATTTATATAATGGATCGCCCGTGTAGCCATCGTTGTATCGAACAATCCCCCGTTTCAATTTCAACTAATTTATGTCATGCTCAGGAACTTTATCTATTAATCCACTTTTATTTACGTGCCACTGCCGCGTTTTCATGTTTTATTTATACGCCGATAAATTCAATAAAATTTTATTGTGCCCATATATATCCGCCCGAGTCAATGTCATTACCGGTATCATTTCTGCTCTCTCTCTCTTTCACTTCAAGGAGAAGAAACATTACTTCGACCTTTGAAGTCCTCGTAAAAATGAAATCGCGAGGTTTAGAAAGAAGAAGAAAAAAAATACGAGGACGTAATGCGGAATTAAATTACGGCAAAGCGTGGAGTGTAGGAAAAAGGGAGGGATGAAATTAAACTGTTGGAACAAAGAGGTTGGGAATGGGTGGGGGTGTAATTTCTCTCTCGTTCTTACGTATTTGTTTGGGTAATTTCTGCCGCCGGCTAAATTCCGTTCTTGATTTATCAAACGGATACTCCGTAATCTGTTTTGTACTTGAACGGGGATTTATATCTGATATTCAAATATATTTTCGGTTGGCATTAATTGAACGCACTTTAATAACATTTTTGATAAAAATATCAATCAATTTAATTAATTCTGAATCAATGCATCTATTATGGTTGGATATATTTTTACTTTTATTATTTAATGAATATTATATTATATTATATTATATTATATTATATTATATTATATTATATTATATTATATTATATTATATTATATTATATTATATTATATTATATTATATTATATTATATTATATTATATTATATTATATTATTATAGACACTTCCTTTGTTTCATTCAATCTGAGATAGACTGATCAATCGTTCTATATGTATTTGTATATCAAAATTATTAAATATAGTACTTTCATAAACAAAAATAATTATCATTTTTTTACTGCTACTAAAATGTGATTTTTTTAATTTATTACTTTCAGTTCCGTATTTGTTGTTGAATAGAGACAAATCTTAATAGACATCTAAAATATATTAATGTTCAGCAATCAATTTAGAATATATAAAGTGATCAACAATGATTGCAGACTAATAGGTCTGCAATCAAATACGCACAACTGATCATATGAAAAGAAAATCCCCCAGATTGCTATTGGTGTGGCAAATCTTTTTTTATTTTCTAGGTAAATGCTAACTCGATGCTAACGGTTTTTGGTGTAATTAAATGATGTATAACGAAGTATGAACTTCAAGTGTTATAATTAGGGTTTCTATTTTTTAAAAGAAAATACGCTTCTTAATAAAAATTAATTTAATTATTCAATGAGACTTTTGTGTATTAATTTAAATTAATTAGAGAATGTATAGAGATTATTTTGTAATTAATTAAAATTAATTGTTATTAAATACAGCAATAAAGTTAATTGGGTTAACCTAACGATGACGGGATTATGATTTTTAGCGGGACAAATGATTGTAATTAGAATCAGAAACCCCAGGAAATCAGGGCCGGGCGCAGTAACCGGAGTCATTCGAGGAGAGATTTCGCTAATCTCCGGCGGCAATATCGGGAATGTTAATTAATTCGACGCGTTATAGGTCAAACGGGCGCACCCCTAGCCGTTTGAATATTCAGTGATTCTGGTGTTGGATGCCTCCGATCCCCCCCCGAATACCTTAATAGGCCACTTAGTCATAAAATCCATCCCTGGCGCAATAATTGCGCGAGGAGAAGTCGCGGGGCTAGAGCGGAAAACGACGATGACAGGCAACGGTGTGTATTCCGCTCCCTAATCATCCCGTGTAAATTAACTAAATCTAATTAAGGCCGGATTAATTAATAACTCCGCCTTTATTATCCGCGCCGCGACAAAAGGAGGCGCGCGCTGCTTTATCGCGATCGCCTCCCCCGCTTCGACCTTTCAGGTAAAGGCCAGTCTTTAATGGCTAATGCGAGGTTTATGAATTGTTTTAGAACTAAGTGAACCTATAAATTTCGACTACTACAACTTAATTAGGTTTCACTCTATTATAAATAAACATTTAAAATGCATTCATGTTCAACAATCTAAGTCAACAGATTTTATTGGACAAATGAAATAATTTAATGAATTTCACATTCATTTAGCCAACATTCATTTAGCGTATGGATAACTAGTGATGGCCATTTCGGTTTTTCGAATCTCATTAGACTAGTGTGTTCCATGTGCTTAAACAGGACAAGTTCGCCTACCTTTAGTGGACGAAACAATGATTCTCGGTTGTCTACCTTGTAGACCCAAATCGTTGACGATGCCATTTGAAATTAGGCAAAAGGTGGCGCTTGCGTCGTCTTTAATTTATTATGATTAAAATGAAATAATCATCATTGATTTAACTGGAATTGGTGAAACCGCGAAAAATATTGATAAATGAAGAGAATATATTATTTATAAAATGAAAAGATTGATTGAAGGAACGAATACATTTTTCATTTTATCAAGCACACTTCACATAATTCATAAAACAAATTTGACATACTATTTATAAATAAAACGACACTTTTGTAAGTTTCATAAAATTTATATTTAATAATTTCCTTAATTAAAGAAAACATTTTTGAAATCTAACAAACGTTTAATTTACGAATACTTAAAGAAAAAATCATAATTTCTTTTGATAATTTCATTGACTCTGCGTGCAAGTGCGTATCACACACGCGATAAATAATGATTCATCGTGATTATATCAGAATCAAGATCCTCGTTTAATTAATCTCGCCTATCCATCGTGATATCTGGGGCCTGAGCCCCCCAATTCCCCAAATTTGGATGTACGACCGTAAGCCGCATTTGTAGCCCGGGGGCTAAAGTGTACGTTATGGCCCATACCCTCCGGCTCTGCCCTTTGTTGTGCAGCAGTACGCCCTACACCCCACATCCCGGGATATTAGGAGGCGTGACCCTTGGCGCAATGTTCCGCAATAAACATAAACGCCCTTTTACAATAATTGCTATTGGGAAACGCCGGGAATCAGTTCGGGAAATCTATTTGATTAAAACGAGTGAAATCCACTGTTTCCACTTTTGTTTGTTGTTGGTTTCTTGAATTAAAATTCTGAACACATACTAGATTTTCTTTGCTCGTATTCTCGTATTAGAAACAAGGATTAGGGTTTATTTTAAGCGATTTTTTTAAGTAGCTCCATCACTTAATACCAGGCAGAATATTTTAATACTCTTTTAAAAAAATGCATATAAATAAATCTTACATTCTATACAATAAATATAAACCTATCAAAAATATAATTCAAACATTGCTAATCCCCGACTTTTCAATCTGCTCGAACAAAACCTTCAAATTCGACTCGAACAGCTCACACCGAATCGGCATCTTCAAAGAATAAAACGGATTCTTCAAAGCAGAGTCTTCTCAAGCTTTACGAGTTGTATCGTAAAGCTTGAGAAGACTCTGCCACGATTATCATTTTTACTCCGGTGATCGTTTGGAAGCAGTGCAATTTGAAAGAGTCCGCTTCAAGTACTTCAACTCCCGAAGATTTCGGCTAGGGGTTCAGTTGACTGGCTATGACAAACGGAGGGTAGAACATGCTGGCCAAGAACATTTTCTCGTTTGCCGTCATTTTCGGCCGGCCGAATTTTAAATGTATTCTCTTTCTGCCCGATGATTTTCAGGGCGTCTCGCTTATTGTCTAACTGGCGACCGAAAACAAAACATGACCGAAATTTATTCCATCCCTCTGTCCGAAATGTACAAAAATCTTCTTGTTCTCGCAACTTAGCCGAATGTCCAAAGGGTAAGAGAACGTCTTTTCCGTTTCTACTTTAACGATAGTGTGATCATGATTGAATATCAAGCCACCAGACTTTGAAATGATGTACAGACCATTTATAGTCATTTTAATATCATTTCGGGCGTTTTTTTGTGGGTGCAACAAAAAAAAACATAATATTTTTGAGGTTATGTTTATTTGGTCCACCCTATTTTCTTGTTAAAATAACTAAAGACATAATAATTACATTTAGTTAATTAAAAACTGCTTTAATTAACGACGGATACAAGTCGCATTAATAATTTGCCTTAATCGTAATCCTGACCACCCTTTTCATTAACATCAAAAATGTATTTAATCTACGTTGCGAGGGCGACTTTGTAGAACGGACCCTTTCTACAAAGTGGCCCTAGCAACATATATTAACCCAATATAAGATAAATAACCAAACACAACCCAGCTTTACTTAATTTTTTGTATAATTAGAATTTATTTCGGGAGACAGTGCTAAAATTGTTTCACAAACAAAGTGGCATCATCAGACAGACAATAAATTTTGTGAAACTTAAAAAAAAACTGTTATTTTTATTTAAAATAGTGTCCTTTCCTTATCTTTGTCTCCCTTTCCCCAACTACCATCCTTTTTGCATTTCAAAATTGTTGTTTTTTATTAGCAGATCTGATAAAATTTCAAATAATCATGAAGATGTTAGAAAGAGCTTCGGATATTTATTTTTCTATGAAAGTTTAATTTCCAACTCATTCCAACTCAGATAATTGAAATTTAAGAGTCTTATTTACACGTAGTCTTATGGGAACTGATCAAGTGAGTCGCGCAGTCAAATGACGCTTTTAGACACGATGTTGATTAAAGTACGATAACTTTCTTCACTTACGTGATAGAACATTGGAACATAAAGAATGGAATTCATAAAGGATTTACCTACATTTCAACCAAAAAGTATTAAAATTGGTGTTTTGTGGTTGTTTACGAAAATTCTCAAAGTTGGACAATTTTGTGCTCATTTTTCGAAAGCTCAATTTACACGCCTTCTATGCAAAATCTATTTGTTCTATATTGCTTAAATTTATCCAGTTGATGCATCTGTCCATTGTAAATTTTTCTATAATTTGAAGCTATTATGCGAATTTCAGATTCTTCAGCAAAATCCACTTTATTATTGAATTACGATGATTTTTTTTTTCCGGAAAAATCTCAAAGACTCTTCAAAATGTTAAAAATAGCGTGGGAAATTTGTTTCTTCGTTAAAAATTTCATTATCGGTTACTTAAGGAATAAAGTATCCCCAATTTACATTGTATTGAATCGAAATAAGATTCAAGAAGGATTTATCTGCATTTCAACCAAATATTATTAAAATGGGGGTTTTGCGGTGGTCTACAAAAAGTCCAATAGTTGGACAATTGTTATGCTAATTTTTCAAAGGCTCGATTCACGTACCTGCTGTACAAAAATTATTCGTTCCATTTTGTTTAAATTTTCACAGTTAATGGAGAACATTTTGATGCAATTTAAAATTTATGCGAGAGTTTCAGATTTTTCAGCAAAATCCACCAAAATATTCAATTTTCGAGAAAAAAATGTCTTCCTAAAAAATCTGAAAAAAAATCACGAACACTCTTGACGATGTTAGAAAGAACATCTTATATTTTTCCTGAAAAATATAATTTTCCCCTAACTATCCTAAAAATGTAAAACTAATTATAACTTATTATCAATATTATTATTAAATATTTGATACTCTGTATAGTAATAAAGAGGTAACAAAAATTAATGTAAATTTTGAAAATTAGTTATGTATTTATTGCTATAAATTATTGAAAATGTCGAACATAGGACCCAAAAGAAGAAACTTTATAAGTTATTAACACAAATTAATTTGTGACCTCCGGTAGATAGCTCAGACAGACTAACACATGTATGTATTGTAATTATTTATGTTATCTTTTTTTTTGAATTATCTGTATAGTCTGAATAATAAAGATCTTTGTATATATTTAAATAAATAAATAAATAAAACAAGATTAAGAAGAATAGAATTGCGATAATATAATTCTTATAGTTAAAGTAATGGGAAAAGTATTCTAAAACATAATAATAGAATAAAGTACTTATGTAGATAAGTCAAATTGTCACAGTAGCTATAGGGAAAATAATTTATTAATTAATTATTTTCAAATTCTTTTTATTTAATTCTAAAATATGTTTGCAATAAGAATGGAGAATTTCACAAATTAATTTTTAAATCAAATCAATTGTTCTTTATTTATACTCATACCAATATTACTTTGGAATCTACATACATCCTTTTTGTAGAACTTATATTAGGTATAATACAATACATTCTATATATTATTCCTAAATGGCTATCGAACATCTGTCTTTCAGCCCAAAATATTATTTTTTTTTAGAGTCTATGATGAAGTAAATTATATTTGCAATGTTTTGAATATCAATTGAATAAAACACTTTAAACTTTTTTGTATAACACTAAAGTTAGTATTTTATTCAATTGATAAACAGTGTATAACAATCGATGATTGGTTTTGAGTTACGTGAAGAGTATAATCAAAATAATTAACACTGTTGTATCCTTTCTTCACACTTTATTTTCTAATGTTTAGATATATATTTCGAGTGCTATGCACTCATTATCAATAACAAAGTTGAAGCGTCAGTCATTAGCCCTATTAATTGTATGATGTGTTACGCAAATATGTTATTTGATAATGTAAACTTTGTAATATTTTCGCCATCAACATATCATTTTAAAAGATGTTTGAAACGTATATCTCTGTCCAAATTATCAATTAATTAATTTTTTTAATCTAATGTTATAGAAAAGTCCGTTGATTGTTTCTGTCTGTAATTATTGTAAGCGTAGTAAGCTCTATATAACTGTTATTTTTACATTAGTATTTATTAGATTTAAGTTGTAAACTTTATGTAAACATTTGTTAAAAGGTGTATACCGTAAATAAATAAATAAATAAATTAGCAATTAATGTTTTGAATAATTCATTTCAATCATTTCTTTATTAAATCATTTTTTCGCATTTTTAAAGTGCGCAAAATTAGATTTTCTCTACAAAACCCCGCAAGCCATTTTTTTTTTTTTTCAAACTCTGAGAAATTCGTCTCTTTTCAACGTCTCGTCCACATGAATTCCATAAATTCCTCCGGGTCCTGGAAATTCGTAACTCGCACATGCAAATAAATAATTTGAAAGAGATATTAGGCGGCCACTGCAGGATACATGCATCAAGTCCATTCTGGGAATTTTTCACGTCCGACCCGCAAACATTCTCAGCATATTTCCTTTGTGTGCGGGTCCGGAAAATTTCTGGAAACTTGTTGCGGAGGCAGCACATTTTTCTAACAAGCGGCGGCGCGGGCGGAGGGCTAGAGAGATGTGGGGCAGCGACTAGGGAGGGGGGCAGTAGGGCCGATGGAAATATGGCCCCGCAGAACCCCGACTCTTGCGGTCGAATATTTTATTTCGACGGTGGAATATTATGTCGAATAAAATGCTTGACGTAATGGATACGAAAATATTAATGACTAGCTTGTTAAGGCTATTGGTGTGTTTATTAAATATAAATTTAATATTTTTAAAGTGGGATTTTTTTTAAACTTAAAAATATAATCCTTGTCGGCAGAAAGGCCTTAGCTCGATGGTTCATGACAGACTAACACCTTCATGCAAATTTGTTATAATATATACTATATAACTGTATATTAAGTATATTAAATTTAAAGTTATTGTCTGAATAAAGATGTATATATATATATATATATATATATATATATATATAATCCTTGAGGGCTGAAAGACTTCCGGTTAATTACCCAGGTAGACTAACCTTAATTTCAGTGTATATACTCAATTTTTGTAAAAAATGTAATTCATGTAATTCACTAAAACATTTTTTTAAATAAATTTAATATTAATAAAAAATACACAATAATCTATACGGAAACCCATATCTAAAATAAAAAACTCATCGGGGCAGAAAGACCTCTGGTCGATAGCCCAGACAGACTAACACCTACATGTATTGTTATTATTTATATTGTTATATTGTTAAAATTATCTATATAGTCTGAATAAAGATATATATGTAAAACTCATCAGTGAACATGACGTTCGAATTTTTAATGATTAAAATATTCGAACGTTAAGGGATTTGGTTCACATATCACTTCATGACTATTTAAATGGAATTTAATGTTAATTAGATAATTCTATTCTTCTGGTGTTTGAATTTACAACATTGCATTTCAACTAAAATTTTAATTAACTTCAAAAATTAATCGCCACACAACGCATCCAATTACCTTTAAACCAATCAAGTCGATTCACTCACTCTGCAACGCTTTAATTTACTCAAATCACGAACATTGTAAAAAAAAATTGCAAAAAAAATGAAACGACCTGTGAATTCGCTTTCAACAATTCCCGCTTTAGAGATTTTTTTGGTATGTAATTCCCGTGTTCGCGAGGGGCGGTTAATAAATGCTTATTGATGTAGAAATCACGGGCCGAACATAAATGGTAATCGCTTTTGATGGGAATTTCGAATGTATTACTCGGCCGAAATTACTTATCGTCATCAATATCGACCGCAGCGCGCTCGCCGAAAAGCGCACGAACGTCCGCTGGCCGTCCATCTTTCTCTATGGTATTTCCGTGTGTGCATACGCGAATGGGGTTTATGGGTGGATGTGGATGCGCTGAAATGCATGGAGTGGACATCAATGCTCATGGATGTTCAATTAAGTTATTATCAAACGTACCGGTTCACGTAGGTATTATTATTATTTTTGTGATCGGGAAATTGATAGCAATTTCAGCCAATTATTGTCGATATAAATGCACTTTCGTTCCATTAAGCATACACTGATGATGCTCGAGTATTTTACTTAATAACCTGTCTCACTAGCATAAATATTGATTGGCAATATTTTAGCAAATTAAATAAAATTTTAAAAAACAAAATACTACAGACAAACATATTGTCGAATCAAAAATTGTTGCATGATGCAATAAGTTATTGATATGCAACAGCAAGTGTCCATTATGTAATTCAATGTCTAACGGGGTTTATGCCCGAGAAGTAGCTGTTTTGATGTACATTTATTTTAAAGTACTTGCGTAACGTAAGTCAAAATGTTACAGTAGCTGAAAAGGCCATATTTTTTATTCGAAATTACTACCCAAAAGGAGTGTTATTAAGCGTTAATTTAGAATACAAATTATTAACACTTCTTCATGTATATTTTATGAAAAAGGCGTTTCGTCACGCTTTTTTTCTACATATCATGGTGCCTGACTTCCATAAATATTTTCAAACGGTTTCTCAAGGACTGGAAATAGGTCGTTAACTGGATACTAATAGTGGATTAGTATTTTGTTTTAGGGTAGAAGTAATTATTCTCAAATTCTATTCACTTAAGGTAATAATTATTTTCAAATTCGTTTTATTAAATTTATTACATTAGAAATAACAGTGACCAAGTGGAAACTATTAAAACTACCACGAAGAGGACAACACTCATACCCTGCTCAAGCTTTCTGACATTTCATAAATTCTAAAATTATGCATTATTGTATGACTTAAGTTAAATACACCACATTCTTGTACAACTGATGAATCCACACACACTCTCTTACTAAACTTAAATTATAAACAACTTGTAAATGTTTCTAAATATTAATTAATATTGAATACAGAAAATAAGTGCAATATCCATGATGTATTTATTTATTCACCTGAAGAAAGCATCAATAATCGTCGCATAGATTTATCTCTAAAACAGTGGCCAAATACAAAAATATTTATATTTAGAATATCTTGATTTCTAAATTAAATTACATCACAATATAAACATAATTTAAATCATTTATAAATTGTTAAGCCTTCGAGAATGACTAACGATCGTCGGACTTTCTGCCTGCCTCTGACGAAAATATATATATATTTTCATTATTGCTATCATCATTTTCTAAGTTCTCAAAATGTAATGCGATTTATTTAATATTAATTGATGAATTGTTAGTTAGTATTATCATGATTGCTAACGTCATTGTCTAAGTTCTCCAAATATGATGAGATTATTATGAGATTATTTGATGAATTTTTACTGAATGGCATATTTAGGATTAATGTTAGAATTACTCGAGATAATTCAATAGTTTTAAACAAATTAGATATTACTTTTAATATATGTTAATATTTTCAAATTAATTTCCTCGTCGAGTTTTGCATGCGTAATTATCGGAATTGATTGAAGTGTTTTAAAATTAATAAAATATAATCAGTTGAATCCACCCAAATCCCACCCATATCCGAGCGTATATTAGCCTTAAGTAAAAAAATTGCCAATAATTCTGATAATCTACCCCTTCTTACAAAATTCTGTATTCCCCGTAACCCTAATATCCTTCCTAAATACAAACATCCTACAATCACCATTCATCAATTCATTTGCGCAAATCATCAGGACAGTTCAGCTAGCTAGCATAGATTTTTCTTTAGCTTCATCATAAATTCACGACAGGGCAGAAAGACCTCTGGTCGATAGCCCAGACAGACTAACACCTACATGTATTGTTATTATTTATATTGTTATATTGTTAAAATTATCTATATAGTCTGAATAAAGATATATATATATATATATATATATATATATATATAATCAGTAATAAAATAATTTCCATATTAATTAAAACTAATTGTAACTAATTTGTATTGCATACCTATACAATTTGTGCAGGTAAATTATTTAAAACACTAATGAGAAATTGTTATTGCGAAAACGAAATAACATTAACACACAGTATTAAAAAAGTGTGCGATGAAACAAGCTTATAAAGGCAACAATGCACGCACAGTACATAATACAATATTTGCGTATCATGCATTCCAGTGAGTGGGGAGTATAGTGATGATTATAAACGGGATTAAATTCGGCCCAATTATTTATTTGTGTCGTGTTTTAATATAAAATACATAAATTTCATTAATGCCCCGGCCGCATTAAACGGGACACGGCGGGTGATAAAACGGCGGCCAGAATTCATAAATAGTATGTGTGTACGCGGGGGTTGGAACGTTTCGCCAGCGCTGAAGGGGGGAGGTATGCACATACATGCTTTTATATAAGTGTGTGTTTTGTATGCGAGTGTGTGTTATGTATAATTTCATTTGTATGCATGTATATATTACACTGAGTATATTTAGCAGCGATGTTTCTCTATCTACGAGCAGTAGCGGTTCAGATAAGGGTTGCTTACCCCGTAAGAGAGTGCCCGTGTCAACATTAAATCTACAAGCAGGCATGCGATATTTGTGCACGTCTGCAGAAATAATTCAGTAAATGCACATTAACATATTAAGTAATCTTTACAAGGGTTGTTTTGCGGCCGGTAATTGATATTGATGCGACATAAGCACACAACGTGCACGGGAAAAAGGTATATGGAGCACACACACATACACACATGTAAACTCTAATATTTTCCGATGTAATTTCACTAATGCATCTACATTGTGTTCCGTTTATAACAGACTTTTAAAAGCACTAAATATAATACGGGCAGATAACGGCCGGCTTTTACTCGGCAACACTGAAATTGCGCTTTTAGGACTTTACCGCGTGCATACGTGAGGGTGTGCGAATGAGTGTCTGTTTCGACTGCTTCGGTTTGCGCGCAACTTTTCTTAAATTCAATTTCCACCGGTTTTGCCCCTTTCCCTCTATTTACCTACCGCCTATAAATATTCGTTTGCTATTTACGACGACTTCCCGGTAATAGGAAAATGAAATCATAAAATTACTCAGCGTAAACTATAATTTTACATTTAGATGAAATTCCTCTCGTTATTTTTATAACATACAATATTGCTTTGAAAATTGTATGAAATGAAATTTCAAATAAAATTCAATTAACCCAAACAGAAGTACACTGCTATAAATAAATTGTATTAGTTTGTATGTTTATAGTTTTTTGTTTGTTTGTTCGTAAAACATAATTGAATAATGAATAATTTTTGAAAATCAATAAACAATTATATTTCTCTAACAGCAACGAAAATCAATAATTGTATAATTATGTCTTAAAAAATCTATCCTAGCTAGCTGAACTGTTCTGAATTGATGAATGCTGATAGGAGGATATTTGTATTTAGCAAGGATATTAGGCTTAGAAGGAATACATATTTTTTTTAAATTTATTTTAAATAACTGTGTGCAAATGAATAAATCCTTTTTTATAATTATAATAATAGAATTACATATATTTATCTACTTCTGTCGCTATTTTCGCTCTACGATTTTTGTTACACGATGTAATGCATCGATTTCTATATAATATAATAATTCTATATAATTGCATCAATTTCTATATAATCGAGTGAACAAGGTTTTTGTTTTCTTATTAAAGCATCTGGGTTTACATACATACTTTTTACATTGTCATATTTCGTATTTACACTTGTTAAATGTATTTATAAACTTACATTTAAATATATTAAATAAAAATGATTCGAAAATAATTAATAAATTATTTTCACATTTTGCTCTGTGACTTATGACTTACGTTACGTACGAGAAAAATTTAATGTAAAACAACAAAAGGAACGTTACTTAATATAAGGCCATCTGCAGACACGTGTTTCGGGATCTATCCCTCGTCAGTACAGCTTTATATTTAAATAACTGTGACCAAGTGAATAAATACTCTTTTCTATTTATATTACATTTAAATAATTTTAAAACTTGTAAAAATGTGATTACCGTAACAACAAAATTATTACGATAGCCCTTACTTAAGTATAGTAAAATTTGTACATACATATCATAAGTTGCATATAATATAAATATTATATAATTACATGTAAATTCTTAAGTAATAAAGATTTGTTAGTAGAAGTAAAGTTATAATTACTATTAATTTTATTATATATTATATTATTTTATTATATATATATATATATATATAATATGGATAGAATAAAGTATTAAAATATTATCATATGCACTTGAAGCAACATCTCCGTTGCGCAAAAGTTATTTACTGCGATCATCCCTCATCCCTTTACCCTTCATTTCCCATCCACTTTTCGGGGCAATCGAGTTAACTTGTTCGAAAAGTTGCGAGACTCTTACAATATTTAAGACAGAAAGAGGGGCAGGAAGGGTGGGATGGCGCGCGCGCGCTGGAGGAGAATAAAAATGATGTCGCGGCTTATCGAAAATATTTTACCCAAGTTTAATTAATTGCCCGAAACGGGTTAAGTAACGAGAAAAGTTTTTATTAAATTCCATCGATTCCACTGGAACCACCCCAAATCTCTCCTCCTCACCTCTAATAATAAATAATAATAAAAATAAACGTATCAGGAAATAAACGGTGTATTTTATGAAAAATAAGTTGCACAATTAATTTTCTAGTCATAAATAAATAAAAGCTATATCATAAGCATTATTAAAAATATTCGAGATTTTTTTTAAATAGTTTGTTCATAAATTTTCTTTTGTATGATTGTGGAGAATATTCGAGATTTTTTTTAAATAGTTTGTTTATAAATCTTCTTTCGGATGATTCTGGAGAATATTCTTAATTTTATATAATAATTGTTTTATAATATCAGGTATAAATTTTGAAATCGAAATCTTAAATTTTTAAAATGAATCAAAATTAATGTTATATATATATATAACATCTTTATTTCTGCAGACAATTTTATATACAATAAATTAACAATATAATTCTTACAATATGTTATACGTTGTCCTTAGAAAACGGCTATCGACCATCGGTCTTTCTGCCTATTAATATTATTGGGTCCATCAAAATGAAATTTAAGTTTTGATATTAATTTATTAATAATTTATATTAAATAAAACGAAACAAAGATGATTCATACATTTTCAGTTATTTAAATTACAATGAAATTAAACAAGGAAAATTTCTAGCAATGATCAATAAAATTCGAACATTCCCTTTTTTTCCAACTGCAAAAAAATACTTACATTGTAATTTTTACAAACATCTATTGAAACAACTACTTCCCGAGCATTTACCCCGCCGGACATTGAATTAGACAATAAATATTTGTTGTTTCATAGCAGTACTACTGCGAATTGCATAGCAGTATTACTGCGAATTGCATAGCAGTATTACTGCGAATTGCGAATTTTATTGATCATTGCTAGAAGTTTAATTTCATTGTTAATAAATATGAAACACTTATTTGCAGCTCAATTTTGTCTTGAAATCTGTTTCGCAACTGTTAAAATAAACGTTAATTTTGACAATTAGAAAAAAATAACGTCTTCACACGATTCTGAATAACTCATTTTATAGAAAGGAGATTTCCGTAAAATGAATAAAATTTTGTCTGAAACACTTTCTTGATATTAATTCATTAAAACGTTGTATTTTAATAAATATAACACATATACTATTTAGATCAGTTTAGCTAGCTAGCACAGATTTTTCTTTGACTTTATTATAAATTCATGACAAGGCAGAAACACATCTTGTCGATATTCTAGACTAACACTACATGTATTGTAATTATTTATGTTTTGTATTATCTGTGTGGTCTGAATAATTATATATATATAATATTATATATAAAACGCGAATGACCTTTGCCGTCGAAGCACCCTACAAACCTAAATATAAAAATTGGCAGAAAGACCTCTTGTCGATAGCCCAGCCAGACTAACACCGATATGTATTGTAATTATTTATGATATATTGTTTTGTATTATTTACTGTCTGAATAAAGATAAGTATATATGTATATAAGAATTTGAAAATAAGAAATAACTCAATTAGTTTAACATTAGTTGCGCTAGATTGCTAGAATAATCGTTTTATCTTACTAGATAAAATTTGCTTTACAATATTAAATGTAAAAAAATACGGCATGCTTGTGGAACACTGCGATAAACATTATAAAAAATATAGGGCTTTTGATCATTACGACTGAAGAGACGTACAGTTTTTTTCTACATCTCGATTTGCTTCTTCATCGTCTATGATAATAAATGTTTCCCGGCGCTTCCACCAATTATGAGAAAATACTATTAATAATTTGTAGAGTAATAATAAAAACACGCCGTAGGGAAATTTTCAATTTTGCAAAAAATATAGTACAATACATACAAGAGTAAGCTTTACTCACTAGGGCCATTTTAACTAAGTTTATTTATTAATTAGAATGTATTTTAATTAAAATATTTGGGTATTCGTGTCTTAATTACATCCTATTATTACCTAAATATGTTTCATCAGGTGTCACGTCCTTTTAAATTATATTTATATCTGTGGATTGAAGAAATTTCAATGTATAACGATCAGCTAGTAATCGGGGGACATGGGTTCAACTCCCATCGGAGATGTTTCTTTTCCACTTATATTTAAAAAAATTTAAATTATATCTCAATATTTAAATAAAAATACTTGTCCTTTCTTCTACTTATTTTTTTAGTGAAATAAAAAATAAGTAGGAGAAAGGACAAGTATTTTTATTTAAATAATTAAAGTCTCTACAACCAACAACCAACATAAAGAAGATTATATCTCAATACATTGAAATTTCGTCAATTCATAGCCTCAAGCATAGATTACAATTTTGACAACACAATAGTATCAAACTCTGGTGTCTATTATTGCTAAATAGTGACATCTTGAAACAACGCGTGTTTTTCATATTTCAACCAAATATTTAATGCATACATTGAACATTTATATTGTACAATATAAATTATTTACAACAATACATTTGAATACTATTTTCTATTGTAGATGTTCACTTTGTGGTACATCTTAAATACACTACAATAAAAAAGTATTTTATTTACAAATTTGAATACCTTTGTGCGTTAAACCATCTACTGAATGGATATTCCCCGATAACAATATGCATAAACGCGAGAGGCCCTCAGGTTTTTCGGAAGAGAGGCGTCTCTATCGGAGTTGGGAAAAGAGAGCCGCCCTCGAGGGCACTTTGTTATTGGCTATAACAATTTATTACCGAGAAAATATATTCCGCGACGTCACTTTATGAGACTTCATTCGATAAATTGTGGCAAACTAAAAGTTTGCACATTCCTCTCCGCCTCCTCCGACCCGCCGCCCCTCCGGGCCGCCCGCCCGCCGTCGTGATGCATGGCGTTTCATTTACACCTTGATCGATACCATACACCAACAAACACCACTGAAAAATGTCCAAGGCGATTTATCACGCGGTTCCCGCAACAATAGAGTGTGAACATCGTTGTGTGGTATCTACATTATAATATGATTGAATACAGTTATTTATAATATTGTCGAGATAAAGTAATCATGATTAAAAAACTATGATACGCGTAAAAAAATATGTTTTTTTAATAATTTGTTTTATTAATTCCTAAAATATAGACATTACAATTATTGCCGTAAGTAAATAAATATTTAATGGGAAAATCACATTAAATATTTATTTATAGGCTGAAAGACCACTGGTCGGTAGCTAGTTTCAGAGTTGGAATTATATTGTGAACGTTAGTGTATTGTTAGATATTGTATTGTAATTGTATATTCCAATCTCAGAAATAAAAATGTTTATGTATGTATGTATTTATTTATTTTACGGCATACACCTTATTACAAAAACAAATTAAACTTTAAATGAAACTATAAAGTTTTTCACTTTTAAAAGTGAAAATAATAAACGTAATAGTTTCATTTAGAGTTTGTTCTGAAAATAATTATAAGGAATTAAAGACGACGCAAGCGCCACCTTTTGCCTAATTTCAAGTGGCATCGTCAACGATTTGGGTCATTAAATGTGAATCATAAGGAAATAATTTATTAATTGTATATAAAAACATCTTTATTCAGACAGCAGAATTACAATTATTTACAAATATTTATATTTACAATACATATTGATGGGTTAGTAGTCTGTCATGGGCTATCGACCGGAGGTCTTTCTGCCCTTTATTAATTATTTTCATATTCTTTTTATTTAATTTATTTAAATAACTGTGACCAAGTGAATAAATCCTTTTTTCTACTAAAAAAAATGTTGACGGTTGTATTCTGCTTTCTATTATTATTAATAGTCATAAGGCTCTTTCTAAATAATAGAAAGAGTTGTCAGCGGCTATTTCATTATTGAGAAGTTTCCATTTTAAGCCCCCAGAGGTCATCCAAGTCCGTTTGAGTAATTTACATGGAGCCTTATGGGAACGGTTAAAGCTGAGTCGGCCGATTTTCAATTTTAGACACGATGTCGGCTTATCTCGAATTTCTTAACTCACAGAAGACTTAGAATACTGCGACTTGAAGTATTTGATTCCTAATAGTTTCAGCTATACTATCTTCCAGAATTATGTATATGCGCTGTTTAAGTTAATCCTGAGAATACAATAAAAATGACCAATTTGTTTCCTCAAATTTTAAAGGACAATTTTGCGAATTTATTACTTATAAACCAAAAAGTAGATTAAGCTAAAATTTTCAGGTTATATTCCTCGATTCTTTAGCTTCATTTTGGTATAATTTCAAGTAATTCTGAGATTTTTAGATTTTTTCACAAAAATCTGATTTTTCCCTTAAGGGTGCGGTTTAGAAGAAAGAGATAGCTATTCAAATATGGGCAATCACTAATTTCAGTTAGATTGATGTTGTGATTAATGAACAATATTGTATTATACATTAAAATAATCTTAAAGTAAGCAGGAATTTCATCAGATAAATTAAAAATTATTTTAATGTTTAGTTTCTGTGAAAAATAATTATGAAAAACAATGAAAATTGATCAAATTTATAGCAAATTTTAAATTAAATTTTTGCTAATAAAAACTTGTGCAATGAAAATTTAAAGGATTTCACTAAATTCTGCACTCAAATAATTTAGCAGACATGACCTATTAATTTCATTACATCTTACAATTTTCTTTTCTAACTTGAACTAGTAAATTGACGTAATACACGAAACTTAACGATTTATTTTTTATTTAGACTGATACTTTATACTTGGTAGATAAAAATGTAAATACACATTCATATTATGAAATCCAGAAGAATAGCTCTATTTTCAAACGATAATTTCCATTTTACTATATAGCTATCTCTTTCCACTAAACCGCAACCTTAAGAAATCGGTAAAAATGTTTGTTTCTGAAAAATTCTGAAAAAAATTCTGAAACTTCTTTGAAGCAATAGAAAGACGTTACAAGCATTATTTCCTTGAGAAAATTCCATTTTTGCCCACCAGAGGTCATTTTAATCCGTCCTAGCAGTTAACATGGAACCTTATGGGAACGGTTTAAGCTGAGCCGGCCGATTGTCACTTTTTGACGTGATGTCGATTTATCTCAAATATCTCATCTCACAGAAGACTTATAATACTGCGACTTGAAGTATTCGATTCATAATAGATTCAGCTACATTATCACCGAGAATCATGAGTATACGCAATTTGAGTCATTCCTGAAAATATAATAAAAATGACCAAATTTTTTGTTTAATCTTCAAAGGTAAATTTTGCAAGCGAAACACTCATAAAATGACAGCTAGATTTGAATAAAATTTTCAGGATATATTCCTCAATTCCTTAACTTCATTTTGGTATAATATGAAGCCATTCTGAGATTTTCGGATTTTTCTCGAAAATAGGATTTTTTCCATTGGAAAATTCCAAAAATGGGTCAAAAATTATTGTTTCTGAAAAAATCTGAAAAAAATTATGAAGCTTCTTTGAGGAAATAGAAATACCTTTCAAGCGTTATTTCTTTGAAAAAAAATATATTTAGGTCCACTAGAGATCATTTATGCAATTAGACAAGTTTGAAAAACAAGTACCTACCTAACCTACCCATAAATAACAATTGTTATTTTCAAATGTCTTCACAATCAATAAGAACAAATTAAACATATAACACATATATTAAATTAGTACACATCACTAACAAGACAAACATTTTCGCAACGCGGATAAGGCGTTGCCAAAATAATCAAAAACAAAAAATCGGTAATGTGTTTTATTAAAAAAAAAATAATTTAGTTAATCTAAATAAATTAAATTGATATAATTTTTATATATCATTAATGATTTTTTTGTATTTTAAAACTATTTTTTGTGATAATATTTATGACATACAAAACTTCTTTTTAAAAATCTAAACAATATGCTTATTTTTACTTTGTGAAAGAAAGCTTTGTATACGTAAAATATTGTTATATTATTTATACCCTAAAAAAGGAGATATCTGTGTATCATAAAGCCCGCTCCTTTTTTTTCTTGCAAAGTAAGAAGTAGAGATGGGTCCATTTATATTCCACGGGGATCGGTATCGGGCCCTTTTTTGTGTGCATGCACGTATCTGCGTATATGTGTCTATATCAGTGTGCGCGCGCGAGAACGGCGAATTTGGAACGATGGAGAAACACATAATAAAGTCCCAAACAAGTAAATTGTGTTCTGATGTATCCGAGCCCGCCATAAATCATGGGATCACCAGAACGTGGAGCTCTCAATAGGACACTAATGACGATACCCCGTTCTCCCCGCCGCACACCCCTAGGTGCTCGCCGTGCTGCGGGGTAACGCCCTCCGCGACTGCACAAAGCCCCGCCGATGATCAAATATCCATTGTTGAAATGTCAAGGCATTGATTAACCCTTCCCACCCGAACGCCGGCAACGATCTGCCCTAATTATTTCAATCTGTAGATGACTTTTTGCAATTCGGTCTCTACTTTTTTTTTCCTTTTTCTTTGCAGCGAGTTGGTTCGTATTGATTACTTTTACTAGATGACATTTTTTTCTTTAATTAATCAATTTTGCGCGGAATATAATTAGATTATTATTTCCCTTTAGATTCCATATTTATTATAATCAATGTAATAAAGTAAGAATTTTATTATCATTTAAATCAATCTTTAAATAATTTTTCACTTAACACGTGAAATATATATATAAAACTACTGATTATACCACAGTGTTTTAATTATTAGTCTACTCTTAAATCTAATTTAGTTTAAATTAAATAAAAATCAATTAAATAAAAATGATTTGAAAATAATTAATAAATTATTTCCACATTTAGCTCTGTGACTTTTCACTTACGTTACGTAAGTACATTAAACAAATGCACATTAAAACAACTACTTCCCAGGAAAATACCCATGCCAAACATCGAATTACATAATGTACACTTGCTATTGCATATCAATAATGCTTGTTGCAAAATTTTATTGATATGCAATAGCAGGTGTACATTATGTAATTCAATGTCTGGCGGGGTATTTGCCCAGAAAGTAGTTGTTTAGCGTACTTACGTAACGTAAGTTAAAAGTTACAGAGCTAAATGTGGAAATAATTTATTAATTATTTTCAAATCATTTTTATTTAATTTATTTAAATAACTGTGACCAAGAGAATAAATACACTTTTCTATTTTAAATAAAAATCATTTGAAAATAATTAATAGATTATGCATTTGTTTAACGTAAGTCAAAATGTCACAGAGCTAAATGTGGAAATAATTGATTAATTATTATCAAATCATTTTTAATTAATATCCATCAACTGTGTTGCTCGTCTCTATATTCATACTCGATCTGTTTGCCTCCAGAAAATGTTGTTAACTAGGGTATAATTGCTAGTTTCTCGTATTTTTTGTTAATATTTATCATATTTCAAATAATCCATTTATAAAAACCTCACAAATTACAACACATTATTTCCTTCCACGAGTAAAAAAATAAACATTTTTCAAGCCTCCAGGTCATAATTACATTTATACATTTTTTTTTTCGAGCCTCTCACCATTAGCGTAATTACATCGTCATTAACTTAATTCGGAAAAATAAACTATTTTATATATCGCTGGCGAGGAGGGCGGGGGTGGCGCGCGGTCGTGGCGTAATTTCATAAATATAGATTTTAAATTATAATACAATTAGCGTCATGTTGACATGTTTTAAACGGGGGCCGGCTAGAGCGAAAGAGATTACCATTTAATTAGATCCGGCGTCCTTCGGAGTACTCCCTGAATATTAGATGAACAAATAGTAATTATACTTTTACGTAAGGTCGGCGTACATGTTTCGCTTTTTTCTGCTTTGATTAAAGTTTGATCCGTGAATATTCTCCCTCATATAACTTTTCGGTTTTAGTTTTTTTTTTTAATTCTAAATCAGTAAAAAAATCAAATGTATTGTGTACAGAAATATTTATAAATTAGTAATTTGTATTACTTTATTTTGTACAATAATTTGTCTATATAAAAAAAAAACATATTTACACGACCGATTTTATTGATTAACCTTAAAAGTTTTTCGTGAGGGGATGCTCGGAGAAATATCGACCTTCCCTGAACAGCTGCATCCCGATCTTGTTGTAATTGACATCGTTAGTGTTGTAAATAAATAAATAAATAAATAAATAATAAATGCATTACCCAACATGAAAATTACACGGCGATTCTAATGTATTTACATTTAGTGTATGTTTTCTAGAGAAAAAAATAAATGAAACCATTAAATAGAAAAGAGTATTCATTCACTTGGTCACAGTTATTTAAATATATTAAATAAAAATGATTTGAAAATAATTAATAAATTATTTCCACTTTTAGCTCTGTGACTTTTGACTTACGCTACGTAAGTACGTTAAACAAATGCACACTAAAGCGTAAGTCAAAAGTCACAGAGCTAAATGTGGAAATAATTTATTAATTGAAATAAATATGAATAAATTATTAAAAATCAACCAATAAAACACAGATTAGATTGAATAACTTTAAATTCTCGACTAGTTTCGGGAATTTAAAGTTATTCAATCTAATCTGTGTTTTATTGGTCGATTTTTAATAATTTATTCATATTTATTTCATACAATATGAACTACCAATGTCTAAATATTAAAACCATTAATTTATTAATTATTTGCAAATCATTTTCATTTAATAAATGAAACCAATATTAATATTTTTATATGTGTATACGCAAATGATAAAACAAACAATAATTTGTAATTATACTAAATGTCTTTTTTTTATCCAAACTTTAATAACTCTATAGATGGTTGATGGAGTGAATAAACGGTCGCACGTCTAGTATTTTATTAGGTCGATCCTCACCTCTTGAACTCCTTTTGTGAGGGATGATGGAAGTGGGGGCGGGCGCGCAGTTGTTGGCTTTCTGGGGGGGATCCGAGATTTATCACAGGTAACGATGTAATGAAGGAAATTCTATCACCGTCCCCTCGGGGAACCATTCAACTGTCACTGCGGATAGTTAAGTTAGCGTCACCCATTGACCCTAGATGTCTATTGCCTCAGAAAATTTCTCCGATTTACAGAGCGTCGCCAGTCCCGCCCACTAGAGATCAAAACTTTAAAGTTAACACAAAACGAAAAAACCCCGACACCAATTGGTAAAAGGGGACATCGATTATATATATGTATATATACAAAACGAAAAAAAGGATAGTTATTTCTTTAAAGTGATCTGAAAAAAATATACCCGAAGTGATTCAGTGGAATTTATTGAAATATACTAACCATTAAAACTATATGAACAAATTATGTCTAATTCTAATATTTATTTTGAATATATATTGATACATATGAATATACAGATAATTTTAACAATACAACATAAATAATTACAATACATTCAGGTGTTAGTCTGCCTGGGCTATCGACCAGAGATTTTATGATGAAGTTAAAAAAATCTAGCTAGCTTAACTTTCCTGTTAATTTGCGCAAATGAATTGATGAATGGTGATGGTAGGAAATTTGTATTTAGGTAGGATATTAGGGTTACGAGGAATACAGAATTTTGTAAGAAAGGGTAGGTTATCATAATTATTGGCAAATTTTTTACTTAAGGATAATAATATACGTTGGGATATGGATGGGTTTTGAGTAGATTAATAATGGTATTCATTGGAAGGATTGTGGAGTGGGTTGTTCGGATGTCTGAGGTTGGTAAGGATTCTTAGGGAGGATATTTAAGCGATTTGGAGGTAATAAATAGTGGAAGGAATTTGAGTGGAGAGGATAGTACCGTAATCTAACAGGGACCGAGAAGTGATATATTTGTTATAATTTATTTATATTCTGCTCTACTACTTGCTGTTGAATAATCTACCACTCAATTTAATGAAATGGCTTGATCGCTAAATAAAACCTATATTAATTTTTTCAAAAATAATTACATAGCAATTGGGCTAGAATTCGTAGAACATAACAGCTCAATTTAAGTTTATTTGTTAGGCAAGATAACTATAATATTTGTCTAATAAATTACCGAAGGAATATTTGAAATATTTATGTCTTAATAATTGTAAAGATAACGTAAGCGCCATCTACTGCCTAATTTCAAAACGCATCGTCAATAATTTGGGTCTACAAGGTAGACAAGAATCGCTGTTTATGAGAATAAGAAAAGTAATTTATTTAATAAAATATCGAAGAAAGATTTATGTGATAAGTAATAACCAAAAGAAGATTTTAAAGAGTTGTAAAAAAATTACAAGATAACTCTCGAACTTATAAAGTTATCAAACAAATTTAAATTCAGAGATAATAGACAGCAAGTAACTTTTGTTGTTGTTACGTTTCACTAATTCTGACTCAAATCTATCATTTTCTGGGGCACATGAGTTAAAAACCCACGAAAGATGTTTCCTTTTCTCTTATATTTAATTAAAATTAATTAACTTGTTAATTGTTGAGTCTTCTACTTTGTTATACATTGTAATTGAATTTTAATAAATGAAACACTTTTTTACTTTGTTTGTATAAAAACAAAAGTGACTTTTGTTTCGATAATGACACGTTAAGGTTGTCGAAACTATAGTCAACAATAAAATCAATCCGAGTTATATAAACAAAGTAAAAAAGTGTTTCATTTATTAAAATTAAATTTAATTAATTTAAATTATATCTCAGTTTTGTACACCGTAATTTCATAGATAATTTTAAAATTTAATAAAACCATCGAAAATACAAGATAAAACTAATAATTGAAATCTGTAATTGAATACGGATCCATCTTTCTTTCCACCTCTCCAAATCCTTCCCTGAAGTTAGCAAGCGAGCATTCCTGAGAACACGAATAAAAAAAGTCACCGCTGAAGTCCTTTATATAATCTTTCGAATTAACTCCTCTATGACGCTCATAATGCCGATTATCTTGAAATCTTAAAATTTAACAAAAAGTCCTTATAATTTTCGATCCATCTCTAAATTCTCCTTACACCTAAATCCCACCATATTCCTAAATAAAATAAAAAAAAAAACACACTAACTCTATTCTAATTCATCGTATCATTTCACCCCTTCACCCAGTAATAATGAATGTGCAATAAAATCATTTATGCTGGGCAGAAAGACATCGGGTTAATGGCCATTTTGCAGTAACAGGAAGAGTTACAAAGGAATATTTTTACAACTTAATCAAGAAATAATATTGGTTTGAACGTCCATTTCGAGACATAATAATACTAATAGTTAATCGAAAACACAAACATTTATTTATTTATTTAGGGATTTCTCCTTTTTCAATATTACAAAAAATATGTTAATATATTAATTTCAAATAAAAACTATGTCTACGCCATTTTGCATTAGAATGCCTAGTGTCGTATGAAAGAAAAATCTCTTTACACCTAACGGTAGAAAGAAGAAAGATTAAAAAATGAAAAAAACAAACAATAAATTGGAATGATCAGTTTCGTGGAGTTATAGTTTTCCAATTTTTAATTTTCTTGAAGAGAAAGCATACCTTTTTTAAATAGATAGAAAAATCTCTTTACACCTAACGGTAGAACGAAGAAAGATTAAAAAATGAAGAAAAAATAAATTGGAATGATCAATTTCGTGGAGTTATAGTTTTCCAATTTTTAATTTTCTCGAAGAGAAAGCATACCTTTTTTTAAATAGAAAGAAAAATCTCTTTACACCTAACGGTAGAAAGAAGAAAGATTAAAAAATGAAGAAAAAAAAAAACAATAAATTGGAATGATCAATTTCGTGGAGTTATAGTTTTCCAATTTTTAATTTTCTTGAAGAGAAAGCATACCTTTTTTTAAATAGAAAGCAAAATCTCTTTACACCTAACGGTAGAAAGAAGAAAGATTAAAAAATGAAAAAAAAAAACAATAAATTGGAATGATCAGTTTCGTGGAGTTATAGTTTTCCAATTTTTAATTTTCTGGAAGAGAAAGCATACCTTTTTTAAATAGAAAGAAAAATCTTTTTACACCTAACGGTAGAAAGAAGAAACATTAAAAAATGAAAAAAAAAAACAATAAATTGGAATAATCAATTTCGTGGAGTTGCAGTTTTCCAATTTTTAATTTCCTTGAAGAAAAATCATACCTTTTTTTTTTAATAGAAACCGCCGCTTCGAATTTCCCAAGTGAAACAACACCCTTGATTATCAATAATTCGATGAACATAATAGATTCAATTAACTAAACTCAACAATCATCCGCGTAATTAATAGAATATCCCTTCCTATAATTACCGCATTGTTCGCAGCGAACGTTAAACGAATTGACCCGCACCAGTTATTATCCTTTCATCCACATGTTGCTCACCCCGCGACCCAGATGATAAAATGACTGATGAATCGAAAGGAGCCCTTCCTCATCAACACGAGTGCGAAACGCGTGTCGCCGCACAAAAGCAACAACAACTGCAAAAAAGCGTATACCTAAAGGGGATGGGTCGGTATTGATTTTTTTACACTTGTAGAGGGTCGTATGTAGGTTAAAAATAGTTGATTGATTAAACTTCACCCGCCGAGCTTTCCGCCCTGTCAAGTAAACGTTTGTACGTTGCGTTTTAAAAAGAAAGGAAAATCCACTCGTGTTGTTGTTTTTTTTGGTTTTGTTTCGGACGTTCGTTTTTGGAATTACACGCCGGGTGAAGTTGGGGGGTTTATTGCTGTACACGTGTCGGATATGTTAATTTTAGCGGTTTAATGAGTTGTTAACTAAAAATGCGTGTTTGTAGTGTGTTTTGCAACGCGCCGCTTCAAACGTATGTTCTCTGCGTTTGTAGCCGGAGGGATTGTGCATTATAATCTCATTTACAAAATGGTTTGTTTCTTTTTTTATGCCGTGGGCTGTTGTTTGCGTGGAAAAATCTATTCATGAATATATTTCAGTTTGAATTTATTGAGCACGTATGTCGAGAATTCTTTTTTATATTTATTTTGTATTGTTGAGCATTACAAGTTAAAATATATCAATGAATTTAGATTCATTATTAAAAAAATATACCCCTACACCACCATTATGGTAGATGGGGATTTTAGATTATATATATATATATTAAAAATATATATTTTTTTGTTTCTCACAGTTTAAACAAATTTGACTATAAACTGTCAAAATATTTGATATTGTTGAGACTTGTCTTTTGATATACGTGTGGACAACA
This sequence comes from Philonthus spinipes, assembly GCA_963082785.1. Lineage (NCBI taxonomy): Eukaryota > Metazoa > Arthropoda > Insecta > Coleoptera > Staphylinidae > Philonthus > Philonthus spinipes. The sequence continues at coordinate 24,178,457 of OY720304.1, read as the reverse complement.
TATATAGGTATAAATAAGCATCATAAGTTCACTTGAAATATAAAAAAAGAAATAATGAAAGAAATACTAGTTTTATCAATCACAAATGATGGTGATGTAAATCAAATATTATTAAATGAAAAAAAAATTGAAAGAAATACAACATGTTTTATGAATCACAAAATTATGGTGATGAAGCATTATTAATTGAAAAGAAAAAGATTGTTTTATTTTTATTTATTTATTTATGTATTCACTCAATAAACGGATAAATCCAGTTACAGATTGATATACAAAATATGAATTCAAACATAATTAAACTAAAATTAAACTAGACGATAAACGCAACACGAGATAGCGCAATAAAAAAATATTCCAAATACTCAACAATCGAGTTAAAGAATTCTCTAGAAGATATCATCTTTTAAAGTTAAAATACTTATAAACGAAATAGAATTAATGTTATCAGTAGAAAAGAAAAAAAAAGTATTTATTCACTTGGTCACAGTTATTTAAATAAATTAAATTTAAAAAATTGAAAATAAATAATAAATTATTCTCATCGTAAGTATTTTTTATTATTAAAACCCAGGCACTCGTAAATATAAGGGCACTAAAAGCGTTTATTTTCAACATTTTTGTTCTGAAAATATTCAGAAAATTCCAACAAAAATCGTCTTTTTTGCTTTAAATTGAAAATATCTCAAAAATTGTGGATGGGGTATTTTTTGTTTTTTACATATTCTGAAAGAGGAAGCTTTACTTAATATCCCTACGAAGTTTCATCAACATATCTCAAAAAATAATATTTTTTGTGATTTTTTGAATTGGAAATATTCAGAAAATTGCAACAAAAATCGTCTTTTTTGCTTTAAATTGAAAATATCTCAAAAACTGTGGATCGGGTATTTTTTGTTTTTTACATATTCTGAAAGAGCAAGCTTTACTTAATTCCCCGCGAAGTTTCATCAATATATCTCAAAAAATAATATTTTTTGCAATTTTTTGAATTGGAAATATTCAGAAAATTCCAACAAAAATCGTCTTTATGGCTTTAAATTGAAAATATCTCAAAAACTGTGGATGGGGTATTTTTTGTTATTTACATATTCTGAAAGAGCAAGCTTTACTTAATTCCCCACGAAGTTTCATCAATATATCTCAAAAAATAAATTTTTTTGCAATTTTTGAATTGGAAATATTCAGAAAATTCCAACAAAAATCGTCTTTTTTGCTTTAAATTGAAAATATCTCAAAAACTGTGGATGGGGTATTTTTTGTTATTTACATATTCTGAAATAGCAAGCTTTGCTTAATATCCCCACATAGTGTCATAAAGATATCTCAGAAAATAATATTTTTTATGATTTTTTTAATTGGAAATATTCAGAAAATCAGCCAACCTTGCACGTGAAAGGGTGGAAAAGCATCAAGATTAAAAAAAGAAATCTATAGCCGTTATATTTTACAAATAAGAATAATGGACGACCCCTGAGGTACACCAGACGTTACATTAAATGTATTATATCTACAAATTGGAACGATAAAGTTCAAATTTCGTGAATGTAATTGTTTTTATTAATATTTTCATAATCTCTAAATAACTCATATTTTCATTTAATGAGTTATGAATTGTTTGAGTAAATAAACTCTTTGTGTTAATGCATTATTTCTTCTATTCAAGCACTGGTGATTCTGTTGTAAAAATTAATATTCAATCCGCTCAAATTAGATTGAATATTATATTTTACAACAGAATCACCAGTGCTTGAATAAAAGAAATAATGCATTAACACAAAGAGTTTATTTATTCAAACAATTCATAATACACATATATACGGTAATGGATTTTTTGAATAAAATCCCATTTTGCATCGAAGTGAAGCGTAGCAGTTTAAAAGAGATGAACATGCACACATTTCCTCACTTATCCCAACTCCCCGCAGTAAATTGTTTCCCAGGGATCGAAAGGCTTTAAAGAAGTTTTGCGAACACAATTCCTAGACCCGTTTTATTTCTCTTTATGTGTGTGTATATAAAAACGGCTTATTTATTTATTCATTCCCCAGCGAGGAATTAATTTCCGGTCCGCAACCTATATTCTTTTCAGCATGTCTTTCTTGCGTATTTACGGAAAATTCTCCACGCCGGAGAAAACAGAAATAAAACGGAACGAAAAAAAAAACCGAAACTAGATGGCCGTGTCCGCGATTTTCATGTTTTCATTTGGACTGTCGGGGCGTTTATTATTCATGGCATTTTATTCACTAATCGCACATTGTTCGCCGAAAGTACGTGCACATGAAAAATTAAATGCGGGGCGGGCGCACAAATCAGGCATTCAAATGACTGCTGTAATTTTACGCGGACATATCCATTATGACGCCGGGGGGAAATTAATGCACACGGAGAATATTCTAACATTTATGTAGTCTTTATTGTTCGGGGATGGTGGGGGTGTGCAGTGTGCAGGACCGGAGCGGGCGGTTTTATCCCCCCCCCCCGCACACATCCACGCGCCCGCCTCGTCAATTATGACTATATTTTCCCTCAACAAATAGTGCTTAACCTCCTTCGCATATTTACATTCCGGTTTATACGGTTTGTTTGATCGTTAAATTATTATATTCAGTACAGGCAGGAAGGATTAAATGTTGTTATATCTGCATTTATACTTAAATTAACGTAAACGATTCCGCATATAAATTTTATTACAATTAAGAAGAGCAATTATTCAAACTTAAATTCAAAGGAAATTTACTATTACAAACATTAACCAATAATATTATTTAAGGGGTGATGCCTACCTGCATAGGTTCAAAAAATCGTTTTTTTTTTTATTGCATAACACATCCCTTTCAAGTAAACATTTACAATTACGCTTAAAATATTATACATTTGCACCAAATGCATCGAGATCATTTATAATACAAATTAACATTATTTATTAAGACATTTTCTAGGAAGAGCAATTTTTCAAACTTCAATTCAGAGGGAATTTACTATTAAAAACATTAACCAATAATATTATTTAAGGGGTGATACTCACCTGCATAAGTTGAAAGTCGTTTTTTTATCGCAGAATTCGAAAGTATGCACATTTTAGATTATTTCCTAAACAAGTTTCATATTGATTGGATACAAATTGCCGAAGTTACGTGAGTTTATGCAGAGTTAGTCGAGACCCCAGTGAACACATCTCATCTTTAAACGCGATTATCTCGAAACCACATTTTCAAAGTCGACGATAATTCAAAATGTATACGACAGCGGCTTTTTGTCTCATATTTTAAACATCTTTTTTAGTCGTTGATCGTTCAGATTTCGCCTATCATTTATTTGAAATTTTATTACAACCAATTAAAGACAGATTTTTAGACTCGAAAAAGCACTTTCTTACTCAGAAGGCCGCCATTTCGTCAAACCTTCTTTGTTTCAAAATCTAACGATTAATAACAGCATTTATTCATTTATAATGCAAAGCAATTAGAATTTTTGATTTCAAATGCTTTCTGTATCTTCATGAGCCGTCTGCAAAAGAAGGTCTTCTTCGGGGAGCTGTATGTCAAATAAACTAGTGTAATTGGATTTTACTTCTGCACAATTGTGCTATCGTGCTGTGTAGACGTGAGAATTTTTTTTTCTATCAAAAGTTGTATTTTTTCATGGGTTTATATATATCTTCTTAAAGTTGCGGTTTAGTAGAAAGGGATAGCTATATAGTAAAATGAAAATAATCGTTTGAAAAAACCCAATATTTTGTATTTATTAATATGAACATTAAATAAAATGAAACAAAGATGATTCACACATTTGCAGTTATTTAAATTACAATGAAATTAAACAAGGAAAATTTCTGGCAATGATCAATAAAATTCGATCTCTCTCTTTTTCCAACTGCAAAAAAATACTTACACTGTAAGTTTTACAAACATCAAACAACAAATATCTATTGTGTAATCCAATGTCCGGCGGGGTAAATGCTCGGGAAGTAGTTTTTTCAATAGATGAAAACTTACAGTGTATTTTTTTGCAGTTGGAAAAAGGGATTGATCGAATTTTATTGATCATTGCCAGAAATGTTCCTTGTTTAATTTCATTGTAATATGAATATGTATTTACATTTTTATCTACCAAATATAAAGTATCAGTCTAAATAAAAAAATAAATCGTTAATTTTCGTGTATTACGTCAAATTAGAAAAGAAAATTGTAAGGTATAATAAAATTAATAGGTCATGTTTGCTAAGTTATTTGAATGCAGAATTTAGTGAAATCCTTTAAATTTTCTTTGCACAAATTTTTATTAGCAAAAATATAATTTGAAATTTGCTATAAATTTCATCAATGTTCATTGTTTTTCACACAAACTAAACATTAAAATAATTTTTAATTCATCTGACGAAATTCCTTCTTATTTTAAGATTACTTTAATGTATAATACAATATTGTTTATTGATCATAACAGCAATTTAACTCGAATTAGTGATTGCCAGTATTTATATAGCTATCTCTTTCGTCTAAACCGCAGCCTTAATCGAGATAGGTTTTGTTACGTGTAAAAAGTGTTGGTTGCAGAATTGTGTGCTTTTTGTTCATGGTAACGGTGTGATTATATGGTTAATATTTATTTATTTATTTACTATTCCACTCATCCCTTCCGTGATCTATCAAATTGTTTATCTAATTAAGTCATTGAAAAAGACCCCGCGGCGTGAAGATTTGTGTTTTTATTATTAATTTGTTTATATATATATATATATATATAACATCTTTATTTCTTTATTTCTGCAGACAATTTTATATACAATAAATTCAGAATTTAATTCTTATAATATGTTATACGTTGTCCTTAGAAAACGGCTATCGACCATCGGACTTTCTGCCTAATTTGTTTAATATTCAGTAAATTAAAAAAATATACAAAATACGTGTTTCACTTGTTTAAAACATATCAGTGCTAGGCTTGCAATGATAAGGTGCAGGGATGTAAACAGAGGTTTCTTGAATCCACCGATTTGGATTCTATTCGGCTTAATTATAAATGAAGTTAACAAGAAACAAAAGGGAGGTATGTGGGTTTGGAAGCAACGCATCCTGCAATCTTTTAAAAAAAATCTGAGTTTAAAAAGGTTTTCATTACAATGTTAATATTGAAATTAAAGAATTCTCCAAGAATTGAAACAATTTACGAAGAAAATCGGGACATAAAACATAAAATTGCTTGCTTAAAAGTGAAGAACTTTCAACCTTCAAATAAGGAAATATGTGATAAATTACTTCGCGAAATGCAAGGTAGGGAAAATCGTAAAGAAAATATATATATTTAACATGTTTATTGACAAATAACGTTACATTTTACAATGTGTAAGTATGTGTGTTTACAATATTTATAGAATTATTTCAATTTGTCATGTAACTGTCATTGTTAAATGGCTATCGACCCGGGGTCTTTCTGCCTGGATTATTTAATTCTCTTGAACGTCGGTCGTTAGTGTAAAGAAAATTATCTAAAACCAGTTATTTTAAAAGCAGTCAAATACAATCTGACTCAAATCTTTAAGTAATAAAAATAATATTAAGCATTTTATTGTCTATACTTAATGTTAATGTTTGTAAAAATGAATGTAATTGTCTCAATAAAGATATTTATTTATATATATTTAGAGTAGGGATGGTACAAATAAACTGGATCTGTGATTTCGGAACAAGTCCGTCACATTTAAGATTTTAGGTATAAAATAAAATAAAAATCACTGAAGTAACTATACTATTTTTAAAATTAGACTTCTATAAGCTATAACTTATATTGTCAATTATATTTCACTTCTTGGTTTTGCGGGCTGTAAGATCAGATAAAGTAGAAATTGTGTAAATAAAAAAAAAAGGAAACATAACAAGAGTGATTTTTTTACCCAATATGTTTTTTATTTGTTATAATAATTCTTATTATGTTCCATATATATATATATTTGAGTTATTGTTTCGATCTTGAACATATGTGAGGAAACTGAAAAAGTAAAATAAAACCATGGAACATAACAAAAGTGATTGTTTTTTTACCCAGTATTAGGATTAAGTTCCATCAAGAATGCAGCGCCACAAGCATTAACTTTATTTTTTTTATTGTTTCGACCGCGTCCTTGTTTTTGAACGGGTATGATATAAATCTTAGGTTGATTGAAGTGCATATTGCCAGTGCAGTATACAGAGAGCTTTTTTTATCAGTATACATTAGGTGAAGTGTATACCTGCAAAATACGCGAGTCAAATGCATTAATGTATGTGTGTTTAGTTGCCTATAACACGCAACTGATCACACATATGCCAAATAGTCAACTAAACATACACACATTAATCGGTTCAATGCGTTTGACTCGCGTTTTTTTGTAGGTATACATAGGGGAAATGTATACTCATAAAAAAACCTCTCTGTATAGTTAATTAAGAAAATAAAACGGTTAAATTTAGAAAAAGTTGCGCACATTTGTTTTGCAAGTGTTCATAAATAACTGATAGTCTTTTTTAAATTACATTCAACGATTCTTCTTAAATGCATTCACTGCTTTCACAATTAACCCCCACTCCTGCTCCGGAGCAGTCACAGGTTTTTGGAATAGTTTCCCGTCTGCACCTGGAACTGTTCCGAACAATTCCATAAAAATGATAGTTTGTACCATCTCTCATTTAAAGAAATTTCGTGTTTTTTATTTAATTTCTTCGTGAATATTTATGTATATAATTTAAATTAGTTTCGAATCGAAAAGCCCTAAGAAACATACGTATACGCTTAGCATTCGGCGGTGGCGCAATAAAAAGAAATTACTCACATCATAGCCGAGTAATGTAACGTGAACATTTATTGCGTTCCTTACTTTTAACTCGGGAATTTATGTGGACCTTCCCCATTTCACGGGACGATAACTATAACTTATTGTGAGATGAAAAAATATATAAGTGCGCCGTCAAATAACCTGAGAAATGTTTATACTCGGCCTGACCGCCCGCAATAAACTCATACCTTATGCTTTCTAACTTATTTGATATCCGCCAGCCCAACGGGCGAAATTGCGGGACCACGCTACGTTTAACCCGTTTATCCGCGACATAAAATTCATTACGGCGATATCACAAACACACCTTTGTTTAACAACAATACGGACACTTTATTGTGTAATTGCTGTAATAAATATTTCGCGCCTAGTTTTTAAGTATATTATAGAGAATTAAGAAATTTACAGTGTACGTCATTTCTAAGCGATGAAATAGGAAATTATTCAATTATTCATTGATAATTTTCAATTTAATTTTAATTAAAGAAAACATTTAACTATTTTATATAGAAAGTAATATTTTTTACCAGACTTCTACAGAGTATTATAAACAAATTAGATTATTACTGAGCTGTTGAAGATTAAAAATGCTTCAATATTAGAAACAAAAATATTATTAGGTCAACGGAATGATTAATTTCCAGTTTTGTGATAACTTATTATTATAAACGCTGTGTGATTATGTAAATATTTTCATCCCCTACAGGTATATTCTTGAACACAGAGAGGCAAGGAGGGGCTGTGGCTCCCCTATGGATATTTATCCCGGAACAGGTAGCAAATGAGCTCTTTGTCGACTTATTTATTCATACCTCAAAAAATGGCTATTATTACTATACATAAACTGATATTGAGTACCTACTGAGTTAAAAATTAAATTTAAATTTTCGTGTTTTCACTTTTAAAAGAAAATGCTATTTCTAAGCAATTAGAAAAAATCATGAAAGTTATTACTAATTCCATAAAAAAATAAGAAATTTTGTACCATTCTTTTATAATCGATAAAATCGGTAAAACAGAATATAAGGAGAAAGTTGATAAAATGGATAAAAAAATGCTTAAATTGTTCCCAACAGACCATGCCTTCATTTTTCCGTGACCTCATAAAAAATCGTTGATGCATTCTAAAGTTATGAGCGATCAAAGTCGACTTTTTAACATTTCCAAAACCCCGATGTTTTTTTTTAAGAATTTTTTTCTTGATTTTCTTTTTAAAAGTTTTTTGTGGTAACTTTTGACCGGAAAGAGCTAGAAAGACAATTCAAATGGTTAAACATATCTACAGAAGACAGGCTACAAAACGGCAACCCTTATTTTTCGCAGAGGTGCAAAATGAGCCAACAGATCATCAAAAGCTACCATCTAAAGATGGTTTGAACCAATAATAACCGAGTTTTAGCGAAAAAAACTCTTAACTCAAAAATGGTTTGAGTTAAGACATATCTGAGTATGTCAAAATATGCGCAACATTGTTGAAAAGGTGAAAGGAATAGTATTAAACATTTTTCATTTTATTTACATCTTATACAAGATGCTAAAAGGTGTCCCAGAATAAACCGTCATTTTATTTTTTTATAAATAAGTCGCATTCTTTTCGAAATGTTTGGAAACTTTTATTGAAGTTTGAAGTAAAGACATGGAGGTTAATTATGAAATAAGATTTCGGCCAAATGGCCGCCTCGGTTCTTTTAATGAAATTTTCAATGACACTTTCGCGTAATTGTGGCTCAATTGCTGCTTGGATTTCCTCTTTTAGTTCCGCAATCGTTCGAGGCTTATTGGCGTAGAACTTCCCCTTGAGGAAAGAAGTCCAAGGGTGTCAAATCGCAATAACGGGGCGGCCAATGCACATCACCTCGGCGCGAAATAACTGTTCCTACGAATCTGGTGTGCAATAACTCCATTGTTTCGTTAGCTGGGTGACAAGTGGCACCGTCCTATTGGAACCACATCTTCGAGATCCATATTATCAATTTTGGGCCATAATAAGTTGGTTAACATGTCGCGATATCTCACCTCATTGACAGTGACGGCGTTTCCAGCCTTATTTTGAAAGAAAAATGGTACAATAACACCTCCAGACCAAAATCCACACCAAACAGTGCACTGTTGTGTATGCATTGAAAACTCTTGGACTGCCATGGGATTTTCCAAGCCTCAAATAAGGCAGTTCTGTTCGTTGACATACCTCTTCAGATGGAAATGGGTTTCGTCGGAGAAGATGATTTTCTTTGCAAAATCGTGGTCAACTTGATGATGTTCCAACAACCAATCCGAGAACGTACGACGCTGCACATGGTCTACCGACTCCAGTGCTTGGGTCAACTTATTCTTGTATGCGTGCAGATGAAGATCTTTGGCTAAAATGCGTTGCATGGAGCTTTTGGAGTTACTAACTTCTTGAGCATGATGAAAAATTAAGGTTGATGGGTCTTCATCGACGTTGGCCGCTAACAAGGCTACATTTTCATTCGAACGGGCGGAACGCGGACGGCCAGGTTTCTTCATGTTCAAACTGAACCCGTGGACTCGAATTTATGGATAAAACCAACCAGGGTGCTACGGGATGGTACGTTATGATGACCGAGAAGTGTGCGAGTTTTGCAGACTATCTCTGCAAAATTTTCACCATTTTTGTAATGAATTTTCACAACTTCAAAGCGTGAATCTATCCATGACTGATAAACTCAAAGTCTACTAGTGACAGTTGTAAAAGAATTAGCACTCTACGATTGTTACCAAAAAATAATGCCCGATTCAAAATGACGGTTTATTCTGGGACACCATTTAGGGTTTCCCTAAACTGCCGTTAATTTGGTGGACAACGGACCATTCTAATTTATATCCTATTTTCACTGATATTACACGACGTTATTTCGGATACGCACTTACAAATAAAGTACTCTCATAATACTGCTAATTATTTTAATAAGTTTCACTGGTTTCAATTATTTGGTAATTCTTTATTCATAGCCTTATTAGTATCTATTATAGGCAAAAGGTGGCGCTTGCGTCGTCTTTAATTTATTATTATATATCTATTGTTTATACTACTACCACTTGATATTTATACATATATTGTTACATTAACGCTTCATTAAACACTTGCTTGCGTGGAATTATATTTTACTTAAATTTTCTATTTGAAATTAACCACTAAACCACTTGACTTGAAGATTGTCACATCCTTTGAAACCACCTTGTGTATTTATAACATGCATGTAATTTAATTTTTCTAAAGATGACAATATCCATCAAATTACTTTCGGTGTATACACAAACCGTTTTGCTTGCACGTAACTAAACACACAAGCAAGCCGGATGTGTTTGGGAGTGTGGGTCATAATTAATGTTTATATTTCGGTATTAATACGTTACGACACGTTGTCCCGAATTAAATATGTTGACACAGTGTTCTCTCGTGTTCCTGGGCTCCTGAGCAACAGTTTCCCCCGCTCCGGCCGCCCCTCGACTCGAAAACACCGTACGCGCCCATCCCAACTTAAACAATAATTTATGAACTGTCCAAGATAACGAATAACGTGGGACCGGGGCCCGACGTGTAATATGAGTGCGGTCCTGTTTGTCCACATCCAGTAAAACGGTTTTCAAATTACCCACGTTTTAATAATAATAATGTAAAGGGTTGGGGAGGGTTTGTATTAATTGGATTTTAATGTTTGAGTTTTAAAAGCAACGGAAGAATTATTGTAATTACATTTTATTAAATTATTTTGAGACTATACGTCTATCAAATTATTTTTTTTAATCACGAAAGATAGTTATGCCGTTGAGTAGTAATGACAGTAAATACAAAATATTTTATAGTTCTTTTTCACTGTTTTTTTTTTTAATTTTATTAATCCAACTGATCTATGCCCCGAGTTCGTGATACCGAGTTCGTAATTCGAATGAATAGTTGAGGCTTTTATTTGTTGCAATTATAATAAACTAAAACACTCACGAAGTTTCAAAATCATTAAAATCTTCACTTGATGATGGTACTGTGTAGCGAAAATTTTGTCGTGAGACAATAATAATAAAAATAATTTTGAAACTATAGACCTGAGTGTTTTACTTTATCTAAATCGAATGATTTACTTCACTCGTCTGCGGCTCGTTCCGCAAACCTCATTCACATGATTAAAGTTACCACAAAAAACATTTTAAAAAGAAAATCAAGAAAAAAAATTAAAAAAAAAACATCGGAGTTTTGGAAATTTTAAACGAGCCGTAGACGTGTGAAGTAAATCATTCGATTTAGATAAAGGAAACCACTCAGGTGTATAGTTTCAAAATTAATTTTATTATTATTGTCTCACGATAAATGTTTCGCTACACAAAATTATACCTTTGTTGAATAATGTACTACTACATTTGTTGTTAATAGTGAAGTAAACATTTGTTCAAAAAATGTCAGCAATAAATTAACTTTATAATCTCATCCAAACTGATGTAAAATACGAATTTTGAACGAGTAAACTTAAAAAAAAATCGGGGTCATTTATGTAAGAGACAAATACATTCCGATATTTCAAATCGGCAGTCGAGAAAATAAAACGCGACACGCTAAGGGGTTAGCCGTTCGCTGCTAGCAGACGCCACCCCCGTGGGTGATTTCAGACGTATATATTTTCGAGACTCGTGTTTAGGTGCGCGGGGAATGGGATTATGTCATGTTTAGATTATCCTTTTCCCGGGGAAAAAGACTGCGGGAGAGATCGTGTATTACATAATTGTGGACGGAACGAGATGAGAATAACCGAATCACACGCACTATAAAAATCTCCTTCGCTTTCACCCCGACGTCGTCCTCGCGCAGCGCGTGTGTGCGAGTGCAAGAAAGGGAATGTGTGCTGGATATGTCAGCTTTTTAGATTTTCGGAATGGGATTTTGTTTTCGTAATAATAAGTTCTGAAAACCGAGAGAGTGAAATAAAAGGGAAAATGGGGAAAACGAAAAATATAATCACAAAACTTGAACTCTGCAAGGATTTAATGATTTTTTATGCAAAGCACGTATTTTATATTTAGTAATAATAATAATTAGTAAATTGGTACGTCATAACAATAAAAATATAGTAAGACCTCCAGTCGATTGCCGATTCATTTACAAAATATAATTATAATTTTATATAATATTGTACATACATATACACATTTGAATAAAGATGATTAGTTAAGTTATTTATACTACCTTTTTGCTTATAAGAGCTTATAGGTTAATATCCATCACGAAGATCGCGAGATACCGACCGAAATTTTAGAAAAGGTGTGCCAAAATTGGATTATCAGAATAAAAGAAAAGACCTTTATTGGCATATCCACTTTATATATACATATGCTAACTATACCACAAACTAACTCAACTTTTTCTTCTTAACTCTTTCTCCCACCCTAACCTCATCACAATTTTTACACCAGCACCATCCTCTCGTATCCATTCTTCTATCCTTCCATTCCCTTCCATCTATTCCTCTCGTACCTCCTTACATTCCTTTCCTAAATGCGTCCACGTATCTCTTCCTTCTCTACACAGCGTACACCTACCATATTCTTCTCCCATCCATACCTTTCTTCCTCTCTCCTCCGATCCACACCTCGCCCTGGCTAATGTCACCTTCTGCAGTCTAGTAAGGTTGGATCTTAATAGGATTATCAGAATAGATATTGTGAAAAAAAGTCGCAGGCAACATTTACATGAAATATTTTTAAAAAAGTAAATGGAAAAAAAGTAAAACTAATCGAAGACTCCTTGCCAAAGCCACTCATATCAACTTCAACTGGACCACTATCCGAAACAGCAATCTCGGCAAGAGGTAAAAATGGAAATGTCATAAACTTCATAACAGGTACAGGACCAATAACCATAGGCGAAACTCCAGTAGGTAAATAAAAATCAAAAAACTACTTGTTCGGATAACCACTGCTCTGCAGACTTCACAAACGCAGTTTCAGCCCAAACTTATTTCACCCCTAAAGCTCGAGTTAATAACTGGGGTCCTAAAAATTTAGGCCAGTGTACAACGAATTTCGCTTCAGCAGAAGTAACATCAGCAGTCATAGAAAATACTAAATACTGACGACGAGACCATCCTCGACGAACCATACGGCAAGAACATCTAACCATGGCTGCATATTAGGTAGTAGATAGGAGCTATGCCAGCTCGTCTTGTACTTATCCCTGGAATATTTTCTACAACAATCAGAATATCTTTTTCAAGTTCCAAAACGAGCTGTTGCTCTTTTTCAGAAACAATGGAATAATCCCATTCCAGTTTCGCTTGCAACGGTAAAAACATTTTATAACAATTGACTATTAGGAATTCTTCGAAATGAAAAACTATCGAGCGTATAACAAAAATCAACGACGAAGTTGGCGTTGGAAGTCTCGAGTCATGTCTGTACTTAGATCACACGCGTGAATTGCTGGTTACGGTCAAAATGACAACCAGTACGCGTGAGCGTGTGCTTTTAGTTCAGACATGACTTTAAATTTCCAATGCCAACTTCATCATCGATTTTTGTTATACGCTCGATATATTTGCATATTCCTATGACTAGTATGAGGCATTTTTATAATCTCGTAAAACAATTATAGTTGTCACTTTTTATAATATTTATGGCATTTAGGACGTTGTCACATTTAAATTGATTCTTATTTTTAAATAGAAAATCTTATCGCTCAAACAAATGAATATCAGACTTGAAAATATGAGCTTATTTTGCTCATTTTTGCTTCCCGGAAATGTAATTAAAATATTTCCATTTCCTCAAGAATCACCTTGTATGATATTGTTACGAAATCGGGTTTAATCATACTCGGAAATAAGTAAAATAATGTCTATTTACTTACAGTACATTTGACACATTTATTTACATCACACTGTTACTATTTATTACTAACTAGTTGTTGGTCACTCTGACGTTCATGATAAACTCCCCGCCTGGCCGATAACACGCGCTTATATAGCATGTAGATGCTTGCTTCGAGAATATTCCAGAACTTAACATGACCCCACGATTACCGTCGCGCCCTCGGCGGAACATTCCAGAATTAAACAGTAATTCAAATTCTGAAATTTATGGTGGTAAACTGTGTTCATTTAAAAATTTCACTTTCTTTAGATTATTATATATCCCCAGGAAATGCATCTCTGCTGGATGTACGCAGAAAATTAGTTTCTAAAACACCGCAATTCAGCGGACTTGCGAAATCCTATAGCTTCAAAATCTATATTTAATGCATACGTCGGATCTAAACTGGAGTGAGCTTCGCTGATTTGGTTCCTTTACATATAAAAACAATTTTTACTTGTTGAAAGTGTTAAAAGAAAAATTGTAAAATATCTGCATTTTAAACTACTTTATTATTATCCTCCTCACGGATTTGAGACGCTTCTAAAAATTATCAATGTTGAATGCCTTTAGCAGAATCTAATAAGATTTTACAGGATAACATCGATTGCAGTGATATATTAAACCAGATCAACTTTTATGCTACAGTATTCAAGGGGCGACACAAACTAAGAATCTATGTACACTATAATCGAACTAAACTACTGTATGTCTGGTTTACGTTCTCGTTATGTCGAATTTTTAACGATCGTTTTTATAATTGCGATATTTTCTGTGATACACTAGCATCAATATTATTACACCACTAATACATTTTTCAAATTTGTAATTTTTCTTTGCATATTTTATTGTTTTCGTTTGTATATCTATCTGTATTTATAGTTACATTCTTTTTATATTTATTTATTTATTTATTTCAATCAACGGACGAGTCCAGTTACAGATTGATTACAAGATATGAAACATTGCAAAATAAAGATTAACACTAAACAATAATGGAAAAGACAGTAGACGCAAAAATACAAAACAATATGAACGCAAATTATTCTAAAATTATATATATATATATATATATTATATAAATATTATTATATATATATATTATATATAAATATTATTATTATTGTTATGTATTACTATTCTGTATTGTTCTTGTAGTTAATAAAAAAACTGTATTTTTTGTTCACAATTAATTGTGGCCCGTAATGGCGCAAAGACAATAAACACTTAAAAAAAGCATTTCATATTGAATTAAAAGAAGCGTTTATTTTTTTTAAAGTTATATACTTTAAAAAAAATAAACGCTTCTTTTTTTATTTATTTCAAGTTTTATTTTCATTTATTATCCTGTCTGCATTCCCTATATTTCCAGCATTATTATAACTGCTAGTACATTGAATAATATTAAGGATTATATTGAATACTCATATAAAAAGATCGGCGCTGAATGGCTTTTATTCGCGTTTGCGGCGTGCGGGCTTGAAAATAAAATGTTTTCAGGGGCTCCACTTTCAGCGGTTTTCTAAGGATTTTCTCCCGCCCACTCGTCCCGCTCACACGCCGATGTTATCGCTCGGAAAAGTGATTAGGATAACGGAGTTTTTTTTTCTCTCTCTGTGCACTTTCTGTGTATAACCCAGTTTTATGTACACCGCTTTTTTTTCTCTTCTTTTTTTTTCTGCCGCAGCAAAGACTGGAAGGAATAAGCGTTTGTTTCCAAAAGGGCGACATTTTTCCCTCTTTTATGGAGCGTGTATATGAATTAGCAACTTTTCTGACTTTTGTTGTTTTTGTTTATTTGTTTCAATCAAAGTTGGTTTGAAGAATTTTCAATGCGTACGATTTCTTTGCTACATAAAAAAATAATTCTGAATTATAAAACAATTTTAAATTAAAAAATAATTAATAAATTATTTCCTCGTTAGCTACTATCACATTTTAACTCACGTTTCATAAGTACATGAAAACAACTACTTCTAGGGCAAGTACGCAGACGGTTCGGTAGGCTTAATTTAATTAGTTTTGTTTAATTAAGTATTTATTTCCTTTAAGTATACATTTTTAATTTATTTAATTCAATTAGTTTATTTTAATTAGATTTGATATTGATTTAAATTGAATTAATTTGGTTTAATTTAATATAAATCGATTTAGTTTGATTTGATTTAATATAATTGATTTAATTTGACTGAATTTAGTTGGTTTAATTTAAGGGTGCGGTTTAGAAGAAAGAGATAGCTGTACAAATATGGGCAATCACTAATTTGAGTTAGATTGTTGTTGTGATCAATGAACAATATTGTATTATACATTAAAATAATCTTAAAATAAGCAGGAATTTCATCAGATAAATTAAAAATTATTTTAATGTTTAGTTTCTGTGAAAAATTATTATAAAAAACAATGAAAATTGATCAAATTTATAGCAAATTTTAAATTAAATTTTTGCTAATAAAAACTTGTGCAATGAAAATTTAAAGGATTTCACTAAATTCTGCATTCAAATAACCTAGCAGATATGACCTATTAATTTTATTATATCTTACAATTTTCTTTTCTAATTTAAACTAGTAAATTGACATAATACACGAAAATTAACGATTTATTTTTTATTTAGACTGATACTTTATACTTGGTAGATAAAAAATGTAAGTACACATTCATATTATGAAATCCAAAAGAATAGCTTTATTTTCAAACGATTATTTCCATTTTACTATATAGCTATCTCTTTTCACTAAACCGCAACCTTAATTCATTTAATTTAACATCTTTAAATTATGTAAGGCAGAGCTATACTGACGAGGAATAGATCAAGAAACACGTGCCTGCAGATGGCCTTATATTAAGTAACGTTCTTTTTTGTTTTTTTTACATTAAATTTTTCTCAGATAAAAAAATGTTGTATGATGTAATATTTAATTGATATACAGCAACGTGTGTACATAATGTAATTCAATGTCTGGCGGGGTATTTTCCGGAGAAGTAGTTGTTTAAAGTACTCACAATGTCACAGACCTAAATGTGGAAATAATTTATTAATTATTTTCAAATCATTTTTTATTTAATTTAGTTAAATAACTGTAATCAAGTGAATAAATACTCTTTTCGATTTCAATATTTTTTTAATTTATTACAAGTTTTATTTTATGAATTATAAAATAATATATGATGTTTTTTGTTACTAACCCCGGATAGTTGAGATTGATAATTCAGTATAAATGTTTGGTTTTAATTTTCCAAATATTGTTGTAAATTGAACAAATACAAAAAAAATCAAACGGATTATAAACTCGTAATAAAAAAAAAACATTATAATGGTATAAAGCTAACTAAACCTTTATTTATTTTTTTATTGTTATATAACACTACATGCTTACACTTTCATAATAAAATAACAACGAAATCTGTTCCCCTTTGTGGCCGTACACAGAAAACATTTTAATACACACGGTAGGCAGTAAAAGTGCGGCCCAACGCTCGCAAAAACTTGCTGCCATAATTCTCCCTGTAAAAGTGTAAACAGACGAACGCCGGCCCTAGCCTTTTCCTCCCGCCCCGCCGTCCTAGCCGCTCGTCCTTAATCCGGCAAGTTTTCGTTTTATGACTAATTTTAGCCGCAATTAGGCGCCTCCTTTTTCTTAATAATGAAGCCGCCGGAGGCCCTCGTATTTCACCTAGGGCCTAATTAAAATTTCAGAAGTGAACACGTACAGCTCGGTATAAATTTTATAATATTTCGGCGGGCGGGAACGGGGAAGGTAGTAAAGTTTATATTTATAATTTCATAAGGGTGAGACGGTGTGTTTCTTTCTTGGGAGGCCGTTCTTCTTCCCCGGTCTGACAAAGGGAAAAGATTGCAGATTGTTTCGGGCTAAGTTTTTTTTTGTCTTGATAAAGGGCAGGGTGTTATAAAAGAATTACGAATTGTCTGCAGATGTTACATAAAAAAATATATTTCTTGTCAAGATTTTTCTGTTTATAAATTAATTACACCTAAATAAATTAAATAAAAATAATTTGATGATAATAAATTATTCCCTCTTTAGCTACTGTGACATTTTGACAATTACTTCTCTGGCCTGTACCCCGCCAAATTTTGAATTACATAATGGACACATACTTTTGCATAACATTGAGATATTGTATTATAATTATAAATGAGATGGAGTTACGTGAAGTTTTACAATATAGAAAAAATGTAGACGGTTGTATTCACATTACTTCACACTGGATTCTAATTATCTAATATCAACAGTAGAACAGTTGTATTATTGTTAATGCATACTTAATATCTGAAATGAACATTTTGGTTTATAATAAAACTGTGAAGTAAAATGAACACAACCGAGATATTGTATAATGCATTATTTTTTATTATTATGATTATTATTATTTTTTATTTAAGAATATTATTTATTTTTTGATTTTTGTACATTGCATTACAAATAAACAAAATTACGCAATATAAAGCTATGAATAGATACGTGTTACGGGATTTCATCCGTCATCAGTACAACTCTGACTTATATAATTACAAAATTGTTAAATTAAATTGGGATCTCTTGTATAAATGATCGAGTTCGATGACGGACGCATTGTTCTCAACAATTATTAGTTTTGTATAAAATAAATATGAATAGATTATTAAAAATTAATCACTAAAACAAATAAAACACGGATCAGATTGAATAATTTTAAATGCTCAACTAGTTATTAATTATTTTCATTTGTTTAATTTATTTTAAATAAATTCACATGATACGAATAAATCCTTTTTTTCTATTATTTTACATTTCAGCTCTTTTTTGTTTGTTATTTGATTAAAACCGTTATTAATAACCAGTGATTGGTCCGGAATTGTGTAGTTATTCTCAAAATTTGCCAAAATAAATAGAACAGTAGGCATAATCCTTGGATTTATTGTAAGCAAGAAAACATAGATTTATGAATATTATTGATATTCGCGAATCCGAGATTCGTTAATCCTAGATTGATTTAAGGATTAAGTTGCAACCATTATTAGTGCGATAAATAATCCTGTTGATTATGAAGGCTTTAATTCTTTGAAAATGCATGATAAGTGTAAAGGAAACTATAAAGTTTTTGATTTTCACTGTAATTTATTTTCTTTGTGTAATTTCATTAAATCATAAGAAAATCGAAATATGAAATTTCATTTGTAAATAAATAATATTTATAATTTTATGGATCTATTCCATTAAATTATAATTAAAGAAAACTTATAATCCACCTTAATGAAATTAAAAATTAGGTAAAATGTGGCGCTTGCGTCGTCTTTAATTTATTATGATTATAATCCACTGAATAAAATATTCACAAATAACGTTGCAAAAATATTATTCTTTAATATGATGGTGTTTTAGGTAGAGTTTTATTTCAATCAGTAATTTATTTTTCATTCCTAGCCGTCAACAATTTAATTTCAAAATGAACAAAATTTGATCTTCATTCTTTGTGAAAAAAAAAAAAAATGTATTGCCAAATAAAATTCTGATCGTTTATAATCTCAAAGAGAACAAATAAATCAAGACCGTCTGTTTCTTCGAAACGAATATTCTTGACGATTCAAGGCTAATTGCTAATATTTTCCTAGATTACTTCGCTTCAGTAGATAATTGTTCATCAAAGTATTTAATTGATACTAACATTAATTTAGGTCTTCCCCATATGTTTCAGAGGTTCTGAAACATCTTCTATATAGTCTCTGAAGATGTTCCAGAACCTCTGCAACTGATATGGGGAACTTATTCGACAAGTCCCGAAAATTGTCCAAGGTTTCTCCTACAAAATTGTACCCGTATACTTTATGGTGGTCATGTCTTATTATTTAGCTTATCCATTCGTATGACAGTTTTTCTTCTTAGCCTAAAAATGCAACCATTTTCCCTATTCGCAAATCATCAGCTAAATTACAAACAGTGGATAATTTTCGTCCAGTAGCTCTTCTCTTTCACATTGCGAACATTTTAGATAGATTCAATCATATATATCTTCACATTAATCATTATGATTCTTCAGGTTATTTAATCACAGCACAAGATCCGTTCATCCGCATTCATCAAGACATTGCACATGGAATACTGATCTGCTCAGGTCCGAATAACCAAAATGGCCATCGCCAGTTATTCATATGCCAGATGAATTCTAAAGAGCAATTTAATGTCATTTATACCGATCTAAAACTTTTAATATAGTTCCACATTGTATCCTTCTAGCACATTGAGAAAATTTTAGTAAGATTAAATCATATATATTTTCATACTTATTATGAATCAGGTTATTTAATCGCAGCATAATATCCTTTCAACCGCCTTCATCAAGACATTGCACATGGAATACTGATCTGTTGAGGTCCGAATGACCAAAATGGTCATGGCTAGTTATCCATAAGCCAGATGAATTTTGAAGAACAACTTAATGTCATTTATACCGATTTAAAACTTTTAATAAAGTTCCACATTATATCCTTCTAGTGGTTGAATATTATATTAAATGAATTCCATAAAAAATCTCAGCGCGACTTTATTTCGCAACGCTCAAAGGTTACTAATTTTTGTTTAATGGTCCATAACATTGTTCAAGTGCTTGATTCTAAAGAGCAACTTAATTTTATTTAAACCAATCTGTCCAAAGCTTTTGAGAAAGACTTACATTGTAGCCGTCAAACTAACACGATTCGGTTTTTACGATTTGTTAAAAATATTTAATTATAGGCCGAAAGACCTCCGGTCGATAGCCGATTCTCTTAAGAATATATATTTGTTTTAAATTGGTTCATGTATTGTATATTAAATTAAATATGTATGTATTCTTTGGGAATAAAGATTTTTGTATATATGTTTAATTAAGTCATATCTTACCGAACGTAAAGGAGTAATCTTTCCAGTTTATTCTTTCACTTTCGTTACAATATTAAAGCTTCAAAAATACTGTATTATGCTTATGTACAGCCAAAGCTACAATACGCAGTTATAGTTTGGTTTCCTCAATCTCAATCACAAATTGTTAAACTTGAAAAATACAATGAAGGTTTTAGCAAATTCCTATTTTATAAATTCAAAGGAATCTACCAAGTCAGAGGTTTTGTCAGATAACATTGCATAATAAATTTAATTTTGAGTTACTTGAATATCGTAGAGAAAATCTGTCTTGTTTGTGCATAAATTATTTACTAGCCAGTCGACTAGTCAGACTCATTAATTTTAGGTCGCGTATTCCAGCTTTTCGTAGCAGACAAAAACCTATTATTCTAATGTCTGGAACACATGCGAGATTATAAACTCCTCTTTTTATAATGATGAATAACTGTGACAAATTAAAATAGTGACAATATCTTTGATAAAGATTTCCTAATTCTTAAATGTTACTACGACGATTATTTTACCACTCAGTGGTATCATCTGGTAGATTCATCCACCTGATAATGATGCGATTAAATGATTTTTAAACCTTAAGTGAAAGATTGTTTTATTTATATTAATATGAAGTTTCAATAAATAAAAGTCTCTACTATAAAATATAAAATAAGCAATATTTATTGGGGACAACAGTTAAAATAAAACACTTATTCTTTTAAATGTTGTCCGCAATAATTTAAAGGAATTAATAAAATAAATTAATTAGAAACACATTTAATTTAAGAAAAAGGCATACTTAAAGAAATCTGATAATAATTATTCTCAGTTCCGCCACGACAATAGATCAAAAAGTTCCAACGAGTCCGTCCCGAGTAAAATTACTTATAAAACTCAGCCCGAACATTAAATTACATGATTAAAGATCCTCCACCCAATTATAATTAGACCACGGGACATTTCCCCAACACTCCCCGAAAATTAAAATTAGCGTCTGGCGCCGTCAACTCGCTTAATCACCGGCAGCGACTCGCTTAACAAATGTCCTACAATAATTCCGGTGTAAATCTGCCTAAATATTAAATGATCGCGAGAGCGGGGGGCGAAGATGAAATTAAGCGGTTTGATAAATGTCCAGATGGCCGGGCCGTGGACTTTTTTCCGCCGTGAAAAGTGGGGCATTAATATACAGGGAATTTCCGGCACAATGAACGAAGATGATAAATTCTTGGTCCGAGGAATATGGGACGGGGGATTGTGGATGGTTGCGAAGCGAACAGCTGCCGGTTGTAACGTGCTTAATACAGTTACATTAGTGGTGGTATATGGATGTATTGTGGTGCAGTTCGCGTTTGGCACCTCCACTTTGTCCTCCCGGATGGATTTACTAGGGGGGATTATTGGATTTGTGTCAGCGGGAATGTCATAATTCTCAACTGATTTTCTTTTTCAAAGACGGCGATATATTAAATTTCCTTACTGTATGATATTTATTAACAATCTGTAAAATTGCATACATTTTTAGTTTCTTTCGTAATAAAACGTCATGATTCATAAGTAATAAATTCAAATGAAATTTTAAGAGTGTGTTCTGAGGATGTTCCATCTCACTCATTGAATTGACTAATATCATAAGTGATAAATGGTCGTATTGTACAATATATTAATTTATATGACCAATTTTAAGAGTGTGTTCTAAATATGTTCCATCTCACTCATTGAATTGACTAATATCATAAGTGATAAATGGTTGTATTGTACAATATATTTATTTGACCAACTCAACCATTGCTGTTAGTTGCTGTTTTTAATAATATATATAAATAAATAAATATTTTTAATTGATATTCAGGTTATCAGCCCATTTTCAAGAGAATTCATTTTTTTATTAAATTTAATCTGTTTTTTTATTATTTGTTGATTTTTTAGACTATTAAAAATCAACAAATAATAAAAAACAGATTAAATTTAATAAAAAAATGAATTCTCTTGAAAATGGGCTGATAACCTGAATATCAATTAAAAATATTTATTTATTTATATATATGTCATGTTTATTTTATACAATATGAACTACCAATGTTTAAATATTAAAACAATTAATTTTGAATTGGAATAATTATTATTAAAATTTATCTTCTAAATCGCAACACTCTCCCATCCAAAACAAAACTGCAAACCTCATCATTTCATCATCATTACTATTTTTAATCTCAGCTCACATTTTCAAAACGCGATTTTTTCCCTCGCGAGGATCCGAATGGAACCCCTGGCCGGAGGCAGATAGCGTATCCCGAGCTTCCGTCATTTACCATTTCTGGCCCCATTCCGCCGTTCCTAATTTGAGTAAAAGGATTGCGGCGATCACAATGCAATAACTCGAAACGGGGCAGAGTCGGAAGGGCGGAGGAGGTGGAGGGTCGGGGCCCTTTCCGACCCCCCTAATTCCATCCGAAACGTCTGAAACTTTGATGATATTACTGCCAAGTCGAATAAGGTCCGAGTGCAGCCCCCGCAATCCGACCTCATCGTATATCATATAAATAACTTGTACCGAGTCCTTCTCTCTGTCTTTGTCTCTCTCTTCGCGCCACAGAGATTCGACGGAATTCCGGAAGTGTCTCGCTTAATATTTCATTATTTTGGGAATTGTTTTAAAAGCCGCATACATTTGGTTTGGTGGGATTGAATTATGTTGCGTCGCATTTAAATAATTGGGAGAAAGCTAGTTCTACTCACTTATTACAAAATATAAATTTAAAGTCAATAATAATTATTTTAGAACATTCCATACACTGGGGATTATTTCGTTTTACGTGTACGCTATTAAGTAACTTTACAATATATGTTTTAAAAACTGCTTAGATTGTGACGATTAAAAATAGCATACACTTTAATCTTAACATTTCATTTACAGAATATCTCCGACAATTTATTTGAAAATAATGTTTAGCATTTTATTAAAAATATAATATAAACAAAAGGTGTTTAATTGTCTCTTATTATTTGAATCATATTTCCTAAAGAAAGAAGAGTGAATTAGGTCCTTAAATGCACTCTTCCTTCTTGAGGAAACATGATTTAAATAATAAGTAAAATCTGTGAAATTTAATCAATAAATTTCAAAGAATTTTCTTTGAATTATGATCTTAAGTTCACTCTTCCCCTTGAAGAAATATGATTTAAATAATAAGAGATAATTAAACACCTTAAATATATAACTTTTCATAAATAGAACGAATATGTAGACATAGAAAAAAATATCAGTGTTGATCGTAATGTTTGTCACAAAATTGAATGTACTTTTCAAAGATTTACAAATGATCACTTTGAGCGTTTGCTATTCGAAAACTATTTATTTTCAGTGTATAAAATTAATACAGTTAATTCCACCATTCATTCTGACATTTTGGTACATATACATAATCTTTCCTCTTTTGCCTTTTAGTTTTGAGGTAACATTTTCGTATAAACATTATTTCCATGTTGATGAAACATTACTAACATGTCTGCTCAGTGGGTTGTTTATTTGTTTTGTTTTTTTAATTTTATTTCATTTGTATTACATTATTAATAACCCCCTCCCTAAAATTATTTTTATCTACATGCCTGGATATATGAAACACTTCTTCACTGAAAAAATGTATACAAAGTGTTTAATATTTCTTATATTTTCGTATAATATGAAGTTATTTGGATTTTCTTTTTACATGGAGCCAAATCAGAATAAACGAAATACGACCGGTCTGATTGACTTTAACTGATAGGGTTAAATAACAATTTTTATATTCACAAGTGAGATTTAATCTTACAAATTGAAGCATTCGATGGAGGAATATAGCTATACTTAACATAAAAACTCGTTATTGTAAATTATTTTTTATGGCCATAAAAAAATCATAAAATCGAAACATATTTTTTCAAGAATTCACAGATCACTTTGAGTGTCTGCTACTCAAAAACTGTTTATTTTCAGGGTGTGAAATTAACGCAATTCATTCTCACACCTTTTCTGAAGATTTTTACATAATAATATGAAGTAATTTCTATGTTTTTGAATTTTTAGTGAAATTTGCAATTTTTATTTCTTTTACATAATAATATGAAGTAATTTGAAGGTTTTTGAACTTTTAGTGAAATTTGCAATTTTGAGAATGATTGAAATGATACCGGTCTGATTGACACTAACTAATATGGTTTCGGTTAAATCAACATTTTTCAATTCACAGATGGGATAGAATCTTACGAATTGAAGCATTGGATAGAGTAATATTGTAGCTATACTTCACATAAAAACTCGTTATTATGATTTTTTAATCGTCACAAAAAATTATAAAATGGAAATATACTTTTTCAAGAATTCACAGGTGATCACTTTGAGTGTCTCCTACTCGAAAACGGTTTATTTTCAGGATGTAAAATTAACACAGTTAATTTTCACACTTATTCTGAACATTTTTATATAATTATATGAAGTGATTTAAAGGTTTTTGATTTTTTGTGTGAAATTTGAAATTTTTCCATACCTTCAAAAATATGCAAAAAATAAATCTTCTCAAAAAAAATTAAAATATTTAAAGTATTTCACATGTAAACATTTTTGTGTTTTACTCATTGGGAATGACTATACGTCGAAACTAATAGGAAAGGATAAAAGAATTACAGAATATTTAAAATAAATTAATTTTTATATAATTTAACATTTTATATATTTTTTTATATTTATGGTAAAATTAATATCAAATATTTTAGAGTATTTATAACAAGTTATTTTCGTGGTTTGGTTAAGATTATCATAACACTTATATCTATCTGTAAAAGCATTGTAGCTTGAATAAATAAAAGTATAACACCTTGACTCTTAAAAAAGATCGCAGGCAACTTATTTTCCAAGGAAAAATATAATTTACCTTATTCAGGTTTATTTTAATTGAGGCTAAAATTACACGAAATTTATAAAATCGATAAACAAACATAATTTATTTAAATAAAAGTCGATGTCCTTTCTCATACATATTTTTTATTAGACTAAATATATTTCCGAAACTATCTTTCCATTTTCAGTAGTTGAAGTTTTTCCAAACATTATTTATATTTCTAGTTGTTTAATTTTAGTTATTTGTTAATCACAATTAAAAATAGGTTTTATATCTTTACTTTCGTGAAGTAAGGAATAAAATGTGTTTTTAATTGCGATTATTTATATTTATCAAAAATTCAACTAAGGATGGAAATATAGTTTCCGAAATATATCTAGTTCAATACAAAAAAAAAATAAGTAGGAGAAAGGACATCCTCTTTTATTTAAATTAGAGATGGGCAAAGTTGATCTTTTCGATCTTTTTTGTCACTGCAAAATGAAGTTTATCACAATTTTCTTAATGTTATTTATAATATTAATATTGGAAAGTTTTGCCTATTGATTAATAAACTCAATTTTATTGTTATTTATTAACTTTAGCTACTTAAAATTGGTTATTCAGAAATATCCGATTACTAAATTCACTCGATTTTGCCCAACACTAATTTAAATAAATAAAGTCTTCACAACCAACGCAAAGAAAATCAGAATAAAACAAATTATTATTAGTAATTGAGAACTATTTTTAATTTCAATAAAAATACTTTCACTCTACTACTTTTTCAATTTTTTTAACTATATACATTCATTGAGAATATTTTGGTATAACATGAAGTTTACAAAGTTATCTTCAGTTATCTAATGTTGGAACCAGAAGAATAATATTCAGAAAGGATTTAACTACATTGCACCTTAAAACCATTAAACTGGGAATTTTATGTTTGTCTACAAAAATCTTCAAAGTTTGACATTTTTTTCCTTCGTTTTTTTTTTTTTCGAATTTACATGTTTTCTGTAGGAAAATTATTTGTTCCATATTACTCAAATTTACACAGTTGAGACTCCCATTAGTTGGAAATATTTTGGTATAATTTGAAGTTATTCCGCGAGTATCGGATATTTCACTAAAATTGACATTTTTGTATATTCAAATTTCGATAAAAAAATTTTCTTCCAAAAAAATCTGAAAAAAATTACAAATACTCTTAAAGATGTTTTAAACAGCGTGGTATATTTATTTTGCCAGAAAATGTTCTTTACTGGTCCATTAATGTCATTTGAAGTAATGAGCCCCATTTACATGGAGTCTTATGAGAACGGTTTAAGCGAGCCGTACGGATCGACCCTTTTGGACGCGATATTGATTAAAATAAGATAACTTTATTCAGAGATGAGGAAAAATGTTGGAATTGAAAGGATAATATTCAGGAAGGATTTATCTACTTTTTACCATAAAATCATTGAAATAGAGGTTTTGCGTTTGTCTACAAAAATTCCCAAAATTTGACAATATTTTCGCTCGTTTTTCATAGACTGAATTTATATATCTGCTGTACGAAAACTATTTGTTACAAATTGCTCAAATTTACACAGTTGATACTCCCATTTATTAGGAATATTTTGGTGTACTTTGAAGTCATTTGGCGAGTATCGGATTTTTCACCAAAATGCACTCTTTTCCATACGTAAAATATTCAAATTTCGATAAAATTTTATATCTTAAAAGAAAAAAATCTGAAAAAAATCACGAAGACTCTTAATGATGTTAGAAACTACATAGGGTATTTATTTTTTAAAAAAATCACTTCCGGTTCTTTAGGGGAAGTTTTAAACTTTGTTTTAAACTGCGTCTTATGGAAGCAGTCAATCGAGGCTTTCGAACGCAATGCCGATTATATTAATATCACTTCATTCGCAGATGAGATAGACTTTTGGAACTGAAAACGTTGGCTTCGTAAAATAAAAATAAATAAAAATAAAATAATCTGTAAAGGTGTGCGCTTGTATATAATATCCCAATTTTTGTATATAATTTTCTCCAATCAACCACGAACGAAATATTCGATGATTTTATAATTTTTATTATTTTTAATAATAATTTTTAACCGATGGTCGATAGCCATTTTCTGAGGCTTAACTAGATGTTTATGATTGTAATGTTGTAATTATTGTAATGTAATTTAATGTAACTCTCAGAAATAAAAAAAATTCTATATATAATAAATTTCGGATGATGATTTACAAATAAAGTTAAAAAGTCATTTTTTTAATTTTTAAATTAAAAAAATGTCCGACGTTTACAAAAATAAATCTGAAACTTTCTCTCTTTTATTGTATTTAGTTCCTAGACGTTCATTAAGCTAAACCCCGCCGTCCGACATACTCGTGTATGCCATTACAGTCCGCTAATCCGATTCGAAATAATCAATTGTTATCTTCGCCGGCATTAATATTTACAACATCGGTTTCGTCCGGACAATTGAAATTCCCGGCAGGTCCGAGACGCCGCCGCTTTGTCTGCCCGGCAACTCCGAAATTCGTCTGTTATTTAGAGTTTTGACTGTGAGTGGAAAGTCGGGGAAAACGCTCCGGCCCCTGAGATTTATTATTAACCCCCGGTTACCGTCGCGCGAAATGGAACGCGGGGAAAACTGAAAAACTGAACACGGTGGGTTCGGATTAATGTACCATTATAATTGCTCCAACGAATGTTTAAATTGATTTAGAAATGAGTAAATGGGGGGATATTTATGATTGCCCTGTTTGTCAATAAATGGTGAATTGTTTGTATTAAACATAAATTGAAAAATGGTTAATAATTGAATGTTTAAAAAATACCTTTGGTCGATAGCTCAGACAGACTAACACCTACATATATTGTAAATATTTATTTTACGTTATTTTGTGTTATACTCCTACACCACCATTATAGTAGATGGGGATTTTAGATTATACAGAGAGCTTTTTTTATCAGTATACATTTTCCCTATGTATACCTGCAAAATAGGCAAGTCAAACGCATTGATGTATGTATGTTTAGTTGCCTATAACACGCAAATGAACACACACATGTCAAATAATCAACTAAACATACACACATTAATCGGTTCAATGCGTTTCACTCGCATTTTTGCAGGTATACACTTTCCCTAATGTATACTGATAAAAAAAACCTCCCTGTATATATATATATATATATATATATATATATATATATTGTATTATAGTCTAAATACAGTCTGTATATACAGAGTGATCTATCTTAATTCATCCAGTGGAATATCTCGACAAATATGCGTCGTACAAAAAATGTTTCGCATAAAAGTTTAATGGTTGCTCCCATTTTTACCTACATTCAAGTATAAAATTAAGTCGTTTCATGAATTTTTAAATTTTTGCCGATTTTTTTTTTTATTTCGATATTTTGTTTGTATAACAGAATTTTATATCTTTTAGTTTGATAATGACAAGTATAAATTATTGAAATTATAGTCACTAAATATAAAATTCTGTTATACAAACAAAGTTAAAAAAAGTGTTTTATTATAATCTTACACAATGTATTTCGATATTTTTCAAAATTCGATGAAAAAATTTTTCTCTCCAAAAAAATCTGATAAAATCCAGTAAGACCATTGATGATAGTAGATAACGCGTAGGCTATTTAATTTTAATGGAAATTGTCATTTTAAATCTTTTCCTGCCATTTGAATAGCTTCGCGAAACTAACACTGGACTTTCAATTATTCTTGTCGATTTAATGGTAGACTCAACATCCTGTTCGAACTGCTCCATTGAATCTGCACACAGTCAAATCAGACCACTATATTCAAGTGTAAATTCAATTGAGCAATTGATTGTGAATAAATCAGGGTGGAATTGTTTATATTAGCCAATAATTGAATTGAATTAATTAACACCCCTTTTAACGTACCCCACTTGTTACCACGTGAAAAATTAACACCGACCAACGTAATCCACTAAGCTCTCATTCTGTTGTTTTATTTTTTTGTACTCTCCTTCTTCCTCACACTATTTGTGTTTGCTTTCCATCGGCAGTGTTATAATTGGATACGCTTTTTATTTACACGACCTGCAGCCTACATTCTACTCCATATTGATTTTCGGTTCCCTTTTCAGTATATCCCGTTTTCCATCGCGTCGTTTTATTATTATTTTATTTTTTTCTGCGAGGTGTATTTTATAGCGCCATTAAAATCGGGCGTGAATTATGCACGGGCATGAATTATCGGCGACTGTAGCAATTAACAATTGTTTAATTAATAATTGAATGTTTGTAGGTCGCCCGTCCCGCGTTTGTATTTGGTCTGTAATTATCGGCGGATAATTTATTAATTTACATAAAATTTAACGTCCCGGGTTTAATTAAGTTTCTTTGCGTTTATGACCGCGGCGTCAATTATGATCATTTGTAAGCGTTTAATTAACAGCCGCGCGGAAATTGCTTTATTTGCAAACCGTTTCGTTATTTGTACACAATGTTAATACTTTAATTTTGAAATGTTACAATATTCGGAGAATATTAACAATAAAATTTGTTTACAATAATTAATAAAAATTAATAATGTGATATTACAATTACATTAAACAAAGAACATTTCTGGCAATGATAAATAAAATTCGATGAATCCCTTTTACCCACTGCAAAAATTACTTACACTGTACGTTTTTGACGAACATCTATTGAAATAACTACTTCCCGAAAAGTTCGCCTTCCTTTAGTGGATGAAACAACCGCCTTATAAATCAAAATTGTTGACGATAAGGCAAAAGATGGCGCTTGAGTTGTCTTCCATTTATTATTATTTATTTTCAATTATTCTTGCCACATATAAAAAATCGGCTTTATTTTCAAATTAAATAATTTTGAAATTAATTTATGCAAAAGTGAATATGGATTTCCAACAACTAAATTCCACACCAATCATTCAATAATAAAACTAATTTAACTGCTATAACTTTCCCCATATTACCAACGTGTGTGTGTTTGCCGTGGAATCGCACAGCTGGTCAGATCATGCTAACTGTCAACGCGAAATGTAGACTTCCAATAAATTGAAACTTAAAGAAGCAAATAAAATAATTCCACCCCCTAAACCGTTCCGAGCCGTACAAAGTTGAATCTTTTTCTCCTCGCGCCGCATAAAATATTCAACCAGAAAATATATATATACACGTTTTTCCCCGGGAGAAGTGCAGTGCCGGAATCGAGTTAACTTTAACGGAGGAACAAGTTTTATTAAAAGCGATAACGTCGCCGCCATTGTGCGCGAATATATCACTTTTAACGGCGTTATTGTGACCTATAAATAATTTTCGAAATTATTTACTCGCCGCCCGGGAAGGATATTTTGAATATATATATTTCAATAATATTAACGTGACAGCAAAAGGGAAAATTATGCCTTCCTGCAAGCGCGCCTCTTTTTTATAGATGCCAGAAAGAGAGAGTGGGGGGAGGAAATCTTACGCACAGGACGCGAAGGGAAATTTATGGGGATGAGGGTGAATGTAAGTCTATTATTTTTGCTATAAATTTTGGGCCGCGTATGCATTTTTTGTGTATTAATAATAATAACGGTACGCTTTATTGAACTTCATGTGCAGGGGTATAAATTTTCATATTAATAAATCTAGAATCTAAAAAAAATACAATAACTATTAAATACTAAAAAAAAATACATTGCCAATATTTACTACATTACCAAATATATAAAATCTTGAATAAATGCTAATGACGAATCGTTGGCGTTGCCACATGAAATTAGGCAAAACATGGCGCTTGTGCCGTCTTCCATTTATTATAATTCCTAATGAATATACTAAATAAATGTATGTTTTATTTACAATTAACTAAGTTAATAAGAAATTGATTAAATCAAATAAAAATAATTTAAGAATAATTCATTTATTCAATTGAATAATTAAATAATTATTATCTCTTAACTACTTAAACTTTTTGGCTTACGTTACGTAACTATTTTAAATAGAAGTATTTAAAAACAAAAATAAATAAAGTTTAAGTAGTTAAGAGATAATAATTATTTAATATTAATTAATATTTTAAATACTTCTATTTAAAATAGTTACGTAACATAAGCCAAAAACATTGATTGAAGCAACTATTTCTCGTGCAAATACACCGCCATGTATTAAAATACACAATAAACGTTTGCTGTTGTGTGACAAATAATTGCATAAGGCAACAATTTTTTGATTTGAAAATATTTATTGCAAAGAACAAATAACCTTACTCAACATAAGGCGATCTGAGGACACGCATTTCGGGATTTATAATTGAGTAAATTAATTATTTTCAAATTATTATTATTTAATTTAAATAACTGCGATATATTGAATTAATATTTTGCTGATTTTACAAGTAAAACGCAGGGTTTTGTTTTAATTGCTGATGTAATGGTCAACAATTACATCAGTTGCCTAATGATGATACTGTGTATCGAAACAATTGTAGCGGTGTCTTCTACAATAAATCTGTGAAACTTAAAAAGAAAACCCTGTGTTTTACTTGTAAAATCAGTTATAATGGACTTTCATCAAGTAACAGCCTCAACCATAGAATTTTAAATAATTTTATATTATTAAAAAAAAAATGATTATCAACCAGTCATCTTTCAGCCTGTTTTTGTCCAGTTTTGTGTATATTCTAAAAGTTATGTTTGCTAAAATTCTTATCACTGTCTGATTGATGAGATGGATTTATGACTTGTCAAAATTAAAAAGCCCCTTTAAAATTTCAAATAACTTCATCTGAGACTTATTAAACGGATTTTGTCTCTCGCAGTGCTTCTGAAGAAATGATAAAATTATTTACATTTTAATTTTTTACATACTTGAATGACATTTTACAAATGTATAATTGTTTGTAAGTTCTATTATTATTTTCTGGCCATATTTTATATCTTCTCAAGGATTATGCACTGTCACATAATAAAAAGACACACATTTCCAAATGCAAACAAATTTGGAAATGTTGTCATTTTATTTTTATTTCAAGTCCTTCTTTTATATTTCAATTATCAAAGGTATTTGTATTGGGTAAAAAATTAGGTCATCGAGTTACAAAATTTAGAATTTTATATATTTTACAATAAAATTAAACAAGGAAAATTACTAGCAATAATTAATAAAATTTAATCATTCCCTTTTTCCAACTGCAAAAATTATTTACATTGTTAGTTTTGACAAACATTTATTGAAACAAAAACTTTCCGAGCATATATACCCCGCCAGATATTGGATTACACAATAGATATTAGTTGGTTGCATACCAGTACTGCTGTGCATTATAACCACTTAAAAAAGATTATAATTCATGTTATTTTTCATTAAAATGATTATAATATTAATGCATTAATCTGATTATTACAAATATTGATAAGCCCATATTCATTTACGCACCCATTAGTCGAAAATCCACTGAGCATTATCACAATAAACTCAACCGCACATTATACGCATCCGCTAATTGATACAAACTATTTCCGCCGATATTTATATTCACTCATTTATTCGCGATTTCCCCAAACTATTCATGATCCAATTGATATTGTTTAATTAGGTCAGAAATAAAGTTATTAACGTTCCCATGCTAAATAATTCCTGGCAGAACGAGCTCTCTAATTTTACACAGTCAGCTCGATATATTGGTATTATCCGTAATTAATATAGTTCCAATTGCAATATCAGAACTAAACATTAATCTAGTAATCTGGGGAATTGACGGCATTGTCGAAATAAACAATTTGTATTGATGCGGAATGTTCGAGGCAGGAAATTACGTCAATCCCAGCGTTACACGTGTGCCGGACGTTGGTATTAATTTATATGTAATTATAGCGATGTTTTTTGTTTAATTAGATTTGTTATCGTTAAAAATAATAACTTTTAATCAGACTAAATCATCATATAAAAAAACATGTTAATTTTTGTTATTGTAAGGAACTAATTATCCAGGATAATCCATAATTATAGAAAATATTTTTAATATTATATGGGTCACAATAAATAGAAGACGACGCACAATATTAACGAAACTAATAACACCATCATGTTCTATATACTTCAGAAAATCTCAACATAATAACGTTAATAGTTTGAGTAATTAATTCATAAATATATGCAAATTTTTGAAGTTAAATTCGAAGGAAAACCGATACATTAATAAAAAATCATATCTATGTAACCGCTCGAAAAATATGTTTGCATTTTTTTATATTTAAACTAAAACATGCGCGCTTAAAATAATGAAAGAATCATTTTAATATGTTGAATAGTTTAATAATTAAAAATTATCTAATTTTAAAAAACGAATTTAAATTTAGCGAATCTCACAAAAGAACGGTTCAAATAGGTCCGATATCTGGTTCAAACCAGACTGTAGCCACAAGTTTCCTCTTTCCTGGTTTTGAGAAAAACGAATTTTTCAATTATCGAACGATCTTCCAAGATATTTTTTTATTATCCATATTATTTATGAAAATTATATATACAAACATCTTTATTCCCAAAGAATACATACATATTTAATTCAATATACAATACATGAAACAATTTAAAACAAATATATATTCTTAAGAGAAACGGCTATCGACCAGAGGTCTTTCGGCCTATATGAAAATTATTAAATATTAATCGATGGAAATATTAAACTTCATTACCAAATTGTACTATATAACTCTATTATTTTTTATAAAGTAATTGTCTGAATAAATATGTATATATAACTACCGGAGGATATGCTAAGTAACTTTGAAAGGAATAATACTGTGAATACTGAGAAGAATCTATGGAGACATACAAGAAAAGGGAGTATGGAAAATTAGGTATAATTACGAAATTAAAAAAAATATATATACCAAGATACAGACCTCGTTAAATACAAAGGCTCAAATGGACTGGCAACGTAGAACGCATAAAACACAACAGAATTACGAAAAGAGAACGCATAGAAAACACAACAAAAAGATTAAGACCAAGGGCAAGATGTACATTATCTTTCCACCTTGCCCTTGGTCTTCCACTTCTTCTTGTGCCTTTTATGTGCTAAAGAATTGCTTAATGCTAGGAATTCAAAAGAAGCGGCAATGGATAAAAAATAATGCCTCCTCCATTCTTCTTCCCATTCTTCTTGAAAGAGGCTAAGACCCAGTAGGGTTGTAGCGCCACTGGAAGAAAAAGAAGAAAGTATACTACCAGTGTTCAAATATTAGAAATATTAAAAAGGTTTAGTTAATTTCGTAACAATATAGTTGTACTGTGAAATGCAGTTATTAAATTATTATTTTAAACTAACTAATTAATCACATGTTAATGAAACAAAAGCTATTGAGATGGAGGAAAAACCTTATAAAATTTTTGCAAAATAATAGAATAAATAATAAAATAAGACCTCCGGTCGATAGCCGATTCATCATCTACAGAATATAATTCTAATTTTTAAATAAAGATGGTTAGTTAGTTAATAAAATAAACAAATTGTGTAGGCATAAAAACTGCCTTAATAATTTAAAAACATAACGTTCACCGAACATATGAATTATTAATTTATTTTTGAAACATTAATTCCAGTTCCCATATTTTTTTCTGTACAACAAGTTTCTACTATTTTTTTTTACCACATTGATAATTAATTCAGCTATAAATCATTAATACTTTCGATATTTTTTTCTCATTTTTGCATTATAAATTAATTATCCCCATTAATATTTGACTCTATGTGAAAGTAATTTCAGCCACACAAAAAATCCGTCGAACTTTTTTTTTAGCAACAAAAGTATTTAACACTGACTTTAATTAATTAGAGGTGCTGTGTTTTTTTGTTGTGCATTATTTAGTCTGTGAATAAAATCGATTAATTAGTTTTATTATTTATTCATACGCTTTTCTATAATCAATGTAATGTTATACTTACAATCGTAATCGATTGAAATTAAATAAAAGTACCATTAAGCTAAATTTGTTTACAGATGTTTCATGGTATTATTTATTCGTGAGAAGGATTAATTTACAAAAATAATATACAGAAACACTTAAATAATTCTCAAACAGTAATAATGATAATAAAATGGGCAGAAAGACCTTCGATAGCCCATGACAGACTACTAATCCACCAATATGTATTGTAAATATTTGTAAAAAAATGTAATTCTGCTGATAATAAAACGCAGTTAAATTCTTTTCTTCCCTATATTTATTTCAGTACTAGATGTACATTTCGAACACTAAGTGTCCATTATTAAGAGTTAACTATTGATAATGCGAAGAAACGAATTTAACTACGTTTATTGCCATTATAATAATCTTTATATAACTCAAAATTACATACATATAAACAATAACAAACTTTGAAAAAATATTTTAAATTAAAGTTTCTCTGATTGCTCTCATGCAAATATTCTTTTTTGTTTTGATATACGACTTCAATTTACTTAGATAATTGGGCAAACTTTTTTTAAATATTCTTAGAAAACTTTTGGGAATAAAATATGTAAAATTATAAAGCGTGTATAATTAATATATATATTTATACTTACTTTTCTATATTTTCGTATTCGTTTTATAATTTTATAAGTATATCACAGTTATAGATTGATGTTGCCACGTATAGCATTAATTTAATTTAATATAAGTATATAAATTTAATCACATAAACATTTATTTTTTCATTATTCTGTATTTTCGAAATATATTATAGTTTTCCTTGAGTATTGTAGTTAAATATTTAGTTTTTCACGTATAGCAATTATCTTGATTTGTATATTTTACACTGATTTATGTTAAACTATGATATTGTTATTATCTAATGTTACCTTACTTTAATTTTACAAAGTAATATTTAAATTATCCTGTAATTGGCCTGTTCGCTGTTGGGTTAAATAAATAAATAAATAAATTATTTTTAATTTCTAAAATTAATTCTAAGAAAATTTTGTAGGAATCGTTTTTCAATAAAAGATTATTGGTCTTTCTACTCTGAAAATAAATAATATATGCAAACATCTTTATTCAAGCAATTACATACTTCAACTACAACAGCACACTATTTTTGTTATAGTCTGTGAAGTCTATCAACCACAGGTATTTGCATAATTTTAATTAAAAAGATACTACTACTAACAAATCTTATTACTTAAGAATTTACATGTAATTATATTATATACAAGTTATGATATGTATGTACAGACTTTACTTTGCTTTACTTAAGTAAGGGCTATCGACCAAAAGTCTTTCTGCCCTTAAAAATATATTTTATTTCAATTTTCACTATTATTTATTTAACACTGGAACAGTTGTTTCTCTGCACAGAAGCTCCATCAGGTAAATGGTTAAACAGAAATCCGCAATATCCAAGGATATTCAATTTCTGTTTATATATAGAAAATCTTTATTTCTGAGAGTTACATTAAATTACATCACAATATTTACAACTAGTTAAGCCTCAAAAAATGGCCATCGATCATCGGTCTTTCTATTTGTTTTGTTGTGTTTTCTATTTTAATTCTTTACGTTGAATATTTTCAAAATTTATTAATTAAGATTTTGATTTAGATTAAATTAAACATTTGTACTGTGGAATACCTGTGTGTATTAAAGTTGCTTTGAACATAATTAAATAATTAAAACACTAACACTTCCTTCACTGCTTTGAACAACCCTTTGACGTGAAGAGTACCCCATGTTAATCCTCTAGATTTAGTTATACATTTTTCATTTGAGAAAATCCTATGACAAAAAAATCAAGGCATTGTAAAATTAAGTAAAACGAAGCACTAAAAATTATTAATTAACTTTAGTGTCGATCAATGATTGGTTTTGAGATACGTGAAGAGTATAATCAAAATAATTAACACTGTTGTATCCTTTCTTCACACTTTATTTTCTAATGTTTAGATATATATTTCGAGTGCTATACACTCATTGTTGTTTTTAATAATGAGTTTATGTTATTGTTGTTTTTCTTCACATTTTATTTTCTAATGTTTAGATATATATTTCGAGTGCTATGAGTGTTTGATAATTAGTGCATAGCACTCGAAATATATATCTAAACATTACAAAATAAAGTGTGAAGAAAGGATATAACAGTGTTAATTATTTTAATGTCGATATTAGATATTATTGAAGCATTAAATTTAATTATTAAGTCATCCCTGTTTAAATAATAAATAAATAGAACGTGATGTGAAAAAAAAATCAATTTAAGCAGGAATCAACGTAAATACACTGTGTTTCGCCGTGCCGTAACCTTTCAATAACGAATTAGTGTTGCGATTAATTTCGACAGCACCCCAGAAGTTTGTTTCCGGCGGTGAACATGTTCGACACGCGGCTAATGGATTATAATTGTAAAGTTTCCTATATGAAAACTCACACGCGTAATAAATTGCACGGGACATTAACTTTCACCTGAGCGGAATTTATGCAAAGAACACGTTTCGGGGGGAAGTTCAGAAACGAGATCAGACACGAAACACGCACAAGGCTTAAATTCCAACAGAAACAAAAGAAAAATCACATAATAATTTAATAATATAAATGCAGAAGGCTACCATTCTGGGTTCATTATGCCGACTCAGGACATATGATTCCAGACATAATTAAATTATTTTACTTCCTGGCTAGAAGAGACAGTTAGTGGTATCATTGGCACTCTTTCTCTCCATGAGATCAGAGGCATGGGGGTATAGAGGGTGACCAGTTTAAAAAAATAACAATTATAATATGGAAAATAAGAATATTTTAGGGCAGATAGCCCATGACAAACTACTAACACAATTGTACATATTGTTATTATAATTTTGTAAAATTTTGTTGTCATATTGTCTGAATAAAGATATTTATTTATAAGAATATTTTTCCTATTTTAAGATTGCAAAAAAATGTATTCCAACAATCCACTCCACAATCCACCCATATTCCAACGTAATAAAAAAAAACCTTGTTACAAAACTCTGTATTCAACGTAATCCTAATATCCCTGCTAAATACAAATATCGTGCTATCCATTAATTCATTTGTGCGAATTATTAGGATAGTTCAGCAAGCTGGCATAGAATTTTTCTTTGACTTCATCATAAATTCATGACAGGGCAGATAGACCTCTGTTCGATAGCCCAGACAAACACCTACGTGTATTGTAATTATTTATAATAATATTAATAATAATCTTTATTAACAGATATATACAACAAAAAATACTAAATAACTATTAAGAAATTACAAAATCGAATGTATATTTTATATCTGTTAATTGGCTATCGACCAATGGTCTTTCCGCCTGGTTTTACGTTCTTATGTCTTTTTCGTGAAAATGGAATGTTGATTTTTAACAGTCTATGTTAGAAGTTAATTATTTATATTATATTGTTTAATATTATGTATTTTCTGAATAAATATATACAAATTTTATTGCAATAAAATTAAATGGCTATCGACCAATGGTCTTTCCGCCTGATTTTACGTGTTTATGTCTTTTTCGTGAAAATGGAATGGTGATTTTTAACTGTCTAGGTTAGAAGTTAATTATTTATATTATATTGTTTAATATTATGTATTTTCTGAATAAATATATACAAATTTTATTGCAATAAAATTAAATAATAAACTGTGTTTAATATGAAAGTATATTTATTTTATTTCATTTTATTCGAAAAAAAAAAACACTTGTGAACATTTCAGTTAAAATTACTAAATTTTTCACCTTAATTCTTTACAATTACAATCAATAAATATTTCGAGTTGAAAAGATAAAATCCTCGCGATAAATAAATCTCGGCGTGTGCCGCTGTTGCGAAGGGATAAACAAGATCGGATACGGCCGTTTTGTTTCCCCCCGCCCCCCCTCCCGCCGCCGGAACGGGGGATTGTTTTCTCCGGTAACAGATTTTTATCTAATGAATAAAATAATGCCCGAATAAAGGGAAAAAGTATCCATCAAACGGAAGCCCTTCCGGATTTCCCAGTGGCCGCCATACCACTGGGAATATGGCAATCTCGCAAATGGCGAATCGCCCCGGTCGGTTCAATCAATCCGCCTTAAATCAAGAGACTGAACAAACACTAAAAAATATATAACAAAAAATCCACACACACACACACAAAACAAACGCTTTAAAAATTAGGTGATTGGGTAAACATATAATGAATAACTAAAATGAATTTAAAGATTTAATTATTACTATAATTATTAATTTATTATTACGTTTGTTATAACTTTCACCTGTTTTTTACTTGAAGAAGCCACAGTGTGGCGAAACATTTGTAGTGATATGCAAAAATAAGCTTAATTTGAAAGTTATAACAAACAAATTCGCAGTAGTGCTGCTATGCAACAACAAATATCTATTGTGTAATCCAATGTCCGGCGGGGTAAATGCTCGGGAAGTAGTTGTTTCAATAGATGTTTGTAAAACTTACAGTGTAAGTAATTTTTTGCAATTGGAAAACGGGATTGATCGAATTTTATTGATCATTGCCAGAAATTTTCCTTATTTAATTTCATTGTAATATAACAAACAACTATTAGTTTTAATCAAGGTAGCTGATTAAATTATTAATTATTAATTTAATTTCAATTTAACGACTTGGTGAACCAATATTTAATTAATTTAAAAATATTTTGTACAATATTTTATTACATTCACTTTTAAAAATTCTATTTTAATATAAGTGAAACCAACCAACTGTTTTATTCAAAAGTTAACATTTATATGAATCATATAATTAGAAAGATAACAGTTAAGACTGTTCTTGCCTATTGCAACTGGTAGGACTGCATATTCCAACTTTTAACAGTAGGCATAAACCTACTTTTAGTATTAGCTCTTTTCGGAATAACTTTGGATTAAAATCACCTGTACACATGATCTGTAATATATTCAACAGTTTGCCTGCAACTTGTGATATATTTTATGACTCATTAGAGTCAATTTTGCTTTATGTTGATTGTTAATGAAATACGTAACTTTAAAATTAACATTTTAGGTTTAGGTTTATCATTTAAATGAAATGATTCGTTGGTTCGAAGAAAAGAAGAAAATTATTTTTTTGTATTATAGATAAGAGTATAGAGTATTTTCAAAATTTACACAGATATAATATTTGGGGTATCGATATTGATAGGAAAATTTCGACTAATAAGAAAATAGCATTTGCAAACAATGTACAAAATAAGAAAGTTCCTGAGATTACCCCCGAACAATTCATCGTAATCCTAAATTTATATGACTCATATAATCAGAAAGATAACTGTTAAATGCAATGATACATTGGTTCGAAGAAAAGAAGAAAATCATTTTTTTTATTTTAGATAAGGGTATACAGTATTTTAAAAATTTACATAGATATAATATCTGGGGCATCTGTATAGGTGGGAAAATTTCGACCAATAAGAAAATAGCATTTGGCAACATTGTACAAAATAAGAAAGTTTCTGAGATTACCCTCGTACAATTCAACGTAATCCTAATATCCCCTCGTACAATTGTTGTATCAAAACACAACAAACTATAAGTTTCATGTACGCGTAATTAAATCAATATGTTGGATAAATTGTAATTCTGTTTCAAAAAGCTATGATACAACAAATAACTTTTTGCTGAAATGGTGCAAGCGCCGGGAGACTAATGGAAATATTTTATATTAACAATTGTGGTAATTTTACTTTCGTCATTATTTTGTAGAGAATTTCTAATAAAATTGATGTTTAATTTAAAAGCTTGAAATTGCGTTACTCTTTTCACTAAATGAATTATTCCGAACATTTTAATTATCAAACGTATTTCATTAGCCAACGCGAGGTAAAAATTAAATAACGCTTTTATTAAAAACTTATATAACATTCATGCGAGTCCGGTGCATGCACATTTTTCATCCCTAATTAACGAAATTACAAACCTTTTTGCAGCGCTGCATAAATAATGATTTTAAAGCATTTACAACGGCATTAGTGTATTTAAAGCATTTAGCAGCGGCGGCGGGGGAAATCCGCTGTGAAAATACAACACTCTTAGTGCATTAACAGGTCGCGGTGAAAACGCCGCGCGGTGATAAGTAGCGAGTCGGAGGGACAAAAAAAAATGGAGGAAAACTGTAAAAAAAGGCGTAAAGCGGACTCGAATGCATTCGGTGCACTTAAAACAGGGCTTCCGGCCGCCTGATTTTGCACCCTTGCTTGCGCTATGCAAATCGATGGGTGGTGAGGGGGTGGAGGAGAAAAAATCGGCCCTAAAAGGCATTGAGGGAGCGATTCCTGTTGCAACTTTCTCGCCGTAGATTGAATTACGTGATGGGAATAAAGGGTTAGATTTTTTTTTTATTTCTTTCATAAAAATGAATATTGAAGTGAAATTAAATAACTGAAATTATTAAATATAGTAGCAAAATTATTTAATAATCCATAAAAACATAATTCTTGTAAAATTTAAATTTTTAAAATCCAATAAAATTGAATAAGGAAAAATTACGAGCAATTCGACTTATTTTTTCCATAAATAGAAAACAGTATTCATTCACTTGGTCATAGTTATTTAAATAAAAATGATTTGAAAATAATTAATAAATTATTTCCACATTTAGCTCTGTGACAATAGTTACAGAGCTAAATTATTTTTTCCAACTGTAAAAATTAATTAGACTGTAAATTTTTGACAAACATCTATTGAAACACTTGCTTTTTATTTTGTTTGTATAACTCTGATTGTTTTATTGTTGACTATAGTTTCCATAACACGTTAAGGTTGTCGAAAGTATAGTCAAAAATTAAACAATCCGAGTTATACAAACAAAGTAAAAAAAGTGTTTCATTTATTAAAATTAAATTACAATGTATAAAAAAGTAGAAGCCTCAACAATTACCTAATCTATTGAAACAATTGAAACAATTTAGAAGTATAGTTTGCTATGTATACATTAATTTAGAGTATAGAGATTTGTATAATATTATTTCATTTTCATTTGTTGATGTGTGTGTTTAGTTGCCTATAACACGTAATTGAACACACATATGCCAAATAAGCAACTAAACATACACACATTGCATTTGTCTCGCGTTTTTTGCAGGTATACATTTCCCATAATGTATATTGATAAAAAAACCTCTATATATATATATATATATATATATATGTTGACGCATTTATTCGGGTTTGATCCCGCGTGTTTTCTTGGAACTGGTCCATTGAATTTTCTGATCGACGTTTCGATGACGTCGCAGTCATCTTCGTCAGGAGTAAACTATTAGATTATATTGCTCTAGCAACCACTTGTTAGATTTTTACGCATTGCAACTAGATGTTCGTGTTTCTTGTTTGGCTTCTGGTGATTCTTCTATTTTCTGATCTTGAAGATGTGTTCGTGCCTAAATATATAATATGGTAACTGTTCGTGATTTTTTTTAAATTATTTCATTTTTTGTCATTAAAATTCATTCATAATAACGTCCGACGAATTTAACAGACTAATAACATTACGTGATAATTCGGTGCGGAGGAAAGTTGGCGTTAACGCGGAATTTTTCCCGGCCGACCGCGGGGCGCAAATGGGCGGGAAAACTTTGCCGGAAAGTTTGATTAAATTAAATAATTCTAAACAGAGAAACTGGAAACTAAATCGTCCACGTCCCATTTGCCTTATTTCCACGTTTTGGGGATGGCCCCGAATAAAAGGCTCGGGGAAGAGAGAGAGAAAATGAAATAGGGACGAGGGACCTTTGCGACGGTGGGACTGAGAGGGGAAGAGGTTGGAGCGTGGGCGTTTACGAGACCGAAAAGGGAATTGACGTAATTTATCAAAAAAAAATAAGAATATTAAGAACAATTAATTTTTATTATGGTAAATAAATCTCATTATAATTAATACTAATTATGAAAATGGATTAAAATACTTATGAAAATAAATTTAGGTAAATTTCTCGGAGGTTATACCACACTCCTAGAGAGCGCGCACCCCGAGGTGGTGGATAGGGGGAAGCCGTCCTCTTGATGGTCGGAGGGTATTCTGTTACCCTCCCGCGAACCAAAAAGGTAAGGAGGGAGTAGAGATAGAATAAAAATTCAAATTAGAGAGTTGTAGAGCTTTCAAAAAGCTACAACTTTGCCGTTGACAGTTTTGTTCTATCTCTAATAATAATTTTTTATGACCGAAAAACCCCCAAAAATAGCAAAAAAATGCCCTAAACCGTCGCAACTTGTTGACGCGATACATCAGTTGGAAAATCTATACAAATCATCTTATAATCGAATTGAAGAACATTCGTTAGAAATTCGTAAACACATTTTTCTATCGTCAGCAAATAGTAAACACTATTTTTTGGAAAAAGTCGACCACGTCATTTATTAAGATTTTAAACAATAGAGGGTCTAGGTGAAATCCTTGAGGAACCCCGGTAGTAACGGGAATTTTGGACGATAAGATACAGCCAATACGCAGGGTCTGTGATCTTCCCGACAAATATGATTGCAGCCAGTTTACCAATTCCAATTCACATTAGCTTCGAAAGAAGAATGCTATGGTCAAACTATTTTATTATAAGTGAAAACAATCAATTGTTTTATTCAAAAGTTAACATTTGTATGAATCATATAATTTTACCAATTCCAATTCGCATTAGCTTCGAAAGAAGAATGCTATGGTTAATGGTATTATAACGGTATAGAAGGAGTTAATTTCATACCCAGCGCAAAAGGCTTAAAAGGATATAGTTGTATAAGAGAGCAAGTTAGATTAAGTGGAACATCCCCTTTTGAAACATATTGTTCAGCAGATAAAACATATAGATTGAGAGGCAGTTATTAATTGTTCAAATGGTTTTGGAATAATAAACGATAAAATAGAAATCGGATAATAGAAACAATGCTCCTTTTACCACTTTTTGAAATGGGTGCAATTAAAGCATTTTTCCATAGTGATGGAAAATCGCCCGCACTTAGGGATTGATTGAAAAGAAGCCATAAAGGGTAACCAAGGGAGAAAAAAAAATAATGAAAATTAATTCCCCGCTAATTAATGTTAAACTTTATATTTCCATTCATTTCACAAACACCTGCAATGCAAATTACTGTCCGCATTAACTTTTATTAAAGTACGTAAGTGCCCGTAGTAAATTCACTCCGGTATTTTCCGTGAAATTCCTGGAAGGAAGGCGAGCGCGAAAAGTGGATAATTGGTCCTCGAGACGGCTCATTCTCAGCGAGATGTACGCCATTCCGGGGGGAGACGTCCCCCGCGTCTGTCGCACGCACACACGCGAAAATTCCGAAAGAATGCCCTCCCCGAAACAATTAAAATTCCGAACCCCCGCGGCGCGAAGCGTCTTTTCGTCTTGTCGCCGAGGCGCTCCTCCATCCATCAATCGACGCCTCGGGGCGCCGTTACGCGCGCACGCGAGCGCGAATATCCCTGGAATAGAAGTGAAAATAAAACGGGGATGAGAATAAATAAACACGATTTTTTTCTTCTCGCTTGTTTTTTTTTTTTATTTATTTTTATTTTGGAAGGGAAATATGTTGAATGTAACTGGCTGCGAGTCG
The DNA here is from genome assembly GCA_963082785.1 of Philonthus spinipes. Classification (NCBI taxonomy): domain Eukaryota; kingdom Metazoa; phylum Arthropoda; class Insecta; order Coleoptera; family Staphylinidae; genus Philonthus; species Philonthus spinipes. The sequence continues at coordinate 24,133,478 of OY720304.1, read as the reverse complement.
TGCGCGCATGTTTATATTTATGACGGTGCCGATGGGAATTGGCTCATAAATTCGGTTTATGCGTTGCTTTAATGAATCCGGATAGTTTTATAGGGGAACGCTGGGGAGTGCTTTGAATCTTAATTTTCGGCTAAATTTATTCCGGATAAATTCCTTTATATACTTAACAACGAACTCTTCTCGGCTTGATTCAAATAAAATTAATGGACCCGCGATAAAAGTTGCACAGTTAACATTATCGTTGTTTCAAAGTAATATAACAAATCTAGACACAAATAATGTTCAAAGTTAAATAATTATAAGAATTAAAATGAAACAACAACTATTATTTTAAGTTATAAATTGTGTTCATAATGAAACACAAGCAATTGTTCTATAATTACATATTAAATTGTCGAGTGTATACAAATTTTAAGGGCGTACGCGGAGATGATGTGAGACGCGTAGTTAGACGACGAGCGACGAACATCTGAAAATCTGTCCATAATTGATAATATCAGGCCTGTTACGGTTTTTTTTAAACACATCATTTATTATATTCATCATCCAAATATGATTCTTCCCATATCATATACAAAATAAAAGCATAGATCTGTAATTGGCGTGGCTGCTTGAGCAAGTCAGCCTCTCCATTGATCTTCGAGATCTGGTTTATCTCGAGCTGCTTGCTCTGGGCTGTTACGGTGCGCATGAATTTCATGATATACACAGATGATTCTACGCCAAAAGATAAGAGCAGGATACTAAGTCAACTATTAATGTGTTAGACGAAGATACATTTTTATGCATATTAACAATTCGCTGTTTCACCATGTAACTGATGAACGTGTGATGAACCTCTCATAATTCAGTTCGGTTCACCCAGGACACATAGCCGTACTAATAATCGCAGCTTAATCCTTGAGTCGATCTAGGATTGACAAATCCCGGATTTGCGAATGCATGAATAAGGATTGACTATTTTATACATTTTGATTCAACCTAAGAATTAATTTAAATTTTTCAATATAATTTATAATTATGTTGACTATTTTATACATTTTGATTCAACCCAAGAATTAATTTTCAATTCTGAATCAATCCATGACTATTAGTACGGGCATTAAAGAATCCATATACAATTTAACTAATAAATAACACATTTTTTTATTACTCATCTGGTTCCAGTCTTCAAAAAGAGTGATATGTTCAAAGTTGGTAATTATAGACCCATTGCAATTTTATCCAACTTCGCTAAAATATTTAAAAAAGTAAAAACTCCGTCTTTGTTTTTTTTTTAACTGCTGTTGCGTCCAAATCGACGAATTAATGGATCTTTTTTAAACCGATTCCACAATGCTCCATATTAATTTCATGGAGCAATTGAAATTTCCCGAAATGATTGTAAAAATCATTTTTCTTATAATTAAATAGTCAACATTCTTTGCACTACCATCAAGGGCGTTCATATTTTTTTTAAGATTTTTTTGAAGAGAAATAAAATTATCGAAATTTGAAAATATCATAAGGGGAATTGTATGGATTTTTTTTTTTTTTTTTCGACGAAAATCCGAAAATCGCCAAATGGCTTCATTTTATACCAAAATGTAGCTAAAGAATAAATACATAAATACATAAGGTGTGTGAATTTGAATCATATCGTCTTATTAGCTCTCTGTCAGTTCGCTCACAAAATGGATCTTGTCAAATTGGGTAAACTTTTTGCTAAAATTTGCGATTTTTTTTCTGGCGACCATAAGCTATCTGTAATTAAATTATTAATAACTAAGGCTACAACATTGTTATACATTGTTTATCAATTTAATAAAACACTTTAAACTTTGTTTGTATAACACTAAATTATATTTATTATGACTATAGTTTCAACAATTTACACTTGTCATTATCAAACTAAGAGTAAATTAAACTAATTACATTTTCGGTATATATAATCGGTACAATGTTGCGACAAACAGTGGAAGGGATGAGTAGGTAGGTAGATTACAAAACGGCTTTAAACAGCGGGGTGTACATCAGCTCAATCTGGTCGTTGATGACGGGAATTTTCTTATTGGCGCGTGCTTTATGGATTTCTAATTACTGAAGGAGGTACATCTTGCGGCCTTTTTCAGCAAAATGAATGACTGAAAGTACATCCTCGCCAAAAGTGTGGTTGTTTTCAATCAGATGTTTGACCTAAGATGACTTGTCAATCAACTTCTTTCTACAAGACGCGAGATGCTCCTTGAGTCTCATTTTAAAATTTCTACCTGTTTGGCCGATGTACACGCCGTTACAATCATTACACGTTAATTTATAAATTCCGAATCTGTGAGTAATATCTATTTTTGTTTTCGGATTAAAAATGTAATTCTTATTTTTTTTTATGAAGGGTTTAAAGGCTGTATTAATATTGTGTTTTCTCAATAGTTTTTTTAATTTTAATGAAATGTTACCAAGAAAAGTAAGGGATCAAAATGAATTATTAGCAGGGGGTTAAATATACTTTTTCACTAATTTTAATTTATGTTTATTTAATAATTGATAACCATTAACTTTAGCTATTTTCTTAATTACATTAATTTCCTTGTTCAAGTTTTCTTCAGATAGCGGAATATTAAAAGCTCTGAAAATCATATAATTAAAGGCTGAAAGTTTATGATTTTGTGGATGATTGGAGGAAATAGGAATTACTCTGTCTCTGTATGTAGGTTTTCTATATATGTCAAATGTTAGTAAATTGTTAGTTCTTGTTATTGATAAATCTAGGAATTTAATGTTATTCTCTATTTCGGATTCTACAGTGAATTTAATATTTGGGTGCAGGTTGTTAATAAAATTTAAAAACAGTAAGTTGTCAGTCCGTACAAACAAAAGCAGCTAAAACATCATCGACATATCTATACCACCAGGAAATATGGTGATTCTAATATTTGTTTTGTTACATTGCACATGAATATTTCTGCTAGCAATTGACTCAATGGTGGGCCCATTGCTAGTCTGTTTGTAAATTTTATTTTCAAAGGTAAAATAGTTCTTGTTTAGAATTAGTTCTAAGATATTTAAAAATTCTGTTTGAATGAATAAGTTGAAGTTACAATTTTCGAAACAGGATTTAATTAAATTTAAGCAATCTGAAGGTGGTATATTTGCAAAGATATTTGATACGTCGAATGAAACCAGTCTGTGTTTTGTTGAAATTTCTTGTCCCAAGTTAATTTCACTGAGTAATTGATATGGCCTAAAATGATTATTTTTCTAGAAACTAAATAGCTAATGTTCTTTGTGGTATCATTAAGAGTTTTTGTATTTTTTTTTTTTCAGATTTTTTTTGAGAGAAACATTTTATGACTGAAAATTGAAAAAAAAAATGGAGACAGTGAACTTTCGCCTAATTCTGAAAATCTTCTTGTAGCTAAAGAATGGGGTCATAAACTCTGAGAATTTAAACAAGATCGTGTAATTATCTTTAAGTCAATTTTCTTGCAAAATGAGGGTTTAAAAAGTGGACGAAACTAATGTTTGGATTTTTTGTTGCCACCACAAGCCTTTGAAAAATTATTTTTGATGAAAATATGGCTGGATTCTTTAAGAATAAAATACTGAAAACTCTGTTTTTCTAAGTTGTCTGAGAACTATAAAACTGCTCCCGTTAATTTTGCGGATCTATCAAAGTGGTCAGAAATGGTAGGACATGATTATTTTTCGGGAAAATAAATTTCGAACGTTCTTTCCACTATCATAAATGATGTTCCTGTTTTGTTTGTTATTTTTTTTTTTTTTTTCATAGTTTTTGAAGAAATAAAAAATTACCAAAATTTGAAAACATAGTAATGCATGGAAAAACTAAATCTTCTTCGAAAATACAAAAATTGCCAAATAACTTTATTTTACACCAAAATGTAGCTAAAGAATTGGAGCATAATCTATAAGAAGTTGTATATAATAAAAAAAATACTCTTTTCTATTTATATAAGAAGTTGAACTCCTTCTGGGAATTAATTTTCGGTTAGTCCTCTTGCTAAGTGCGCCTTCTCAAATTCGGTAAAAAAATGCTAAAACTTGCAATTTTTTTCCGAAGACCACACTCGAAATAGAAAGATACCCTTTGTGGAAAACATGACCACATTCTTTAAAAATTGAATGGAGGAAACCCTATCTTTATATATTATCAATGAACTTATTAATTTTGGTCCAACTGCTATCGCATCCAAAACGACAATTTGGCGGGTTTTCGTTAAACCGTTCCCATAAGGCTCCATGTTAATTTCACGGATCAATTAAAGTGGCCTGAAATGATTAAAAATGATCATTTTTCTGGAAACTAAAATAGTCAAAGTTTTTTTGTACTATCATCAAAGGCATTCATGATTTTTTTTCAGATTGTTTAAAGAGAAAGAAATTTTGACTAAAATTTAAAAATATTATTGTAAGTTAACCACTTAATTAAATGTGAGTTTCGTGAAGATTTGAAAGAAATATGAAAACACTTTGTACACTTTTCTTCACTTATTTATTTATTAACAGATAACAGATTTGTAAAACATTGATAATGATCACATGGTGATCGAAATGTACATCTTTTAATAAATAAATAAGTGAAGGAAAGTGTACAAAGTGTTTTCATATTGTAAGTTAATTCACAATATGCAATATACAGAGTTATTGTTAATAGTTCTGGCAGTAGGAATAAAAAAGTTTGTACATGCTTCGACATAAATCTTAGTATAAAAATGTTGATTCTCACTAGGTCAAAACAGTCAATATTATAGCGAGATTCAACTTTTTTGTATCTAAGTTTGCGTTGTGGTATGTGGACTAGAAGTTCAGGACAATCGACATTCTATCGAGAATCAACTTGTTTTTCACTTAGGTTTGCAATTTTTTTATTCCCATTACCCAAACCGTTACTCTCCATAAGTCCCCTGTATATAACATGTGAAGAAATGCTAATGGTATTTTCGATAATATATTTTAGTAATTTGTGATTAATTTGAACTTGTTTTTACTCTATCATTTTACTTTGTTGGGATATTTTAGCTATTTTTCTTTATGTAAACTAATTAATTCATAAGTAGGTATTATTTCCTATATATACTAAGTAACTTTATAAACTCTGTATTCTTATTATAAGTATTCTTCTTGTCCTGCAATTGTCCTCTAATAGATGTGCAATAATGTAATTATTATTAATATTATTATCTTTTTTTTCAGGATTCTTTTTTCGGATAATTATTCTAGTCGACGTCCTGACGCGAGACTGGATAACTAATACTATAAATAGAAAACAGTATTCATTCACTTGGTCACAGTTATTTAATATAACTAATACTATGTTGTGTTATGAAAAGCTGGTATGTTGAGCACTTTACACTGCATGAAGCCAACAAAACTGACTTTTACATCTACGAATAGAGTTTTTTTTTCTAATTTCAGGGTCTCCATTTCATTGAATAGTTTTGTCGGAATTTTATCCGTCACTCCAATGATTGTAAGCATTATTGTGACACTATCAGCATGCCTTATCTTCTTCAGTTTCTGTGTGAGTGGTATTTTTCTCTTTATCTTTTCTCTCAATGTTTGCAGGTGCAGGTGTTGCAATGTCGATGGGGAAGATTCTACTCGATTCCTTGTCTTACAGAAGGATGTCTGATCTGTCGTGTGGTATAGTTCTATCGGGTTCTATCGGTGTGTGCCAAAGTAAGAGTTAATTAAATAAAAAGAATTTTAAAATATTAATTATTTTAAAATTATTTTTATTATCATTAGTTATTTATGTTCGCTATTTGTATTATCAACCCTACACCCATATGGGTAGAAAGGGTCATTGAATATACATATATATATATTTGTATTATTAAGTAAAAAGTATTTCATTTATTAAAATTGAATCCGAATCCGCTATAAAAAATAGGGGGTTCCATTTGAAATTCGCAACTTGACCCACCTCCTAACCCCAGGGGGTGGGGGTGGCAGGTCGAGATTGGCATCATCCAATAGGCCCCTCTCAGACAAACAAATTTTATTCGAAACATTTCTTGATAAGATTCTTAGTTTTCAATATATTTAGTTGTCTCAAGATAAAAAAATCATTCTGTATAATATAGTAGAAGTCACAACAATTAATACGTACTGAAAATATCTATAATCAATGTTAAGCAGTCATTTATGGGATGTTGAAGAAGATGTTTGAATCATTGAACGATACTAGTTTTGGGTTGTCTGGGATATTTATGGATTCTAATTTTTGTGTAAGCTTGAACGAGTTTTTGCATATTTTCATTTTTAAAGTTTGGAATCCTGTAATATTTGAATATTAAGTTTTTACATCTCATATAAAAACTAAAATTAACATACTCAAAACACAAAAAATACAAGCACTACATAAAACCACCTCAATCGAAAAATAAATGAACGTTTTTTAGCGCTTTACTACCGCATAATAGCGAATGAAAACATAAATGTTGGAACACGCGCGCTGTACACGTTTTACATCCACGCGCGTATTTTTTTTTTGTTCACCCGCACAAACGTAAACTTATTTTTACGATCCCCGATGTCTCTCTTCCCCTCCCCTCCGCCCCTCATTTTTTCCATGTTTCGGTTTTCCATATTTCCGGGCTACAAAGTCTTTTATCTTTATGCCCGCCATTTATGCCGGCTCGCATTTGCATTTACAAATCACGAAACGATTTATGTGATAAAAGTCGAACGCTCGCATCAAAGCGACGCAAAAAACACAAGGGAGAAACACGAGGGCGGGAATTTAAAAAGGGCGAATCGAATTAATTAATGTTAATCACTCACGGGCGATTGAAATATTTAGTGATTTCGGTGTTAGTGCAGGGGCTGGAATTGGGGCGCTCCCGGTTCGCCGGAGCTGCAGTGGAATTATGTAAACAGTTGTTTGCTGGTGGTGGTGGTGGTGCAGAGGGCTTTTCGGAGTGGGTCAGGATCCGCAGCCCTATCGCCCTCGGCCGGAGTTCGGTCCCAGCCTCGGGTTTTTCGGGGATGAATTACGACTTTGTTGCAAAAAGGTTCACCCACTTTTAGACACCCTCGAAAGATTAAAGGAGGCGGAACGCTCCATATTCCCCCCGCAGAAAAGAAAGGATTTTTAAAATGCATACTCTCGTTATTATTAATTGCTTTAAAGTGGCTTTGATTAAAATTTACTTTAACAAAAAAATCAAGATTTACTTTATTAAAAAAAATATGTATACAAGAAACAATTTTAAACAATAAAAAATGCTGATGAGTCCATCTTTTCATATAATCAGTTGTACCAACAGGCATATTTGATATCTATCATTCTGTATATTTAATTATTAAAATTTTAATATTCTTTATGTTGGTTGTTGGTCGTGGAGACTTTAATTATTTTAATAAAAATACTTGTCCTTTCTCCTACTTATTTTTTATTTTACTAGATATAAAACTTCAACTACTGAAGATGGAAACATAGTTTCCGAAATATATCTAGTAAAATAAAAAATAAGTAGGAGAAAGGACAAGTATTTTTATTTAAATATTAAATTTTTAATGACTATTTTTAATAATCTATGAAATGAATTTAAATAAATGAAACAAAAATCACATGAATAACTTAACATTTGCATTGTTTAAACCATTCAATGTGTCTATTAAAAATACGTTCGCATTTTACATGCATATATGAAATTTCGACTGTATTATTTTTTTATTAATTTTTTTGTTCGGGCTATTTGAATGTGACGCACAATTTATTTCGCAGTCACTTTTATGATCGGTTCAGCTGTAAATTATTAGTTGTGGAGCGCGGATATGGCGTTACGGGGGATGAATTATTAAAATGCGTTTTATAATAAAAGTGAAAAATGCATTTCGCAATAAATGCGCAAAAATGTCCGGGAATTGATCGATGTCCGAACGGCGGGAGGAGAACGGGGCGGGGAACTCTTTAAATTATTTGAGCGCGAAATGCATATTTCACACACTTTGCCGGTTGTTATTTAATTTATTGAAACTGTTTACTTTCTGGGTCGCGGTTTTGTCGGGTATTATTTCGTGTGAATGAAATTTCCGGATATTGTGTAATTAAATATTTCACGCATTATTAAAATTCAGATTTAAACAATTAATAAAATAAACGAGTAATTTATAATACTACATAATCTGTTCATTCTCACCTCCAATTTATAAACCAACCAAATACGGCAGATTTTCGTCCTTCATCTAGAAGGACGAAAATATGCCGTATTTTTTTCAAAAGGCTTTTGACTCAGTTCGGTATTTTGGACTCCCTTACAATTGCTACCTCATAAAAATCCCACACCACTTAATAGTACCGCATAATACGAGAAATATGATTATGAGTACCATGCAAGGTTCGATGAAAGTTTAATCGGTACAAGGATCCACAACGAACCAGACAAAATTAAAACTCAGCAATGATAATAATAAACCAAAAATTGACATGCCAATTAATCAATATAAATCCTTACTATAAGTCAAGCGATATTCTTCTATATACTGTAATGATTTTAAATTCGCTACAATTGTTTCGCTTTTTCAGGCGAAAAATGATGATATAATTTAGAAAATCATATTATTCAATTTTGACGATATTAAATTACCATACATTTAATTAATATAAATCAATCCTATTTCCACCATTAAATCACTACCTTCATCCCAACAGGACAAATTATCAAACAATCCGTGTATTTTATTTTATAAATTTTTTTTATACGGTGCTATTAATTTCGGTATAAAATCAATATCAATTAAGCTCGGTTGCATCAACACACAACTTCTGATATCTCTGGCGTCGTTTATGTAAATCCTATGTAAATGAACGCGAGTCGAACTAAGTTGTGTTGGTGCAATCGAGCATTAATTACATCTAGCTTTTGTGTCAATAAAGTCGACATTTAATTGCATTTTTTTTTATTTACATAACTAATTTAATATCATTTTTGATAAATGAAATGTTTGCTTATTTAATAATAATAGAAAAAAATATTCACAATATCACCGTTCTTTAAATAAATTAAATAAAAAGAAATTAATTAAATTGAGATATTCTCTTTTTTAAATTATATTTATACAAAGTTTCTTATTTCTAATTTGTTCTCTTCATGTAACTCACTATAATAGAGACAAGAGAGAATAATTTATTAATTATTTTCAATTTATTTTTATTTTTGTTTAATTAGCTTATTTATATTTTAAAAAATTGTTACCTACAGTTTTCCTTTTTCACAAAGAAATATATGATCGTGATATTTGAATAATATAGTAATCTAAATTATATCATATTTTATTGCAAATTGAAAGTCGATTTTTATATTTACAACATTGCCATTAGCGCCACGGGAAACGCTTTAATTCCCATTCAAAGTTAAGTCCCCATCAATTCATTCGCCCATTCATTACGTTCCATTTTTGTTGAATAAAAGCGCAGCGTAATTACCCTCCCCCGGGGGGCTGGCATGGGAATATAAGAGTATAAGCGCCCGCCCTTAAAAACCGCCGTTCACAATAAAAACATTTCCTAATGATCGCAAAACACTTACACGGAGGGAATTTATTCTCAGTCACGTACGTTCGGTTCAACGTCGGATTTTTTCCACGACCTGCGCTCAGGAAAATAAAGCAAAGCGCTATTATTTTCCACACCCGAGTTAAAAATATCATTTATTTACCAGGGATTATTACGTTCTTTTATTGTTTGAATGAATTTTCATGTAATTTGTTCTTGTCGTAATAAAATGCATGGTTAGAATTGTTTTTATCAGTGTTTTAATAGAATTCAGGATAATAACACCATTTATGAGATTGAAATATTGTTTACGACAAAACGCGAATTTTGGAACGGATTGCGTCAAAAAAATATATATACAAACGTAAACATGAAACAAGTTTCCTGTGTGTTTTCTACGTCTATTTCTTTGTGTACTCTACACTTAATTTACTTTATAATTAATCTAACTAAACATCTTTATTCAAATGTGTATATGTAAGTACAATAATATAAAGTTAGAATTATATTCTGCAGATGAACGATTATCGACCGGAGGTCTTTCAGCTCAATTAATCTAATTAACATAAAAAAACGAAAATAAACTGCACCAAATAGCTTTTTATGTAATCTCGGAAGTATTCTCCATAAAATGAATACGATAAATTATTTCGATAACATTGATCGAGAGAGGCTGTAGATCACTAATTCGCACTCTATGATTTTCCTATTTTAACATCTGACAACCAAAATAAACAAATGTCTGGTGTTGTGAATAAATGTTTACAACTTTTCTGCAACCGAACTGAACTAATGAGGAATCTCTTAGTAATTAGGCAAGTCATCTAAGGTAAGCCTAATTACTTTTTTAAATAATAGAATTTATTTGAAACAACACCTCCGCCTAACCACAAATTAAATTAATGAAATATAAAAGTGTTTCCACGCATAAATTTATTTGGGCATATCATCTCGTTTAATAAATATCAGGGAATAACTATCATCGGTGTCGAGCTGAACGAAGAAACACTGGCCTCGGAGAGCGACATTTTCTTGAATTATGTCCAGTATTTACAACGATTTTCACTCTTTTTGATGTAGTTAACAGATGGTGGACTACATCAAAAAGAGTAACCTCTGCTGTCGATGATAATGAGTTAGCAGACTCAGCAACTGCTATGGCCACCGAGAATATTCATCCAGTAATCACTTTCTGTAGACCCGATGATCTGAAATGCTACTTTAAATCGGTGGTCTATATTACAATAAAGTCTTGCTTTGTCAAAATATCTGGACCATAACGTTCTAAAGCTGTCTACATTGCTAAATTTGAAAGCATAATGCGATATGGGATAATCTTTTCGGGAATCAAATCTGATGCCAACAAAATAATTCATACTGCGAAAAAAGCAATTCGAATTGAATTCGGTTTAAAGAACAAAGAATCTTGAAAAGGAATATTCAGAGATAATAAAATTAAAACCTTTTATGGGGAACCTACATCCATGAAGCGGTATTGTTTTACCATAAAAATATTAAAGGACGTGACAAAAAATTAAACAATTACAACACAAGAATGAAGAATTAAATGTATCCCATTATTCTGCTATAAGTTTATTTAATTCACTAACTGAGGATATAAAATGTACAAAAATGATATTAGGAAATTAAAATTAAGCTTAAACAAATATATATTAGAAATCGAGCCATACTCGCTCCAAGAATTGATAAACAAATAAATTAACATTTTGTTCGCGCCAAAAGCGCGAGTATGTAATTGTATATATTTCTTAGTTTATAATTTTCTTTATTTGAACATTTTAGATATTTTTCTACGTTTAATTCGTACGAATTTTGTGAATACTTTATTTTACATTTATTGCACTATTGGTATTTGGAACCGAACGGCGATTTTACGATCCAACGAGGACGAACCCTTAATAAACGGTCGATCGGTGCATTTTACAAATTTGCTCGGTGAACAATGGGAAAAGGGAAACGTGCTCAACAAAGGGCGATCCCAGATCGCTGGTAGAATTTCGAGGAAAGATCGTAAAATCTGGCAAACCAACCAACCAAATCTGGATATTGAAAATTTTCCACTATTTCACGTTTTTTAAACCAGATGTTTTCTATCCTCTTGCCATCTTTCTTCCACAAAACCATCCCCACCAACTTATCATCCCCCTGAAAATAATTTTATAAATTCTCAGGCAGTTCTCCTTCATCCACGACTCGAGTAAGTTCTAATCAATTTTCTTAACACTTATGAAACTTTTGTCAATCATATTTTTTGCTTAATTTCTTTTGCTTTAGTTATTATTTTATATTTTATTTTGTTGTTGTTTTCATTTTTTTGTAAATACTTAGATCAATAGTTAAATAAATATCAGTTTGTTTGTTTAATTTATTGGCATTTTTAATTTTTTTAAACAAATCGATTAAGTCATAAACACATTTAATAATGTAATATTAAATAACATGTAAGAAATAATTATCGCTTGTAACAAATTACATGTTAAGATTAGGTTAAGATATTTTGACGCTATTTTCACTTTGTTTGTAAATGACACTTTGAAATAAAGACATATTCTATTGTATTGTAAGTTTTTGATTTATCTCCTAAATATAAAAAATAATTTCATCGCGTAACAGCCTGAAATTTAGAATATTTGTTGTGCGGCGTAATTAAGCGTGAACCCTTCCTAATATTCTTCTAAATATTTTTTAAAATCCATCAAGATATTATTAATCACCTTCCTCTTCTTTATTATTATTATTTATTGCGCTTTATATTTATTTATTTTTTTCAACCGAGCTAAAGAGAAAATCCCCTTCAAGACACCATTAATCAATCTCCTTTTATTACAATAGACGTCAGCTTATTCACAGTATTTACACGGAGAACGCTTTTTTTATTTAATTTTTCGAAAGTAATTAGCGGAATTAAAAAAGTTTTAGATTTGACTAATGTTGATGTCAAAACGAGTTTGTGTTGTTTGCCGTCTGCTTTTATCGCTTTTATTTTTTTCAACTTTGTTAGCGCGGGTGTGTTTTTTTAAGGCAGTTTAATGGATTAAAATATGTATTGGATGACGGATTAATTTATTGCCGGTATATAATGAATTATGTTTTTTTAGCTCTTGAATTACTGTGATTAAAAAATATACGTACAAAAAATAGCGCTGTGGGGCTTTGACCGCAATCCAAATTAAATTGATTGAAAAATGTTTCATGGAGAGAAATAAAAATTATTTTCAAATAATTTTTATTTAATTTGTTAACAAAAAATGTATTTATTATAACATTATTGTGAATTGATATTAACTCTTCTTCCCCCTCTATTTTTACTCTTTTTCGCGCACCTAACGATCTTACTATGTCCCAATTTCTCTCTCTTTCTGTGTCATTGACTTTAATATAATGTCCAGATAACTCATGAATTTCAATATACCATGAAGTGATTGTGTATTGGAAGAATATATATTTTTTTAATATATGCCTTAAAGTTTTATAATATAATACGTATGTCATATAAATATTGCAATTACAAAATATTATATTTCTGTTTATACATTTTCATATACTTCTTTATTAAATTCAACTGAAAATTCTCATATAAATGTACAACCCCGTAATAAATGTTACGAAGGTAATTAAATAAAATATCCCGTGTCTAATTAAAGCATCGTTTCGAATTTAAATGAAAAGGCGGAACAACATCGTGGGTTCCCCCCCGGGGGGAGAGGAGAGCGCGAGCGTTTCCGGATTACGGGTATGAAATAAATGATGGAATACTGACCTTTAAGCCGCCCTGCGATGCGAAGCGTTCCCGAATCCTGCAACAAAAGGAGGGACGCTTTACTAATTATTGCCTCGAAATTCAAACGTGCATCCATCGCACGGGAGCCCCTTCATCTTAATTAGGTTATCCATGTGTGAGAATTAATTAAACCTTCATATTATATAGTTGGAACTAATTATATCTATGGCGGACTATAATTTTCATTTATAGACTTCAACGCGGTTGGTATTTTGGTTAGCAGAGTTGGATTATTGTTAATAAAATTTTGAGTAATTTAATTTTAATGAATTTATTGAATGATTAAATAAATTTATTACAAATTGCAATGCAATTTTTATTTATTAATAATATTTGAGAAATAAATAAATATAAATTAATTATAATTAATTTAGAGAATTTGAAAATTGTATAATAATATTTCTCAAATATTATTAATAAATAAAAATTTCATTGCAATTTGTAATACATTTATTTAATTATTCAATAAATTCATTAATTTAAAATTCTCTTAATTAATTATATAATTAATTAAAATTAATTTAGAGAATTTGAAAATTGTGTAATAATATTTCTCAAATATTTAATAAATAAAAATTGCATTGCAATTTGTAATAAATTTATTTAATCATTCAATAAATTCATTAATTTAAAATTCTCTTAATTAATTATATAATTAATTATAATTAATTTAGAGAATTTGAAAATTGCGTAATAATATTTCTCAAATATTTAATAAATAAAAATTGCATTGCAATTTGTAATAAATTTATTTAATCATTCAATAAATTCATTAATTTAAAATTCTCTTAATTAATTATATAATTAATTATAATTAATTTAGAGAATTTTAAAATTGTATAATAATATTTCTCATATATTATTTCCTGCTGTACTAAAACCGGAGAGAATTCCTTACTTAGAAAATGAAGAAATTAATGCTCTCCTTCAGATAAATCGCAAATACATATATATTGTTTCCTTTAATAGTTCTTAAATTAGTTCTGCAATTATAATGATACTTTTAAATTTTAATATCACAGATGAGATTCTTCCATCGAGTACACAAATCGTGCGCATTACAAAAAATAAAGTTGATTGATTCACATTTAATTCACGTGCTGCCGTGAATTCGATTTGAATCAACCAACTTAAAATAATTTTTTATTCAGTCACATATTTCTTACTTCTGTTATTCTGACTATTCCGTACAAGAAATGTTAAATATAACGTATAATTTATTTAAATTAAAAAAAAATAAGTCCAGATATTAATTTTAAAACTCACTTAGATCGTAAAAAAATAATAATAACGAGTACGTTACATTTAACATATCACGTACGGAATATTTCTCACCATTTAGTTTTGATAACTACTTCTTTCTTCCTCTGTGTTTTTATGATATTTTTTTTATGGTGTAGTCTTTTTCAAAAAAAATCAGGCGTTATTTTTGTAACAATTGTATCAGAATACTTTTTCTGCATATTAAATACTCTTAATTTATAACTTATCAATAAAAATATTTTTCTGAACTGCAACCATTTTAATTAAATGTAAACTACAATTGACTAATCGTGAAGTAATTTTGACCCATAAAGAAACATATTGACCTAAAAGGATATACAATTTTAATTTTTAATATAAATAACTTCAAAAAAGTGAATCATCTCCGTTTTAATTACGCACAGCATTATATATTACAAAGAAAACTTTTTCTCATTGGCAAAAAAAGAGACAAACCGCTTACATCATTTAATCACCTAAAACGAGTTACAATTAAAAAGCGCGCCAATTAAAAGCGAACAAAGGCCGTTTCGCGCACTTTATGTCATTCGGAATTTTACAACGCGCGGACTTATGATTACAACATTATTATTTTTTTTTGTCTTCCATCGGGTTTGTACATTTTCTAGTTCTGAGGGATTACACGCGAAATAATAAATCCGATTAAAGTAATTACGAGCGAAAGGTAGTACTTCAAAAGGATTAATTTGCGATGGAGTCAAAGGACGAAATAATTGGAAAAAGTGCGCCCGATTAAAAAATAATAATAATAAAAATTGATAGACATGTCAGAGAATTATAAATTGAACAAAAAAATGTAAATTTTAATTAAATAGGCAAAATGAAAACACAAAAATATTGCATCAATATTATGTTAATTTTAAATATTATTTTTAAATTTAGGCTGAAAGACCTCCAGTCGATAGCCGTTTCTCTTAATAATATATATTTGTTATAAATTGTAATATGGAAAAGGTTATAAACCAAAATTTCAAAAAATTACTAAAATTAATGATTTCTAGCGCTTGCTTGCTACTTGAAAAATGTTAGCCATAAAAAATGTTTATGTAGTGCCAAGCTCTTGAAACTTTTAATACTTTTTTTCAGATGAACAAAAAAATGTAAATTTTAATCCAATAGGCAAAATGGAAACACAAAAATATTGCATCAATATTATGTTAATTTTAAATATTATTTTTAAGGCTGAAAGACCTCCGGTCGATAGCCGTTTCTCTTAATAATATATATTTGTTATAAATTGTTTTATGTATTGTATATTGAATTAAATATGTATGTATTCTTTGGGAATAAATATGTTTGTATATATATTTTTAAATTGATGCAACATTATTTGTGAACATTTTATTTTCGATAATTGGTTTTGAGTTACGTGAAGAGTATAATCAAAATAATTAACACTGTTATATCCTTTCTTCACACTTTATTAAATAAAGTAATTACTTTTAATTTAAATAAAAATAATTTGAAAATAATCAATTTATAAATTATTTTCTTTTTTTTTTCTATTATAATTACTTTTGTTTTGCCTAGATTAACTTATTATATCGTCCAAGGCAGAAAGACCTCCGGTCGATAGCCCATGACAGACTACTAACCCACCAATATGTATTGTAATTATAAATTTTTGTAAAGAATTGTTTTGAGTTACGTGAAGAGTATAATCAAAATAATTAACACTGTTGTATCCTTTCTTCACACTTTATTAAATAAAGTAATTACTTTTAAATTAAATAAAAATAATTTGAAAATAATTAGTTTATAAGTTATTTTCTCTTTTTCTATTATAATTACTTTTGTTTTGCCTAGATTAACTAATTATATCGTCCAGGGCAGAAAGACCTCCGGTCGATAGCCCATGACAGACTACTGACCCATCAATATGTATTGTAAATATAAATATTTGTAAAGAATTGTTTTGTGTTACGTGAAGAGTATAATCAAAATAATTAACACTGTCCTTTCTTCACACTTTATTTAATAAATCATTATATTAAAATATTAAGTATTAGTAAATTATTATTAAATAAAGTGTGAAGAAAGGATACAACAGTGTTCATTATTTTAACATTTTATTTAATGGAAATTTTCCAACCGAATAATAATTTACTTATACTTAATATTTTAATATAATGATGCGTAAATAACATGATTTTTTAAGACTAATATTTAATATTATATTTTAATATTTTGTACACCAAAATTTTTTTGTTTTATTTTAATTTTTTGTATACACCGTCTCCAAGATAGAAATGGGAATCTAGAAAATATCATCTCGGAGATGAAACATCGGAAATACATAAAAATATAAAAATTCGAAAAAATGCATTTTTTGCAAAATTTCTAAAAGATAAACAATCATGAATTTCTGCGATCGGCATGTATGTAAACGTAAAAAAAGTGAAGAAAGGAATAAAATATTACTACATTATATCAAGAAACTTCACGTACTCACCAACAAATATCTTAGTGTAACTTTTTCCTAATTTAAGCGAAACTACATCTCTTACCGTATTTAAGATACTCTTGCTGTGTATTCTTATCTTGGATATGGTGTTATTAAATTTAACTTCTTTTAGTTCTAGTTTTACTTCAAGAAAGGAATTTTAATGAAACAATAATACAAATTGTTATGTTCCATAATTTTATTTTTAGTTATATGATAAGTGTTTCGGTGTTCACAAACCGTTATCAAAGGTAAAACTAATTCGAAGCAAAATGGTGTACAATATATTGTGATAATAGTCATTTGTTTAAAGTACTTATATGACAAAAGTCAGAATATTACAGTAACTAAAGGGGGAATAATTTTTGAATTATTTTCATTTTATTTAATTTATTTAAATAACTTTGACAAAATGAGTAAATTATTTTTCTCTTATTAGTGATAATAGTCTATGAAGACACTTAATTAAATGTGAGTTTCGTGAAGATTTGAAAGAAATATAAAAACACTTTTCTTCACTTATTTATTTATTAACAGATGTACATTTCGATCGCCATGTGATCATTATCAATGTTTGTAAAACATTGATAATAAAAATAAATAAATAAGTGAAGAAAAGTGTACAAAGTGTTTTCATATTTAGTCTATGAAGAGTGAAATTTATGTAAGATAACTGAAAATACAAATATGAAACATAACAAAAAATTTTATTCATTTAATCTAAATATCTCATATATTTTGTAAAGATCAATGGACCAATACTTTTTCTGTTATTTATTTTTTCAATTTTTGTCATTGTCTATTTGCAGAACGTCGTGTTTATTATTACTGAATGTTTTATTTGAATAATTCAACGAATTTTCCAAGAAATAAAAACCCAATCCACATACATTAACAATACTCTTTCGTGAAATAAAAGCAAACCATACCCTCATCCTTTCTACGCCTTCATTTATTTTTTTCTACTGGCTTCCCCTGCCGGTCTCTCTTTTTTTATATTATTAACGTGCAATAAATGCGATAAAAATTTTCTTGGAACATTAAATCCCCGTCTGAAGATTATATAAATAAAGCAATCTCGCCGGATCTGGATCGGGCCCATAAGTCAGAGTGCTGCGCGCGTAAAAAAAGAACGCCATAAGGGCGCGCGCCCTCCACATAAATCTCCCCGGCATAATAATAAGGTCAGATAAGAATATTCTGATTACAATTATTCTTATCTCCGCTCGCGTGAATTTTTTTACATTTTTTTGCGTTGTACGGATGTGTGCCAGCGCGTTCAGGAATTTTCACGAGAGGAGGGTTTTTCTTTGTTATTAGATTATTCTGTGAGTGACGTTGAAATGCTTTTGAATGAATTGTAGGAGTAATCAAGGTGGTGTGGGAGAAGAGAGAATAAGACAATTTTCATTCGATGAAACTCTTTCTGTTGTAAAAAAATGTGCTATTTATTTTACGAAATATTTTTAAGGCTTAGGAATGAAAAATTCAGGAGTCAAAAATCAACACTACATACACCTACTCTTCTTTGCTTTAATCAAGGACAAAAAACTGCCGAAGCAGCCGGGTATATTTGTGACATGCTGGTGAGAATGTCATTAGCGTATCTACAGCATGGAAATAGTTTGTTCTAAAATGCCAACTTAGACGTCGAGTCACCGAATTCAGTCTTTGGTTACAACGATTCGACGACTCGACGTCTAAGTCATTATTTATGAAGAAACCATTTTCATTCTGTAGATAGAGAATCTTAAAGTACTTTCCATGGAGGACATTCGCCAAACAAGTCGTGGAATAATAGAAAAATGAACTGCTATTCTCGAATCAAATTTAATCACAGCATCTCGCCCGCTATAGATAAATATACTGTCATAAATATCGCTCTTTGTACCGAATTGTCATTGGGGATGATAAATGGTGTTCATACAGGAATATACAGCTAAACGGAATAGCTGGATACAGAAGATACGCCAAAACGGAAAGTCAATCGGGACCTCCATCCAAAGAAGAACACCCATCCTATTAAACATTTATATATAGAGAGCTTTTTTTATTAGTATACATTTCCCCTACGTTTGACTCACGTTTTTGCAGGTATACACTTCCCATAATGTATACCCATAAAAAAACCTCTCTGTATATATATATGAATATATATTGTCAGAAATTTCTACCATGGGTTCCATTAAACATTAAAAACAAATAATTCGTTCTTTCTTTTAATTGTTTTAAATTATTTTAACGCCCTACGATTTTTAGAGAACGTAGGAAAGTTCGTAAGTAGATACAATACAATTCGATTTTTTATGAAATAGAAAAGTTGACTTATAATAATGTTCATATCGCAAATATTGGCAATGATCTAGAAACATAATATGAAAGTTTCAGCCAATTTCAAGTAATATGGAAAAAGTTATAAACCAAAATCTCAAAAAATTACTAAAACTAATGATTTATAGAGCTTGCTTGCTACTTGAAAAATTTTAGCCATAAAAAATGTTTATGTAGTGCCAAGCTCTTGAAACTTTTAATACTTTTTTTCAGATTGCGAGGGGTTTGCGGGGATGGGGGGCGGGCGTTGTCTGGCCGGGTTAGATGTTAGATGGTTGGATGGATTAAAGGCGCGGCACAATGCCGTACGTAAACTATAATTCCGGGGAGGGCTTAAATAAAGCTAATTAATCTCTTGCACGTCTATTCTGGCGGGATGGATGATTTCCCTCACAATATTCCTTTCACGAGAGGAAGAGGGGGGCGCGATTCAGCAATGACAGGATAAGTTAGTGGATAAATGATGGGTTTGATGGTGGTAAACACGGCAAAAAGTGCGCGTGTGAACCGAACCACTCCTTCCCTTCTTCTCCTTGAGGTGCGCTCAAAACCGAACCCGGCTTGGAATCCGGGAGTCTTTCGCGAAGGGGGTGAAAAACCGGCGGGAATTGGGGCGCTTCCATTAATTTCTTCTCCTGTCGCACTGTTTTGGGAAACCCACCTACAGAGTTATTAATTGGGTGCTTTAAAGGTGATTACGGATTTTGCTGGAAATAAATAAATAAAAAAAGCTGTGTATGTAGAGAGGGTTGTAATTACGGGATCATCATTTTATATTTAACGCGGTCTTTTACGGGCTTCGTGCATGTATTATTCAGAGGGTGTTCACGTGAAATTAACGGGTGATTACCATTCGTGTCGCATTCGCTCATAAAAGCTTTATCGAAACTATTCATGCTTTAAAGATTAAAATAGAACCTCATTCATCCATTGAAATGTATATTTTATTGCAAGCATTAAATTTTTAGTTAAATGATAAATGTCCTATACCCTCTATAATTTTAAATATCCTTAGCAATCTAAAATTAATCCCATTACTGACAATAATTATATATATTATACATATTCTGTATACGTTTGGTAATACAAATATTGCTCTCTCTCTCTCTCTCTCTCTCTAATATTAGTAACAACAATAATATAGTGGATAATGATCATTGATGGGTTTGTAATTTATAGTTCAATGGACTAAAGCAACCCCGAAATTTTAATGACTGAATAAAAACTTGAACAAATAACGTTTTAGCTACGCTGTAAAAAATTAAACGTTATTAGTTATGAGACATTACTAAATGGGTTGCTTTTTTTTAAATTTTAATTCATTTGTATTACATTATTAACAGTAAGAAGTCATAATAATCACACAGAAACAAACTAGGTACATCTTTATTATTTAGATGGGGTTAACATAGCCTAGTGGGTTCTGCTATGAGGTACAAACTGCGGTTTCGAGCTTCATTCCGGGTGGAATTTGTTTGTAAGACAATTTTCGTTCGGATTAATGGGTGTATTGTGACGTCTTAAAAATTAATATTAAATAGCAATGACTAGTCGAAAAGGTCTAGTAGTCAAGGGCATATCCTAAATCCATTTCCTTAACCTTCGGATTCTATCATCTCCCATACTTTAAAAAAAATATTTGATATTTACAAACGTCATTATTCAATAAAAAATCTAAATATTAGTAAGAAAATTGATACATTTTTAAATGAAAATTTTAATGTCTCTAATATATGCATTTCAATAGATGTATAAGCTATTGGATATAATTATTCATAGTTCTTTTAATTTTTATTCAATTGTAAAACCTATTTTTTCACTTCAGAGTTTATAAAAAAACTAGACAATTAATTCTATTTATAGTTTTAAACGTCCTTAATGAAATCCAACCCTTTAGAATCGGAGAAAAGAAACCCTTTTAAAATAACAAAGGCTTTTCCATTAACTCCCATCCGAACGCCTTAATTCAATAACAATATCGATTTGTCCCGGCTTCCCGAAAACTCAAGAAGCAATCAGCGAGCCGGTTTTCCCGGCCCGGGGGGTTGATTTTTTTCGGGGCCATCCAAATGAAAAATAACGCTCATTAGGAGATTTCCCGGCGTTAAAACATAAAGATATCGCGGCCCGATAGGGATAAGAACGGGGTGGGTGCGGAAAAAGAAAAGAAAGCCCGCGCGCATTGTCTGCCTGCCGAGGGCGGCGGGGGTGGGCCCGTTAATGGCCCTGTCGTGGCCCTCGGGGTGTTTGTTCTAAAAAAGACAGACCCTTTATTGATGACGGTTCATTATTGCGAGTTACGCAACGGGGCGTGCGAGGGAGACTAATTGTGTTTGCACAGAAAACTGACCGTAAATAATATTTCGCGCCGTGTAAATATAGGTTTTTATTTGGTTAAGACGTGCCCTTCTATTCTGTGATGTTGGTCAGAGAGGCGAGGGGCGGGAAAGGGGGTCGGGGGTGGATTGTGGGCTGAATGGCGCGGGGGTTGGTTTACGAGCGCGCGGTGCTCGACTCGTAACTTCTTCAACGAGTTAAACCCGGACGGAGATGGCTTCGTACATATAAATTATCAATGCTTTACTCTGTAGTCATGAAACTAAGTTATGGCTTAAGTGTAATGTTGGGGAATTTCTATTCTTGGTGTATGGTATATGTGGAAAGAATATAAAATTAAATTTGAAAGAATTTTAAAAATGTACGAAGTGTGAGTGTCACCCTAATAGATTTCAACAAAAAAATATTTTATTAATAAAACTTTAAACAAATAAAATAAAACAAAACAAATAATAATATAAATCGAAAAAAGTATTCATTCACTTGGTCACAGTTATTTAAATAATTTAAATTAAAATGATTTTAAAATAATTAATAAATTATTTCCACATTTAGCTCTGTGATTTAAGAAAGTAGTTGTTTTAGTCTCCATTTGTTTAAAGTACGTAAGTAACATTAGTCAAAATGTCGCAGAGCTAAATGTGGAAATAATTTATCAATTAAATAAAACACTTTTAACTTTGTTTGTATAACAACAAAATTTTTGTGTTATTCAAACAAAATTAAAAGTGTTTTATTGATTTAATAAACAATGTATAACAAAGTCGAAGCCTCAGTTATTATTAATTTAATTAATTATTTTCAAATCATTAAACGATAATAATAAATTATGAAGTTGTAAAAAATAAAAAAAAAAACAATATAAGAAAAAACAAGGCATTTTGGATCAGAACCTACAAAATATTTATTTTACTCTGTTAAAAAAATTTCGTCTAACCACATTTTTAAACAGGCAATCGTTATTATTCATCTTCCTGATGAAAAGCTACTGTGTAGCGAAATAATTGTTGTAACGTCAACCAATAAATAGTGATATCATAAAAAATTCTGATATTTTCCAAAGTGTTTATATGGAATTTCATCAAGTTACAGCCTCAGCTAATAAATTTCTAAATGTAGTATTGTTTTATCTAGAAAGGATAATTATTACAAAGGGATAATCAAATAACATATATACAGAAAATCATCCTGAAATTAATCACTAAGTGATTCCCTCATAATTACACAAGTTAAATTCGAAACTTTTTGGTCGCTCGAGGTGTCACAATTAGGACGAGAATTAATAGTGCCCGCTGAAACTACACCAATTCCCCACAGCAAACGAAACATTAAAATAGATAAGGCCTCTCCGTCTCCCATCCAGCTCCCACCCCCTTTTCCCCGCCGCCCGGCTTTGCATAGGTAGCGGCGTTCAAACAAAACTAAATTATTTAACAAAAAGCAAACAGCCGAACGGGGAGGGTTGGCTCGTTCTTGGACGAGGGATCTTATCTGAGGGTTGTTCGAGATAACGGAGTTCGCACGTAGCATAAACAAATTTCGACGGTGGATGGAGAAAAAAAATATGTATGGATCGTGAGCGGAAATTCGTTCCGGATTAATTATATAAATATCGTAAGACACGGAGCGAGAGGGGGTGGATTTGTTTTGTGCGGAATGGAAGGGGATGAATTATTGGGGATTGAAGTGCGGGCGGGTATAAGGAAGACAATGACGTATTGCATGAATAAATCTTACATGGGTTTTTTTATTCCTTTTTTTTTTCAAAAACTATTTTTTTACGTGAATTATTTTAACACTCTATTTATCATTAGATTATTGAAAAAAAAAATAATAATAATAAACTAACGACTTGATAATATAAAAAAATATTCATTTACTTGGCGTTATTAAGTACCATTGTTGCAGGCAAAAATTATATATATATATATATATATCTACTATGTAATAATTTGAATATATATATATATCTCCCTATAAGAGAATGTAAGAAGAAAAATCTTTTTCTAGTTGTATTTAATTAACAAATTAATTCCAACACGTACGTACATATACATTATATTTTTCTTAACATGCACGTAACCGACACTTTAATCATGACTTATAGCTACTAATTACAAGGTGGCCGAATAAAATAATAAAACCCGCAATAAAATCCGTGTTTCCACTTTTTATTTATTTACGCTCCACCGCTACGAAATAATAAAAAAAACGCTTTATCTCGTTCCACCCCTTATTACGTGGAATTAGTCCGCCGGCACGCATGATATGTCTCGATAGGGTGGTATCGCCCGGTGGAAATCGGAAATTTTTACATGAGCGAGCCCCCTCGTTACGAATACAAAATGAAAAAGAATACGTGTGCAAGGGAACGGCGGTTGTAATTTGTTCGTATCGGTGTTTTATTTCGAAAATTCGAAACGTGCTCGTGTCGGTTCGCGCTGAAATACAAATCGTGTTTGTTGATTAGCCCGGGGTTTTAATGGGTTTGTAAAGTGAGTCGTGTTGATTAAGCTGCACAAACGAAAAATAGGTGTTGGTAATTTTTGGGTTGTTTCAAAATGCATTTTGAAAAAAAAAACTGCACTTTTATAATTAAATAAAAATTAAATTTAGTTTTATTTGCTAAGCTGATCATTTCCCGCTTAAACTCCAGGAAATATGTTGGAATGTTTAGGACCAAAAGTAATTACTTTTGATCCTAAATATTCCTTCGAGCTAACTATTTTATTTTCTTTTTTTAAACCTAGCACAAGTCTCGTCGGGATTTATTTTTAGGTTTTCATTTTTTATTCATCAAAATCTGGAGAAACACTATTTACAACAAAATTACAGCGTATAAAAAATCGCCTGTACTCTAATTCGCTGGCTGTCTGTTGTTCCTAACTTCGAAAAATCGCGAGATATATTTCGACACCTGCTAAAGACTTGCTATAAACGCAAGTTGTTAATATTTCAGATAATGAGAGTTGAAATTCTGCCGCAGATAAAATTTGTTTAAACAAATTGTATTCCATTGAATGGACAAATTATACTTAAAATATCACAGGAGAAAGGGGAATTCAGCCAAGGCCACTATCTCCATTTTATATCATTAATGAAAAAGAAAAACTGCAAAAATCTTAAAGAACCTTTTTAAAGGAAGGGTAAAGCAAATATACATTCTTCGCCAGAATTAAAAATTAGCATAGGGCAGCGAAAACGGTATTTCGATATCTCTTAAAATAAAAGAGTTTTCAATATGTGGCACTATCAAAATGCAAACATTTTTAATGAATAGGAAAAATTATTGATTTTTTAATAAATATTTAGAAATAATTTTACTACTACCAAATATTGTGTGTTTTTTTTAACGTGGAAAGGGAAAATTTAGGCAACAATTAAAAATTCGCTTAGGATTCCGAGAACAGTTTTTCGATATCTCTTAAAATAAAACAGTTTTCCATATCTACCAAAATGTAGTGTACACAGAAAACTTTTTTTATAAATAGGAAAAAATATTTAATTTTTAATAAATATTAATAAATAATGTGGCTGAAAGGCTTCCGGCTGATAATCAATTACTACAAGAACATTTATTTTTAAATAAATTATTAAAAATGTTAACAAATATTTGTTAAACCACACTTGTAAGAAATAAAGATATAAATATATATATTTATAAATAATTTTGCAATTACCAAATATTGTATTTTTTTGTTGTTGTGGAAAAGGTAATCTCGTTACCAGATATGGTGTTATTTTTTGTGAACAGGTATTTAATTATAAAATACATATTTTAATTAGTTACAAATGAGAAATTTAAGTGTTTTAATTAATTTTTAGATAATTATTAAAATAATTATATAATATATAATTATTTATATTTTTTATATTATATTTTTAATTGTCATAATTAAAAATAATTATATAATATATAATTATTTTATATTGCGGAGTTGTCGCGGAGGGTTTTTAGAAATTATTTTCGGGATTGTTTGACAACATACTTTGCTTTAAAATGTTTTTAATTAATTTTTAGATAATTATTATTTGTTGATTTTAAAGCAAAGTATGTATGTATGTAAAATAATTATATAATATATAATTATTTTTAATAATTATCTAAAAATTAATTAAAAACATTTTAAAGCAAAGTATGTCGTCAAACAATCCCGAAAATAATTTCTAAAAACCCTCCGCGGCAACTCCGCAATATCGAAACGCGAAACTCGCTTTCGCATACTTGCAAAAATCCACTAATTAAATCCGAAACGTTCGCACTCGAAAAAATTCCCGACGGCCATTAAAAAGCAATCAAGCCCGCCCACCCCTTTTCAGCGTACTATCTTTTTTTTTAATTCTATTCGTTCCCCAATTAAATAAATCAACGCGACTCGACAAAATTTCCCTTTTCCCATTTTGACACAGGTGTAAAATGTCTAATTTGAGCGGAGCGCGGGGTTCCTCCTCGTACCAGTTACACTGGTTTAAAGCCAGCTACACCGTGTCCTCTAACGTGTAACTGGGTTGTTAATTACGACATGCTCCTGGAATGAGTTTCACTTGACGTTTATTTGTGTTTGGAAATTTTAGGGTGGGTTTAATGTTTTCAAAGTTGTAAATGTTAATGGGAAAAACACTACCATAAATTTTCTTTATATTTTTTATTTCGTGCTAACTTTACAATAATTAAAGTAAATAAAAAGAATTTGAAAACAATCAATTAATAAATTATTTTATTTTTATTTTTTTACAATAACTATGAAATAATTTATTTATATGTTATTACTATGTTTTCAACTATTTTGCATTACATTGCTTTAAAAATTAATTAGACATTTTTATCTACATCTTAACACTTTAAAAATATTGTTATTCAACATTCACCATGAAGATATAATGAAATGCACCAGTGTCGGTGAAATACAGGGTGGCCTATTTTAATTCATCTAGTGGAATATCTCGACAAATATGTGAATACCGCACCATCTATGAAGATTAAAAAAAATCCTCAGATAAAACTTTTATCATTTTTGGCGTAGAATTAGAATCTGCAATAAAAATATGGGTTCCCATTTAAGATTATAAAGTTAAACCCCCCTCCTGCCCCCTGGAGAGTGACAGTGAATATATTTTTACAGCATCAGATGTCCCCCTCAAAATCATTAAACTTTTGTCCGAAACATTTTTTTTGTGCGATGCATATTTATCGAGATATTCCACTAGATGAATTAAAATGGGTCAGAATGTATAATTATATTTATCAATTATTTCAAACATACCAAGCATATAAAGCAGCTAATATTTACAGAAGAAAATAATTTATTAATTATTTTCAAATCATTTTTATTTAATGTACTTAAATAACTGTGACCAAGTGAATGAATAATACTCTTTTCTATTTATATTACAGAAGAATTTTATACAGAAACATATATTAATCATTGACTTCATCAAACAAAAAAATCTCGAGAGAGAAACCGGCTTGTTAATTACGTTAAAATTAATATTTTCGTCTGCCGTAAATATTCGCGGTACCAATTAAAATTCTAATATAATTTATTAAAATGCTTGTAATTACGCGGAGGAATTTAACATTTTAATTGAAACAATAATTAATGGCGGGTCCCGCACGGCCATTATTTATATAAAGCCCGGTTTTTTGGTATAAATTACACTTTTGGGGGTGATTCGGAAAAAGTTACCCAAGAAATAATTTTCGTTCAATAATTGGCGACGGTGGCGCCGTTACGGTCTCGCGGGGGTACTAAATTATTTAACGGCGATAAGATAATTACGTGCATCACACCAAGATATATTGTTTTATATAATTAAAGGAAATTAGAAACAAAAACCTTCACCCTAGAACTTTTAAAGCTTCTTTGCATTATCAGAAATCCCAATATCCTTCCAAAATTCGCCATTCATATTATCACACATATGTTATAATATAAAAATATTTTATTCCTTTCTTCACTTCTGTATGTTAAATACTAAATGCACATATGTAACTGATAGATGAGACAAAAGACAAAGGACAAGCCGACTGAAAATGTAATATTTTTAAACTTAATGTAACCGTAAATATCTTTATGAAGATAATTATGTTTGTATAAAACTAAAATGAAATTGTGAAATGATTTATTTTACAAAAATACATTTTAATCAAATGTCTAAACCTATCCAAAAAATTCTCCAGAAAACAATCTAATTTCACAATTCTCTCCCAACTTTGCATCCCCAGAGACGGTAATATAATTCCTAAATTCAAAAATCCTTCACAAACCCTATTCCAATTCATCACTTCCCTTACCCGGCAATAAGACACACCCATAAAATGCGCGAACTTTGGCAGAAAGGCTGTTGGCCGATAGCCGATTGTCGGTAAATAAAATAATAGTATTTATTGTTAATTTCTTTCACATTTATATGCACTGACAATAAAGATTCTTTATATATATCAAATATCTAAATTAATTAATATTAAAACAAATGTAAATTAAGATTAATTAGATTTAAATAAAGAAGTGCTATAAAAATTATGAATGGATATTTCAAAATGCATATATATGCGTATGCGTAATATATATATATATACATATCTGTCAATAAAATAGTAAAGAAAGAAATGTCAGTTATATAATTTTAGAAATATTTGGTTAATTAAAGGTATTATTTTTGTTACTTCGGTCTTCGCACACTATGAACAAAATTCAGTTTGAATCATATAAATATATTATTTAATAGCACTCTTTAGTAAATATCGAGGTCTGTTTCCAACAAAGGTGTCATGAAAAGCTAAATTCGAAACAGTTACTAAAATTAACGCAATACTAACATTTTTTAAAAAATTTAAATTTAATGAAAATTTTAAAATTCTTCACATTTTTAACAATTAATACTTTTGTTACAAAATATGAAGTATTTTAATATTATTATTAAATTTGTATTCTCTGTTTTCTTAATTGTATTAAAAATAAATAAATCAGAAAATACAAATTTAATGATAATTTTAATAGCCTTCGCATTTGTAACAATTAATACTTTCATATTTCTGAAAGGTTTTAAAATTATTAAATTTGTATTTTCGGTTTTCATAATTTCAGTATTGTATTAATTTTAGTAACTATCTCAAATTTATTTTTTAATGAACCTTTTAGAACAACTAGAAATTAATAAATTGAAGAAAAAATATATTATTTTGAACAATCAAATTAATTTAATTAATTTCTCCTCTCTTAAATATGTAGTTATAAAAAAGTTTGCTTCATTGTTTCTTTTTTATTCTCCATCTTCTATAGGGTGTATAGAAGATAGCTATATAAATAGCTAGTTATATAAAAGTTTGTTCCATTGTTTCTTTTTTATTCTCCATCTTCTATAGGGTGTATGTATAATAAAAAAGAAACAATGGAACACACTTTTATATAACTACATATTTATTTCTTATCTATCTTGCGCATTATAAATAATGTTAATTCTGTATAAACCACTACATCAGTTGCCTGATAATGATTCTGTGTATCGAAACAATTGTAGCAGTGTTTATTATAGATTAAAAATAATGAAATTACCTTAAAATAGCAACAAGATATCGAATAAAAGGGCACATATATGACACAAATCGGATCATTCCAACAATGGTAATCAAAGCCTTCATGCAAAAATAAACGATTTCTTTTTATTTGACCTTATATATAGATATTGTATTGTGTTAGTCAATACAGATTATTTTTTTTTTATTTAGAAAATTGTTATATATTTTATTTTCCAGTAATAAAAACATCAAAAAAGTGCCTCTCTTTTAAAAAAGCTATTTTTACATTTAATTGAATGTGAGTTTCGTGAAGATTTTATAGATATATGAAACACTTTGTGCACTTTTTTTATTTATTAACAGATATACATTTCGATAAGTATGTGATTATTATCTATGTTTTATAGGTAATTCTTTGTTAAACATTGACAATTATCACATAGTGATCGAATTGTACATCATAATATAAAAAAAATAGGAAATATATTATTAATTAAGGCTGAAAGACCACTGGTCGATAGCCAGTTTCAGAGTTGGAATTATATTGTGAACGTTAGTGTATTGTTAAATATTGTATTGTAACTGTATATTCCAATCTCAGAAATAAAGATGTATTATTAATTAATTATATATATAAACATCTTTATTCCCAAAGAATATATACATATTTAATTCAATATACAATACATGAAACAATTTAAAACAAATATATATTCTTAAGGGAAACGGCTATCGACCGGAGGTCTTTCGGCCTAATTAATTATTTTCAAATTATTTTTATTTAATTTAATGAAATGTACATTTATATGAAACACTGTGTACACTTTTCTTCACATTTTATTTATTAATAAAAAAAAATTCATGTGAAAACAAATTTAAATTGAGTTTTAGCTGTTACATCTAAAAGCACTTACTGTTTGTTATAAATTAAGTTTTCCTATTTACAAAATCAATATAAAACTATAAAATTAATTACAACCCGAACTCGATCCAACAAAATTCAATTTAAGCGAACTTCAAAGAATAAACATTCATCGGAGGTGTATAATTACATTGTTCACGGTATCAAAACAAGGAAGGCTGATGTTCGAAAGATATTACGTCTGGTACTGTAGCATTAGAGTTGTAAGATGCAAATGCAGCAACACAGGGGTGGGAAGGCAGCCGAAGGAAGGGGTTCCTTCGGCTGCCTTCCCACCCCTGCCGCGAACAAAAAGCGGAAGCAGTGTCTTGTAACGTGAATATTGCATCCCGTAATAGAGCGGAGCGGAGAGGGAGGGAGGAGAGTCGGGAGCGGCGAGCCGCCGAAATGATTAAGCAGTTTCCAGACAAATAATTTATACGGAACGGGAATTATAATGCCTCGCCTGGATATTTTTGTGTTTCTTTTTTTATATTCTTTTTTTGTGGGGTGAAAGAGAGATGCAACAAAGAAAACGTTTTCGTTTTGGAATTAATATTGCGTTTAGCATTTCTATTATCTTCTTTTAAAAATGATTTTTTATTAGTATTTAAAATTTGCTCAACCAGTTATATTTTCCTTAATTTATATGCAATTTAATCCAGCATTAATATAATTAATATTAGAAATTGAAGAAGAAATTCGGAGAATACAGCAATCTGCATAAATATTAGAGATGGGCAAAGTCGATCTTTTTTGTCACTGCAAAATGAAATTTATGACAATTTTCTTAATGTTATTTATAATATTAATATTGGAAAGTTTTACCTATTGATTAATAAACTCTATTTTATTGTTATTTAATAACTTTAGCTACTTAAAATTGGTTATTCAGAAATACTCGATTACTAAATTCACTCGATTTTGCCCAACACTAATAAATATTGTCATTGTTCATCCAGACTTAAACAAAGACTTATAACAAAAACAAGCAAGAATTAGAAAAAAGACTGACTGAAATCTCTAAGCCCAATAGCCAATTTCTGAATTGTAGAAGCAGGGGTGTAAATACCTTTCGTACTTACAAAACAAGTGTTTAAATTTACTCAATATGAAAATTTGGTTTCATCAAGAAAGTAGCAGAATCGAATATATGAATAAAGATATTTTTACATATAAGTATATGTTCAGCCTCGCAAGATCGCTTTCACCAAGAAGTGCGAACATTCCCATGTTGTTGACCGGATGCGCCCCTAATTTGAAGGGATAAAAAATGCGTCCGTTGCACCCCGGGCGAGAGATTTCTTCTTATTGTAAATATAATAATAATAATAATTTTATTTTCCAACGTAAGAATCCAACAAGGGAAAATATACAATCAAAATCATAATATAAGAAGAGTACAAGCAAAGTTATTTAAATTTAAACAGAAAAAAAGAGAAAAAAAAAATATGTAGTTTAGATTCTAGTTTTAAGACATTCGTTGTACAGACGTTGTAGAGAACAGATATCTAATATAAAACCAAAAAAAAAAACACTCCGTTGATATTAATTTAATCCCGTAAGTGCTAAACTAAACCTCGACACCCAATACTGGTAAAAGAGGATAAGATTAAGAAAGAAAGAATGTGCTAAACTAAACCGCTAACAACAGTCTGTGGTGTAATTAATGGAAACAATCCCATGAATACCCGAACAGTATAAATTGCAAGTATTTTATCATTAAAATGTTAATGTCGTAAAAGTACACAGAGCTATGTTTAAAGAAATAAAATCCTCTTTATATAATAATATATTCCACCATATATCACCATTATACACAAATTAAGGCACCTTTTTTTCTTTATTTCATTATTATTTTATTCCTTTTTGGTGTTTGCTTGTAAAAGTATCTTATTGGGTTTAAAACCTGGAATGATTACAACGTAATGGGAAAGAGTGCAGTGAAACAACAAGTCGAAGAGGAAATAAAATATAAAAAAAGCAGGGGAGACACACGACACACAGAGATCCGATTGCTTTGCTCTCTCCGTCTCACCCCCTCGTCCTGTTTCGCAGCGCTTCTGAAACTACAATTTCCTGGTGCTCTCCCGGCGAGAGCACTCCGGCCGTCTAATGGACTTTTTAAACTAAACCAACTTAAACCGTTTCGTCCTGATTATCTCCGAAGCCGACGTTTTAATTTCCACGGATGCTAATCAAACAAAAGGGACTCTCCCTCACAGATTACTAGGTTTGCTGGGATACAACGCGGTGCATAGGGGGTGGAAAGCTCGGGTGGACTTTTGGTGGATGCGCCTGGTTTACGGCGCTTTGGTGTTAGTAATTACAAGTCTTTTTAATAAATGAAATAATTAACTAAACAACTAACTTATCCCGTGGTAAAACATTTTTTATGTAAAAATTATGAAGTATTCTAATTAACACACTTGGTTATTTCTTTAATTTTTATTTGTGTAATAAATACACATACCGGATGATGACATGACTAGGTATATACGGAGATTATACATGCAAAAATCATTTTATACTAATTCTTATTGAACGGTAAGATCGACTAACACCTAGCATTCCACTTATTTATATTATATTATATTATATTATATTATATTATATTATATTATATTATATTATATTATATTATATTATATTATATTATATTATATTATATTATATTATATTATATTATATTATATTATATTATATTATATTATATTATATTATATTATATTATATTATATTATATTATATTATATTATATTATATTATATTATATTATATTATATTATATTATATTATATTATATTATATTATATTATATTATATTATATTATATTATATTATATTATATTATATTATGTTGTATTATTTGTATAGTCTGAATAAAGAAGAGCAAGAATAAAATTTTCGGATAGATTTTTTTTATCAACTCGACATTTTTGTAAGAATTAATTAAAATATCTCAGCGTCATTAAAACGTTAAGGTGTGAAAATATTTACGCGTAATAACGTTCCACATTTATTTTAATTAGCCCCAGCGCAAAATAAATATTTGCCGAGTAATTGGAGGCGTCGCAATTCTAAACGTTCCACCGCTGGAATTGCTCGGGATGAGCACCGAATAACGAATTATGGGGCTAATTTGGGTTTTAATTAGGGCTGCCTCACGAAATGTGTCCGCGTGTGTGTGTCCGAGGAGTATCTGCTCCTGAATCCCGTACACGTTCACAATTCCACTTTTACACGTGTACGTGAATGCCCGCGTACACGTGCTGGTTATAGTTATCCAACCCCTTTATATCACGGCCAACGTCTCGTAAATTTGGATTCACGTGTATTAACGCGGGGGTTTCGAGGGTTTAGAATTAATACGTGTTAATTGGTAACTGGAAACTCTAATTCTATAAAACTTCTAGGATTTAAAAATAATTAAGATAAATCAAAAAAACATCCTTCTGTTTACATTTTTGTGAATTTTGGGTTGCCCATATTAAATTGAGGTTTTTGAATTTAATTTAATTTTATTTGTTTATCACTCAGTTTGTTATTTTTCCGCCTTGTTCTGGAAGAATTGGATAGAGGAAAACGCGAACGTTACAACCAAATAATAATTCATTATAGATTGAGGAAGATAATTATCTGGTTATTCATGATGTGTAATTTGATAATACAGGACTATTCCAAATGAAAAAAAATCGTATTTATTAAAGTATAAATCCAAAATTAATAATTTTTGTGGATTTTTCAAACCCCATATGTGAACATTGTGATTGTTGACCTTTCCACTAAGGTGGAAAGTTGCTTCGTCGCAAAAAAATATAGGTGTTTGTCGTGCATCAAACGATGAATATGCCCATCGTTTGATGCACGACAAACATCTATTTTTTTGCGACGAAGCAACATTTATAATGTATTAAAAAAAAACTTTGAAACTTCCTCTTTTCATAGCTACAAAGATTATTAATTTTGGATTTGTATTAATTCAAGATATTTAATTAATTAAATAAAAATACTTGTCCTTTCTCCTACTTATTTTTTATTTTACTAGATATATTTCGGAAACTATGTTTCCATCTTCAGTAGTTGAAGTTTTTATAAATATAAATATGTTGTTATGGTATACAAGGCAATATTGATAAAATTAAATATATAAAAAATCATGTTAACTATAAACTAATCTAAATATAATTATATATAATGTGCTAAAATTTATGAATTAATAAGATCTAAAAGGGGATTATTTAATGAACTAGTATCGAAATTTAAAAGATTATCTATGTGTTTTTTTCATTTCAATAGACTCCAACATGTTTAATTTTGATTCACGTGAAATTTTAAGAAGTTTAACATTTTCAATCGAAAATTTATGTCCCGTATTTATTGAATGAAAAGCTACAGCAGATTTTTCAGAATTAAAGTTTTTAATATGGTAATTATGTTCTTTAAATCTAGTTAAAACACTTCAACTACTGAAGATGGAAACATAGTTTCCGAAATATATCTAGTAAAATAATAAATAAGTAGGAGAAAGGACAAGTATTTTTATTTAAATAATTAAAGTCTCCACAACCAACATAAAGAAGATTATATTTAATTAAAATTAAATCACTTAGTTTGTTTCACTTATAAGTGAAAGTGAATGGTTTTCAAATCACTTATAAGTGAAACAAACCAAGTGTTTAAATTTTAATTAAATTATCCTGAATTAATTCAAAAATGTTTCACCACGCGTTAACTGAGAAACTAATTAAGCATAACTCAGGATATTAAATTGAAATTAAAACATTTGATTTGTTTCTCTTATAAGTGATTTGAAAACCATTCACTTTCACTTATAAGTGAAACAAACTAAGTGATTTAATTTTAATTAATTATCTTGAATTAATACGAACCCAAAATTAACAATCTTTGTAATTATGAAAAGAGGAAGATTTAAAGTTATGTTATGTAATTAATTAAGCATTGGATTTGTACTTTAATAAATACGAATTTTTAAAAATGAATCCATCATTTATAAATAACCCTGTATTAACATATTATAAGTATGATCGAGCATTTTTCTCCTCTAAAGTGATATTTTTCTATTAAAATATCTCAGCGTCATTAAAATGTTAAACATCAGAAACATGAGGTTATTGATTTTTTTTTAAATCTTATAGTCAAGTTCACTTAACAAACCTCGACTACTTCATATTCCTTTACCTTAAAAATACAATATATAAAAATCACCTCACATCATTCACACTGAAGCGATAGGGAATGTTTGCAATTCAATTACCCCTGAAAATTTAGTGAGTGCGATTGACAATATGAAACGGAGTAGCGTTGTGTTTAAATAACGAAGGAGAGCCCTTTGAACATTTGCTTTATATTTTAAGCTCTACTGACTATATTTAATGTTAATTTAATATTAATTATATTGCAAGTACAATTTACACTTGCAATATAATTAAATTAATTTTCGTTATTCTTTAATTTGTTAGAATAACATAATCTACAGCGTGTGGTTACTTTAATTGCCACATCATATTTTTTAATAAAAAAAATCATTGCAGAAAAGTTTTCGATCATAAGGTATTATTATCAAATTCCACCTAACAAAAAGTCAGATAATTTTCTCCCAAAATGTATAATTAACTCTTTTAGTCCTTACGTTTCTATATTGAGACTAAATCTCACTTTTTTTTTAGATATTAACGTCAGATAAATTGATTTCTAAGAGACGAATATCGATGTTTTAAAGATGTTCTTGGAGTAACGATATTTTTGGAAATAGCACAACTTTTAATCAATGTTTCTACAAGATCAATTAACCAGATAATTAAAAATCCTAACGACCAAATAACAAATCGGTGCGATAAAGTGAAAAAAAAAATACTACTTTAGGCGTTTTTTTTTTTCACTTTATCGCACCGATTTGTCATATGGTCGTTAGGATTTTTAATTATCTGGTTAATTGATCTTGTAGAAACATTGATTAAAAGTTGTGCTATTTCCAAAAATATCGTTACTCCAAGAACATCAATAAAATTAGAAAAATATAAATAGAAAAGAGTGTACATTCACTTGATCACAGTTATTTAAATAAATTAAATAAAAATGATTTGAAAATAATTAATAAAATTATTCTCACATTTAGCTCTGTGACTTTTGACTTACGTAAGTACGTAAGAAAAATTACTTATGAACTAATAAAATCGAAAAAGGTGCCTATTTTTCATTTACACTCAATATTATTAATATTATTTTATAACGTAATTTGAGTAACACTTTGTATTTTTAAATAATCGATGGTTGCGGCTTTTTGATCATTAATCTTGACATACGTTTGCACCACAGCCAAAATGTATTATTAACATATATATTGACAAACGTGGATAAAGGAGATTATTAGTAAGTGATGGCCGTTATTTGATGAAACACCATAATAGACCATTTGTAAATGAAACAACAGTTTTTTTTTAAGTTTCACAAAATTTATTGTAGAAACACTGCTTCAATTGTTTCGCCAGCACACTGGCGTCATATTTTTTCAATAAAAAGTAATTTTTATAGCAGATGATTACAATACTTTAATTCTTCAATTCTTTACAATACATTTTGTAAAGCTTAAAAAAATATTGTTTTATTTACAAATAGCGTAGTTTGTCTTTACAATACATTTTGTAAAGCTTAAAAAAACATTGTTTTATTTACAAATAGCGTAGTTTGTCTTTACAATACATTTTGTAAAGCTTAAAAAAGTATTGTTTTATTTACAAATAGCGTAGTTTGTTTTTACATTTTATTCTGTGCAAAAATAAAGATTTCAGGTAGAAAGGCCTCTGCTTTACAATACATTTTGTAAACCTTAAAAAAATATTATTTTATTCTGTGCAAAAATAAAGATTTCAGGCAGAAAGACCTCTGCTTTACAATACATTTTGTAAAGCTTAAAAAAATATTGTTTTATTTACAAATAGCGTAGTTTGTATTTTTACATTTTATTCTGTGCAAAAATAAATATTTCAGGCAGAAAGACCTCTGGTCGATAGCCATTTAACAATTAATTAATTTTTGTGTGATATACATAATCAATGTTTGTTACCTTATTGTAAGCTTAATTGTTAATAAAGATTGTTATATATATATAATGATTTCACGCTAATCGATTTTTATATTAACTTGGAAATTTATGACAAAGTAAGCACAGGAACGGATACAATGCCCGCAAACATTTTATTACCGCTTTAAAAGTTAAGGTAAAGAATTTAATGAATGTTTATACATCTTTGGAATACCAGGTATTGTCTTAGTGGCTGCAACATAGGAAATAACATTTAAATTTAGAACTACTAAAATATTAGAACCTCTATTTATTTTAGAGGCAAAATGTATATATGTATTTTTTTGTAGAAGAAAAAAAGCTGAGTTTATTAATGTTTTCACCCGTCACTTAACGTTTCTGTAAGTTGATATAATTAAGAATATAAGTAATGTAATTTTATAAAGTTATTTTCTTTTGTGGTGGCTTCTACTTCGTTATAAATGTTTAAAAATAACAATGAGAATACTTGCAAACCTTGTTTTGTATAAATTAAATAAAAATACTTGGATCTTGGAGGCGTTCACTTCGTGGTACCTTTTCAATTTTGATATAAAGAAAACACTTAACTTTTTTATACCACTTTTATTTTACTTTAGTGACTAGTTTCAATTACACGGTAATAATTGTCAAACTATTACTTAGTTTGATAATAAAAAAGTAAAGTGTTTTCTTTAAATAAAAATAATTTGAAAATAATTAATAAATTATTTCGACATTTGTTTTTTATAACATTTTATTTTGTCTTGTGACTGCAGTTTCGGTATGTTTGATAATGGCAAGCTGAATTTTCCGAAACTCTAGTCACAAGTAAAAATAAAGTGTTATACAAACGTTTAGAAATATTTTCATAATTTATAAAATTAAATTGAAAAAAAAATCATAAATCGGTGTGGAATTGAGATAGGGGGTTTAAATTTTGCCAACAGGTTAACTTTTCACTTTTTTTGACTAGCTTCATGATTGTAGGTTCCCCACAAAAAAAAAATGATTGATGATATAAGTGAAAAATAGGCCATGTTCAAATAATATTTCGTATCGGAAAATTGGTTGTAAGGATGATTCTTTCGCGGGATGATTCGAAATTTAAATGAGATTTCCTAAGTTGCGTCTGCTGTGGCAACACCAGGTTCAATAAAAATCCATTACATACAATCACCATTAAAATCCAATCACATTCCAAAAAATGGAAATTTTTTGGAATATTTTACAAATCGAACTAACCGATTGTTTAATTTGTGAAACGAACCAAACAAATAATGAAAATCACATTTAATGAAACGTTCAGTCACCTTTCATCTAGCGTATGATGGCCATCACTAATTATCCATAAGCTAGATGAAAGGTGACTGAACGTGTCATTAAATGTGAATTTCGTTTTCCTTGTTTGCTTAAACAGGACAAGTTCGCCTTCTTTTAGTGGACGAAACAATGATTCTCGGCCCTCTACCTTGTAGACCCACAAAAAAATGATTGATGATATAAGTGAAAAATAGGCCATGTTCAAATTGAAACACTTGAAATTAGGCAAAAGGTGGCGCTTGCGTCGTCTTTAATTTATTATGAAAAATAATAAAAACCTGGATCTGCTCTTGAATGAACCCCTTTAAGATGCAAGTAAAAGAATGATATCGGAAAATACTTGAAAATACAGACATTTATTAAATTTCCATTTATCAAAAAAAAAACGGACGTAATAATTTCAATTGCATCTGTCCCGGCGCATCCACCATATTTCAATTTCAAGCGCATTCTCCGATGG
This sequence comes from Philonthus spinipes, assembly GCA_963082785.1. Classification (NCBI taxonomy): domain Eukaryota; kingdom Metazoa; phylum Arthropoda; class Insecta; order Coleoptera; family Staphylinidae; genus Philonthus; species Philonthus spinipes. The sequence continues at coordinate 24,094,513 of OY720304.1, read as the reverse complement.
ATAATCTCGATCGATATAAAAGAGCCCCGATGTTACCCCATTTACATAGATCTTCATATATATAAGAGCCCAGACGTCGTTTACCTATTCCAAGTCAAGATATTCAAAGCAATTTACTTGAAAGAGGATCTAGGAAAACGCCAGCATCCTCGCAACGTCTGAACTAACTCCATCCCCGATTCCTGATTTTTATTTACCGACCTTACACGATTACGTAACGTTGTTTTTTTTCTTCCCCCTACATTTTTTTGCGAATAATCGCGTGCACAAGGGAAATTATTGTCGGAGGTGATTTCAGCCGCCGATGCGAATTGCTGTGTGTTTATTATTATTTCGCTGTGAAATATTTATGCTGTACGTAATGCAAACATTAGTTAATGAAATCGCTTTGGCGGCACTAATTGCTCATTGTTATAATAAACTGGCAACGAGGTGTTATTTTTGTGCTGGTGCATTTCCGAACTGACCGGCAATCCATTAATTTCATCAGCAGCGTGCGCGTTCATTAGTGACGCACATACATTTTTGACGTGTTAGTTTAATTATCAATGCATTATTATTTATCTCTTGTTTTGTTATGTTTTTATCCTCGTCAGTCATTTGATTACATTTTTTTTCTATGCATTAGTTGTCTCTAGATTAAAATAATTATCACGCTAGAATTACATTTATAAATTAGATGGAATCACGTAAAATAAAATCAATTTATACACACACAATTTTAACGTATACAATAATTATTATAATATTGAAAATGTATAAAGATCACGTTACCATATTATTCATTTATTTTTTCGGAGCTTAAACAATATGAACTTTTATATTATGAAATAATAAAAGCTACTTATTCTGAATAAATTTTTTACTTAACTCGTAGTGAAACATTTTTAATTGATCTTGTTTTCCTTTTCTGCGCAGAGAACTAAATAATTATTGTTACTTATTATATAAATATGAAATTTATGTACTGAAAGGAAAATAAATATTATTATTATTATTAATGATAGAAAATTAAAACACATGTTTTTTTTTTGTTTCAAAGAAATTTGTGAAACATGAAAAAAAAACAAGTATTTTAATTTTCTATCATTATTAAAAGCTACTTAGTTTGTGTTCATATTTTAAAAAATGCCCTCTGTCTCGCTTACAAGGAGTCAGGGTGAAGTTGTGTGTTATATTCGTTATTATGTATCAGCTTTAATTTATCTACACAAGAGCTTACTAAATATACAGGCCGAAATATTTGAGTTGGGAGTTCGAAATCTCGAAGTCCACACGCCTATGAACCGACGTGGCGGAAAAATCTCCCGTTCACAATCATTTCTTTTCTTAATTTGGAATTTTATTTTCAACTACATAAAATATTTTTAATTAATGACGATAAGTTATTATTTTTTAATAGAAAATATAAATATTTATCATTATAACATTCAAAAATGATTGCTACATTTGCAAAAATTGTTGCATTAGAGCAGTGTGCGAAACGAGCAGGCGCTCCAAGGCCAGGCACACGTATGCATCTCGGAGTCCTCCCCATTCCGACATTCCAGTCTGTATGCTTAGTAGGCTCTGCCTGCACTCATTTTTGCGTTGTTGACTTTAATACAAAATTTCGCTATTAATAAAGTAATCTATTAAAATGACGTGTTTACTTTTAAATAGCTTTATCAAGATTACCCGAAGATTTCGTTTGAACTCAAAAGAGAGGACACAATCGAGCCCCGCTAAGAATACCTCTTATGCAAACGCCGCTCCACTTTCTCCTCCAGTTAATTATAATTGTAAGACGTCGCAAATAACGGAGCAGATAATCCCGGTGCCGAACCGGATCCCGCCTCCGGAGGATTTTCTCGACCGTCGGAAAAGCGATTTCTCTCTTCTAATGAATCCCAAATCCCCGACATCAAAGTTTTGTTATCCTTATTAAAACCCGGGTTCATATTTTCCCTTATCTATCGTAATCTTTAATAAAGCAAGTTTCGATTTCGGGGCTAATAAAGCGGATCGATTGGAGCGGCACCGCGCTGCGGGGGCCGCGGTGGATGCGCCGGGCAGATATGCACGGTAATGATCCTTGCATTGAGTGCGTTAAGCGGATAACGCGCGCCCTCGGGGCTCTTTGCAGGAAGTTTCTCGCGCTCTCTGTACAATTATAAGCTTCTTGGTTGCGTCAGATGCAGGCTGCCGTTTTGCAGTTAAAGGTAATTATTCGAAATCAGTACGGGCGTGCCTTTCAGATTGCCAGATATGTATGAATTAGTTCTCTGTACAATTACAGGTGATTGTCAGGGATGTTACGGGTTTATAATTGGCATACAGACTAGACATTAATGCAATATCTTGTGTTAAATTTGTCATCCTTTATTGTACTGCAATACATACTAAATACTATTGCGTACATTTACGTTTAACTAATTTAATTATTTAGGATATAATTTCAAAAGGATCGTTCACTGTAAAAATAATTAAAACTTCTTGCTTTGAGTGAGACATTGCGATTCTATACTCTTTTTTTGTACATATAATTTATTTTTCCACACCGCAACGTAATAATATATATAAATTTAAAGATTACAGCTTGAGTTAATCCGGAGCTTATCCAGTCCTAGCCGCTTACGCCGCTCGTATATGAGCGCGAGCGTTCTCCTCTTTTTTGCGGTGGTGAATTTTAACACCCCGTCGGAAATGATGGCTGATTTATGTCCACGCTCCGCGAGATGCGGAATCTCCGCGCCGAACTAAAACCGGACTTGCCGGGAAGTTTCCGCACCCCCTTCAGCCAGCCAACCGCCACTAGGAACTCTCCAAAACCTGACAGCGAGTTTATTAAATTTAATTGAAACGCTGCTTAAACTGCAACTGAGTATCCATCTCTGGCAGTGTAATTCACTGTTGACCTAAATTGTATATTTTTTAATTGGAAGATGGATTAATTTTAAACATTTAAAAAAAAAATGTGCCAAAATAATAGGGGATAGCCAATCAACAATTTATAGACACTCAAATCAGCGCGTACGTCTTGTGTTTTTATATATAGTTTTTAATTGAATTCACTTGGTTTATTTTACAAATAAATTATCTATTTTAAACTAGCTTCAGCTTAATGCCATTTTCAAGAATAAAGCTGAACAAAAAAAAAGATTTTTATAATTTGTTTGAATGAATTTACCCGATCCATTCACAAATTACATATATTCCTTAAATTCTGTTTATATTCCCTGATCTTCCCTGTACGTTAAACGCATCAAGTATAAGATATATATATTTTATAAATCGTAAAAATCTTACAAAATATTTTCTTCTATTTCAAAATTTTTAAAAAGTAATGATTTTTTTAATAAACCACTACAATAATATTTATAAAATATTTTTTTCTGTAGTAACGATTAACCAAAAGTATTACTGATGTTGTTTTGTTATAAAGATCATTTGAAGCAGGAATGGAATAAAAAATAATATATAGAGTATTCCATTTAAAATAACTAAAACTTTTAATTTGATAATGAAGCTCTATGCTTCCAAACTATAGTCACTAAAATAAAATAACAAGTTATACAAACAAAGTTAGAAATTGTGTTATTTAATAAACTCAAAATGTATAACCAAGTGAAAGTCTTAACAATTAATAAATTAAAATAACAAATTCTTTAATTTTATTGGCGTTAACTTGGTGGTAAATTTCAAATATGGTATCTAAAGAAAACAAAATTACATATAAATAGAAAACAGTATTCATTATGCAATATTTTATTGATATGCAGCAGCAGGTGTACATTATGTAATTCAATGTCCGGCGTGGGTATTTGCCCGGGAAGTAGTTGTTTTAATGTGCATTTGTTTAACGTACTTACGTAAGTAAGTCAATAGTGACAGAGCTAAATGTGGAAATAATTTATTAATTATTTTCAAATCATTTTTATTTAATATAAACAAAATTACTTTTTTATACTACTTGAAATAATCCAAGTGGTATAAAAGAGTAATTTTGTTTGTTTTGGATTAATCCAAGTAGTATAAAAAAGTAATTTTGTTTTCATTATATACTAAAATTACAAAGTTCATATCAATTCCGGGAAAATTGGATACACAGTATATATGAAAATAATTTTACGATGTGCCCCTTAGTTGTCGAATAAATGTTTCCTGAATTTTTAGGAATAAGGGATATACCCTATATATCTAATTTTTTATAGGACATTCTGTATATACATTCATCTCTTAAAAACAATAACCAGTAGTTTAAATGATTTTTTTTTTCGTTTTATTGAGAACGCACTGTAAATAGATTTATCGAAGGTTTTCGATAAAATTAGTTAGAATATCTTGATGCTAAAATTAGCTGTTATAGGTTTCAGATACCGTTATGTAAGTTGATATAAAAGCCTCTCTTTATCGAAGGTGGTGGATTCAAGTCTGCTCAATTAATTGCTAATTCTGGTGGATTCCGAAGGTCAAATCTGTTTCATTTAATTTGTTTCATCGATAATATTTTAAAAGTTACTAATATCAATAATAAACAAATTATTTAATTTAAATATGTATTAGGAAGTTTAAAACCGATAGAAAAAAGGATCCTTATTTTTTTAACTATTAAGATTTATTTAAAATTTTGCATTAATATGTAGTAATTATTAGAATAATATCCTCTTATTATAGTCTATTCATGCATAGAAGGAAAACGATAATAATCACTTCCTTTCTTACAAAGCACTTTCCTCCAGGATATTAATTATGTCACAGGAAGTTCCCAACATAATCCACCCCTCCAGCACGACATGTATGAATAATCATTTAAATCGAAAACACGGATCCCTCGGGCGGATTTCATCAAATTAAAGTTTTGCAAACAATCCCCCCTTCGCCCCGCCACCGTCACTTCTCAAAGACGATTCCCGCCCGCGCTCCGGCTCCCCGGTCCCGAATTATTTCCGTTCCTTCGGCGAATTATGATTGCGCAATTTCAACCGCCCCCCGGTGTTCTGACCGAGTGCAGCCACCTCAACGCGAAGTCCCTCTCCCGGAATCAATAAATTTAGCTTAGGCCTGTAAATACTTTATGAACGAAACGCATTCACCAGCGGAACATTTAATAATTCAGCGGGCGAAAACGGCGAACGGCCTGAATTATGTCAGCGGGTACTTTTAGGGCTTGTTTGGGATTAAGGGGAGGCTTATATTCGGAACACCCCTTCACAATTTATTATTGCAAATAAATTACTCTTCGGTGTTGTGAAAGATTAACACCTTTTTTATTATTCAATTTAATAATTTCTTCGATGCAAACGGTACAAAATGTTTACACTATTTGTGAATAAAACAATGGTATTCTCACCAAAAAATAATTATAGAGATACTGTTATAATTATTTCACCATAAGCCACTGTGTTGGTGAAATAATCAGGCATATTACAATTATTATTGGGATGCTTTTGTAGTAAAGTCCAATCGAGAAATGTTGAGGAAGACAGAGCTGCTCTGCAGTGAGATACCGCTCCGTACCTCAGAGAATGCTTGATGGCAATTGCAGGTACGAATCCATCGAGCGAAGAGAGGGGGAAAGGGTTTTAGTCGGCAAATAACACCACCATCAACCAACCCAGCACTCCTCACCAGTCAGAGAGGAGCGAAATGGCGAGCGTCTGGCTACAGATTTCCATTCCTCCTCTTAAATAAATAAAAAAAGCTCTGCTTGTCAAATTTTTTTATAGGATTGCTCTGGCTCGTAATTCTTACACTAAGCTGAGACAGTCAAGTGATTTGATAGGCTCACTATCGCTCGCAAATATGACATTAAGCTCTACTAGTCCAATTATTTTTATAGGTTCGCTATATGACATTACGCTCAATCAGTCAAGGTTCTTGTTAGGCTCACAATCTTGATGCTAAGATCCGCCAATCAAGTTATTTTTATAGTTTCGCTATCGCTCGCAAATCTAATAATAAGTTAATCCAGTCAAATGATTTGATAGGCTCGCTATCGCTCGTTAATCTGAGACTAAGCTTAGCCAGTCAACAAACTTGATAGGCTCGCTATCACTCGCAAACTTGACATTAAACTCAACCAGTCAAATTATTTTTATAGGCTTGATATCGCTCGCAAATCTGACACTAAACTTAGCCAGTCAATAAAGTGATTTTATAGGATCGCTATCGATCGCTAACTTGACACTAAATTCAGCCAGTCAAGCTTTTTTTATAGATTCGCTATCACTCGCACATCAGACACTAAGCTCAGCCAAACTTGATACTAAGGTATGATTGAACAGGTTGTTATCGTCGTTTTTCCCCAAGCGAGGATAACAAGAATTCTGTAACATCCAAAATTATTATTTAAGGCTTAATCCAATTCAATTTTTATTACTTCAATACCTGAGAGAAAGGACCCGCTGGGGATTAATGCATGTATTATTATTGATTTTAATTTCACGTAAACTCATATACAAACATCTTTATTCAGACAGCAAAATTACAATTCTTTACAAATATTTATATTTACAATACATATTGATGGTTTATTACTGTCATGGGTTATCGATCGAAGGTCTTTCTGCCCTCAAAACTCATATAACAAATTTAAATATATTAAATAAAAATGATTTGAAAATAATGAATAAATTATTTCCACATTTATCTCTGTGACTTTTGACTTACGTTACGCAAGTACGTTAAACGTAAGTCAAAAGTCACAGAGCTAAATGTGGAAATAATTTATTCATTATTTTCAAATCATTTTTATTTAATATATTTAAATAACTATGACCAAGTGAATGAATACTGTTTTCTATTCATAACAAATTTAATTTGGGACAACAAATTAACTCAAGTTTAATTTGTCTCTTATTGCCCGAAACTCTTCGAACTTCGCTTATAATAAATTCTTAATAACACATTAAAAATTAAATAACATTATCAAATTGTGAAAACATTTCATAAAAGTCCACAATTCTTCCTCTGGATACGATATTTTTCTTTCTTTCCTTTCGTCTATTTTCGCATGTGTTTCGACGGGCACGAGCACTAGACGTTACATTCAATTCCAATTTATTCTTCGCGCATAAAACAAATCGAAAGGGAATAAAAATGGGGCCCGACGTGCCCCTGCATCTTTTACATCTTTACACGCACGCGTATCCATCGATTCCCACCCCTTACATTCGATTTTAAACATGTATATTTTCGCGTGTCTGATAACGTTACCTGTCAAAAAAAAGAATGAAAGAAACACAAGCGGAGGTGTATCCGGAAAACTTGTTTGCTATTTTGAATAAATGGAATAGAGTCTATGGAGGGTTATAAATTATTATAAGTTCGGAATTTTAGATGGAAATAAGATGTTATTTTTACAGAAGAGAAAAGCAACAAGAACAAGATGGATAACTAAGACTTTTACTTTATTAAAAAGTAGAATTCTTTAATTATTGTACAATTTATTTTTTAGGTACAGCTGGTATAAGAATTAACGCAATAAAAATGAAACAATTTCAAAATGATTTTCACAATTGGCTAAAACATACTGCAATAATTAACGTAAGGTTATTAAAACATTTAATAACTTAAAAAAAAACATTCACACATTTTTATTGTCATTAAATGTAAATTGGGTTGCCTATACTAATAATAAAATTCTATACTTCTTTAAAAGAGATTTAAATTTGCATCAATAAAAATTTAATAAAATATTCAAAGGTTAGGTTCTTATTCTTTAACATTTTATATTGCCAATCAATGTAAATGGGGTTGCATTCTTCTTTTTTTTTTATTATTAAATAGGATTAGCTATATTAATATTAAAAATTGCATGCTTTTTTGTTCTTTGCATTACATATTTTCGAATAAAAAAATGATGCATTACACAATAATTTGTTATGTAGCAGTAATTTTGTAGTTCAATGTCTAGTGAGTTATTTGCCCGAGAAGTGGTTGTTTCTATTGTTTTTTTTTAAGCAATTACATTATGTATTTCAGAAAATTGCAGTAGATAAATAGTATATTGTTCAACGAGTGAGAAAGTTGGCCATTTCCACGAGGATGATGTTTGCGTAACGAGCCGAAGGCGAGTGGAGCAATTCATCCAAATGGAAATGGCCAATTCTCACGAGTTTAACACTATACTTTTTCTATTTGTATTAAAGAATCAAGTGTTATAAGTTTAGCAGTCTCTTGCAGGTCTGGCGGGGTATAATTCTTAGTATCATCATCAATTTCCATTATTTTATATTGTATGATAACGGATGACAAATCTAAATTACTTTTCGGAAAAATAATAAACAATCATTTAATCGTTATAGCAACGATAAATGCCATATTCAGGGTTGTCCGAACTTTCCAGGGTTGTCCAGATTAAACGCAATCCGAGGAGAAAAGTAAAATCTCGTCAGATTATTGGTTAGTATCCGTGGAGAAAGCATTCAATTTTCTCCATAGTTGAAGAATGAGTAACTTTCTCAATTAAAAATGCATTAGAAATATACAAATTCTTTAATATGATTAGAAAAAAGAAAATGAATATTTATTCAATTGTATGAATTAATTCATTTAAACTTTATGTTTATATAATTTAATACAACTGTGTTTCATTAATGAAATAATCGGAAATGATATATAAATAAAAATAGAATTTGGTCCACAGTGAGAGCTCTGAGGTACCTCTGATAATGCATTTATATTATGAGACCTATGCGTACAATTTTAGTCTTAATAGCTAGAATACTACTGATCTATTTTTTATCACTACAAGTCCAAATATTATAATTTACGGACAAACACACCATGAATCCCTCCTATGAAAATAAAACCATAAAAATCACAGTGCATTATTTCAACTATAGCGTCAATGTAAAATAGTTCAGACCCAGTTAATCAAGCCCCGACCCAATTCCGACAAAAATTAATGTCCCCTCGCCCTCCATCCCCCTTTGATCCCCACTAAAAAAACAAAATTTACAGCGTGTCCTCGTAAGCGTCCCTGTTTTCATTGCGAAACTTTTTAGATTGAATTTGTTGCACGATAAATTCCCGTCCGTCCATCCCTTCCGAAGGGAAAAAGGTCAAAGGGCCCGGCGATCGGCCACCGGGTCGCATGTCTTAATTATTAGTTCGCCTTCGAAAAGTTCTGACGACATCATCCGTCTTGTCGTCTCCAATTTCAAATTAAACGCACACACACACACACACAAACGGACAAATTACGGCAGTTCCTCCGCCGCCAGGTGGATTTGTAATTTGTTTCCGCGGCTAATTTGTTTACTGCATGCGAAATTACGCTTTGGGACATTGATTTTCAATTTGTGCACCCGGAGTTTCCCCGGATAATTGATATTTTCTTTGTTGTGCGCAATTAGAACCGCAGCCTCGCATGGAATATTTTAATTAAACTTTCTGTGCATGCCTTTATTACCATTGCTGTGTATTAAATATTTTTTAATGTTTCATTATTTTATTATCACTGCAATGAAAAAAAAAATTGAATTCAGCTGAAGTGTGATTAATTCAATTAATATTCAGCAATGTTTATATCTCGCATGGATTGTTGTACTAAAAACATCTCCATTTATTTTAATTATATATCTGTTCTTTGCTATTGTGAGAATTATGTTTAAAATAAAAATCCCCTTCTTTTGGTTAGAATGGAATATATCTTTATTTCAAAGTGTCATTTACAAACAAAGTGAAAAAATCATCAAAATAACTTAAACTAATCTTACAATCTAAATTGATATATACAGTAATTATATCTTGCATAAAATGCTTAATATTACATTGTTAAACATATATTAACCTATGAATTCATAAATTCTTATATTATATTGTCCATTCATTTCAATTCAAAAATTTATAATCGGGGCTATTCTGTAAGGGAAATGTTAAGTTTAGCGTGTACGGTTTTTTTTTTCATCATAGTCTAATTATTTTTTTAATAGATATACATAAAATGTGAAGTTAATTAATAAAGTGCACTTTATAGATAGATATACAAATATGGGCTATCACTAATTTGAGTTAGGTTGTTGTTGTGATCAGTGAACAATATTGTATTATACATTAAAATAATCTTAAAATAAGCAGGAATTTCATGAGATAAATTAAAAATTATTTTAATGTTCAGTTTCTGTGAAAAATAATTATGAAAAACAATGAAAATTGATAAAATTTATAGCAAATTTTAAATTAAATTTTTGCTAATAAAAACTTGTGCAATGAAAATTTAAAGGATTTCACTAAATTCTGCATTCAAATAACTTAGCAGACATGACCTATTAATTTCATTATATCTTACAATTTTCTTTTCTAACTTGAACTAGTAAATTGACGCAATACACGAAAATTAACAATTTATTTTTTATTTAGACTAATACTTTAATCCAAAATTTATTATTATTTCCATTTTACTATATAGCTATTTCTTTCCACTAAACCGCAACCTTAAACTTAACATTTTCCGTACCCAAATAAAAATATCCATTTGTGAATTATAAATAATTGTATTCCATATATTATTATTTTATCTGAATAATTTGTTTAATTCCACTGTTTGTCGCAATTAGCGTTCTTTATGTTCGCAAAATTAACGAATTGGCAGAGGCAGCAGGATTCCGGCCGGATGAAACGAGAGCAAAAAAAAATAACTGCACACCAACACAAAATCCCAATTAAACGGTATTGTTCGCCGGGCGCCAATTTCCACCCCTCCGGCGTGAAAATGTCCCGATTTCCAGGGCGCGCCAATAAATAATTAAGATTAGGGATCAAATTTGGCACAGACACGGCAAAGGGTTTATTGTGAAAACCCCCTTATCTTCAAGTCTGCAAACAACTCCGCGCCCCCGGGAGGGACGGCAAAAAAAATAAACAAACACCGATAAGCATCGTAATTTGTTCGCAGGTAAATTAATCCATCGGACGTGTAATTATTGACAATGGCGCGCGGGCTTTGTTATTTCGTAATTGACAAAATAAATACGGTTATCCTGTTTTAGTGGGATGAGCTTATGTAACTGCGCGCTTTGTTTTTGTTTACCGTTCATTTTTTTTTGTTTTCATTCCAATTTCGCGATTATATTTCAGTTACGTAATCCTGTAAAATGGATGCGTTTTGTATGGTGCGCGTGTATTTTGCGGATATTTATTTATTTATTAGTTTCAATAATTTACCATTTATTTTGTGCGTATGTAATTAATTTGTACACGGCACATATATTAAAATACGAGTGTTCATCGCTTTAATGTACATTACATTTTTTTATTACAAATAATTCGCATGCACACGTATTTTGTTTTTATTATTATTGATAATTAATAATATTACAATTATGCAAACAACAAAACAAATAATAATATTTTTAGAACTACATATTCTAATAATTCCAAATAAAACATATACGGGGAGAGTTATCGAAATCCCCGTCTTCGATATCTCCATTGTCGTTAGAAATTCACCATTAATTATTATAAAAAAAATATTTTTAATAATTCACACAATAGTTATTGTATAAACTAAACTAATATTAATATTTAATGTAATTTAAACGTGATAATACTTGATATCGAAATATTTGTAGATTCGGACTTTTAAATATATATATAACATCTTTATTTCTGCAGACAATTTTATATACAATAAATTAACAATATAATTCTTATAATATGTTATACGTTGTCCTTAGAAAACGGCTATCGACCATCGATCTTTCTGCCTCCTTTTAAATACGATCTCCGATTACTATAGAAAATGCAAACATTCAAAGTAAATGAATAATACGTATTTTAAATATAAATTTGAATATAATTAATAGGATCCAGTTTACGCATGATCTATGCCGCAATTTCATTCAATCGTCAACTCTCCTAAAAGAGGCAAAAGCGGAAAAAATCGACATTGATTGAGACCATTCAACTGAAATATTTTTTTACAAGATATGTAAATTATTTAACTTATTTAATACTTAAGTACAATTAAATTTAATCTCTATTATATTAAACTTAATTTCATATTTCACTTACAAAAAAATATATTTAAATAAGTAAAATAGGGAATGGACTCACTTATATTTTATTATTTAAAAAAAATAATACATATGGTGTTCCATTTTAAAATAACAGAGTTGATATAAATTTCGGAAAAATTGGACATAATGAAAAATTTGTTTCATATTTACTGGATTAAACTATTTTTTCATTGCTCATCTTCAGTGGTCAAGTAAATTTAATTAATAAAATTATACTGATTTTCTAATGACAAGGAAAATATCGATATATATTTAAGAAAACGAAAGATTTTTGCTTGAAAGGTGCGTTTTATTATTAATAATTTATTTTTATTGAATTGTGTAATTTAATTATATTATATATGAAAATGTATATTTTTGGGCAGAAAGACCTCCAGTCAATAGCCCATGACAGACTACTAACCCACCAATATGTATTGTAAACATAAATATTTGTAAAGAATTGTAATTCTGCTGTCTAAATAAATATGTTTGTATGTATGTATATTTTTGAAGTATAACTATAATATGAAAAATACTTTTCCTTAATAATTATAATATGCTTTCATTATATATTATGAATTTTTGTATTTTAAGAAAATATATTTTATTATTACTGCAATATACAATGCCTTATTTTCCTATATTCAATATTAATTTTGTTATTTATTATAGAACACCCTATATAAATAAAATAAAAAGAAAAATAATTAATACATTTTACTCTCTTTAGCTATTGTGACAGTTTGACTTACGTTGCGTAGGTACTTTAAAACAAATGTAAAATGCAACAATTTTTGATTCGAAAATATTTAATGCAAAAGACAAAACAAAAAATGGTAATAAAACGCGATTTGCAGACAAATGTTCCAGGATTTCATCTCTGATTAGGGCTAGAGGCTCTGCTTTATATAATTACAAAGTTATTAAAATTAAATTAATCGAAAGTACCGTCCTGGTCGCGATCTCCGGTGGAAATAATCGAAGATTTTAACGAACGCGATTGCTACGCGCAATCTCAATTAACTGTCTTCTTCAAAATCCCTATACTTTTCTCTTCCACATAATTTACTAAATAATTATAAACGCGTTTTATAAAGCATAATATATTTTTCGTACTTTCCGAAATATTTTACATTTTATAGTATTTGTAAGACACTTTAGAATTAAGCGTTTGTTATAATGAAATCACTTGGTTTTATTTTACTAAAATTTTTGTTGTGATTTCATTATAACAAATGCTTATTAAATATGTTTTACTAAGTGATAAATGAGGAAAAAGTAAACAATATACTTTAAGAATAACATAGATTAATAATGATATAAAATAAAAACAGTTTGTTTTTTTATGTTTCACAGAAAAAAATCCTAGTGTTTTAATTTTATATCATTATTAATTAAAAATGTTTCACCACTTGCTAAGTAAGGAATTTATTCAGAAAATAAAATAACATGGATGGTTGACCATGCAAAACGATCAAAATTAAAATATGTGACAATTAAAATTTATTTAAAGTAAAATTGGGTCTATCCATAGGATTGTGGAAACTCATTTTTTGGAAGATTTTTTCTTCTTAAAACTAGAATTTTATTGATTTATTTATTTCCTCACGGAAAAATCCATTTTATATAATATAATACAGTAATATAATTTCAAACTTAAAATAATATACAGAGAGCTTTTTTTATCAGTATACCCTATGTATACCTGCAAAATACGCGAATCAAATGCAATAATGTATGTGTGTTTAGTTGCCTATAACACGCAACTGAACATACATATGGCAAATAGACAACTAAACATTCACACATTAATTGGTTCAATGCGTTTGACGTTGTTTGCAGGTATACACTTCCTCTAATGTATACTGATAAAAAAAACCTCTCTGTATAAATGAATACATGTCTACAAATATGGCAAGTTGAAGAAAATTAAAAACGGCCGTTGCAGACCCTTGCGGAATACCCAAATCAACTTTAATTTATGTGTTGTTGTGAGTTACATGAAGAGATTCGAACAATTAAAAAGTAAACAAGTGAAAAGAGGAATACAAAGTGTTTTATTTTCAACTTCAATTTCCTTATAAAGATGGCTTTTAATTTTTACACAATGAACACGATCGATTAAAAAACTTCTGAACCAATTGACTACACCAGCATGGAATCCTATGGCAGTAAGCTTTCCAATTCAAATTTCATTGTTGACACGATCAAATGCTTTCGCAAAGTCAATAAAAATCGTGTTGGCTAAGCCTTTATCTTCAAATGCATTAATAATGTATGAACTAAAAGATAAAAGATTAGTTTAGGTAGATTTGCCAGATCGAAATCCCTGTTGCTCATTAATGAAAAAACGTTTACACATCTAGTTCAGTTGATTTGAGATAAAGCTATCGAACAGTTTCAGAATAATCGATTATAGTGAGATACCTCCGTAATTTTTAATAATTTAATTTAGTATCATAATGATATATTTTAGTTCCAGTCTGCAACAATTATAAACGTGGCTCCATCCAGAAATTAAAACAAAAAATGTTGAAACAATATATGCAATTATTTTCCAAATGATTTTAGATTTATATGATCACTAATTAATTTTATACTCTCTTATAGATTTTCTACAACGCTAAATAAAATAGCAATGAAATTTTTTGTATTTGTTTTCGTTTTTCGTTTTTGTGTGTTTTTAATGTCAGTTTTATTATTTTCCACAGAAACCATTCATTCTATAAACGTCTAATAAATACCATATAAAATTAATGTTTTCGAAAAAAAAAAAAAAAAAACAAATAGAAGCGTATACTGCACTGAAAAAAAAAAACAGGAACACCTTTAGTTCCTGTTTTTATGATAATACTAAAATAGGAAAATATAACGTGCCATTTACAAAAATGTACACCCGTATAAAGTCAGATATTTAACTATATTTTTCAAATACCCCGTATTCAAAATTTCATATTTAATATTATCATTGAATATAAAGGAAATTTGTTAATATGAGCAAAAGAATGCTTTGTGTCTCGAAAAACAAAATCGTAAAGATTTTTTTGTAAACCTCTGCAATTGACAAAATGCTTTGAAAATATTTTGTTTTTACAGTAAAGACTACAGGGAAGTACTAATAATGTTTCATTATTCCAAATTTAATTTAAAAGTTAATCGAATAAAAAATAATACATTGGGAGTTCCCTTTAAAATAACAAAGTTGATATGGATTCGAAGAAAATAGAACACCGTGAATATTTAAAAATATTTGTATCATGTAGAGCATCAAAAACTACACAAAGTAACCTTTCTTACAATTTTTTTTATCTTATGTTAGATTTTTATAGTTTTGTGAGAGATGCGAATGTTGCGCAGGCACACATAGGCCTCATTAGACCCCTAATGCATTATGTTAGATTATATAGAATGTATTTTTTTTTTCGGATAATAAAGATTTAGTAGTTGTATTATTTATAAACTAGTTAGTTTCATATTTTATTTGATCTTTAGAATTTGATTAAAAATATATAAACACTCCGCTTGATTACTAAGTAATTTCTAATCGATTAATTATTTCCGACGAAATATTTATGTCGTAAAATTTCTTTATAATTAGATAATAGCCTCCCGATGAAGATTTATTAATTGCCAATTACCGTAAGGCAAAATCCCGCTATCGGGACCGAATTTAAAATTAAAATCGCGCCCACCATAAAAAAAGCGCGCGCCGGATTAAGAAAATTAGTTTAGGGCTAAGTTTCCATTATGTATAATCTAACTGGATTAAGGGAGACAAAGAGCGGGCGGGGGAGAGACTGCGTCCCTTCCGCCCTTGGGAATCCTGATTCTTTTAACGAACCAATTAAGCTGTATGTGCCACGGAGGAGATAAGCCATGTCCTCGAGAAATAAAACGAAGAGAAAAAAATACGACCGCCTGGAATCTATAAACCACACCCTGAGCTAATGAATTTTTTCCCGCTTGGAATTTTCTTTTTCTTAATTAACAAACAAATCATTTTATTTTAAATTGTGTTTGCGGAGGGTGGAGCTTTGAGGAAGGTCCTCGTTTAATTATTGTTAAAGGAAAACGCTTTTGAGACGAAAGTGGAAAACGCGATTTTTCATTGGGATCATTTGAATAATGAAGTAATAAAGGTTTAATGTTATTAATTAGAAGACGTCGTTATAAAGTTCTTCGCGTTTCTTTAACAGGATGAGGAAAGGGCGCAATTAAATTACTTGTTTTAAATTCAAATAATTGATGTTTATTCTGTATTTCCCTGTTGAATAACATGAATTATATAATGATTGAATACGTTTCAATTGTTTCAAGTTAAAGATAATTATAATAGAAAAAAAGTATTTTTTTCTATTAGTCACAGTTATATATATACAATCATCTTCATTGTGGTACTTACATATACATATATTATACAATATATTTGATCTAAACTTATAAATGGCTATCGACCTTAGGTCTTTCAGCCACAGTCACAGTTATTTAAATAAACTAAATAAAAATAATTTATAAATTATTCCCTCTTTAGCTATTGTGACATTTTGACTTATGACGAGGGATGAAATCCCAAAACATATGCCTGCAGATACTCTTATATAATATTAAAAAAATCTGTGAAGAAAACTGTAGTGTTTCTTTTTACATAATTAATTTTATTTTAATAAGTTTTCATTTATTTTTTTTTACTTTGTTTGTATAACTCGGATGCGAGTTTATTAATTGTTTAATTTATTAAAATTGAACTACAATGTATAACAGAGTAGAAGCGTCAACAATTAACAAATTAATTTTATCTTTACATATCTCAAATATTTTAAATAACCAATTGTTTAATTCAAACAAAATTTTTGAAAATGTTAACTTTGTTTCACCCAGTGTTAGATGTTTGAAAAGTAACTATTAATTTAAGGAATGTCATTTTACTTAAAATTACAAAATTATTTCTTGACAGAACATCCACCTAATATTATTTATTTTAAATCCTCATAATCCAACGAAAAACAAAGCCACGCTCTTATCGAGTATATTGTGTTTCAACATTCAATTCTCTGTTACAAAGGACTCAATTTTATTTCATTCCGCCACTTTTGTGTATTCCTCCCTTTTACAAATTATCGATTCTATTCCGAGTAACAAAGCGAAACATGATTAATCACTGAACCGCGGTAATCCGACGCGAATAATTGAAACATAATCCAATAAAAAATTAATCAGGCCGCGTCAAGTGAGACGAGAAGAAAATCAGAAAGGAACGAAGAAAAAAATATTTATGTATAAAGCCTTGGCCAGCTCTCGAAAACAATTAATCATCTTGCTCTTCGCGCGTATTTTAGTCGCCCTCGGGATGATTTCTTGGTAAATGTGAAATGAAATGTAAGGAATGAGGATTTGGTAGAAAGACATTTTTAATAATAATAATTACGTTTATTGTCAAAATTAAAAACGCCAATACTTAAGAAAATTATTAACATTTTAAAAGTAAATTTCTAATATTTAAACTTAGGTAGTTCATATTACAATAAATATAAATTAACTATTAAAAATCAAACAAATAAAAACATAATAAAAGAAATACGACGCAAGCGACATCTTTCGCTTAGTTTCATGTGACATCGTCAACGATTCGAGTCTACAAGGTAGACAACCGAGAATCGTTGTTTCGTCCACTTAAGGAAGGCGAACTTGTCCTATTTCAAGGCACTGTCTTAGTGGCAATATGGAATATATTGCCTTTAATATCAGATCTGTTGGACACACTACCTACAATCCGACATTTTTTTCCTCAATACTATTTTTTTTTTTTTACAAAAAATGTTAGAGAATATACAGTCTAGAGATTGGTTTGTTATAACCAATCTCTAGAATGATGCGTATTATGAATATATTTCTAGAAAAATTCGTTTTTATTTTTTGGTTTCTATGTATTTGTATCGTTTTCAGATAGATTGATACGTTTAGATCTTAGTTTTAATACTGATTTTAGGAGTATTGTTTAACACTTAAAGTAATTTGGAATATTATATGTTTTTTTATTATTCTACTCTAGTTTTATATCTATTTTATAATGTATCCATTAATTGTACACAAAATTATGTTTACCTGTAATCAACACGATTTTTCCGTTAATTAAAATATTATTATTTCTTTGATTTGGTTCGCGTTAACTTTGTGGTACATCTTGATAAAATAATATTAAAATACTTAACTTTGTTTTACCAGTTTTATTTATAAAATAAAAGTGGTAAAACAAAGTTAAGTGTTTTAATATTATATTATTGTTATTAAAGTTATGTTTTTTTATTAGTTTTTAACAAACCTTGCATTTAAAACTAAAAAATATAATATTTTTTTAATATACATTTTATTTCATGCATTTTATAAAATATAATCGATTTTGATTTTAGTAAATTATTTTATGTAACTAAAATTTAATCAATTAATTTTCCTCTGTTGATTATAATTAATATCGACGTACATTCGTGTTGCGGTTCCGACGATGGGATGTTGAGAGCAAATCGAGCCGGGAATGAAGGTGTTCGCAGACTGATTGGGGGTTATTTTGGTGGTTGCACTCTAGTCGAAACGCTCAAAAGGAGAAGAGAGTTCAGTGCATCGTCTGGCGGGAAATGTTTTCGCCCGCTCCAGTTTATTTCGGGAACGTCGTTTATCTAATGAACGCCAATTACACACCAGATTATTTACGCCTTTCATCTCGATCTGCTAGATTATCTACCTGTGCCACTTTCGATAAATTTTACAACCTGTTTATTGATTGGCGATGTTTATGTGCGTAATTTATGATCCAGATGTGATTTAGGTGGACGATGTTTGATTTATTATTGGAAAGGATTTAAAAAAGAAACTTTGTTAAGACATCGATTTAAATCTTTTTAAATGATGGAAACATTTGATGACAAAGTATAAACTGAAATAATTTGATTGGCGTTATTTATGTTTGTAATTTATTATCCAGATGTGATTTAGATGGACGATGTTTCATTTATTATTAGAAAGGATTTAAAAAAGTAAATTTTATTAAAACATCAATTTAAATTTTATATAATGAATAGTGAAATGCAAACTCTGTAATATTTGAAAATTATAATACTACTCTAAACGGTTAAAATGGGAAGTTTTGAATATTGACAAAGAAGGAGCACCAAAATAAAAGAAAGGGAAGACGTAGTAAAAACTACAAAAACAATAAGAATTATATGGGTAGGCATCTCGATAATGGGAGAGATCAACACAAAAAATATCACGATGAAACGAATGATAAGGGGATGTTCATAATGACTTTAAAAGTTTGGGTATTACGACTTTGAAAGCAAAAGCAGAAACGCCTATGAAAAATAAAAGAAAAAATAGATGCTCAAATCAGATATTGAGGATTTTCAAAAAGAATCGGAGAAACTCCATAAAGCAGCGTACTTTACTTTTAATGTGTGTTATTACTAATGTGTTACTAATCCTCCCTTAAAATCAGATCTTGTTAATGGAGAAACACCACAAAGTAGTGTACTTTTAATTACACTACACAGCTTTGTGGAGTTTCTCGATCATCCATTAGGTCCTCAAAATCTGATTCTAAGAGAGGATTAGTAACACAGTAATAATAAAACACACATGAATTAATGGAAATGAAAATTTATTTATTATTTTAGCGATTTAGATAGAAACGAAAAAAGAACAGTATTCATAACAAATTCATAGAAGTAAAGTATAAAGAAGTTGAAGTCTTAGTTAATTATTTTAAATTAAATATAGAAGAGATTGCAAAAATAATTAATAAAAATAATAATTTCCTACTTTTGCTATTGCAACTATTGACTTAAAATTATTTTCGTTTTTTTTTTCTTTATTTATTTTGAATTAATTATTAGTGATTTATACTACGTCATGTTTGTTTAATAATAATAATATTAATAATTCTTATAAAATTTTTAATATGTAATTATAATTGTAATTTGGAAATGGAGATTCCGTTAATAAAGTAAATTGAAATTGAAAATACTAAATAAATATTTAAAAAATACAAAATCAAATGTATATTTTATATCTATTAATTGGCTATCAACCAATGGTCTTTCCATGTTTGTTTAATTAAAGTTGATTAAAATATTTGAAATTATTTTTCGTAATATAAATCAATAATCTTCTGTTGACAGGTTGTGGATGTTGTGTTTTAATTTATTTATTTTACGGTATCTTCATTTTACAATATATATTTAATTTACATAAAAACTAATAAATAAAATAAAAACAAAAATCTAATTGGTGCATTGAATCCATTTTGTAATTCCCAATAAATAAAATTGACATGCCTTCAATTAATTTTTTTATTAAAAATAATGTATGTATTATGACAAGAATGTTTTAACAATTTAAAATAATTTGTTTTAATTTTACTTAGTTTAAATATCAAATTCATAATATAATATAATATAATATAATATAATATAATATAATATAATATAATATAATATAATATAATATAATATAATATAATATAATATAATATAATATAATATAATATAATATAATATAATATAATATAATATAATATAATATAATATAATATAATATAATATAATATGCAAGCAACGCTACGTATTCTAAGCAAAATATTTGACTAATATTTTTAATTTTCAAAAATTGGTAAATAATATAGGTGAATAAATTATTAAACATCTACAAATAAAATAAATAAGAACAAAGATTACAATTAATAAATTCTCAACTAGTGTCTGGGTATTGGCTCATTTTTAAAATTTTAAATTCTTTTAAAATGAGCTCAAATCCAAAATGTTTCCAAAAATCAAAATAACTCGAAAAACACGCATCGTACGAAAAAACGTTATATGACCAAAAATTAATATTTCCTAAGGGAATATCATCCTGTTTTAAATTAAGTCCCCTGCTGCTCCCTTAGTGGATGGGGCGGGTAACAATTTTGAAATTTCGAATTAGAACTCCCATTTTTTTTATTGAATAATCGAATTCTAGCGACGAAAATTACATATTTTTTTAAAACATTATTAAAACGCTGAGGAGTTTTCCTGAAAAAAGTAAGATCACGTTCTTTATTTGTTAGAGTTGTTAATCTGTTTTCTACAAGCGAAGAAAATAATGCGTAAAAATCCACTAACCTTTTATTTATTTTAAATTTAATTTTTGGGTTTATAGCGCCATCTGCAGCGAATAAAAATGGGGGTTCCAATTTGGGATTTTAAAGTTACTCTCCACCCCTCCCACTGAGGGGCGGCACCAGGGAGCTGAATTTAGAACAGGATGATGTTCCCTTAGAAAACATTAAATTTCGATCTCGTAACGTTTTTTCGTACGAAGCGTATTTTTTCATTTATTGTGAGGTTTATTTGAAATATATTTCTTATTTAACTCATTTGACATTTATTTGATAATAAAATAAGAAATATATTTTAGATAAATCAAGACAAATGAAATCAGGTATTTCACATTATCTTTTAAATGTCAAATATGTCAAATAGAAATATATTTCGGATTGTGTTTGATATTATGTGAAAATAAATTGAAAGATTTTAAATTCTTTTGAAAATGGACATATGGACATAACCCGAAATTAGTCGAGAATTTAAAGTAGATATAAGAATTAAATAAAGACACAGAAATGAATTCAATCTGTTTTTTTTTATTTATTTAATTCATAGATTTTTAAATGATATATTCATATTTATTAATTTACAATTTAAAATAAGTGTAGCTAGTTTAATATGTAAATTATTTCTGATCTTCCGCTAAACTAATTAATTAAAGTTAAAATGAGCAATAATACTCACAATGAGAATATGTATAAATAGAAATATTATCAAAATTATTAAATCATTCAAATTTAATATCTTTAAAATGCATCTACTCAAAATTCGAATATAATGAAAGACTGGTAATATCAAGCAAGATTTTTTTCAAGTAAGCTATCAATTAAAATAAACACTGAGATGATTTACACTTTTGCAGTTATTGACGGGGTATAAGCCCGGGAAGCTGTTGTTTCAATTAATGTTTTTCAAAGACTTAGAGTGTATTTTTTTATTTCAGCGAAATGAAGGAATTTCTAGTAATCATTTTTCCTTATTTAATTTTAATTTCTAGTCAGCCGTTCCTTAAGCATTCTTTAATTTATGATTATTATTAAATTATATTCAATATTAATATTAAAAATTGAGATGTTTCCATATTTTATTAAAGCATTTTGCTTTTCATCAATTTTATTTGAACAAGTCGGATGTTTAACAGCTTTCCACTTTTTATTGGCTCCTAAAAGCAAATAGTTTCCGAGCAAAATTGCCGCCGATTTGAATTCAATTAAAGCGGACTCCCAGCAATTTATTGATTCTTAAAAACAATCGTAATTTTTAATTGCTATTACTAAAAAATCAGATGGACTGCGTAACATTTTTGTTTAAAAAATATGTTTTAATTATTTACAGCCCAGCTGTATTTTTTGCAATTACAATTAAAAATTATGATTTCTTTAAGAATCAAAATTTCCAGCAATAGCAATTAACATTTTTTTAAAGAATTAATTGAAATGTGATGGTAGAAAATTTATAAAACACATTGTTTGTATCACACACGTAGTTTTTATTCCACAAATAATTTTAACTTATGACATTATAAAATAGTTTAATCATGATCATTATCAAATATGAGTGTACTAAGTCGTAACTAGTTACGAAATAAAAAAATAAGTGTGTAATACAAGCAAAGTCTTTTATTTATTCACATTTTTAACAAAAACTTTAAAAACATGTGTTTTTTAATTGTTACTGCTAAAAATACAACTGGACTTTGGGAATCTTAAACAAATTCTCATATTAATAATAATAATGACAATCAATAATCAATTATATTAAAATCTAAGATATTTGTTGGTGAGTACGTGAAGTTTCTTGATATAATATAGTAATATTTTATTCCTTTCTTCACTTTTTTATTTTTACATTATAATAATATTAAAAAAATGTGATTAGTTAATTTCTCACTTAATCCGGGGTGAAACATTTTTTTAATTAATTCAGGATAATTAATTATTCCTCCCTGAAGATGATCAATAGTCGAAACTAGTTGGAGAAAATATAAATAAGTGAATCAAACTAAGCGTTTTAATTTTAATTAATTATATTGTTGTTTGTTATGTTTGTTATTAACGTTGTCTCAGCGTGTCTGTTATATACATTTTTTTTATAATTATGTGATAATTGATCTGTGATATTTTATCTTACAGTGCTCGTACCTATACTCAATATGAACATACTTGTGATAAAACTGTGATCATATATTTAATTTCTTTTATTATTTTATTTTATTATTTACTTTATATTTTTATTTGTTTAAATTTTATTTTTACATTTTCTTAGGTAAATTATTGTTTCCATTATGTAATTATATACCCGTAGATGTTAGTTTCTGAAGTCATAAGCAACACTGAATCAATTCTTTGAACCGTTTGGGAATGCACTTATCTTACTTATTAATTATTAATAGTTTAGGAATACTTACCTGACTATATACAAATATGTAAATTATTGTATAATGTAATCAATCAATTATAATGGAGAATTCCGTAAAATAAAGTTAAAGTTAAAGTTTAAAGTTTAATTTTAATATAAATTAAAAAATATTAAAATATTATTAAGGACCTAGACATAAACTTACAAAATCACACCCTAACTAGGGCAGAAAAAGTTAAATATCTTGGGCTTACTATTACACACGATTTTGTGTAAATAATATTTATTTAACAAATGCAAACAATTAATTTACAGTATATTGTAAAAAAAATTAAATCGAATAAACATTTCCAATAATTAGCTAAAAAAACTAGCGCTATAACAGCTATATTATACCGCACAAACTCTCTAATGCCGAAAGATAGTAAAAGAATAATCTATAACACACTTTTTACTTCAAAAATAAGTCAAACATACAACATAAACACACTACAAAAGCAACAACATAAAATATTAAATTGATATATAATCCAGACCGACTTACATCTAGCAAACACATTTATGACTTATAAAATAAATATGAATAAATTATTAAAAATCAACCGATAAAACACAGATTAGATTGAATAACTTTAAATTCTCGACTAGTTTCGGGTTATTTTCAAGAGAATTTATTAAATATGAAAAAAGAATGTAATTATGAAAGACATCAAATCGAAAAAAATATAAAATCAGGCTAATAACCCGAAAATAGTCGAGAATTTAAAGTTATTCAATCTAATCTGTGTTTTATTGGTTGATTTTTAATAATTTATTCATATTTATTTCATACAATATGAACTACCAATGTCTAAATATTAAAACCATTAATTACATTTATGACTTAATCCCAGAATTGACTATTATTAACAAAATAAACCTTGTTCGATGTGTCTCAATTCATACATTATTAAACTCACAAACCAATATTAATTTACAAAAAAAAAAAATAAAGAAATGCATACACATAACACTCGGAGGAAAAGTAATATAATAATATAATAAAATTTAAATACTCTACAAATATTTAAAAAAAAAAACAGCTTATTCGTTTCTCGAATAAATTACTGTAACCACTTGCCTGAAAACATAAAACAAATTAAAAACATAAAATTATTTGAACTAAAAAGTATACACTAAAAATACATACTGAAAAATCACATTTTTTTCACGCTGTCATCGTCAATTTGAAATATTAATGCTAAAAAAGAATTCTTCTGTATCAGAGTTGATTTTTATATAATCAATATCTAATAGAAACAAATCTAATAGAAAAAAAAAAAACGGGGTTACAAAAACCGTGCAGCATAAAAAAACATTTTTTATCAAAAATTTTATACAGTCCAGCTGTATTTTTAGCAATAGCAATTAAAAAATCCGATTTATTATAAGAATCAATAAATCGCTGGGGGTATAATCCATTGAAGGCTAAATTTGCTGGAATACGCTTTTCATAGCCGTCGACAATGTCTGGAAAACAGTTGAAAGACTTAGACTCATCATTCTTTAAAAAGGATGACGAACAATTTGTCAAAGTCAAGCTCGTTAAGAATTTAAACACGATGCACAGGAGCTCTTCCAGTTACTTAAAATGAATCTTTATTTATCTTTTGAAAAATGTGTTTCTTATTTCGAATAATTGGTTAGCTTTTCTTTTGGAAATTAACGAACATTATAATACTTATATAATTGTAACTCGCGTATAAATCCAAGTAGGTTGAAAAATTATTCCTGTATTTATAGGCGGCTACGTGTTACTTTTTTTTCTTTAAATTTTTCTTTCTGCCAGAGTATAGTTCTTTTTGAGGCTAATCATCAAAAAGAACTATACTCTATTATACTATATTATATATAATCTTTATTTAGAAATATATACAAAAATAAATATATAACTTTATTCTAATAAAAGTATTGAGTGTTTTCATTACATTACAATGGAATAGTATTGTTGAATCCTTGAGGCGTTTACTTCGTGGTACATTTTCAATATTAGGATAAAGAAAACACTTTTTTATACTACTTAAAGATTTATTTCACTGTGACTAGTTTCGACTACACGGTAATCATTCTGATTTCATTTTGAAGTTTTCTAAGCAGGTGTATAAAAAATGTAATCCATATTGTAAATACACAGTTTGAGAATGATTACTGTGTAGTCGAAACTAATTACAGTGAAATAAATCCTTGAGTGGTATAAAAAAAGTTATTAAGCGAATAATATTGAAGTTTTCTAAACAGGTATATAAAAAATGTAATCCATATTGTAAGTACACAGTTTGAGAATGATTACCGTGTAGTCGAAACTAGTTACAGTGAAACAAATCCTTAAGTGGTATAAAAAAAGTTATTAAGCGAATAATATTGTTTTTCGATTTCATTCAAATGTTGCTTAAATTTTTGTATATCCTTTAGAAAAAATGTTTATTTACTTAATTGCAGTAAGTTAAATAATATTTCCGTTTTGTGAAATATAAAAGTGTCTAACTTTATAAATTTAATCCCGGCAAGTTATGAGTCGCAACAACTCACACACACATTTCATATTATTTGTCAAAACCGGGCCTGATTTAGAACAAATTACATCCTGCCAGCAGCACTCGCATCCTGCCTTAGATCTTACGTTACACCAACAAAACCCAACAAACACCGAAAACACTTTCTATTTCGCCCGGCGAACACGCCTCGGCTTTTAATTGCGCGAATTTCTGCCGGCCATCTGCTCGCGCTCCTAATTTAACGGCATCCCCCGGCATCCTGCGCCCCCCGCCAGCGGAACTACTGCAAAAATGTTAAAACAGGCCGTAATTTCGTCGGGGATTAATAACTCTCGAGCGGGCGCGTTTTACATTTAATTGGCCACCGGACTGTCAGTATTTAATACTCGTTAAATACGATGTCCGCGTGTGAAAGACAGGGGGATAATTATAGAAGTTGGACGGTTTTAGAAATGGAGGACAGGACGGTTTATCTCTTTGTGGTGATGGAGGAATTTGTGTTTTGATGTTTATGAATTAATTCGACATTGTGATTACTCATATAGAAATGCTAATTATAATTACTAACTGAAATTAAAAAAAAATGAATATTTTTCATGGCTTCAACAGTTATTAACCCCTATTAGAAAATACATTTATATCCATTAGCGGCTCTAAGGGAGAATCAGCCTAGGTGGCAGACTTGTGCGCCAGTGCTAGAGGGGTGCGTTTGTTTTGAAGCAACTAAAATAGTAATTAAATAATAAATAAAAAAATGTATTACTGAACTGATTATTTTCATTATAATTTATGATTTTTTTTATACGATTTCAAGGCTTAATTATATGAAATTATAATGTAATTATAGATGGAACAGACTATATAGATAATTTTAACAATATAAAAATATAAATAATAACAATACATGTAGGTGTTAGTCTGTCTGGGCTATCGACCAGAGGTCTTTCTGCCCTGTCATGAATTTATGATGAAGTTAAATAGATGGAACATTTTACATTTTATAATAATTTTAAGAAATGCAACATAACATATTATGTAAATAAAAAAGTGTATTCATTCACTTGGTCTTAGTTATTTAAATAAATTAAATAAAAATTATTTTAAAATAATTTATAACATATTATGACGCTGTTTCTATAGATACCAGTGTTGGGTAAAATCATATATGTATTAGTCTAATAAATATATGGGCAAAATGTAGTGATATTAGTAATCGAGTTCTAAATGAGCAATTTTAAATAAATAAAGTGAATATGGCTGAAAGACCTAAGGTCGAAAGCCATTATAAGTTTATATTAAATCTATTGAATAATATATGTATATGTAAATACCACAATAAAGATGATTGTATATAAAGTGAATAAGTAACAATAAATTAATGTTTTTCAATAAATAGGGAACAGTTACTGATAAAAATAGAATATGTACATTAATAAAATGGTCGTATACTTAATTTTGCAGTAACAATTTTGTTATATATATATTTATATATAGAATATATATTTATATAGAAAAGATCGATTTTGCTGATCTCTAAAAGATTCTCTTTTCTTGGTTGAAGTTAAGTTAGTTAACATGAAGGGTGCTGAAAAATATCTCGCCCGGGGCGTCCGGCACTATTTGTATCCTATCTTCAAAATGATTTATTTTCGCACCAGATGTACATTTTAGCCACCAAGTTCCAATTTCGCCTCTAATCCCAACAACTGTAAAATAATGAACCTTATACTCCTCATAACCCCAATATACACCGCAAATATTAATTTTCCACCACCTTCATCATAGAAGTCATCACATTACGCCAGAAGAACATAGACAGGGACGTTAGTGATCATAATGAATAATACATAACAAGAATAGACAAGTATTTATGGTTAAATAGAGGCACAAAGGATCTTTAGGTCGTAGTGCCACCACAGCCCCACAAATCAAATAAATATTAAATTAGATGTTTGGTTTAATGAAACGTTCATTAAATGTGAATTTCGTTTTCCTTGTTTGCTTAAACAGGACAAGTTCGCCTTCCTTTAGTGGACGAAACAATGATTCTTGGTCGTCTACTTTGTAAACCCAAATCATTGATGATACCACTTGAAATTAGGCAAAGGTGGCGCTTGCGTCGTCTTTAATTTATTAGATGTTTGGTAATAAAGATTTTATATATATATATAATAGTTCTTATTATTATTGTTAGAGACTGTCCTAATTTCCCAGAAGCAGTGGCTGCGGTAAATAACGCCTTAGAAACAAAAAGAAATATTATTCTTCCATTTTGTCATTACTTCCATCATTTCAGTCCAGAATGCTAAAATCCATTACAAGCGCACATCACAAAAAATCACCTTTCTTAATATTCCACCTTTTAAAAGATTTTAAAGGAAACAACTGAAAAATCAGCGCTTTTCCCCAACACAAAGAAAAACACCCACGCATATTTTTCCCTGCTTCTTCATCTTTTTTTTCTCTTTATCCACGCGTAAATGTGGGGCGAGTTCACGCGTCGTGACCGCATAAATCAGAGCCGGTATTCCTCGTTGGGATCCTTCCGCGAAAGCGCGGCGGATGCGAAACAAAGAGGACGCGCGAAAATCCGAAAGTGGAATCCCGCATTAAATAATGTACCGATTAAATCCATCCCTCCAGCTACTTGTGGATTCTATAAATGTCCAAAGCCCCTTGATGCATTCAAAAGAGGGGATCCGGGATGGCCGGGACGTCCCCTTTTTTTGCAAGGAAAAATATGTATGTGTCGAACGAGGCGTGGAATAATGACGTTAATAATAGAATATATGAATTGGATAAATTTTGAGTGTGCGGTGTATTTCCGGATATCGGTGGGCATTTATTGGGAATCGATGGTTTTCAATTTGTATTCAACTATATTCATAGATGTATTACTAAGAGAGATTAAAAATAATTTATATTAAAAAATATACTAATTTGATAAAAAAAATCGTCTGTATACTCTTGAAAATGCTGTAAATGAAACTAATTGAGGAAATAAATGTGTAAAAAATTTTTGTATTCAACTATATTCATGTATATATTACTAAGAGAGATCAAAAATAATTTATATTAAAAAATATAATGATTTGATAAAAAAAGTCTTCTGTACACTTTTGAAAATACTGTAAAAGAGAAACTTATTGAGGAAATAAATGTGTAAACAAACCAAGTATTTTTTTATTATTAGAGTAAATATAATTTTAATAATGTTTCACCAAGTCATAAATGAGAAAGTAATTCAAGAAATATAATATTTTGAATTATTTTCTCATCAGGCACTTGGTGAAGTATTTTTTCACAATAAATATAGGTTTGTAAAATAAATACTTGGTTTATGTTTCACAAAGTTTATTTTAATTTTTACTGACTAGTAACTAAATTTTGTGAAATATAAACCAAGTGCTGTAAACCAAGTGCTTTTATTTTTTACAAACCTATATTTATTAATATATATATATATATATATATATATATATATATATATATATATATATAAAACAATTGCTCTTCAGACTTTATATTAATATTAAACCGGAGGAATTGGTTTAATATTAATATAAAGTCTGAAAGACTTTTGATCGATAGCCAATTTGTGAATTATAGAATAATAATGTATTATATTATACAATTAATGTGTAAATAATTTGCTGTAAATTCACAAAAATTGATATTTGTATATATATATATATATATATATATATTATATAAATATTATATTATATTAATATAAATGCCTTTATTTTCATTTGAATTTTGCAACAACAAAGTTTGTGAAAGAGTAGGCGAATTTCAATCAACATTATCTGTTCTTCGTTTATTAGGTTATTTATATATTTATCTATTTATTTATCTAAAAATCATGCCGTAGGTAAAGATATTATTTTTATTATTATTAATTTCAAACCTGTGATCTTAGTTTCTAGTCATTTAATTATTCGCTTAGATTGTTTTATTAATATTAAATAAAAATGATTTGAAAATAATTAATAAATTATTTCCACATTTAGCTCTGTGACTTTTGACTTACGTTACGTAAGTACGTTAAACAAATGCACATTAAAACAACTACTTCCCGGGCAAATACCCACGCCGGACATTGAATTACATAATGTACACCTGCTGTTGCACATCAATAACATTGCATAATGCAACAAATTTTGATCCGAGAAAAATGTTTAATGTAAAAAC
Source organism: Philonthus spinipes (assembly GCA_963082785.1). Taxonomy (NCBI): domain Eukaryota; kingdom Metazoa; phylum Arthropoda; class Insecta; order Coleoptera; family Staphylinidae; genus Philonthus; species Philonthus spinipes. The sequence continues at coordinate 24,064,303 of OY720304.1, read as the reverse complement.
AACAAAAGGGAACGTTACTTAATTTAAGGCCATCTGCAGACACGTGTTTCGGGATCTATCCCTCGTCAGTACAGCTATGCCTTACATGTTTTATTAACTTTATTGTCATTATCATTTATATAAAATTTTAACATGTTTGTACTTGTCCTGATCTATGGTATCAACAGTTTTATATACTCAATTTTACATTATATTTTAAAGTATTTGTAATTGTCTTTTTATCATTTTACAAAAATCATTCTTATCTTAAATCTAGTTTTATTTATTTGTAAAACTGCAATGTGTTGAAACTCCCAGTATAGCATTACAATGGAAATTAAGATATGTGAACCAATTTATATTTTAATTTATATTTTAACTTGTTTTGTGTAGTTTTTATTTTATATTGTGATGACTGTATAATATTATCTCCTACTGTTCTTGTATGACTTTTGTAAGACTTAAAAAAAATTGTTTGTTCAATTGCTAAATCAGGATGGTTGCTATCTAGGTTTATCCTCATTCCACTTTCTTTTCATCCTGAGCGAGATTTAAAAAAAAATCACCATAAGGAACCCATGGGAGTGAATTATTGTTTATTTATTCTTTTAAATTTAAAGAAGTGTTATTCGTTTAATTGCTAAATCACGAATGTTGCTAGCTAGGTTCATCCTCATTCAAGCTTTATTACCTTAATTCCCATTTATCACCCATCTCTAAAAAATATTTTCTGATTTTCACCGCTAAATCAAATTGAATTTTATACGTTTCTTAAGAATACCTTGGAGGAGAAATCCATTGTAAATGCAAGACAACGCAAGCAACATCTTTTGCCTAAAATGATCTATTATCACTAGCTACATGAATGGTGGTTGAACATTTTATAAAATTCATTATTTTGGATATTATTAAACTCAAGTTTAAATAAGCCAATTATTTATTTTAAGAGAAATTATTTGAATTATTAATAACTGAGGCTTCAACTTTGTTATACATTTGAATAAATTATTAAAAATCAACCAATAAAACACGGATTAGATTGATTAATTGATTGATTTTTAATAATTTATTCATATTTATTTCATGCAATATGAACTACCAATGTCTAAATATTAAAACCATTAATTATATTTGTTATACATTATTTATCAATTTAATAAAACAATTTAAAATTTGTTTGTATAACACTAAATTATATTTATTGTGATTATAGTTTCAACAATTTACACTTGTCATTATCAAACTAAAAGTTTTAGTGTTTTATTAAATTGAGTAATTATTTATATAGTTTTTCTTTATACTTGAATATCGTTGCGAAAGATTAAGGTATTTTTTTATATTTTTATGACCAATCATTTTAAATCACCGTAGAGAAATGTATTAAAAAGAAGAAGAAAAAAAAAAACGTATTTTGTTTATAATGTCTTGAATGTGTCTGGGTAATAAAAATTCGTCTACAATATAACCATTACACATCAAGGAAACACCAATTATTCCCACAATATAACCCCAGAAAATGTTCAATTTTCAGGTGGCGTCACGTTAGGGGCTGTAATCAAGATTCCCCCCTTTTCCGCGTCTCCCGAAACTGTATTTCCCAAGCGAATTTATACGAGTAAAAAGGCAGGGGGGGCAGGAGGGAGGGAAAGCGTGGAAAGGGGAACGATTCGATATTCTCGTCTTTTTTATTAAACAAATCTGTCGCGGAAAATGGAGGGGTTGCAGTTGGGGGGGGGGGGGGGGGCGATCGAAAGAAACGTGTACGTATGCGGATGTGCTGCGCTCGAGCTATTTCCTACAGCACTTTTTGCCATCGCTCCAAGAGTGCCAACACGGCATGATTCAATATAAATGCATGTAAATACCGTACGTGCAGATTTTTCCAGACTTGTTTGTTGTGCGCACGTATACAATCGATAAGTCAACTGGTTGGACTGGATTGTTGCACTGTTTAGTGCGAAGTTTCTTTTGAAATTGGCTTTGTAGAGATTTTTTGTTTTTAATTTGAAAATGTTGTATTAAAGAGAATTAAAAAAAATGGAGAAAATATTCGAATAAAGGCGGAAATAACACTGGTCGATACACTCTTACAGCATGTATTGTAACATTTTGTGTTATGTGTAGGTGTTGTAGTACATTTGTCAATAAAGATTATGTATATATATATATATATATATATATATATATATATTCGAAAATTGTGTACGGTGGGGTTTTGTATTTTGAAGGAATTTCGGGGTTTCCGTGCAAACAAAATATGGCAATTTCTTTATTAAATACCGTTTTAACACAACAAAGGTTTACAAAGTGCGGTATAAGTATAAATAAATAAATAAGAAATAAACGGATTTTTATTTAAAATAAATCAAACAAGAATATGCTTTAATGTGTATTTGTCAATATGATTTGTATATAACACAAAAATATTTTAATATTCCATGGCTAAGATTATTACTTAATGCAAATCCACAAACAAATATTTCAATAGTAATTCACAATGAATGAACGTTACTTCACTTCGCTTCATCACATTCGTTGGATTTGCGTTGTTAATGGAAAGTTAATTCTTGAGACTGTTAGCTGTTAAGATCCCCTGCGCGCGTCTTTAAATAAGCCGTATGAATATTGGATGGGGGTGAGCACAACGGGGTTGAGTTGAACGACGCCTCCTTTTGATACGAGGCGAGATTTTGCGCGCAGATTATTCCATTTAGTTAAGTCGGTAAGTGTTTCTTGATGTCGATTATTTATGGATGAAAGGATCGTTGCCGTAATTAACAAAGTGAACATAATATTTGTTGATCGCGGAAATTTTGTACGATACCATTAGAAAATTATAATCAGGCTTGAGTGATAATTGTTATAATTGGTTAACATTTTAAAATTCAATTATTTTAACTTTGTTTGTGTAACAGAATTTTATTTATTTATTTATTAACGGTCAAGCCTTTTTGAAAGATACAATATTTAACAAAAATAGACAATACTATATATAAGTAAATATAATATAATACAAATACAATACTATTTATACTAAGAAGTACAAATAAATTAACGTATAATTTAATACCGCACAAATCGAACACTAGTACATCAAATTGCGCAGTCAATTTGATGTACTAGTGTTCATTTTTTTTAGTGTTCATTTAAGCTCCGTCTTGCGGGAGCTTAAATGAGCTAATGGTATCTCCAAAGAAATCCAGTGATGGTGCGACAGTACGTGATTTTATGAATTTTATGTTTTGTAATTATAGTTTCTGTAATTAATTAAATACATAAATAATACTCGGACATTATAAAAGGTTTTTTAAATTCTATTTAACAATATATATCAAATTTAAGTGAGGTAAGAAGAAATTATACCAATTATATTTTATATTAGGTAAATATAATTAAAAGGCTGAAAGACCTCCGGTCGATAGCCGATTCATCATCTACAGAATATAATTCTAATTTTTGTATATTATTGTACATACATATACACATTTGAATAAAGATGGTTAGTTAGTTATAATTAAAAAAACCTTCTGCAATCACAATTTCTTTAATTAATTGCAGAAACTATAGATATTACACAAGAAATCCATATTTCAATTATATTTCTATATATAGCAAAACTATTTCACGCTTCATTAATTATATTTTACATTTATAATAGAAGTGGCTGCGGTTTCTACAATTATTAATATTAGTAATAAATTAGCATGTCAAATATATTGGAGATACAGTGAATATCATTTAAGGGATGATGAATATAATTGAAAAACTCTCTAAATTATTACAGTTTATAACGCTTTTTGTTGAAGGATTCTACATGAGTCAGCGCAAAAGGAATCAATAATAATTTCTTTGGCCTTTTCTTATTGATTATTCGACTACTTCAGTCTCTGCTGTTTTATTTCACTCAATTAACAGTCAGATATTGTAAGTTGGGAACATGTGACAAACACTGCAACCATAATTTGTAACAAAGGGAATAATTTATGTTCTAATCAAGTTTTAACAAAAAATAACAAAGGGGTTAGCATTAAAACAAATATTCTGTAAACCCAATAACGAAAACAACGAAATCGGAAATAAACACAGCGAGAAGAAAAAATCACAAACGGAAACAAATCGTCTCTTTTTTTTTCTCTCCCCACTCATATTTCGCGCAGTTTTATTTCCGCTTCATTCTCTCATATGCACTTCATAAAAAAATGAATGGAATCTCCATCCTACATCGTGTTTGGAGAAAATAGAGGAAGTGGCCGGGGAAATGAAAAAAAAAAAACGAAAAGGCGATTTATAACGGGTGCCAATTAACAGACAATAACGCGTTGAAATTTTTCACGTGACCTAGTTCTACTATTTTTTACGTGAGATTTTTTTTTTCATTTCCCCCGGCGATGGAAATCGCGAGACTCCGCTTACGTGAAATATTCACATGATTGGGGCACGTCATGTTTTTAACGAATTACTTGCGATAACATCGTTCAGGTGTTTATATGTATTTTCTCTCTTTTTTACCCTCTCCAGATAAGCGATCGTTGTGTTTGAGTTGTTATATTTATACGTCTTCTATAAATATGATATAAATAAATCTAAAAAATAAGAAAATATATTCAATCCAGTGCAGGACAGACTAACACATACATGTATGTAATTATGATAAGCGAAATCCCTATCGAATTTGAAACACCCTGTTTATTGAAAACACGGTAATTTCAATTATCTAGGAGTATTGAAAATCGAAAACACCGTGTTTTGGATAGGTTAAACCCATGAAAAAATTATATTTCGAGTTAAATAAAAATTGATTTAAATTTTACAAATTTGTAATAAATATTTTATTTAATAAAATTAATTCTCTTAAAATCGATTTAAATTTCATAAGTATAAAGTTAATCAAAATAATTTAAAACAAGATGAATATTAATCATAATAAATTAAAGACGACACAAGCGCCATCTATTGCCTAATTTCATGTGGTATCGTCAAGAATTTAGGTCTACAAGGTAAACGACTGAAAATCGTTGTTTCGTCAACTGAAAGAAAGCAAACTTGTCGTGCTTATGAGAACAGAAAATTATTTTATTATTATTATTTTTTATTTAATGAACTTAAATAAATATAAAATTAATATTGAAATAATTCTCAAAATTCTACTAAAGATCTGAATTAAGTTACAGATCTATAAAAACTGAAATTTGAATTAATGTAATTGTACATTTTATTCGGAATAGAAGGAATGGTATTATTAAAATTATCAGATTTCTCGTTTTAAAATTACAGTGCAATTCAACCAACTCCATTCAACAGTATAATGTTTAATTCATTTATACATCCACCATTATTATTCCCCTTTTGCAACATTCAACTGTTCCATTTATATTTCACCGCTATTGTTATTATTTTCCCCCGCGTTATTTTTTTTTATTATTTATACTTTTGCCAACCCTTTGACCTAAAAATCATTTTATTCATGGCATGCAAGTTGCTCGCTGCAACGAAAGCCTCACCCTCTGTGTGGTAATAAAGGAAACATTAGAGTTTCTATTATAGCTGGGTAGTGTACCGAGGCTCGGTTTCCGAAATACGTACATCAGGAAGTGAGGGGATGGAGGGTTTGAGGGTGGGGGTGTGAAAACGCCGCTGGTCCGTTTACACGCGCGCGGGCCTCCGAAATTTGAATTGTTTCCGGGCGTTACGTTTCGGATTAATAGACGATGATTCCAAGTCCTCTTTTGTCATTGTGATACTGTCGAGAAGTTTATGTCGTAAAGTGGGGGAGTTAATTGTCTTATTTTGCATATTATATTAATTAATCTTATATGTGGTGTTACGTGAGGATTTGTAATTGGGAAAAGCGAGTTATCTTCCTGTGGTAATTAATTTATCAAATGGAAAGTTTGTATTTTCTCAAAATACTTAATTAAACAAGTATTACGCTTCTTATTTTATTCATTAATATCAACAAGCAATATTTTACAAAAATAATAATACATTTTTTTAACATTTAAATTAAACAAAATAACACACAAATAATAGAAGCATTATGATATGGTATAGAAGAAGAATTTCCCATCTCATTCATGTTACATATTTTTTTAATCTATATTTATTTATTATCACTTGAAGATAGGAATAAGCCGGTTGCATTTTGTTTTCACGATGAACTGTTTGGGATTGATAAATAAATATTTTAATGCGTATTATTTTTATTTTGTATTTTGTCGTAATTTGTGATTTGTAATTTGCCTTTTTATACATGTTTTGTAATCTTTTTAGAGCGTCACACTTTTCTTATAAAATTTTTAATATGTAATTATAATTGTAATTTGGAAATGGAGATTCCGTTAATAAAGTAAATTGAAATTTATTTTGTTTTCTACTGTTTCTTAAATATAATACTATGTCGAAGCAATTTGTTGGTGAGTACGTGAAGTTTTTTGATTTAATATAATAATATTTTATTCCATTCTTCACTTTTTTTATTTTCTTATATATAAATATAGTGGCTTTACCCCTTGTAGGGGCTGTGTCGCTCCTTTTGGGGCTTTCTCGATTAAACTTCTTGAGGCTGATCAAACCCCTTTTTCTCTGTCCATATCCGTAAGCTTGTGTCTTTCCAAATTTGTCTATTCTTTTTACCAATTTCATACACTGATACTCTTCAAGTCCTGTGTAACTTCTTGTAGCCATGCTGTTTTGGGTCTCACTCTTTTTCGTTTTCCTCCTGGCTTCCATTCTAGGATTAATTTTATTACATAATATTATGTAAATAGTTAATTAACAGCAACTGAGACCAATCATAACAACAGCAAAAGTACTTATTCTATCATTTCTAATTAATAAGAAAGACGACCATTTTGTGTAGCAACTAAATATTGGGAGTATATATATATTGTATGACCGCAAGAAATTTGCACACAAGAGTAAATCCATTCCAGATTTGTTCTGTTTTGACTATAAATTCTGGTCATGTTTGTTGTGGGTTATTCACAATGTTTGTTTTATTTTATGCTACTCTGTTTCGATGCCATTAAAGACTGCAACACAATCAATTAATTCAAAGCATCATCTATCGACCAAGATAGTCTGAGAATTAAGGATTTCGGGGTGTGAAGGAAGTTTAAAAATACACCTAGGTCAAACTTCAAGCCCATTTTGATACCTCTTCAAGCAATGACTAGACACATTCCGCAGACCTGGCAATATTTAATATCCATTCATGGGTCAATTTTTCCCTGAGCAAACAGAGCAAACAGATTTTGCCCGTGTGAGCTTGGCTTTCTTTTGTTTTCTTAAAAATACGCCTTCAAATTATTACTTGAAGTTTAACTATATAAAATTTGTATCCACATTGGAAACAGTATTTCCTTGACAAATTTAATTTAATTTCGTAATTCCATTCAGCAGACAGATTTTGCCCATGTGAGCTTAGCTTTCTTTTGTTTTCACTTCGGCTTTTCGTTTGCCTATAAAAAACTGTTTAGTTAAAAATACGTTGTTTCCTTTCATTAAATAATTTCGACTCAAACCGTTACAATTCGCAGTAGGGCTGCTATGCAACAACAAATATCTATTGTGTAATCCAATGTCCGGCGGGGTAAATGCTCGGGAAGTAGTTGTTTCAATAGATGTTTGTAAAACTTACAGTGTAAGTAATTTTTTGCAGTTGGAAAAAGGGATTGATCGAATTTTATTGATCATTGCCAGAAAAAAATTTTCCTTGTTTAATTTCATTGTAATAAAAATACGCCTTCAAATTATTACGTGAAGTTCAACTATATAAAATTTTGATCCACATTGGAAACAATATTTCCTTGACAAATTTAATTTAATTTCGTATTTCCATTTAGCTGTATTTGTTCCGTATTTTTTGCAAATATTCTCTTATTCGCGTTAGATACTAATTTTAGACGACCCAGACTTTACTTTTTTATGTATAATATTTCCTGTTTCTCCATAATGCTTAAATATATTCAATATTGTAGGTTTAGGCATATTAGTTTCACCCGGCACTTCAATTATTGATTTATTGCAACGATAATTTTTAAACACTAACTTTTAATCATAATAAATTAAAGACGACGCAAACGCCACCTTTTGCCTAATTTCAAGTGGCATTGTCAACGATTTGGGTCTACAAGGTAGACGACCGAGAATCATTGTTTCGTCCACTAAAGGAAGGCGAACTTGTCCTGTTTAAACAAACAAGGAAAATTCAATAAATATGAACTAACTCTTAAATTTTTAACTTATAGAAATATTCAATTATTTATGCTCTTCAACTTCAAACAATGCATTTATATATACAGAGAGGTTTTTTTAACAGTATACATATCCCCTATGTATACATGTAAAATACCCAAGTCAAACGCATTGATGCATGTGTTTAGTTGCCTATAATAGAATAACTAGGATAATTCAAAAAACAATTTTCTATTTCTGTTTATAACAATATCGAAATGCACAATGTGAAAGAAATTTCGCGATCGTTTGAATTACTGTCTTGCAGTTTCTGTTTTTCATTTCTAGCACTTATTCTAATTTATATATATTTCAAGTTTATTGTTCTTCACTGATACTTTTTTTTTTCAAATTGTCTTAATAAAAGTGACGTATTTTTGATAAAAAAGGAAATTGCTTGTATTAGTCATGATTTATTTTGTTGCGTTTTTCAATAGAATAAAGAGAACGAAACATACAACCTTTCAAAGAAAATGTTTTAGTTTAATTATTTTTAGAATCATCCTAACCGAGGTATTCGGCCACTTTGGATTCATTAAAAACATGTCTTATCCTCCTCTAGTGCTGTTGGAATTGTAATACACGCTTGAAATTCGACTTTTTCTTCATTTGCATGCATTTTCAATCAAATATTTCACACAATTTGAAGTTTAGTGTTTGACGTTTAGTTGTGTGTTATATGCAACTAAACATACACACATTAATCGGTTCAATGCGATTGACTTGATTTTTTTGCAGATATACAGTTCGTCTAATGTATACTGATAAAAAAACCTCTCTGTATGTAATTACTCTATATTGCTGTTTAATACGATATTATTACGAGTCTATGGTTTTTGTCGTGAACTAGTTTCTTAGTATATATTAAGAGTGGTTAAAATAATAACAGTTCCATAATATAATCTGCGTTTTTTCTAAACAACACTTTAAATTATCCTAAAAACTGGAGACTTAATTCCCAAAATAACAATTCGAAACAGCGCGCGCTGACTTCAAAGGCACCCCGTGCAAATTAAGCACTAAAAATTCATTAATAACGAGTTAACAACTCCCCAAACTCAAATACACACAGAGGCCGTCGCGGGTGCGGATACGGGAGGGCCGCAAAAAAATTGCGAGGACAAAACGTAACATGCAAATGTAAACACATTCGTGAATTTAAAGGCCGCCGTAAAAACCCAATTTAAATTTCGGCCAGTTAGTGGATAATTAGTAGTTCGGGATACGTTACGGACGGGTTAATTAAACAACTGCTGCCTTTATTAGGGTGTTAATGAAATTTTTGCTGGGAGGGAAAATATGCCGAGTGTGGTTGTTGCTGTTGTTAATTAGGGCGATGAATTAATGATTTTGTTTTAAACTAGAAAAAAATGTAATATGTTTTTAGATTGTTTAAAAAATTTTTCTTCATTTTTTCCATTAAATCGATTCACAAAGCAACAATTTTTTATTATATTAAAAATTACAATACAAAATACAATTCACATTTAATTAAATTAGGCAAAAGGTGGCGCTTGCGTCGTCTTTAATTTATTATAACAAAATACAACATTTAGAGTAAGTTTTTGTTGTATCTCACATTCAGTCGAAAATTGAAATAAATCTCGGTCTTGTAGATGTGATTTATTGTGGCTAATAAATCTCATCAAAACCAAACAATAAATAAACCAATACTCTTATTTCTTGCAACGATTACAACTCAAGTTGGTCAAGAATAGAACTGAGACTGTAATTGATATACGGTCAGCCTATTCTAAATAAATTTTGGAAACATTCTCTAAAGAAATGGTATTCATTGAATAAGGAGGCCACACCACTGACCCCCTGAGTGTATGTGGTTTCCTTTTTTAATGAACGCCTTTAAACAGCTTCTCCAGAGTAGATATCCAAGAAAAAAACCTACTCTAAAGAAATGGCATTCATTGAATAAGGAGGCCACACCACTGACCCCCTGAGTGTATGTGGTTTCCTTTTTCAATGAACGTCTTTCAACAGCTTCTCCAGAGTAGATTTCCAAGAAAAAAACCTACTCTAAAGAAATGGCATTCATTGAATAAGGAGGCCCCACCACTGACCCCCAGAGTGTATGTGGTTTCCTTTTTTCAATGAACGTCTTTCAACAGCTTTTCTAGAGTAGATTTCCAAGAAAAAAAAAACCTACTCTAAAGAAATAGCATTCATTGAATAAGGAGGCCTCACCACTGACCTCCAGAGTGTATGTGGTTTCCTTTTTCTATGAACACCTTTAAACAGCTTCTCCAGAGTAGATTTCCAAGATTTATTCACAGTATAAACTTGAGTTGTGATCGTTACAGGAAATGAAAATATTGATTTATTAATTGTTAGGTTTCTCGGTATCTATATCTATAATATGCCTACAAAAATTTGTTTTGAATTCAATAGTGACTAAGATATTGGAAGCGCTAGTCAACAAAATGTTCATCAACCTTTGAAGCATATTTTTATAATATTTCTTTTAAAAATACAGAGTTGTCTTAGGAAACAACAGAAACTTACAGCATGTTATGCAGCTGCATAAGTAATCTAGTAAATAGCATTCGGTTAATTTTGACACAGAGATACATGCAAAGGAAGCCTGCAACGAAGTGTATTATCACTACTAGTGGATGAGGTGTATTCGATCACTACTAGTGGATGCATTTATAACGGCACTTAATAATCAGGGATTCTACAATGTCGGATGCGCATATGCCTTGGCTATTTCATTTAGTATATAACTTAGCCATTTCGCGACAATTTTCCCTGTAACAAGATGCAAAATACATGCACAGATATACTGCTGCGAGGTGTATTATCACCTCTCCTAGGGCCACTACTTGAGAATGAATTAATTAGTGCACTTATTTTTTTGTGGCTGTGGAAGGGGAAAATCCATTTACGGACTGAGTTTCGGACTCCTCCTGGGAGACTACCGACTAAAAAACCCTCCCACTTGACCGGCGTCGACAACCAGGGTCATTTGCCGATGTACTTATCTTAAACCTACTATCACAATAATTCCTAAATCTATTAAATCTAATATCACAGCTAATTGTAACACCTAGCCTAATTTAACCTAACCTAGATCTATTAATAAATAAGGAGATAACATAACGACCAGCGGTAAAGAGCCCGATCATTCAGACACTTAATTATCAGGTATTCTACAATATGAGATAGGCACATGACTTAGCCATTTTACTCAAGAATTAGTAAATGACTTAACCATTTTACGAAAAATACTCATGCAAGAAGTATTCAACACAGTGAAAGACTGCAGCTTCAAAACACTTTCAGTAATCTCTACAAAATCACAGAACAAGAGTCAAAGAACACTGGACTAACCCTGGTCGAAGAAGTGTAATCTCTAGGTGTCGTTATTGATTCAAAGCTAAACTAGGCAAGAGAAATAGAGCAGAAAGCAAACTAACCTTTTTAGCATCGCAACAACTTGGGGTCTATCCTCCAAAGTAACTCAATGAAAGGCTCAGGAAAAAAACTATCTCATGAATGGAAACTAAATATTGCCAGGTCTGCGGAATGGGTTTAAAAATGAGGATAACGTTTGGCCTAAGTGTGTGTTTAAACTCTCTTCCTAACCTTTTCAGCATTGCAACAACTTAGGGTCTATCCTACAAAGTAACTCAATGAAAGGCTCAGGAAGAAATTATCCCATGGATGGATACTAAAAATTCCAGGTCTGCCGAATGGGTCTAGCCATTGCTAGAAGTTTAAAAAGTGTGTGTTTAAACTCTCCTCTCACACCGAAATCCTTAATCCTCAGGCTCGTTCACAATAAAATTTTTGAATTTCAAAATATTGAACATGAAAATTTCGATAAGGTTTATTTTTAATTCAAATTATATATTACAGAGATAAAAGAGTGGTATAAAATTTGTAAAGCAACACTAACCTTTGTTTACTAAAAAAAATCAACATACAAACATGCTGAGTTAAAAAAAAGTGAAAGCTATTACTTAAATAATGTTACTGTGGATATCTTGAATTTTTGTGTAATATCAACCCTTTCTGGATTCAAATAAAAAGATAATTTATATAAAATGTATTCTGACATATTTTTTAATATTATTTTATTCTTAAAGTTTTATGTATTGCCTTGAGCAAAATATTTAAAAAAAAACCATTGACACTAACCTTTGTTTACTAAAAAAATCAACATACAAACATGCTGAGTTAAAAAAAAGTGGAAGCTAGGTTAAATAATGTTACTGTGGATATCTTGAATTTTTGTGTAGATTACAACCCTTTTTTGGATTGAAATAAAAAGATAATTTATATAAAATGTATTCCGACATATTTTTTTTAATATTAGATTATTCTTAAAGTAATATATATTGCCTTGAGCAAAATATTAAAAAAAAACCATTGACATTAAACAACACTAACCTTTGTTTACTAAAAAAATCAACATACAAACATGCTGAGTTAAAAAAAAGTGGAAGCTAGTTTAAATAATGTTACTGTGAATATCTTGAATTTTTGTGTAAATTACAACCCTTTTTTGGATTGAAATAAAAAGATAATTTATATAAAATGTATTCCGACATATTTTTTTTAATATTAGATTATTCTTAAAGTAATATATATTGCCTTGAGCAAAATATTAAAAAAAAAACCATTGACATTAAACAACACTAACCTTTGTTTACTAAAAAAATCAACATACAAACATGCTGAGTTAAAAAAAGTGGAAGCTAGGTTAAATAATGTTACTGTGGATATCTTGAATTTTTGTGTAGATTACAACCCTTTTTTGGATTGAAATAAAAAGATAATTTATATAAAATGTATTCTGACATATTTTTTTAATATTATATTATTCTTAAAGTAATATAAATTGCCTTGAGCAAAATATTAAAAAAAATCCATTGATATTAAGTTTTGAAGATGTATGTCTCTATTGAAAAAAGTGTTTGCTTTTTTGTTATTGGGCAATGTAGCAAAGAATTTAATTCGAATGCTAAAAAACACAAATTGTTATTAATAAAATATTGGGGCTGAAAGACCGATGGTCGATAGCCATTTTAGAAATAATAAAATAAACTATATTGTACTTAATAATGTATATAAAAAAAACCTCAATAAAGATAATTGTATATATAAAATATTGGGAAGTAAAGTTTTTAAATATAAATATTTTATAAGTTTATTACTAAATATTTAAAATATTTCACTGCTTCCTTGCGCATTCACAATTTTTTCAAGTTTTAAATTTCTCCATTCATCATTCTTTTCCATTTGGGGCAGTCGTAAAAAATATGGATATGTTTTTTGTGACAGAAGATCCAACCCTTGATTTATTTTACATATCTACACCTAAACAGATGTTCACTCATATTCTTAACATCTTGCACGGTTCTTAGATTTGTTGTGTGTATGAATGTTCACTTTTTATATTAATTTTAGTTTAACACTTACAATTATAAGTCATGTTATTGATTTGTATTGATATTTTGGGTATTTATGATTTTCAATTATTGTTTTTGTATTTTCTAATTGTGAAATTTGTAATTTATGTAATCCTTAATCTAGCCTTAGGGCTGTTGGGTTATTAAATAAATAAAATAAAATAAAGAAAAAAATAAAAAAACGGAGTCAAGAAAACTACTTATCCGAATGTAAATAAATAAAATAAAAAAGAAGAAGATAAAAAAAGCGGAGTCAAGAAAACTACTTATCCGAATGTACAGCCAAACATTGGCGTTTTCTCGTGCAGTAATAGAAAAAGAAGCGTAAAAGTATCTAACCGTTTATTTTTTTCAAGCCTGTGATACTTGCAAGATACGTTTAATTTACATCTTGTTGTGTGGGCTTTGCATAACCACGCATATGAGATTTTTTACCAATACCAGGGCAAGCAATAATTATAAATTTCTGAGAATGTAAGAATATTGTTTTGAATAAAAGTTGGTTTGCAATCACTGTTAAAGGGACATAGATATAAAAATATTTCTTGGATCTTATTCAATTCATTTTTTTCTAGTTCTTTTACTTCTTTATAGGTGATCTTCTTTTCTGTTAGTATCTTATCTTCGTCCCATTTTTTTCTTGGCCTGTCTACTTGTCTTTTTGCCATTACTTACATTTATAGATTTATGTATATTGTCTTGTAATTGCGATGTATATTTCCTGTTGGGCAATAAAGACTTATTATTATTATTTTTATTATTACTTTGGTTTTCCATATATTTCTCGTTTGATTATTATTGTTTCTTCTTAACATATATTTCATCCATTGTAATTGTCTGTTTTATATTTATTTGTTCAGTTCGGTGATCGGTGGTTATTTTCTGATCTCTTTATTTCTACATTTGTTTAGTCTGGTTACTCCATAAACTCTTCTCCGGTACTTCATTTCAAATACTTGAATTTTGCTCTTTTGTTGTCTGTTTAAAACCCAAGTTTCGCATTCATAGTTCGATATATATATATTATTTAAATAAAACTCTTGGTTTGTTTCACTATTTATATTTTATCTCTCCGACTAGTTTCGACCATTGGTCATCTTCAGGGAGGAATGTAGATGACCAATGGTCGAAACTAGTCGGAGAGATAAAATATAAATAGTGAAACAAACCAAGAGTTTTATTTAAATTATATATATATATATATATATATATATATCGATTTAAATATGTTTCACCACGGGTTAAGTGAGAACTTAATTAATAATTCATATAGTTCAGTTTCTAGTAACACTTTATATACCGAAAATATATATAATATAAATAATGAATAATTAAATTAATGTATTATAACTTCAAAAATTAATAATATAGTTATTATACGTTCCGTCTTTGCTGCCATCTCAGTTGTTGAATGCTAATTTTGTGATAGCGAGTAAAATATAAATTTAGATTTCATTATTTATTTATGTAATAAATTCATAGCCCAAGATAACTATCATAACGAAGCGAGCGGTTAAATATAATTTTGATTGAGGTCGAGTGCAAAGTGAAGCGCTATGCGGACGCCGGAAGAAGACGCGCTGCGCTGCTGCTGGCAAAAAGTGTAAAGGAGTTAAAAGTACTCGAGGCAGTAAGTAGTAAAACTTAACATCATGACTATTTAATTAGAATCCATAAAGTAAACCGGCGATTCATTCGCGACTTAATGAAGTCGAACTTTGCGAAAGCACTTAAAGACTAATCCCCGCCGCTCTTCCTCCCCCTTCCATCCCCGCGCCCCCCTGAACACAACGACATCCAGAGAACATAGATCTTTGCGGTCGCCCCCGACGACACTGTCATCGTTTAGAACCAATAATGGCCGCAACTAATCGCCAAGAGATTGCTCGCTTGGAACTACCCCGGCACTCTCACACGAGGACTTATCGCAGCCCCTATAAAATATCACGTATAAGGGTAATAATTCTTTATACGCGACCACAGGTGAAAAAAAAGGACCGAGAAAAAAGAAGGAACAAATAAATCGATTATTTTGGTGTTGATAAGGAAAATGTTATAAAATTAATTATTTTCGATACACTCTTATATTTTTTATTTACATAAGTATAATAATCAAGACAAATTGTGGGATAAAGTCTAAACATACTTGTCTTACTGTATTTATAAGTGATGTAATTTAAGTTTTTCATATTTCCATGTAATTTGTTTGTAACAATTTTCAAAATCGAATTGTGTCGATCTTTCCCATCACTACACTAAATTTATATTTCTTTGAGGTAATAATGTTGTCAAGTGCAGAAAGACCTCCGATCGATAGCCCATGACAGACTAACCCACCAATATGTATTGTAATTATAAATATTTGTAAAGAATTGTAATTCTGCTGTCTGAAATTTTTCGACAACATTATATATATACAAACATCTTTATTCAGAGTCTGAATAAAGATGTTTGTATATATATAATGTTGTCGAAAAAATAGTAATGTTCACAACACTTATTTATATGTATATTGTTGCGTCCCGGATTTTCAAACGGTTTTATTTTTATTTAACACAACACGATTGATATTTAAAACTTCTGACACCAGGGTGATTATATTCTATTCGGATCCCAGCCGAATTTACCTTAAATATATTAAGGGGTTTATTTAATTTTAAAGTAGATTTTAATTACTACTTAAACTTTTATTAATTATTTAATAATTATAAAATATAGATTACACGTTATGACAGCGCGAGAGTTCCGACTCGGTTGCGTGTTACAATTAGACTTTACTTTGATCGGCGTCGCATTGTCTTAAATACTATTTTAATGCTTGCGCAGCATTTTACATTTAAATAAAAATGATACATAATAAATCTATTGATTTGGGTGGATCCAACAATATATATCATTTTTAATATTGTTCTTTTTTAATAAATTATAAGTAGAAAATAATTTGATTTTTATATTAAAAGTATTTCTTTCTTGTTTACAAAGATATAGCACTTGACATACCTTAATAAATAATAAGTCACAATCCATTCCTGATGAATCAGAATTCTTCAAAACATACATAAATTAACTCACTTCTACCATTCACTAATTATCATATTTTACAAACAAAATAGCGTTCTTAATTATTAATAACTTCAAACGTTAAAAATTAAACGGGAATAATAAACATGCCGAGCGATTTGCGCACACTGAATTGAAATCTGCGAGCGCAATTATCGCAAAAAAAAAACAATCGATGGCTCGCTCTGCGAACGCATTCTTTAGATAAGGAGATTAGTTGTACCTGGCGCAGGCTGGTACATAGGTTTTAAATTGTGTTAGTGTGTATAATTCATTTTATTTTGGAAAGTAATAGTGATGTTACAGAATTTAAAATAAATACGGCTTTTCATTATTCAACAAGAGCAAATAAATGGTGAGTATTTTTACTTTCCCCGGATCACTGTCCGAGGGAAAGTTTTGTGTTCGTAATAATTTATAATAATAGTAATAATAATACGCTTTATTCAATTTAGAAATTAGGGGTATACAATTACAACTAATTTATACAATGTAATTCAATTTTAATAAATCTAATTTACATGTTAATTTTTGAAGCTTCTACTTCCTTATACAATGTAATTCAATTGTAATAAATGAAACAATTCAATGACACGTTAAGGTTGTTAAAATTTTAGTCAACAATGAAACAATCCGAGTAATACAAACGATTGATTATACAAGTAAAACAGGACCTTCGTAGATGGGCCACATGCAAAAAAAAAAAAACGAAAAAAAGAACATGAATGTTTACCCCAACACTCAGTGGGAGGTGTCAGCAAAGGCGTACCTGCGTTCGACCCTTTTTCGTTTGCGTTCATCCCTTGAAATGCATTATTGAATTAAAAGTGCCTATTTTTTAAATTATTCTCATTTATATTAGCACATAATTATTTATCATAATATTTAATTGTACTTTCACATACATTTGGATATTTAATATTTAAAAATGGAATTTCCAATTGTAAAATATGTAAGATTTTTTCCAAGTTTATAGTAAATAAACTAGTTTTTAACTAACTACCAAGATTTTAAAATAGAAGTTGTGCGTAACTGAAATAGTGTGTATTATATAAACAATTTATTTATATATACGAAACAGTTTATTCATAATTACAAAATGTATTTGCAGTGTTGAATACGATAATTGTATAATGATAAGTGATCATAATTACGATGGAAGTCTATCAACAATTGAAAAACTTAAATTTATTAAGAATATTAAAGAAAATATCACATCTAATCATTGACTGTATCGTGAAATAATCACGGATGCCGAAATGAATTATCCACTTGGTAAGTATATGAAGTTAATAATTATTTCTAATTTCAATTCTCCGACATTAAAAATTAAAGATTGAAAATTAACAACTGTTAATTTTATTTTATGTTGCCATTATTTATAAGTATTGTTAACGCAACTCAGTTTTAGCAAAAACAAATTAATTTAAAATCTTAATAATTAGAGAATTAAAAAACAAGAAAGAAAATATTTGGTTAATCACATGATAAATTTTTGAAAAATTAAATTAGAGCATAAATATATTATTTGAAAGGCTTAGTGAAAACCAACATTTTGCCCATATTTGTATATGCAAAATAAATACGAAAAACATCTCAACTTTTTTTAATTGTGCACCTTCTTCACTAAAAAAAATATTTTATTTAAGTTATCTTTTTTAAATGGAACACCCTATATATTAATTAATTTTTAGAATCCTTTAATGTATTTTAAATATATGTTATTTGTGTAAATAGTTTTGTTTATTTTTTACATTTTTTTATTTATTTTTTTTTTCAGGAAAAAAAAACATTGTTATTTATTTTCACAGTTATTTAAATAAATTAAATAAAAATGATTTAAAAATAATTAATAAATTATTACCACATAACTCAAAAGTCACAGAGCTAACTTTTGACTTACGTTACGTAAATACGTTAAACAAATGCACATTAAAATAACTACTTCCCGGGCAAATACCCCGCCAGACATTGAATTACATAATGTACACTTGCTGTTGCATATCAATAAAATATTGCATAATGCACTTACGTAACGATTAATTAACTGACATATAGAGAAAATCACGATAAAATATATAGGGTGTTTCAATTAAAATGTGATTGTTTTATAAATATCTCAAATCTAATTGATAATTGGAAAGCAATGGTTGCTCCAAAATAAATATTTCATAATTTGTTTTACATTTTTAATATACTTATAATATTTCGTGCATTTCAAAAGAACAAAAATATATCTTCTTTTAACACTCATTCGTAAGTGTTTTCTAAAGAAATAATTTAATTCGATATTCTCTTATCTCGCTTAAATGAATTCCAGTTCAAATGCAATAAAATTAATATGATGCGACAGAAAGGCTACCTGCCGATAGCCATTTATTATTTTAAACTACTGTACAAATGTATGATAATAAAGATATTTACTACTACTTAATATTATGCAGGTTGGGTTATCAGAAGCTTTCATATTAAATATTTTAAATTGAGTCGGGTATAATTTTCTGTTTAAAATTTATAAATTGTTCCTTTTAAAAAGATAATTAGCTACATCGAGATTTAAGAAAATCTCAATCAATTAATATTTCACAATTAATTTTATATCTCTGAATACCATTAAGTTAATAACATTAAAAACAAACCCACCTAATATATTTTACATCATTTACAATTGAATGTTTGTTTTAATTGCAAACATATTCCATTCTGTTCCTTTTATTTGTATTCAGAATAATGTAAGTGCATTGCAATTAATATTTCATAATTTAATTGTAAAAACATCATCAAAATAAAATTTCAAAAATGCAAACGGACGGAAAAGGCACGATAATAAAAACATGTGGCATTAGGGAGGTAGCGATGCAAGTTCGTTTGGTGACATCTGGTTTATTTCTGACCATTTCGGAAAGCCATAAATCTTTTCTAAATTGAGTGTAAACTATTTATTTTGACGTGTTTGCATGTCCCGTCCATGTTTTTTTTTTTGCCGGTTTTTCCTTTGTGGCCTGTTAATTAAAGGCAACATTTTTAACGGATTTTAGGGTGCACTAAATACATTCTATCTATTATTGAAAATTTTGTGTTTTGTATACGTGTTCATTCAAAATTAAAAGTTCAATTACAGAATGTGAGATAGTTATATGAAAATTCAAGCTTTGGGTTACAGGTTTTAAAAAAATGAATCGCTATACAGCAGTAGAACATTCAATGTTTACAATTTGCTGACGACGCGTTGAACAAACGGACATACGGACATTTCGGTGTTTGATTATTAACTGTGAAATCATATTAATGGCCGCAAACAGAGTCGACGTTGTCGGTTTCGGGGTGAGCATTACACGTTTACGTACAAACACAATAATCGTAAATTAGGCCCCGGGATTTACTAATGGAGATAAGTTCGAAACTTGTACACATAACGCTACCCGGCATAAAAGTCAACCCTCTAACTTCCACACTAAATTCCCGCCCGCTGAAGAACAATGATAAATCCCCTTTTACTATTACTACTACTACGTACAAAACAACCGCGTTACACTTTTAATGTGCGTTTTTAATTTATCGCGGGGAGTTGAAGTTGTTGGTGGTACTTAAGCAAGGGTTTTCTGTGAAATTCTCAAACGCGGAAATCGACGAATAAATTTGCGCGGCTCGCATATAAATCAAGTTGCGCACGTTAAATTTATCTGCGCCATGGATCAACATAATCGTAAATCTACAACTAATGTTATTATCGAATAAATTCCTGTTCCCGTATGCGATCCGTGCGAAATGACGGTATTGGTGCTCGGGGAGGCTCTGGATTCCCCTTCGTTCGCATCAATTTATGATGCTATCCGCAAATTAGTAAATAATATCAGATTTCATGGGGAAGGCCTGAGCCGATGCATCGCATTCCGGCTACGGAACGCACAAAGCGCAAATTTGCATATTGTAAAATATCACATGTTTGATTTGTATATATTATTAGTACGTCACTAGTAAATATATTTGTAGTGTATATCAAACTATAATATAATTTTATTGCAAATAAAATTAACATTAACATCTTTATTTATGCAGACAATTTTAAATGCAATAAACTAACAATATAATTCTTATAAACGAAACGAAACTAAGTAAATTCATTACTTAGTTTCGTTTCTTTTCATTTTGAAATTTTGGTTTTAGAATATAAGTAATTATGTTTATTGTGTTTAGGCAGAAAGACTGATGGTCGATAGCCGTTTTCTAAGGACAACGTATAACATATTACGAAACGAAAACTAAGTAATGAATTTACTTAGTTTCGTTTCTTTTCTTTTTGAAATTTTGGTTTTAGAATATAAGTAATTATGTTTATAGTTTAAAAACTATATATTAGTAGAAATTTTTTACCAAATGATCAATGAGAGACAAATTAATCATAGAAAAATATCCTTAAAGACAATAGGAAACATATACAACATCTTAATCGATAAATAAATAGAAAAGAGTATTTTTTCATTCACTTGGTCACAGTTATTCACAGTTATTAAAATATATTAAATAAAAATGATTTGAAAATAATTAATAAATTATTTTCACATTTAGCTCTGTGACCTTAAATTATGTAAGGCATAGCTGTACTAACGAGGGATAGATCCCGAAACACGTGTCTGCAGATGGCCTTATATTAAGTAACGTTCCTTTTGTTGTTTTTACATTAAATTTTTCTCGGATCAAAACTTTGTCTTTGTTGTATCATGCAATATTTTATTGATGTGCAATAGCAGGTGTACATTATATAATTCAATGTCCGGCATGGGTATTTGCCCGGGAAGTAGTTGTTGTAATGTACATTTGTGAAAATAATTTATTAATTATTTTCAAATCATTTTTATGTAATATATCTTAATCGATGGCGAAATCCAATATTTTGTTAACGGCGATTAATTTTAATCGTCGTCAACGAAATTAAAATTTTTAATTTTAATTTTTAAATCAACCTGAGCAACCTTGACTCCCGTTGACAATTTTATAATGCATAGTAACATTTATGAGAATGTGAAGATTGAAAATGCATTTATTTAGTGACTATAATTTCTACAAGTTGAAGTTGTCGAAATTATTGTCACTAAATAAAGTCACAGTTGTACAAATTAAATTAAAAAAAAATTAAATTACAATATATAACGAAGTATAAGCCTCCACTGTTAACAACAATTGCAGAATTTTTCAATTGCATTTATATTTATTATTATTTATTAAAGTTATATTTCCTATTTAAATTCTTCGACCTTTAATTGACCTTGTGAAATATATTTGAGATATAGCGAATTTCATTTAAGGTTGCGGTTTAGTGGAAAGAGATAGCTATATAGTAAAATGGAAATAATCGTTTGAAAATAGAGCTATTCTTTTGGATTTCATAATATGAATGTGTATTTACATTTTTTATCTACCAAGTATAAAGTATCAGTCTAACTAAAAAATAAATCGTTAATTTTAGTGTATTACGTCAATTTACTAGTTTAAGTTAGAAAAGAAAATTGTAAGATATAATGAAATTAATAGGTCATGTCTGCTAAGTTATTTGAATGCAGAATTTAGTGAAATCCTTTAAATTTTCATTGCACAAGTTTTTATTGGCAAAAATTTAATTTAAAATTTGCTATAAATTTGATCAATTTTCATTGTTTTTCATAATTATTTTTCACAGAAACTAAACATTAAAATAATTTTTAATTTATCTGATGAAATTCCTGCTTATTTTAAGATTATTTTAATGTAAAATACAATATTGTTCATTGATTACAACAACAATCTAAATTATTTTCGCAAATTTCTAACTGCTTGTAAACCGAATTCAAACAAAAAAAAAAACGATCCGAAATACATAAATTTTAATCACCTAATCTTACACACCCTCCATACTCACTCAATAACTCTGCAAAGTTCACGAACGATATACCGTAAACAACCCGCATGCCGTTTTACCTGCTCAATAATCAACTTTTCCCTCGGCCCTCGCCGACCCCGTCCCCTGTAATATAAATAAAAAGTATAAAAGGAACTTTTTTTCCCGGGCCGTTAAAAAGTTGCTCGAATGCGTACGGCCCGCGGATATATATTAAAAATTTTCTTTTCTCCTCTCCCGACGTTCTAAGTCCTTTTATTGAATCAAATGTCCCGTATTATAACGTTGGCAACGTTTATAGTGTTCATCAAAAATTTATAATCGCAAGCTTTTAGTAATACTAAAAAATGAAAAAAAAAAAAAGAAAATCGTTTAGAAAGTTTTGGGATTTATTAAAATGATATTATATCAGTTATGAGTAAGAATACTCATTCATTTTATCAATATTTCATTATACCATACCATTTTTCCTCTAAAGTGCCTTGATTTTTTTATTAAAAGAAAACATAATTTATTTTATAAAAGTATCCACACACTATAGATTATGTTTTTCTAAGAAATTTAAGAATTCTAGGCAGAAAGACCGATGGTCGATAGCTATTTTCTGAGGCTTAACCAGAGGTTTATGATTGTAATGTAAATATTGTAATGTAATTTAATGTATCTCTCAGAAATAAATAGTTTCTATATATAAGAATTTGATTTGATAAATAATTACACGAGTCATTTTATTTGATTTTATTCACTAATAAAAATGTAAAATAAAAAAATTAAAGCACTCTAGATGACAAAAGTTCTCGATCATATGGTATGGGTATTATACGCCTTTGAAAATATGGTCAAACCGTTAAATCCGTATTTTTTTAAGTGAAATAAAAAATATCATGACAATATACTTTTTCTTATAAATATGTATTTTTTACAAAATATAAGAACAAATGGAAAAACAAAACATGATTATCTTATTTTACTTAACATTTTTTTTCTGTAAAAACCTTCGATTTCTTTACTAAAAACTCTTCAGAAGAGCGTTTTAACAAAGTTTTTTAATTGTTGTATCTTAAAATATCGATACCGTGTTTCAAATTTATCGTTGCTTTTAGGATTCATAAAATAAATATGAATAAATTATTCAAAAACAAACAATAAATTTAAAATTTGTTTTAAATTCTCTTGAAAATGGGCTAAAAAAAAGTTATTATTAAAGATATTTAATAATTTATTCATATTTATTTCATACAATATGAACTACCAATGTCTAAATATTAAAACTATTAATTATATTTTTAGGATTTAATTTATCTTCAAGGATTTTTATTTTTTAATAAATTACTAAAAAATGCAAATAATACCAGAAATAAGACACCTCCATAAAATCCGAAAACTTTGGCAGAAAGGCTGCTGGCCGATAGCCGATTGTCGGTAAATAAAACAATAATATTTATTGTTAATTTCTTTCATATTTATATGTATAATGTACTGACAATAAAGATTCTTTATATATATGCAAATAATACATTTTTGGAAATGGAGCCTTTGTTGTTTTCTCATTGCCAATCCCTTACAGCGAAAAATACTTTTCATATTCTTGCCTCGATTTTTGCGGCTGCAGGTTCTCGCATGTATTATTTGTGTAATTTGTAATTTCAACTAAAACAATTCTATACCTGATTCACTTAATTGAAACACAGTTATATTCCTTTCTTCAAAGTGAAAAAAAAGGAATATAACTGTGTTTCAATTAAGTGATATAAACCTTCACGTAACTCAAGTAACTATATTAGGTATACCTAATTCACTTGATTTGTCACTCATTATTTTATTAATATTGAAACTTGTTTGAAAATAATTGTTACGACGTCGCCATTTACATCTAACACTGACCGTTTTGATATTTAAAGCAACCCAGATTGTTTAGTTCAATTACGTAATATTAATTCTGTATCATATTATAGAATGAAAATACATGCAAAAACATAAGAAGCAAGTGTTTCAGAATAAATATTTCATATCAAGAATGAAAATTCTTACATTCTATTATTAAAAATAATTTCGGAATAAATAGAAAACAGTATTCATTCACTTGGTCACAGTTATTTAAATATATTAAATAAAAATGATTTGAAAATAATTAATAAATTATTACCACATTTAGCTCTGTGACCTACGTAAGTACGTTAAACAAATGCACATTAAAACAACTACTTCCCGGGCAAATACCCACGCCGGACATTGAATTACATAATGTACACCCGCTGTTGCACATCAATAAATGTGGAAATAATTTATTAATTATTTTCAAATCATTTTTATTTAATATAATTTCGGAATTTTTACATTCACTAATTGTTATGAAAATATATTACACATTTATTTGTATTGCAAAAATAATCTATGTATAAAGAAATAAATAAAGAAATTTACATAGAATATATGTAAATTTCTTTCCATAGGGGTTAATGTTAGTCATCTTATTTAATTCCACCCATTACTTGCGCACTACACTCACACAGAAACACAAATCTGAATCCACTATTTTTTTTCTCTCTCCGAACCTGTTTCTTTTTATTATTATTATAGTTTCGTAATAGTCAGAGAATGGATTTTTATGGGCGCTAATGAGCCATTTGGAAACCGTTACGGTGCTAATAAATATTCGATCTTGATGGTAGATTTCTCGGCAGGAAAACAGCGCTCGGCCCTTTCGTGTTGTTTTTATTGCGGGGAATTGTTGTATTTACAAGGCGATTTGTGTAATGGCACTAAATTAAAATTGATTTTTTTTCCTCTCGCTTCGCGGGGCCGAGGCGTGTATAAATAGCGGCGCGACGGCGAAAACGCTTGTGCCGTGTTAAGCATCTGGAATACGGGTTTGTCACGAAAATATTAGCGTTTTGTAATGGTTTCGCGAACACTAATAAAAATATTAAATAAGACGATTAAGGTATGAAAGAAATAATAACAAGCACGAAGAAAAATCAGGAAATCAGGAAATTATTAATTAATAATACAGCTAATACATAAAGATAATGATTGTTTCTATTCGTTTTTTTTTAATATGATTTATTAAATTACAAATTTTAAAACTCTCCTTAGCCGTAACTACAAACCGCACCTCGAAAAGGCCTCTGGCAATAAATTAATAAATCGTGATAAAGGTGCGCTTTCCAAAATTTCCGCTATAAAGCCATTTGTCGGAAACTACGATACCGAGAAAGAAACAAAAAAGGGGTGTGCGTGAGCAAGACAAGGGATGTCGTCATCCACCAGCCAGTCACGAATTTGGATCGGCTCCTCCAACTTTTCTTCTTCTTCAATAATCATTCCTGTAAACACGCAAACATGCGCCAAATTAAACTAAACGTTTCTAGAATAGTTAATCCACAAGTTTTCACCTATGCTTTTGTGCGTAAACCCGATTCACCAGGAAAGGCGTAATGTGACTAGTATTATAGGTTATGAAAAACATAACGAATTGTAATTTGCGTAGATATTTTTGATAATTTAAATATACCTTTAACACTAACTATGTGTAGTAATTTACTTCTGATCTCAAACTCAAAATAATTAGTGGAAGCGGTACAAGATTTTAAATTAGTTGCAATAATGGTGAATGCGCCGGGACATCGCTGGAATTATTTCCTGCTTCATAAATATATGCTTCTTTAAATTTCGCTTAAAATTATAATATTTCTCATTCAGTTTTAGATTAATTTACATATAATAATTTTAGTTTCTAATATCAATACTAATAGCACGGGAATGTTATTTCTTATTCAGTTTTAAATTAATTTGCTGTTAACAATTTTAGTTTCTAATGTTAATACTAATAACCATGGATTGTGTTTACATTTTTGGATATCATGTCACAATATACAAGGTGTACATAAAATGAGTGAAAACCTTGAGGTAACTCAATTCATTAATTAATTTTTAATAGAAAATCCAAATAAAAAATATTGTATGGTTCTTCATTAAGGCTCACGAGGTCTTCGGAATTTTAAATATGTGACTATAAATTAGTATTGTTTTTTTATATATTTTGTAAAAAATCAATAGCATTAACAATCAATTAGACACGTGTATAATTCCATTAATGTAAATGATTAATAATTCGGATAATTTTACAATTTTATAACTTCATTAGAAGCATTCTTTTAATGAAAATAGATCTGGCAACGACGCACGCTCGTTTGTAAAAGAAAAGGTGTATGCAACACCTCCAGCGGATGATGTAGCAGTTATAAACAGGATAAATGCACACTTGTTTGATCCAGCGTTGCCAAATGTATAGTTCTTTTAAGTGGCCCGTGAGGCTTAAGGAAGGACCGTGTGACTTATTTTCGTTAATATTTTTATCTAAAAATTAGTCAAAGAGTCACGCTACCTAAAGCTTTTCACTCATTTTCTGTACACCTTGTATATAACAGTCGACATAATTCTGAATTTTATTGTAAATAATCCTTGGATCCACCTATAATATTTGCGAATCTAGGATTCACCAATCCTAGAAGGATTCCAGGCTAATAACGGCATAAATCAAATGATATATAACAATGGTTTAAAATTGCCATAATAACGTGCAAAAATTAAACAAAGATATGTTAAAATATATTTTGAATTTTTATCCCATTTTATTCTCAATATATGTTCAGTTGTTTTTTTTTACTGTTCAATAATACGTGGTATATAGAAACTTAAGACGAGTAAAAATTAAAACTCAAACCGATTCATCGTGTAGTTACAGAAAAAAGGGACAAATTCGTCTGTTAAAGTATATTTTAATTTTATATTCCTTTTTATTTGGAATATATGTATATACTTTGTTGCGTTCTATACATTATTTGGTATAATTAATATTATCTGTGCAAAACTGGAGTTGAACTAATAATAAACCGCAATGCACTAAACTTTGAAATCCACCATGATAACAATTTGTAACTGAAATCCTGCAATTAGAGTTTCTCGCAACTTGTATTAACTGATAAAAGGCGAAATCGATTCGCACGGAAAACTTTGTTGCCGAATAATTTTATTACTATCGATTGGTTAATAAAGCTATTAGTTTGTCCCAGATACTTTGAAACGAAATTTTAAAAATGTTTTCAATTTGAATAGCATGAAATATACATTTAAATTAAAAAAAAATGTTGATATGTATTTCATTGTGCTTTCCCTGCTGAATTCGATTAAATGATTATTTAAATAAAAATGCTTGTCCATCCTCCTACTTATTTTTTATTGAACTAAATATATTTAGGAAACAATATTTCCATCGTTAATAATTTCAAATATATATATATATATATATATAATCGATGTCCCCTTTTACCAATTGGTGTCGGGGTAAAAATATATTTAGTTGATTAAAAAAAAAGTGGGAGAAAGGACAAACATTTTTATTTAAATAATTAAAAGTCTCCACAACCAAAATATATAAGATTACAAGATAACGATTGAATAAGTTTTTGTGTAGGCATTTAATAATAAATCAACAATTATTAAATTATTATTAAAATAAAAAAAATATATTGTCTTTTCAAATTCGCTATAAATCCCTACATAGCTGATAATAGGAGCTATGTAGGGATTTATAGACAATAAACCTCTGCATCCCACGTAATCCGAATATTAATCCTAGATATACCCATCCCTCATTAACAATTCATCAATTCATCTCACTAAAATCTGAGAACTTTGACAATGACGTTAGCAATCATGACGATTAACTAAAACGACAAGAACTGGACAGAAACAGGCAGAAAGACCGACGGTAGATAGCCATTTTCTGAGGTCTAACAATGTGTAAATGATTGTATGTATATGTATTATAAAATTATATAATGTAATACTCAGAAATAAAGATTTTCAATATATATTGTCTTTTCAAGTTGAAGCCAAATTTTTAGAAAAGTGCTATTCAGATCTAACCACTGCCATAAACAGCTTGGATACAACGTTTTGGTTCAATCCTTAGAAAGTAACTTTTAAATTAATTTCTCACTTAACACTTAGTAAAAACTTATTAAAACAATAAGGTAAAAAATAAATACGTGGTTTGTTCACAATAAATTTTAAAATAAATAATATTTTATTATGACTAGTTTTTTAATATATTAATGATATATTCTAAGAAGTTAGGTAAAAATTGAACACGTGAATTGTTTCACAATAAATTTTAAAGTAATAATTATTCTTTGAAAATAATGAATATAATAAGGAAAATGATGTATATAATAAAGAAAATGATGTATAAATTATTATTTACTTTAAAATTAATTGTGAAACAATCCACGTGTTTAATGTTTACGTCATTCCTTAGAATGTATCATTTATATATTAAAAAAAATCGAAACTAGTCATAATAAAATATTATTTATTTTGAAAGTAAAGTTGAGATTTTTTGAAATACCAAAAGATAGAAAATTTACATAAAATTCCTTCTTTTATGCTTAAAATAATAATAATATTTGTAAAACTACAGAGAGTGTATTTTCTGTTTTTTTTTTTTTTTTGTATATTCTAAAACAACACTATTTGAATGATATCATCAAAAAGTTTCATTAAGATATCACAAAAGAAACGCAAGTTGTAATTTTTTGGAATAGCAAAACATAGAAAATTTTAATTAATTTTAAGATTTTAAGTCAAACAGGAAGAATTATTTGATTTAAAATCGGAAAAAAATGACATACACTGTTAACAATCATCACTTTTTATTCGTATATATATATATATTTTTTAAATGTATTTTTTTTTTGTTGAAATTACAAGATTGTACACATTGTTTATTTTAATATATTATTTGTTGTTGATGTCGGTAGTTCCTTGTATTTCTCCTATTTTGACAAGGACTAAAATATATAATTCAGACGGACATACTTTTTAGATTAATGTTTACCTCATACACACGAAAACAACTATGTAAAGGAATATTTTAATAAAAAATACGTTTTCGTTATCTACATTTAGTTAAATTATTTTCAGGCAAATAATTTTACTAGATTTCGTTATCGTT
Source organism: Philonthus spinipes (assembly GCA_963082785.1). NCBI lineage: Eukaryota > Metazoa > Arthropoda > Insecta > Coleoptera > Staphylinidae > Philonthus > Philonthus spinipes. Next base: position 24,034,707 of record OY720304.1, on the reverse strand, counting down.
AATGAGGGTATTAAAATAAAGAAATATTCAAAACGTTAAAATCCCTTTTAACTTTTAACAAGATACTTTAAAAAGACTTTATCGCAAATGAGAAGCAGAAAAAAACAACAAAACATAAGACGTAACAAAAAACGAAAGGAAATCAACGGCAACACAGAAAGCCATAATCATAAACACGATATTAGTATTTCAACAACGGAACAATTTCCTTAAGCAATTTGGAAGTTTAATTAAAACGCCGTGCATAATACACAATGTATATGCCCGACAGAAAGGGCCCATTAAAAGTATCCGATAATCTAAATGGCCCGGTTTTATATTTGAAGTGTAACGAGCGACCCCGGACACACTAACTAACCGCAAAATTTCGAACCGGCGAACGTTATTAATAGCGAAATTATGGAGTATAATTTTTAATTGCCGTAGTTTGCCGCATGTGCGCCGGTTTTTTAATTAAAAACTATAAACCCGACGCAGCGCGCACGACTAAAAAAAAACGGCCGACCCGTGCTTTGTTATCAATTCAATTTTCATATAAGACCGTGTTAATTGGCAATTTCGGGATTTTCATAATAAAACGATTTGTGTTTGTTTAAAGAGGAAAAAGGCGGCTTGTTAAAACAATTCGATATTAAGTGAATGGAATTTAATTAAAAATTATTGAATTTTAAATGTTTTATATTAAAAATTTTATAATAAAGATAACAGAAATTTTCCATTTAAAACTTTTATAATGAAATTCAAGACACATACTAATTTAATATATAAAACCTACGGAGGTGTGTTTCTTAATTAAACACTTTAGAGTAACGCTGCTGCCGTTTATTTTATAATTTGGTCAGCTGATTACACAGAAAACATACTTTTTTTCTGACAACTGCCATTATCGGCGCGAAATTTTCCTTACATACAATTATTAGGGTTGCCATCTGTATAAGTGACATTACAAAACAACTAAAACAAGTTTATCCAACCTATAAAGTAAAAAGAAAATCCACCCACTCTTCTTTATATAATTTAATTTAAATTAAAAGAAATTCTAAAAAAGTTAATTAAACTTTACATAAATTAATTTATTGGTTAATTAATTATTATCACTTTAGCTACAGCAACTATATGACTTACATAATATAAGCACTTTAAAAAAGGAAAAATATCCATTCAAACATCTACTTCATAGCCAAATACCCCGCCGAACATTGAAATACACATTTAAAGGAATGGATAGTTATTTTCAATGTGTTTGGCAGGGTATTTACCTATGAAGTAGTTGTGGAATTGATAGTTTTCCTTTCAATGTGTATTTCAATGTTCGGTGGGGTATTTGCCTATGAAATAGTTGTGGAATGGATAGTTTTCCTTTCAGTGTGTATTTCAATGATCGGTGGGGTATTTGCCTATGAAATAGTTATGGAATGGATAGTTTTCCTTTCAATGTGTATTTCAATATTCGGCGGGGTATTTGCCTATGAAGTATTTATTGTGGAATGGATAGTTTTCCTTTCAGTGTGTATTTCAATGATCGGTGGGGTATTTGCCTATGAAATAGTTGTGGAATGGATAGTTTTCCTTTCAATTTGTATTTCAATGTTCGGCGGGGTATTTTCCTATGAAGTATTTGTTGTGGAATGTATAGTTTTCCTTTCAATGTGTATTTCAATGTTCGGCGGGGTATTTGCCTATGAAGTAGTTGTTGTGGAATGGATAGTTTGGTTGGATATTTGCCTATGGATATTTTTCCTTTTTTAAAGTGCTTATGTTATGTAAGTGAAACAACTACTTCCTAGGCAAATACCTCGCCGAACATTGAAATACACAATGTACATTGTGCTTTGCAATACAAAATGATTGCAAATTTTGATTCGATTCTAAAGCAAAGAACAAAAACGTTACTTAATAGAGGACTATCTGCAGACACGTGTTTCGGGATTTATCCTTATGACGGTAGAATAAATCCCGAAACACGTGTCTGCAGACTTTATAAACTTTTAAAGTTGTTAAATTAAATTATTCATACGATCTTAGGTGTAAATAGATAGCGAAATTATAAACTAATATTATATATAATTAAATTTACAAAAAATGTGAAGATTGAAAATATATTTACAGTTTTTCAATTTTTCCCTAATTATATAGAACTTTACTCATTTATTTTCTTCATTATTTTATTGTGTGTAATTTTATATCGATCAGTGCATTCCGTATTGAGTTAATCCCAATCATACTTAAAATCTCACGCTCGCCGTGTAATCCCCGGAGGAAGCGCGCGGCGTCCGGAATTAAGGGAAGGCGTCCTTTATGAAATTTAATTCGGGCCGTTGCTCGATTGCGAAATATAAAAGTCCGGGCTTAAGTGCACAATGGCTGGCGGATCTCATCCCTCAAAGTGCTACATCGTGAAATTTTTAAACAAGCGCACCGCACGGAATTGCGAACGGTTATAAAGGACAAGAAAAGGATATATTGTCCGAGGTAAATGTTCCCGTTTGGGATGTTATAAGAACGAGTGCATTGAGAGTAACAAGAATTTTTTAAAGTAAGAGAAGAAATGTGGCGCAATTTTGAGACAATAAACAAATTTAGAGCTTTTATTTATTCACTCTCTATTTCGTAAAATTTTCTTTGAGCGGGTTGTGCTACTGTTCTTTATATTAAATTCGTTTGCTAACAATGTTTCAGTTGATTTCGTAACACTGATAATTTGTTTGAGACTTAACGAACAAAATAGTGACTCTAACTTTGTAGCTGTGGTATTATTATGTTTAAACAAATCAATATGACTTACATAACATAAGCACTTTAAAAAAGGAAAAATATCCATTCAAACAATTACTTCATAGGCAAGTACCCCGCCGAACATTCAAATACACATTGAAAGAAATGGATAGTTTTCCTTTCAATATGTATTTCAATGTTCGACGGGGTATTTACTTATGAAGTAGTTGTTGAGGAATGGATAGTTTTCCTTTCAATGTGTATTTCAATGTTCGACGGGGTATTTACTTATGAAGTAGTTGTTGTGGAAAGGATAGTTTTACTTTCAATGTGTATTTCAATGTTCGGAGGGGTATTTGCCTATAGATATTTTTTCTTTTTTAAAGTGTGACTGTTCTTTATATTAAATTTACTTACTTCAACGTTTTTATTCAAACTTAATATATTTAAAGAAAAAGTACTTTAAAAATAACTAATTAATACAATTTAAATAAACAAAACATCTGAGAACACAACTAGAATGGTACGTTTAATAATTTAAAGTAACAACTTTAAAAGTTTATCAGCCTTTGCTTGTACTCACGAGGGATAAATTCCGAAACACGTGACTGCAGCTGCCGCTCTTATATCACATATCATTTATGTTTTTTAACACGTTGACCGCTTTGTCAGTCACCAGTGACTGACACTGGAGTATTTAAGTGAAAAATTGATTAGAATACATGCAAGCACCTAATTTTTCTTATTCAGGATGATTTAATTGAAATTAAAACACTTGGTTTGTTTCACTTATTTATATTTTCTCTAACTGGTTTCGACCATTGGTCATCTTCATTCCTCCCTGAAGATGACCAATGGTCGAAACCATTGAAACAACTACTTCCTGGCCAAATACCCAAGCCAGAAATCGAATTACACAATTGAAATTTGCCGTTGGATGTCAGCAATGCATCTGCAAATATCAATTGTATAATTCGATTTCTGGCGTGGGTATTTGGCCAGGAAGTAATTGTTTCAATAGATTAATTGCAGACCAATAGAAAGATAATAATAAATTAATTTCATATAAAATAAAATAAAATAAAATAAAATAAAATAAAATAAAATAAAATAAAATAAAATAAAATAAAATAAAATAAAATAAAATAAAATAAAATAAAATAAAATAAAATAAAATAAAATAAAATAAAATAAAATAAAATAAAATAAAATAAAATAAAATAAAATAAAATAAAATAAAATAAAATAAAATAAAATAAAATAAAATAAAATAAAATAAAATAAAATAAAATAAAATAAAATAAAATAAAATAAAATAAAATAAAATAAAATAAAATAAAATAAAATAAAATAAAATAAAATAAAATAAAATAAAATAAAATAAAATAAAATAAAATAAAGAGAACTTGTTGTTGTTGTTTCAATAGATATTTGTATTTTCATTGTATATTCTTCATAAGTCATTAATTGCATAGCAATAGAAAGATAATTATTAATTAATTAATTAAATTGATATATTCATTTCTAAATTATATTTATATTTATGAAATTGAAGAAATTTCAGTGTACAACACTGAGATATAATTTAAATTAATTAAATATAAGTGGAAAGGAAACGTCTCTGATGGGATTTGAACCCATATGGATAATTATTAATTAATTAATTATTTTTATATCCTTTTCTTTTAACCATAATAATATTTAAATATTTTTAAATTGCAAATGAATTTATAATTATTTTTAACAGATTGATAGATTATTATGTTAAAATAATCATAATTCTTAATTCACTGGGATTTTTTTTACTTTTATTTAAAACAAATAAAAAAAAGATATTAGATATACAAACATCTTTATTCAGACAATATGACAACAAAATTTATTATAACAATATGTACAATTGTGTTAGTTGTCTGTCATGGGCTTTCGACCATAGGTCTTTCTGCCTAAAAAAAGATATTATTTTTAATAAAATATTAAAAATGTTTTACCAAATGATAAATGAAAAAACAGTGTTAAATATGTATTTGATCATAAATAATTCATAAGAATTAATAACATTAAGATGTTAAAAAAAACATATTTTAAATTTATTGTCATTGAAAAATATGTAGTCACCACATTTGCCATTATTACAGTGATGACTTACACAGCTCGTTTAGCTAACGTTCACCATCTTATGCATATGAAATAGCATGCAAATGTCGCCCGTTTATAAATTACATCTGAAATTGTATCCAAGATTAATAGGCCGAAGGTGGAGGGCGAGATATTACCATTTACAGCGGCGTTACGCGAAAGTGCACCGTAAATACTGATCTATTTACCCCCCATCGAGTTCACTTACAAACGGCCAACCGATTACGGATAATGTCCTGTTATTTTCATAGCAAATATGGCTCAATTGCGCGTTTCGCAACAGAACCGCAAATTTCATTGCGAGCCCGTTTCGTTTCGTCCATCGATCCGTTTTAAAACGAGTGCTCCGCTCCTCCCCCTCGGCCCCGAACCCCCCAATGCGCCTTCCTCGGGCAATTACATAATTAACGTGCTAAGATAATCAATTGAAAGGGGTTGCTTTTAATGCAGGAGCACCTATTAATTACTGTCTAATTAGCACGAATGTGGATAGAATGTTGTTTCGATTACGCCCGTGCAATAAATCATCCCGATGAATATCAGTTTACAAAACACACAATTTTATTACACTATTTAGTAAGCTATTACGATAAATTAATTTGATATCAAGTATTTCAATTTTAATCTACAAAAAAACATTATGAGTTATTTTATGTATTTTGAAAGATAGCACGAAGCGCCATCTTTTTATTACATTAAAAAATCATTTAAAATCATTTAAAACAATTAAATCGGGATTATGTATTCTATACGAAAAACTTCGCTTCACATTCATTACAATGTGAAGCGAAGTTTTGCGTATAGAATACATAATCCTGATTTAATATTTTTGCTTTAAATTATTAACCTCGAATCAAGACTTAGACATATCAGATTCAAGGTCCAAAATGGAGGTGTTTGTCACAATTCAGGAACTTGTTTTTGTTACTAGATTGTTGCTAAAGGTCAAAATAATCATTTAAAATAATTAAATCAGGATTATGTATTCTATACGAAAAACTTTGCTTCACATTCATTACAATGTGAAATTTAATTTAATGTGATTTAATTATTTTAAATGATTATTTTGACCTTTAGCAACAATCTAGTAACAAAAACAAGTTCAAGAATTGTGACAAACACCTCCATTTTGGACCTTGAATATGATATGTCTGTCTTGATTCGAGGTTAATAATTTAAAGCAAAAATATTTTAAATTAAGTTGGAAATATGTTGTTACAGTTCTTGTATAATTGAATTAAATATGTTTAAATTTAATACTTATTATGCTACACTCTTGATCGAAACAGATTTTAATATTTTAAGAACACTTTTTTTTAAGTTTTAACTTTGATTGTGACAAACACCTCCATTTTGGACCTTGAATCTGATATGTCTAAGTCTTGATTCGAGGTTAATAATTTAAAGCAAAAATATTTTAAATTAAGTTGGAAATATGTTGTTACAGTTCTTGTATTAATGTTTTTTTTATTAATTTATAAAATGTTTCACTTAAAATAAATAATTTACCCGGCGCCTCCGCCATTGTGGAGGAACAGGACGAATCCGTGGCTGGAAATCTGTGGATAACTTCACATCGGTCGTTTATGAACATTTTATATAAAGCAAAGCTGTACTGATGAGGCACAAATCCTGAAACCCGTGTATATAGATAGCATTTTATACATAGTCAATTTTGTTTGCGTGAAATATTTTTGATTAAAAAAAAAACGTTGCTTTAACAACTTCCAGAGATTTAACGGCAAATACCTCTTGCGTAATTCAATATCCGGCGTTGGTATTTGCTCGGGAAGTAGTTGTTTTAATAGATATTGGTATTTTCTTTGTACTTGCTTTGTAAGCCTTTAATTGCAGATCAATTAGAAAGAGAATTAATTAATTACTTTCAAATTTTTTTCTTTCATCGTTCATTACTGAGGCATTTTTTTTTAAATCTATGCATATTTTAATAAATGAATAAATACAATATTTCTATCGTATAGGCTGTTATATTATGAAACCGTTATGGGGAGTTTTAGAGCAGAGATTGAGGAGCAGATTTCCATCTCCAGCATCAAAATATCATCAAACATCTTCCCTGGCCAGCACAATCGCCAGACCTTAACATAATCGAACCGTTATGGGGAGTTTTAGAGCAGAGATTGAGGAGCAGATTTCCATCTCCAGCATCAAAATATCAACAAACATCTTCCCTGGCCAGCACAATCGCCAGACCTTAACATAATCGAACAGTTATGGGGAGTTTTAGAGCAGAGATTGAGGAGCAGATTTCCATCTCCAACATCACTGAAACAATTAGTTTTCGTACAAAACTGGGATAAAATTCCTTTAGAAACAATTCAGACACTCTACAAATCTATTCCGCGAATAATTACAGCTGTTCTAGAAGCAAATTGTGTCCCAACACCTTATTAATAAACTCCATTTCAAATGTATTGAATTAAAACACAAGTTTTTACGCTTCTATCAACTACCTGATGCATCGAAATAATTGTAGTAGCAGTGTATCTACTATTAAATATTGTGAAACCTAAAAAACTTGTGTTTTAATTAAATACAAATGAAATATTTTTGATTTTCAATTATTTTGTTTTTAGTTTCATTACAACTGCTTTTCTTCTAATGCATTTCAAATATTTATTAATTTTGAAGAAATAGATTGTGTGTCCCATTTATATTTCCTTTATTTTTATTATTTTAAGTAACGTTCCTTTTGTTGTTTTTACATTAAAAAAAGTTATCGGATCAAATTTTGTTGCATTATGCAATATTTTATTGATATGCAACAGTAGGTGTACAAAAAAAACGTTGCTTTAACAGCTTGTAGAGATTTAACGGCAAATATCTCTTGTGTAATTCAATGTCCAGCATGGGTATTTTCCCGGGAAGTAGTTGTTTTATTGTGCATTTGTTTAACGTACTTACGTCACGTAAGTCAAAAGTCACAGAGCTAAATGTGTATATAATTTATTAACTATTTTCAAATAACTTTTATTTAATATATTTCCATTAACAATTTCTGAAATTTGGATTATTATAAAGTTCTAGGCGGAAACATTACAATTGACTGGTATTAATTATATATTTGACTGTAACTTTTATTATTAAACCCTACACCGAAAGGTAAAAGGGCCAATAAAAAAAATTCATTATTTTGTATAATTTACTGTATATATTTGTTAATAAAGTTTATATTTATTATAAAGTTCCATACAAAAACTTTTAATATTATTAAAGTTAGGTATTAATTATATATTTGACGGTAACTTTCATTATTAAACCCTACACCGAAAGGTAAAAGGGTCAATAAAAAAAAAACTTTCATTATTTTGTATATTTTACTGTATATATTTGTTAATAAAGATTATATTTATTATACAGTTCAATACAAAAACTTTTAATATGAAATCATTCGTTTTTGTATTTTTTTTATATATATAATTTTTAAAGTTAAATTAAACGATAACTGAGCTGAAAATGAATGAAAAATTCTAACAACGGCCCCTGAATTCGCTTTCACCCTATTGTAGTTACTTTCTTATAAAACAAATTCCGATCGTTCCATTGTCGAAATCACGTAACGCAACTTTGTTAAAGCCCACCCCGCCGTCGCTCGAAGTTATAAAATTATAAAATTTCCATTACTTAAAATTCGCGCCCATCAAAAGAGATTGAATTTATATCCGGCGTTTTCTATACAAAGACCGTACTAGAAAGCGGGGCTGGATCGAGACGAAGGGGTTGTTCTTTGGAAACTTCCCTCCCGCCCCTCCGAAACGGGCGCGAGAGATAAAATAATTAACTCTTGTAGGTAACAAAAGGACTCGTAAAAGAATTTATGAAAACTCGCCCCGGGAATCTTTTCTATTTTCTCTAAATTTCCACGCACCCGTCCGGGGGGATGGGGGCGGAAAGTTCGGGAAAGTTTCCCCGGAGCAGGTGGATGTAAACGGCGCCGCCGGCGCGCCGCGCCGCACCGGCTCCGGTATTCGACGCTGCTTTTCCGCCGGAGCGGACTCTTATTCTGAGTGGATCAGTATATCAGGATGATGATGCTCCGATTTCATCGAAAACTGGGTCTTAATTAACTTTGAAATATGATAGCGTTTTCGAATCACGCAACGCGCGTCGCTCGCGCGAACGGAAGAACTTTATTTCCATCACGAATAATGTAATTTAATAAACACTTATTACATAATAATGATTTTTTACAGAAACAACATAAAATATGGTTTATCAAGAGTATTCGTTGATTTTTAATAAGAATTAATAAATATGTTTAAATTTAATGCTTATTGTGCTACACTCTTGATAGAAAACGATTTTAATATTTGAAGAACACTTGTTTTAAAAGTTTTAACTTTGATAATAGTCTGCGAAGAACAAAACACGTGTCAGGCAACTGATAATAAAAATATTATGGAATACAACAAGTCTAATTTTTTTATAAAATAATTATATTTAGTTTAAAATTGATCACCTTGTAGTCGAAAATATAGACGTAATCAGCGTTAAAAAACTATTTTTACTTTAGGATAAAGTAACTTTTTTATACCACTTAACAAAGTGGTAAGTGTTTTTATCCTAATATTGAAAATATACTACGAAGTAAACGCTTCAAGAAATCAAGAATTATTTTTAATTTGTTTGCATATAAAAAGCGGCATTTAATAAATTTAAATTCAGGATTGTTGATGATTTTTAAAACAATATTTGGAAATTAACGCAGTGTCAGTACTGGGGAAAACCTGCTATCAATCGACCGTTTCATCATGACAATTTTCCAGTATTTTTAAATATTTTTCCATGCTCTTTCGGATCGTCGTAATTTGGTCTTTCTTTGATGAAAGTCATGGATAATTTAATTTTTGTCATGCCAATAAATAACACTCATTTTAAATAAAATGTGTCTCATAAGAAAATTTTACAGGTATTCTCTATATTTGATCGAGTATTAGGATGTTCTAAATAATTTTTTTAATCAAAAATCATGATAAAGTTTCAGCACAAGCTGGCGTGTTTTAACGATACGATATTGACAGCAACAGGCAACTAAAACAAAATATGTAATTTTCGTGTCTTAGTGACCAAAGTTAATGTTTTTCTCATTAGTGACGAAAATCGATTTTTTTATATTCGGTGTGTTTTTATAAATGGTATTAGAAAAAGGTATATTATTATTATTAATAAAAGAGAATTATAAAATTCTGAAATAAAATCAACTTTGGCTATAACATCCACATATATATACAGGGTGGCGCAAGATTACGATGAAGTCCAATATCTCAGTTATAAAGAAATATACAAAAAAATGTTACTTACATTATTAATAGCTACTGTCAAAATTCACATTTTAAAATTAGTTTCATATATACAAGGTGTCCAATAATCACGTAACGTATCAAACATATGTTTTTTTTAATGGAATGATATATTTTTTATGAAGATTTTTCGATTCTACGTTTAATACATATTTTTTATATAAGATTTAATAGGTCAATTTTTCATAGTTTAAAAGTTATAAACAAATGAATGTTGAAATCGATAGATGTTTAGAGCCTAATATTTCAATAATGAAAAATTAAAAATAAACATTCTGTCAACGCCATACAAATGCAAAAATACTTAATAATAAAAGAAATACTCTTTTTTTTTCTCTTAAAACAAATTTTTATATACAAGGTGAAGCAATACGCAAAATGATTTTTTTCTCTTTTTACTTAAATGGGACACCCTATATTTTTTATGCTATTTTAATAGAAAATTAATCACTCTTCATTTTTTATATAACATATTAAATAGCTACCGTTTACCGTTTTTGAGATATTTAATCTCAAATACAAATTTGGTATGGAATTTTTAATCAAAGTAGGCCGTGCCAGAACAACTAATTTATTTAGTTGTGAAAGTTAAGCGAACACAAATATAAAATAATTTAGTGAAACGAATAATCAAGTGTATTAATTAAAATACATCATAATTCATACATATTTTTTTACCACGGGATAAATGAGAATTTAATAAAAAAAAGTAAATAAATATTAAGCTGTAATTATTTTAATACACGATAATATTGAAAATACAACAATTTAAATAGGTATGTTTTTGGCTGTGCGCCAGGATCCACGTACAACGAATCTTCTTATCTCAGGAATGCGTTCTCGGAGTGAGTCGTCGATCGTTTTTTTCTTCTTGATTTGCGATAATTGCGCTCTTGTATTTCGATCCAGTCGTCCGAAAACGCGCAGTGTTCACTATTCCGATTTAATTTTTAACGTTAGAAATTATTAATAATTAAAAACGCGATTTATTTTTGTTTATGAACAAGTGGTAATTAGTGAGTGGTGGAGGTGAGTTGGTTTTCGATTCACCAGGAATGGGTTGGAAGTTATTTTTTCTATTAAGGTATGTTAATATTAATAATTTATTTTTAAACAGATTTTACGATTCCTATTATTATCATCAATTTATTCTCCAAAATTGTATTTATCAATAAATTACTTTCGCAATAAACAAATGCGATTTTCGCAAAACTAAAGTAGGTATACATTAGTTCTAAATTCATTAATGAAGATTTGCTAGTTTGTTTTTCGATTCCTATTCTTTTAAATCATCCACATCGCAAAAATTATGTTTTTTCATCACTTAACCCGCGGTGAAATATTTTTGAATAATCTTTGAAATTTTCGAAAAAAACATAACACTTGTTTTTTTCTTACAAAATGTTATAATAAATGGAAGATGTGCCGTTCCTTGCTCGAATATGCTTCTATCCTATTCCATAATCCTCGCTCAGCAGTCCTAAATAATCTTGCAGTTGCAGAGCGCTCTGCCCTGCGACTATTAACTAAAATAAGATATCCTAATAACCCTTTACATAATCCTTCAAACGAAACGAAATATTTATATCATTATATTGTGTTAACATTTTTATATATTTATTTCACACATTCACATTTCTTTTTTAATTCAATAGCATTCAAACATTTTACAATTTTTTTCTTAAAAAATATGTCCCAATAACCATTATAACTCGCTAAATAATCGTTGAGCAACTATTTTCTTTATATTTTGCATGCGCCTTTAAATATCGATTGTCATTTGAATATCCTTTTAGGTTAAGGAGTAAGTATGTTATTAAATACCAGAAAACGATTATGAATTACATTGGTTTTAATTATAGCCTACTTAAATTATAGATTATAAGCGAAACTTATAATTTTGTACTTTGAATTGAAATTGTTAAAAAATGGTAACAGATAGGGGTATAGTTTATTACACAAAAATTAAAGAACAATCAATTTTCTATCGAAATAGTGTAAAAAATATAGGGTGTTCCATTTAAGTGAAAAATGAAAAAAAAAATCATTTTGCGTATTGTTTCAACCTGTACACAACATTTGCTTTATGGTAACAAACGATTATTCCTTATATTATTTTTTCAATTAAATTGCGTTAACAGAAAGTTTAGATCGTTTTTCATTTTTGAAAAATAAGGCCCCAATCTTCCATTGATTTCAACCTTAAATTGTTTATAACTTTTAAAATATTAAAAACTGACCTAATAAACCTTATGTCAAAAATGGTTAATTTTATGCGTAGAATCTAAAATCGACATAAAAATTATAGCATTCCATTTAAAAAAATCATATGTTTGATACGTCACGTGATTATTGGACACCCTGTATATATGAAACCAATTTTAAAATGTGAAGTTTTACAGTAGCTACAAATTATGTCAGTAATATCTTTTTGTAAATTTCTGAATAACTGAGATATTGGACTTCATCGGAATCTTGCGCCACCCTGTATATAAAAAATGCACCTCTGAAAGAAAGTACAGGATTAAGAAGTATTGTTGATTCTTATTGTGGGCTATAAATACTAATAATAATAATATATTTTTATTTTCAAAGTGTCAGAAAACTGTACAAAGTGAAAATTGCGTCAAGATAACATATAATATAAATGTTACACATCACTGACTTATTGAGTGGCGTGTTACATTTATATTATTTATTGACGCAAATTTTCGGTCAAAGAAAGATATTTTTTTATTATAAATTCTACTATATTCATCAACATACACTCTCCTTCAATAGTAATACATTCATTCCGACGCTCCTCTATTATTTCGATGCTCTTTAAAGAAACAAACATCACGCTATCCATATTTACGGCATCCGCATAAATGCACAAAAAATCCAGAACTGATTCCACGCGAGAAAAACCTGAGGTGATAATCCATAACTAGATATTGGTCAATGGTGGGACGTGTCCGGCATCCAGTATGGCCCTTTTGGCCGGCGATGTTCGAACACATAACATTTGATTAGTTCGGACGCCGTTATTTTTTCCCTTTGCTCCTCCGCGGATATATACTTATTGCTTTTCTGGCCGTGGAGTTCATTTATTAGTTCTTTCCCTTTTTTTTCCTTTTCCTTATTTTGCTCTCGCTTTATTCGCGCTTCGAATTATTAATGCCGGTAAATCATCATTTGATTGCCTCCTCCCGCCCTGCTGGCACGCAGCGCACGAAAAAAATTATCTAATTTCACCTCGGCCGTGATTTATTTCGGCCATTTGTTTGCGTTAAACAGCGAAACACGCTTTACCTGTTGTAATAAATATTCTTGTGTGTATTGAAGAAGATTGCAAGAAAAATAAAAAAGGAAAAACTTGCTGTATTTTGTTTATTTTTACTTTATATACAGGGTGACCAAATTTTAATTCATCCAGTGGAACATCTCACATCGCACAAAAATATTTCGGGCAAGAGTTTCTGATGCTGTAAAAAAATATTCACTGCCACGCCCGGGCGCAGGAGAGATGGTGGTTAACTTTGAAATCTTAAGGTTGCGGTTTAGTGGAAACAGATAGTTATATTGTAAAATGGAAATAATCGTTTGAAAATAGAGCTATTCTTTTGGATTTCATAACATGAATGTGTATTTACATTTTTTATCTACCAAGTATAAAGTATCAGTCAAAATAAAAAATAAATCGTTAATTTTCGTGTATTACGTCAATTTACTAGTTTAAGTTAGAAAAGAAAATTGTAAGATATAATGAAATTAATAGGTCATGTCTGCTAAGTTATTTGAATGCAGAATTTAGTGAAATCCTTTAAATTTTCATTGCACAAGTTTTTATTAGCAAAAATTTAATTTAAAATTTGCTATAAATTTGATCAATTTTCATTGTTTTTCATAATAATTTTTCACAGAAACTAAACATTAAAATAATTTTTAATTTATCTGATGAAAATCCTGCTTATTTTAAGATTACTTTAATGTATAATACAATATTGTTCATTGATCAAAACAACGATCTAACTCAAATTAGTGATTGCCCATATTTGTATAGCTATCTCTTTCTTCTAAACCGCACCCTTAAATGGAAACCCATATTTTTTTATTGCAGATTCGGATTCGGATGATAACATTTTTATCTGAAGATTTTTTTTAATCTTGATAGATGGCGCTGTATTCGCAAAGTTAAATCAAAATAAATGGCATAGCTTGTAAAATATGCATCATAGAAAAAACGTTTCGGGCAAAAACTCAATGGTACTGAGGGGAACATTCGATACTTTAAAAAAAATCCCTGGGGGAGGTGGAGGTGGTCAACTTTGGAATCCTAAACAGTAACTCATATTTTTAATGCAGATTCGGAGACTACACCAAAAATTATACAGGTTTTATTGGATTTTTTTAAATCGTGATAGACGGCGTAGTAGTTGCAAGTGAAAAAAATAAATCTAAACAAATGGAGGATAAAAAGTACATATAAATTTAAAAAATGTAAAGACAGTACAGAAATAAATAACAATTTCTAACTAATCTTTACACTTTTTTGAAATTTATAAAGAACCACCGTACTCTTTGAATGCCTTCTGTTCAGATTTTTATTTTATTTTTGCGGCTACTACGCCATCTATCAGGATTTTAAATAAAGATTTCGGATAAAACTCACATAATTTTTGGCGTATCCGAATCTGCAATAAAAAATGGGTTACTATTTAAGATTTCAAAGTTGACCACCTAGATTGCCATACATTTTTTTGTACGATTCATATTTGTCGAAATATTCCACTAGATGAATAAAAATGGGTCACCCTGTATATGTTAGAGCCAAAGTGATTAAATAGCGAATGTACATAATCTCTTGACATTATTTATAATCGCCCAATTGTCTAGTTAATTTAAAAAAAAATCCAGATATTATTTATAACGGCTAATATGAATTGGTCAAAGTAATAAATTTAGAGAAGATGAGCTCGAGCTTATTTCAAATCAACATTACAAACAATTTGATAAGGAGAATGTAGTTGAAATGGAAATTCCTAGCACTGAAGTCCAAAACAATAATCATTTAGATACCATAGACACATAAAATAATCAGCAAAATGAGGAAGAAGTAGCTATTATACTCGATAAAAAGAAACAAGATATTAAATATACCAGGAAATCAGCTAAGCAATTTCTTCAAAAAACAAGCATAAAAATGATTGCTATCTCTTCGGTGAAAAGTCCCGTTTCCAATATGATTGATAATGTAGTAGTAAAAACATCAGACGTTAGCCGATAATAGGAACGTTATAGCAATAATAATGTTACTCGAGAAAGAAGGAATGTATAGACTTAGTTCTAAGCATGGAATTCTAAACCAACTCGACAAAAAAGGTGGGATAGCTATTAGGTGCGCAACTAAGTTCTCGCTGTTTTTTTTATGAAACTGCAACTTTATTGTGAAAACAATAAATCATTCAAAATATTGTCTATCGCTAGCGACAACTTTTTCCGATCTTTCTGACATAGCCCGACGGTGGAAGTGTTCGTCTTTTGAGGCTATCCACGAATCAAACCATTTTGAGATATTCATGTGAGCGGAACTGCTGGTTAACCATGTGGCCTTTCTTCACACAAACGATCGTTAACATCGAAATCATCGTCTTTGAAGCGAAGGAAGCAATCACAATGTTTTACTTAGAGCAGCATCTCCATAAACTTTTTGGAGTTTTCGATGAGCTTTTGCCGCCGTTTTATACGAATGAAAGAAGAAAAGCAATACTTTCCACAAAAGACGATTATTTGGCACAAAATCACACATTTTCACACAGCCAAAAGTATGACTCAGCAATAAAATTACTAGTGTGTAACGGTTTGTTTACCTTATGTATAAGTTCATGACGTTTTGGTAATGTCACAATCGACTAGCACTTACTACTGGAGCCATCTCTTTAAAAACGTCGGGAATATAGTTGCGCATCCAATATTATATTATACTTTTCAGTGGCCTGGACATCAATAAAATATATGATCGTGTAGCCCATTAAATGTAGCATTTAATTCCGTAATTGTTTTTAAAAAATATATAATCGGAGGCGACTAATATTACAAATCATAAGACCCATTATCAGGATCGCACCCTTAAAATAATGACAGTCAGTCAATATTTATATAGCTGTCTCATTCGACTGAACCCTACCCTTAAACCCATATAGACAGATATAAAGCAAGTAAGCGCAATTCCACACCACTGTAAAAGCTGAATTAATTAAAACATCTAATATGCCCCTAATGTAAAATTCCTCAAGACATTTATGAAGTCTGCGACGCATTAATTTCTCCCCCTAAAAAAAACAACCCCTCCAATAAAACAACCAACAAGAAAGTAAGAAAAAACCCTCCAGTCTCAAGCAATTGTAATAACACCACCAACGTCCCGGAGAAAAAAACCACTACGTCCACTTCATTGCGCCAGTCTGATTGTAATTCCGCTGAATTTGTTTCACCCCCGAAATCGAAATAATGTTTAAAAAAAAAACCCTGTCCCGCGCGCGCAGACATAATTATAGGGGCGCAATTTATTCGTTCCTTACTGAATGGCGAGCGACGAAGAAGGAAGGGAAAAAACAAACGCGGAATGACCGCGATTTATAAACGAAACGACTCTCGCCACAACGCGGGGGTTATTTATAAGTGCAGCCGGGGTTTTACCTTCCGGGTTTTGTTTGTTAACAAATTGCACGGCATTAACATGTGCTGCACGCCTTTATCACACACACACATACACGTGGAAACGGCATGCACGTAATTAGTTTTATATTTCAGTCACGAATTTATTCCGGCACACCTTTGGCGAAAAGGGGCTCAGGAATTCGAGCGCGCGGGGGTAAATAAAATCCCCGTATTGATTTCCTTTGAGTTGACACTGGAAGCGTTAAATACAATTTTTCGATGGAAAATTGGGAAATGTGTTGCATTTACAATAAAAAAATAATCAGTATAATTATTTCTTTGGAGGCCGAAAGACCTCCAGTCGATAGCCGTTTTTCTTAAGAATATATATTTGTTTTAAATTATTTCATGTATTGTATATTGAATTAAATATGTATGTATTCTTTGGGAATAAAGATGTTTGTATATATATACATATATATATATATATATATATATTTATATATATTATTTCTTTGGGATTTTTCGAAAAAAAAAATAATAATTGCAAATTTTTAAAAGCGCTGGATTTTTATTCCCTTAATGTATTTAATACGACAAAAATCATGTTGTAAATGATAGTAATAATTATTAATTAAAACGAATTTTATTTAAAATTTTCAAATAATTCTCAAACATTTTCTTGCCTAAATGAAAAAAAGTTTTTAAAGTTTTAAATCAGTCAATTTAAATCGTATATAATATTTTACATGTACATACTTTTTTCCATTAATCCAAACGCATTTCCATAGGGGTAAGGGCTAGATTATAGCGTATCTAGCCAGTAATAAACCCTACACCGAAAGGTAAAAGGGTCAATGAATAAAAAGAAAAATCTAGCCAGTAATAACCAGCGCCTTCAAAGGTGTACAGGCTAGATACAGATTTTGGATTGATGAATTTCAAAGTTTTAGTGTCAGAACCGTATCCAGTTCAAAGGGGTGGTGTCTGCTTAGATACGCTACTGACACTAAAATTTTGAAATGTATCAAAGTTTTGAAATTCATCAATCCAAAATCCGTATCTAGCCAGATTTTGGATTCATGAATTTCAAAGTTTTAGTGTCATGAACTGGACTGGCTAACACTAAACTTTGAAATTCATCAATCCAAAATTTAAAGGCGGAGAGTGTTGGTCTTTAAATTTTGGATTTCACTGAGATATAATTTAAATTAATCGGAGTTATTTCTTTTCCACTTATATTTAATTACTTTAAATTATATCTCAGTGGTGTACACTGGTATTTCTTCAGTTTCATAGATTCAAAATTATTTCAATTGGTGAAAATAAAATTCGAAATTAGTTTTAAAAAAAATATGTGAACGGAAGATGTTTCAATCACGAAGGTTCGTAAGTAAATGAATTCTTCCGTGTGAACTCGGAGTGGATTCCGAAATTTCAAAATCCCCACAGCGCCATCTTTTGCCTAATTTCAAGTGGCATCGTCAACGATTTGGGTCTACAAGGTAGACGACCGAGAAGCATTGTTTCGTCCACTAAAGGAAGGCGAACTTGTCCTGTTTAAGCAAACAAGGAAACGAAATTCACATTTAATGAAACGTTCAGTCACCATTCATCTAGCGTATGGATAACTAGTGATGGCCATTTCGGTTTTTCGAACCTCATCAGACTAGTGTGAACTTAATTAATTTATATAAATGAATGTTTTTTTGCTTAGCTACTACAACTTTTCGGAAACACATGTCTCTAGATAGCCTTATTTTTCGTAACGTTATCTTGTTCATTACCTTAAATAGTCTATTTTGTCTTTTATAAGTACTAACGTTATGTAAGTCAAAATTAGCGATGACTAAAGGGAAAATAAATAATTAATTATTAAAGCCATTTTATTATATTGTTACGAAATCGGGTTTAATCAGACTCGGAAATAAGTAAAACAATGACTATTTATTTATTTGCACATTTATTTACAACACATTGTCACTATTCATTTATTACACGATGTTGAGCACTCGTACGTTCGTGATAGACTGACTCGGACTGACTGATTGCAGCGCCGCTAGCGCGCGCGCTTATATAGCGTGCTTGTTTCTCGAAACTTCCGGAACCTTCGATGGCGCCGCGTTTACCGTCGCGCGCTCTGTAGAACGTTCTAGAGTGATGTTTCAGTTTCTTCTTTCACTTTCTTTACAATATACAATTCCACATATTCTATCTCAAGAATTTAAGCCGGAAGGATCTTTAATATTTACATACCAGTGATTTTAAGTAGTTTTTTTTTTTAACTTTTCTGTTTCAAACTTTTTTTATAACTTAACCTAATTACCTTTTTATCACACATCAATTATTATTTCCCTCCATGATCTTGACTCAAATCCGATTTAAATTGAATTATATATTTTTTTGTATGATCGGCGTTGGCGCAATTAATATTGGATGTGGGGCGCGGATTAATGATTGGGAAGTGGGTCGATTCGCTGTTTAAATTGAGATTATGTAAATTCGGCCGGAGTCATTAGCATAAAGCGAAGAGGGGAGAGAAGGGGATGGCGGTTCGACGTAGAAAGACGCGTTTTATGAATTACGCCGATGAATTTGATGATGTCGCCGTTTTTAATGTCGTCCCATTTCTCCTCCTTTCGGAAAAATAAAGTTTGTCGCTGAATTACAGTTTACCATAGAAATTTAAATCTATGCAAATGTGGATTTTTTTTAAAGAAGCGTTTTTTTTTTTTTCAAGGTTCGAAGTATATTAAATTATCATGTTGTGTATACATACATGTAACTGTTGATGTATTCATATTTAAATTATGCATTAAAATTAAAAAAAAAATAACTGGTGGACTTAAAGAGGCACAAAGGCCCAGACAGACTAAGAAATAAAAACAAAAAATATTTAATGCTATTGTTATAAAACAGATATGTACTAAATATACAGAATATTTAAAATTATTTATTTTATAAAAGGCATTTTATGAATCATTAAAAGAAAAAAAATATATAATAATATTTGAACATGATTATCATTAAAATATTATATATTATTAGTTGCTTTTTTACAATTGGCTGGTCATTATTTAATTTATTATAATTTCGCCGTTAAGAGAAAGTGCTGTTTGTGTCTCTATTTTTCAAATATGAAATATTAGTAAAAAAATATGTCGAAAATCGCCTGGCATCGTTTTAATTAAATTCTCTTTCTGATGTTCTTATTTTATGCTTTCAACATTCTCTACACTGTTTTCGCTTTTTTACTTTAAATAATTTATAAAGTGCCTAAAATTAATAAATTCTTTACATTTTATTCTTGCAAATATTACTTTATATTTATATGCTGATTTGAATGCATAAAGATATTGTAATAAATCTATTATTTTTTAAAGGGAAACAAGAAAAAATCAAGATCAACGAAATCAAATAATTTGCTTTATTCATTTTTTATAATTTTATTCATCTCATTTAGTATAAAATAGTTCCTTGCTTCATTTTATATATATATATTATATTTATAGGCCAATGGTTTATTTGTGTTACTTAACTCTAAAATTGTTTAAAAAAATTATTTAACATACCAGATTTTGAAGTCTCAACGAAATCTGCAACAAAACACACTCAAATCAAAACACAATACGCGCATATAAAGAATTATTACAAAAACAAACAAAAAACGCTTAAAATTACAACATGAGAGAATTTTCATATCCGCAGAGCGAATTCTCCGCGTGAGGGGGTTCGGTTTGTTTATTTGTGTGTGTGTGTGTGTCGGGTTGGGGGGTGGCTTTCAATGAGGGAATAATGCGGACTGAACTTATACACGTATTGTTCGGTTCCATGGCTATATTTAGCTGTGCACATCCACCACATACAAACAAAGTAACTCCGCAAATCCTCATCAAAATGGGCAACGAACCATTAAATGAAAAGCCAATTTAATTAAACAAAACACGTAATTAAGAGACGGCCGCCAGGCGGACTCGAGGGGGGAACTCGGACCCGGAATTTTTCTGTCTGGCCGGATTCCATAGAAAATGTGCACGGGAGAATTTTATAATAATAGCTAATTTAAGGGATGAATACGTATTTAATTAAAAGCAACAAAGGATTTCTCTTCATATGTACATATTTTTATTTGAAAAAAAAAATACATTTAATTTTTCCATTACAAATATGAGAACGTGAATGCAGAGGCGTAACTACCTTTCGTGAAAAAAAAATGACTACTCGTCAGAACTCAAAAAAAAAAATAGTGAAACGAAGTTTATTAATTAAAATTCATCCTAATTATAACATAAAAATGCGTCAGTTAAAAAAATAAAATAAATTTGTATTATACATAGATTTTTATTTAAACTATGCAGATAATACAAAACAATATAACAATATATCGAGCAGAGGGCTTTCTGTTCTAAATTTGTGTTTTTAGTTAAAACTCTTAACATTATTTATAAATTGAATTATTTACTTTTTATCATCATCGCATTACCGCAGAACATTCCCATAATTAACCTTACCATATATATATCGTATATTTATAATTTAGTTTAACTTTTAATTATGATCTGAAAGAGCGAAACAAATCTCAGTTAATAAACAAAATAATAAAATATAACAAGTGTTTTCTTCAGTAAATTTGAATATTCTGTTCCATCTTGATTTCAACTAAATCCAGTGAATAAATAAAATAATAGAACATAACAAGTGTGATGAAATCAAGATGGATACGGATATTCAAATTTGGTGAAGAAAAACACTTTATATTCTATTATTTTATTTATTCACTGAATTTAAATGAAATCAAGATGGAACAGAATATTCAAATTTGCTGAAGAAAACACTTATTATGTTTTATTATTTTATTTATTAACTGACCAACCCAATTTCCCAAAGTACGAGGTGCGTTAAAAAAGTAAGGTGACTTTTCCAATTTCGTGGGCAACGTACATTCGATTGTCGAGTTTTTGTTGGTTCACATCTCGAACATATTTTCGCAAATTGAATTATATAACATACAACGTTCGTTTTTGTCAGATAAAAAAAGTTAGACGTGTTTGTTGTACTCGGCGATTTTCTATTATTATAAAAAATGTATAATAATAGAAAATCGCCGAGCACAACAAACAAGTCTAACTTTTTTTATCTGGCAAAAACAAACGTTGTATGTTATATAACTGAAGCGTCAATTAAAAAATAAAATGTATAATAATAGAAAATCGCCGAGCACAACAAACACGTCTAACTTTTTTATCTGACAAAAACAGACGTTGTATGTTATATAATTGAAAGAAAAGAAATTGCATCAAAGTTTGTGCGAAAAATGGAATCAAGCACTCTAAAACACTTGAAAATTGACAGTAGCGTACGGTGATTCTCCTCTAAGTAAAAAAAAAAATACAAGTGGTGCAAACTCTTCTAAGATGGCCGAGAAGATAAAAAATCGTCAAATTATCATAAAAGAAGTTGCCTTAGAAAAAGGCTATAGATCATCAGTTTTTCGGTCTACGTTTTTATTTTCATTGTAATAATAAATTACTTATATTGAATGTGCCAACTTATTAATCTGTATTTTAATACACGATGTTTATTTATAACTAAATGCGCACTACGTTATGATTTAATTGATTTATAATGCCCACGCTCGATTCGTATATATTCAGGATGTTTGTGTTGCTAATTTAATATTTATTGTTATAGCGTGACATCACGGTGTGCTCATTAAATAAATGGCGCATAAACAAAAGTACGGGCGGGCTTTAAAATTGCTCGTTAAATATTATCATTAATTCAAATTGTTTTAATGAATGGCATGAAAGTAACAACTCGTAATCGAAGGATAATGTTCAATTAATAATTAATTGCAGCTCCTTATAAGTATTGTGTTTTTTGGTTTATTTATTGGCATACATTAAATATTATCTATATCTTTATATATATATATATATATATATATATATATATATATATATATATATATATATACATATATATATATACATATATATATATATATATATATATATATACAGAGGGTTTTTTTATCAGTATACATTATGGGAAGTGTATAACTTAAAAAAACGCGAGTCAAACGCAATGTGTGTATGTTTAGTTGCTTATTTGGCATATATGTGTTCAATTGCGTGTTATAGGCAACTAAACACACACACACATCAATGCGCTTGACTCGCGTATTTTGTAGGTATACATGGGGGAAATGTATACTGTTAAAAAAAGCTCTCTGTATATAGTTTTCAATTAATCTTTATGGTAATTCGCAGTTGCACTGCAGGCTAAATAAGCAATCATTTATAAAAAAAAATGAAAATGAAAAAACGAGCCCTCGTAGCTTGAAGTGTGCAATATAGATAAGTAAAACACAACTTTAGTCCTTACTTTTTTTTAGTCCTTCATTTTAGTAATTTTAATTTTATTTATTTTAAAAAATGAACAAAATAAAATAATTTATTTATATGAATTATAAAATCATATCCACGCACATACACAAAAATCTCAACCACCTGTAATATTAACCACAATCCCCCTGCACTACCTCGCGTTACCCCGCATACAAATTCCAATTAAAGAAGGATAATTAATGGGTGGCTCACGCCCTCGAATGATTGATCGCCGTTTATTAATACTTTCTGGTTATTGATGATGGCCGACTTCAACAGGTCTTGCCCATGTAGGAACTTCTTGCGCCCATTAGAGCAAACGGCGGATTAAAAACGGCGCCGTTCATTAATTAACGCACGCCGGACGATTAATCATTTTCATCACCTGTAATTACAACAATTAATTAATTAAGGATAGTTCAAACACAATCCAGTCCTCAATTAAGTAAATTGCTAGTGTTTAGAGCGGGATTAATTTTTGTGATGCTATAAAAAAATCGCGCATGAGTAAATTTGTTTAATTTACTTAAAAGGGAGTTTTATTAATATTAATAAGGATAACAAAATTGAATTTATTTATTCGGTCACATTTATTTAAAATAAAAAAAAATAAAATATTTTTGTATTATTACGTTGAGTTATGTGAAGATGAGTTGAATTAGTGTAAAAATAAAACAAGTATCCTTTTTCTTCACTGAACTTGAAGTACAACTATTGATAATGTCCACTTGGTGGACAAAATGTACATTTAGTAGTAAAAAATAAATCTGTGAAGAAAAAGGATATATATTGTATTTTTACATTAATTTTTGCATTCTTTATTTTTAAAATTAATTTATTCTTCCTCTTAGTCACATTTATTTAAAATAAATTATATATTAATATTTTTATAAAATATATTTGAAACATATACGTATAGTATAAATACTTCAAATTATTTGCCTATTTTAATCTAAGCTGTAGTTTTTTTTTTCCTAATACAGTCTAAATTACGTCTAAATATATTTTTTTGTAAATGCCTAAAATTGAAATTATCTGTCTAGATTTTGTCGCTGTGGGTCTTTAGTTTCTTTAGAATGCTAACGACAAAAAGGATTTCTGATGATGTTATCAGTAGTAATAGGTTTCCTGTAAGGTAGTTAGCCTAACAGAAAATCCGTCACTAATAACTTCATCATAAAGCCCATTAGTCGAAATATTTCTAAAAAAGCTTAATCTCACAGTGGCAATTTTATCAGAAAATTAGTTTGTAGTTTTTCTAAAAAAAAAATATTGATCAAATTGATCTAACTCTTGTATAGAATCCTACGACGTAAAAAAAACTCTTAATAAATCTGGTAACAATATTAAACTATTCTCAAATTTCGTGTTTATGTAATGTTAAAACTATTAATTAATATTTAATAAATTTAATAAAAAAAATTATGTGCTTGCTTTGTCTTCCATTTATTAATACATATTTTATTTAGTAAAACTATGGGCAGAGACACCTCTGGGGAATAACCCAGACAGACTAATATATAGCTAAAGAAGAAATAATTTAAAATTACTTACAAATTCTGTTTATTTAATTTATTTAAATAACTGTGCATCTCACACTGAGAAGTAGAGAGGAACATATAACGATGTTATATAAGACTAAATAAATAAATAAATAACTGTGACGAAGTGAATGTATACTCCTTTCTATTGTATTGTAATTATCTATGTTATATTATTATGTATTATTTATATAGCCTCAATAATACAAAATATATAATATACAAAAGAAGTTAATGCAAATTAACTTTAAATATTTGAGCTTTCAACAAACAAACATCGAACCCAGTACTGACAATCTCCAACACATTTCCCCAAAGTTTGCCAAAAATCCAGAAATAACACACATAATTAAACAGCTTTGTGTATCTCGCAACCCCAATATCACCCCTAATTATAATTTCCCTACCATTACGATATATCACTTAATTTCATCACATAATGCGGACTTCGACAATAACGTAATAAGTAAGCAGAGAACGACAAGAAGAAGATAAAGACAGGCGGAAAGATCTCGCGTCGATGGCCATTTCGTGCATCGTGTAATCGAGTATAACATATGTATTGTAAATAAAATTTAATGTTGAAAATTGACACGAATAAATATGTTATATATATTTGAACTTATTGTTTCTATTTCTAATGTTTAATAAAAATAAAAATGGTAAACCAAAATAAATATAAAAATTATAATTATTGTGATTTTTTAATTGCAAAATTACAAATAATTGCAACTAACTTCGTAAAATTTGGTTAAAATAGAAAATATAAAAAAAAAACTGAGAATGGGGGATTTTAGTTTGTTGTATATTCTAAGAGATCAGTGTATCCTTAATATCCCCAAGAAGTTTCATGAATATATCTCAAAAATTATAATTTTTGTGATTTTTTAATTGCCAAATTTTAAATAATTGTAATTTATTTCGTGAATATTGCTATTAAATAAATCAATAAATTTTAGTTCTTTTCTATATTCTGATAAGAATGATATTCTCATTTTATTTGTTGTCCCAATCAAGTTGATTGTTTCCACTTTTGTATCTTTGAACCACTTCGGACTTCCCTTCAAAAGTTAATTTTTGTGATTTTGGGTTGATTTTAGTTTTTTGATATTCTTACATTAAAAGAAAATACATTTTAAATATTGCATTTCACTATTTTTAAGTGACCATCAAGAATAGAAATAGCAAATTCTAATAAATAATATACGAAAAGGAAAATACAGGCAAACATTTACAGTAAATAAACTGTAAACGTTCAAGTTGACTATTGATATTTGTAGTTATACGAAAAAAATTGTAAGCTGAAACAGTTAGTGTTTCTATTATGATTTAATAAATTATTGTTACATTTCATGTAGAAATTTCTACTATATTTTTATTATCAATAAAAGAATTATTAATGATTGCAATAACTACGATCGTTCCATTTGTATTTCCAACAAACTTCATTTTTATATTCTCCTTAGGCCCCAGAAATCCCCCTTTACTGCAACTACGGGCCAATAATCTGCCGAAAAGAGCTCTCCCCTAGTTTAGTTAAGCGGCCAATCACAGCGACCCTCTTCAAACTGGGGTAAATTGTTCAAGGAATAGAAATTAAATCATCGCATCCTATCAGCAAATTATTTTATATAAAAAAAACGATATAAAAAAAGTGAGTTCTTATTTTAATTAACTTAATAAAAAGAAGAATTTGGTTTAGTATTTGTTTGCATCCTATCAGCAAATTATTTTATAAAAAAACGAAATAAAAAGACAGTAAGTTCTTATCTTTATTAACTTAATAAAAAGAAGGATTCGGTTTAGAATTTGTTTGGTTTACAAATATATAGTGAAATGGTTTTACATTACTCCTAGCAGATAGTAATAATATTATTTTTATTCCGTACGTTGCGCGAAATCGAGTAATATTCGTAATCGAATATTTTAAATGAGCAATTTTAAATAAATAAAGTCAATAAGTTGATATTACTCAATAAATAGCGAACAATTACTGATATTCGAAGCTATTCTATAAGTTAAAAGTAGGGTTTAACGCGTGTGTTATTTTTATCATCACAGTATGTATGTATTATATATTAATTACAGAAGCTACTTAGAATTGATATATAATACATAGAATGTGAATTTAATTAATAACGTAAACGTTAAACTTAACATTTTCCGTACGGAATAGAATAGAATATAATATTGTGTTCTTACTTACAAATTTATTTTTTTTTATTTCTATGCCATCTATATCATTATTTCACTAAATTTATCACAATAAGATGTAATGGAAGATCTGGATGTACCCTGACACACATCTGAATATCATATTTTTTCAGAACTACTCTTAGAATTCGTCTATATTTAATATATCTTTGTTTTTGTATTTTTGTTCTGTTCTGGAAAATAAAAATATATATTATTATTATATGTTGCATTAATAAAATTCTCATATACTTAATTGTACAGTAAGAAAAAAATCTAAAAGATCGACATTGCCCATCTCTACCATACAAGTAACAACATTAATTAAATTATATGATTTTCTTATATATATTGAAAATTTTCATTTCTGAGTATTACATTAAATAATTTTATAATTTATATGAATACAATCATTTACAAATTTCTAAACCACAGAAAATGGCTATCGACCGTCGGTCTTCCTGCCTGATTTTCTTATTATACTTAAAACATAATAAATTTAATAAAACAACTTTCGTCTCTAAAAATATTAGTTTTTTGGTAATTAAAATTTAAAATGAAAAATATTGAATTTTAGGCTATAACTAAAACCAGAAAACAGAAATTAGATACCGTAATTTCTGTTTTCACCGTTGAGTTTGTCTTAAAAACAGAGCTCGAGGAAGAGCCATCCGTTTTTTTTTTCTAAATCTTCGAATAACTGTGATTCTCTATAGTAACACGCGATTTGGGCCAACCTGTACTTTTCGAACACTACGAGTTCACTATCAATAGCTTAGGTAGTGTTCGTAATGTAGATTTAGCAAAAATAAAAGTTTCTTTTAATGAAAATGTCTTTGTGTATTTTATTTGAGGATATTAATAAAAACAAAGCCCACACAAAGTAATTTCCAACCACCTGTAATTTCCCGAAATAACCCAATTAAACCGAACGTCAGCACAACAGGAAAAAGCCACCCCCTCAGCACACAAACACACATTCCGCCTTCGCATGATCGATCAGCCCCCCCAGGCCGGTGTTTTCATATTAATACTTTCTCCCGTCATTACACATCGACGCTCTCCGTGTCGCCTTTCAACAGGTCCTACCTTGAGACTGACTCGCCAAACCCCCCGGTGGTAATAAAATCAAATTGGGAACAGAGCTGAACACATCCAGTTATTGTTATCAACAAAAACTCGACAGCACTCTCTCGCACTTTGTAAATATTTCTTGTGCGGTTTTGCGCGCAAAGGACGAACTCACGCCAGCGAACACGCGTCCCGACGCTCGGACCGGAGGCGCAAAACTGAGGTCGTCGCGTCGGAGTGCGATCGCACCGCGAGCGACGGCGGCGGCGTCGCGACGCGCTTGCCTCCGGTAGTTGTTTTTTTACACGTTTAAAACGCGATTATCGGATTGTATATTTTTATTAACAACGGGTATAAAAAAATGAAAATAAAACGATTATTGGATTCAATAAATGCATATTTAATAAAACTGCCTTATATAACATATATAACGATTATATTTTTTTTTCTTTTTATATACCACTCACCCTTATATTTTAAACCAAACAAATAAATTATTACAAATCAATTGGTTGTTTATTACATGAACTAATAGGGTAATTTTATACTTTCTGTACTGACGGCAATGTAATCTTTATAAATGACACCACATAGCTCTTGGATTGTGCATAACAAACGTAAAGAATAATCAATTATACTTATATATTCACTAATAATTATATATTTTCATACTTAAATATAACTAAAAGACAAAAAGTACACAATATATACAAGTATATAAATATAATAAAAAAGTACAAATATATTTTTCAAATAACGATTACATAATTTTTTATCTATATTTATTTATTATCAATTGAAGATAGGAATAAGCCGGTTGCATTTTGTTTTCACAATGAACTGTTTGGGAATGATAAATAAATATTTTGATGCGTATTATTTTTATTTTGTATTTTGTCGTAATTTGTGATTGGTAATTTGCCTTTTTTATACATATGTTTTGCAATCTTTTTAGAGCGTTACACTTTTCTTATAAAATTTTTAATATGTAATTATAATTGTAATTTGGAAATGGAGATTCCGTTAATAAAGTAAATTGAAATTTAAATTGAAATAACTGTTGTTAGCATTAAATGATAAATCGACTAATTAAATCGAAAAGTTAATTTTTATAAAAAAAATTAATAAAAAACTTGGGCACAGAAATTCAAATTAAATTGAATCAAAAGAAATTTGTAAATAATTTCAACTTACACAATTGAATACAATACACAATTTCAACAAAAAATGCCCATTGTGTTGTTAAAATGTTGGCAGGGTATTTCCCTTAAATTGTAGAATTATTAAACACATCGAGAACTCAAGGGACTTCTCAAAGTTGCTATTTGGCTTCGGTAAAGGGAAGTCAACCACTCAAGCGTCTCTGGCCGTGAAAGCAAAAGAAGCGAACATTGGAGTCCCGAGGAAGAGGCGCCAGTGTTACTAGTTGCACTGGACGTGAAGAATGCATGCAACTCCATTTCTTGGACTTGATAGAAGTTCCAGAGGGCGTAAAGATGGTCGCAGGTAGCGCTGCCTGAAGAGCCTTGAAGAGGCTACTGTCTTAGGCAACGGACCTCATCATCAGGAAGATGGAGGAGATCGGTCTGCAAGTGGTGGCAGAGAAGACTGCGGACATATAGCCGAGGGAGGGAAGGCCCATAATGAAGAGATCTTAGAGGCAACGAGTGATAGTCGATAAGAGTGTTAAATAGGGCTATGCTCGAAACAAACAACGGCAGCACCGGAGGCAACCATACGCAAGGAAGCGGTGATTGTCCGTGTTCTGCCGAACATGGGAGGCTCGGGATAGGATAGAAAAAAGCTAGCTTCAGTAGCTTGGTGTAAGTTATCCTACGTCGAACATGGGAGGCTAGGGAGGTTGTAAAAGTAGAGAGAAATATTAATCTGGTTCGGAGGGCAAAGATGCATCGGGGCTTACCAGACACCCACGGATCGACATGACCTATTACTAGATCATGCCCCGCATATCATCGAAATCGCTGCCCGTCAGACTCCACGGAAGAAGCGGAGATGCTGGAGGCCAACTTAAGTTCTATGTGCGAGGCATGCGGCCATATGGAAACACTGGGAAAGGCGGGGTCCTGGAAGCTCGCTGAAGAAAGAGCACTCCAACGGTGGCAGGAGAGATGGAACAAATCAACGTGTTGGACCAATCCTGAAAATCCAACCATGAGCCGAGAGGAAGCTTAGGGAGGTGACGTATCACCTGATCCAGATGCTCGCGGGAGATGGGTGCTTCGGTAGATTTTTGCACATTGCGACTTCTACCTGTCGCATTAGAAGATAAAGAAGGTAGACGTGCCCTTAGGGATGACCACGGCACACTGGATGAAAGATCAATCCCAAGGAGAACAGCTAAGAACAAAGAGGACAGAACCAATAACTTTTACTATTATGTATACAGTATAGTAGTAAATATCTTTATTCAAGGGACTTTTATATTATATTAAGTACAGTATTGTATAGTATAATACGGTATATAATTTGAGGTTCTCCTTTCATAGGCTATCGACCCTAGGTCTTTCTACCATATACAGTATAGTTTTATCCAAAACATCCAATTGGTTCCTCTGAACTATCCCAATAAACCACATATTAATTTCGCTATATTGCCCTAATAGATCAGATGTTAATTTCGCAAGACTATTCAAGTGTTAAGAAATGATTGAATATGATTATTTATCAGGAAATTAAATGTTTAAGTTTTCGCGGATTTCTCACTTTTTTCTATACCTTATTTATGATATGTTCAAATTTTAGGTGATCAAGAAAAAAAATCAAAATTCCTTGATGATTGTAGAAAGAAGGTGGGCTACTTCTTTCTACCACCATCAAGGAATTTAGATTTTTTTCTGCTTTGAAAAAAAGAAAAAAAATCACAATTCTAGGTATATATCATAACGTATGGGAAAAAAGTTAAATTTACGCAAAAACTTTCTTAAAAATCACCAAATGACTTCATTTTATACTAAAATATAGCTAAATAATACGAGAATTATCTGTGAGAAATTGAACAAAATTGAAAAATTAGTTTTGAGTAAGTTCACTTGCAAAATAAGTCTTTGAAAAGAAAACAAAAATGTATCTCATTTTTGCGATCTAGAAAGATGATTTTAAAGCGTATATAGCTGGATTATTTAAGATTATATTTTTAAAAAGCTCGTTTTTTTGCAGTTGCCTGTGAACTTAGTAGTTTTGGTCCAACCATAAATAAGCCCAAAACGAATTGGAGAGATTCCTATAAAGTTTACCCATAAAGCGCCATGTTAATGTAAATAGAAAAGAGCGCCATGTTAAATTCCCGAAGCTATTTAAATATCCAGAAATCAATGAATTTTATTATTTTTCGTTGAAAGTAAATAACCCACGTCCTTTCTACTACCATCAAAGATATTTGATTTTTTTTTTTCAGATTTTTAAAAGAGAAAAAATTTTGTCTAAATTTAAAACATGAAAAGGTATGCATTATAAGTTAAATTTTATAGCCAGAATATACTGTTAGTATTTGAACAAGATTTAGAGAGACGTTTTCCGTTAGTTCGTCCAAAAAGTGAATCTTCGTAAAATAGGGGAATGTTTTGTAAAATTTTGCAATTATTTTCATTTCCATTAATAAAGAACAATAGTCACATTTCTAGGCACAAATGTCATATTAGAAATATCAAAAAATATAATACAATTGACATGGTGCCTTTCGAGCTCGCTTAATTTTTAAAAATTTATTCATTTTATGCGTTATTCTGTTTATGCAAAGTTACTCCTATGTAATTACAAAAATATATAATAAGATCCCATGTAACATTCAGGCTATGAGTGTTCCATTATTCAAATCGCTCCTCGAGATTTGTATTCAACAAAATAGTTAGTGTAATCGAAAATTTTTTAGATACGTTTATTCAATTTTTAGTTTACTGTTATTTTTGTTCTTTAATCATATTAAACCCATCATATTTGCGTTAGTAATTTATGGGTTGAATTTAATTTAATTTATAGGTTGAATGGAAGATCAGCCGCACTTCGGTTGCGCTGAATTCATACCCTTTAGTTTTTCCCCTGGTAGGATCATTTTGTAATTATTTCTTGTAATATGAGATGTAACATTTTTTATTAATTTTACATGGTGAAAAAATAAAAAATAAATAAATATAATTATTATTATAATTTAAACATTTATTTATTTATTTATTAACGGAAATCCATTTTTACAAATGTAATTGTATAAGTTTAATATAATATAAATTCAAACAAAAAATTATTAGTAAAAAAACAATGATTTAATTTTATTTTAAGAAAAAGTAAATATATAATTGGCAAACAAATCCAATAACATACAAAGATGTAATATAACAAAACAACTCAAGACTGATTTACTTATCACATAATTCTTTCATTAACGACTATAACTTTTAGATGGTGCAATAATTCATTTCGTGACATCGAGAATAAATTAAATCTGGGAATAAGTGAAAAATGGTTAGGAAGACGTAAAAATCTACTAAAACAATAATAAAATAATTAATATAATATAAATTCAAACAAAAAATTATTAAAAAAAACAATGATTTAATTTTAATTTAAGAAAAAGTAAATATATAATTGGCGAACAAATCCGATAACATACAAAGATGTAATATAACAAAACAACTCAAGACTGATTTACTTATCACATAATTCTTTTATTAACGACGATAACTTTTAGATAGCGCAATAATTTATTTCGTGACATCGAGAATAAATCAAATCTGGGATTAAGTGAAAAATAGTTAGCAAGACGTAAAAGCCTACTAAAACAGCTATTAATAATATAATTAGATCTTTGAAATGGCATTCGAAATAATGGGCGGTAGCGAGTTAATCTATTATCCGGTTTGAAATAATATATCTATCTATTTTTCCATATCTGAAATATCTGTGAGAGAATATCCGGATATTCAATATCTCCATTAATTATTTTATGTAACATCAACATCCTCGCAAAAACTCTTCTGTTACCTAAACTATCGAGGCTAAAGTGAATCATCAGAGTTTCAAGATTAGAATTATCTCTTTTTTCTAATTTGTAAGAGATTTTAAAAATTTATATTAAATAAAAATGATTTGAAAATAATTTATTAATTATTTTAATTTAGCTCTGTGACTTTTATTAATTATTTCATATCATTTTTATTTAATATATTTAAATAACTGTGACCAAGTGAATGAATACTTTTTTCTATTTAAAAATTTTTTGTTGTATATTTTCAATAACATGTTTAGGAATACATGTTAGTTTGATAAAACTCATGAATGTTTTGCTAATATATGTAAACAATGTATACTGGCATATATATAGTTATTTTTATTAATAATAATAATGTTTACTAAACTTATTTAAAAAAATTGGTAAAAGATGACGCTTGCGTTATCTCCCAATCATTATGGTTAGTAATAATAATGTTGTTATTTCTTAAGAATATATATAACCCATGTGGTTAAAATGTTAGTCACGGAGTGTAAACTCTTAAGAATATCAGTTGTGAACTATTTTCTAAATAATAATTATATTTCGTCTGAAACTAATAAATCACGTAAATAAACCGAATGGACCGCACTAATTTATTCAAAAAGACCCGTATACACAATTGCTCCCAAAACTTTATTTATTATATCCGCACGTGTGAGAGAGAAACGTTAGCAGCAAACATGCACCGTGGAAACATTTTCATTTCCGTGACAATTCGGAATGGAGTTTTGGGTATGTCCGGACGTCAAGCACTGAATTTTGAACTCACCTGGGGATTCCGGAATTAACTGCTTGTTGCAGTTATTGGACGGCAACGATTTCGCCCCCGCTTCCACCGACACGTGCTCGCCCCTAATGCAAATTGCATTACGCCCGGTGCTATTAATTATAATTAATATTGGTTTTCTATCCGGTAATTGAGATAATTACTTCGTTGGACGTTTAGTGGATTGCTCGTTTGGTTTATAACTCCAAATAATTAGTGAAATTAAAAAAATATGATCCGTTTTAATGAAGACTACTATGAAATTCTGTTTATTAGTTTATCTGGTTATTAAAAAAGAGAAATATAAAAATAATAACGTTATAATTTTTCTGTTATATATATATATACAAAGAGGTTTTTTATCAGTATACATTAGGGGAAGTGTATACCTACAAAAAAACGAGAGTTTTCTTTCAAATGCATTGAACATAATTTGAAGTCTAGCACGATTGATTAATTTGGCATATGTATGTTTAGTTGCGTGTTATAGGTAACTAAACACACTATTATTGATGAAGGTTTTTAAAATTAAATTACAATTGGTTTATTTCACAATTTTTGTCTCTATTTACTCGACTAGCTTCGCTTTTTACGGCATTATCAACAGAATTATCTCTTGATAATGCCGTAAATAGAGACAAAAATTGCGAAACAAACCAAGTGTAATTTAATTTTAAAAACCTTCATCAATAATAGTTCAATATGTTTCACCAAGTGATAAATGAGAAAGTCATTCAAGAAAAAAAAACTAAACACACATTCATCAATGCGTTGATTAGCGTATTTTACAGGTATACATAGGGGTAATGTATACTGATAGTAAAAGCTCTCTGAATATATAACATCTTTATTTCTGCAGACAATTTTATATACAATAAATTAACAATATAAATCTTATACTATATTGTACGTTGTCCTTAAAAAACGGCTATCTACCGTCGGTCTTTCTGCCTTAGTATATATATTGTCTTAATAATACCGTGTTTGTATATATATAATAAATACTTTTAAATACAATTTAAATACACTGCAATTATTGTTATACTTTGCGTGTGCCACTTAATAAAAACGCAGTGAAATTATTTTTTTATATTTAAAGATGTGATCTGTTTGTGTTTTTATTTTCTTTCTTTAGTAAATTAGTTTCCAATAACAACATGTTAAGTAATTAAAAGTATTGAAAGGTTTATTAATTGTAAGTAGTAACACAAACAAATTACGTCTTTATAGAAAAAATAATTTCACCCCGTTTTTATTAAGTGGCGCAAGCAAAGTATAACAACAATTGCAGTGTGCATATACACAAACAAATCACAAATCATCCCTAAAATAAATTATTAATCCGCAGGATAAATTCGTCCTCATTTTTCACTTCCATTTCATTCCGCGCGTTTCAGTTAATTTCTGCAGCCCGCAAAATGCAAACCTGCGTCTATATTTGCGGCTTGTCCGGTGCCACTGTCTCTGTTTGCCTAATGGAAACGGTGTGCACACATTTCCCTGGCTGAATTTAAAATTTGCATTGTTTTTGCGGGATTTTATTAGTTTGGAAATATTTACATGCGCGCCGATGCAAACAGTTTGTACATATATGAATTGCTCGGTTTTGTATAATATTTAATTTTAACAATGTTGATTCCATTAAAAAAAATCCAATAAAAAAAGAAAACAAGTTATAATAACAATTTGGAAGCTGAATATTCAACTTGTATTGATTTTATTTAAAATATTTTGTTAATTAATTGTTGTATTATTAGTACTTCACTTTTCAATAATATTTGATATAGCTTGAAAGCTGAATATTCAATTTGTACTGATTGTATTTAAAATATTTCGTAATTAATTGTTGTATTATTAAATCTCCAGTTTTCAATAATATTTATTATATATTAAGATGTTATCAATAATATTTAATATATATTATTGAAAACTGGAAATTTAATATTACAACAATTAATTACAAAATATTTTATATATATATATAATAGTACAACAATTAATTATCAAAATATTTTCAATAAAATTAGTACACAATGAATATTCCGCTTACAAGCGTACTGATTGTATTTAAAATATTTTGTAATTAATTGTTGTAATATTAAATTTCCAGTTTTCAATAATATATATTAAATATTATTGATAACATCTTAATATATAATAAATATTATTGAAAACTGGAGATTTAATAATACAACAATTAATTACAAAATATTTTAAATTCAATCAGTACAAATTGAATATTCAGCTTTCAAGCTATATCAAATATTATTGAAAATTGGAGTACTAATAATACAACAATTAATTAACAAAATATTTTAAATAAAATCAATACAAGTTGAATATTCAGCTTCCAAATTGTTATTATAACTTGTTTTCTTTTTTTTTTTTTTCATTCAAACATCTTTATTTAGACCATATTACAACAAAATGTTACAAAATTTATTATAACAATATGTACAATTGTGTTAGTAGTCTGTCGTAGGTTTTTCAGTCTTGTCTGAATTTATGGCGATTTGCAAATTAAAACTATGCTAGCTAGCTGAACTGTCATGTATGCATGAGTTAATAAATTGGTGGATAGTGACCGAAGGGTTGTTATGTTTTGGGGGAATATTAGGGTTACGAGGAATGCAATATTTTGTAAGGAGGGATATATATAATATTAAATATTTTAAATAAAATTAATACAAATTGAATATTCAGCTACCAAATTATAGCGTACTCTTTTAACAGTTTCACGAATTATTTATATCATTATTAAAGTTTCTAATGTTCAATCAAAAAAAGTGCCTTAAGGGTGCGGTTTAGACGAAAGAGATAGCTATATAAATATTGGCAATCACTAATTCGAGTTAGATTGCTGTTGTGATCAATGAACAATATTGTATTATACATTAAAGTAATCTTAAAAGAAGCAGGAATTTCATCACATGCATTAAAAATTATTTGTATAAAAAACAATTATGAAAAAAAATGAAAAATTATCAAATTTATAGCTAATTTAAATTATTTTTTTACTAATAAAAGCTTGTGCAATGAAAATTTCAAGGATTTCACTGAATTCTGCATTCAAACAACTTAGCAGTCATTACCTATTAATTTCATTATATCTTACAATTTTCTTTTCTAACTTGAACTAGTAAATTGAAGTAATACACGAAAATTAACGATTTATTTTTTATTTGGACTGATACTTTATACTTGGTAGATAAAAAAATGTAAATACATATTCATATTATTAAATTCAAAAGAATGGCTCTTTTTTCAAACGATTATTTCCATTTTACTATATAGCTATCTCTTTCTACTAAACCACAACCTTTAGAATGTTTTTATTGCAAGTAGATATCTTTCCAAATAAAGAAGTTATCTTAATATTTCTAAATTGGCAAAATTTAACTCGAAAACAATTAAAGATATATAGATTTTGATAAGATACAGTAAATTGTACCCCTCTTTAATTTCAATGGAGGTTCTTGAAGAAACCATCGAAAATAGGACACCCTGTAAATTATTATTATCAGCATAAAATGTTTATTTTGAGATATTAAACCATGCTTTTATTTATTATTTAATTATATTACATTAAATCGTATGAAATTTATAAGAGCTCGTGTGCCCCTGCGAGCAATTTATCGCAATCGGACGGAATATATGGGCCGCCTTTAAATAATAACGTCCGGTGATTTGTCAGCCTGCAAGATTTAAGGTTTATTTAATTTACGCGAAACGGCCGTACGTCTGAAATTTTTAGGCCCGAGATACACACGCAACAATTTGTTACGCTTATACCTAAAACAACAACCGGCTGTTATATTTATAAACGTTGGGGAATGTATTGCGTTTTGTAAATTTCAAACAACAAAAAAAAAAATGGTGCGATATTTTATTTGAATATAGTAAAAAGGTGTTATTTTAAGTGAATTTTCTAACAATAACTCAGATTCACATTTAATGAAACGTTCAGTCACCATTCATCTAGCGTATGGATAACTAGTGATGGCCATTTCGGTATTTCGAACCTCATCAGACTAGTGTGTTCCATGTGCAATGCCTTGATGAAGGCGACTGAACTGAAATTGTACTGGAGTTATATACCAGTTATATATGCCACTTGAAATTAGGCAAAAGGTGGCGCTTGCGTCGTCTTTAATTTATTATGAATAATTCAGATAGTAATTATATGAAAATTATAATAATAGAAAAAAGAATATATTCTCTTGGTCACAACTATTTAAAATAAATTAAATAGAAAAAATTTGAAAACAATTAATTATTAATTATTTTTTAACAATTATTAATTATATATTTTTCTTTAGCTGCTGTGACTTTTTGACTTACTTATTATGTAAATAAAAAACAAAAAAATCCATAAGGTACTAAATTTTATGTAGTAGATGATCTTTAAAAGTTGAGCGTGTACTCATCAAATTCAGTAATTGCACAAAAATGTATATCGGACAATCAAAAACAAGAATCAAAGAACATAGAGCTCAGATTAGATACAACAACCCTAACAAATCAGCAATAGCAAACCACTCTATTGAAATAAGAAACTTTTTTTTTAAACATTAAATTATTAAAACTTCCAATAGTTATCAACTAAACCTTTATGAAGCCATACAAAAAAAACATCTCCTTAATTTTTATATATAATCATTTTTATTGTAGAATAATGTAAATTCTACAATAAAAATGTATATATAATATTAAAAATGTATTATATTAATATTCTTACTAAATGGATTTCGACCATCGGTCTTTTATCTATGAGTCCATGTCTTTATGTCATATCAGTCTGTTAGTCGTTGTTAAGTGAGTTTCAGGATAGCGAAATTTGGATGAGAAGTTTGAGTTACGTTTAAGGCATAGTCGGTTTAATTGGTCTTAGGTTACTCTAATTGTCTGGCTTTCCACTTTTCGCATTAAGGGTGCGGTTTAGAAGAAAGAGATAGCTATACAAATATGGGCAATCTCTAATTTGAGTTAGATTGTTGTTGTGATCAATGAATAATATTGTATTATACATTAGAATAATCTTAAAATAAGCAGGAATTTCATCAGATAAATTAAAAATTATTTTAATGTTTAGTTTCTGTGAAAAATAATTATGAAAAACAATGAAAATTGATCAAATTTATAGCAAATTTTAAATTAAATATTTGCTAATAAAAACTTGTGCAATGAAAATTTAAAGGATTTCACTAAATTCTGCATTCAAATAACTTAGCAGAAATTACTTATAAATTCCTTTATACCGTACAATTTTCTTTTTTAACTTGAACTAGTAAATTGACGTAATACACGAAAATTAACGATTTATTTTTTATTTAGACTGATACTTTTACTTGGTAGACAAAAAATGTAAATACACATTCATATTATGAAATCCAAAAGAATAGCTCTATTTTCAAACGATTATTTCCATTTTACTATATAGCTATCTCTTTCCACTAAACCGCAACCTTAATATAGTTAATCCTTTTTCGCACTACTTATAAATTGTCACTAGCTACCTGATTGTAATCCGCGTACCTATATATTGTGATTATTTTAGTTTTTTTTTTAAGTTATTCTTTGTAAAACATTGTTAATGATAATTGTGATCCAATTTATATCTGTTATTAAATAAAAAAAGTGAAGAAAAAAGTTCAAAATGTTTATACATATCTGTATAGTCTAACGAAAATAAAATTCAATTCGTGATAATTATTGCAATTGGTGCGTCGTTTTAGTTATCAAATTTATTGTACCAGTATTTTATCCGTATAAATAATTGCATTGTTTTATAATAAATTTGTAAAACTTTAAAAAGTGCTGTTTTACTTATATAAACAAGTCTGTACTTTAAACTTTAAAAAGTGTTGTTTTACTTATATAAAAAAGTCTGTACGTTTAGGATTAAATTCAAAATATTTACTCCATGTAATCTTGTATTTATAAAAGCGCTAAACGTTCCGTTGAGCAAGTTAAACTATTTCACCCCAGCACGAGTTGAAAACTTCACGGTCTGCAGCTGATAGTGTCCACTACACCAAGAGTCCAGTAGTTTTATATTAAACCCATAGTCTCCACCTGTTCGTGTTATGTCTGGCCATTTTGGGGGGACAAACGATGCACGACAGATGCTCCCCTTCCATAGCCTCCCCGACCCCGTAATCCCCCCAGCTTGAAAACACTTGTAAACAGAACTCTTGAAGCAGCACCAACTTCCCCAATACGATTTATCAAAAGATAGCGGCGCCCGACGTTATAATATCCCCTCGATAATAATTAAAAGATAGCAATAGCAGCAGAGCTCATCGCTTTATATACAAATAGTAATGTTTTGATAGCATTCCCATTTCGCGTGTCTGATGGGTCCCTGTCTGCGCATATAACAACAGTATTAACTGGATCCATCAACATCGCAATCTGCACACACTCGGAGGTTTCGTTTTGGAAGGGGGTTAATATTTCAGAAAACTCAGTTGCGGATTCCGCCGGCTTTCCCCTTTAATAACGCTTTTTAAGGGTTGTAAAATTTACAATGGCGCACTACGCGCAGTATAACTTCACGGTAAATTATTTACCGGTTGTTATGATCAAAATGTACAACAGCATTCACATCCAGTGGAATCATCATTCGCAGAACCAATTACTGTATGAATAAATAATGCACGCTCTTAAATGTAACTAATGCGGAATGTGCACATCAACGTTCTTCCCGGAATTACTATAAGATATATGATGGTTATTTTTTAAGAGTGTACCGTTTTGAAATCACACCGATGCAGAGTTACAAACGTCTTTCAAGGCATAAAAGCTTTGTATTTACATTTTTTTACATACTTTAAAGGTAAAGTGAAAACGATTTTATTTTCAATGTTGATTAAAAAAATTGGAAAACAAAATAACTTGTCATTTATCTGAATAATATGTATTTTATCAATTAGGCAAAAGGTGGCGCTTGCGTCGTCTTTAATTTATTATGTATTTTATTCTGTCGAAACTATAGTCACTAATTAAAGTCTCAGTTATATAAAAACCGTAAAAAGAGTTTCATTTGTGGATTACGATGTATAAACAAGTAGAAGTCTCCACAGTTAATAGTTTAATTAAATATATTTATAATTACTCATTTAATATTTCTTTGGGACAATTGTAATTAAGTCCCGTAATTGTTTTAATTAAATTAAGTCGAATTTAATTTTAAAAGACACCCGATCTGCAATTCAAATCGCAACAACCTATACAACTTATTCATCCATTCCGGCAGCAAATCCTAATTCAAATTTATTCTAATTAACAACTAGGGCGAAGGGGGCAAGTGTAACTAAAGTTTGAAGTGAGCATGATGAGGAATTTGTAATCTTGGCGCACCCTTGAGTCTGGTGGTGTTTGCGAGCAGGTAGTTCCCTAGCGGAGAACGCGTGCCGTCCAGGGATAACAAACGTAAGCCCTCATATGTCCGAGGATAATCTAAGGCAGAGCACGCACAACACACACACACAGAAGGGAGGCACGCACACACAAACAAACAGTAGCAGTAAAAGCGAACCGGCGCCCTTATCTAACAAGGAGGAAGGACGAAGGGCCGGCTGCTGGGAAAGGAGCGCACCGGCAAAGCGAGCGTGACCGAAAACTTGTGTTCGTCTGCGGTCCGCGGCTTATGAGGGATGAACGTGATAATCTAACTTGGCCCACCCTTTCTGTTCAACGCCGTGTAATTATCATTTAATAAAAATAATAATATCAATGAGAATAATTTTCTTTTATTTTATGAAGAAAGTGTAAATCAAAATTATATAGAAAAATAATAAAGATAATTAATTATATTAAATAAAAATGATTTGAAAATAATTAATAAATTATTTTCACATTTAGCTCTGTGACTTTTGACTTACGTTAAACAAATGCACATTAAAACAACTACTTTCCAGGCAAATATCCACGTCGGACATTGAATTACATAATGTACACCTGCTGTTTATTCAGATAATTACATTTTTACAAACATTGAGTATATCCACTAATATATATACAGAGAGGTTTTTTTATCAGTGTACATTGCAGGTATACACTACCCCTTAGTGCATACCTGCAAAAAAAAACGCGAGTCAAGCGCATTGAACCGATTAATGAGTGTATGTTCAGTTGACTATTTGGCATATGTGTGTTCAGTTGGGTGTTATAGGCAACTAAACATACATACATTAATGCATTTGACTCGCGTATTTTGCAGGTATACATAGGGGAAATGTATACTGATAAAAACAGCTCTCTGTATATATATATATATATATATACACGAGTCAAACGCATTGATGTATGTGTGTTTAGTTGCCTATAACACGCAATTGAACACACATATTCCAAATAAACAACTAAACATGCACGCATTTCGTTTGACTCTGTATACTGATAAAAAACCTCTCTGTATATATATATATATATACAGAGAGGTCTTTTTATCAGTATACATTAGGTGAAGTGTATATCTGCAAAAAAACGCGAGTCAAACGCATTGAACCAATTAATGTGTGTATGTTTAGTTGACTACTTGGCATATGTGTGTTCGGTTGCGTGTTATAGGCAACTAAACACACATACATTAATGCATTTGACTCGCGTATTTTGCAGGTATACATAGGGGAAATGTATACTTATAAAAAAAGCTCTCTGTATATGTCCTGAGCTATTGGCCGGAGGTCTTTTCGCCCGATCATTAATTATTTTCTTTAAAACATTACAAGAGTCATTTTGACTTTGAATATGGATTGCATTTCTTTGCACAAGAAGTTAGCCTAGAATTGACGATGCATTCCAGCGTGAAGCTCAATCCTAGAGCTTTCAAATAAAAAAAATATTAATGAAGTAGGTCATGAGAAAATTATGGAAATAAGTTTAAGTTCGTAACTCTTTTGACAAAGGGCGCAATGAACAGTCAAAAATATAATACTGCGATTATCTCAAAAAAGTTCTAATAATTACTTATTTTTGTGATTGTTGTCAATAATTTTAATAAGCATGATGATTCTTTCCTATAACAGCAAAATCATTAAGATCAGTTAAAAAACAAAAGAGTTATTTGACGTTTGCTACTTACACATTCGGACCTTCCCCACCATTTATTTCAAGAGTAATACAAAAAATCCGTAACATTTTTGTTTCATGAACTCATCATGATTTCAAAAAGTGTAGTTTTAGGATGCCTTTATTAGAACTTCCCACCCTTTATTTCAAGAGTAATACAAAAAAAGTCCGTAACATTTTTGTTTCATGAACTCATCATGATTTCAATAAGTGTAGTTTTAGAATGCCTTTATTAGAACTTTTTTTGAGATAATCGTAGTATTATTTTTAGACTGATCATTCCGACCAGCCTATCGGAACTTGAAAATATTTCCGAAATTTTCTCATGGTTATTTTTATTAGTGATGGGCAAAGTCGATCTTTTATTATTGCTAAATTAAGTATATTATAATTTTAAGAATGTTACTTATTATAAAAATATCAAAAATAACTTCCCATTTATTAATAAACATAAATTTGAAGTTACTTTTTCGTTTTAAATACTTAAAATGACACATTTAGTAATACTCGATTACTAATATTATTCGATTTTGCCCAACACTATTTTTTATTAACATGTTTTATATTTAAAAGCTTGAGGACTCATAGTTCCTGAGATATATCCATTAAACATTCTTATTTGGACACCCAGTACATTGTTGTTTTTTTTGTATAAATTAAAACATCTCAATTATGTTAGATTTTAACGCACACTTATTCCACCCTGTTTGTATTAACACTTCCATTCCCAATAAAGCCCGCGCCATTATTTTACAACCAACTGCACAATGAGAACCTTCTCTTTCTCATCATCACCACGAGCAGGGCACATTTTCAATATAATTTAATTTAATTTTATGGAGACCCTCGCGAGGTTTTAATATCACCCTGCGAGTTTTAGCGATGAGGAGTGCGGATATTTTTGTAGTGTTTATTGCCTTCCTGTCGCGAGCCTTATTGTATTTTTCACCAGTAAATATCTTTTACGGTCCAACAAATACGAAATAACTTTAATACCGTATGCTGGACGTGATACACACGATACAAACCGGGATCGATTGCCATAAATAAATCGCCGCCGTCCGCATTTTATTATCGTGTGCCCTATTGCAAACACACACACACACACACACAAACCAATACAAACAAGAGAAACTCGTACGTATACTTTTAAATATAACGAGGAGGTCATAATGGCGGATATATCAAGTTTGGAAAGGAAT
This sequence comes from Philonthus spinipes, assembly GCA_963082785.1. Taxonomy (NCBI): domain Eukaryota; kingdom Metazoa; phylum Arthropoda; class Insecta; order Coleoptera; family Staphylinidae; genus Philonthus; species Philonthus spinipes. Next base: position 23,990,648 of record OY720304.1, on the reverse strand, counting down.
ATAAAAGAATCCAGGGAGGAATAAAGTTAAGTTCTGAACGTTTTGAAATATATAAAAAAATATATATTAACACAAAATAAGATTATCACTTCTACAAAAAGCAACATATCTGAAACAAGGTTATTAATAATTTATTCATATTTAACATCTTAGCATCACCATTCATCAATTCATTTATGCGAATCATCAGGACAATTCAGTTAGCTAGCTTTCTTTAAATTCATTTCAGGATAAAAAAACTTCTGGTCGTTAGACCAGATAAAATAACATATTGTATTTTATTGTAATTATTTATTGTTAAAATTATCTGTATAGTCTGAATAAAGATGCGTATATATATATATATATATATATATATATATATGAAAAGCTTTAGGTAGCGTGACTCTTTGACTAATTTTTAGATAAAAATAATAACGAAAATAAGTCACACGGTCCTTCCTTAAGCCTCACGGGCCACTTAAAAAAAACTATACATTTGGCAACGCTGGATCAAACAAGTGTGCATTTATCCTGTTTATAACTACTACATCATCCGCTGGAGGTGTTGCATACACCTTTTCTTTTACAAACGAGCGTGCGTCGTTGCCAGATCTATTTTCATTAAAAGAATGCTTCTGATGAAGTTATAAAATTGTAAAAATATCCGATTTATTAATCATTTACATCAATGGAATTATACACGTGTCTAATTGATTGTTAATGCTATTGATTTTTTACAAAATATTTAAAAAACAATACTAATTTATAGTCACATATTTAAAATTCCGAAGACCTCATGAGCCTCAATGAAGAACCATACAACATTTTTTTATTTGGATTTTCTATTAAAAATGAATTAATGAATTGAGTTACCTGAAGGTTTTCACTCATTTTATGTACACCTTGTATATTAATATTTATAATAATAAAAAAATACATATTTTATTTACTGACGAAGTATAAATCCCGAAATACGAGTCTGCAGATGGCCTTATATTACGAAAGCTTGTTTGTTCTTCACATTAAATAATCTCGAAAAAAAGAAAAAATGTTGCCTTAACATCACTTGTATTTTTTTCTAAATATCCATTGTGTATTTCAGACTAGCGGGGTATTTACCCGAGAAGTAGTTAGAAATAATAATTACTTTATTAACGGTAAACACGTTTTATAAAATATTAAAAAATGAAAACTCAAACCAAAATTAAAATAATTATTTCAATAGAGGTTTTTTTAAGTACTTTAACTTTAACTTTATTTTACAGAATTCTCCATTATAATTGATTACATTATACAATAATTTACATATTTGTATATAATCAGGTAAGTATTCCTAAACTATTAATAATTAATAAGTAAGATAAGTGCATTCCCAAACGGTTCAAAGAATTGATTCAGTGTTGCTTATGACTTCACAAACTAACATCTACGGGTATATAATTACATAATGGAAACAATAATTTACCTATATTATATTATATTATATTATATTATATTATATTATATTATATTATATTATATTATATTATATTATATTATATTATATTATATTATATTATATTATATTATATTATATTATATTATATTATATTATATTATATTATATTATATTATATTATATTATATTATATTATATTATATTATATTATATTATATTATATTATATTATATTATATTATATTATATTATATTATATTATATTATATCATATTATTTTTTATTAGTCAAAAAGTTATAGTAGCTAAAGAGAAAGTAATTAATTACAATAGAAACGAGTTTTCACTCACGTAATTTAAAATATGACAGAAGCTAAAAGAAAAATATTTGATTAATAATTATTTTCAAATTCTTTTTTATTTAATTTAACTAATTAATTGTTCAATTGCGTGGTTAAATTATTTTCAAATTTATTTTTGTTTAATTTCTGCATATTCATTATTAATATTTTCAACCGTGTCAATTTCTGTCCTTCCCTCACAATTTTGGTCACGTAATTGGTTTGCCACAATAGTGTACAGTTGCAGCCATCTGAGTGGAAATTATTAATGAGCTGTGCAGCCGAGCAATGATAGCGAAAATTATTTGCAAGTGCCGAGGATTCGATTTGTTATTCAAATCATTGTCGTGCCGTTAGAACGCATGGGCGGGAGAGAGCCTGGCTTTCGTGCTCCAGCCAATGAATATTTAATTTCATTATCTCCGTTAATATTAAAAAATAACTACAATTTTTGTTTGGATAATAATTGGGTTAATGTATAAATACTACTTTAAATTCAATAAGCGAAAAGATAAAATATGATTGATTGTAATAAAAAAAGGATTTATTCACATGATCACAGTTATTTTAAAAAAAAATACAAGAAAAATGAAAATAACTAATAAAATGGCAGAAAGACCCAAGGTCGATAGCCCGGACAGACTAACAAAATATTTATTCTTGTTAAGTAAATATAAATGTATGTATAAGCTTATGTAATGTTGTCTGAATAAAGATGTTTGTATATATAACTAATAAATTATTCGCTCTACTCTACTACTTCTCTAAATGACTCAGTAGCTAGTGACATTTTAGAAGTAGTTGTTTAAATGTACATTTGTACTTTAAAACAAATGTACATTACGTAAGGTAAGTCAAAATATCACAGTAGCCAAAGAGGAAATAATTTAGTAATTATTAAATAAATTGTGTTAAGCCTCGCAAGGTCGCTTTCACCGACCTTCCAAGAAGTGCGACCACCCCCATGGTGTTTACCGGATGCGTCCCTATTTTGAAGGGATAATAAATTGCGTCCGTAGCCACCCGGGCGAGAGAGAGTTTTTTTGTAAATATGTAGTTTGGTTTTCTAGTTTTAAGTCACTTTTTGTACAAACGTTGTGGAGAGCAGATCTCGAATATAAAATCAAAAATACTCCGTTGAAATTCATTTTCACCCCGAAAGTGCTTAACTAGACTGCTTACAACAGTCCGCGGTGTAATTGATGGAAATAATCCCATAATTACCCCATCAAATTGTTTTTATTTAATTTATTTTAATTTATGATTAATATATTTTTCTATAAGTTGAGTTTAATGCTATATTTTTAAGAAATAATTATATCAGTGATTAATAATGAGTGCTTAGCACTCTAACGAATAAAAATAAAAGATAAATATGGAATAAAAAGATGTTCATTGTTATTAAATAAAATATTAAAAAAAAATCATTAGAATATAATATCTTGTGTATTATATTAATAAAAATAAAAATAATAATAACAAATTGTACGCAACATAGTTTACAGTATCAATTTAATAACGCAAATCTATCGAAATATTGCCGAATAAAGACATTTTCCTAAAATAAATCTCATTTTCATAAAAAAATTGAAAGCAATGAAAAACAATAAAAATATCCAGATATTTTTACAAATTCAGCTTGAGAATTCAAAAAGATCGACGGTGTATGTCGATCTTTACAGTATCCAGATATTTTTATTGTCTTAAACTTTTGTTTGGATTACTTTTTCATTGCTTTCAATTTTTTTTTATGAAAAATGCGTATTTTTCTTAGGAAAATGCCTTTATTCGGCAATATTTCGATAGAATTGCATTTGTTATTAAATTGATGCTGTAAACTATGTTGCGTACAATTTGTTATTATTATTTGTAGTATTTTTAGTTAGCAGTAATATCCGGTCGATAGCCCATGACAGACTACTAACCCATCAATATGTATTGTAAATATAATTTATAGAAATAAATTTATATAATAGAATTGTAATTCTGCTGTTTGAATAAACATGTTTATAATATGTTGATATATATAAAAATATCTAAATGCTTTATTTAAATCATTTTTAGTACATATAAAATGGCAAAGATTACGGAACAAAAAAAAACACATTTTCTAAGGATAATTTGCTTTTTTTCGTGGATATTAAAAAGCCTGCCAGTGATACTGTAAAGATCGACATACACCGTCGATCTTTTCGAATTCTCAAGCTGAATTTGTAAATGATTGTAATGATATAAATATAGTGATGTAATTTAATTTAACTCTCAGAAATAAATAAATGTCTCTATATATTTAAGAGAGGATTGGAAAAATATTTCAAACAAAAGTTTTATGCCCGTTTAAAACTTTTTTAATTACACATATAATAGGGGAGATAATGACAAAAATTATATTTCCTTAGGAATTGGCCATAAAACACAATCCCCCATACTTGAAATTAATCAATCGAATAATAATAGTAATAATATATGCACAATACATTTTTTATCTTATTAGTACTAAAATGGCTATCGACCATCGGTCTTTCAGCCAGAAGTCATTGACTTTTATATCATATCCATCTTTTAGATGTTTATGAGAGATGGGATGAATCAGAGCCTATTAATTACACAGGAAGAAATGTTGAAAATGGGGATTTCTAAATCCCAGAGTCCGCACAGGAGATTTCATTCACCTACGAGCAATCGTGATGTCACGAGTCCTCCGAGATGCATACGTGCGACATTTCGGCATGTATATTTAGTAGGCTCTGAATGCATGTATGAATAGTGCTTTCATGATAGCGTGTTATTTGGATTTTTTTAGATAGAGTAGGCTTAAAAGGTAAGACTACCCACCACAAACTTTCTCCTGCAGGATAACGATGTGAGACGAGGTAGCAAGAAAGACGGATAAAAAATAGACCATTTTCAAAAGCAACAATCCGCCTTTATTAATTAAGATGCGTTATTCGTTTAAATAGAGACATCATTTGATTTATGTTTTAAAACCCAAAAACTATTGGTTGCCCTTTCGATGTAATTCTTCTTAATATATATTTTTCACATTTTTGTCTATCTTTTAAATATACGAAATTTTATTTGAGACAGCATTCATTTTATCCGTGCATATGTAAAAAAAACACTGCAGTTGGAGTAGAAGAGGCAAAAAAATGTTCATCGATACCGATATCTCTCATTCAACCTAAGTGGGACAGATAGAAACCGAGGATTAAAGGCAATTTTTTGCAATAATTGGGACATTGTTTGGGATATTGGTAGTAATAATAATAATCTATATTTGTCCGGAGGCACCAACATGGAAAAATATTCTATTCTATAAATATAATGTTTGCGAGAAAGTGTTGCTATCAAAAGCTCTATTCGCAGGGAATGAAAAAATTACGTATACAATATAAAAACAAATTACAATTTTTTTCTTAGTTTTTTTTGAACAACTAATGTTCATTAATTAATTAAAAATATAATTAATTATTTAACCACCATTTGTGATTTAGTTCTACACTGCTGATTAATCGATTTATGCAATAATCCAAAATCAACAGTTCCAAATATATTTATTTATGTGCAAAGAGTATGGGGTAATTTATATGATTCATGAATTTGTGTTATTAGTGGATTGAATTGCAAAACATACTATAACCTAATTACAGGACGAATTTAATCAATTATCGCCCAATACAAATTAATTGTTATAAACAATCATTCTGAATTCCCGAACAATCCCAATAATGTAAAACACGCGCGGCTATATTTAACATTGCAATTTCGGAGAATCAATAATTGGGAGAGATGTTTAAGTATTTTTTTAACACAGAGTCTATTAATTATTTTTTTTATTTATCTGAATTGATTATACAATTATCTTTATTAATATAGATATTTATACACGTATAGAGTAAGGTCTGTTTTTTATACCTTTTTTATATTATTTTGAAATCTACCCATCACAGCTTCTAGTCATTTTTAATAATTTAAGAATTTTAGAATTTTTAACTTTTATCAAGTTATTATTTGTCTGGTGTTTATCTTTTCAATCTAACGAGGAATGTTTTCATTTATTAATATAATTTTAATTCCATATTTATATTGTATTCATTCATACATTCATTTTCATTTTAAATTCTAGCCGTTTTGTATATTAAGTTTATTTATCCGTTTTACTATCAAGCTTTGCTTATAAGATATAGGTTGTTCTTTTAATTTATTGTATATTTTATTATATTTATATATGTAATTAATCTTTGTAGATCTGTGTAAAAGGAGATTCTGTCAATAAAGAAAGGTATAATTCTTTTTTTTTAATTTTATTAGTACTTGAATGGCTATCTACCATGGGTCTGGATCTGCAGACGCGTGTTTCGGGATTTTAATTGTAATTATATAAGTCAGTGCTGTACTGATGAGGAATGAAATCCCGAAACACGTGTCTGCAGATGGCCTTATGTTACTTTTTTTGCATTAAATATTTTCGAATTAAAAATTGTTGCATTATACAATATGTTATTGTTTGCAACAACAAGAATCCATTATTGTACATTTATTTTAAAGTACTTACGTAACATAAATCAAAGTTTCAAAGTAGCTAAATTTTATTATTTCTCAAAATAGACAAATGTCCATTATTGTACATTTATTTTAAAACATAAAAAAGTTTCACAGTAGCTAAATATTATTTTCAATTTGTGTCTCATTAATCACTTGGTAAAACATTTTAGTAATGTTGGGGATTGTTAAGTAAGTTTCACTTGGTTTGTTTTATACGCAAATGAAACTTACTTAACAATCCCTAATATTACTAAAATGTTTTACCAAGTGAATATTGCTAAATATTATTATTTCTAATTTTTTTATTTAATAATTTAAATCTATGTATTAACTCGAGTAGCAAACTACCATTCAGTAGCACTCTCTGCGAAAATCCGCGCCTTGTTTATGAATGGCGTTAATTTAAATATATAATTACTTAACATGAATATTAAATTCCTGTTGTATATTATTCAATAAAAATATTACCCTAATTTATTTGCTCATTTCGTACAGGGCTTTACTTAAGGAAAGGAAAAATATTTTTCCTACTCTGACTGTTATTATTTACATCTGGAGTAAATTAAAACAACTCCTTAATTCAATTCATTCCGTTACTTTTATGAATTAATTTATACGAGCGCCCCGACGACATAAATAATGAATAAAATGAAATAAAACACGGCCACCCTTTATCATTGCCAAAGGCGAGAAGCGAAAAGGAGAGCATAAGATATAAATAATTCTTATTTACGTTTAACAAAAGATAATGTTGTTTGAGTAGTAAATTAATTTTGTAAACGAAAAGTGTATTTTAATGGAGTTTGCTCATCGATTTTTATGTGTTTACAAATAAGACTTTGAAATGTTGTTGTGAGTATAAGAAAATCAAAAGGAAAAAATAATAAAATATGTAAATGATATCAAATAAAGGTTTATTTTAAATAATAATATCACAAAAGGATGAGAATTAAAAAAAAATCGTGCTACCAAACTAGCGAATTTTCGTGATTATTATCTAGCAACTAGTTTTCAAAATTATTCGTAATTATTTTCAAACTTACCAAAATCTCGTATGTGATTGTTAAATTATTTTTGTTGATACGAAAAAAAAATGTCAAAGCATTGTAGAGGAAAAAGTTCTCGATCATATAGTATAACTACTATTTTTGATAAATTTCCAAATTAAATGCAATAATCAACGATTTTTTATGTAAGTGTTGTTTAATGTTAATTACTTATTATTATTTATTATTTACAATACATATATGTAACACATTTAAAATGGCTATCGACCAGAGATCCTTGAGCCAACAATTAATATATTTATACAGAGAGCTTTTTTTATCAGTATACATTTCCCCTATGTATACCTGCAAAATACGCGAGTCAAATGCATTAATGTATGTATGTTTAGTTGCCTATAACACACAACTGAACACACATATGCCAAATAGTCAACTAAACATACACACATTAATCGGTTCAATGCGTTTGACTCGCGTTTTTTTGCAGGTATACACTTCCCCTAATGTATACTGATAAAAAAATCTCTCTGTATATATATTTATATAATTTAATGAAAATTACAAATATTTAATTAATATCTCTTAATTGGCTATTGTGGGCTTTTTATAAATAATTAATATTTCTTGAATAACTTTCTCACTTATCATTTGGTGAAACATTTTGAATATTAAAAGGTAAAAAATGTAAAATTAAAACAAAGCAAGTGATTTTAATTTTACATTATTTACCTTGTAATTATTAATATTATAAAGTTATTTGAACATTGGGTAAAGTTATTATTTTAATAATATTTAATTTATTACAGAAAATATCTCAAAGATAATTTAAAAAAGTGTCGGTTCGATCCGACTGCGGATGTTGGAAAATGGTCGCTGCCGGATAAAAGTGGGTGTATGTGTGCGGTTGCCGGTGTGAGGGTGGGTGAAACTATAAATTTAATTCCAGGCCACCACGTACGTATAGGAAAACACGTGCGCGACGGATTATTTATTATTATAATGCAAAATCGAAATTATTGCGGTCGGTGGGTTGCCGGCTTCCCGCTTCCGCGTTCGACCGCATAAATTTATTAAGTTCGAAGATGGTAGATTTAAATATGTGGCTTTACCCATTTTACTCAATACCCACACCCCTACTCATAAACCCACATACACGTTTGTGTTTATGTTATGTATGTTGATTAAATGGGGATAAAATTATTACATATAAATATTTAATTATACAATTTATTTTAAGAAAACACAAATAGGCTCAATATTTTATTATTAATGAATTTTCTGTTAATTTAATATTTAGAAATAAAAGAATAAATGTGAAAAATAAATTACTCTTTGCTCGCATCACTGTTATTTATTTTTGTGGTTATAGTTTCGACCTATTCGGTCATTATCAAATGTTACAATCAGTAAGGAATAACAGTCTTTCTATTTTGTGATCAATCACTTCACGTAAACTCGAAAATATACAGTTACAAATGTTACAATGATGACCAAATAGTCATGTAAATAAATAACATTAATACAAGCAAAGTGTATTTTATTTTTAACATTTATTCGTTTAATTAATCATGTATCACAAAATAATAGCCTTCACAATCAAACATTTAGAAATAAATCAGTAAATAATGTAATGCACTATATTGTAACAAAGACTCAATAAAACACTTTTAACTTTGTTTGCACAACTATTTTTTATTATTTAGTGACTATAGTTTCGACAACATTAGCGTGTCACTATCAAACTAAGACTCTTAGTTTGATAAAAGTGTTTTATTGAGTTATAATAAACCATGTACAACCAAGTGGAAGCCTTAAAAATTAACAAGTTTTGGAACAAAGAGTTTAAAAACCTTTACACTAACTCAAGTACTAGCATATTTAGTGCATTTAGACGCAACAAAATAAATAACTTGCAAGGAATGACCTACTGAATGGATTTTAATTATTTATTTAAATTACATTTAACAACACTTTGCTAAATACAAAAAATTACAATTTAAATGATATAAAAAAACAACTAAGGATTAAAGACCAACTGACTGATTTTTTAGTAACATTTCGAACAATTTCAATACATTTGGAAAGTAATCGATGGTTGAGGCTTTTACTTGATGAAACTCCATAATACACTTGTAAATGAGAAAACAGTTTTTTTTATTAGTTTATAGTTTCACAAAAATTATTGTAGAGACATTAATTAAAGACATTAATCATCTGTCTGATGATGCCACTGTGTTGGGAAAACAATTGTAGCAGCAACAAATTTTGTGAAACTTAAGAAAAAGTTGTTTTATTTACAAATAAAACATTTGGATAGGATTTTTAAACCAATATAAAACAACGACTATAATGAAAATCACTTTAACCAAAAAAAAAAAAAAAAACTGGTACGGTTCATTTTATAAAACTTCTTTAATTCATCCAATGGACAGTTCAATAGATGAGATAGATTATTACTCGATTTTACACTCTGGTAAAATTTTCTCGCCAGGCCATGATAAAATCCCTAGATCCGTCCGGACGAAATCCATCATTGAATCCCAATAATATTTCAGTATTTTTAGTCCCACCAATACTTCCCTTTCAAATGGCAGAAAGGAATAATTGTCTGCATTTCTAAACTCAAGAACACAAATGCGGAATGGAAATTATTTACCACTCTAGCAAAAATTATTTTTTACTACTGTTCAATCCACGAGCGTATTTTTAGCAAAGTTTTTGATTGTAGACGATTGCATTATTGAAGACAGAACATTGAATATGATCGAATATTTCAATTGAAAAAACTTGGACTGCCGAAGACAGAGCATTGATTATTTGCAAAAGAAATATTGTGGATTTTATTATTAAGACCAGATTTTTAGTAAAAATTTCGATTGAAGATTGGGTTATTAAAGACAACATTTATTATTGAAAAAAAGTTGATTGAAGAAAATCCAATTGTATTGTCGAAAGTAATTATTAAAAAAAAATCGGAAGGTTTTCGATTGGATTATTAAATATGACCATAATTTCGATTGAATTTACAAAAGTTTTTTTATTGTAGAATATTTTATTATTATGATCATATTATTAGCGAAGATTTCAATTAAAAAATCGGATTATTGAAGACAGATTTTGATTATTAAAAATGATTTCAATTAAATAAAAGTAGATTATCATTATTGTCGAAAGTAATTATTCAAAAACATTGGGAAAGTTTACGATTAGATTATTAAATATGACCATAATTTCGATTGAAGAAAATTTGACTGCTCAAGACAAAACATTGGTTATTTACAAATGTTTTTTATTGTAGAATAATTTATTATTTTGATCATATTATTAGCAAATATTTCAATTAAAGATTGGATTATTGAAGAGAGATTTTGATTATTAAAAATGATTTCAATTAAATAAAATTAGATTATTAGAAACAGGGCATTGTTTATTGAGAAATATTTGGAATGAAGAAGATTGGACTGCTGAAAAAAAGCAGTAATTATTGGAGAAGATTTTAATTCAAGAAGACTGGTTTGTTAGAGATCGAGTATCCTTTAAATCTTACATAATATGCAAAACGAGAAAATCACAAAACTAATAAAAAAATGCAACTCATATCGATATGCCTGACTTTTTTAGGCTACTGAGCTATTATGCAATATTTTATTGATATGCAACAGCAGGTGTACATTATGTATTTCAATGTCCGGCGGGGTATTTACCCGGGAAGTAGTTGTTCTAATGTGCATTTGTTTAACGTACTTACTTAACGTAAGTTAAAAGTCACAGAGATAAATGTGGAAATAATTTAGTAATTATTTGCAAATCATTTTTATTTAATATACTGAGCTATTTTTTGCACTTAAATAAAATGATCCTCTTCGATTAGTTTCTCATTAGGCGTAAAACATGATGTATATGTTAGGTATTATGTATAAAAACACATTTCACAGTTATTTATTGTCTTTTCCGACTAGTTTCGGTTTACAAAGCCATTATTAAAAGAATATACATATATATTCGATTTAAAAATGATAACTTTGTATGGGCGTTTGTATTTGGGACACCCTAAATATATTTTTTAACGAAAACTAGTTTAAAATATTAATCGACCTGTCTCGAGCACTTTGTTTTATAATAATCACCAACACTTTAAATGATTTTGTTTCTTACATTATGGATGCACCGTATACAGAATATTTATTCTTAGACTTCACAAACTATACAAGGTGTACAGAAAATGAGTGAAAAGCTTTAGATAGCGTGACTCTTTGAATAATTTTTAGATAAAAATATTAACGAAAATAAGTCACACGGTCCTTCCTTAAGCCTCACGGGCCACTTAAAAAAACTATACATTTGGCAACGCTGGATCAAACAAGTGTGCATTTATCCTGTTTATAACTGCTACATCATCCGCTGGAGGTGTTGCATACACCTTTTCTTTTACAAACGAGCGTGCGTCGTTGCCAGATCTATTTTCATTAAAAGAATGCTTCTGATGAAGTTATAAAATTGTAAAAATATCCGATTTATTAATCATTTACATCAATGGAATTATACACGTGTCTAATTGATTGTTAATGCTATTGATTTTTTACAAAATATTTAAAAAAACAATACTAATTTATAGTCACATATTTAAAATTCCGAAGACCTCGTGAGCCTCAATGAAGAACCATACAACATTTTTTTTATTTGGATTTTCTATTAAAAATTAATTAATGAATTGAGTTACCTGAAGGTTTTCACTCATTTTCTGTACACCTTGTATAAAAATTAGAATAAATATTTTACTATTTGTCTGTGATTGAAGGATATATTCTTAAGTAATTTTTCTCTTTACACAAAAAATAAGAGTTTATATATATATTTTTTTTTTTTCTTAGATTACTTAAAATGACAAAAATATGACTAATTATGTTTTATTTCTAAAATCTGTTTATTTTTTGATAAGCTTAAAAAGCTCGCTTCAACTTCAAAATTGTTATCACTCACTTCCTTTCATCTCATACAAGAAACGTTGGCGCATTCTTTTCCGACAGTAATTGAAAGACATTTAATTACACCTTAAAGAATTTATGACGAGAGGAGGGGCGCAGAAGCAACGCAGAGGGGTATGAAGGGAGGTCCGAGAGTTCAGAAAGTTGTTAAAATCTGCTTTAACTAAAGCGATACTTCATAATGCGCCCCGAGATTAGTCCGGGATTATTTTTCCGCCGGGGAAATCCCATTCCTTCACAGCCGAATACTTGCCTTGCTTCGCCCGCTCGCGTGTTTTCATTATTTTTAAAACAGTTTTGTTTCAACTTTCATTTCAGGAAAAAAAAAATGATAATAATAAACTCGCGCTTAATAATAGTAAAAAACAACAAGTTCAAGTTCAGGGCGTTTAATCAAAGTTGTTGCGAATAATTATTTTCTTTTGTGTATTTTTTTTTTGCTTTCTCCAAATTAAATATGTGTATATTGAAACAGTAATAGATTTTGATTGAATATCTTTCATTGCGGGTTAATTGATAAATTAATTCGTCATATTGAAAAAGTAAACATTTTTTATTTAAAAAAAAAAGCAAGCTCAAAAACACTAATTTTCCCACTATTTTATAAAATATATAATGAATCCAACCTTAGTCAAATTATTACAGTAACATACGAATATAATTTATTTATGTATTTTCGTGTTTTTTTTTTATATATATAGAAAATCTTTATTTCTGAGAAATACCTTAAATTACATTACAATCATAAACCTCTAGTTAAGCCTCAGAAAATGGCTATCGACCATCGGTCTTTCTGCCTTTGTTTATTTATTTTTCCATAATTTTTTTCTCATTGTGGTACCTCCCACCCTAGATGGATGCACTCTGCAAAAAAAAATTAACCCAATTGGTAGGATTTCTTTTCATCTACCCTACCATAAAATCTTCTAATTTTGAGCCTCGAAAACAAAAAATCCGCATCTGTGTTACGAAACACATCCCACCCTACCAATTCGGCTTCCTCGAAGAAAGTACCATAATCGGGAGAATTGTGCCTCGAAAATAGAAAATCCGCAGTCCTTTAAATCCAGTATCTCTTCATAGGTCATTTTCACCTGGGTCCCTTCACTAGTTTGGCACCTCTCTCTGCCCATAGGACGTCATATCCTTGACAGCGCTGGACATTCGTGAAGAATGTGTCTCATCTTATTTATTACACACTCTGCGTAGATCCTCCCCATATATACATAGTCTTGGGAGGTGTTTCCGGAAGTCGTAATGACCAGTAATGTACCCGGTTAATATTCTTGTGTGGGCTATTGAATTTCTCAGGAATTTTCCTGCCTTTTTACAGTCTGGTTTGAAGAGGTAAGTTTTCGTTTCGGCTGCATCTTGGTATTTTTCTCCGTCTTTCCTTTCATGTTTCTCTAGGGCAAATGCTCCTAAAGTAAAATTTATATTTAATATTAAACAGTTTCTTCTAAATTTATTGTTTACTTGAAGAAACTGTTTAATATTAAATATAAATTTTACTTTTCGATCAACAAACATGATCAGAAACATGTGGAAAGATAAATAAAAATACCAACATGCAGTCAAATAATCTTATCAATTAAAAAAGAAAATATGAAAATTTTAACAATTTTTACTAATTATTAAAAAAATCATTCAAATTATACCGTTGTAATTCAACCAGATATTTCAAGAAAAATATTTTTCATATTTGTATGTCTGCTTGATATGCAATTGTCTATAATTATGTATTTTAATACAAGAATATTTTGTTCTTTTCCAAATAATTGTAGTTTATAATTGAGATAACGCTATTCTATTAGTAAGTTATTTGTAATCTTGTCTACACCTTGTAATATATATTGTTGAACTAGATATTTGTAACACCATAAGAATTTAAAACATTCCTATTTCAAGTATATCTGATGTTTCTATATATTTTCCTTAAACAGCTATATTTTGATTTTTTTTAATACAATTATGTATCAATCATCAAAAATATATTATATAAGCCTTGTAAAATGAAAAGAATTAAATAATTTATATACCTTAAAATACGCTACTCAAGACATTCTTATACTTTTAAATTACCCATGTCACGTATCAAAACTCTATTATTCAATATTTCTACCTTTCCACTCGCACAGTTCAATACCTATACATTCCGGAGCAGCAGCATCTCCTCCCTTTCCGTTCCGTTCCTTTCCTTTCATGCCGCTCCGTCGGCGAAACGGCGGGGCGAACCATCCCTCTTCTTTTCCTTTGGAAATCTGACCAGCAAACAACATTAACAAACTTTGACAGGCTGATAGAACTGATAGAAGCGGACGTGGTTGTAGGGCGAGAGGAAGGGGAAGGGGGACAGGAAGGGTCGGATCAATGGTACATTCGCAACTTCAAATACACTCCAGTTATTACGACATCTTGCAGTTATGGCCGGTCCTCCGTAATAACATTGCGGATATTTCACGAGGTTCGAATATAGGATGCGTTTATTTGTGGGTGAATGAATGCTTGCATTTCATTAAGTAACTTACAGCTAAAGATTAATAATGACTTGTAATGAACACTCAGAGAAGTCTAAATTAATTATTATTAAATGAAAAAGAATTTGAAAATAATTTATAAATTATTTCAATGAGGCAAAAAGACCAGCAGTGCCTCTACAATAAATTTTGTGGAACTTAAAAAACTGTTGTTTTATTTACAAATAGAAATTTCATATTTACCCACAAACATGATCTTCATACATTTTTAACATGATTAAAAATAGAACAATTCCTAATTTCTCAGCGCGTATTCATGATTCGTCCGCATGAATCTTATTAAATTTCTGAATCCTCACTGATTTTATTGCGATATTTCCCGTGGCATATTTATGCGTCGTCGTGAGATATTACCTCGGTCATTAATTAAAAGTAAACAGCGACGCTCTATGGGGAAAATCTATAAATTAATTACGTACCCGTAATTCAGCACGTATTTTATCAATGTATCATGTAAACTTCATGAATAAATCTTTGAAAAATCGCGCGCCGCAGCCATAATTAAAAATTTGCATTATAATACAACAAATATTCGAAAACATTAAAGAATTACTAAGCTAATAAGACAAAAACGTATACCAAGAGGGTTTTAATTTATTTAACATAGCAATATTTTTAATTAAAAAAGAACAAATCAATATAAAAAACATTGCATGAATGTTACATACATTTTTAATGATGTTTTATAGCTAATCTTCTTTATGTTAGTTGATGGTTGTGGAGACTTTAATTATTTAAATAATAATAGAAAGGACAAGTATTTTTATTTAAATAATGTTTTATAGCATTGAATTCTCTCTAATTAACCACTAACGAAAGCTTAAATCTTAACTATATTAATATTAATTAATATAAACAATAAGAATACTTCGTCAATTATTTAGATTTATAATTGACGAAGGATTCTTATTATTTATATCAATTAATATTTCTAATAATAATAAGAATTGACATTGGAAACTTATTATTTATATTAATTAATATTTCTAATAATAATAAGAATTGACATTGGAAACTTATTATTTACATTGATTATTATTTCTAATATTTAAAAATTGGTAATTCAACTTTAAAACTAAGACGAATCGCATATTTTCAGTTATTTAAATAAGAAAAAAAAAATAATAAAAATGAGTCCGAACACCACCAGTCGATAGTGTCCGTGAACTTAGCAGATCAACTATTAGTAGATAAAAATTGTATGGGAGTTCTACACGCATGCAGTCGAGTTCTATAGTTCCTGATAGGTACAGTCATAGTTCCGGCGAATTAAGCCCAAAAATTAAGTTGTAAAAATGATCTGCTAACATCGCGTAGCAGATCATTTTTTTCTAAATCTACTTAAAACAATAAAAAAAAACGATTAATTTAAATCCTCCAAATAGTTCTCTGATGATTACAAAATAGTTCTGTTTCTACTAATTAGTTATAGTTAACTAAATAATTAACTATTAAAAATATACAAAAGCACAATATAAGTTTGAATCATTTATTTTTGCTAATATTGGATTATTATACCGAAATACACTTATTGTCTAACCAAATACATTTTTTTGATAATTATCGATTGTTTGTAAAATAAATCACTTACATACATAAACATTTTTATTTTTGAGATTGGAATATACAATTACAATACAATATCTAACAATACACTAACATATTAAATAAAAATGATTTGAAAATAATTAATAAATTATTTCCACATTTAGCTCTGTGACTATTGACTTACTTACGTAAGTACGTTAAACAAATGCACATTAAAACAACTACTTCCCGGGCAAATACCCACGCCGGACATTGAATTACATAATGTACACCTGCATCATCTGCATCATTTTTATTTAATATATTTAAATAACTTGTGACCAAGTAGAATGAATACTGTTTTCTATTTATATTTATAAATACACTAACGTTCACAATATATTTCCAACTCTGAAACTGTAAATCACTTATTTTTATTGATTTATTTTACAAACAATCGATAATAATTTTTAAAAAAGTATTTAGTTAGACAAGAAGTTTATTTTTGTATAATAAACCAATATAACATAAAGTAAAATTAAAATGTATAATTTTAATTCGCCAATATTAGCAAAAATAAATGATTGAAACAAATATGGTATTTTGTAAATTATTTTTTTTTTGTAATGAAATATTATGGACTACATCAAAAAAATACCCTCTGGTCTGAAAATTTATACAATAAATGAAAAATGTTTGTCATATTAAAACAAGGTATTCCATACCTGAAGATATTTTTTCGATGTAGTCCATAATATTTCATTACGAGAAAAAAACATTTAAAAAATACAATATGAATATTTGAATCATTTATTTTTACTAATAGTGGGGAAATTAATTTCTGCATTGTGAATAGTAACAACTACAGCAATATTCGGAAAAAAATATTAAGCGGCAATTTCCAGCGCTGAAAAACGCGGACGCAAATTACGGAACATATTTCAACGAAACACTGCGCGTTTTCCTATTAAGCTTGAGGAACGGGATTTTAAATTTCGCAAAAGCGCAACTCATCTCCCACTTTTTAATTGCCCGCATTTGTTTCGTTGCAGGTAAAGAGAAGGTTATAATTACATTAATCACAAGCTTGCTCTAGTTATTTGCTAAAAAAAAAAAAAAAAAAACAGAAAAAAAAAGTATTAACTATGGGTACTTTTCTATTCCATTATCAATATCAAGCTGAACAACCCTATACTTAAATGCAATTTTGTAAATTTTAAATTTTGAAAAATCAATATTGTTAGAAGTAATTTTATGACATTACGACTTTCATTTCAGCATAGTTATAAAATGATATTTTTCAAATTTATTTCTACAGAGAGAGATTACCTTTCGTAATAAAATGACACAAACGGATTATTTAAAATGTTTTTACTTAACATAGGAATATTTTTTGTTTGAACGCACATTTCAAAACATAATAATAATATTTATTTAAAAACAGGACTTCAAATAAAAATTCTTACTATTAAGATGTATTAATAGTAAGAATTATGCTACAAAATGAAACAGACCGAATTTTTATTTGAAGTTCTGTTTTTAAATAAATATTATTATTATGTTTTGAAATGTGCGTTCAAACAAAAAATATTCCTATGTTAAGTAAAAACATTTTAAATAATCCGTTTGTGTCATTTTATTACGAAAGGTAATCTCACTCTGTAGAAATAAATTTGAAAAATATCATTATGCTACAAAATGAAACAGACCGAATTTTTATTTGAAGTTCTGTCTGAAAAATACAATAAATTAAAATATTAAATGAAATAAATATGAATAAATTATTAAAAATCAACCAATAAAAAACAGATTAGATTGAATAACTGTAAATTCTCGACCACTTTCGGGTTTTAGCCCATTTCAAGATAATATTAAATTTCACGGAGTTGTTGTAACTTTCATATATTCAATATCAATTTAAATATTCCGCCAAATTGTATGGCGTCTGAAGGTGAATAAGACGTGCGAATGATGACGTGGCATCTCGAAGACATATATAGCCATATGATCATTCATATTTTTTTATTAGACCCGGTGGAGCACAGAATTGGAAATTGAGCACCTGATTTTCCTCTCGATAATTTTAAAAAATCATTCTGATCAAAATCATAGTTAAAAATAAAATTATTATTTTTGAAAAATCAAGCTGATTAAAACCATTGTTAAAAATAAAATTATTATTTTTGAAAAATCAAGCTGATCAAAACGATTGTTAAAAATAGAATTATTATTTTTGAAAAATCAAGCTGATCAAAACCATTGTTAAAAATAAAATTATTATTTTTGAAAAATCAAGCTGATCAAAACCATTGCTAAAAATAGAATTATTATTTTTGAAAAATCAAGCTGATTAAAACCATTGTTAAAAATAAAATTATTATTTTTGAAAAATCAAGCTGATTAAAACCATTGTTATAGGAGGCAAATTTTAATTAATAGTAATTAACTATTGACTGCTTTGCAGCTTAACCTACAAGATTAAGTAAAATTATTAATTTAAAAAAATCAGTTGATTAAAATCATAATTAAAATCGTTTCTTTTTTTGTTCAGTGCATGGAAGGTTTTATTTTTTTGTATAAGTTTATTTATTTTAAATATTTTTATTTTGTTTTCTTGTTTGTTAGGATTTTTTAATATTTCTACGCAGTGCCTGTCAAATTGTAGCTTGTTCTGTTCTCTTCCAGATTAGAAAATTCAAAGCTGTTAAGTATATGTGGAACTGGATGAACTCACCAGGAGGGAGGTCCGACTAGCACAGGATTTATTTTTAATTTTCAGCTACAAAGGGAAAGCCATTAATACAAAATCTTATTTTCTTTGAATTAAAACCTAATTTGATATTAATCAGCTTAAAACATATAACAGCAATTAAACAGGCCCTTCCCTAACACACAAACGAGACTTCCACGAGGTATATCAAAGCAAATAAGCCAGGCTGTGTAACATTAATTCCTCTCGGATGAAATTCACGAAATACGAAATCAATTAATATGAGAAATTAACAGGTATATGGCGGAGGCCCAATTTCCCACAAGAACCATATAAAGGGGGGAGCCGTTAAAACAGGGAGAAAGGCTCCCGGCCCCCGGGGAAGGGGGTGCGGGTCGACATTAGTTTATGGCCGTTGATGTATTTGTACAGCGTGTGTATATTCCGACCAGCCTCAATTTACCTCACTGCCGACTCGCGCGAGTTTATAATTTAATAGTTCCTACTGTGTGGGTGTAATTATCGCCACAAAGTTACAACCGCGCGATGAATTTTATGAGCTGCAAGTTTACCACAAGGAGTTTTCGTGTATGAATGTGTTAAATATTTAATGCTGATGGATATTACTGATGGTTTCAAGATTTTTTATGACGACTTTTACATGAAGTCAAATGAAATTATATAAAAAAAACATTACAGAACAGAATTTTTAAAATTTATTAACTTATTACTTATTTAATTTCAATCTATATTGCTACTGAATATGGAAACGTATATTTAGTAAAATAAAACTTCACAGTTAGTTCATAAATGATTATAAACGAATGCGTGAGGTAATAGAAAAGAAAAGGATTATAGAATAAATCTTTTTTTTTCTATTACTATTATTTCTATTACTATTATTATTATTACTATTACTATTATAAAACTTAAAATAGAAAAAAAAAGGATTATAGAATAAATCCTTTTTTTCTATTACCTTTTATAATCATTTATGAACTAATTGTGAAGTTTTATTTTACTAAATATACGTTTCCATATTCTCTATTTTTTTTTAATTTTCTTTGAAATCATAATTTACTAATTCTTCTTCACTGTGTGAACTAATTAATATTCTTTTCATTTTGTTCTCTTCCATGTTGAAATAATTTCTAAAAGTTAACAATTTTAAGATAAAAAAACTTAAAATTACATATTATGTTCTCTAATGTCTTTTCCTTATAATTTAATTTATAATTAATTTTAAGTACGATTAATGTATATTGATTAAAATTGGTTTAATTGCATTAAATAAATGTACTGATTATTCAACTAATGTAATTGTTAACAAATACTAATTATCATAATTAAAATTATCTTGATCATTATTATCAGTAATAAATATCTTAACTTAGGTATAAATAAACTTAGGTCACTTCCAAAATATTTACCCAATATAATTAAATAATTAAAACACTAACACTTTCTTCACTTTTTTAGTAAAGAAATTTCACTTTTTTAGTGAAGAAAGTGTTAGTGTTTTAATTATTTAATTATATTCATCTCTTCACGTAACTCAAACCAAATACATTTACTCAATAATTGAACTAACTTAAAAAAGAAAACATATATGTCCAGAATTATCGTATTTGCTTGGAACATAAGAAACCTCAAATGCTCTATTAATAAATAACTTGAACTTGTGCATTTAACCACGGGCAACCAGAAATATTAGTCAAATTAAGTCTACTTGACTATTATTTCTGGTTGCCACTTTCAAAATAAATAAAAATTATCAAATAGTAAATGTCAAAACCATTGTAATAGTGTAATATGTTCCATCAAGTAGTTGCTGATTAAAAATATTTATATACTATAATTATTAATTTATTAGAACTCGATTAAAGATAATAAATATTATATTAAAATCCCCTCAGTTATTATAAATGAAATATTTAAGCATCGAGATCGCAGCTTGCATACTAGCATAAACAAATGAATTTTTAATGAAACCAATTTCGATTAGTTTAACACGGCGGCCCTCTGAGCGTGCGGCGGGTCCGTAATTTAATTAATCGTTAATTCCGTAATCAAATTCATCCCCGAAACGAATGTATCCGGCTCGGATTAACCGTGCAAAAATAAATATTAAACAATCTGCGGCGCGTAATTAATTAAACACCGAGAAGAGGACGATAATTATCCCGAGAAATCCCGTTTTGTGATTAGCAGCCGTTGTTTATGTAATGAATAATCCTATGGTGGAAATGATGGATTTATTAAATTGTTTCAATTTTATGTGTTTATTAATTAGTGGTATGTTTTTGCTTAATTAATTAGCTGCGTTTATTTTAAATGTAATTAATTAAAAGTTTGTGAAATATGCTTCTACAAGCATTAATTAGAGTTCGTTTATGAATGTTTCTACTCCAACGTTTATATTTTTCGTTGGTCGTATATTTGTATAATTATTATAAACATTTAATAAAAGGATTCGTATATAAAAACTTTAATTAATATTAAAATTATTATTTGTTTGACAAATATTATAATGTTTCGATATATTTTTGTTTTTTGTATTTATTTTTTTTATTACAATATGAAAGAAATCAAGCATGACAAGTTTGCCTTCTTTTAGTGGACGAAACAATGATTCTCGGACGTCTACCTTGTAGACCCAAATCGTTGACGATGCCACTTGAAATTAGGCAAAAGGTGGCGCTTGCGTCGTCTTTAATTTATTATGATCAAAGAAATCGTTTAGAATAATATATCTATATCGACAAAGATTATTCAATTTAATCTGTGTTTTATTTATTTTATTGGCAGTTTTTTAATAATATATTCATATTTATTTCTAAATATTTCTATGAATTCAGTATAAAAATAAATTACCCTAAGTTAAACATAATTCACACTATTATTCTAATTAATATGGTAAAAGCATTGTAATCACATGATTCACAAAATGATAATTAATTGCATTTCACAAACATCTGACACAAAACAAATATACTACAAAAATGCATCTTTAGATTTTTTTTACTGTTTGGTTATTTATAACCATTTACTGTAGATAGTTATCTCCAACAGAAATTGATTATTTAAATAAATTCTGGTACCCGAGAATTTCTCTTCCTTTACAAATAGTATTTGGAGTTTAGGTTTGCTAATTATTATTATTGTATATATACAGGGTGAGTTTTTTTCGATGTCCTCTATGGGGATCTCGGAAACTATAAGAGATAGAAAAACGGTTAAATGGGGAAAGAAGTGTAGTTTTCTAAGACGAATAAAATGACACTTTCAAAATATTTGAAAAAGTCAAGGGTAACTAGATATTTTGAAAAAGTAAAATGTGTCAATTTTTTGAAATCAATATATCTCTATTATTATCATAGATAGAAAAAAAACTGTAAAGGACAAAGTTGTAGAAAATTTTACAGTTATTCTAATATTTCACGCTTGATTGTTTATGGAATTTCATAATTTATTTTTGTGTTCAATCACAAATGGATTCATAAACTCAAACTATACTATCATAAAAGTAAATGACTTATCGAGTTAAAAATCTTAATGTTTGAAAAATTATTAATAATTTATTTTTTTCTTGCTACACTCTTGATTACTACTAAACATCTTTATTCATGTAACATTTATACATAGTTTAGATAATTATTTACAATATTTGTAGATTTATATTCAAATATATTACATGAAATGGCTAACGACCGCAGGTCTTTCCGCCTGTCTATGTAATTTGTAATTTAACGTTTTAATTTTTATTAATTATTAATAATTTAACCTTTTTCCTATCACTGTTCCTCTTTTTTTAAATATGGAATGAATTAAAAACATATTTTTTGTCGGATATAAAAATACACTTGAATATAACAAAAGCAGCCATTAAATCAAGACTTGCTCGAAAAGTGTAATAAAATTAATCATACATAATTACAACAGTTGTCGCTGCTTCTTCTTTTTATTTTTTCTACTTCCGCGATTATTTCCCAACCTAATAATTAACGTGGAGATAAAAGTGAAGAGCGCAAACCGCTCGGGCCAAATATAGTGCCGGAGCCAGCCAACTTTACTCCAAGCGAGACTGTAGTTTCTGTTTGTCACAATTATGTAAATACCAAGAGTGCCCAAGTTTTGAGCCGAATGAATTTGCGGACAGTGCTTCGCCATTATCAAAATTACTAACCTACATATTTCTCGCAGTTTCAACAGCGCCGCATGCTGTGCGGTTTTCACACAAATTGCACGTTTAATCACGGCTGCATGTACATAAACGTCCACTATCTGGTCGCTCGTTTTATTATTTTTTTTATTTTGCCGTTGTACTTTCGGCACGTTTTACATATTATTAACACGGAATCGATGAAATATTGTGATGGAAATTCACGTGTATGTGTCGGGGTGTAATGATATATGCGGCACAAGCTTTTGTTGTTATGTGTTGGGGGAAATGAATGTTGGAATATTTTCAATACACATTTTCGAAATAATTACTCTCTGTAATGATGATTATACTCGTATATCCACTGCCCAGAATATCATTTATGACCAATCAGCGCTATGTAGCGTAAGAATTTCATTTGCTATGAGTTTAATTTTCCATTTTAAGAACTTTTTTTTTTCGTTGACGATGGCACGTAGAAATTAAGTAACATATAGCACTTTTTTTCTGTTATGCATATAAATTAATTTTTGTTTGATAATTTAATTGATCTTATAAATTAGAAACCCAGTCATCCATATTCCTTTTTCTATTTACAGGTTTCAGAGCTATTATAAAGTAAGTTAGCCTCTAGTGAACTGCAGCCTATAAGATCTATTGTTCTGCTCTTATCCAATCACTTCCCAAGCAGTCCTACGTCCTCTATGAACCTGGTGACTTTCTTGGGGGAGATGTTGCTCACTTCCTCGTAGGATAATCGACCCCCGCCGAAATATGAAAGACGCTTGTGGTCAATAGCGTCACAGGCGCAGAGTATGTGCTCGTTAGTTTCTGTGGGATCCCGAGGGCACAGTCAGCCAAAACCCGGCAAGCTCACGACAGTCACCCAAAACCCGATAAGGGCACCACAACCAGCCAACTAGGAAAGCTCACCACAGCTTCCTGGTAATAATTAATACCAACTCCTCGAAGGGTACGTCGTTATAGCTTCTACTAACGCCATGGAAGAAAAACAGACTCCTGAACCTGATCAAGGACACATAACCTTCAATTGACACAGCACTGCCAGATTCACATACGAGAAGTTGCACCGCACCGCCGGAGATACCCGCACATTACTCCCAAAGTTTTATTTGCTGAGTCACATAACCTGCAATTTCCACTTTTCCACAAATGGTACCGGAAGACGCAGTGCCCTATCATGAGTCCCGTGAATGTTCTGAGCTCGTTCCTTGTGATGAGCTGATAACAAACTCTTCCCATTTTTGCATAACCTCTCTACCGTGCGCCATGGGGAGTCCGCAAAACGACTTTATTCCAAATGGGAGTGACATCTGCACCTCTTTTGGTGACATTCCCAGACATTCTATGAGCCGTGACTTTAGGCTCGAACGTCTTTTAGTGCAATATGGCCGTCTGAGCAACTATATGTATGCACACCGTTTAGGTGCTTGCCCAGGCATTCCCTGACGCACATATCAATTGCAATTGCTTCCGCGTACAGAATCGTGGCTGCTTTACCCAGAGCCATGAAGCTTCTATGGTTTTGATTAATACCATAAATGCCTAAATTAAATTAAAATGTTTTGAAAATAATTAATAAATTATTTCCACATTAATTTGTTTGTGAATGAATACTCTTTTCTATTTATATCCAGTCAGGAATGCTTATTCCAGTTTTTGTAATTAATAGAAACATTATTAAATCTTTTAAAAATAGAATGGAATTCATATCAAGTAGTTGTTCTAAACGCTTCTGTGAATTTAACTACAGATTTTCGTGCCCGGCGTATTCACCATTCACGTGAAGATTTTCAATCAGACATTTAGCATTTTTAATATGTGTTTAATGAATTCTTTAGAATACTGTAAAAAGTAGATTTTTTTTATTCATTTAGATACTGCAGAAAATCTTAAAGTAGATAAACGAAAACATAAAACTTGCTAAATTTGTAATTTAAAAAAATCATCGCTTATATGGTGGATGCGCCAGGCTCCAACATTTGGCAATCTGTCTTTATAAGTGGTTTTGCATTCAAGTATTATTTTATTTTCGTTGACGATGCCTCATAGAAGTTACTCAACAGATGGCGCTCTGCGCTATTCTTGCAATTAAGTGTATAATTCCTTTTTTGTGCAATTACTGTTAATGAAGAATAATAAAGTATGAATAGAAAAGAGTATTCATTCACAGTTATTTAAATATATTAAATAAAAATGATTTGAAAATAATTAATTTCCACATTTAGCTCTGTGACTTTTGACTTACGCTACGTAACGTAACAGCAAGTGTACATTATGTAATTTAATATCCGGCGTGTGTATTTGTTCGGGAAGTAGTTGTTTTAATGTGCATTTGTTTAACGTACCTACGTAGCGTAAGTCAAAAGTCACAGAGCTAAATGTGGAAATAATTTATTAATTATTTTCAAATCATTTTTATTTAATAAAGTATGTTTCTAATTTAACATTTATACATAATTTTATTTATTTATGGAGATAAATTAAATAATATAACTATACATTTACCGGAACCGCACGTATTCTTTATACCAAACCCTTTTCGGTTTTCACAAAAAAGGGTAAAGGTCGAAGTTAACCGCAAAATGAACGTATGTAAATATGGCCACTTAAGGGTATTTTTATTATAAGTCCTCACAAGTTATTTTTCTATAAACAAAAAAATAACTCCAAAGTTATTTATTAACTAAAAGTTAAATTTTAAGTTTTAAAATTATCCACATTCACATAATTATAACCTAAATTCTAATGAATTCATTTGATTAAAATTTATGCCATTTTATCAAAAAATATTACAGTTATACTTCAGAAAAATTCTACATCCATTGGATAACCGTATACGAAGTGATGTTATTTTTATTATAACGCTATTTTCTACGAGAATTGACACTTTGAAGATAAATTATGATTCAGGGATTTCACCAAAAACTCTCAAATTTTCGGAAATTTTGTTTTAAACTATAATCTATAGGATTTGTTTATTTGTTTTAACCAAATATAAATTTATTTTTTTACTCAAAAATGCATCAAAACATATAATAATAATAATCTTTATTGTCCAACAGATATACCATAAAAGGACAAATATCAGAGAAAAAAATACAATTCAATTAATTAATAACTAAAAATGGTTCAATAACTACTGTAAGTATAACATTCCATATGGTCTAAAAATAACCCATTTTGTAGTTGAAATATAAAAATATAAAGTTTTTTACTCAAAAATGCACCAAATCCATATGCTCCAAAAATAACCTATTCTGTAGCTGAAATATAAAAATCTAAAGTTTCTGCTTATTTTTGAAAATCAGACATATCTTAAGTGGCAGGAATGCATACAGCGTGTCTATCTTTGTTAATTCTTTATATTTCACAAATTTAACACTTTTTAACTTTGTTTGTATAACTGAGACTACATTTCCTACATTGTTTTAATATGTCGTAGTTTTAAATGTTGCAAAAATGCACAAGTTAAAAATAAAATTTCATTATAGAAAAAAACAAACAAAAATAACCACTTGAAATAATACAAAATATCATATTGCTATTATACATATAAACTATAACAAATATAGCTATTATACCTATAAACTATAACAAAATATAAACTCCAACAAAAGAGAACTTACTAGAAGAAATAAATAAATTAATATAACTTAACAAATTAAAAAACTGTGCGAGCAGTTTAAAAATAATTAAAAATTGTTCAATTGAAATAGAAAAAAATTAACAATCAACAAACTTAATTAAAAAAAAAATAATATTAAAAAAATGAACTTTCAAAGTCTACAGGGAATAAAATATTGAAATTGATTAATTTTATATGGCAGTATATAAAATCATATATTTTACAAAATGTTATTTTAGAATATTCATATTATATGAATCGATACAAAGATAGGTTATTTATTGTTTTACATTTCTAATAGTAATAAAAGCGGAGATAATTCCTTACTTCACTTGCTGTTAAGGGGGGACCCCACTTTGAAATTAAAAATTTCAGTAACATTTTTTTGCGGAAAATCTTTTTTTTTTTTTTTTCGAGAGCTGCCATTTTGGTGATTTTGCGAATTTCGAAAAAATCCTATGGTACTTTTGAGATTATTTAGTACAGGTCTCGGAATAGTGCTCACTTTTTGCCCGCTGGCCGAAAAGGTTTCTTATTTTTCTATTCAAGGCATCAACTTGCGCTTTTAGTATTTTATTATCCACACTTTTCTACGGAAACTAAACCACTTTCGTTGCAAAATATTTGAGATTATTTAGTATAGGTCTCGGAATAGTGCTCACTTTTTGCCCGATAGCCGAAAAGGTTTCTTTTTTTCTATTCAAGGCATCAACTTGCGCTTATAGTATTTTATTATCCACACTTTTCTATGGAAACTGAACCACTTTCGTTGCAAAATGTTAAAAATTGAATTTTTCAGAGCGCCTTAAAACTGAAAAAAAAAATTAGGCTAATCGACTCTTTTTTTTTCAGACAACCATCATTTTCCTAATTTTCGATAAAATGTTTTGTCCGAGGTTCAGTTTCCATAGAGTTTAATTTAGATTCATAATTAATAGTTAATTTTATGTTTATGAAAAGTGCCGTTACCTTTCCGGCCATAATAAAAAAATAAGTAAATTGTCCCTCATTTCATCATTCCTTAACCTTAATATCCTTTCAATCATCCTCGCTTAAAAAAAATAATTTCCACATTTTTTGTGTATATAGGCGCCAATTGGTCGCCATTCGAAAGGGATGTACATCAACCATATAAGTTAAACAAACAATTTTTATACTTGAATAGTTTATAAACTAGATGAACAAAAGTCATAAATGTTTTAGATTAATAAAACATAAAAAAAACCGTCTACAAAACTGTAATACCCCCTTAACTTCTGAAAAAAAATATATATATATTTTAATAAAAATTCTATTATACGTGGATATTATGTTCGTATTAAAGCTTAATGAAAGGTATTTGCTATACAAGATCCAAATAGTGCAGCAATAATCAAAATCATAACGAATAAGTATAAACTTTTAATTGCAAACTCATCTAGCATTTGATGAAACATTATTTGTGTATACTTTTTATAGAGCTTGAATCGATATTAAAATAACATTCTATCCATTTGTGTCACCAAGAGTCAATTTCGTGTTGTTTCAACATTATTAGTCACATTTTATACTCCCTTATTAATGGATAAACGTAAAGCGCGTATAAAATCGCACCCCGTGTGACTATTAATATTGTTCGATGGTCGTAAAACGTAAAATTCGGCCGCCGCAGAACTAATTAATTTCCAGGAGATGATTGAAGCAATAAATAATAACAACCAGAGGGGGATGAACAGTTATCAACAGACCGTCGTAAATTTTTCATCATCCTTATCCCATTCGGTATTTTTTTATTTTTTTTGCCAAAAAAAAAGATGTAATTGCCCATAAATCTTTTATTAGGCGGCGTAAAACGTTAACCGCGATTCGCCGATGGAAAAAATTTAAACGATTCTTTATTGCGAAATCGATACTGCACAACAGTTGAAATATAAATAACAAATAAATATTTTTTTAATTACTACATAAACTCTTAGTAATATGTCTGGTTTCCTACATCTCGCTTATTTAAAAAAAATGGAACTGTCATAAGAATCATAAGACAACATTTTTGTTCTTGAATAATATTCTCACTTATATTCAATTCAATTCATTTATTTACGGTAAATCACCCTTATACAGAATAATAACAATATTCAAAATCACAAATTGAAAGACTGTTATTCCTTACTTCACAATTTATTGTGAAGTAAGGAATAACAGTCTTTCAATTTGTGATTAAACACTTCACTTAAACTCAAAAAACCATTTAGTGAATATTCAAAATGTTTAGATAAATATCATGACTGTAAATCACATATAAACAGAATAATACAATTTTACATATATAACATATTTTAATATCAGTAGTGGAAACTGCAAAATAAAAATTAACCCAATTGGTCGACTCTAGCGATGAAAAAAAAAATAATTTAAATATCAAAAACGGTAATCTCAGCAACATTAAACAAATAAATTATGCCATAAAAATTAAACTAAATAGATAAATTATAAATAAATATTGATAAAATAAATAATATAATAAAATAATTACTAAATAAACAAATCAATACCTAAATAAATTAGCAAACAAGTATATATATAACTTGGTGAAACATTTTGACTAATAATATTTAAAGAATAAATTAAAACACTTGGTTTGTTTCATTTTTGTTTTCTATTTACTTGATTATTTTCAGCATTATCAAAAATTCACTTGTTAATGATTTTGTTTAATTTATCCTTTAAATATTATAACAAAACAAATTTCGTATGATTTTTTTGTTCATCTTAATGATATTTGCTTCATTAGCACTAGATATTTTGATACATATATTCTAAAAACTAATTTTACTAAATGAATGAGACACAAATAAAGGAAATAAATTGTATTTTTCGTTGTAAGTGTAATAATGAATAAAATTTAAGTATTGAATTAAACATGTATATAAAAATTTAAGTATTCCAATTCAACGCAAAAATTATATAATATTATACAGGAACTGTATTAGAGTTTTAATTTTAAATTCATTAAAAAAAATATAATTTCAAATAAATACTTTCAATTGTGTGAATCGTGGAAACATTGAGAATTTAAATTAATTAAATATATAGTGGAAAAGAAACATCTCTGATGGGATTTGAACCCATGTCCCCGACATTAAACAGGGGTTTAATTTAAATACTTTAAATTACTTTTTTTACAAAAATGTTAATATATAAACATGTTTCATAACGGGTCAACTGATTATCCAACATATTTACTCTTTTGGAAAAAATATTCGTATTTCAATACAAAATAGAATTTTAAATTGGAAAATCCAATTTGATAAAATATTGATTGTAAATATATATACAAACATCTTTATTCAGACAGCAGAATTACAATTCTTTACAAATATTTATATTTACAATACATATTGATGGGTTAGTAGTCTGTCATGGGCTATCGACCGGAGGTCTTTCTGCCTGATTGTAAATATTATTTAAATTAAAACAAACTATTCGCCTAATCGATTTAAATGCGTGTGTACTTTGTAATCTGGCCAGATTGGAATTATGTCGACGGTTAATTGTGTTATGATAGGGTCCGGCTAAAATTAGGTTTGTCTCGGACCGTAACCGTTCGCTCGATTAGCCCGTTGAAAATTTTTGCCGGAAGATAAGTGGAAAATCGAATACATTAAAGGGATGCGGTCGGACCCTTAATGTGCGGCTATCGGCTTCCTGACCGCCAGATGAGCGAGCCTCATCAATACTCCGCAGCCGAAACAGAACACGTTGAAAAAATGCTCACGCACACGCGTTAAACCTGGGCAGAAGAGAATTTAACATTCATATTAGGAAACATATATAAATTAAATAAAAATGATTTGAAAATAATTAATAAATTATTTTCACATTTAGCTGTGTGACTCCTAACTTACGTTACGTAAGTACGTTAAACAAATGCACATTAAAACAACTACTTCCCGGGCAAATACCCACGCCGGACATTGAATTACATAATGTACACCTGCTGTTGCATATATATTTAAATGGCTGTGACCAAGTGAATGAATAATACTCTTTTCTATTTATAAAATATATAAATAAAATCAGACATTAAATTAAATAAAAATAAATTTTAAATTGATTAATTTATGACGAATAAATAATTAATTAGTTTCTCTTAATACAACTTTTGACAACAGTTTTTTTATCGACCAAAAATCTCAAGTGTAATATAGAAAAACCGTAATCTTAATTTTTTTTATTATTGTATATTAATTTTTTTTATATAAATGCAGTAAGGAAGGATTTTAATTGTGAAAATTATTATAATATATAAAGGAGTAAAAATAAATCCTTTGTAATAATAAAAATATATATATATTTTAATAAAAATTCTATTATACGTGGATATTATGTTCGTATTAAAGCTTAATGAAAGGTATTTTCATATTTTCTGCTATAACGTTATTATATTGCGCCTGTAAACGTAATTCTTTAACGAAATACATTATTTAACTACTCATTAATATTATCCCGCAGCACAAAGAGCGAGTTCCGGGAGAAAAAATATTAATATGGCATTTCCATGAAGGAAAAAGCAAAAAAGGATAGAGATAGAGAGAGAGAGAGAGGGTGGGGACAATCTCATTAATTCGGTATATATCACGTAGAGATCGTGCAAAGGAAAGAAGTTAATTAAACACGTCGTCAAAAAAAATATGAAGGGGCCGGGATGAACGCGACCGGCGGATTAATATGCATTATCATTTGTAACCAAATCGTCCAATTTTTGCCGCCTCAAAGGAGCGAATTGCAGTTATCGCCCGCATCTAAACGGCGCTCGGCGTTCTCTTCTTCTGAGGGCGGTCGGGTCGCCGACGCCGTTGTCGTTGCCGTCGCCGGTGCCGGTGTCCCTCTTTTGCATACTAATACGCGCAGTTTGCCGTCTGATTTGCATAAAAATTTACGCGCACGTTTCGTTTAGAAAATTATTCCTCGAGGATCGTTATGAGCTGAGTGGGTGTGCGCGCGGAAAAAATCTAAATGCGGTTTAATTATTTCGCGGTTACACAATAGCGGATCCAAGATTCAAATTTTAGTCACTATTTTATACTCTTAAATATTTTATAACTAAATAACTAACCTCCAATCGCTCAGTGCATTTTCATGAATCTGCAAAATCGGTGTTTCCTAAACTCATTTCCCAGGAGGGCTAACAATTAATAATATATTATTAATTAGACTATAACTTAATAAAACTAAACACATATTTAAATTGGAGTATTTTGTGCGAACTTAAGGAGTTTTTAAGTTATTTTAAAGAGATATTTTATAAGTAAAAAGAATAATAACCTCCTCTGGTCCAGTGCAAATGAACGGTGTTTCCTAAACTGATAATTCAAGAACAAATTACTCTCAAAAGATGAGAAGTGAACTTGTAAATAGAGAAAAAAAACTTTTAGCATACAATATTTCCAGCATTTTAATTTTAAGTCACTGAGGCTGGACAATATCAGCCTTGTAGAATGGCTACAAACATGCCTTTTTTTGAAGTAATGTTTGCAGATAGAAGTGGTATTTATAACCAATATTAAGAAAATATCCCACTTTGGGCAGATATATGGTCGACTACTAACACAATTGTACATATTGTTATAATCAATTTTGTAAAATTTTGTTGTCATTGTCTGAATAAAGGTGTTTGTATAAATATCCCACTTTATTTATTTATTTAACCCAACAGCCAAAAGACCAATTACAGGATAATTTAAATATTACTTTGTATAATTAAAGTAAAGTAACATTAGATAATAATAATATCATAGTTTAACATAAATCAGTGTGAAATATACAAATCAAGACAATTGCTATACGTGACAAACAAAATATTTAAATACAATACGCCAGGAAAACTATAATACATTTCGAAAATACAGAATAATAAAAAACATGTTATTTGTGAGAAATATTTATATTAAATTAAATTAATGCTACACGTAGCAACATAAATCTATAACTTAAAATATCTAATTTTCTAATTAATAGCATTCTAATTTACAACAAAAATTAATAATTAGTAAAGAGATTGATAAATAATAAATAAGTAAATGAATAAAAAAGTAATTTTGAAAGAAGATTTAATTTAAAAATTAAAACTAGGTAGAATTAATTCATTGAAACCCGGCGCATTCACCATTTATTAAGTACATTCGCAACGCAAAATCCATTTTTAATTATCCCCATATATAATTGAAATTAACTCAATAAAAGAAACGCAATTACTTTTAAAGCAATTTCAATTACCAACAAATCCTATTGAACGATCAGCGATTTCATCAACATGACTTCGTTTAATTTTCTTTCTGGCAAATCATCCGTGCATCCGGTTCGCAGAGCGTCCAAACACGTCCCGCTCCATTTTTTTTTTGTTGCGCTGCAAATAAAAAGCGAAAAAATAAAGCGGGGTTAATAAAATTGCATTGTATCGGACGATTTAGCCGGCGCGCGCAAAAAAAAATCGACATTACACGTTATTGCATTATCGTGTGTGCAGTTAGCGCTAATTGGCCCAAACGTGTCACCCGGACCGGGCAAATCGGATTTTCCTCGAGAGTGGAAAAACTCTTTAATTCGCCGGCACTGGGCAATATTTATATTTCCCGCGCAAGTCGGGGTTGCTTTTAAAAAATGCAACACTCCCTTTTCCTCCACACAATTCCTCTCCTTTTGTAGCGAAGGGGCGAAATTAAATTCCCCGATGTACGGAGGTAATATATAATGTTATCTATTTTCTATCAATATTATATTCGGTTTGGAGGATCCAAGGCTGAGATCGGGCGATCTAATATTTAATAACTCACTCAATTATTCCATTATTGGGTTAATAACGTTTTTCATTTCGCCCTTTTCAAATGGAATCAGGCTGTAGGCGTACGGACACGGGGATTGATTTTTTCCCTTATTATAGACATTGATCGATTTACTAAGCCTTTGATTTAACCCACTTCTTATATCATATACTGCTTAATACATCATTCTCAATTATGTTCAAGTTTTATTTCTGGATATTCTCAGTTTTTTTTTATTATTATTAAGAATTTTGTTAAAAAAAGCATTTTAAAAAGACGTTTTGACTCGTTTTAATTTTGTGGAGATGTTTTTTTTATATATATAATAATCTTTAATACATTTATTCTTTTTCCCGACTTCATCTCTGTTCCACTTGATTTCATCGCTGCATGAAAAAAAAAATAAAAAACCCCTTTTTAATTTCTGTCATGCAGCGATGAAATTTGTCGTTTTCTTAAATAATAATTCGGTTAAAAAGTTAAACATTCACGAAATCTGATAGAAAGACCTCTGGTGAAAACTGACTGATGCTCAAATGATGTCTTTCTAACAATCCAGCAACATATCGCATTGAACTGTTATTTTTACATTAGTATTTATTAGATTTAAGCTGTAAACTTTATGTAAATATTTGTTAAAAGGTGTATACCGTAAATAAATGAATAAATGAATATCCTTCATCCACTGCACTGTTTCCTCCATTGACAAATTTCTTTGACGGTTCATTTTTCTTACTTCATTTAATCGCAAATGAACTTCCGAACATGCATGTGATTGCTTCTCAGAGAAATTTTGCTTTAGTCAGCACTTTTTTTAAGAAAATGTTTACACAGTTTTAATCTAAAATGAGGTTTAATACGAATTTCTATCAAAACAAGTTATTATTTGATACTAGCTTAATAGCAACTGTCACTGTCAAGCAAGGTCAATGGCCTACTTGTCGTACAGTAAGTTATCAATAAAAAAATATTATCGAATAAAATATGAGTGGTGCGTTAATTTTGTCCAGGAGTTTATTTATGTTATATTGTTAAAATAATTAATGGTTTTAATATTTAGACATTGGTAGTTCATATTGTATGAAATAAATATGAATAAATTATTAAAAATCAACCAATAAAACACAGATTAGATTGAATAACTTTAAATTCTCGACTAGTTTCGGGTTATTAATTAATTAATTTTAAATTCTCTTGAAAATGGGCTAATAACCCGAAACTAGTCGAGAATTTAAAGTTATTCAATCTAATCTGTGTTTTATTGGTTGATTTTTAATAATTTATTCATATTTATTTCATATTATATTGTTAAAATTATTTGTATAGTCTGAATATAGATGTGTGTATATAATAATAAGTAAATACTGTTGTGTCTAATGTGTAATTAAAAAAATTTTGTATCTGTTAATAAAGATCAATAATAATAATATATATATGATGCATATAAAAATATTACAAACATGACTCGATTATTTCCAACATTAATTAAAACTATAAATATGTTTTTTTTTATTAAATATATATTCATCATCACAATTCTATTTACCGGCGACCCATATATATGCAAATATGATAACAACAACGGGCGCGTTTCCAGAATGTGTAAATATTGCAGCACGGAAAAGGGAAAGTAATTTTTTCTTTTCATACCTTGGTGCGTCACTTGTATAAATATTAGATACGCAAGACACGGCCCTTGCATTATAAATACGCCGTACTTTCTTTATTTCACCTCTCTTATGTATACATATATATATATACACCCCTTTAATTAAATATTAACACGCCCCCCTAATTTATAACACTTGCTGCAGACTGTGTTTTTAGGTCCCTCACGACGTACAAAAACACAGAGCGCTCAGTAAATATTTAATTGTTACATTATAAGGTATAAGGATATAAACCGAGTAAACAATTAAATATTATGAGGAAAGTGTGCTATGTACATCCGTCCCGGTATTCGGATAATTTATGTGTTTGTGCTTTCGTTTATAACTTAATATGAAATTAAGGTTTATATTATAAAGTAGCATGAGATAATTAATTAAATATAAGGCTTTAATAGGAGAAGATGTTCTATTTTGTATAAAATAAAAATGAATTAAATCAAATAATGTATTATTAATTAGAGCAGAAAGACCTCTGGTCTTAACAGATTTTTTTTATATGTGATTATAGATTCAGTCATTTTTTAGAAATACGTTATATAAAACTTCTACTTTTTTATTTAAAGTAATTCTCAATTATGACTTTAAAACTAAAATCACATATAAAATATTCTGTTTAATTTATAATATATTTTTAAAGAAAATCGTTTCTATTATTAAAGATTATTATTGACTTAGTCACTGTTATTTAAAATAAATTAAATAAAAAGAAGCAAGAAAATAATTTTACCATTATCAAATTTATTATTTAAGGTTGCAGTTTAGTAGAAAGAGATAGCTATATAGTAAAATGGAAATTATCCTTTGAAAAAAAAGCAATTCTTTTGGATTTAATAATATGAATATGTATTTACATTTTTTACCTACCAAAAACAAAGTATCTGTCTAAATAAAAAATAAATCGTTAATTTTCGTGTATTGCGTCAATTTACTAGTTCAAGTTAGAAAATAAAATTGTAAGATATAATGAAATTAATAGGTCATGTCTGCTAAGTTATTTGAATGCAGAATTTAGTGAAATACTTTAAATTTTCATTGCATAAGTTTTTATTGGCAAAAATATAATTTTAAATTTGCTATAAATTTGATCAATTTTCATTGTTTTTCACACAAACTAAACATTAAAATAATTCATCTGACGAAATTCCTGCTTATTTTAAGATTAATGTATAATACAATATTGTTCATTGATCACAACAGCAATCTAACTCGAATTAGCGATTGCCAATATTTATATAGCTATCTCTTTCGTCTAAACCGCACCCTTAATCATAAAGGTCGTGTTTGTTTGGTTGGTCCGTTTTAATTCAAAGATTTACGTAATTTAACTAAATAAAAAATGTCTGGGTGTTTAATTGTAAATTTACTTCGCAAACACAACTGAATCAACATACTTTCCATTTATTCAAACCAAATAAAACTTAATCCCCCAAAAAACCTGTTCCTTAACTAAATCGAAAAGTTTCCCTATAAAACTTCCGAGGTCCACCGCGCGGAGATTTAAATCATTTTGTCTCCCTCAATCCAGCGCGCCCCCCGCCTCGCGTCTGGAAATCTAGGAGCGGCGGAAAAGCTCGGGGGGTGGTAAACAATGTGGCATCCAGCAAAAGTGAGCAAATAGTAGAGTTAAGGTCGGACGCGGCCTGTCGGTCAATAGACATTGCCATTCGGGTCCGGGGGTTGGTGTGTGCACTAAAATAAGACGTTCGGATCCACGTGCTCTGCGGCCGAAGTACCCTCTAGGGAGGCGTCCGCCCTCTGGACTTGCGGGGATGGTCCGCCGCGGAAATATATTGCCTGTAAAGGTCATTTGCTGTAATGAGTACATTAATACGGAATTTCCCTCCGCGGTGCATTCTTCCGAAACCATGGAATGGTCCCCTGGTTTACGTGTCGGGGTGGTGTCGTTAAAATTTATGGGTTTCTTATTAAGATTTAATTTTGATTTATGGATACGGCCATTTTTTACAACTAACTACAAAAACGGAATAAAGGCGGTGCTTTTATATTTTGTAATTTAATATTGATGTGTGTTTTATACTGATTTTTTTTATATAAAGAAGAGGGAGTGGGAGTGAATGGTCTTTTTAGCTGAACATTTTTCGTACAGCTTTTGAAATGCTTCTGATAAGACATTAACTTATTTCATGCCATATGGGACTTATATGTTACAACCTATGCAATATTTTCTGTTCACGCTAAGGCCGTGTTTATACAAGCAAGAGTGTCGAGCCTAGATGCTTTTGAATGCGTTTAGTATAATTATAAAGCACGTTAAAAATGATCGCGCCGAAAAGTCACTCCGCTGTTGAAAGAGAGCAACTATATTTTATTTTACATTGAATTTTTCTCGGATCAAAAATTGTTGCATGATGCAATAATTTATTTTTATTCAACAGCAGGTGTACATTATGTAATTCAATGTCTGGCGGTGTATTTGCCCGAGAAGTAGTTGCTTTAATATGCATTTATTTAAAGTACTTACGTAACGTAAGTCAAAATGTCAAAGAGCTAAATGTGGAATTAATTTATTCATTTTTTTAAAGCATTTTTATTTAATTAGATAAATAACGATGACCCAGTGAATAAATACTCTTTTCTATTTAGAAAATCAGAAATATATTATTTATTCATTTATTAAAGTAAGCATGCATTTTTAAAACTGAGTAAGCAACGATATCTCAAGGCTGCATTTTAATACTTTCGGCAATTAACCTCCATTTCGCGTTGAAACCTTATTGCATTCTATCGAGCACGTACAAATTTGGCACAAAAGCTCTCTTAATTTTATATAAAAAAGAGGTTTACTACCCCTAGATTAAGGCCGAGGAGCGTTGTTAATTGTAGAGCGTTTCATTGAATAGATAAGAGTTTTTGGGTTGGTAAAACAGAAACAAATTGAGTGAACAGCTTATACTAAAAAATAAAAATTCTATTCAATTTAAAATACAATTCATATAGAACTTATAAAAAAAAAGTGCATACAATTCTTGCGATATGTCGCAAACAGATTGAACATATCGTATATTTTGAATTAATTTCTCACTTAACCCGTGATGAAACATATTTAATTAATAGACCAAGTGTTTTAATCAAAGTCTATTGAATATATCGTTTTTCTAACAACTTGAACGATATATCAAAAATATCAAAATAATAAGTCGATGATCAGAATTCCAATTAAAACTTTTGTCACGACAGACAATTGCATAATTAAAGCAGCCATCTGAATCTCGAGAAATAATTAACAAAGCTTGCGAAATTAAATTTAATCCTTCAATTAAAACAAACAATAAACAACAAACTCCCTTTTAATTAACCCCTCTGAAGAAAAAAAAAACGCGACTAATTATTACTAAAACAACAATTGAAACAATCACTTAAAGACATTGAGTAATTGCGTAATTCCGTTCGTCGCGTTTTAATAGCAGACGCCCGGTTGGATTATCCGACTGCATCATATCTTTTGTAAGTCCCGCCATTATTATTACGGCCTTAATGCGGCGATGTTTGCGCGCTAAATTTAATTATATTGTCAGTGTGGAGCTGGAGTGAAGGAGACAAATATTTTTGTAGAGCTCCTTATTTTGTACGAAAATATATTTGTACGTGCGGTGAGTGGCGGCTTTTAAAGTTCAAGCATAGGTGTTTTTGAATTTTTATGATGGGAAAATATTTTGTTGGAAAATGTGGACGAAATGTTTGTTCTCAATAATGTATACGAAGCCATAAGTTTTATATTAATAATAATAATAATAATAAAATTTAAAGATTGCAAATAATCAAACGTGGTTTGTTTCACTTAATATTCGGGGCTATTCCATACATGAAATGTTATATATAACGTGTATGTTATTAAATCACTTCACATTCTATTAGAATATATCTACTACAAAAGCTGCTTAGAAAAATTCAAAATTTTCAAATAACTTTGCGCCTACATATGAGCAATTATATATAATTATATATACAAGGTGTACAGAAAATGAGTGAAAATCTTTAGGTAGCGTAACTCTTTAACTAATTTTTAGATAAAAATATTAACGAAAATAAGTCACATGGTCCTTCCTTAAGCGTCACGGGCCACTTAAAAAAACTATACATTTGGCAACGCTGGATCAAACAAGTGTGCATTTATCCTGTTTATAACTGCTACATCATCCGGTGGAGGGGTTGCATACACCTTTTCTTTTACAAACGAGCGTGCGTCGTTGCCAGATCTATTTTCATTAAAAGAATGCTTCTGATGAAGTTATAAAATTGTAAAAATATCCGATTTATTAATCATTTACATCAATGGAATTATACACGTGTCTAATTGATTGTTAATGCTATTGATTTTTTACAAAATATTTAAAAAACAATAGCAATTTATAGTCACATATTTAAAATTCCGAAGACCTCGTGAGCCTCAATGAAGAACCATACAACATTTTTTTATTTGGATTTTCTATTAAAAAATAATTAATGAATTGAGTTACCTGAAGGTTTTCACTCATTTTCTGTACACCTTGTATACGATTATATTTAAATAATTAATTACTATCTTTTGATTGTTGACTCACACACTTGGTGAAATTACACTCAAAATAAAACTCTGAGTAACACTTCAAAAAATT
This sequence comes from Philonthus spinipes, assembly GCA_963082785.1. Classification (NCBI taxonomy): domain Eukaryota; kingdom Metazoa; phylum Arthropoda; class Insecta; order Coleoptera; family Staphylinidae; genus Philonthus; species Philonthus spinipes. The sequence continues at coordinate 23,950,681 of OY720304.1, read as the reverse complement.
TATTTAGCTAAATGTGCATTTCGAAAGCTAAGCATACATTATCACTAATTTTACAATATCAATTGTGTATTTATATCTAAGAAGGCGAAACATATATATCACTAGATATTTTTAGGTAATTTTGTTTTACTAAAATGTAAGCGCATACATATTTAATTATTATTTAATATGTGTGTAGTTTAAAGAATAATTAAAACAAAGAGCCGTATCGTTGTTAACAAAATAGTTAGTTGACGAAACACCGTGTAATTCGCTTCGTCGGTTGAAACATTTCGGTCGTCCCAGTTTTCGCTGTAGGGTTGGGGGAGGGGGTTGAGTTGCCGGTGGCGGGTTTTGAAGGAGGGTCGAGTTCGTGATCTACATGTTAAGCTCATGCGAAGGGCAGAGGGATTCCGGGGTAATGACATTTTAAGTTTTGACTACTCCCGTACATTAAGGGCGGCGTGCGTCTCTTTCCCCGCCGTAAAAAAAGCATCCTCCTGTTTATTACTTATTACAGATGAAAGGCAAAAATTGCCCAGGGGGTCCGGATATGATAAATTACGCGCGGGGCGTTTCCTGATTAATTTATTATTCTCGGTAGTCGGCGGGATCTAATTTGCTTAAGGAATTTAATGAAATTTGCATTATGCAGGAGCAAACAAAATATATTGCATCTCTCACGTACGTGCCTGAATGCAGATCCGCCGGGGCCCTCACTCCCTTCTTCCACTTTTCTGTTCGTTTGCATTTCTTACACCTTGCGAAAATTTACATTTGATACGCTGTCGTTCGCATGTGCATTGTAAGTTTTATATTAACTACTCTCTTCTACGTGTTCATGCTTTTAGTTAAAATATTAAATCGTTGAAATATTGCTTCATAAATCTTACACATTGAAATATGGCTTTTCTAAATTAAAAATTCTAATCATGATTTTGAAAATAAATTATGTCTGCTAATTGAAACAACCGTTGCTGATATATAAAACTAACCAAACGTTGATATTGAATTGTTCATGAAACGTCGAATATTTTATAGGAAATTTGAAATAATATTCTTCTTTTTGTTCATATATAAATATTAATTAAAATATACACCATTCGTAGCAATATACTTGGGATACGTATGATACAAGACCGTTTATCACAGTTTTTTACAAAACTGGCAAAGCTGGCAATAATTTCAGCAACAACCCATTTCAGCAACTTCCATCATTTTATAAATAATTTAAATAATATTTTTACAACAAACGATTAAATATAACTATTTCATAATCATTTATGTAAAGCTAACAAAATCTCTATGAAACCCTATAAGACACAATATTATAATTGCCTCTTAACCAAATTATTTTGTATTAAGAAAATTCTAAAAACACGTCATTCATAGTTTTTCCAGTATTTTGCCTCAAAGTTGGATTTTTGTCATTTTTGGCTGATTTTTTGCGGGGTTTACTGTTTGAATCAATCATAACTCGAGAATCCCATAATGGATTTTCAATTAATTTTGGTTTTGGGATTAAGAAAATTCTCCTCTATCAGAATATGTAAAATTCTAAAAACACGTCATTCATAGTTTTTCCAATATTCTGCCTCAAAGTTGAATTTTTGACATTTTTAGCTGATTTTTTGGGGGATTTACTCTTTCAATCAATCATAACTCGAGAATACCATAATGGATTTTCAATTAATTTTGGTTTTTGGATTAAGAAAATTCTCCTCTGCCAGAATATGTGAAATTCTAAAAACACGTCATTCATAGTTTTTCCAGTATTCTTCCTCAAAGTTGGATTTTTGTCATTTTTTGCTGATTTTTTTTGGGGGGGATTTACTGTTTCAATCAATCATAACTCGAGAATCTCACAATGGATTTTCAATTAATTTTGGTGTTTCGATTAAGAAATTTCACCTCTATCAGAATATGTAAAATTCTAAAAACACGTCATTCATAGTTTTTCCAGTATTTTGCCTCAAAGTTGGATTTTTGTCATTTTTGGCTGATTTTTGGGGGATTTACCGTTTCAATCAATCATAACTCGAGAATCCCACAATGGATTTTCAATTAATTTTGGTTTTTGGATTAAGAAAATTCCCCTCTATCAGAATATGTAAAATTCTAAAAACACGTCATTCATAGTTTTTTCAGTATTTTGCCTCAAAGTTGGATTTTTTACATTTTTGGCTGGTTTTTTGGGGGTTTACTGTTAATCAATCATAACTCGAGAATCCCACAAAGGATTTTTAATTAATTTTGGTTTTTGGATTAAGAAAATTCTCCTCTGTCAGAATATGTAAAATTCTAAAAACATGTCATTAATAGTTTTTGCAGTATTTTGCCTCAAAGTTGGATTTTTGTTATTTTTGGCTGATTTTTTGGGGATTTACTGTTTAAATCAATCATAATTCGAGAATCCCACAATGCATTTTCAATTAGTTTTGGTTTTTAGATTAAGAAAATTCTCCTCTGCCAGAATATGTAAAATTCTAAAAACACGTCATTCATAATTTTGCCAGTATTTTGCTTCAAAGTTGCATTTCTGTGATTTTTAGCAGATTTTTTGAGGATTTACTATTTCAATCAATCATAACTCGAGAATCCCACAATGGATTTTCAATTAATTTTGGTTTTTGGATTAAGAAAATTCTCCTCTGTCAGAATATGTGAAATTCTAAAAACACGTCATTCATAGTTTTTCCAGTATTCTGCCTCAAAGTTGGATTTTTGCATTTTTGGATTCTTTTTTGCGGGATTTACTGTTTTAATCAATCATAACTCGAGAATCCCACAATGGATTTTCAATTAGTTTTGATTTTTGGATTAAGAAAATTCTACTCTATCAGAAAATGTAAAATTCTAAATAAAGGTCATTCATAGTTTTCCAGTATTTTGCCTCAAAGTTGGATTTTTGTCATTTTTGACTGATTTTTTAGGGATTTACTGTTTCAATCAATCATAACTCGAGAATCCCACAATGGATTTTCAATTAATTTTGGTTTTTGTATTAAGACAATTCTCCTCTGTCAGAATATGTAAAATTTTAAAAACACGTCATTCTTAGTTTTTCCAGTATTCTGCCTCAAAGTTAAATTTTTGTCACGTCTAAATTTAGTGATAAAAAACAGCATGAATCAATCGGATATCGACTCAATTCATGTGACGTCATTTCACTGTAGTGGTTATTTGCATAAATTTCGGAGTGAATTAAAAACCACAACAAATCATAAAATCTTATCATTTCCGTTTAAATTCGAAGCATTCATTCCTTATCCGACAATTAATTTCGCGCCCCTTATTAAGCACATGTTTTTCGCGTTTTATTACAATAACAGCCGGGGAATTGAAGTGTGAAGTAGAGGGGGCGGGGGGTTGGAGTGGAAGGTGGAATTCCCCCCATTTAAAACACAGTAATTGCGAAAGTTTGAAGAAAAGCAGGGCACAATCACAATTATTCTGAATGGGGCGAGAGTAATGTTTCGGTGATAACGAGCGCCCGTATTGTCGCACATCGGAGGTAGCCCCTTTTCTGGTAGCAAAAGACGCAGTAAAAACTAATTACATATTGTGGGTAATCCCTTTATAATTGTTGGCTGCCTGACAATAGTTGTGGAGTGAAACGGGTGGGCACGGGGCCAGAATATACAAACGCGAGGTGATTGTATGAAAATTACACCGGTGTTAAATTGTTCCATTCATGTGTTCATTCATCACTGAAGATGATTTTATTTAAAAGTATACGTGTCGCGCGACAATATTTTGTGTGTTTATTTCCGGTTCAGCTCAGCGCGCCTAATTTCCAACGCGCTCGCCCTGCTTTTCTTTGTTTTATTATTTCATCGCATGAATTACCCCGCGGAACGTAATTAAATGTAACTTTACACGTCGGCCCTTTTATTGCACTTTGTTCCCTTGCCTCGCTGCTGATTTATCGCAACTATTAATAAGTCACCAACTAGCGCACTTACGCCGCCATTCACCTTTACTGCCGCTCTAACTGATTCCCTTTTAAAAAAATAAAACGTAAAGCACATATTGGAGAACGGCGATTTTTTAATTAAAAAACGGCCATTTGATCCCTGTCACGTGCAACTTTTTTCGCCTCCGCCCCGCGAACAATAGACCCCCTCTTTGAAAGTACACATTTTATTCGCGATAAAATCATTTGTAATGCTTTTCATAATTCCGGGGCGAAATTTTCGCGACACAATGAAGGCCGGGACGGGTTTCTCTATTTTAATACAATCCGGCGAAACAACAAACAACGCATGATTTAATTTTATGAAGGGGAGGAAAGACGAGCCCTAATTAGAAAGCGCCGCACTGTTTTTAGTCTGCTTTGAAAGCCGTATTGTTCGGATTAGTGAAATTATGCACTCGGAAGGTTGATTAAAAATAAAGGTGTATTGTTATGGATAATTAATGAAAAAAATATATGTACGGTTTTGCAATGCTGTTCATTTACATTTGTAAAAAATATTCCCCATTCAAATGTACGAATTTAGAATAAGACAAATATTTTAAATTAAATAAAAAGAATTAAAAAATAATTAATATAATTACTTCCACCTTCAATTCTGTGACACTCTAACTTACGTCTCGTAAGCACTTTAAATAAATATCCTTTATATAATTCAATGTCTGGCAGTAGTTGTTTTAATGAACATTTGTTTTAAAGTACTTACACAACGTAAGTCAAAATGTCACAATAGCTAAGGAGTATAATTATAATTATTTTCAAATTAAATTTCAATAATTTATTTAAATAACTTTGTCGTAATTTGTGATTGGTAATTTGCCTTTTTTATACATGTTTTGTAATCTTTTTAGAGCGTCACACTTTTCTTATACAATTTTTAATATGTAATTATAATTGTAATTTGGAAATGGAGATTCCGTTAATAAAGTAAATTGAAATTGAACTGTAATAAGTAAAAATACTCTTTTTTATTGTTACAAATATTTTTTAATCAATGATTGAAAAGGGTTTCTTTCACCTATATGAGATTATTAGAATAAATAGTTAATATTTTGAGCCAGTAGAACTAAATATCCCTCGACACCCAATACGGCTATAAGAGGACAAGATTAAGAAATAAAGAACTAAATGTCAACATTTTTGGAACGATATTTATATTTTTTCACAACGTTTCTATTTTCTCTACTAATTATTAAATTCTGAATTTGCATGATCGACGGTTTCGATCGGTGATGCCGTTTCCGGTAGGAGGGCTTCCGGTGACCATTTTCCGGCGTGCATCGCGCTTAATTGGAGATCGGTAATTTTTGGCGGATGCGCCGGGAATGGATTGATTATCAATCACGCGCTGACGTCCAATAGTTTTTCATCCTCTCATTAATGGATCCCGTAAATTACAGAATATCAAATTATGTTCGGATGAAAATTACAAATGGAAAAAAAATGCTCACATTGAATTACAATTTGAATTATATATTACTATTATATTAAAAAGGGGGATTTAACTAATTTTATTTTTAATTATAACATTTATTGATAATACTTGTTGAGTTAATTATTAATTCCAAATCATTATAGCTACACTTTTTGAGTTAAATTGAATTAAATAAATAAATTGTGAATCTGATTATGATTATGAAATGTCTATTTTATGAAATATAAAATGTATTAAACTTCATGTAAATAAATATAGTCTACCTCCAGTAGATCCAGTTAGTCCACCAGGAGGAGTGACTGTGAATTCAATTCAATTTTTGGAGAAACCTTTGCGAAAATATGGCGCTTGGCCATAATTTAAAGAATATACGGGTTCTTTAAAATATTACCAAGCGCCATTCGTATTTTTAATATCTTTTAAAATTAAGAAAATGGGAAAATAAAAATCTAACCACTTTTCAAGAAGATTTCGAAAAAAGTGAATTTCTGCGATAGGCATGTAAACATTCTCTACATATTTATTGGAAAAATAAATAAACGAAAGATTGCATTTAAAAAAATGCGATAAGCATGTGTTTACTTGAATTTTAATTGAACGTGAAATAGTACATATATATATATATATATATATATATATTATCTTTATATCCTAAAGTGTGTCGGGTTACATCAAATAGTCTAAGGTGATATTTATAGTGGTGCAGCACGATATTAGCAGCCTCGTACCTTTAAAAAGGGACCAATAATTGATGCTCGCGTAAAAGCAAATGTCTTTAATTAGATTTTCGTGCAAAAAATATTAACCGCTTTTAAGGCGGAATTCTGCTTTAAGAGGCTTAAAAAAATGGTTTTTGCAATGTTTAAATATATTCTTGATACATCTAAGAATAATTTTCAAATATAGAATACTAAACGCAGTGGAGTGTCGAGCACGTATACGAAGCTCTACTCTAAATATTGATTTATTTTTTCATGAACACTCTGTATAGTTTTAACATCATTAACTCATCATTATTGGTAAATAAACAGTCATTTGATTTGAGAAAAATTTATATTGGTAATCAAGAATACACAAAAATATTAAATTTATTGTATGTACACTTTTAACTTTCTTTGCACAACTGATTTGTGCATTAGACTATGTAAAAGCCTTAACAATTACCAAATTTAATGTATGTCCCTATGTTAAGATTTAAAGTGTACTCAGCGTAATTAATATGAAATAATTAATTTATATATATAGATTAGTGTAAGTAAAATTAAATCCATTGTTTATTGAGTGAATTTAATAAAAACATAAACACAACCGCCGCGTATTTACTTAAATAACCGTTCATTTGTTATTTTATATCCTTACACATTCACAACGAACACAATCACTCGACTATAACACAATCGGATTAATTGCGAACACGTTTCCCGGCCCAACATAAACATCCCGGGACGTAATTTTTGTCCACACCACCCCTCGCTCACTCACACTTTCCCTCTATTATTTTTTTCGCTATTTGCCCCCGTTTCGGTTCGCGTTTCGCTCTCTATATCTCTCTCTTTGTGTGTGTGTGTGTATGTACCCCCTTTTTGCACTCATTTTTTTCAGCGAGTTCATATATACAAACCGGAAGTAAATAACTGCGCATGCAGAGCATTACAAATCATCAAATGCAACGTTTAATTCTGCCGCATATATCTGTCCGAGCGTTTTCCAAATTAAATTTCGCCCCTCGCTCTCGTACCTCCGATTTTCACTGAATTAACACCGCGCCCCCCTCGCTCCACATTTTTTTTAATATAAACCGATTTTTTATTCCCATGCGTGTGTTTCATTCATATGTTTTTTTTTTTTTGTAAATAAAATAGAGTAGTGGGAATATGTATTTACTGGTTTTAATTTTCTGCATAAAAATCATTAAATTTGAACGAATGGTCCGATGATTTATCACACGTATTTTTTTTAAATAAATTTAAATCTCACTAAATATATTAAAATTTATTAGGTAGTTATTGGAACAGTAAAATGTAATGCTCTGTTTTTATGTTACATTTCAATTTATATCAAATACATATGATCTTAAATATATTTTCCACCTAAATACTTTTGAATTCAAATTAAAAGTAAAAAATACTGAAAATTAACACTAAAATTCGATCAATCCCATTTTTCAAAAAAAAAATACACTGCAAGTTTTTGACAAAAATTTATTGAAACATCTACTTCTCAGACTAATACCCCGCCAGACATTGGATTACACAATAGTTTGTTATTGTATGTCAGTATAACTGTGCATTGCAACGGTACGAGTACACACATGTAGACATGTATATCGAGATTCATGTCTCATTAGGTTTGTCTTATAAGCCCTTAGTTGTTACTTTTTTTACGTACAATTCTCATCAGAATCTCAGATGAAAATGATCGCGCTCAGTGATATATGCGTATTTATTGATCCGGAATAAAAGACATTCTCTTCGGTATGCAAAAAAATAGTATGGTTTTCAATTAAAATGAAAACGGAGCTGATATTTTTTCTTATTTAATTTTAATCTAAATAATTTGCAATTATATGTGTGTGAATTATCTACGTTTTTAATATAAATCCTTTTATATTTATTGGACAATATGAAATATATTTGAGATATATTGAAACTCATTATATCAATAGGAAAATCCAATTGAGAAACTCTTTAATCATAATATTTATAAGGCAGAAAGACCTCTGGTCGATAGCCATTTAAAAATTAATTAATTTTTGTGTGATATACATAATCAATGTTTGTAAACTTAATTGTTAATAAAGATTGTTATATATATATATATATAATATTTTTGGATAAACCGAGCAGAAAGACCACTGGTCGATAGCCAATTTACAGATAATTTTTAAATTTTTGATTTTATATTTTTTTATTTTGTATGTTTCCTGAATATATCTGTTAATAGAGATTATTGTATATATAAATTAACTTTACTGTTCCACGATTTGTTTTGTTTTTTAAGAATTTATTTTATAACAACAACTTCTAACTCTAATACGTATCTAAATTATTACAATGGAAAATACAATTTATATTAAAATAAAGTGGCGAATAAGCATAAGATAGTAATTAACAGAGCTTACAGAGTAAGCGATTTACAACATTGTGTATAAGTGAACAATTAATTCTATTCATAATAATAAATGAAGTCCATTGCGTTGGCGTCAGGTAACTTATATATAATATTTATGAAAATAGTTGAAATTAGTTTTAAAGGGTATTCATTTGTTTATTAACGGATTTATGAACTTAAAACGTAACAAACACTTTAAGGGTCCTGTTAAGTAATGATATTTGGCATTTTAACGATTACGCCAAAACTACTCAATACCTATACATGAAACTTAGAATATACCTCTAAATTCGTTTCTCAATGCATATTGTATGCCTCAATGCGTTTCTCAATGCGTAATGTTATAAATTATTTTTATAAACAACTTTATATGAACAAAATCGTGCATTTTAACAATAAGTCTAAAACTACTCAACATTGTATCCTGAAATTTTGCACACATCTCTAAAATAAGTATCTTAATACGTAATGTATGCCTTTTTATTTATAACAATTTAAATAAACAAAATTGAATAATTAATTCGATAAATTAACAAATAAATATTGTCTAGTGGTAAATACACATATTAATTTATAAAGTAATTTAAATTAATAAAATATTTTAACATAAATTAAAATTTAATCAAACTTTCAATTTTAATAAATGAAACACTTTTTTATTTCTTTTGAATAACTTGAATTGTTTTATTGTTGACTATAGTTTCGACAACATGAACGTGTCATTAACAAAAGTTGTACAAACGAAATACAAATTTGTTTTATTTATTAAAATTGAATTACAATATATAACAAAGTAGAAGCCTCAACAATTAACAAGTGAATTGAACTTTTATTGAAATAAATTCAATATGACGTAAACGTCTCTTAAATCTGATTAAAGAGTAATCGAATTTATTATATTAAATTAATTAATATTATATTAAATGATCATCAATGTTTTAATTGATGATCATTTAATATATTACAAATGTCATTATTCTAGCTCATACAACCAATAACGCCTTGTTTAGTTGCTTATACAAGCCATAGTATGAGCTATAATGATGAAATTTTGTAATATATTAAAATCACGCATAAATAAATTCTACCTGCTTGTCCGGACTCCGATCAACTATTTTCTTATCTCAAGAATGCGAACGTTTCACACCATTGATTTTTTTTTTTTTTGCTTGCAATAATTTTGCGTTCACAGATTTTAATCCAGTCGACCGAAACTGCGCGCGGTGTTAACATTACTGATTAATATAATTGATTATTTTAGTGAAAATAAATAAAACGGATAATAATTAAGGTGATGCTTTTGACTGTTTCCCCTCTAAGAAGGATTGGCTGTATATACTACTGAGAAGGAGATCTGGTGAGTAAATATTTATTTAGCTAATTCGTTAAATAAATAAATGAATCAAAACCTATATATATAATACAAATGTGAAACGTATTAATTCATTAACGGATAGCTTATACTATATTTTGTTTAAGGGTGCGGTTTAGAAGAAAGAGATAGGTATACAAATATAAATATGGGCAATCACTAATTTGAATTAGATTGTTGTTGTGATCAATGAACAATATTGTATTATACATTAAAATAATCTTAAAATAAGCATGAATTTCATCAGATAAAGTAAAAATTATTTTAATGTTTAGTTTCTGTGAAAAATAATTATGAAAAACAATGAAAATTGATCAAATTTATAGCAAATTTTAAATTAAATTTTTGCTAATAAAAACCTGTGCAATGAAAATTTAAAGGATTTCACTAAATTCTGCATTCAAATAACTTAGCAGACATGACCTATTAATTTCATTATTTCTTACAATTTTCTTTTCTAACTTAAACTAATAAATTGACGTAAGACACGAAAATTAACGATTTATTTTTTATTTAGACTGATACTTTATACTTGGTAGATAAAAAATGTAAATACACATTCATATTATGAAATCCAAAGAATAGCTCTATTTTCAAACGATTATTTCCATTTTACTATATAGCTATCTCTTTTGACTAAACCGCAACCTTAATTCAAATATTACACCTTATTTGATACTATAGCAGTTATTTTCATACGTGGATCATCTCTCGTCATATGTTGAATATTTATTATGCACTGTTTTTTTTTTTTTTTTTTTTGACAAAGATAAAACATCACAATAGAATAACGCTAAATAAACTACGAAAGAGACCCGACACGGAAAAATAATGCGAAACAGACAAAATATTATCATTAATTCATGACAGGCAGAAAAACTTATTTTTTAATTGTATAACTATTACTTTTTTTGTAGTTTCATTTAGATATTTTTTGTTATTATTTTATAATAGAAGATTTTGTTAAATAGGCGATGTCCGTAAATAAATAAATAAATTAACTATTTCATAAAAGAAACTTAAAACTAGAAATTGTTTTCAATTTCAATTTACTTTATTAACAGAATCTCCATTTCCAAATTACAATTATAATTACATATTAAAAAATTTATAAGAAAAGTGTGACGCTCTAAAAAGATTACAAAACATATGTATAAAAAAAGGCAAATTACCAATCACAAATTACGACAAAATACAAAATAAAAATAATACGCATCAAAATATTTATTTATCAATCCCAAACAGTTCATTTTGACTTGAATATAATGGATTGTCTGTAAGTAACAGCCTGAACAATATAATCGGGGTTATTCCCTACCGAAAATGTTACGTTTAACGTGTACGCTATTAATTAAATTCATATTCCATGAATAAAATTCTATTACTAAAGTTGCATAGACTGTAATTATAAAAATAACTTGTACATTAAACTTAACATTTTATTCTATGAATAAATTTCTATTACAGAAGCTGCTTAGACTGTGATTATAAAAATAACTTATACATTAAACTTAACATTTCTCTTGCAGAATAGCCCCGAATATTTAATATTTTTTTAGAACGTTTAATAAAAGCATGCAATACAAATTTAATTAAAAGTATCATTCATTTAGGATTATTTTTTAAATTTAAACTGATTTATTGCAACTATAAAACAAATCCCGGTTAATAAAACCCTATGAAAAATCGGCGAAACACATACAAACCTGCGCGTAAGCGGCCACGAGCATGTGTGAATGTGTATTGTGTGCAGTTGGCTTTTAATAGAAATTGCTCGATATCATTTCCGGTTTGCAGGTTTAATCTTTCAGGTGCGGTGCAGCGCAACACTTTTCATCCCGACTGCAATCATTTACCGGATGTTATCGCCGCCATTACTTAGCCGGAAGTAATTAATTCCGGCCCCGCGACTCGTAAATTGTCATAACCAAAGAAATAAGTTTCGTTGATAATGCCGTACACAAACGACACTATTTCACTATCAACGATTAATTAACTAATGCATCTTTTCTGTCCGGTGGATTTTTTTTCTCTCGCTCAACGGTATCGATACGTTCGTGACGGTGGGTAACATTTTTCAGTGGACGGTGGTATAAATAGCGGGGTAATGCTGATTACATTAACGTGGGAATAAATAAAATGGGTGCAATGGATGGTTTAGATTAATTTCAATGATTAAATTTTGTGTCGATAAGATAATAAATAATAATATCTAACCTTGATTTATTTAAGTTGTTCACATTAAGAAAATTTAATATGTACTACATATAAAAAAATTGATAACTGTATATTTTTGAGTTTACGTGAAGTGATTGATCACAAAATAGAAAGACTATTATTCCTTACTTCAATTTTTATTTTTATGTTAGATGTACATTTCGAGATACAAATAACAAACTATTTGTTATTGATAATGCGCACTTTGTTTCTCGAAATGTACATCTAACATAAAAATAAAAAGTGAAGTAAGGAATAACAAAAAAAATGATAATGATAAAAAAACAATTATGTCCTTATTTTTCGTACAGTTGTTAAGAAAACACTTGGTACTGTTTTACATTTCTTATGATTTATTCCGACTAGTTTGGTTGATCCTGCACTAATCTAGTGTAAAAAAATCTCACGAAAATGAGCTGATTACCCGAAACTAGTCGATAATTTAAATTTAATGAAATGTTCAGCCACCATTCATCTAGCGTATGGATAACTAGTGATGGCTATTTCGTTTTTTTGAATCTCATTAGAATCCATGTGCAATACCTTGATGAAGGCGGCTGAACGAAAATTATGTAGTGGTTATATACCCGATATTAATCATAATAAATTAGGCAAAATGTAGCACTTGCGTCATCTTTAATTTATTACGATAATTTAAAGTTATTCATTTTAATGTTAATTTTAATTATAAAAATGATTTTTCGTCAATTTTTGGGTAAATTTTTAATGAGATTACATCATTGTTATACTAAATAAAAAATATTCGTTTTTAACAATAAATATGAACACAATATTTAAAAAATCTACCAATAAAATAAATGCATTTTAAATTGTGTTGTAGTTATACACCCGATATTAATCATAATAAATTAAAGACGTCGCAAGCGCCATCTTTTGCCTGATTTCAAATAGCATCGTCAACGATTTCGAGTGATTAGGATATATATATTTTTTTTAATGTAATTAATTGTTGTCACCCCATCCCCTTTGTTTCTGCCAATAAACTGAGTACGTGATACCAAAAAAGTGTTTAATTCCAAAAGTTATCTTATTGATTTAAACATGTATCACAAAGTAATGCCATCAACAATCCAATATATTTATTAATGTTCAACCACCATTCATCTAGACGATGCCACATTAAATTAGACAAAAGATGGCCCCTGCGTCGTCTTCCATTTATTAACATCCAATATATAATGAAAGTAAACATTAACAATAAATTTTTATTTTAAAACTGAATTTATATTATTAAATATTCATATTTAATGTGACCTAAATATGGATATTTAATAATTTAAATCATTACTATAGAAATATGAAGATGAAAATAAAAAAAAAAACAGTGAATAAATATGACATTTTGTTTCCCTTTTTTTTCTGAAAATGCCTAATTTCAGGTTTCAAAGAATGCAACGATTAACACGTTTCACCGCCGTGTAACACTTTTACGATTTCCGTATTCAGTTCCCCCAAAATGAAATTTACGAGCGGCGATAATTCAAAACACGCCCCGCAAATGACGAGAACATCGATCCTCGCGGCGCGATTTTCCGAATTCCCGATTTTCCGAATTTCCACATATCCCGTATATTTCGCTCGACTCTGCTCTTTCTCTCTCTCTCTCCCTCTTTCTCTCTCTGGCAAGTTAGCGGAAAATTAACTTATTAATACCTAATTTAATCGAGATTTAATCATCCGACTCTGCGCGCCCAAATTAATTTATTAATACACGACATTGGATTACTTTCATGAATGTATTCATAACGCGACCGCCATTATTAAATCAAATTCGGATTAATTAATACTGGTGGTGCGGCGGTGGGGGAGAGCGAATCGGAAAAGATAGGTTGTCTATTGGCTTTGATTGCTTATTGAAATTCATAAGTTTGTGCTGATTGGAAATGAGATAGTTATATTGGAAATAATTCCCTAATATAAATTTAATCAATCCACTTCTTTAAACAAAAATGTATACAAAACGGAGTATTGGAGTCAAAGTACACTACTTTTTGTTTTTTTTAAAAAATAGAGGCCTACTATATACCACAGAAATCAAAATTTTAAAAATCCGTAGGTAACTTCACATCGGTACGTGAAGTTACCGAGGGATTTCCAGCCAAGGATTTGTCCGGCTCCTCCACCATGGCGGAGGCGCCGGGCAAATTATTTATTTTAAGATTCACAGCTTATAAACGAATGAAATTAACCTAATTATGCAAGAACTGTGATAAGATATATCCAACTTAATTTAAAATAATTTTTACTTTCAATTATTAGCCTCGAATAAAGACTTAGACATATAGATTCAAGGTCCAAAACGAAGGTGTTTGTCACAATTCACAAACTTTTTTTCTTCTTAGATTGTTGCTAAAGGTCTAAATAATCATTTAAAATAATAAAATCAGAGGTATGTATTTCGTAACTTTTTTTATAAATTTTTAAACTTCAGCCACGGATTCGTTATAAAGAGACGAACTTTTCTAAGTCCAAAACGAAGGTGTTTGTCACAATTCAGAAATTTTTTTGTTCTTAGGTTGTTGATAATGGTCTAAATGTTCATTTAAAACAATAAAATTAGGGGTATGCATTTCGTAACTTTTTTTATAAATTTGTAAACTTCAGCCACGGATTTCCTGTAGAGAGACGAACTTTTCTAAGTCAGAAACGAAGGTGTTTTTCACAATTCAGAAACTTGGTTTTATTCTTAGATTGTTGGCAAAGGTCTAAATAATCATTTAAAATAATAAAATCAGAGGTATGTATTTCGTAACTTTTTTTATAAATTTTTAAAGCTCAGTCACGGATTCGCTATAAAGAGACGAACTTTTCTAAGTCCAACACGAAGGGGTTTGTCACAATTCAGATTTTTTTGTTCTTAGATTGTTGCTAAAGGTCTAAGCGATCATTTAAAACAATAAAATTAGAGGTATGTATTTTGTAACTTTTTTTATAATTTTTTAAAGCTCAGCCACGAATTCGTCATAAACAGACGAACTTTTCTAAGTCCAAAACGAAGGTGTTTGTCACAATTCAGAAATTTGTTTTTGCTCTTGGAAGGTTACTAAAGATCTAAATAATCATTGATTGTATTTTTTATTGAAAATTATACGCATTGAACGTATATTGATCAACAATGAAGGAAATAATATAATTGTTTTAATCTGTTCAATATGTGTACAATTTCCAATTAAAAAAAATAATTTATAACAATAGAGCGGAAAACAATTATTTACACAAAACTGTGTAAATTAAACAGAAAGTTAGTACTCCTACATAACAAGAGGAGGACGTAGAGGACAAGTAAACTCGTGCGGAACGCACAATTTTTCCCTTCCAGGCCAAATATTTACCCGGAGCAAACACGAAACTCGCCAACTTTAAAGTGCCTATAGTTTCCACTATTACGTAGTTATTGTGAAACTTACGCCGGGGCCCCGGAGTTATAGAATGTAATGGCCCGAGGGCCGTAAAACGGCAACTAAGCGACCGGCGTCGACGACTACAATGAGGGCCGGAGAAAGTGACGTCAGCCATTGTCCGACGGTGTACAATGTGCATTGCATGTCGCCGGGCACTGCTAATGACAAAAATGACGTGAAGAGAGAAAGAGAGAGAGAGAGCCAGGAAAAATGTGTGTTTGCCCATTCAAGTTTTCCGTTCGTAAACGGGCATTTTCTCTAGCGCACTTTGAAAGGGTCTATTGTTGCGATAGCCACTTCTATTACTTAATAATATTTCGCGTGTGACAGTCTTAATAACTATTATGTCTTTTTTTCTGTTGCTTAATTGTATTCTCCATAAAAGATAAAATGTCGTCTTCTTTTTCTTGTACGAAATTAATAGCGGTGGCTTCGAAGTTATCAAAATTAAAGATTTTTTTTTCGGGATTCGATTTTATATTACCTTAAGAATACAGAGGCAGTTGATTTGAGGTAAATAATACACAATTACAATACCCAGTTTTATAATTATAATATTTTTCATAGTAAATTAAAGACGACGCAAGCGCCACCTTTTGCCTAATTTCAAGTGGCATCGTCAACGATTTGGGTCTACAAGGTAGACGACCGAGAATCATTGTTTCGTCCACTTGCGCTTGCGTCGTCTTTAATTTATTATGAATAATATCAAGTATATAACCCCAACAAAATTTCAGTTCAGTCGCCTTCATCAAAGCATTGCACATGGAGCAAACTAGTCTGATGAGTTTCGAAAAACCGAAATGGCCATCACTAGTTATCCATACGCTAGAAATGGTGACTGAACGTTTCATTAAATATAATATTTTTGTTAATTTTCAAGTGATTTTTAAAAAATATATTATTTTATTTTGCTATATATACAGGGTGTTTCAAATTCGAGTCTCGCCATGGGAATCTCGCTTTTTATAAGAGATAGAAGGTTGGTTTTAATTTGGTACTGTTACAGAATTTCATGCTGATTAATATTCCGTTAAAACCAAATTTCAAAGCTGTAAGAAAGTAGATTGTTATAGCTCTAAATTTTGGTTTAAGCTGATATATTAATGTTACTGAAACTACAATAAATAAGTTCTCATTTATACAAACAATTTAATAAACATCACCATCATTATTATTTATTGATAATGTATCATATATTAGTAATTACTTACTATGGAATTACATTTTCATGTGTAATACTGGAATGGCGCCAGTATTAATAACGGTTTCGCGCTTCTGCAAAGGAACGAACTGAATTTTAATTGGTGAGTTGATCAAATGCTTGAAGTTCATTGGCATATTTCTCACTAATGAGGAGAAAACGGTGCAGCGCGGAATTTACACCCAGGCTGCAAATTCGCTGTCGCATTCCAGGAAGATATACACTGTAAACGAATGCATCTAATTGCTACATAATAACAATCCGACTATAAAGGTGATGGTATCAACTAACAAAAAAAAATAGGAATTAATTACTTCTACCTTGATGTTTTCCACGTTCATGTAACAAGTGTCTGTTTCAAGATAAATGCTATAGATGCTTAATTCAAGATATACGAGTCGCATAAAAGAAACATTCAGAAAAAAAATCGATCATTGAAAACAATTTTAACTTTGTATAACTGAAATTTCTTTTTAATCATAATAAATTAAAGACGACGCAAGCACCACCTTTTGCCTAATTTCAAGTGGCATCGTCAACGATTTAGATCTACAAGGTAGACGACCGAGAATCATTGTTTCGTCCACTAAAGGAAGGCGAACTTGTCCTGTTTAAGCAAACAAGGAAAACGAAATTCACATTTAATGAAACGTTCAGCCACCATTCATCTAGCGTATGGATAACTAGTCTGATGAGGTTCGAAAAACCGAAATGGCCATCACTAGTTATCCATACGCTAGATAAATGGTGGCTGAACGTTTCATTAAATGTGAAATTTCTTTGTTTAATTCTTATTTTCGAAATTATTAACGTGTCAGTATCAAACTGACAGTCACACGCAAAATGCTACAGACGCATATATTAAGATGTACGCGTGGCTGGAAATAACAAACATTAAGATACAAAAATAATAAATCGATTAATACAATTTTAGCTTTGTATAACTAAAATTTATTTACAATTAGATAAAAACACAAAAATATTTTAGTTTCACTATTGTTTATTGGAAAAATACTGCTACAATTGTTTCGCCAACACAGTGGCATCATCAGGCAGATGATTAATCATTTTTATCTAATTATGAATATGCAGTTTCATCAAGTGACAGCCTCAACCATTGAATTTTTAAAATTTATTTAATCTTGATAATGGTTGCGACTGTAACTTCGTGGTAATTCATAATATAATAATATCACAATTGTGGTAAAAAAAAACATATTACTTATTGTGAATATATGAAATTTATTTAAATAAACTATAGTTTTAACATCATTAAGGAATTTTTTCGGTAAAACATATTATTTATTGTGAGTACATGAAATTTATTTAAGTAAACTATAGTTTTGACATCATTAAAGGATTTTTCCGTAATTTTTGACCGAAAAACACAAACATTTTGTTTTGCTTTTCTTAATCCATGAAACATTGAAATATTGAAATATCACGAAAACTACACATCGAATAAAAAAAATATAATTAAAATTTGTTAGCCTCGGAGGGAGGGAGGAGGGAGGCCCTAAGAATAGGGAGTGAGAAATAGATAAGTTAAATATAAACCCCAATTTTTTGTACGGATTTTAATACTCCGGAAAAAAAAGAAAGTTTTATCTGAAATATTTTTTTTTGTATTCGTGAAAAGTGGGAATTACCTGAGAAATACATATGAAATCAAAAAAATAAAAGTACACGGAGGTGTGAGCGAGTCTTCATGCCTCCACACCTAATAGTTTTCTAATTAAAGTAAGTCTTCAAAAATTCGACCTACAAGCGCAAAAACTCATCATAAAACGACAATAAGTTGACTCACTTGCGCATCTCTGACCAAAAAAGATTTGGATAGTATTTATTTTCTGCAGAATTCATTTAGTTTCATTTCTAGAAAACAATAACAAGTGATTTCTCAGGAAATCCCCATTTTTTCAACGATTTTTGCCAATTTTGAATTTTGTCGATTATAGAGCGTCGTTGAAGCACTCTAAAAAATAAATAAATCAAACATTATGATTTCACAAAATTATTGCCTTTATTACCTACTATGTCATGTAATATTTTATTTCATTTTTATATCAAAAAAACAAAAAATGTAGCGAATGAAAAACTTAAAATATTTATATAAATGTCACTGTCCTAATTTCATATCAATAACATCGCAAATAAATGTACCATCAAAAACATATTTAATACACCGCACACCTAAAGAATTAATAAATAATAACTCAAATTTTCTTTTCTTTTCATCTCTGTTTAGCTCTTTTAGAATGCTTAAAAAATATTACTTTTTATACCACTTATTTCTAACATGTAAGGGTCACGTATTATTTCGTAGACGGAGATATATTATACACGTTAGATCTTCGCTTTTTCACCACGTGACTGTTGAATATATTATGAACCTCTCACAATTTATTTCAGTCCGATACACACAGGACTCTTAAAGGGTGGTATAATTAAATGTATAATTGAATACTACAGTTACTGTTATTATTATAATTATTTTTCTATAGTTATATATATTATTTTTTGTATTATTTTTGTATTATGAAAATGGCGTTGCCGTTAATAAACATTTATTTATTTAATTTATATTAAAGAGTTTTGGTCAATGTAAGGGAAGATGGTAGAATTAAGGTACTATTTAATAAATAGTAAATATATTTCAGATAAAAATTATTAAATATATAAAATATACATAATCTTTATTAACAAACGTAATAAAATATCTACATATAACATAAAATAAATAAAAGTATATTGTAAAAGTCTGCCAATTGGCTATTAACCAATGGTCTTTCCGCAAAAAAAAACAACAACATTAAAGTGAACTGCAATAAAATAACTCTATTGCATCAAGGAGTTCTTTTATTGCATTTCACTTTAATATTTTATATTTAATATTTTTTATCTTAAATATATTTTGTATTAAAAAAATAATAATAAATAAAACACAGAAAAATCACTGCTCCATCATTTTTATTTTTAACATATAAATAATGTCTTTTTTTTCATCATCAATATAATAAGCTTCACTAGCAACAGATAATTAACAAATACATTTATATTGCTTTCCTAAATATACATAATCAATGTTCAATTATCTCCATTTATTTTTCCGCCTCGCGTCCCTAATTTTGTTTGTATTTGTTTTCAAAAAACGCAATACTAAATACATACATCTGAAATAAACAATATATTTACAGTCCATTTGTATAATTCATTTCCTCAAATTACCTAATATTTTCATCAAATACGGAGCTATACTCATTTTAGGTTAGGCACGATATTTATTATTCAAGTAAAATATACACAGCACAGCTAAAAGTACCCGAATTATTTACATGAGAGATGTGATTACCTAAAAATTGTATGTTATGTTATGTTATGTAGACGTATTGCTAAAGTATATCATTTAGTGTTTTCTTTATTTTTAGTTATTTATTCTCAACTTTGAAATTTTACACGAATATACATTTTACATTACACAGTTTATTTTTTTTTTACTTTCGCTTTTTGTAAAGATGCAGTGGAAATTATCGTGTGTACGTAAAACTCATTAAATTTAATTTTAGTTCATTGTTATAAAAATATATTTTTCTAGGAATTTTGAGGCGTTTATTTCGTGATACATTTTAAATACTAAAAAGCAGAAAACACTTAACACCAAAATATAAATGAAATAATAGTAAACTAATTATTTTCAAACCTCTTTTTGTTTAAAATAATCTTCTTTATGTTGGTTGTTGAGACTTTCATTATTTAAATAAAAATGGTTGTACTTTATCATATTTATTTATAATTGAACTAAATATATTTCGTTTGCATCTTTTCTTTTTGTTTAATTTAAACACGGCCTTTTGTCAAAGGTAACTGGGAGATTTTATTAAATTAACCGATGCCCATGTGTAAGTGGTGCAAAAAAACAGCATTTTTTGTTTTCTTGTTGTTTTAAACTATATTTTCAGGAAAGGCGTGTTTCAAAATTCAATTTCCTTCCATTGGTTTTAATCTCTTAAATAAATGCAAGAAAGTGAATTGCAATAAATAACTCTATTGCATCATAGAGTTCGTTAATTTTAAAATTTAATATTTTTATCTGAAATTTATTTATTACATTAAAAATTAATAATTATTAAAAAACACAAAATCACTGCTCTACCTTTTTCATATTTATATATATATATATATATATATATATAAATCGATGTCCCCTTTTACAAATTGGTGTCATGTTTTTTTTATATTTTTAACATATAAATAATATCTGACGTCCCGAAGTGCGCGCTTTAATTGTTACTGCTTTTTTTAAATGATCAATTGCTCCGATTTGAACTAATTTATCAATTATCTATACATAATATTCAAAAAAATATGGAACCAATTTAATATCTTTGGAACTCTTTCGAATTAATTTGAAACTTGGAGCATGAATTTGGCTAATTAACATTTTTGCATGGTAAATATATTTGAATCCGAGATCTGTCAAACTTTTCAAGATACAATACCAGCTTTATATTTTTTAAAATTGCACTGATTTTCAAAATAATGCTCATTCAAAGTTAAATGTATAAAAAAAATAATATTTCTATTATTCTTTGATATATTTGACAGTGGCAAAAGGTGGCGCTTGCGTCGTCTTTAATTTATTAGTGTCATAAATATTTCTATCAAAATACATATTCCAAATTTCATATAGATTTGACAAATACTTCAAAAGATATTCAACCTATTCCATTTTTATTGAATACCATGTTTTTAAATTATTTGCCTTAAAAGATCAATAAAAATTATAAATCGGGTTTATCGAGCCGAAACTTGTTTTATTTTATTTATTTATTTCTTAACAGAATCTCCGTTTTTTGTTGATAATAAAACATAAATAAGTAAAACTAAACGAAGGGAATTTAATTTGCGAATCCAATTAAATATATATAATTTATTAATTATTTTCAAAATTCTTTTTTGTCAGTTTAATTATCCGAATAAAAATATTTCTATATAAGTAAAACTATTCTTACTTTTAGTGAGTTTTCACACGATTTTTAATATCCACATACTGTTGTCAAAACATAAGCGAAAGTACAAGTTTATATCTTACAATAGGAATCTTGGTGTGATTTAAATTTTAGTTACGCGAATTTTGTATGTACAAAATATTCATTCAATTAAATACATAAATATTTTTTTTCTAGTTTGTACATATATTTTGAAAAATATTTGTTTCTTTTGTTTCAGGGTGAAGATGTGCGAAGATATGTAAGTGAGATGATGATATCCTTTTTTTTAAGCGAAAATTATGATGATGAAGAATTAAGGAGAATTACACATACGAGGGAAAAATATTGTTTTGGTTAAAATTAAAAAAAATATTTTGTTGTAATTAACTTTTCGTATTTTTTTTTATATAAAGTAATCCTAATGTCGAATATTCCATGGTAAACACGATGGCATGATGCATGCCTCCTCGCCGTAGATAAACGGCAGGGAATACCTCCCGCTTCGGCGTCACTTCGGACGTGGGGGCGGTTGGGGACATACCGGGGGAATGGTCCTGGAGGGCACCGGCGGGGGAACCGAGGACCGGCTGAAGAGCATTTTCCCTGGGGGCGCGGCCGGCGGCGGTACTCCTGGGGGTAAAGCAGGCGGAGGGTATGAAGGGGGACCACCTGTTGGGGTGACAGTACCTGGTTCTGGACTAGGGGGTGCTGGTAACTGTTGAGTGGTGGGTGGTGCGACTGGAATTGTTTTCGGGGGGTCTGCCGGGGGCGGCTGCTGTTGCGGCGGGGGTTGTTGCGCGGGAGTGGTTTCCTGGGGCGCCGGCGATTTCGTAACGTTGATCGTCGGGGTGGTCGCTCCGGAGGTCGCCGGGGGTTTGGGCATGTGGAATTTTTTGTCGGATCCAGCTGCCACGTACGAGAATACGCACAGGACAGCATAGCAGATTTGATCAGCCTTTATTAAATAAATATAAAATGTAATAATATATTTCTTTCAAATTTATGAAATAATGACATTACAACAAAATAGTTAAAGTGTCTCAAAATTTAAAGCAAGATTTTAATTTCCCACCATTCGTGCACTAAAGTGTTACTAAAATAATAACCATTCGATAA
This sequence comes from Philonthus spinipes, assembly GCA_963082785.1. Classification (NCBI taxonomy): domain Eukaryota; kingdom Metazoa; phylum Arthropoda; class Insecta; order Coleoptera; family Staphylinidae; genus Philonthus; species Philonthus spinipes. The sequence continues at coordinate 23,927,858 of OY720304.1, read as the reverse complement.
GTAGTACTTTGGCGTTAGTAAAAATGAAACGTTAATAATAATAATAATATATAATTTATTTCAAACAAGTAAAACTTTATAATGGAAATATCAATGTTATGTACAAAAATATGCAAAAACACAGATGCACATCTACAATGAGTTTATAAATAATTATTCCAGTGGATATGCAATAAGACCAAATAATTAAATAAAAGGCACAGCAACAAATAATAATAATAATAAATAATTACATGATAGAAAAACTGTTTTTTCATTATTAAACAATATATTAAAAATAAAGATATTCTGGCCTCCGCAGTCAAAAAATTACGTATAAAATATAGTGGGCACTGCACTATTTGCAGTGCCTACTATATGATACGTGTCGGAGTGAGAAGGACTCCCAGATAAACTTGACCTTGGAGCGCTTGCTCATCTCTCGCACTGCTCTAATGCAAGCGGGTCAAAAATTAATCTATTAAAAAATGAAATTATATTTAGCATAATTCCAAATAAGGCATATAATTAAATTCGAGCGAGAGATGTTTCCAAACAATATTAACTTAACTAATATCAATTTATTAAATACTGATTGTTAACGAAATCAGGCATACATAAGGATTTTACATTTAAAAACAATTTTATGCAAATTCCTGCTTCCCTGTTCATTTTAGAGAAAAACCAAGAAAATTGAAATGTGTTTAGATTTTTAAAATTTATGAAAAGAAAAACGATACTTCATTAACTTTAAAAAATCGATGAATAATTAATAAATATTGATTATATTTGCAAAACATCACGTGTTAATTTGTAATCATAAAAATACCTCAAAAGTCATTTAATTATACGATAATTGGCAAATTAAATTACATTTAATTTATTAGACAGATTTTTAAATTCAAAACACATTTTAATTCATTCAATTTTTCTCAGGGAAGCACGAATTTGCTGCATTGCTGTATACCTGGTCGCGATATTAGCAAAGCCTTAGTTAAAACCAAAATTAGAAAACTAAGCCATTAATTTTTAGGTGATGGCATTGAGTACCGCAATCAATTAAAAAGTGTCAAATATCTCAAATTTTAGGTTTTAGCTGAAGCAAAATTAGATTTAATAAGAAATTGAAATTAAATAATCACTACAATTTATTCAGCCACTACACAAATAATTTTTGATTTGATTAAAAAGCATGCGTACAACGATTAGCACGTTATTTATTATTTATAACAATAAATAAAAAAATAAAAGAAATAATAATAAACGTAATCTTACTGTGAAATACAACAATGTCATGCGGGTGAATTTTCAAACTCATGAATCCGTTTGGTCATGCAAATGGAAAATATTCGGTGAAATGTCATTATCATTTCACTAGCCTATGGAAATAAACGGATGAAATTAAAATAAAATAAACGTAACAATACATAAAATTTAAAGTAAAGGAAAATTTACAGAAAAAATGCGACTGCCAATTAAAATATATTGATTACGAATTACGTACCATGGAAGATTTGTATTTCCTCTGGATGACTTGTCTAGTTTTTGGATCTGAAAATAAAGAATATCTAATTATACTACAAAAATAAACAAACAAAAAAATAAGTTCGTTAAGTTTTAAAAATACAAATAATATAACTTTGCATTGAGTAAACCACGGACTTTTGAATTTATGATTGCATACATTTGAAATTCTAAACTCTAAACTAAATTTATTTATTTATATATTTATTTATTTATTTACGGATTTCTCCTTTTTCAAAATTACAAAAAAAATTATTAGATATTATACCTATTTTCATTCAAAAAAGAAAAGTAAATATCATATATTTTTATTGCGGGTCAAACACTAACAATATATAAAAATAACGGACTTTTATCTTTAAATATCTGCCATTTTGTGAATTCTTGACCAATTTGCATGATATTTGGTACAGGATCAATAGAATTTCATTTAGTTTCGAAGAACAAAAAGAATAAAAATTAAAATAGGTAGTTATTAATTATAATAAAAATATTTATTTCCACAATACAAAAATCCTTTAAATGAGAATTAAACGATTTATAGCTAATATGTTCAATGTAGGCCAAACATTTCACTATAAATCGTTCAATTTCCGTTGAAAGTGTTTTTCCTGTAAACAATACTTTTTATTATAATTATAAACTAATAAATTTTCGTGCGAAATAATAACTCAATATTATTTAAATTCTCAGTGACTATGCTTTTATTCTTTTCATCTACATTTTAGTATAAAATAAAAATCGTATAACGAGTTTTAGATTTTTGCGAAAAATTAATTATTTGAAATTGACTTTAAGAAACGTCTTGTTTTCTTTTCGAAACTTACTGAATTCTTCCAAAACGAAGATGCCCCCCTTCTGCGTGAAGCACTTCCTGATGTGATCGATTCGCACGAAGAACTGGAAAAGAAGCCGACGGAATATTTAATTCGATGCAAATAACTAATTCGGTGGTTTTGCAGCTTTTTGTAAAAGATACCATGGTTTTTGAAGCGCTTAAATAATTAATTTTAGAAATTCTAATATTATACACAGAAAATTAACAGGTATAAATAAATTAAATTAAAAATGGCAAAATATAAGTTATTAATTTAATTATTTCAAAATATATGCTTTGAATTACTACTGCTACTAATTCACAGCCATCCTTGATTTTGTTTTAAATAACATACATTAAACTTCTGTGTTAATACAACTATTATTTTTGATTTAATTTTAATTGTGTAATTCTATATTTTTTTGAATTAAAAACTAAAATTTTAATACCATACTAATTTCTACAAAAAGTTACAAGAACCAATAACTAATCTACATAAGTACTAATTAAAGGTGATAAGGGGGAATGGGGGGTTGTACAATCCGCGACAGTGGTGGGGGTTATCTTCTCGTAAGTCATCAGGGCGTGAAGCTAAACAAAGAGAAAGAGAGAGAGAGATAGAGCTAAGACTAAACGACATACCATGCCCGTGTTTCATGCGTGAAGCATAGGCAACTTTAGAGATGGTTTGCTCAAAATGTATGATACAGCCTAAACAACAGTGTGTCTCGTATGTGTGTTGTGTGTCTGTGGTGGTGCTCTTGGTGACTTGGTGACTTGGTGGTGAAAACTCTTGCCATGCGGTGTCCGGCTAGAAGCAGCACTCTAACCACTACGACTATGCCAACACCTGGCGCTTTTCTCATTGTTCTACGAATTAACTCCACGTGTTTTATTTCATTTTTTTATTATCCAAAAATTTCGTTCGTTTGTTTTTTTATTAAATCCAGGAAATTATAATAAAAGAAAAACAAACTAGAAGAAAATGAAAGGAATTCGAGAGGTTAGTGAAGGTATGCGAAAGAATGAGAACACTACGTGTCGGGATTTTATAGGGGGTGTTTTAATTGGGTTCTGCAGCAACTACAAAAAGGGGGTTAAAAGGGGGGAGGATTAAAAGCGCTAAACTAAACAGAGACTATGCTAAACTAACGATCAGATTATAGACCAGATTATTTTTATATACCTCAAAGTCCTGCCAAGCAGCCAGCGACCGACGTGGACAGATCAACGGGAATAGAAAAAAAAACCAACAGAACACAACATTAGTGACGATCTTATTTATAAAAATAAATAAATGCCCGACAAGGACCATCTCAAAAGTTCCTAAGCTTTGTCACTTGTTTCCTCTAAGCTTGAAGCGCTTTTCAACCGGGCGCAACTTCAAATTTAGAGAACGCCATTCAATACACGACCACTCATCGACATCGAGATGTTTTATATATTTATAAGGTATATATAGATACAAGGAAGAGATATGTATATATTTATATATAGAAAGAGAAAGAGAGATTTTATATTAAAAAAAGCATCCACATACAATTTAAAGTAAATAATAAAAATAATAATCAACTGACTGACTGCACATTGAGCTTCGCATGCAATTTTATAATCAGATGAAAGAAAATACGAAAAGAAAATTAAGGAAAATAAAAACACAGAATAGTATGGGATAATTCAACAAAACAAAAAATAAAAGAAATATATTTCATGTATATATATAATTATAATAAAAATAAAAATGGAAAATTAAATGTTAAAAATAAAACTACTACCTGAATTCAGCTCCAAAATATGACGAAATAATCGAAGCCACTTTGACTATTATTGCTTTTTTTTGGATTACATTTCTTTTTTTTTGTGATTCACTTGAAATTATATAATAAACCTCTGAAGAAATGATAAAAAATGCAGTACATAGATGGCAACCGAGCGAGTGGCAGAGCAAGTTAGAATGTTTGAGTGGTCCTTGCAGTACAAATGCACATATCACAGCGCACCCAACAACACGGAAAAAGACAATTATATACTTAGAAAAAAATAAATAAAACAAAAAAAATTAAAAACACAAAAACAAAGTTATTTAACAGTTGTTTCTTTTTTATGTAGCTGTTGTTTTAAGAAGAGAAATAAATATATAGCGAAGGAGGATTTTTTTGGAGAAATCCGCCTTCTGTAAACACACACTTTGTACACATACATGGATTTTTTCCTCAAAAGTTTTTGTAAGATTTTATTTAAAATTATTTTACGTTTAAATTAAATAAAGAATGCTTTAGAGATTTCATTTTTAATTTATTTATATTTTTACTTCTATTAGGATGTTTGAGAATGATTAATATTATAACGAATGTAATGGTAGAAAGGCTTCTGACCATTAGCCATCTGTTTTTTATTTGTTTTCAAAATCAATTAATTTGAAATCTTATATATTATTGTAAACCTCGACACCCAATACGGGTAAAAGAGGATTATATTAAGAAAGAAAGATATATTATTGTATAAATATTATATTAAAACAGTAATACAGATATTTAATAATAATAACAATAATGAATATAATTAAAAATTAAAATTTATTATATATTTAATGCACATTCATTAATAATGTACTTTGTTTATATTTGAGGCTATTCCTCAAATACTACTAGAAAATACTAGCTTAGACTGCGATTTAATGCACATTCATTAATAATGTACTTTGTTAATATTTGAGGCTATTCCATATGTAAAATGTTAAGTTTAACGTATACTTAATTTTTTAATATCACACATCAATTATAAAACTAGCTTAGACTGCGATAATAACGAATAACGTGTACCTTAAATTTAGCATTTCACATACGGAATATCCAATTATTTTTCAAATAGAGAATTATTACTATTGCAGAAATCTGCTGTTGCAATTTATAATTGAATAAAATATGCTGCTGCAAAATATGTTATAAGGTTCGTTTATTTATTATTATGGCCTTGTTATCGTTGGCTAGACTGTATTTGATAATATACCGAAAATACTCAGAAATAAATGTTATGTTGTTTTAATTTTGTTTAACATGATCAAATGTTAAAAGACTTCACACAATACTGTTTTTGGTTTGTTGTAATTTATCAGTTAATTCTCATTAATTTTATGTGTAATCTTCTTTATGTTGGTTGTTGGTTGTGGAGACTTTAATTATTTAAATAAAAATACTTATCCTTTCTCCTACTTAGGATTTTTATTTAAATAATTTTACGTGTATTTATTATTGGAAGTGTTCTGCAATAATTATTAAGTTAAGGCTGAAAAACCTTTGGTCGATAGTCAATTTGTGAATTGTATAATAATTATGTATTATACAATTAATATATTTCTGTATTGTAAGAAAATATTATTTTAATATAACAAATTTAATCTTCTTGACATAAATTATTATAGTAGTTGAGTTAATCAATCATTTTATTTTCTCTCTTTATTTAGAAATGTTTAAGTTATATTGTTAATAATGATTGCATTGCATCCGAAATCTGTTTTATTAATTTCGTTAATTTATTACCACATACAGACTTAAAAATGTACACTGTTATTGAAATAATCTTCATTATTTCAATCCTAATAGTACATACATTTAGTAATTTCTATATAAAGAATAAAGAAAATACAACGACTTATTTTTACTTATAACTCAATACAAAATTGATACTTCATAATAATCAATTCTTGAATATTTTTAGCCTTAATTTCGTGGCAATTTTTCAAAATAAGGATATAAAAAACAATAAATAAATTACTTATACCAGATTACAATTAGTTCACTTTGACTAGTTTTATTATTTTCAAAGTGAACTTGATTACACAATAATCATTCTTAAATTCTATTTGATTACACAATAATCATTTTTAAATTCTATTTGATTACACAATAATCATTCATAAATTGTATTTGGTTACACAATAATCATTCTTAAATTGTATTTGATTACACAATAATCATATTTAAATTCTATTTGATTACACAATAATCATTCTTAAACTCTATTTGATTACACAATAATAATTCTTAAATTGTATTTGATTACACAATAATCATTTTTAAATTCTATTTGATTACACAATAATCATTCTTAAACTCTATTTGATTACACAATAATCATTCTTTAATTGAGTGATTACCGTCTCATAGATCGCGTTTGAGAATGATTACACGGCAATTATGCCCTAAGATCGGGTTTAAGAATGATGCAAAGAAAGAAATAATTTAGTAATAATGACTCTAATTTGTGTCGATATCTTACTGTGGTATATTTCTGCGACGAAATTCATCATTTTTACCAGAATAGGCATGATACACGCAGCCCCCACCACTTCCTATCTACGCCACTGGTTGTCGTCAGTAGTGTTTTTAATCCACCAGAATTTTTGAGAATTCAGTTTGGTCTCTAAAATTATGGATTTGACAGAATTGAGTTCGCGTTTATTGCATTTTTATAAACGCATTGAAAAATTACATTACACTATAATCTGTACTTGCTGCGCTAAAATAGACCGCTAAGGTCCCGTTATTTTATTTGTGGCTTTAACTTAAGCTTTGCTCAGATACTTCAATGTCATCAATGAAATATAAACAAGTGAATACTAATAATTCACTTGTTTATAATAATGAATTGTATATTATATATATATATATATATATATATATATATACAGAGAGCTTTTTTTATCATTATACATTTCTCCTATGTATACCTGCAGAATACGAGAGTCAAATGCATTAATATATGTATGTTTAGTTGCCTATAACACGCAACTGAACACATATATGCCAAATAGTCAACTAAACATACACACATTAATAATTCAATGCGGCTGGCTCGCATTTTTTTGCAGGTATACACTTCGCCTAATGTATACTTATAAAAAAATCTCTCTATATATATATATATATATATATATATATATATATATATAATGAATAACTGTAATATCTTTCGTAATGCATTATCCCCAATATTATTTTATTAATTTTTGTACAATTAATTTAACTTCACAGAAACGCCAGCGAGGCGTTTATTTAAATCTGAGCTGCGAAAAGTTTTGCTGAGAAATTACGATAAGAATGTACATATTGTAGGCGCGTCCTTTTGTCCGTCATTGCAATCAAAGCACGCGGCCGGTAAGAAACGCTCAATTTAATTCAAATCGTTTCTTTTAATTTGTTTTAATTTCGATTTAAATCGAATATTATTTTCGTTTAATGAAACGAAAATAATATTCGATTAAATTTAGTTTGATTTGATTTAATATAATTGATTTAATTTGACTGAATATGGTTGATTTAATTTAATCAATTTAATTAAACATCTTTAAATTATTTAAGGCAGAGCTGTACTAACAAGGGATAGATCCCGAAATACGTATCTGCAAATGGCCTTATGTTAAGTAACATTCTTATTTGTTTTTTAAATTGAATTTTTCTCAGATAAAAAATTATTGCATGATGCAATATTTTATTGATATGTAACAGCAGGTGTACATTATGTAAATCATTGTCTGATGGAGTATTTTCCCGAGAAGTAGTTGTGTTAATGTATATTTGTTTAAAGTACTTACGTAAGTCAAAATTCACAGAGCTAAATGTGGATATAATTTATTAATGATTTTCAAATCATTTTTTATTTAATTTAAAGAAAATTTGATTGTAGAGACTACTATTTAGAGAAATTTCTCATTAGTAGAATAACAAATTAAATAAAAATTATTGTCCTTTCTCCTCATTTTTTTTTATGAACTAAATATATATTTTATTCAAGTAATTAATTCTCCAGAATCACCTTAAAGAAGACAACAAATGAAAACAACTTTTATTTCAAATTAATTCGATTACAAAATGGTACACAGTGAACCTAAATTAAATCAATCTTAAGCCATAATTAAAAGCGTATCTAAATGAGTTTTTGTGGTAGCATGATCAAGTATATACAAAAATAATCAATTATAATATTAACATTGATTATTTCATATTATTATTATACTTTAACGGTAATCTCTTATTAAAAAATGTTTTATGAAATAAATATGAATATAATATTAAAAATCAACCAATAAAACACAGATTAGATTGAATAACTTTAAATTCTCGAATAGTTTCGGGTGATTAGCCCATTTTCAAGAGAATTTAAAATGGGCTAATCACCCGAAACTAGTCGAGAATTTAAAGTTATTCAATTTAATCTGTGTTTTATTGGTTGATTTTTAATATTATATTCATATTTATTTCATACAATATGAACTACCAATGTCTACATATTAAAACCATTAAAAAATGTTTTATTTTACTTTACAGATATCATTACATTTAATTTAATCCTATAAATATAAAAATAGTAATAATATTTTTGTACTCACTCTTTCAGTAGTTATTCATTGAATAATATTTAAATAGTTGAGAATTTATTTTATTTTGGATATTAAAATCAATAAAAAAATCTTTCTTTGATAAAATCAAACCAAGTGTAGCTGAAAGACTAGTGCTTTGTTAACCATTTTCCAAATAAATAACTTAAGTTATGTAAATAAAATAAATTTTAAAATATATTCAAAATCATTACAGGGAAATACTTTCCTTATTTTTCTTAATATCTTATTATTTATTATTTCGTAATCAAACGATGTATTAATCGTTACAAAAACTTTTTCGGAATAAAAATATATAAAAAAAATAAGTACTTCATAAATATATATATCTTCAATCAACTGAAAAAATACAACTAAACATTACTATTATACATCCAACCTAGTAGTCGATCTATACGCAAAAGAGTTTCAGTTCTTTTGGCATAGCAACAAACTAGACCGGCCGAGAAAAAATATATATACGAAAAAATCAAGTGTCTGCTTTTGTGTGTGTATGTGTGTCTGAAAATTCAAAAATGCTGCCGATCGAGTGTGTACCTTGCTGTTGGCGAAGAGCAATCCCACCCCTTCCATGCAAACCTGCAGGAGGCCACCCTCTCCGGTGCTCATGTCCTGCACCGGGAACTCCCCGCCCAATTCAGGCGCTGAACCCGCTATTCCTCCTCTTTCCATCGCTTCTTTTATACAGTAATACAATTGTTTACACTAAAATAAAAATAAATTATTATTTATATAGATTGCATAATGGGAATTAAAAAAATACTCAAAACATCCAAATAACGGCCATTCTTAAGCGTATAAGAATGGCTGATTTTTAAAACTTTTCAAATTAAACACTTGGTTTTGTTTCACTATATTAGTACGACTGTACGACTAGTATACTATACTAGTAATATAATGAAACAAAACCAAGTGTTTAATTTGAAAATTTTTAAAAATTAGTTAAAACGTTTCACCAAGTGATCAATGAGAACAAAATTGAAAATAATGGCTGTTTTTTTGTTTATAAACTTGGCACTTGATAAAACATTGCAATATGTTAAGTTGTGTCCTATTGATGATTCCAGTGTGTAAATGTTTTCTTAGTTTCTCTTCTTTTTTTTTAGAGAGGATGAAATGTCTACTATCGTTGAATGAAATGAACGCTATTATAATAAATTGATTAAATTGATATTCCTTTTAAATTACATTCATATCTAGCAATTGAAGACATTTTAATTCACAACATTGAGATATAATTTAAATTAATTAAATATAAGTGAAAAAGAAACATCTCTGATGCGATTTGAACCCATGACCCTCAATTTCAACCACCACAGAAACATATGATATCAAATCTCCATTCAGTAACATGGGTTCAAAACGCATCAAAGATGTTTCTTTTCCACTAATATTTATTTCATTTAAATTTCATGCAGTGCATTGAAATTTCTTCAATTCATAGATATAAATAAAGTGATCAATGAGAAAAAAGTAACATTAATGTTTTTGATTCTTGAATTTTTGATGCGTTCACATCGTTCTACAATTTCAATATTATGATAAAGGGAACACTCAATAACTTTTAAACAAATCACAATGAAATATTTTTTTATCCTTTTATGGCCTCGGATAAGCGTCTATATGGCTAGAGTTATTAAGTCATTTCTTTATCCTAAAATTTTAATTATTTGGCCATATTTACCTTTTTCGTGTAATATTTATGCAATTGTGTCTGCTGCCCATTCCTTCTCCACAAGCAAAGCACCTTATTCTTAGGGCTATAGGTCATGTTGACTAGTCTTTCATACCACCATCTCTCTACAATGATCCCTGAAACCGATCGTAAAACCAACCCGTCATCCCTCACTTCCAGGAACCTCAACTCTCCACCACCATCAACCCCTTGATGCACCGTGAAACTCTGCCGGTGCAGCAACCTCGACCCCAAGGGTTTTAAATCTATATCATTTCCATTCTGAAATAATTAAAGTTGCATTACGAAAAATTGTTTGGGTTTTGTAGTTGTGAAAACTTACTAAATTATTTATTTGATCTAACAGCAAGTTAACTTCTTGACTATACACCAAACCTATATGACTCTTCCCTAATAACCTGCGAATTTTCCGCTTCAGCTCGGCTTTGTTGACTTTCAACATCACTAAAATAGCCGTTAAATTATAAAGCATTGTCGATAACAAGCGGTCTTCGTCGTGCTCCAAGCGCTTCCTCTCTGTGTCGCTTAAGGATTTGTAGCGCTCCATCATTTCTCTGGGACCTTGATCCATTCCAATCATATCCCTCTCTTGTGAGACTGCATCCAAAAAGGCGTCCTCCCAGAACTGCATCTGATCCCACAAAGTCGAGCGCTCTTTTCCGATCAGGCCTTCGAAGAGGTAATTCCTGGCCGCGTCCGGGGAAGGCGTCGTGGCCGTGTTGACCATGTGACCTCCGTGGTAGCGGAAACCGGTGCTTAGGGAGGATTTGCTGGACCAGACGCTTGAGGTGCGTTGTTTTGGTATTTTGGGGAACTGGAATGGTAAGGGATTTTATTTTTGTCGGTTTTTGAAAAAAGATGCTTAGATGTAGACAGTGCGTGAAGTAAGTTTATAGCGCTTGCAGCAAATGTATGAATATTTATTATTGCAGCAAGTGATGATGAGTACAAATGAAAAGGTTCAGGCCACAAGTATTTAAGCGATAAATAACTAGCATACAAACCCTTATACGACTTTAAAACAGGAACCAAATGATATCTTTAAATCAAATAACGCATAATCAATTCAATTTATACTAAATAGAAAAGAGTATTTATTCACTTGATCACAATTATTTAAATATATTAAATAAAAATAAATAATTAATAAATTATTTTCAAATCATTTATATTTAATCAATTTATACTAGTAATGTTTGATCCCAAAGGATTCCTTAAAACAGCTAATTTGAGTATTAGAATCATTGACTAAATTTTATTACCAGCTGGCTGTAGACTGTGTATTAGGGTCGATTCACAATTGCTCAGGAAAGAACCGCGAACAGGAACGATTCATATACAGAAAGTCCGTAACGTTCCTTCCCGGGCGACTATGAATCGATACACGTAATTCCTATTATTCATATTTCCCATTTCCGCCCTGATTCCCGGGCGATTATGAATCGACTTAACTATCAGTTAAATAGCAAAGTGATTACGGTCAGTAGTTAAACGCCTCAATCATATATTACAAATTTAATGATTTTTCATTACTTTTAAAATTGATAGAATTTTTAGGTTATTCAATTGCTCAGTAAAGTTACCTCTTACTTAATTTGGCTTCTAAATTAACATAAGCGTAATTTAGCAAGAAGAAAATCTACCGAATAATTGAATAACCTAGAAGTTCTGTCAATTTCAAAAATAATAAAAATGATTAGGCTGAAAGACCGATGGTCGATAGCCAATTGTATTTTAACTATTATAAATTTTACAATAAAGTATGAAATAAATATAAATAAAATATTAAAAATCAACCAATAAAACACAGATTACATTGAATAATTTTAAATTCTGTGTTTTGGTTGATTTTTAATATTTTATTCATATTTATTTCATACAATATGAACTACCAATGTCTAAATATTAAAACCATTATTTACAATAAAAATGTGTGTAAAAATGATTCTCTAATAATAATCTATGATTGAGCCATTTGGCTATTGATCGCAAATATGTTGCGTTATTTATTAGATAGTAATTCGTTATTTTTGAATTGGCTGATAGATAGCTGTATAATGAGAACTGTCGCAGAGTTCTCATGAGCACATCGTGCATCTTCAGTAACAATATCCAGTACAGTTGTTTAAAAGTGCTTCAAACTGCCATAACATCAATTTCTGATATGAATACAAAAGGCTGAGTGTTATAAGATGTATATTGTGTAGCAGATATTAGAATGTTAGTGCAAAAATGTCACAACGATGTTGTCACTAACATCATGCGGATCTCCCTGCATAACCACGCTGTGGCTGATAGTTAGACGTAGGTCATAATTCTAGGTATTGCGTACAACTCTAATAAAGAAGAGACGTAGGATTGGCGTGCAATAGTCTCCAATTTAATACCCATCAACCTGCTGGAAATCTGAATAATCGAAGTCTGCATCCACTGAATTTTGTGGATTTCCAACTTAGTCCCTTATCTGGGCTATGATAAGTTGATAACCTTTTCCAAATTACAACATTTGAAAAATGGTAATACAACGAATCTACAAATTTTTCAAGAGAATCACCAACTTTCTCAAGTTGCTTAAATAAGTAATGGCCAAGAGGGGCAACGTTTTTTTTTAATCAGTTGATAGAGTAAGGCCGCATTTATAGTAGGATAACACGATGCTAGATATCAGGATAGATGCTAATTTTAATTGCGCGCGCACATACAATTTTTAAATTTTTACTATTGCTGGAAGTTAAGTTGTGCACGCGAACAAAAAATTAATCTCTCTCCTGAAATCATTCATCTAGCTTCTCTCTCTTTATCCAATAGCTCTACAGACCGCTATTGGTCTTTGGCATAATATTTTTTTTAAAATATTTTTCTTTTCTACCGTTAGGTGTAAGGAGTTTTTGTTTAGTGTGTGTTTCTATATTTTTCTCTCCATGTCTTTCTGTCCTTGGTTAATTGTTTAATGTCCTTCCAGTCTATGTCCTTTTTTTTCTGCTTCTTCTCTAATTATGTCATTCTATGTTTTTCTCGGTCTTCCCCGGTAATTTCTTTCTTGCGCTCTTGTTTCATATATTCTTCTTGCTGTTCTATCTTCTTTCATGCGGCACACATGTCCGAACCATCTCAGCTGTCCTTCAAGAATGGTATCATTAATAGGTCCTATCTGTAAGTTTTGTCTGTATGTCTCATTCCTTATTCTATTTCGTCTGGTCTTATTTTCAATTTTCCTTAAGGATCTCATTTTTCCAGTTTCTGGTCGTGAGTATTTGCTTGGCGTCCTTCTCAGTCACGTCTTAACATGTTGTTCTTGGTCTTCACTCAGATCTCGCTCCTCGCATTATTCTGTTGAGGAGCTGTTTTTACAGCCCTTTTTCTTTCATTCTCACAACAAAGCCAGCCCATTATAATCATTGAATGTGATAACATTCCTTGTATAGTTGATCTCCTTACATTATGTTCATGCATTAGACCTAAAATCCTTCTTAGAATATTCCTTTCGAAAACATCTACTTTGTTTGCTAGATTTTGGGTTATCGTCCTAGTCTCACAGCCGTAACTCATATTAAGTCTTACAATTGTTTTAAATATCCGATTTTTTATGTTTCTATCCTTAGATTTAAATATATGCAGTAGTACACAGTAGACTTTATTGCTTGTGTATCTGTTATCCCTTGTCAGTTCCATTCCGATATAGACAATTTTTTTATTCTTGAATAAAATATATTTGTTATTAAAAATATAAAACAAATTTAATCAACTCCTTCCATTCAAACATATTTGATTTAATTTATCCCAAAATTTTCTTTAACTTTATCAGCCATCATTCTAGCTATTGATAGTGAACTTGTTGCGCCTGGAGATGGTGCATTCCGACAATGTCATTTCCGACAATGTCAAAGTGAAAATCATCCAATAAATTTCCAGCCTCGTCCAAAGCCTGAGCTCTCACACCAGCTGGTCCTTTTGAAATATCTGCAGCTGTTACACTCCGTACGAACTTTTGCAATTCCTTGACTTGCAAACTTGTAATGGCTGAATGGGATATTTCTTTTATACCTGCTCCAACGTATTTGAGTGCCATCTTACGGAATCCAGGATAACTTATTGCATCGAGTAGTTCAGGAATATTTATATCACCCCAACTGTATCCTTCTCTTTTGAATGCAAGGACAGCGTTTCGACCAAGCCAGACGCTTCCGTCCATTCTCGGTGTGAAATGCACTCCTAAAAATGAGAAACGAATATCACGCACCGGGTAAATGTTGCCCTTGATCATGTGGCATTTCGCAGGGTTGAGCAGCAGATATTCGCCTCTGAAAGGAATGATCCTCGGTGTTCTTGAACAACCCGAAAACTCGGCAAGTTTATCCGATTGTAATCCCCCGCACGTCAAAACATATTTCGTGAAAATCCTTCCACCACTGCTTAAAGTTATTAAAACCGGGTGATTTGGATCAGTGTTTTCTTCAAAACCATTCACCTCAAAATTTAAGTAAATATCGCCACCTCCTTCTTTAAAATCCTTCCCATAGTATTGAGTAACTAAATCCTTCCACCACTGCTTGAAGTTATTAAAACTGGGTGATTTGGATAAGTGTTTTCTTCAAAACCATTCACCTCAAAATTTAAGTAAATATCTCCACCCCCTTCTTTAAAATCCTTCCCATAGTATTGAGTAACTAATTCCCAGTCAAAAATTCCAGTTTCCGGAGACCACAAAGCTTTAATCCCTTCACAATACGGCTCGATTTCCTTAATTTCTTTACCACTAACCAACCTCAAATTTGGCACATCATTCTTTATTCCTCTCTCGTGCAGATCAGCCAGTCTTTCCAATTCCAATATATTTGTGGCTAAGATTAATTTACCCACTTTTTTGTAAGGAATTTTCATTTCTTCTAAATGTTTGTAATTGTATGACGGCCTCTATATTATCTTCTGTGTTGCCAATTATTCTTCTTATAAGAAAACCACTTGTAAAAACTTTTCATCGCAAATACTTATTACTACTAAATACGTATACGATGTAGTCATCTTCAATAGTTACAAGTCATTTATTTAAATATTCACTTAACTTACAACTGTTTATATTTATGGTTGTGTCTGCGACATTATTTTCGTTTTTTTTTTTTAGATTTACTCCTAGCTTCATGCTGCTCCATTATAAATGATTCCAGTATGATTGACCATTAGTTTTTTTTTTAATAAGTCATACTTTATTGAAACAATAACCATGATAAATGTGGTTTTCGAAAAATTATCTATTGCCAGCGTTTCTTCTAATGTATTAAATTTTAAACAATCTTACCCAAGAACATTATATTTGGAGATATTGTACCTGCAATTCCTATAATTTAAAATATATGCTTAACTCAAAGCATCATTATTTATATTACATCGAGTTTTCTTTACTTCACGCACTGGCACTTAAAATCTTGCAATGATTAATGTATTTATATACAGCGATTTATCTAAACCATGAAAAGCGAGAGACACACCGACGTACTTACCTGCAGTGTCTCCACCTCCGTGTCGGAGACCGTCGAGCGGAAGGAAGCCTGAGGCCCGCCCCTGTTCAATCCGCAAGCGGGGCCTGTCGTGATCGAGCCACCCGGGGATAGGGTACCGCCAGAACCATGCACTGTTCCCTCAGCCTGTCACACACAACACATAGAGTAGGTCAGGCATACTCACCCGTATGAAGGAATACTTCAAATAATATGAATATGCCTGATGAGCGGCGTGGTTTCTGTGCATGCATGTGCTACTGATTTGTATCTTTCTTTTTTTTTAGAGGGTGGTACGGTTGTTTGTTTAGGGCGATACTCACGTCGGAGTCGAATGATGTCAGTTTGCTGAGAAGCATGTTCTTCTTTTGGTTGAGCATGTCTTTGAACATTTCTGCGGTTGAATGGGATTCCGCTTCGAGATCATCGCCTTGGTTTAGCCGAACTTCAGGGGGTTCTAAAAAAAATAATTGTAGATTGGATGATTTTTTATTTCTAAAAATTAATATTAAATATCGAACGATTGAAAAAATCAATCATAATAGCTTTCTCATGGATGGGAATCTGCTAAACTTTTTAAAAATTAATAATAAATATCGATCGATTGAAAAAATCAATCATAATAGCTTTCACATGGATGGAAATCTGCTAAACTTTTTATTGATTAATTTATATATGAGTGAATTAAGAAGATTTTTCAAAGAGAACAAGAAGTCAATAGGCAAATGTAAAATAGGAATGTTGGTACATGCGGATATAGTGTCGAAACTTTTAAAAGTGGAGGCTTCTACTTCGTTATATATAGTAATTTCAATCTCTTACCAATAATACTATATCAAATGTTATTGGCAAGAGATTGGACAAGAATGAAGTAAATGCTTCAGAAAGTGGAACGATATATAGACAAGAGAGACTAACCAGACACCAAAATCAATGTTTACATATTTGGATATATTCCAGTAATACAAGGAAGCAATATGCATTATCTTCACATCGTGCCTGAAGTAGAGGGCGCTGGATCCATAAAAGTAAAAAATATAGATTCATAACCTGGATAAAAATTGCCCGCCAAATAATACGACTTTCAGTCACTTGTAGTTATTGCAGCTTGATGGTAACTTTTAGTGGGTAATTTAAAACAATAAATTTATTTGCCTTTTTAAAGCGTTAAAAATGAAGAATTAAATATTCCTTGCAATAAAAAAAATACATTTATTTTCGCAGATTATTTTATTTAAATATAATTCGAAACAACACAATTAATTATTTATTTCGTATACACTTAACATGTCAATGTGTCAAATGCAGTCATGATTTTTTATGGACAAAAGGTGGTACCAATACAAATAAAATGTATTTATTTTATGAAATTGAAATATACTACAAATTACACATATAAATTCTTTCCTTAAAATTCGCCACAAATCCTCACATAGCTCCTATTACAAAACACCTCGTAATCCTAACATCAATCCCAAATATGCCTATCATTCACTAACAATTCATCAATTCATTTCAAATAATTTAGAGAACTTAAGACAGTGACGTTAGCAATCATGACGATTGAATAAAAAGACAAGAACTGAACAAAGACAGTTTTGCCTGTCTGCCGATGGTCGATAGCCATTTTCTGAAGCTTAACTAGCGGTTTATGATTGTAATGTAAATATTGTAATGTAATTTAACGTATTTCTCAGAAATAGAGAATTTCTATATACAGAGAGGTTTTTTTATCAGTATACATTAGGCAAACTGTATACCTGCAAAAAAAAACAAATCAAACGCATTGAACCGATTAATGTGTGTATGTTTAGTTGCCTATAACACACAACTAAACTTCAAAATGTGTGAAATATTTGATCGAAAATGTATACAAATGAAGAAAAAGTCAAATCGTGAAAATTCCTCCACATTGTGCATTTCGATATTGTCATAAACAGAAATAGAAAATTGTTTAATTGTTTTTTGAATTATCCTAATTGAAGGAATTGATCGTTCTGGTTGCGTATTATAGGCAACTAAACACATACATCAATGCGTTTGACTTGGGTATTTTACATGTATATATAGGGGATATGTATACTGTTAAAAAAACCTCTCTGTATATATATATACATATAATAATACTTATATGTAATTTATATCATTTTTTCTGCAATAAACATAAATAAATTGGATACTTTGTTGATAGCAGCGCCACCTAGCAAAAGTACTGTCCACGGTTCATCCCACCCATTTGACTTTGGCGTCTATGGATCTATGTATAAATGTACAAAAATGCTTACAATAATTCATTTTCTGCGAATCAAACTTCTTATCACATTCCTGATAAAACTCGACGAAAAGAAAGCAAATTTCATATAAATATATTTTTTGAGTTACCTGCTTGTGATGACTTCCTCGAATCCCAGTCTAATTGCATTGAAGACCTAGGACTTTGTGGTGATCTTGGGCTGGAAGACTGCAACAAAATATGGAATCAATTCTAATCGAAATTACAACCAAAGCGAAATAATACCTGAGTTGCGATATCCGTGACGGAACCGTCACTCAAATCTTTCGACCAATAATGAGTGTGAGCAATTTCATGTAACTGGAAAGCTGACGCCATTCCTCCCAAACCGTAGTTACTGTAGGTTACTTCCAAACCGTGGCTCACTGCCTGGAGTGCCTTCAACATTCCTTTCCAAACTGGTTTGGGGACACACTATAACATAATTTATATAAAAAAATGTATAATCCAAGGAAGATAAAATAATTTATTTTATTTGTTTAGAAATAAACATCACGGTGGTTTCGACCGTTACTACGTGGTAATCCATATCAAATTTAAATGAGACTATTACTATGTTTTTTACCACTTTTATTCATTCAATCATTCAATAAAAGTGGTAAAAAAACATAGTAATAGTCTCATTTAAATTTGAGAAGAAATAAACTAAATAAAAAAATAATGGGGAATCTCAATTGTTTGAATGCATACTAAAAATATAAAATGTTACGAAATTTCAGGTTTATGATAGAATTTTTATATAGCTTCAATTCTCTCACGAACCTGAGCTTTCCCTGCGTTTTATATTTTTAGCATAAATTCAAACATTTGTTGATTGTTAAGGCTTTCATTTGGCTATACATTTTGAGTTTATTAAATAAAATACTTTTTAACTTTGTATAACTTGTTATTTTATTTTAGTGACTATAGTTTCGAAGCATGGAGCATTATTTTCAAACTAAAAGTGCTTTTATTAAAAAAAACTAAAATAAAATAACAAGTTATACAAACAAAGTTAAAAGGTGTTTTATTTAATACATTCAAACAATTGAGATTCACGTAGAATCTCAATTGTTTCAATGTAATTTAAAACAGTAAATTTATTTGCCCTTTTAAAGCGTTAACGTTTTTTTTTTTCCTTTATTTTTAATCTTTTAATTTGTATTATATTATTTTATCATGTCTACTTTTCCCAATAATAAAACACGTTTACTTTGTTTGTATAACTGAAAATATTATTAGTGATTATACAAAGTAAAATTTTTATTATTGTGAAGTACGATGTATAATAAAGTAGAAGCCCCAACAATCAACAAATTTCTAATATTGTCAGTAAATAGAATGTATCATTGTAAACGCCATATATGGCAAATATTAAACTTATCTACAGTTGAATAATGTCTCAACTTCAATGAATTTAGAGACTTTCTTCCTATAAGTGTAATTTAACGACGTACATGTTAACTTAGGTTTGATTAAATTCGGTTAGGTGTACAAAATATCTTGTATTTGTATTAAGGTAGATTTCTTTAAGTTAGGTTATTAGTACAAAATACCTTGTAATTTATGATAACCTAACTTAACCAAACCTAACTTAGTCGATTATTAGCACAAAATATCTTGTACTGCTAACCTAACTTAATCAAACCTAAAGTAACCAAACTTAACTTAACCTAATAATATTATTTATGTAAGGGTTTTCTTTGTCTACTTACAACGTCATCAATATGATCATCTGGAGCAATTTTCCTCTCAAGAGTTTTATTTAGTTTACTAAGAACGAAGTTTCTGTAGGATTCGTCTTCCATGAGCTTTTTCAGCCTGTTCAGCTTCAACCATCCGACGCCCTCACCCTCCAATATTTGATTCACGACCTTAAATAAATTCATGATTTTGAAATTAAAAGCCGCTTTACAATAAATTATTCCATATCTTATTAAAGAACTGGCCCTCTAATCATTTTTAGAAAGATATCAAGAACTTAAACAATTTAGCTGAATCGTTTGAATTCTTTATGGCGATTTATTTAGCAATAGGAAGCGTTTGATACAATTAATCATGATCTATTGATGAGAAAATTATTCGTATTTAGCATATCAGGAAATGTACATAAACTTATTAGATAATTTCTCGACAAACGAACCCAAACCATTAAAATACGATCCGTTCTAGGGAATATCGCCAACCACGAGTACTCTAGAAGAGACATTATTGAACAAGGTACACCTCAAGGTTCTATACTAGCCCCATTCCTATTTATAAACTCGCGTCTTTTAAGAAAACCTAATTTTCCGCATTGGTTCAAACTTTAAAACATGCTGATTCAAACACTTACATCTTTTAAGAAAGCCTGATTCTCCGCATTAGTCGTCGTCCTGTCAATGCTCTGCTTCCTCTGTATCTCATCATGCCTCCTCGGGCTGTGCTTAATCAGCGGGGATTTCTCTACCAACCCCTTTGGTCCCCTAGGGAACGGCCCAAACACGCCCGCTTTGCCGTCCTTAATTTTTTGCTGCTGTTGCTGTTGTTGTTGCTGCAGGTGCATTTGCTGCTGGTGCGCCTGCTGCTGGTGGTGTTGTTGCTGCTGTTGCGCCTGGGCTTGAGCTTTTTGGCTGCTTTTCGTTCCGAACAAATCCGAGAACATGCTGGTCGTCGAGGCGGCTATGCCGTTTAGATCTGAGCTGATGTTCGAAAAGAAGTCCCTGCTCGTGCCGGTTAAGAGTCCCGAACTCGCTTGGACTAGGGATGTGCTCGTTGCTGAGCCTCTGCGCTCATCTTGTTTTGTAAAGGAATCAGCCTAAAAAATAAAAGTAATAACTATTGTAAAGCAAATATGTTTAATTAATTTCTCACTTAACCCGTGGTGAAACATTTTTTAATTAATTAGTGTAGTATTGATTGATTTGATTCACACATCACTTTGTGACTAGCCAAATGGAATCCGACTTTATCAATTATTTGCTTTACTTCAGGATGATTTAATTGAAATTAAATCATTTGGTTTTTTTCACTTATTTATATTTTCTCTAACTAGTTTCGACCATTGGTCATCTTCAGGGAGGAATGGGAGGATGGGACATTCCTCCCTGAAGATGACCATTTTCTCTAACTAGTTTCGACCATTGGTCATCTTCAAGGAGGAATGGGAGGATGAGACATTCCTCCCTGAAGATGACCAATGGTCGAAACTAGTTGGAGAAAATATAAATAAGTGAAAGAAACCAAGTGTTTTAATTTAATTTCAATTAAATCATCCTGAAGTAAAGCAAATAATTGATAAAGTCGGATTCCATTTGGCTAGTCACAAAGTGATGTGTGAATCAAATCAACCAATACTACACTAACTGTATAGTTTCGAGTTTAAGTACTCATTTTCAATAACAGAATGTGATATTGAAAACGAGTACGTGGCACTCGAAATGTACATCTGACATTTAAAAATTAAATAGTGAAGAAAGGAAAATGAGCTCATAACCCGAAACTAATCGAAAATTTAAAATTATTCGCTTTAATCTGTTTGGTTGATTTTTAATAATCTATTCATATTTATTTCATACAATATGAACTACCAATGTTTAAATATTAAAAATATTAATTATAAAATAACGAATTTATAAATTATTCAATATTTCCAAATAAGGTTTAGATTTTATGAATGGTTACCCTCAAAAGCCCTTTCTTGCTGACAACTTCTTTCGCGCTTTTTGTGAGGTCTCCAATGGTCGACTTCCCAACATACGTCAAATCTTCAATGGTGTTCTTGCTCACGCCAGCAGCGGTTTTGCTTGCTTCCAAAGCTGTTTTGCTCGCTTCGTGCATGCTTTTGGAAGCTTCTTCCACAGCCTTCTTCGTTTGGGTGGTGATCTTGTCAAAAGGTGCAAAAATGTGACTTTCTTCCGCTTCGTTGATTTTTCCCTTCGCTTGCGTTTTCAACTGGAATATATTTCAATTAATTTCCATTTCATATAAGTTAATGATATAAATAAGCCTGTTATTTTAATGTGTTAATATATGTTGGAAGTGATTAATAAAAGTGTTGAAATTATTTTAAAAGCCAATTTGTGAATAATTTTACGTGTTTGTAATGTGTATAAAATCTCGGGTGTCAAACATTATTTGTAACTTTAGAATCAAATATAGGTTTGAAATTTATATTCATAATAATTGGAAAGATAACGTCAGCGCCATCTATTGCCTATTTTCAAGTGGCATCGTCAACAATTTGTGTATATCAGGTAGTCGTTGTTTTGTCCACTAAA
Source organism: Philonthus spinipes (assembly GCA_963082785.1). Lineage (NCBI taxonomy): Eukaryota > Metazoa > Arthropoda > Insecta > Coleoptera > Staphylinidae > Philonthus > Philonthus spinipes. Next base: position 23,905,419 of record OY720304.1, on the reverse strand, counting down.
GGAATGCAAACTTGCCCCTGTTAATAAGAAATTCATTTAATAAAATGTTCAACCACCATTAATCTAGCGTAACCATCACATGCGACGAATGGTAGTTGCACATTTTATTAAAACGCAATTCAGAGTTAAATATATATATTCCGGCCGATAGCCGATTAACAGGCGAAGAATCATATGTTTATATATATAAAAAAAATGTTTTGATATACGTATTGTATTAGGTGTCTGTTAATAAAGATTTCTGTATATATATATATATACATATATATATATATATATATATATTCGTAATATTTATTTTTGTAGCATATGTTTTGTAAAAAGGAGATTCCGTAAAATGAATGTATTATTATTAAAAAAATGGTGTATTTATAATTAAATATCATTTATAATAAAGAATTTTTGTCAGCTAATAACAATTAGTTAATTTCAGAATTTTACTAATTATTAAAGGATTCTTAGACACACTTAAGGTGCGGTTTAGTAAAAAAAGTTTAAAACTTGAATATGTACTTGCTTTTTTTACATGTGTTGGTGTGATTTTTTAAAAATAGCTAATTATTACTTTCCTAATTCATTAGTACATATTAGAATAGAAAATAGTAAGATATAATGAAATTCATAAGTAATAAATGTAAGGCTATTTTAATGAGCAATTTAGTGAAATCCTTAAAATTTTAATTACTTACATATTTGTTACAAAAAACATACATTAAAAATTGACATAAAACTGACCTATTTTCATAATTAATAATATTAAATAAATGTAAGGCTATTTTAATGAACAATTTAGTGAAATCCTTAAAATTTTAATTACTTACATATTTGTTACAAAAAATATACATTAAAAATTAACATAAAACTGACCTATTTTAATATTTTTTTCATAATTATTTTATGGAAAACCTAATTATAACTGTGCATTTTAATTTATCACAAAATTCCAGCATGCTTTTAGACTATGGTGTTGTACAATACAATATTGTTCAATGAGCACAACAGCATTGTAACTTGAACTAGTAACTGCCAATAATTATAGAGCTATATTTTTCTACCAAACCGCATCCTTAATTCAATGTGAATTGCGTGAAGATTTCATATTCAAATTTTTATTATATATTTGAACCAAATAATATCTATTTTCATATATATATATATACGATGTAAAAGTTTTGAACACCTATATAAATCACCATGTATATATGATCTAATTCCTACTTAAAAATTAATTACTTTACATTAAGAAAAACTGCTAAACTACAATGAAATACTTTACACACTTTTCTTCACTTATTTATTTGATATTTATTTTTTATTTTGACAGAATTTTTATAATCAGATCTGTTATTATATACTAAAAGTGAAAAAAAGTGTACAAAGTGTTTCATTGTAGTTTAGCGGTTTTTCTTAATGTAAACTAACTAATTCTTAAGTATAAAGTACAAAACTTTTACATCGTGTTCGGAAAGTCATTTTAAGAAAAAAAAAATATATAAAGATAGACCTTATTTGGTTTCTTTACAGAACGACATTTAATTGAAATTTTATTTAATTATCATCAAAGTAAAACTTTGAAATGTAAATAGTCATGGAAATAAACAACATAATTTGTGAAACATTTAAGTTGACAGTTGTTAAAATGAGTGAGTTTAGTATAGTAGAATTTTTCTAACACAGTCATTTATTTTTCTTGTTATCCATTATTCAAGTTTTACTTTTACTTTCTAGTTAAATAAAATTTCAACCAGATGAAGTTCTTTAAATAAACAAAATACGATCTATCTTCATATAACATTTGTTTCTTAAAATGACTTCTCACATATGATGTCAACATTTGGTACACCTATTATTATTATAATTAACTTTAGAAATTCTGTATTCTTATTTTCTTGTTCTGTAAATAAATTGATTGTTTGAGTTACGTGAAGAACAAATTAAATTGATAAATAAAGCACTAATAATCTTTCTTCACACTTTATTTGTTTTACAAAATGTACATTTCGGACACAAAGTGAATATTAACAATGGATTTAACACTGTGTTGAATCCATTGGGATTAATCGAATTTTACTATTCATTGCCAGAAATTTCCCTTGTTTAATTTTATTGTAATAGAGTTATTATTATATATTCTTAGATTTTTTAATTTGGTTGTTAATAACAATTAATTCATCCCAGAATTTCAATAATCATTAAAGCCAACGATTAATAAAATAATTGGAATTTAGTAAGCTGAGAATCCCCACAGTTCCAAATATTTTGGATTATTTTCTCATTCGGCACTTGATGAACCATTTTAAAGTAAGTTTATATAGAAAAATCCACTCACTAAATGAGTTTGTTCAACCACCATTGATATTGATAAATTTTTGATTGCCATTTCGGTCTAATGGACCTTATCAAACCGGTGTGTCTCATATAAATTGATAAATTAGGCAACAGATGGCGCTTTACGTTATTTTTACAATTTTAAATGTCACTTAATCTTTTCTATTTATATCTTTTAATACTCCAACTAGTTTGGGCCATTACACAATTTTCATTTTTATTTATTGATTTAAGTAATTAATAATAGAATGGATTTATGCATGATTCTTGCATCACTCACTCAAAAAAAATGTACAGTGAAATTAATATGAAAATAATTTCATATGATTGTATAATAATTATTTGACACCAGCAATAAAGAAGTAAATTTTAGCTTTGCGGTTGTATATATTTTTTTTTAGTTTGCTTGTACCTCTACAAATTTTTTAACTAAATTACATTCTATCGCAAACAAATTTTTGACGATCAATATATATGACTTCAAGTCAAATAAAACACTGTAAACTTTACTCAATATACATTTCGATCATTAAGTAGGAATAGATATTTGATACGGCACACATAGGCCACGTTAGGTCCTTAATGCTTCCTCCCTTTAGGGCATCATGTATTAGGTAGACTAGCAGTGCCGAAGCAGGTAGGTATTTGATAATGATAATATATATTGATAATAATGTACATTTAGTAATCGAAGTGGAAATTTGGTGAAAATAAATATCCAATGGAGAAAATTTTACAGAGATGGTAAAAATAATAGACATGTATCAGACTGATCAACAATGATTGCATTACGCATGTTGAAAAATGAAAATGAAATGAAAATTCTCTAGATTGCCATTGGCGTAGCAATTTTTTTTCCCCTAAAATAAATTAAATATTTTCTAGTCAAATATTAGCTCTACGTTGCATCCTTCCCTAAGCTCGGTCATTGCCATCTGAGATGACGGTCGGGAAGATACGCTTCATTTATTAAATTAATTTTAATTGGTTTGATTTAATTTAATTTGATTTAGTTTAATATTTGTAACTATAGTTTCAACAATTTACACTTATCATTGTCAAACTTTTAATTTTACTGTTAACAAACAAAGTTTAAGGTAATAAAAAAGGGATGGGCAGAAAAACTTATGGTTGATAGCCCATGACTGACTACTAACACAATTGTACATATTGTTATAATAAATTTTGTAAAATTTTGTCATATTGTCTGAATATATATGTAAAAAAGGGATTAATTCACTTGATCACAGTTATTTAAATAAATTAAATAAAAAGAATTTGAAAATAATTAATTATCAAATTATTTTCACTTTAGCTACTGTGAGATGGGTAGTACCCTCCCCCTCCCTCTACGAGAGAGGTGGGGAGGGTGCTGTTTGTCTCGTGAGTTCCTAGCATTGTTTTACCAGTTGTCGTCATGGAGTCTTGGACGGTGGAGCACCGCGTTTAACAAATGTCTAATAATATACAGTTGCAATAACTATAACATATTGTATAATGCAACAAATTTTGAATCGAAAATATTTATTGTAAAAAACAAAATAATAAAATAAAAGTTACGTAATATAAGGCTATCTGCAGATTATTTAAAGTTTAAGGTGTTTTATTTAAATGAATAACGACGTAGAAGCCTCTGTTATCAATAGTTTTACAGTGTTTTATTTGATTACACTTCCATGTAACTCGCTTACAATTATTTGACCTCAAATATTTGTTTTCTACAAACGATTTTTTTATCAACAATCTACAAATAATGTTCAATATTAAAGACATAAAAGGTCTTTTATTTTAAAAATATTGCTAAGCGCAAGCTAATTAAATCGAGCTAGATATATAATATGTAAACTTACGAAACCCTATTGTGTGTCCATTTTTTGCGAATGTAAATAAACGTGTTAATTTTGTTTAACCAAAAGAAATTCTGTATCAAATACCTTATCCATTTGAGCAAGAAGCCCGTCTTGGCTGCTTTGCCTCGTCGTCTCCCTAACCAGCTCCTTAGCCTGCGAAGCAAAGTGTTCAAAAAGCGAACCCTGCGAACTCTGCCTCGTCACACCGGCGCTAGCGGGAGGAACCGGACTACCATTCCCGGAAGACCCGAAACTTGAAGTCCTAGCCAGAACATTCCCCACGCTGGGCTGTCTTTGCAAACAAGGGCTGATTGGAGGAACGGGCGTTATTGAACGACCCGTGCGCGTTTTCCTCGCGATTCCCTTTTCAGTATCACTACTTGGAGAGTCTTGTTTCATCGTAGCGCTGACTATTGTTTTAGGGGTTGTTGTTGAGTTTGAGTCTGATTCGTTTTCGAAGCTGCCTCCTTCTTCTTTGTCTTTCACGGCCGGTTGGGTGGAGTCCGCCTTTTTGCCAAATTCGAATTCGGAGTCGCGGTTGAAACTGGGTGAGCTTAAATCGGATTGGGTGCTGCTTGAGGATGATTGGGCTGAGTCCGGGCGTTCTTCGTCGGGGTACTCGCCGTCGGGGTATTGGAGTTCTGAAGGGGGTTTGTAGACGGAAAGAGGGTCGAGGTTTGAGGATAGGGACATGTTTTGAGCTGATTTTCTCGCTTCTTGATAGGAAATTGAATAACCTGTAATGAATAATATAACAAACTTTATTTAACCATATGTATAGTCCAATAAAAGTGAATAACTTAAATCATTCGCGATTAGCAACTATGTATTCGACTTACTGGACTGATTATTTTTATAAAATAATTAAATGTTATTTTAAGACTTGGTAATTGGATTTTGAATTCCAAAGCCCATAAAACAACAAACGCATTGTAGACTTCAAAATTCTCATCTCCAAATAAACTTACTGCTCTATTGGAATGAAGATTTATTTAATAATGAGAATTTGGAAGTCAGCAATGTGTTTGCCATTTGGCTTTGAATTTCCAAATACCATCACAGAGATGTAAAATGCCATCATGTAATATTTTTATAAAATTAATCAGTCTCTGTAAGTAGTACACATAGTTGCTAATCGCGACTAAGTGGAGTCCAACTTAATTTGCAATCATAGAAAAGCATAGAAATACCATTTAAGCAAATGACAAACGTATTGTAGACTTCAAAACCGTCATCACTAAATAAACGTCTAGAATATTATTATTAGTGACCAGAATTTGAAAGTCCACAATGCGTTTGTCGTTTGCTGTTCTAAGTAACTAAAGAAAACCTGCAATGGTGAAATCCATTGATTACTTTAAGAGATCAAACTCTCAATTGATTATATACAGTGTGCCCACGGATTGAGTCCATATAAGATGTAAATGACATTTTTTGAGATGGAAGTTCTAAGAATCGATCCTTCTTAGTCCCAAACTAAGATATTGAAAAAAAAATGAGCCAAATCAATTATTATACAGGGTTTTTTGCCGAATTCTAAAAATTAGTGAAGAGTAAACTGTCTTTATTTGAGCAAATAAAACAACAATTTTGTAGAAAACGTTGTTTAGATTTAAAATTTATGGAAGACTTTCATATTTTATACAAATCAGTCTACTTTTTTTTATCAACATGTGTCTTTTTATTAGTGATTTTAATGACCAATGCATGAAGAGTAATTGAAAACCACAAGTAGTAGAAAATCCAACTCTAAACAAAATTGTCATTTATACCTTACGTGCACTCAATCCCTGGACATACTGTATCTCCACGGATTGAGTGCACATAACAATCTTTATTAACAATTAAATTTACAAGAACATAACAAAAATTGATACACAAGAAATAAATAATGATTAAATAGCTCTCATTAATTTATTAAAAAAAAAAACATAAATATGAATTGATATAATTTTAGTAATATGATTATATTTACTTACCTGGTGATAAATCTGAAGAAGCCATCTCCGATACGAAATCACTCAACGAAGAATAACTTGAACTCGTGCTTTCCGCTCCCTCCGAATCCGAACCACTCTCATCAGTCGGCTGATTCTCCTGGTTCTGCAAACTCCGCAGTGCGCCGTTCAGAGAACTCCCATCGTCCCAAACAACGAACTTCATGGGTTCCAATGTGTACAGGAACCATTTCTGCTTGTCACCAATTTGACTGGGGTCCAGTACGCCGGTGTGGACCCTTTGAAAAGCCACGTTCGTTGGCGTCAAAGACCATTCCGCGAGGAACTCCACCGCTTGGGTCCTAGCGAACCGATTCAAGAATTGGGATGCTCGCGGTCTCGACCTGAGGAAGCTGTTGATTTGAAAGGCCACCACTGGTCGTGGGTACAGGCGTAAGGTTCTTGTGTGTTCCGAGAAATTAGCGAGGAGGTTTTGTGAGTTGAAAAATCGGACCTAGAGATAAAATAAATTAAATTATAACATACATCAATATTACATTTGCTCAATAATTGATTTAAAAGGAAGTAAGGAGTTGCAAAATAGAGAGACTTTTATTTAAAAAGTGAAGTAAGGAATAACAATCTTTCTATTTTGTGAATTTGCTCAATAATTGATTTAAAGTAAGTAAGGAGTTGTAAAATAGAAAGACTTTTATTTAAAAAGTGAAGTAAGGAATAATAATCCTTCTATTTTGTGAATTTGCTCAATAATTGATTTAAAGTTAGTAAGGAGTTGCAAAATAGAAAGACTATTATTTAAAAAGTGAAGTAAGGAATAACAATCTTTCTATTTTGTGATTAATCACTTCATGTAAATTCGAAACTATACAGTTAGTAAGGAGTTGATTTTTTTTTTTTTATTTATTTTGATCCGCCATTTGCTGAAGTAGGTTTGGGTATGATCGATCATTTCCTGGGATCTTTTGCTTTTGGGATGGTAAGAGATGGTGTTACTTGGAGAAATTCCATTATAACCGATTATACAAGTAAAACACACGGTTTTATTTAAGTTTCACAGATTTATTGTAGAAAACACTAAAAAAAAGACGACGCAAGCGCCACCTTTTGCCTAATTTCAAGTGGCATCGTCAACGATTTGGGTCTACAAGGTAGAGGGCCGAGAATCATTGTTTCGTCCACTAAAGGAAGGCGAACTTGTCCTGTTTATAAAAATAAGGAAAACTTCTACAATTGTTTCGATACCATTACATCAGCTACCTGATGTGTATCGAAACAACTGTAGCAGTGTTTTCTACAATAAATCTGTGAAACTTAAAGAAAACCCTTTGTTATATTTGTATATAATAATGTGAGATTTACTCAAAAGTGTTTGAAACCGATCCACCTAAAACAATTCTAGCCCTCAAAGTATTCAACGTCTGTTGCTGAATACTTTGTTATAGTATTCCTATCAATAAGCTGCGAGAGGTCATGCTGAACTTCCCGACTACATTAATGCATCGATTTGAATGGAAGATATTTGCTGAACGTAGTATTCCGAAGATAATTTAATTTGTTATTGTACATCAAATTGCTACTTCTGTACTTCACATTATTAAGTATTAATGTGAAGTACAGAAGTAGCAAGAATAAATGAATAAAAAAATATTTTTTTAAATTAATTACATTTTGAAATCTTTCCATTTGTACAAAGTTAAATAACTTTTATTATAAATAGAAAACAGTATTCATTTACTTGGTCACAGTTATTTAAATATATTAAATAAAAATGATTTGAAAATAATTAATAAATTATTTCCACATTTAGCTTTGTGACTGTAACTTTTATTATTTTATTTTAATCTAGCACAATGTATATCGAAGTATAATCCACAGTTATCAACAAAATTTTCCTATAAATTGTCTTCTTGGTAATTTCTTGAAAACCTAATATTTCAAAATGTAAATATTATTCGCAACTCAATGATCGCGAACTATTGAAAAGTTTCTCTGGAAATATTTACTTTATTGCTTCCGCGAAAATTTGTGAAAAATAATCCGAAACATCCACCCACGCAGTAATCCCCTTTAAATTGATGCTTACCATCGCAACTCTGGTGGCGACATCAACGGAATCCACATCGTTGCCGTATATGAAGGGATTGAAGGCCGTCGGCGGGGTCGGCGAGATGGAAGATCTGGGCGAAACCCCCGGAGAGCTTCCGCGCTGATTAAAATTCTGCCCGGCCATTGTTTGCGACGGGGAAACGTCGGGCGACTTACGGGCCGAGGACACGCTGCGAAAGCACAAACACAAATATAATAAACCCTCGCCGAGATCCCCGAAGTAAATCCCTCACCTCAGCGTGTTCGGCGCGGATACGGGGATGCTGTCCCTCCTCGACGGCATCAGCTGGTTCACGACGGCCGACGTCGGCGTCGATAATCCCGTCAGCGCCTGAATAAATAAATACGTTAATCTGTCGAAGGCGATGGATGTGTTTGAGATGTAAATGAAGGGCTACAGAGAAAAATGGCTTTTGTTTACGCTACTTTTGTAGTTAGTCGAAATAGTGTCATTCGGTGAAGTGTTAGTGAAGTATTTCTTTTTAAAATAAAGCGTGCCAATAGAAAGCAAGATGCAAATTATTCAAAACTGCAATAAGCAGAGTAGCTTCATTAGTTAAATCCTTCTATAAATAAAATTTCATCAAAATAAAAATAAATTTATAATACTAATTCTTAGAAATCTCAAATTTTATATAAACGAACCTTATAAGAGAAGCTAACGAAGTTTTCAAACCTTTCCAAATCCATCAACTATATCTATTGATTGGAAATATCGCTCACCCATTTTAAAAAATCATAGAATAAAAATAAAATAACCTAAATAACTCGGAAACTTCTCATTCGATACTTATAGAAGATCAAAACATAAATACCAAGTGCCAATATTCTGATTTTGAAATAACTACACTCAAATCAAAAAAAAAATTAGCTGGCTTCTATTTTTTTTTTTATTTACAATTCATTTTTGAATAGTGATCAGAATTTTGAACCTACATCTTCCTTAACTCATTAACGCCCACAGCAATTTTTTTTGGGGAAATTAAGAAAAACTGTTCAAATATTAACTAAAGTGCCACCCCCCCCCCCCCCCCAAAGAAAAATTACTATAAAAAATTAACTATTCAGGTTTACTATATATAAAACACACTACTATATTAAATAAAATGTAACAACGATGATTCACATAATTGCAGTACTATATTTGTACAATATTTTCCAATAATAACACTAACAGATATTTACTCATCAACGTCTATTGCTTAACTTACATAATTCTTACAAACTACTTACTACTACATGGTTTATGGCCTGGATGGACCCAACGCATGTTAAGGGTACGCATGGCTCCAACAATATTTGTTATAAATATGATATATATATATATATATATATATATATATTTACCGATGAGAAGTTGGCCACGAATTTCCAGCCACGAATCCGGCGCCTCCACCATCTGACAAAACATAAAACTTTGATATTATCTCAAACAATTATATACAAACTAGTGTTAACCAATTAATAATCAAACACCTCAGATACTTTAATAACTTAAAAACCTTAAAAACATTTATTTTCAGTAAATTATTGCAGTAAGAATTCAATGAAATTTGTATAATTTTCAAAGTGCCAAAAGTCATTGTTGGGCGCTGTCGATTTTTGATTCCATTGGCCTTAAATATTTATTAGGGCTAAGCTTATAATATCAAACAATAAAAAAAATACCACATATGTCTTGTTTTTGTTTAAACAATTTTTTAGTCGGACACTTAAATCGAAAATTCGAAATTTTCAAAGTGTCAAAAGTCACTGTTGGGCGCTGTCGATTTTTGATTTTATAGGCCATAATTGTTTATTAAGGCTTTGTTTGTAATATTCAATAATAACAAAATGCCACATGTATCTTGTTATTGTTTAAACATTTTCTTTATCATATCATAGCATTATTAAAAACCAATTTTATGAAGCATATATGTTTAAGAACGTTTTATTTATACAATTAAACTATACAAAATGCCACATATGTGTCATTTTTGTTTAAACAATTTTATAAGTCACCCTTAGCGAATAATGAATCCTTAGGGGGTGTTTTCAGCATTAATTAAAAATATCAATTATTTTCAAAAATTATTTCAATATTTTTGTTATAAAGAATATTTTTCGAATAAAAATACCAAATATGTTCATGAAAATTAAACACCTATTTTTCCTGCGTTCAAAGGGCAACTAGATTATAAAAGTAATATTAAAAAATTAAATAATCCAAAGAAAAATTTTCAAATTTTTATTAATAGTAACCAAGTTTACAAATTTATTGTTTTATAATTTTCTTGCTATGGAATAAAGCCATTCCTGGAATTTTAAATATCACAATTTTTTGACAATATTTTTTTTTATAAGTTAACATTTTTTGCAATTAATTTTGCATTAATACTAACTCACCACTGAAGTGGAATATTCAGAATTGTATAACCTAAAATCGTACAATGGATAATGAAACAAAACTAACACTGATTTATATTAATTATAAGTCTAACTAAAAAATGTCCAAACAAAAAAAATATATGAAATAATTATTAATAATAATAATATTATTAATAATAATTATTTCATATTATATTCTAATATTACAAAGTCTTAATAAATATTTATGGCCAATAAAATTAAAAATCGACACCGCCCAACAATGACTTTTGACACTTTGAAAATTTCGAATTTTCGATATGAGTGTCCGACTAAAAAATTGTTTAAACAAAAACAAGACATATGTGGCATTTTTTTATTGTTTGATATTATAAACAGAGCTCTAATAAACATTTATGGCCAATAAAATCAATAATCGACAGCGCCCAACAGTGACTTTTGATACTTTGAAAATTTGGAATTTTCGATATGAGTGTCCGACTAAAAAATTGTTTAAACAAAAACGAGACATATGTGGCATTTTTTTATTGTTTGATATTATAAATAGAGCTCTAATAAACATTTATGGCCAATAAAATCAAAAATCGACAGCGCCCAACAGTGACTTTTGACACTAAAAATTTCGAATTTTCGATTTAAGTGTCCAACTAAAAATTGTTTAAACAAAAACAAGACATATGTGGCATTTTTTTATTGTTTGATATTATAAACAAAGCCCTAATAAACATTTATGGCCAATAAAATCAAAAATCGACAGCGCCCAACAATGACTTTTGGCACTTTGAAAATTATACAAATTTCATTGAATTCTTACTGCAATAATTTACTGAAAATAAATGTTTTTAAGGTTTTTAAGTTATTAAAGTATTTGAGGAGTTTGATTATTAATTGGTTAACACTATTTTGTATATAATTGTTTGAGATAATATCAAAATTTTACGTTTTGTCAGATGGTGGAGGCGCCGGATTCGTGGTTGGAAATTCGTGGCCAACTTCTCATCGGTTGACTTTTTTTTGATAATTTTATTGTTTTTTTATTGCTGTCACTAGGTGTTAATCAATATAACTATAGTCTGTTTTTTTAAGACTACAAGCAGGGAAGGATAGGGCAAATTTGACGTTGTTCAATGTTTGGTTGAAATTGCGGGAAAACTGACACTGGAGACATTCTTTTCTCCGTCTTTATTTTATCTAGTGATCTCTGTCATTTTGTTCATCGGCATAAATGTAGCATAATTAAATTTAATGTTGATGTACCATGTTTAAACAACATGATTGATAATAAATTAAACTGTATCACTTAACTGCAATGTTAAATTCCTAGAAAAAATATATATATATATATGTATATGTATATATATATATATATATATATATATATATAATCGATGTCCCCTTTTACCAATAGGTGTCGGGGATTCCTAGAAAATATTAACTTAAATAGTATTGCTGTATGTAGACTTATGAAACGTGACATGTATCAGAAAGTCAGCTGTGCCAGCGTCCGTTATTACATGTCTTAATTTTTTTAATAAAGTCTTAAAACAATGTATAATATTAAAACTTAAAACAATGTATAACGAAGTAGAAGCCTCTATTATCAATAATTTACATGTCTTAATGTTTCTTTAATTTTATAATTATACAATGAGTAAAAACGCGAGTCCATCGATTAAATATTTGTCACTAGATTCACCTATTTTAATGCTCTAAATCAATGTTCTGGTTATTGTAATCTTAGGAAAAAAAAACAGAGTATAGTTTTGTTAAAAGTGAAAGAAAAGAAATAATTTTATATCACATACAATGGCCATTTCGGACCTCGTTAGACCAGTGTTATCAGTTTTTTTAATCACAACATACGTTCAATCTAATTTGCACATGGAGCAGCAAATTAGATTGAACGTATGTTGTGATTAAAAAACCGGATATAAATCATATATAGTATAATAATACATTTTATATAGTCTTCTTACTATATGGCTATCGACCTTCGGTCTTTGAGCCATCCATTCTATTATTCAGTAGTAATATTATATTATTTTCTTCACTTCTTTATTTTATATATTATTTTGTCATTCCTAGTACAATGTGATCTTAATATTTTTTTTGTATTCATTAAATTGACAAATAGATGTACATAAACAAGATTAAATATTTAGATAAAAGTAGTTATCTTCTCTCCTATTTATTATTTAATTTTATTTAAATAATTAAATCAATTTCGTTTCCTGTTCTCTTAAACAGGACAAGTTCGCCTTCCTTTAGTGGACGAAACGATTCTCTGCTGTCTGCCTTGTGGACTCGAATCGTTGATGATGACACATGAAATTAGGCGAAAGATGGCGTTTGCGTCGTCTTTCATTTATTATAATTAAAGTCTTCATAACCAACAATCAACATAAAGAATTACATTATGCTATTTTTTCAATTATATGAATAAGAAGATTTATTAAGTAATTTTACCATTTCACCAATACCTTCACCGAAACAATTCTACTCCAGACTTCGAAAATACAATATGTGCAACTACGTCTTCTAATTACTGTGAATATTAATCTGTTTTAACTTATTATGAATATCTTTTAATCAAATGTTCATCAAAATAGAATTCTTCGATTATTTTAAACCATTTCTACTTCTTCAGTATTACATGAAAATGAAATGAAAAGAAGCACAAAATCAGCAAACATGCATTCTGAATAACATGCTGTGTGTATCAAATGATATATTTACTCCAGTGCCGACTTGATCCATTAGTTGCATAGCCTGAGTCAAACACACGAACGAAGTTAGGAGAGTTGGAAATGTAAAAGTGTGAGATCATAAATAACAGTAGTGGTAATTGTCAAATTGAGCGAGTGGTTGGCAGTTTTCGGCTTACCTGCTTCAGGTGGTTCTTCAGTATGGTCCCTTCGGGTTCCGGCAGCGGGGGGATTTCGCTTGGCGATGTGAGCTTGTTCGAGTCCAGGTCTATCAACCATATATCGTCGGGAAGTCTAAATTATAATTTATTAGAAAATAAATATACTATGAAAATAAATAGTGAATTTAAAGAGTGATCAACAATGATTCCAGACAAGTTAAATTTCCCGCAATTTTATATTTATAAATTTAATATTTTGAATTAATTACTCACTTAACCCGTGGTGAAACATATTTATTCAAAGTCTATTATAAAATTTAAGTTTAATTCTAAAATTGCAGAGTTTAAGTGCCCTTATATACAGGACAAGTCAACTGGAAGGCCGCCCGTATTAACAGAAGAAGTTGTTGGTTACATTTAACAACGACTTGAAAAATGTTCAACAAATTCTTAAAAAAAACCTTCAGCTCAAACAGGTTTGTTTTCATAATAATAATAATAATAATAATAATAATAATCTTTATTATCCAACGGAAGTATCCAGAATAGGGATAATATACAGTACATACATAAAATTACAACATATTAGAGAAAGTATAGGTAACAACAAAGAAACAATAACATGTTGGCTAGTTACCCAGAACCACATACATGAAATATATCTTTAAACATATTATTGGCATTACGTGACATATGCGTGATTGGGGCTTTGCTAAATAAATTAGTTTTGGCTAAAGGTATTAAAAACGTATTACAATATCTGGATGAAAGCCTTGGAACAAAAAAATTAATGTTGCCCAGCAGTTCAGAACAATCAATACGATTATGAATTAATTTTAACATAAAGGCACCACTTGCTGATTCTCGGCGCATAGACAGTGACTCAAAATTATGTCTAGAGAGTAGACTCAAGTAATCAATATTCCTTTCCGGATACACATGATCAATTTTAAATGATATAAATTTTAAAAAGCGTCTTTGTACTTTTTCTATAGTTAAAGAACTGTGTGTATAGTAAGGATACCAAATCAGTGAACCGTATTCCAGTTTACTCCGCACCAGAGAAGAGTATAGCGTTTTAACAACGTTAATATTTCGAAAGTCTTTTGAGGAACGCATTATAAAACCCAGTACTTTAAAAGCAGATTTACTAACATTGTTTATGTGCTCTGTGAATTGCAATTGACTATCGAAATATACACCTAGATCCTTGAAAGATGAATTTCGTGAAAGGACACTACCATTAATGTAATATTCAAATCTATTTATATCTTTTTTGCGAGAATACGACACAATACAGCATTTATCGATGTTAAGATGTAATTTATTCAACGTACACCACTCAGAGATAATATCTAAATTTTCTTGAAGTATAATATGGTCTTCAGCTGATTTGATAGAATTGTAAATTTTGATATCATCAGCATATGCTAAAACAGGACATGTTATTGCTGAAATTAGGTCATTAATGAAAATTAAAAATAGTAGTGGTCCTAAATTAGAGCCCTGTGGCACACCGGACGGTGACTTAAATTGACGTGACTTGAAACCATTATAGGAAACTACATTTTTTCTATCTAATAAGTAAGATTCTATTAGCTTGAGAAATGTTTCTGTTAAACCGAAGTAAGACATCTTCTGAAGCAGTATATTGTGATCGATAGTATCAAAAGCTCGCGAAAAATCTGTGTAAATGACATCACCCTGGCCTCGGTTGTCAAGATTTTCATTAAGATGTTGAGTAATGACTGATAAATTAGTTATGGTAGACCGACCTGACATAAATCCATGTTGTTGCGGTGTGATGTACTTATGAACATGATTGTATAGGAAATAATATATGATCTGCTCAAATATTTTAGAAAAATTTGGTAAAATGGAAATGGGTCTATAATTATTCAGTTCAGCAGGATCTCCTTTTTTAAATATTGGAGATATAATCGCACATTTCCAGATGGTGGGAAATTTATTCGAGCGGATGGAGAGATTAAAAATTCTACTTAAAGGTTTTGCTAATATATATTTGGTGTCTTTAATAACAAAGGCCGGTATTAAGTCGTCGCCAGCTGTACAATCATTTTTCAGTTTATTGATACTACGAATAATATCCGCTTCGGTAATTGTAGGCATTGAAAAGTTTTCACAGTTGAAAAATTGAAAACTTGAAAAATTATTAGCAAATGCATCGACATGCATCATACTGTAATGTCGAGTTATCTGAAGATGAACCAGCGGGCAATGAAAGATTGAGTATCCTTTCTTCACAAGATTTATTAAAACCATTAGTCAAGGATATATATACAGAACAAGTCAACTGGAAGACCGCTCATATTAACAAAAAGGGTTGTTGGCTACATTTAACAACGACTTGAAGAAAGTTCAACAAATTCTTAAAAAAAACCTTCAGCTCAAACAGGTTTCTTTTTATACTGTAAGGATTGTCGAGTTGCATGAAGATGAACTAGCGGGTAATGAAAGATTGACTATCCTTTCTTCACAAAACTTATTAAAACCATTAATCAAGGATATATATACAGGACAAGTCAACTGGAAGACCGCTCATATTAACAAAAATGGTTGTTGGCTACATTTAAAAACGACTTAAAGAATGTTCAACAAAATCTTAAAAAAAACTTCAGCTCAAACAGGTTTGTTTTCATACTGTAATGTCGAGTTATCTGAAGATGAACCAGCGGGCAATGAAAGATTGAGTATCCTTTCTTTACAAGATTTATTAAAACCATTAATCAAGGAGGCGAAGTTCGATCTGAAAGAATCGGGATTCACAATAGATCTCTTGAGGTTGCAGTGATAAAAGCTCAACTAACATCTCTCCAACTGTCTGTGTATACATAAACAAAAATGACTCACACAAAGAATTTATTTTAAAAAATCTGAAGTATTGAAGTCTTAATAATCGATTTCAAGAACGTGGTAACTTTAATTAAAAAAAAAACATTCAATATGCCAGCCTACAACGACAACACTACAAATTTAATCCACAGGATCTCCGGGCTACAAAAAACTACGCCGACTAAGCCAGCAAATCCTTACAAAATCGCATATTTCACAAAAAAATATTAAACTCACGCTACAATAACTAAACGCAGACACTGAATAATTACAACACCTTTTTTTTGCGTATCAGAAACAATTCCAAACTTCCCGAACAATACGCAATTTAATTACGTCCCCCGAAAAAAAAATCGCATTATTATTCATACAATTATACATATTTCCCTTTTCAGGCATTCGCAAAGATATGTAAATAAGCCACGTAGCGTATTATTTTCTTGTCTGGCTGCGAGTTGCACGAGCAGACCCTTGATAATCGTATAAATGAGAGAGAGAGATAGTGGGGAGGGACTGCTTTTTTGTGTCTGCTGGAATCCTTTGATATCACACTGCCGAATAAAGTTTTGTTTCACCTTTACAGGGGCGACCTTTAGATGTTACAGAAATGATAAAAATAATCTCTGGCTGGATTAATCGTTATGTGAAGAGGAGAAGCCAGATTTTGAGACTATTACTATTACTCAATACATAACATAAAAAATAATTATTTTACATACTTTTATATACAGAGAGCTTTTTTTATAAGTATACATTTCCCCTATGTATACCTGCAAAATACGCCAGTCAAGCGCATTAATGTATGTGTGTTTAGTTGCTTATAACATGCAACTGAACACACATATGCCAAATAATCAACAAAAGGTACTCATATTAATCGGTTCAATGCGTTTGACTCGCGTTTTTTTGCAGGTATACACTTCTTATAATGTATATTGATAAAAAAACCTCTTTGTATTTTTCCACTCAGTTAGTAATGGAGTGAGAAAATGATCAATGAGAATCAAATTGAAATTCATTTATTTGTAAAAGCAAAATTATTACACCTAACTTCACCAACTCAGATCTTATGGATTGGCTACACAAGCAGGGAAGGATAGGACAAATTTGACGTTGTTCAATGATTGGTTGAAATTGCGGAAAAACTGACAGTCTTTATTTGACCAACTCAGATCTTATGGACTGGCTGCAACTCTGCTTTATGCACAAAGGTTTCCTCTACGATATCATCCGAGTCGAGAAACTGTTCTGCGTATTATACAACGTGGCAGAGTAATTAGCAATTTACAACGGAACATTATGTTTCAACAAAAGCAATTTAAAAAGACTGTATTTTCTGTGTAATTGTTTAATAAAAATCTAGAGTATTTTTTATGTCATTTATATCAATATATTATAAAAAACATAACATTTTAAATTACCTGAAATTTTTCTTATACATCAAGAAACTCGCTGGTAATCCGATGACAAACGGCGTTGGCGCTAGCAAAAGCTGCGTGAAAAAAATAAAAAAAAGTAAAAACCCTCAGACAATCGGGGATTATCCTTCCCATTCCTTTCTCCCTCATTACAAAAAAATCACCCCCGAAAAAGTAAAGAACTTAAAAAAACACTCACCTGTTCAGCGCAGCTCATGCAAGTCGGCAAAAGTGGAATGACCGGGAACATGTACTCTAACGGATAAATCATCGTTACAAAAGCCATCACAGACATTGAAAGAGCGTTGTAATCCCGCGATTGGAGGACCACTTTGTTCTCCAGGAGGATCAAAGTCAACACTTTTAGACACGTATCGACTCCTGTGGAAATAAACGATGCGATGTGGTGATTAATATTGATGGGTTTTGGGTAACTGACCTAGTAACTCAAGAGGTAGATGTAGCGGAAAATCGACCAGGCTGAATCTCGTGTGATCGGGCAGGGCGAAGACCAGGGGATCGTAGACGCTTGGGGAGAGCACTTCGACTGCGACCCTTGAGATACAGGAATCGATGAAATTAGATGTGATAACAAAATGTGACTTTCTAAATAATGTGTATATGGGGTTAGTTAAAATTACAGGAACATTTAAATAATTCTTAAATAGTAAATAATTGTAACAAATATTTGAAATGATAGCTTCTTGGATATACAGGAAGTGATGAAATTAGATGTGATAACAAAATGTGATTTTCTAAATAATGTTTATGGGGTTAGTTAAAATTACAGGAACATTTCAATAATTCTTAAATAGTAAATAATTATAACAAATATTTCAAATGATAGCTTCTTGGATATTAACAAACTATAATTTAAATATATACCACGAGCGTGATTAGTTTAAGTACTTTTAGTTGAATCTATAGTCTCCAAAATAAACATTAAAGTTATACAAACAAAGTGAATCAGTGTTTTTATTTAAACTTAAAACAAAGTATGAGGAAGTAGAAGCCTCTATAATTCATAATTTAAATATATTATGAAAATATACAGCATGTTCAACTTATTTAGATAATAGGGCATACGTTTGTTGGAACACTCTGTATATATTTTTTTTTTTTTTGAATTCTAAAATTAATTATAAATAACACAAAAAATATACATTTTATAAACAAAATATTCTGTTTATAAAATGTATATTTTTTATGTTTTTAAAACCATAATAACATTATTTCAATTTATTCAATATGAATTCAATAAAAGTCAAAATTGTATTACGATTTTCTGTATCTGTGAAACAATTAAATTTTCTTTGATTATTAAAGCATTTCTCGACGCCCTAAAGGGTATAACAGACATAAAAGCTTAGATATACAGGGTGTCTCAGCGTGCGCGCCGAGTAGCTTTACGGCTAAATGGTTTTTTTTTTCAAAATCGGCTTTCGCAGGCGTATGTAGGTCCATTAGGACCACATTTTAAAATTAGTTTCAAATATACAGGGTGTCCCATAAAAGCATGGCGTATCATAGTTATATTTTTTCAAATGGAATGACCAATATTTTATATTTTTTTCAAATTCTACATCAAAAATAAAGTTAACTTTTATAATATATTCATATGCCTAAACCTAATAACTTTTTAAATATTTAAATATTTTTGGAAAAATTGACGTTTCGAAAAAAAATCATAACTCTCAAATGGGCGAATGAAAACGATTGAAATTTTGTAACAGTATATTAGACTAATGGGTAAATATTTTAGGCTATTTACAGGAATTTAAAATCTTAAGATGTTTTGATAATTTAACGTAACTCCAGAAACACATTCAAGGTCGAATTTGATGCTTATTTTAAATGGCACACCCTATATCTAATAGCCCTATTTTGTAGGAAATTGTATTGTCTTTCAAAAAGTATAAAGATATTTTTTACCTAAACCTAATAGTTTTCAAGATATATGCATTTTCGTTAACTTTTGACATAATATTTATTATTCATAACATGGAAAGTCGATACAAAGCGCCATCTATTGTTCAATATAATATTTATTATTATTATTATTCCATAAAGGCTAGAGTTTAGTTATTGTTAATAAATAAAGTCAGTTGACCCAACAAATGATTTTCGAGATATTTCCTAAATTAATACACTAATTTTATTAATTGTGAATATATAATTGCATTATTTATTTACACATGTGTAAATTATTTGATAAAAACTTGTTAGAATTGTAAAACAAATATAACGAAATACATCAAATAAATTGACGAGATAGAATTAAAAGTAATTTATAATAAATTTTCAAAAATACTACCATCGAATACATAATTCAATTTTATTTTAAATGATATTTTGACAGTTCTCAGCATATTAGGTATAATTGATCTAAATGTATTATTAATACTGCTTTCCATGTATTCTTCCAATTCATTGCTTATTAAACCACCTTTTTTGACGAAAATTCAATGGAATTAAACTTGTAATTGTGTCTCCTCATTATTAGTTACTGTATTCAAGGTAGTTTTTTTTTTTCAAATACTTCATACTGCCTACAGTTTTGAATATATTTAAAACTTCCTCTACAGTCTTCTTATTAGGATGTCTTCCATCATAGAACATTTTGTACACTAAGAGACAATCTTAATAACATTACATTATTATTAGAATCATGTTAATTCTTTCATTTAAGGGAACATTATTTTTTCAATTGTTAGTAATAATACGAATGTGTCAATTAAATTTGCTTATAAACAAAAGCCTATTAAAATAATTGGCAATAATAATTATTAAATTAAGCAATAGATGGCGCTTTATGTTACATTGTCATATTAAAATAATAATGATAATGACGAAAATTAACAAAAATGGATATATCTTGAAAACTATTAGGTTTAGGTGTAGAATACCTTTATACTTTCTGAAAGACAATACAATTTCCTACAAGATAGGCCTATTAGATATAGGGTGTGCCATTTAAAATAAGCACGAAATTTAACCTTGAATGTGCTTCTGGAGATATGTTTAATTATCAAAACATCTTAAGATTTTAAATTCCTCTTAATAGTCTGAAATATTCACCCATTAGTCAGATATACTGACACAAAATTTCATTTGTTTTCATTCATCCATTTGAAAGTTATGATTTTTTTTCGAAACGTCAATTTTTCCAAAAATATTTAAATATTTCAAAAGTTATTAGGTTTAGGTATATGAACATATTATGAAAGTTAACTTTATTTTTGATGTAGAATTTGAAAAAAATATAAAATATAGGTCATTCCATTAGAAAAAATATAACTATGATACGCCATGCTTTTATGGGACACCCTGTATATTTGAAACTAATTTTAAAATGTGGTCCTAATAGACCTACATACGCCTGCGAAAGCCGATTTTGAAAAAAATAAACTATTTAGCCGTAAAGCTACTCGGCGCGCACGCTGAGACACCCTGTATATATATTTATATATATTAAAATTCATATAAACATTAATTAAATTTATTCAACTTTATTGACATTTAATGAATCGTTCAGCCACCATTAGGCAAAAGGTGGCGCTTGCGTCGTCTTTAATTTATTACAACTTTATTGAATTCAATAACATTCAACATCATACAATTTTGTATTCAATAATGTTGAATAAAATGAATTAATACTACTACTACAATGTCTTTATTCAAAGTTATTTTTTACATATATTTACAATAAATAATGATATCTTTATTTCTTTCTTGTTTGCTTGAACAGGCAATCAACATATGGTATTATCGTGGATTTTACAAACATAAGTGCCTCGATAATCAAATTTAATGTAATTGCTTCAGAGATACAGACAATCGTAATCCAAACAAGCAATCGCACAAAATTCCAATAGGGGAAAGGAACTAGAGCGTGCACAAATTATTACACAACTTTGCAATAACCATACTTTGTTTTTCCTGGAATGGGAACAGGCGCTGACAACAATCGCAGGATCCACGTCTCTATCTCCCTGACGTCATGCAGGACGATGGAGGGCGTCGAATCGGTGGCCTGTCCCGTCAGCACGCTCCAGACGGTGTCCCTGCAAATTGCCGTGAAACGTACTGGGCTCATTAATATTAACGGCCTCATTTCGCACAAATGGGGCGAAAATGGAGGGCGCGATGTCTAATTACCGTCCCACTTGTCTAGAGGCGCCCACGCTCCGCGGACTCGACGACTCGTTGCAGGCGTCTATCAGCTTCTTCAAGATGAACAGGCACTCGCGAAAACTCGAGAAGAACGGGTGATGGGACAGCAGGCATAATGAGGTTAATGAATGGTTTCGTACTCTCTAAAGAATACCAACAGAAATATATACATAAAATATTAAGTAAGATAAAACAATATAAATTATTTTTAATATAAAATTAAAACAACGCGAAAGCTATTTTCATAAATTTTTGCCAAATTAGTAAATTATTGTATGAAATAAATATGAATAAATTATTAAAAATCGAATTTAAATTCTCTTGAAAATGGGCTGATAACCCGAAACTAGTCGAGAATTTAAAGTTATTCAATCTAATCTGTGTTTTATTGGTTGATTTTTAATAATTTATTCATATTTATTTCATACAATATGAACTAGTAAATTATTTCTCTCAAAATTTTGTTTTCCACGAAAACTAAACTTTCCTTCAAAATATAAACAATAATTCCTCTCGCAATTCTTAAAATGTTTGCAATAATGACACTGCGAACATTTTTAGAATAAGTTACTTCAACTAGCAAGCACAGATATTTGTATAGCACTTCACTATAAATTCAAGACAGGGCACAAAGGCCTCTGGCCCAGGCAGACTAACACGTTAATGAATAAATATGTTTGTGTATATATTATTATTAATATAAACTTTCTTCTTGTGTCCTTTCGGGTTTCGAAGTTTTTTTTTAATCTTTTTCCTTTCTACCGTTAGGTGTAAGGAGATATAATTAATATCAATTTAAAGTTTTTGTAGCAGTAAACATTAAATTCTTTGCTGTATTATTATTGGGGTGTAAACGACTATAAGCTTAAATTAAATTGTTTATTTTGCAAAATTTTCGCCTCTATTTGGTGGCTTCTTCAGAGAGCTTAAAAATAATAATATAAAATTTCCTTTAATTCTATACTTAATTAAATAAAAAACTATATGTACAGGGTTATTATAAAATAAGGGATATGTTTCAACGTATTATATATTTTTAACAAATTAAACTGAAAACAAAAAGCAAAAGAAATGTAATTGCTTAAATAATGGAATTTCATATGTCCACCAATCGCTAACCCATTTGTTCGATGCCTTCGCTTTGTTATTGCAAAATCATCTACCATTTCTCCGAATTATACTCAGCGTTATTCAACATTTCCGCTTGAATTACACCAATTTGCTCCCTAATGAATTGAATATCAATCTGTAGTGTGTTTTATTTGTGTTTATCAATTTTCAGCTTAATGCAAAGGATTCAAGTCTTTAAAATAAATAAAGAATAAACATTGCCAATGCGTGTGAACCTGTGCCGTATGCTCAGAAACTTTTTTTATTAAGAATCGTAGAGTATTGAAACTTTGTGCACATCAGTGCAGATCTATATCAATAGATCTCATCGTCTACCCTGAAAATTTCAACTTTCTAACTCAATATAGAAGGGAGATATTGACGACGTCTGAAATGATGCATTTTCGTCGCCCGGCCGGTCACCGCCTATCTTGACCGTTGGTGGAAGTGCGATGAAAGGCCCATTAAAACTCATGAGTGCGAGTGAGAAAATATACAGTCTAAAGACCCTCCTTTCCACTACATTTCCGGTAACTCGCACTCGTGAGTTTTAATGGGCCTTTCATCGCACTTCCACCAACGGTCAAGAAGAGTGTGACTCTTCGACTGGATTTTCAGTCACCGCTTGTCTTGACCGTTGTTGGAAGTGAGATCAAAGGCCCATTAAAACTCATGAGCGCGAGAGAGAGGAAATACAGTCGAAGAGACCTATTTTATTTCCTTAAGATTTTTTTCAAAAAAAAATGTTTTCTAAAAAAAATATTTAATAATTTCACTCTAAATTCAGTTGATTTTGTTTGACACTTGTATTAATAGTTGTCATAGCAACTCTTTTGTTTTCCACATGTACAGTGAAATTCCATTATTGAAGCAACTAGATTCCATTTAATTTTTGCTGCCAACTCAATTTCTTGAAATTATACAAACATTTAAAATATGTCCCTTACTTTATGATAACCCCATACATTACTCATTTTAAAAAGTACATTATATGAACATAAAAAATAATTTACTAATCAAGAAAATTTCACGTACCCATTAACAAATATCTCTGCTCGCCAAATTAATGAAATAACATTCATATTGACTTAATTTTATATTAAAATAATATGCAATCACTAACCTGTCTTTTTCTACTAGCCCTGGGTGATGGCGTGTGACTTCCCCCACTTTCTGAGTCATTGCTGGGAGCAGTCACCCCCAACCTGGGTGGCTGAATAGTGTTCCCGTGCACTTCCGAATCCCTCCGACTAGGGCAATCCCTTTCGGAATCACTTGGCCCTACATTGCTACTCCTATAGTCGCTGCAAAAAAAATGAGGCGTATTGTAACGCTGTATTGAATTGTTCGAAAAGTAATTTCATTTTTTTATAAAATATTAGTTAATTAATGTAATAATAATAAATAAATACAATAAATAACTAACATAAAAATAAATTCTTCTGCCAATTGGCTATCGACCGTTGGTCTTTCCGCCAAGTTAATTATTTTATTCGATTAAATTATGCCCTTTCGTACCAACAACCTATTATATCTTTCTAGCAGATGCATCATTCCATACAATTTTTGTTCATTGATGGTAAAAGAACTGATCCTAGTGATTTTTTACCTATTCATTTGAATTAAACATTTTTCCATAAAAAAAATTGTAGAGACCGAAACAAATGACAATCGAAAGGTGCCGGTTCTAGAAAAAATGTATTGGACAAACCTATAATTTGTTCTACTTTAAATATTAAGTACTATAAAACAACATCTGGATGTCCTTCGGTAAATTCCTCTCGTTTACGATTTAATCCAAGTGGAGGACGCAATAAAACCGCCCGGCCATCTTATTACCCACCCTCTTCCATCCCCCAACCCAATCAAATTACCCTGAATTAATTTCCTGTTGCAACTACGGATGCAATATTTTCCCCGCACGCTTAAAATGCAATCTATCCCCATGGCCGTACTATTTATAAACGCCGAAGATCCCCGAGATAAACAAACCTTGAGAAGGCCGAGTCGGAGCTTTTCTCCATGCTCTTCCTCCAGGAGTCCCTCCGCAGGGTCGAGCTGCCCCGCCTGCCGAGCACTTGAGCGTTGGCCGGGCCCCTCTCGATCGGCCTGTAGAAGTTGACGCAGATACCGAACCGTGTCTTCCCCGAGTCCTTGTCGGTGAGGGCGAAGACGAAGGACGAGGGCTCGCGCAGCGCGGTCCGTCTGGGCCCCACGGACGAGCAGCCCTCCGGCTGACAGAAGTAGACCATGTCTAAGGGCATGGGGAAGTCTTTGTGGTCGTCGGTAGGGTAACGCCTTAGAAGTTCTGGAGACTGGAATATAAAGAAAAAAAATGAAAAAATTACACAAAGGGAGAGTTCATATCTAATAAAGCTTTCTGCAGAATTTTAGAATAATAGAAAGTTAAAAAAGTTATAATAAAACTTTCTGTAGAATTTTAGAAGCAATCTAAAAAAATAATGTAGCTTTAAAAAATATATATATTTACAAAATTTTACACCAATCATCAATTATCATAAATTTCACATTGGGCATAATTAACACTTGCATTAGATCATTCTCACCCAACACCCGAAATGGTACAATGGGAATATTGATTATATATATATATATATATATTAGATTGTTCTTATTTTCTGCTGATTTAAGTTAATATGTAATAAAAAATCAGGATGTGCTTCGGTATACATTTGAATTACATCTTCTTCCTTTTTAAAATTATTATTTTTTTAATGTATATATTTTGATTTATTTCTTTTGTTATGATTTATATACGTCATAACCACGACTTAATGAATTAACATAAAAAATAATTAAGAGGGTATAATTATTTTTTATGTTAATTCTAATCCCCAAAACTCTGGATTACAGAAATTTATTTTTATTTGCACAAGTTGCAAATTGGTTATTCATAGGTTAAAAAAATGTACTTCTTCTGCTGTCCCTTGTTTCCCTTAGAACGTCGGGTTAAAAATATTTACTAACCTTTTATTATTAAAATCACAGTTAGAGAGAGAATTCATCTCAAAAACAACTTACTGTAGAATTTTAGTAGAAATTAAATATTGAAAATAATTTGTAACAATTAATTAATTTTCCTTTACCTAAGGAAAATTACATCGTTATATTAAGTCAAAAGTTGCTTACGTTTAAACACTTAAAAAATGACAAACATCTATTTTGACAACTACTTCCCGAGCAAATACCTCGACGGAGGACTACAGAATGAACATTACTGTTGCACGACAAATGATTGCCGATAAGTAAATGTTTTCAATAATTGTTTTAAATACAAAGAAAATTAAAAACAATTAATTCACACAATTGGAAAATTAATTCTCTTCAGCTACTGCAACTTTTTGACTTATATAATGAAAATACTTAAAAAAATCTGACCCTTGAATTAATTTCTCACTTAACCCGTGGTGAAACATATTTAATTAATAGACTTTGATTAAAACAAAACCAAGTGTTTTAATCAAAATTTATTACTCTTCAGCTACTGTAACTTTTTGACTTATATAATGAAAATACTTTTAAAATAAAACATCTCAATCTGACTGTTGAATTCATTTCTCACTTAACACTTGGTGAAACATATTTAAACAATTAGATAAAATTAAACACGTGTTTCATCAAGTGTTAAGTGAGATTGGTGAGATTTGGTTTGTTTCACAATAAATTAGTTTATTGTGAAACAAACCACGTATTTAATTTTACCTAATTATTTCAATCTGAGTTAAGACATTTTTTTATGTG
This sequence comes from Philonthus spinipes, assembly GCA_963082785.1. NCBI lineage: Eukaryota > Metazoa > Arthropoda > Insecta > Coleoptera > Staphylinidae > Philonthus > Philonthus spinipes. Next base: position 23,878,628 of record OY720304.1, on the reverse strand, counting down.
AAGATAAAAAAGTAAACATTATTCGTGTGCGTCGCAGAGCACATCCGAGATTGTAGTGAAACATGTTTAAACAATTAGGTAAAATTAAACACGTGTTTCACCAAGGGTTAAGTGAGATTGGTGAGATTTGGTTTGTTTCACAATAAAATAGTTTATTGTGAAAGAAACCACGTATTTAATTTTACCTAATTATTTCAATCTGAGTTAAGACATTTTTTTGTGCGTCGCAGAACACATCTGAGATTCTATCAAGGACAGAAGTTTAATTAGTTTAATTTAACAACTTTAAAAGTTGTTGAAGAGCTGTACTAACGAGGGATAAATCCCGAAACTCGCGTCTGCAATTAGCCTTGTATAAACGTTGTTCTTTTGTATTAAATATTCTCGAATCAAAAAATGTTTCATTATATAATTATTTGTTATGCAACAGCAAATGTTCGTTGTGTAATTCAATGTCTAGCTAGCCCGAGAAGTAATTGTTTTTAAGTACTTATATTATGTAAGTTAAAATATTGCAGTACCTAAAGAGAAAGTAATTATTCAATTGTATAAATTAATAAATAAATAATATATAAAGTTATTAAATTAATTTATTTGTTTTAAAATTAAATTTATATTAAATAACTATGACCAAGTTAATTTAATACTCTTTGCTATCACTTTAGGAGAAATCACTCCACAATATTATAAATTTAAAATCTCGTGAAAATATGCTTAAAAAGACAGAAAGACCGACGGTCGATAGCCATTTTCTGAGGCTTAACTAGAAGTTTATGATTGTAATGTAAATATTGTAATGTAATTTAACGTATTTCTCAGAAATAAAGAATTTCTATATATATATGCTTAAAAATTGTATCAATAATTTAAAACTAAAAATAAAATCTTAGAAAATAAATATTTTTTTATCAATTAAAATAAGCATTTAAAACGTTTCAGTTACAAGATTTCTGTAGATTATTATAAAATGAAAACGTTTATAACCGTACTATTGTTACAGTAAAAGCCGGGTCAATAGGTTTAATCATAAAGCGAATGTAATATACCTTTTGAAGTTTGAATTGAATTTCTTCAGCAAATGAGATATCACGTTAAAGATCTAAAGGCTGCAGGCTCAAGTGTCACACACAGACTTTATATTACATCGTTTATTTCATTCGAACATTGCGAATTGAAATTCCTTCAAAGGATATTTTATGTGCTTTTTGCTATTTACTACACTTTTGTATTTTTAATTTGCTTTTAAAAAAATATGTTTTCTTCTTTCTTAATCTTATCCTCTTTTACCCGTATTGGCTGTCGAGGAAAAAGATATTTTAAATCTTGTAATAATTCAAAACCCCTACACTACCATTATGGTAGATGGGGATTTTAGATTATATATATGTATAATAATTCAAATATGATTTTTATTATTTGTTTTTTTTAATAAAATGGAATTATAATATAAGTTGTATTTAAAAAGAACAATTCCATTGATTTCAATAAATAACTCTTTCGTGTGGTTTAGTAGAAAGAGGTAGCTGTATAATTATTTGCAGTTAGTAATTCGAGATACATTGCTGTTAAGATCAATGAGCAATATTTTATTATACGTAAAAGTAATCTTAAAATATGCAGGATTTTCACCAGATAAATTAAAATGTATTGTTTTAATTAGATTTGATAGAAAACAATTATATTATGAAAGAAATAATGAAAATCTGTCAGTTTTATGTCAATATTTAATGTATAGTTTTAGCAACAAAAACGTGCTTAAGGACAATTTTAATAATTTTACTAAATTCTTCATTAAAATAGCTTGCACTCATCACCTATTAATTTCATTATATCTTCCATTTTTTTATTCTAACCAGAACTAGTGAATTTTGGTGATATGTAATAATTGACTGTTTTTTTTTATTAAGCGGATATTTTTCTAAGCAAAATGCAAGTACATATTCACGTTATTAATTCTGAAGCGCGACTCTTGTTTTTATCGATGATTATTTTCACTTTAGTGTATTGCTATCTCTTTCTGCTAAATCGCAACCTTAAACGATATACTCTACGCGTGACAAACACAAAAGAACATTTTAAAACGTTTCAAAGAACATGAATATTATCTTAAATATAAAAATTCAGAAAAATCAGCTATAGCTAACCATGCAATAACAACAGGTCATATATTTTTAGTAAACAATATAAAACCATTAAAACAATTCAATCACTTAAAATTAAATAGGCCATAGAAATGTACAAAATTAAAAATGTATCGTTAAATTATGACCTGAGTCCTCTAGATAATCCTTTATTGGAATTATTACCTAATAAAAAATAATAAGAAATAATGTAAATCCTCCGCTAAACATTCCCGACAACCCACGGTGATACTTTTTTTTTTCGATAATCCCTCTTACCTAAAAGAATAAGAAATAAGGTAAATCCTTCGCCAAACATTTCCAACAACCCATCTCCTCAATTACTTTCTGTTTTTTCTTTTTTTGTTTTTTTCGATAATCCTTCTTAAGTATATATACCGGTCTATAAAATTTAAGAATTTTGTTTGTCATTTTGTGAACAAAATGTACATAGAACATGTAAATAAAACGTGAAGACCAAGTTTTAATTTATTTGTAAAAATGGTACACTCCGTTAAATAAATAAATAAATATAAAACACTAATTTATAGTGAGTTAAACGAAGTTAGAAGTTTAAATTTTATGAAATCTTGGCGACGTCGTTGAATTATATTTCACGGAGTAATCGAGCAGAAATATTATTTCATAATAAGAAGTTATCTTTCGTAAACATACATTTGAAACATTTGATGTCTCTGAGAACTTACTGAAATTAATACTGTTTACTGCGAAGATTCGCCCTCCAGATTAAACACCGAAATCAATTCGGAATCGCGCTAAGGCAGAATTAATTTCGGGGAGATTTAATTAATTCTCCCCGATAGGGCTTTGTCGGAGTTTGCCAAATTGGAATTTAATATTTACGCCGTTTGCGGGGTGGAAAGCCGCTATAGTTCTTCGCGATTTTTACGACTTCAGTCTAAAAATATGATAATCTCTTCATCTCGATTATTTACACAATTTGCCCTATACCAGAAGTAGTTGTTTCAATGGATATTTATATTAGAATTTTAAATACTCACAATTGCAATGATAAATAGAAAATAATTATATAATACATTGTTAGAACTGGACCCTAGTGTGGATATCTTCTTTATTAAAAATAAAAAAAATCGTTTTTAGTGTTGCTATAAGTTTGTTAGCTCGTTTTTGATGTAATTATATGTATTTTTCATGTGTTTCACTTAATTACTTATGTTTTTGTGTTACATGTGTATATTTATTTTTTTTATAATATTCATGCTTACTTTATAGGAATGTTTACTCATTCTGTGTCTGTATGTAAATAAATAAATAAATAAATGTTTAGTAATTAATTACTTATTTGAAAAAAATCTTTCGCAACGATGTTCATTTCCTTAACATTAAATTGAAAGGTTCTCTATCGCCACCTAAACATAGAACTGCTCTATTTGATCAAGCATTCTCTTTTCAAATATATAAAGTCTATAATCCATTATGAGCAGATTTGAAACGTTTACAATATTGAGCATTTGTTAAATGGTATTAAAAATACTTGACAATCAGAATCGTTTAATATCTTGTGTTATTAGTTTACTTTAAATCGAATGACTACTCTTTACTTATTACTTCAGGTTATACAAGTCAGTTTTTTTGAAAGGTTTAGTCGGAAGACCAGTCTAACCGTTAATTAAGCTGAATTTCGCCTTATGATTTGTAATGTTAATATTAGTTTATTTTTTAACTGTTATTGTAGAATTACACTATGTATTACAAATAAAATTATTATTATATATACACAAATATTTTTATTCAGACAATTTTATTTTTTTACAAATATCGATTATATACATTAAAATAAAGGTTTGTCTGTCTTGGACTATAGATCGGAGGTCTTTCTGCTCTATTATTATTATTTTCAGTATTCTTTTCCTATATTTATTTTATTTAGTCTTATATAACATCGTTACATGTTCCTCTCTACTTTTCAATGTGAGGTGATTTGTTTTCCTATATAATTATTTAAATAACTACAACCAAGTTTCATTTTTTTAATCGAATTTAAAAATCCTTTGTAAAATTAGTTAAATGTTCAACATATTTCAAAGTTAATGCGTTTTATTTCTTTTGCTTTTATTGTCACACCAAAATAGCATATCTTAAAAGCATAAACAAACCTCAAGGCTTCCATTTAATTAAATTATGCCCCATAAACAACCCTCGGGTGCTTAATTCAGCCGCAACAGCACCGTCATAAATCAATCTCAATTAACAACAAGCATCTACCGACAATTGCGAAATTATGAAACTTATTTCATTTATCTCTTTAATAACGTGATGTAACATGCTACTATGGTTCTAAAAAATATAATAAATTAATACACTCCACGACTAAGTAAAGTGATTAAAGGACGATTAAGAAGCAATCAATGTTTGAATCTATTGCATTAGTAATAATAGAAAAAGAGTATTCGATCACTTGATCACAGTTATTTAAATTAAATCAAATAAAAATAATTTTAAAATCTATTACTTACGTAAATAAAAAAAGTTATAAAAAGGGATGGAAGAGGAGAGAATAATAAGGAGAATTTTTGAAGCCAAGACCTCCAAAGAGAAAAGAAAAGCATACTTAAAAAAACTATGGATAGAAGAGATAAAAAAGCAACAGAAAACGGGGTCTCAACTGGAATGATGTGGGAAAATCAACCGTAAACAGAAAATAATGGAAATACATTTGGAAACGAGAACCAATTGAGTAACACAATCCAGAACCAGCCTTACACCTGCAAAGGTGGAAAGGCATCAAGATTAAAGAAAATAAAAAATAAAAAAGTTGCAGTAACTTAGGAGAAAATAATTAATTGATTAATATTAGGGATTGTTAAGTAAGTTTCATAAGTGAAACTTACTTAACAATCCCTAATATTACTAAAATGTTTTACCAAGTGATTAATGAGACTCAAATTGAAAATAAATTAATTGATTATTCAATTCGGTAAATTTATTATTTTCTCTCAACACTGGCTAATGCTGGTAAATGAGTGTCGATTATGAATGAATGAATGAAATTTATTATTTTCATTTATAGAAGTAAAAAAGTTAACTAGATTTATATAAACGGACGGACAAATATAATATATTTTTTTCCTATACGTATGAATGAAGTTATATATAATGAATACTCTTTTATATTTATAATTTATTTTCGTTTATATTTTAAAGCAACTATTTGCTCCCTGGAAAAAAAAATCATGGCTACACCCATGTATCGAAACATTTTCTTTGCAAAAAGAAACGCGCAAAATGTAACAAAATAATCAGCTCATTAAAAATTCTTTATGCGTCCTCAGCCATCGCTCGTTATAATTTAATATACCCTGAGATCGATCTTCTCTCGCATAACGCCGGCCAATTTCATCGGTATTTGATTAAACGTCGGTTTTTTATGGGTACGGGCAATTTAATCTCGTTATGGAGGGCGTGTTTTTGCCTCGGTGCAGTAGCAGCAACTCCGGATTAGTAGGGATGCTGTTCGTTTGTTTTGCAGTTTTGTTGGTGTTTCCGGATTTGCTACCCTCCGCTACTAATTGGCCATTCGTGAAGTTCTCTTTTATTTTTTTATTGTGTTACGTGTTAGAAATTGATTGCTGTAGTTTATAACTGGATTTCAACGTAGGATTGTTGAGAGAATATTATTCGAACATCGCACGAACTCCACAGATAATAATATAAACTAGTTTTGATTACTAATTTAATTAATTAAATACAATTTTTGTCCTTTCTCATACTTACAAATGAATTAAATAAATAATATTTAATTGACAAAATAGCACAAAGCGCCATCTACCAACATCAAGTCGTCATCAAAACATATGCTTTAATAACGAGATCCCGTTAAGAAATAAATAAATAAATGAAACATCACATTTAAAGAAATGTTCAGCCACCATGAATTTCGTTTTCCTTGTTTTCATAAACAGGACAAGTTCGCCTTCCTTTAGTGGACGAAACAATGATTCTCGGTCGTCTACTTTGTAGACCCAAATCGTTGACGATGCCACTTGAAATTAGGAAAAAGGTGGCGCTTGCGTCGTCTTTAATTTATTATAAATGAAACATCTTTCTTGGACATCATTTCATTACACCCAATTTGTATTAGGAGGCCGGAACATTAAATTCAAACAACAAAATTTGTATCGATATTTTAATTTAATCAATAACATAATGACTTTCATTTTCTACGACCTTTCGCCATCTGGTGTGCAAGTTTTTAATCCCGAATCGATAAAAATCATCAACTTTATCGTAAAAATATCTGGATCTTCTTCAGAATTTTTAAATTTTTGTCCACCTAAAGAATTCTGTAGCGATCGAAACAAGTAGAAATCAGATGGCGCAATATCAGGTGAGTATTGTGGGTGCGGCAATACTTTCCATCCTAGTTCATTAATTTTTGTAGGATTCGTCTTGCGCGGTACGATCTTGCATTGTCGTGTTGCAAAATTACAACAAGAGCTGTGTACTTTGCAATTAAAGATTGACATACTCTATCCAATTATTCACAGTAAACAGTTTGATTAACAGTTTTATCAGGTTTTGGCACTTCAAAATGTACAACCGCACGAGTATTCCACAAAACACACAAAAGCGCCTTTTTTGGGGGGTGTAAACCAGGTTTTGCTACAGCTCGTGTTTTCCTCGACCCAAACACCTGCTCTGCTTACTTTCCTAATCTGCTTCAAATGTTCCTGAATGATTGACCAAGGAGCGTTAAGATTGTTCGAGTTGGTCTTCCTGATCGAGGAGAATCAGAAAGACTGAAATCATCACCTTTGGCATTTACGAACAGCTAAAGCATTCGAATTAATATCACAAATGCTTTTAGTAGTAACTGTTGTATTACTACCCTTATGAAATTCAAAAAGCATACAATGCCGCATATATTCCGGCTGTTGACTAACCATTTCATAAAACATTGTAAAAAAGCCTTAAAATTGTATAACTTACAAGAAAACAAATTACTCTAACATTAAAATGTCTTTGACAGTACTTTGAATTACCCAATTAGCTGACCAAATGCGCAAAAACGACATTAGGTTCTCGTCCCCATAGGGACTGATGTACCCTATATCACCTGCATCACTTATGATTTCCAATCTTTTTTGAAAATCATTATCATACATTTACCCTTTTTTATATGCATATATTTTTTTACTTACTTGGATGGAAGGGTTGGTGCTGGGCCTGGCTGAATTCGAAGGCCTGACGCCGACGATGGCCAAGTAGTCGATCAGCCGAGGGCAGAGGAACTGCCTCTCAGCGTCCGTCGACATCTCGTCCTCTTGTGGGCTTCAACTCAAGCGCGGAAACCGGGTCACCTCTTCGTGAGGAGCAATCCTGAAGACGGCCGGGCGATCACAATGGCGACACTTGAACACTTCTTCATATCTATAAACAAAAAGAGAAACAATAATTATAAAAAATGAACAATGTTTGAACTTCGCATATTGAAGAACGTTTCTTTAAATGGGACAAAGAATGGGAAATGGGAATCATGAATGGAAGTATTCCCTCCATCTCCAGATTCCGCGTTAAATTTTCCGCCATTACAATTTCTTACGACGATTGCTTGGCATGCTATTCAAGAATATTATCTAAATATTATCTTCTATTTACATGAGCTGTAAATAGAAGACCTGGTGGTAACAGACCAACGAAACGGAAACAAATTTCATTTTTTTCTAATTGTGGATCTAATTTTCGTCAGTACAGCTCTGCATGCTATACTGATGAGAAATAGATCCCAAAACATATGTCTGCAGATGGCCTTATATTAAGTAACGTTCTTTTTTGTTCTTTACATTGAATTTTTCTCGGATCAAAAGTAGTTGTTTTAATGTATATTTGTCAGCACGTAAGTCAAAATGTCACAGAGCTAAATATGGAAATAATTTTGTAATTATTTTTATTTAATTTATATGATCTTGGATATAATTGCAAACATTAGATTATTTCAACTGTATAATAAAAAAAATATAGACTTGGCAAATCATTTTCACATTTAACGTTATTAACTAGAAACTGTAGTGTTAACCATTGCAATATTTTCCTGCTGCGCGCAGGGAATCCTCCGATTTAATCATCTAATCCGAAAATCCCGGGCTGGCTATTTCACAATCTGCTGAACTAACAGCGGCATCCAATTTAATTTTCGAACGGGAAACTTTATAATCGGATTCCATTTTCCTGCGTTTAGCCGGTGGAAGCCGGAAGGTTAATTGGAATTAATACCAATTGTGTTCCGCATAAACTATCTGTCTTGTTTCATTAAGCATTTCCTTGAAATTAACAGTTCGTTGTAAATATGGAAAATTGGAGTAGATTTATAAGTCGTAGAAGAAATGAAAAACATGGAAGAGAAAATAAAATGAATGGCCTGAAGTTAATCGTCTTTGAGTGGAATAATTCTTTCGGATTATGAAAGCTCCAAAACGGAGCTGCAAAACTCATTGTAATGTAAAATGCCTAAAAAAAATATATTATTAATTAATAAATACCTTTCAGTTTATAAAATCTTAAAATTAATATTCCACAAAGTTACGCACACAAAACGGCACTCCCTTGTAACTAATACGCAACGAAATCCCTTCAATCCCGCACATTTGGGTCAGACACGTCTGCATTGCTAAACACCAGCATTGTTGTGGTTGTTTTGTATACAAGCCAATGTTATCATGTTTTCCTTATCTGTACATTTGCGTATTGTACGTGGGGCGATGCCGTTTATCAACCGCGGCGAAAATTAAAGCTACGCTCCATCGTTACTTCGCCTTATTTTTTTTTTCCGACCGTGAATTTTTTTACACACGTGATTTGGGATATTTGAATGGAAAGAAAATTGCCCGCGTCGTGAAATAATGGCTCATTAAATATTCACAATGGGAAAGTTAATTGATTCTGACAATGGTTTGGAATACAATGGGGGAGTCTTTTTGTTGTTAAAGAATACGGATTGTGTTTCCAATTCCTGAATTTTTAATATAGAATATAAGGGATGGAATACAAGACGAATATTTGAAATAAATCTGTTGTCATACTTGATTTTTTTTAGAAATAAAGTGGTAATAATACATCACATAAACTGTGAAATGGTCGCAAATGGGATACTATTTTTCGGATTTTCTGTACTAAAAAAGCACTGAAAGTGTGAAAAATTCTCCTCAACATTTTCACAAAAGTGTTGTATTTTTATATGAAAAACATTACATCTTATTTTTTTATAACATTGAGAGGAGTTATTTAGTTGTTAAAAAATACGGATTTTATATATATATATATATATATATATATATATACAGAGAGGTTTTTTTTATCGGTATACATTTCCCCTATGTATACCTGCAAAAAACGCGAGTCAAACGCATTGAACCGATTAATGTGTGTATGTTTAGTTGCTTATTTGGCATATGTGTGTTCAGTTGCGTGTTATAGGCAACTAAACACACATACGTTAATGCATTTGACTCGCGTATTTTGCAGGTATACATAGGGGAAATGTATACTGATAAAAAAAGCTCTCTGTATATAAAAACATTAAATAAAATTAAACAAAGATGATGTAGTTGGTAATGCATGCGACTATAAATCGAGGGACATGGGTTCAAATCCCATCAGAGATGTTTCTTTTCCACTTATACATATTGTCTTTATTCAGACAATATGACAACAAAATTTTACAAAATTTATTATAACAATATGAACATTTGTTTTAGTAGTCTGTCATGGGCTATCGACCATAGGTCTTTCTGCCTTGTATGAATTTATGGTGATTTGCAAATTAAAACTATGCTAACTAGCTGAACTGTCATGTATGCATGAGTTAATGAATTGGTGGATAGTGACCGAAGGGTCGGATTTTATTTCCAATTCCTATAGTTTTAGTGCATAGATTATTATTATTATTATTTGACGTAATTATTCTCTTTAAATGTGTAAATCGATTCCGATTGGTTCGCATATTTTGGTGTAGTGGACAAGAAGCGGTGGTAGCGTTCTTCGCGAAATTGACCTTAACCCAACCCATGAATCAAACAATCTTCCCCTCTTTAAAATTCCAAACAATCCATTCAAAATTATACGGATTAAAGAAGTGATTAAATGCAATGCAATGTTTGGAAAAGCCAGCTGTTGGTTTATTTTCTAAAACATTCTTTTATACTAGCTTCGAAAGATCTGCCGTTTTTTCTTTTAATCATACACAAGGTTTTTAAAAAAAAGTGTTATTATTTCACGTAATTATTCTCTTTATTTTCATAAATCAAACAATCTTCCCCTCCTTAATATTCCAAACAATCCATTCAAGCACTTTAATTGTTACTCTCCATTCATTCCACCAGGCTTTTTTTTTCTTTCGTTGGTTTGCATTTATTTGTCTTCCATTAATACATCCTTTTTTTCGCAAAGTTGTTATTGTAATATACGCGTGTCTGAGTGTGATGTTGTTTCAGACATTTCAGGTTTTCAGCGGGGAGTGGGTACGCCAACGCCCGACGTGAATTGATGACGAAAATACACAAAAATCGTGGGTGGCTTATAATAAACGCCTCGGCCGCTCTCTCGGTTAATTGATGTCGAGAGAAAAAACTCGTCACTCGGATTTGGATTATTCAAATGCTGGCGTTATTTTGGTGGAACTTGATTTTTACATTAAAGGGATGAAAGTGGGCTTGAGAGCCTCGCAGTTTTGTTGTAAAAAAAGGGATGATTAATTTCAAATTTTAAAATTGATATAAATTATGTAAAAATATTTTATAATAATTATTATTGCTTTATGTTCTGAGTTCATTTTTAAGTAATCACGAAATTCATCAAAAAAAGATCTTACTTCACAGGATCATTTTTGTAATATATCTTCAACATATTCATCATTGACTTGATAAGTATTCGCAACCAATTGTGAGGAGACATAGCTTTGTTCCTTGAGCATGAGGCGGAGGACATGTTGTAATTTTTTTCTTTTTGATGAAAAATAATAAAAAAAGTGTTTTATGTTAAAAATTATGAAAAATTTCATGTTTGAAAATGTTTCTTGTTTAAATTGAAATATTTTTTGTGAGGAAACATAGCTTTGTTCCTTGAGCATGAGGCGGAGGACATGTTGTAATATTTTTTTATGAAAAATAATAAAAAAATGTTTTATGTTAAAAATTATCAAAAATTTAAAAAATGAAAATGTTTCCTGTTTAAATTGAAATATTTTTTTAATATATATATTTTTTTAAATTGTAATATAATTTAATATAATTTTTTTAATTGTAATATAATTTAATATAATTTTTTTAATATAATACTATTTTTTGCTAATTTTTAACATGAAACATTATCAAAAATGAAATTCGTATTTTTTTAAAAATGAATTGACAACAGAAAATAATAAAACAGCCTTTTAAATAACTGAATGCTTTAAAACTAATTACATCTGCTTATATGCGGAAAACCTAAATCTTATTATGTCGGATCTTGGATAGGGAGTAGTATTACTGGAAGAGGTGTTGGTATGTTTACAATTCCTTTTCGAAACGAAATTTAACAGTGAGTTTTCCAGGAGAATTAAATAGAAATTTAATAATCGGTCTTTTCTATCATTTCTATCGCTTCTAAAATGTTTAATATTAATTGTTTTAATAATTTTAAATTGTGAAGTAAAAATTGATGTACGGTTGGAAATTGTGAAAATGTTTTTTTTTTTGGGGGGGGGGAGGTGTTGTTGTCTATTTTCATGTGGCATCATCATCGATTTGGGTCTACAAGGTAGATGATCGAGAATCGCTCTTTCGTAGACTAAAGGAAGGCGAACTTGTAAAATATTCAATAAATTTTTACCTAACAGCAATAAAATGTTAACTGGTGATAGCTATTTCTATTTTCTAAGCCTCATCAGACCAGTGTGTCCATCAAGGTATTGCACATGGAACACACTGCTCTGATGAGGTTCGAAAAACCGAAATGGCCATCAGCAGTTACACGCTAGATGAACATTTTATTAAACGCAGCTGTTAGATTAAATTTATTGAATATTTTATTTATTTTGTGACACTATGAAAGACATAAAATGAATCAAAATTAAAAAATTATTTATTTTGTGACATGGTTGGATTGTACATAAATTTCACATACTTTCTGTTATTGGTTTCTTTTGATATATTGAGTTTAGAACACAAAACCAATAACAGAAAATATCCGAAATTTATGTACAATCCAACCATGTGTCACAAAATAAATAAAATTTTAATTTTGATTCATTTTATATCTTTCATAGTGAGTTTATTTATTGTGTTTTTATTATAACCTAGTGATTGTTGCAATATTTTTTATGAATTTTAATTGTTTTAACCTGTTTTCATTTGATAATGGAAAGTATTTGAAAATGTCTCATGTTCTTAATAAAAGAAATTTGCATGAGGACATTCCACGTTTAAATTAAAATGATTTTTATTATTGAAAATCTTTATTTCTGAGTATTACATTATATAATTTTATAATAATGATTTTTATATTTAAGAGAATTTCATATATACTTAACATGAAATTAATGTCTGAGAATGATCAATAAACTAAAATCTGAGACGTCTCCACCATAAAATTAGTTTATCGCCGAATACACGCCGCGGCGCGTCGCTGCGATATAATTTAATGTCTTTCATCTCGCGCGACTGGCATTACAGTTCAATAATAATTATGATATTCTATTACGTTATTATTTCGCGAAGGGCGGGAGTTATTGGACCGTTTCATTATAAGATCACAAAAGAATTGGGTCAGGGTTGTTTCTAATAAAGCCCGGAGGCGATCGAATTGATGGAAAAGAAAACTTGAGTCGTGTGATGATTTCAATTTAAATTAAGACGAATATTAAATTCGACGACAATGGAGGTTTCGATTTCGTTTGAAACAAATGAAAAAAAAAATATATAGAATACTCTGATACTGTTTATATTATCTGTTTCTTTTACTTCTCTCAATTTTTTTTTGTACTTGTAAAATATTTTGGCTAGTAAGGACATGAGCTTTCTGCCTAATTTACGTATGTGCATAAAAATGAATTATCCTTGGTAGTAATGTCGAGTTATGCTATTGTAGTAACTCGTAATAATGCTACCTACATCTTTGTTCAGGTGATTTAGGATCTCGCAAAAACCGTCCACTCTTCTTTTTGTGTTTGAGCCGACTGAGGTACAATGCGGCTATCTTGATTGGAATATTACTAACTTTATTATTGAATGATTGTTAATTAAAAGCTCTTCGCAATCCAGACAAGGAAATCAAAAAAACAGTAACAATCAATCACTAACAGTAAATATTAATGAATATTATATTTCTTTAATCACCATTTCCAAGTACAAATCCAATAAAAAAAGAACCACACTTTTTTTTTCTCTCTGAACTAATAACACTTATTGAGTGACAGTGACGTTTGGGATTAGTAGGATTAGTATGCGTCGCGACGCGTATCGGCCTCATTAACATAATTCCTCCGGAAAATCCTACTGATGTGGGAGGGACGCCGTTAATAATAAAACAGTTTATTAAATATCCGCACTCACCCTCTCGACGTTTTTATTGGAGACGGGGTGAAATAAAAAAAAAAAAACGGAGAAAAACATAGTGTGGGGCTCGTATATTTAATTATCCGTGATTGATTGACGGGACGTTGCGAAGTGCTAGGGAGGAAATTTGTTGGTGGTTTATTTGGAAACGGATTTAATTATTGATAGGATGAGGGATGTGTGAATTATTTATTTGCAAATCCATTTTTTATGAAAAGTATGTACCATATGATCGAGAAATGTTCTCCTCTAGAGTGCTTTTATTTTTTTATAAAAAATACGTTGGCATTAAATGTAAACATACAATGAAGGTTAGGATATTCTAAAAAAAATGAAGAATTTGATTTGATATATAATGACGTATGTGAATAATTGTTTTTATTCACTCGTAAAGTAAAGAAAAAATCAAAGCACACTAGAGGAGAAAATTTATAGATCATATGGTAAAAAACAACAGTTTGCATTACATATAAGACACAGTATTAAAAGTTGAAACCCCTACACCACCATTATGGTAGATGGGGATTTTAGATTATATATATATATCTTAAAAGTTGAATAAATTGCTAATATACAGAGACATAATATTAAGGGAATATTTTGTCACAATGAATACGTAGAACTCATTATATTCTATTAGTGTTTTTTTGGATAATAAATTTCCAGTTCAAACTCATTCTATTGTTACTGTTTTTGATATTAATTATTTAATTATTATTTAATTTACGGATATCTCCATTTTACAACATAATTAATATTAGATACAAAGTTCATAAAAGTAACTAAATTATAAAATACGGAAAGATTTACTGAGGATCATTCTTAATAATGATATTAAAAAAATAAATAAAATATGCGATAATAATCAAATGACAGATAGATTAATAAAGGATAAATGTCGTTTTATCATAATATATGAATTTTAAAAAAATATGAAAGTTTGAAGTTTTGGATGGGTCAGAAGTAACTGGAGCGATGGAAATTCAAACGAAACAGTGGTGTATTTCTAACTATAGTCGTTAAATAGAAATTAAAATTTAAGGCACAAATGAAATTACTACATTCCACAAAACCATTAATCAGCTTGAAACCATAACACAGATCAAGCATAACTCTTCTATAGCTTAACGTTTTCAAATTAACAGTGGCCAACGTAATACATAAATTAATTAATGAATAAACAAAATGTATTAAATAAAATATGGGGCTATGTTCAATGAAATAAAATCCTTACTGTATGTAATTGTAATACAAAAACATTGAAATTATCTCCTAATTAAATTGTTTAAAAAAATCACTATTCAATCGGCTCAAAATTCATATTTAACTATTTATTGAAATTTTCTCCTAATTAAATTGTTTAAAAAATGCACTGTTCAATCGGCGCAAAATTCATATTTAACTATTCATTGAAATGTTCTCATAATTAAATTGTTTAAAAAAATGCACTGTTCAATCGGCGCAAAATTCATATTTAACTACTAATGTTATCTCCCTTTAATTAGTTAAACACTACATAAACTAATTATAACAATTTGTTTCATGGACGCAAACATTAAAACCTACTCGACCATTTCAGTTTCATGTGCACATGACGGTGCTAATGACCGAAAATTGATCGTGTCGTAAAAATAGCTGTTATTACACATTGATTTTCAGTTTAAAACCACTGCGTAAATATATATAATAATGGAACGCACGCAAACTTTTACACCGTGAAAAGTATACGCGATTCCGCATCACGAAGATATTTCATTAAACATTTTCCCAGTAAATATTTACCACGGGGTTAATTAAGACGCTACATTTCCAACAGCGAGGAAATTTGCTGAAAATATTATACAAACACTTTTTAATGTGTGTTTTAAAAGTTTAGATCCCTTTGATTTAAGATTAACAATTTGTTGGTGAGTACGTGCGGTTTTCTTGATTAGTAATATTTTATATTCTTTTCTTCATTTCTTTATATTGAAACTATATTATAACACATTACTCAATAAGTCTAACTAAGAAATATTTTTTTTATATTCCAATAGAAACAATATTTACAGAACATGTAAATTTACAAAACAATACATACATAACATTATCAATGCATTTAATAAAATGTTCAACCACCATTCATCTAGCGTATGGATAACTAGTTATGGCCATTTCTTTTATCTACCTGGTAGATTCGAATCGTTGACAATGCCACATAAAATTAGGCAAAAGATGGCGCTTGCGTCATCTTCTATTTATTATGATTATCAATGTACTTCAGTAAATTGGCTATCGACCAACCGTCTTTCCGCCAATTCCACTTAATTTATCAACTAACTCTTTAAAGAGTGATACTTTCAAGCACACCTCACACTGAGAAGTAGAGAGGAACATATAACGAAATTCTTATAACAGCTAATTTAATTTAGCAAAAAAAATCATCAATAAATAAATTAATTATTGGTCAATCACTTTTTGCATAAAAACGAAGAAATTACAATACGTCAAAGTTTAACCAGTTGTGAAATAATCTTATGAAATAAAAATGTTTAAACAACTTTATATACATGGAAAATAAAGATTTTTTTCGCTAAATAATTTTTTTATCAGAAATTTAGTATTACACGTTGTGCTTGAAAGTTTATTTATTTATTTAGTCTTATATAACAATACTAAATAAATAAATAAATTTCTGATAAAAAAATTATTTACCGAAAAAAATCTTTATTTTGCACTGCTATATTTCCATGTATATAAAGTTGTTTAAACATTTTTATTTCATAAGATTATTTCACAACTGGTTAAACTTTAACGTATTGTAATTTCTTCGTTTTTATGCAAAAAGTAATTTTTAATTAATTTATTTATTGTTGATTTTTTTTTCTCTAAATTAAATTAGCTCTTATAAGAATATCATCGTCGGGGATTGTGAAATCGAAACAGTTTATTATTGAATTTTGCGTTTTAAAATTCTTATTGTTAAATCGTAAAATGTCAAAATTCGTAAATATAGAAATTAATAATAATAATAAATAATTACAATACGTGTGAGTGTTAGTCTATCTAGGCTATCAACCAAAGGTATTTCTGTCCCTTCGTTAAATTATTTATTACATTTTAAAGATAAATTAGAATTTATTTTTAAAATTGAATTAGTCATAATTTACGTGAATTTTGGATCAATTTATATTCAGTATATCTTTCATTATGTTTTCATTAATTATTTTGCGAAATAGAATTAAATATAACTCATATTCTTAATTTTAAAAAACACTTAGTTTAAAATTTAGCGACACAAAGTGTTTTTTTTTTATGAGATTCTACTGATTTAATATAATTTATAATTATTTGGCACATATTTCAGCTTAAAATTGTTCCGCGTAATTGATGTAAGCAATGTACATGTGTAACTTGTATTAATAATAATAATATATATATATATATTATATTATAATATATATATATATATATATATATTATTAATACAATTACAATTAATATATATATATATGTATATTCAGTGACCCTTTCTACCCATATAGGTGTAGGGTTTGTATTAATAATACTTTGATATAATTAAAGATCCCTTGGTTTGTTTTCATTTACAAGTGCATTTTGAAACACTTTTGCAAAATGCACTTTTAAATTAAACACTTTTAACATTGTTTAAAAAAACACAGTGGATTTTGATAATGACTACCAGATAGTCGAAACTATAGTCACATTTCAGGTGGAAATACATTGTTAAACAAAATAATAAATATTATATTTATTTTAATAAAAATAGTTGTCATTTCTCGTACTTATTTTTTATTTCACTAGATATATTTCGGAAACTATGTTTCCATCTTCATAAAGAAGTATTATATTTACAAAAGTATTTTAAATGTGCGACAAAGTGAAGGCATGTAACGCACAACAGTAATTCTAAATGTTGCATCAAGTGTTAAATGAGAAAATTATTCAAGAAAAAAAATGTAACATGATACTGGGGTAAATTAAATAAAAAGAAATTTAAAAATAATGAATTCATAATAATTGAATAATTAATGGATATGATATAAGTTATACCTTACACCCCACAGTGGTACAAAGGACAACGATTAAAAAAAAAATAGATTAAAAGAGGCTACATACCTCACAATGGCCCTTATTGTGAGGTATGTAGCCTCTCTTAAACTTCGACTTATACGATCTATTGTTTTGTTGAATATGATATAAATTAAATAAAAATAAATTTTAATTATTATGAATTCATTAGTTTCAATTTTCTTTTTATTTAACTTACACCAATTTTATACATTTTTTCCTTCAATAATTTTATCACTTAACACTTGATTTAGTGAAATACAGTTATTTATTTTTGTTTATTACTCTACACGCATGTGGGTAGAAAGGGGTCATTGAATATATATATATATATATATATATATATATATATATATATATATATATATATATATATTTGTTTATTCTACACATCATTTACATCGTTTTATGAAAAAAGACGAAACAAAAAAAAATATTGAACATTCAATTTCAATTAATAGAAGATAGAAATTTTAGTATCAACACATTTTAAATATTTTTCGTATAAATATACTTTTACAATCAATCATAAATACAATAGAAAATTATTAATATCGATTCATAATCGCCCAGGACCTTACGGTTTACGATTTAATTTTATTTAAAAAAAACTGTGGCCAAGGGATTAAATACTCTTTTTCTATGACAAAGCTAATTATTTAGTTGTTATGAATTCATTATTTTTAAATTTCTTTTTGTTTAATTTAACCCAAATTTTTTACAATAAATACTCTTTTTCTATGATAAAGCTAATTCTTTAATTGTCATGAATTCATCTTTTTTTTAATTTCTTTTTATTTAATTTAGCCCAAATTTTATACCATAAATACTGTTTTTCTATGATAAAGCTAATTATTTAATTGTTATGAATTCATTATTTTTAAATTTCTTTTTGTTTAATTTAGCCCAAATTTTATAGAATAAATACTCTTTTTCTATGATAAAGCTAATTATTTAGTTGTTATAAATTCATTATTTTTTTAATTTCTTTTTGTTTAATTTAGCCCAAATTTTATACCATAAATACTGTTTTTCTATGATAAAGCTAATTATTTAATTGTTATGAATTCATTATTTTTAAATTTCTTTTTGTTTAATTTAGCCCAAATTTTATACAATAAATACTCTTTTTCTATGATAAAGCTAATTATTTAATTGTTATGAATTCATTATTTTTCAATTTTTTTTGTTTAATTTAGGCCAAATTTTATACATTTTTTTTTCTTGAATAGCTTTCTTACTTAACATTTTATTTAATTTTATTTAAATAACTGTGGCCAAGACTACTTATTTACTATTATTATACTAGAAATTCGAATAATATTAATTAAAAAAAAAACATTAATTTCAATGAACTGACTGACGATGGAAACTTCGTTTCCCAAATATATTTAGAACAAATAGAAAAAGTAAGGAAAAGTGAAATAGTTTTAAATAAAAATGATTTGAAAATAATTAATAAATTATTTCCACATTTAGCTCTTTTTTTATTTAATTTATTTAAATAACTGTGACCAAGTGAGTAAAAACTCTTTTCTATTTATATGAAATAGTTTTATTAAAAATTAAATTCAAATTAGACTGAAACTAAGAAATCATAAATGATTTAGTTTGTTCATAAAAATTGTGTTTCAGGACAATAATTTAAAAATATAAATTAAGCAGTGAATAATTTAGATCCATAGTTGATCATTTTAATGGGGATTTCGTTACTCAAATAATCATAGATTTAAATAGCTCTACTGTTTAGAATATAATTATGTAATATATTTATTAATTAATAAATGTATTACATAAATATTTTAGAATTGACCTAAGTGCTATCAAACCTCCTATGCCTTAAAGGAAACCCTACTATTCCGCCCTAAGTTCACAACCCACAAACCATTATTCATCAATTCATTTCATCTGCAACGACTAAGAGTTAATATAATTTATGTCAAGGACAGGAAAGATTGATTGAAAACACAGTTGTATTCCTTTCTTCACTTTTTAATAAAAAGTGAATGACAAGGACGAAATACAAAATTCAAGTGTAAAGACTATTGGTCGATAGCCATTACAATGTACATTGTAATATTTTGTGTTAAATATAGATGTGTGTTTATCAATAAAGATCATGTATTATTATTAAAAAGTGACGAAAGGAATATAACTGTGTTTTCAATCAGTCGTTCAGCCAGAAGTCCTTGACTTCTATGTGATACTTCTTAAAATTATACTGATATTAATTTATAGTCATGCCAAATGAATAACTGTGTTTCCAAATAAATGACATAAAACTTCACGTAACTCAAGTAACTATATTATGAAAGACTAATAATTGTTATTTAAATTGTAAATTAATATATTGTGATTTTTTTGTTTAAATATTTATGAATTCTCAATAAAGATGATTATATATGTCGGAATTCTTTCATAAATAAAAAAACTACTTTAGTATTATTTTGCGTTTGTTGTTGTATTTTTTTTTTAATTTTCTTTTTTTTTTTTCATTGCGATAAGGTAAAGTGTCTTTTATATTTAATATATCGAGTGGAAATAAATGATCCGAACGGGAAAGTTCATTAAATTATATAGGAACACACTTTACTGCGCGCATTTGGCGTTATGTGTGTGTGTGGATCAATAACGAACAGGCGAGAGAGCGACCAAAACCAAGCAAGCAAGCACCAACGTGCACACCATTCGCTCTCTCGTGCTTGTCCTATTTAACGCGCAAAAAAAATCAACGAACAAGCGCATACCTGATAAAACAATACGGGCGTCGCTTTTCCCGCAAAACCCATTGAGCGGTTTGGATTTAATTAAAAAATAAAAAATCTCAAAAAATAAGCTTATTAAAGCATGTTGTTAATAATTATTATTTCGTTTTGTGGTACTTTACCAGATCGCCAGGAGATCGGCCAGGACGACGTCAGAAAACGCCCGGGTAATTTCCACGACTAATGTTCCTGATCCTGATCGAAGCGAGCGAACGCCGTGCGCCGGGAAATTGCGCGCCGTTCGGTAACACGACCTACGCAAGACTTTCCCCCGAAAGCGCTCCCTTCCTGTGTCTGCTTTTCAGGGGCCTTTTTAACGGCGTTTTTCCCCTTTTTTGGCAGGTGGATGCGTGACACGGGACCCATTTTACGCAGAAAACCCTTTCGCGGGGATTAATCGAATTTATGTGGAAATTGCTAGGTTTAAGTGCTGGATCCATCAGTTCATTTTTTCTATAAATCGAGGTTTCTCAAAAATAAATCTATTCAGAGTAATATTACGAAACTATTCATAAAGAGTTATTTCAATTTTACCCATTTTTATATTTATTAATTAAATTGCGATTATTTATTTAAATTGTTATTAAAATCCTTGCATTTGTCAGCTTTTTGAAGAAAGTAACTATTAATTGATAGATTCTATTAATAGAACAGACATATAAAACGTCGATGTAGATAATCGGGGCTATTATGTAAGGGAAATGTTAAGTTTAACGCGTAAGTTACTTTGTTACTTTATCATCACAATCTAAGCAGCCTTATTAATATACATATATATATATATATACATATATATATATAGACACTTCACACTGAAAACTACAGAGGCATATACAACGATGTTATATAATAATAATAATATTTATTTATTTTTTTAGTCTTATATAACATCGTTATATGTTCCCCTTTACTTCTCAGTGTGAGGTAATAATAATAATAATAATCTTTATTGTCCAACAGATATACCATAAAAGGACAAATATCAGAAAAAAATACAAATCAATTAATTAATAACTAAAAATGGTTCAATAACTACTGTAAGTATGATATATAAGACTAAATAAATAAATAATGTATGTAGAATGTGAATTTAATTAATATCGTAACGTTAAACTTAACATTTCCCGTACAGAAGAGCCCCGATTATGTAATTTCTGTAAATACTTCAATGTTATTGTTAGAAATTATACCATCTGATATAAGGGGTGAACATAGTAATTTAACATGTAAAATCGCAATTATGATAGTTTTTATGTTTCCCCAGTCATACCAAAGCTAAATTACAACACAAAAGTACATACTCAGATTACACATTATATAAAATGTAAACGTTTTTTATAACGCATTTTTTTGCGCTCGCTTCGGCTGTACATATACGCATGTTTGGTGAAAGCGCCGGGGACTTACTTGATACTTTTTAAAATTATACCGATTTTTATAAAAGCCGAATATAATTCAGCTCAATTCTAAGAATTATTAAACTAATTTCCCGGCGCATTCACCAGAAATGCTTTCTGTATTTATCTTTAGTGTATTACATACAAAAATATAATACAGTTTTTGAGCGGTGCGTTTCTTTTAAATTCGTTCGCTATATCAATTATAGTAAGAATCCTCGTGGAAAAAAAGTTTATAGAAAAATACGTTAAAAATAAAATTGTTCTATAAAAATGTCTGAGCATTTTTTCACGTGTAAAATACTTTATATATCGACAAATTTCTTTCAGCACACTCTTGTATACAAATGAGGCTTCAAATATATGTAATAAAAAACAATTTTTGGTCCAGAACCACCCCTTACTAAGACAATTCAATTAACTAATTTTTGTATAATAATTGCTGTTTAATATAATTAATGCTTGTGGCGCTACATTCTTGATGGAACCGTAATTTAATATTAGGTAAATTAACACACTTGCTATGTTCCATATTTTTATTTTCAGTTTCCTGACACGTGTTTCGATCTTCGCAGATCATTTTCAAAGTTAAACTAAATAAAAATATGGAACATAACAAGTGTGTTAATTTACCTAAAATTGCTGTTTAAATGAAAAATATATGCGTTCTTTCAGAAATCTTCATAATCTGATCGATTCATTTGTTTTAATTTTGAGAAAGTTCTAAATGTATTTGTATACATATTCTAATCGAATCAGCGGTACCTAAACAGTGTTTCCGCGCTTTTCGTGTCATTCATTCGATGAAATGTTATTGTAAGGAACGTGCTGAAAACCAACAAGGACGCAGCCATTCAATCGAAAGTAGCGCTTGAATACATTTAATACCGACTGATATTAATAGTGTTTAATTCACAGTGGAAAAATTAATTCTTATAAATAAATTAAGGAATAAATAAATATTATTCCCGAGCCATGAACGAACTTTTGTTACAAAATTTTACGTTACGCATAAATGTATAAACTCGACACCCAATACGGGTAAAAGAGAATAAGATTAAAAAAGAAAGATAAATGTATAAATCGTAATGCCCGACACAAAAAATTATAATTATACGTCACGTTAACAATCATTTGCGAATACTCATTTCAGTAATAAAAATGTTTTCAATAAACACGCCCTAAATTTGTTGGTGTTGAAAAACAAACCATATTTACCAATTACAATGGTATGTGTATATGTTAGTGATGGGCTAAATCCATTATTTCAATAATCGCATAGGAAATAATCGATTACTTTCGATAATCGAATGATAATTTTATCGTTTCTGTGAAATACATAAATAAAAATTCAAACATAATCCGACGAATAAAGCACTAATAACCTTTCTTCTTTGCTTTATTTTGATCTTCACGTAACTCAATCAATCAATTTATTTCAAACATAATCGTTTTAATTACCATTTCTCTACCTCCCCGAGGTATTTTTTAAATTAAACTTTCATTATCATTTACATTTTTAAAATAAATCGATTCTTCAAATAATCGATTTTGCCCATCACTATATTTAGTATAAATGCCAATGAAAGCCTTTTTTATTTACCAACCCCAAAATAAATATTCCCTTAAATTAAATATTTAATTAACAGGTACACACAAGATAATAATTATTATACAACAATGTTGCATTATTTATTAATTAAAACACATTCTATATATTCGCGCACAAATAAGCCGGTAATTAATTGTTATCGGCCTTAATTGTGTCAATTAAGTAATTTCTGGCTGTGTGTGTGCGCAATTTACAAGTTTCTTGTTCAACGTTCAATAGAATTGATTAAGCGGGAAGGCAAATTTGCCATTGATTAATAATTAAAGGAGCAGTCGAGGACCTTAAGGTCCCACTTTAATTTTAATAATAAAACAAGAGAAAGGACTTTGACACCATAAAGAATTTATCTCTCGTGAGGGGCGCGCGATAAACCCTTTTTATGTTCGCTAACGTCACGTATAATAAAATGTTTATTCGTGTAAATAAATATTAATAATGTTAAATATACAAAATAATGAAATGGATAAAACACTTATTTTTGGTCTATAATCAATTTTTATGAATTGTACATCAGTTATGCATTTATGTAATTGGTATTTAAGTATGATTATGGAAACCATACACCCATATGGGTAGAAATGGTCATTGAATATATACAGAGAGCTTTTTTATCGGTATACATTTCCTCTATGTACACCTGCAAAAATGGAAATATATGAAAGTGAAAGATTAGTCTCTTTAATTTGGCTTCTAAAAAAAGTAAATTAAAATATTTGTATTAAATTTTTAAATTTCTAAAAAATAATAATTATATGCCTGAAAGATCTAAGGTCGATAGCCATTTATAAGTTTATATTAAATATATTGCATAATATATGTATACGTAAATACCACAATAAAGATGATAATAATTGTATAAAAATGTTTCTCCTGATAAATAAAATTATAGAAGACTGTTTACTTTTAGCTTTAATAAAACATGTAAACTTTAATAAAAATCCAGCACTAAATAACTGCGGTTATAGTTTTTAGTGTTCATCACAGTAAACTGCACTCCTGGAAAAGGAAAACAAGTTGCAATAACGTCTGGGAGAGCCGCAATATTAGAAATATGGAAAACAGAAGTTACGTCCGACTGTAAAACTTTTTAGTGTCATTTAAAACTGGATTGAGATTTACGACCGCAGCTATTTACCCGTGTATGATGTTTTACGGCCGAATTTAGAGTATGTGATTCCACATCCGCGGAAAATATTTCGCATTAGGAAGGGAAAAAGAGCGAGCAAACGAACATATTTGTGCGGAATATACACGGAGTGTTTATTTTATTTTTATTAGTATTTATTAATCTCGACACCCAATACGGGTAAAAGAGGATAAGATTAAGAAAGAAAGTATTTATTAATTTAAAAAATACAACGAATAATATTTGTTGAAAATATAATGAAGGTGATATGGAATAACATTACGAAAAAAAAATAAGAGAAATAATCATGAATTGATCAGTTTCCAACCCCACTCATATAAACAAAAACTGTATTTAATGTTTTTATGAAATATTATCAAAATATGCAAATAAGATTACTCTTTCGGAAAATGTAAGAATATAAAAATATTTTTTTTAAATTATTTACAAAAAAATTATTTAAAGTTTCTGTGATTTTATGAAATACCGAAAATTGGAATTTCTACAAAAAAACATTTCGTTTCTACTATGGATTTTTTAATTCCTTTTAAAAATTAAATTTTATTTGAAAAGGATATTACCTCGTGTACTCATATTAAACAAATACAAATATGTACAACAATAAATTAAACTTGTTTACTTAACAAATAATTTCGCACGTGTATTCAAACTGAAATGAAATTTTATATCATGAGATTTTTTTTCTTGATCATATTGGAGGTACAATTTAAGGTCACAGCAGCAAAGCGGTGAAATTCTGAACACTCTATTCACGTTTGCTTTTATATATCAATCAACTTGAATATCGATTTCACGATTCGCAATTCAACATTAATTGCTTCTAATAAAAAAATAATATGTATTTAATTGGTCGCAGTTATTTAATTTAAATTAAATTAAATTAAAAGAGTTCGAAAATAACTAATTATCAATAAATTATTGTCTCTTTAGCTACTGCGATTTTTTTACTTATGTTATGTAAGTACTTTAAAACAAATATCCATTTAAGCAACTACTTCTCGTAATATTTTAACCTAATATTACGAGAAGTAGTTGTTTAAATGGATTTTGCTTAGTTTCAATAAAGCGCTTTTGATAATTTGCAATTAATTTTGTTATAAATAATCAGGATAATTATTTTTTTGGGAAATTTGTAAAAAAAAAAATAATTGCAAATTTTCAAAAGCGCTTTATTTTTATTCCCTTAATCTGATTAATACGAAAAAAAATCATGTTGTAAATGATAGTTATAATTATTAATTAAAACGAATTTTATTTAAAATTTTCAAATAATTCTTAAACATTTTCTTGCCTAAACAAAATAAAGTTTTTAAAGTCTTAAATCAGTCAATTGAAATCATGTATAATATTTTACTTGAACATACTATTTTTCATTAATCCAAACGTTTTTCCATGAGGGTAAGGGCTAAATTAGTACCGTATCTAGCCAGTAATAAACCCTACACCGAAAGGCAAAAGGGTCAATGAATGAAAATGAATATATCATCATGAAACTAAACAAATATCCATTTAAACAACTACTTCTCGTAATATTAAGTTAAAATATTAACTAAACAAGTGTTTTAATTTTAATTATCTAATATTACAACTTCGTTTCTTCAAGAGTCCAGTGAAGAAAGTATATACCGAACTTATTTCTCGGGCAAATATCACTCCTCTTAATTACATTTAATTGATATTTTTATTTGTTTCATTATTTGCTTTACTGCAGTTTTGATTTAAGTGGCATTAATTATTTAAATAAAAATGGTTGTCTTTTCTCTCTTACTTATTGTTCAAATAAAAAATGGTTGTCCTTTCTCCTACTTATTTTATTAATAAGTAAGAGAAATGACAACTCTTTTTATTAAAATAATTAAATTAAATTAAAAGAATTTTTAAAAAAATAATTATTTTTTATCTTTTTATTTAATTTATTTAAATAGCTGTGACCAAGTGAATAAATCCTTTTTCTAAATAGAAAAGAGTATTTATTCATTCACTTGGTCACAGTTATTTAAATATATTAAATAAAAATGATTTAAAAATAATTAATAAATTATTCTCACATTTAGCTCTGTGACTTTTGACTTACGTAAGTACATTATACGGCGTGGGTATTTGCCCGGGAAGTAGTTGTTTTAATGTGCATTTGTTTAACGTACTTACGTAACGTAAGTCAAAAGTCACAGAGCTAAATGTGAAAATAATTTATTAATTATTTTCAAATAATTTTTATTTAATAAATCCTTTTTCTATTATTAAATAATTAAAGTTTCCATCATCACAATAAAGAAAATTACCATTAATTATGTTTTTTTTAATTAATAATTAATTTGGAAGATATTTTTTGGTGAATACGTGAATTCTTCTTGGTACTTCATTCCTTCATTGCTGTATTTTTTAATACTAAATATACATTACGAGCACAATATGCTCTTTATAATAGTTTTTTTGCAGAAATGAAGAAAGAATGAAATATAAATATTATATAATAATTAATTTGCTGATATTTCAAGTTTGAAATAAATTGAATATTGAACCATAAATGGTTTGGGTTATATTCAACCAGCTTTGATTAATCAAAATTAACTCCTTATTTGTTGACTATGAATCGCATCCTAAATTTACATAACACTCTTTTACCCTGGTCTTCAACTACACGAGATTTGTTCATTACATGAATTTTTATTTTTATATAATAAATTAAAGACGACGCAAGCGCCATCTTTTGCCTAATTTCAAGTGGCATCGCCTTCATCACATGAAGGCATTGCACATGGAGCAAACTAGTCTGATGAGGTTCGAAAAACCGAAATGGCCATCACTAGTTATCCATACGCTAGATGAATGGTGACTGAACGTTTCATTAAATGTTTATTTTTATAGCCGAAACCAATATTATTTGCGAGAACTGCAAGTCTTTTTTTTAGAGAAAGATTTGACAACTTTTTTCGAACTCTTTGGAAAACAAATGCCCTGTTAATTGAAAAATGATTATAATATAGATGAAACGAGCTTAAAAATAAGCCAAACTAAGATATTGTCCGTTAATATAAACTTTATGGATAACGCCACAAATTTGTATTCAATGCAACATAGTGTAGAACAAACGAATAAACACAATAAACAAATAAATACAAATGTCAAGTTTACTTTATGAGTTAAATGCAGTGTGTTTGATTAAAAAAGGAAAAAATGTCGATCCCGAAAAGTGTTCCAAATTTTGCCACCAGAACGCTGATTTTATTTAATTTTTTATTATTTTTATTTAATTAATAAAAGGTTTTAACTAACTTTTATTAATTTCATTTTTCTAAATAAAAATAATAAAAAATTAAATAAAATCAGCGCTCTGGTGGCAAAATTTGGAACACTTTTCGGGACCGACATTTTTTTGTTATTTTAATAATGAAGCCTTAACAATTAATAATTTAGCATGTGATTTTCTAATAGTTAATAGAAAATTAGCATGTGATTTTCTAATAGTTAATAGAAAATCACATGCTAAATTATTAATTGTTAAGGCTTCATTATTAAAATAACAAAAAAAAATTAGCATGTGATTTTCTAATAGTTAATAGAAAAAAAAATGTCGGTCCCAAAAAGTGTTCAAAATTTTGCCACCAGAGCGCTGATTTTATTTAATTTTTTATTTTTTTTTATTTAGAAAAATTAAGTTAATGTGTGTAGATATACACAATTTATATATTCACTACATGTTTTGAATTATGGGAAGTACTAATCACTATTAAAATACGATTTAATTTCATTTTTTTACTAAGAAACTGAAGTCAGTTATTAAAAGTGAGTACATGGTGTTTTAAATAGTGAAAAAAAAAATAGCGAAGAAAGGAAATCAAATCGTGTTTTATTAATAACAGAATTTATTAGAGATAGGTAAAGTCGATCTTTTCAATCCTTTCGTCATTGTAAAATGAAATATATGACAAAGCTTATAATATTAATATTTTTTTTTATCTCCCTGAATCTGAAAGTTTCAGCGACTCTGGCTATGACTTTCTAACTTTCCATTGCCAGCTTTGCCATGTTGGCGAAAGCTGGCGTTTCATGAAAATTAATATTGGGTAGTGTCACCTATTTATTAATAAATTCAAATTTATTAATCATAATAAGTGAAAGACGACGCAAGCGCCATCTTTTGCCTAATTTCATGAAGTATCTTCAAATATTCGAATCTACAAGGTAGACAATGGCCAACAGAGCATATTTGCTAGGGCCATTTAAACCACGCAAGAAGAAGAAGAAGGTAGACAATCTCTAGTTAGCCATACGCTAGATGAAAGGTGGTTGAACAGTTTATTAAATCCAATTTATTATTATCTATTAACTTTAGCTACTTAAAATTGGTAATTCAGAAATACTCGAACACTAAATTTCTCTCGATTTTGTCCAATTTTTACCCAAATAGTACATATAAATTGAATTTATATGTATATAAAGAAAACGAAATTACTTTTTTATACTACTTGGATTTTTTTATTAATCGTGACTAGTTTCGATTACACGGTAATCATTCTCAAACAATAGTGATTGATGATTACCGTGTAATCGAAACTAGTCACGATTAATAAAAAAATCCAAGTAGTATAGAAAAGTAATTTTGTTTTCTTTATATACGATATTAAAAATGTATCACCAAAATTAAAGAATGAATTTATATGTACTATTTGCTATTTTTATATTTTGTGATCGAATTTTCTATATTTTTTTGTTGTACACTTTTTTCTTATTTTGTGTGTTTGTTATCTCCAAAATTACACAAAAACAAACTCTTCCCAGCAACAGAATCTGTTTGCTCCTAACAAACAAAGCTATCATTATAAATACCCACAAAAAACGGAATTCCCATACATTTTAATTAACAAACGGCCATGGCTTTGACTTTAAAACAGTGCGACCAAATCCTAGCAAAATGCTCAAAAGCAAACCATTCCATAAAAAAATACGCGATAACACCCCTAGGAGAGGGCCCAATGGGTTTCCTGGGGGACCATTACAAACTGCAAATAATCCACGCGGATAAATTCGGCGCGGAAAAGACGCAAACGTTTTTCCTGAAAACAATCCCCGCGCGGAATGAAAACCACACGAATTACGTTCTGGAACTGGGGGTTTTCCAGAAAGAAGCGCTGCTTTACAAAAACGTATTCGGGGAGTTCTGCAAGTACCACGAGGAGAAAATTATTCCCAATAATTATTTAGTCGATCCCGAGAAGTTTATAGTGCTTGAAGATTTATCGGCTGCTGGTTATTACAATCAAAAAAATGAATTCGATTTGGAGGAGTGGAAGAGCGTAATGGAAACGATGGCGCGGGTTCACGCTTCCAGCATCATCTACGAGGAGCTGCGTTCTGGGGAGAGGCTGAATTTAAAACACGGGTTTGAATTAAAGGAAGCGACCTTCGTTTTCGAGGAAGGACATCCCAGGAAGAAATGGGCGGAAACTACGGCGAAATCAGTCGCGGATTCCATGCGCTTATTAACAGGATATGATAATTTAAATCAATTAGCAGAATACGATTATTCAAATCTTGGAGAGAAATTCCAGAAATTCGTTTTTGAAGAAATCCCGAAATACATTCAACCCTCACAAAAATACAGGAACGTAATCACACACGCGGATTTATGGAAGAACAACATAATGTTCAAAAAGTGCCCTTCTGGAAAACGCGAGAGCGTCTTCGTAGACTTTCAATTAGCGAGGTACGCCCCCGGTGCTTTCGATCTCCTAACAACACTTTACGTCAACGCACCTTCTGATTTTTTAAAAGAAAACATGAACAACTTACTCGATCTCTATTACAACACTTTTTGTGCGAGTTTAAGAAATCACAGCATTGATCCCGAGAAGATTTTAACAAGGAATGAATTTGATGAGAGCATAAAAGAGTACACATTGCCTGGGTTGACTGAGGCCATACTTTTCGCAACAATTATTTTCATCAGCGATGAGTTATCGAAAGAAATGTTGAGCGATGAAAGGGTTTTCAACGAATTCACTTTTATTAATAGAAGCAAGTATGTTTTGAAAGAATTTAAAGAGAATGAGTGTTTTAGGGTTAGATATGTTAATATTTTGAAAATGTTGATGGATCATTTGAAATATTATTAATGAACATGTTTGCTCCGGGATTATTTTTTGGTAGAAAAAAAAATGTTAAAAAAAAAGATTATGTATTTAATGAAATATTCACCAACATTCATGTAACACAGTATTTCCCATACTATGGATCTAGTGATAGACGAAATCAACTATTTAAATAAAACAAATTATTAACATTTTAAGGTTTTTAAAAAAAAAAATAAACACACTTAAAATATTAATTTGTCCTTTATTCGCAACAATTGTTTCTCAATTGTTAACGATTTATTAAAAAAATATAAAATTTAATAGACTTATTAAAATTAATGCCCCTACACCACCATTAAAGTAGATGGGGATTTTAGATTATATATATATATATATATTAAAATTAATAATACAAAAGTAAATGCACATTATTTATAAAATTTCATAGACTTATAATAAAACACTTTTTTTAACTTTTAGTTTGATAATGACAAGTGTAAATTGTTGAAACTATAGTCACTAAATATATAATTCTGTTATACAAAGTTAAAAAAAAGTGTTTTATTATAATCTTACACAATGTATAACGAAGTAGAAGCCTCAGTGATCAGTTATTTCATAGACTTATTAAATTTTATATTTTTATAAAACATTTCATTTTGTTGTATAAATAATAATAATAACTAATTCTAAGTTCTGAAAGATACATCTAGCAAAAACGATTAAATCAACCTTTGATTTTCAAAAATAAACGATTATTTTGTAATCATTTGTTAAAATAATTGGGAGAGGAGTGTGAAAGAATATCTGACGAATATCTGGAGGGAAACAGGAGAGAATGGATGATGGAGCTGCGATAAAGATTTGGCAACATTGGATTGGGAGAAGGAGATAAAGTATAGTATATTGTATATATTGAGTTTGTTTTTATATGCCAATAAATATATATTTTTTTATCAAAATAATTGATTTGACCCATCATTACTATGAACCCACTGGTGGGGGTCACGAACGAATATTGTTGGATCCATCGCCACTGTATAAAAAAATAACTCTTACAAAAAACATTTTATTTTATTTCAATTAGAACAAATAAGACAGCATTAAGTAGTTCCACTAGGGAATCTGATCATTACTAATATTTATGCCCTCTTTTCCTTAAGACAACTAAGTTGTGGGTCCCATGATTGGACATTTTTGTTGGATGGGTCGGAGCTCAGGCATCTTTGGAAACAACTGCTATGGGATTCTGAATGAAACGCTACTGCTACAGGGAATTGGAGTTCTCTTTCTATCAACTGTTGTTTGGAAATGCTCCATCTTCGTTTTGTGTCTCTCGACTAAATTAGAATCCGGCCTCTGATCTACAGAATGAATAACTGATGATGGTTATTTCGATCTTTCAGACCTCGTTCGCTAGACCAGCGTGTTCTATGTGCATCCATATATTTTAATCCACAATATTGTGTTGTGATTAATTAACCTGATATGATGGCCATTTCGATCTTTCAGACCTCCTTCGCTAGACCAGTGTGTTCTATGTGCATCCACATATTTTAATCCACAATATTGTGTTGTGATTAAATAAACTGATATGAATCATATAATTGGAAAGACCCAAATTGTTGACGATGCCACTTGTAAATTAGGCAAGAGATGTGCTATCTTTCTGATTAAAAGGTCAGGAAAATAATAAATTATTGCATTCATTTACTCTGTAATTATAGGTTTTCACAATTAAAAAATATAACATAAACACTTTCATATCCTCTCCGTTGTTTTAATTATAATTTATTTTTAATTATGATTTGTTTGACAATAAGTCTTTGGAACTTACAAAATAATACAAAAGTAAATGCACATTATTTATTATCCCCGGTAGTTTAAAGCTGGTTCTTCAGCGACACAATCTTCCAGGCACCGATGGTGTACCGCAGCCAAATCAACACTAAATCCCTGCCCATCTGGATCCAACTCCAAAACGGAGTTACTTTCGACCCGTCTATCTCAGTCCAATTCACTGCGATCTCCGTAATCGGTATCTTTAATCTCTGTGCGATGTACAGCATTTCAACATCGAATGCCCTTTACAAAATAAACACACTTTTAATAAAATTAAACAAAATCAAAATTTTTAATAAATAGAAATAAAAACCATAGACAGTTAGATATCATCAAACATTTTTCATGACAAGGAAATAAACAAGAAAAACCAGGCGAAAAGACCACTAGTTGATAGCCAATTAACAAATATAAATTATACATTTGATTTTGTATTTTTATTACTTATAAAATAAAAAAAAATGGATAGAATTTAATTTATGTCAATGAAAATTTGTTATTAAAGATTATTATTATTGGAAATACCCCGACACCAATTGGTAAAAGGGGACATCGATTATATATATATATATATATATATATATTATTGGAAATCCACCTCACACTGAGAAGTAGAGAGGAATATATAACGATGTTATATAAGACTAAATCAATAAAATTATTGGAAATAAAAAAGTATCATTGGCATAAATTAAACTCTATCAATTTTTATTTTATTTTACAAAACTTCACAAACCAGGAAAATATTTTTACTTTTGCTTTTCTACACTCCATCTCTCACGCTAATCTCATCTAAATCTCACCAATTCCATCCTCTTTCATCAATCATCCTCCTAATACTGCTTATCCAATCATCATATGCTGGATGTCCCGTCTATTTACACATAGCACACTCCTCCCATATCTTTCTCCCATCCACATTTTTCTCCCTCTTTCACATCAGATAATTTTCTGTTCCTTGTTAATCCAGTATCTTACAAATACTTCAGAACTCTCCCATTCACTTGCCTTGAGCCTACTAAATATACAGATAGGAATGTTGAGTAGGGAGGGCTACGAGATGCATACTATACCTAGCCTTGCCTGCTCGTCTTGCGTACTGCTGTATTGTAAGTGGGTTAAGGAGATATAAGGATTTTAGAATGGGGGCAGCTCATACGCTGCACCCATTTAGGCTAAACTTTAGGCCCATTGTGGTACCTCCATGCAAGCAGGTCAAATTATAACAATTATTTATGCATGTAGTTATAATGATAAATATTTAAATTTTTTATTAAGGCTGGCGTTTATCATATGTAAAATTAAGTAATTTCATGCGAACTGAATTCCTCAATAAAGATTATTATTATTAGTAGTAATACAGCATATTCATACATTTCAATGAAAAAAATCCTACTGGACCCATTCTGCAGATCTGGAAGAAATTATGTAAATTAGGTAAGGAAATGATTATGAACTGAAAATGTTTCCTTCATGATGGCTCATAGATGAATTAATTCTCACGTTTGAACTCTGACTAGACTCCGAGATATCAAACTCCCAACTCTAATATTCCGGCCTGTATATTTAGTAGGCTATGACTTGCCACATTTTTTCTCTTTCAAGCCTTATACATTATATCCACTTCTCTAAATAAATATAGAGGTAAACTAACCATCTTTCAACGTGTAAACTTTCGAAACATTTCTCAGCTGCACCTCTTGTCATCAATTTGAAACCACATTGTGTGTCTCTCAAGCCTCTTACAGTGAAAAGCCACACCATGACGTGAAAACCGTGCATTAAAATTGTCCGTATGAAACTCCTCGTCGCAATGGCTTCCTCCTCCATGTGTGCTCTGGAGCCTATCGTGATGCCAAGTTTCTGTGCAGCGGCATTAGGGTTTTTAATATAATCACCTAATAAAAAAAAGTAGTAATGTAAAATAATTTATCAATAAATGCGGTTAAATTATGTTAACTTAAATCAGGTTAATTAGGTTTCTTTTAATAGAAACTCAAGGATAATACACGGACTAAACCCCTCATTCCATCAGTGATGTTTAGATCTTGTTAATAAAAAGCTTTTTCGTTAGGATTAATAATATATTACATTGTTTTCAATCTAATAATGAAAAGATTTTTAAATTTCTTTCTGAGACTTATTTTTTTTTTTTTTTAGTGATATAATAAAAATTGGTTACACAAACAAAATTATAAAATCTCTTCATAATTATATATCCACCAGGGAACAAAGAAAATAATGTCCAACGAAAACCAAACCCTCCCCCTCCCTTGGTCTCGAATAAAATTTTCTGCTTACACAGAATTTGGGTTCATGAGAGCTGTGACGTATGGCAGTTTTCAAACACTACGAGCGATTCAGCACTGGCAGTGAAAAGTAAAATGCGCAAAATGTGAATTGGCTGCTGATTTAAAAACATTAGCCGTCTACAATTATATCAGGTGACATGAGGGGAAATGCATTTCACTATACATACGACAAGTTTTTCGATTCACAGCGTTTGCCCTGTGAATCGAAAAACTCACAAAATTTAAAGGTTCTCATAGCGTTTTCTCCTTACTGTTTCAGATTTTGCGTTTTCTGCTTCTTTTTCAGTCATTGTCGTATGTATAGTGAAATGCATTGCCAAAGCTTGAAATGTATGTTTAGAGAATAAATAAATATTTCTGAATTGAAAAATAGAAAAAAACATAATGCTGACAACAAATGGGAACAATGAATGAATTTATAACTTTCATTAAATTCTTATTTATATAATCACATCACCTCACACTGAGAAGTAGAGAGGCACATATAACGATGTTATATAAGACTAAATAAATAAAAAATATAATCACATACTAATCCTTTTATTACATACTAAAAAAATAAATAATATTATAAACTTACAGTCTATAAGTGATGTCAACGATTCCTCCAACTTTGTCAAATCAGAAAACTTAGTGGCGCCATCTGCATCAGCAAAGAGCATGAAAGCGCCTCTTGCACTTTGCATACCCTAAAACAATTAACCCATTAATGCCCAGATAATTAAATTAAGTTCAATTAAAATACAGTAAACTTGTAAGATGGGTACCGATTTGAGGGAGTTGCCCTATAGTGAGGGGTCTGAAATTTGTTTTATTACTTACTAAACGGACAGCTCCACCTTTCCCTCGATTCTTCTCCAAATCGAGTATTCGAAATTTATCAGTCGTGTACTTCCGACAATACTCTGTGGCCACTTTAACCGTGTTATCTTTACTGCCGTCGCTGACCACCAGGATCTCGTATTTGAAGCCATCTTTTGTGCGTTGTTCCAAGAACTCGATGCATTCATCCAACATAGGCGGCACTAAAAATAAAATTAACTGGTTTTGATATGATTTAAAATGTTTTCTTTTGTGATAATCGTTTTATATGTATATGTTTTTTGTATTATTATATATATAAAATAATACAATTAACAAAACAAATTTTGCACTAAGTGAACAGTGCAAAGAACTTGCAGACTCTATAAACATTTCAAAACCAGATACTTTTATTAATACATTAACATGCTTTCAATTAAATTAAATAAAATGAAACAAAGATGATTCACACATTTGCTAGTTATTTAATTTACAAATTAAACAAGGAAAATTTCTGGCAATGACCAATAAAATTCGATCAATCCCTTTTTCCAACTGCAGTTGGAATTGTTGGGATAACATTAGTATGCCTCAACATGCGTGTGGTAGCCGACTGCTTCACATAATCTGTCGGGGAAATGATATATGAAACACGGATATATTTCGCAAAGGACAGGCCAGGCGCATGGAGATCAAGATTTATTTATTTTATTAAATTATTGGCATGTGTTAGTATTTTTTGACTAGAATTTTTTTTTTATTTGCTCATTTCTGCTCATCAGTAAATGATTGTTAGTTATTTTCATTTATTTGAATTTAAGTGAAAAATCAAACAGCTGTGTTCCACTTGTTTATGTTTACATTTACATACGCGACATATCAGACCATAAACATTCCGCATCCCCACCACAACATTTAGACACAACAGTTGAGAGTTTATTGCCAACTATTATGAAATTATTTCAAATATTGTGAACCTATTGAATAAACAACAATAAAACAATATCTGAATAGATCCTTTTTACTATTAATATCTTTTCATTTATTAATATAAGTCTATATTAATTATGCAATATATATATTCAATTTAAAATAAATTTATAAACATATGCGCAATTAAAGAAATCCTTGAAGAAGTCGATTTTAAAAATCCATTAGAAATACAAAAAAAATAAAGGACAGGCATTCTAAGCAGCCATGTAATACGTATACGGTTATGTGTAATTATTATGATTTGAATTTTACATTAAATAGAAGTATTTTAATGCAAATTTCATAAAAATAAAACTTCAGACTTCAGCAGTTTTATGAATTTAATAAAACTGCTGAAGTCTTAAAGTGAGATTAATAATTATTATTATTACTAACAAACAAAAAAAGGTTGCCTTTGCCCAATTTGATTTAATTGTGAACAATATTATTAGAATTTAATGCTCAGCTTCTCCATCAGAAATTTATATTTCAAAATAATTTTAAATAACAACGTTTCTTAAGTTGCACAAAATTTATTGTAGCAGTATTTCTAGAATAAATTTTGTAAAACATAAAAAAACATTGTTTTTTGAAAAAGTTTTTGCGTATCAGGTTGAGCGCCATGGATATTTAGCGAAATCTTTCCCCTGGGCCAAATTTATTTTTTTTTTTCATTATTTGTACATTTTTTGTAATACACTACCATCGATATTATTACACTACTAATTCATTTTACAAATTTGTAATTTTCGTTTGCATATTTTATTTTTTTCATGTGTATAAAGGCAGCACACGCTATTGTAACGCGGATGACAGTAGAATTGTTTTCTGCAATGCATTGTAATACGTAAATAAATAAATAATTATATTTGTATTTACATTCTTTTTTTGTATTATTACTATTTTGTTGTATCCTGTAATTGGTCTTCAGTTTCCTGTTGGGTAAAAATTTATTATTATTACCATCTAATAATAATGGAAGTTAGATATAATTTTATATAATTTTTTTTTATAATTTCGATAAAAAATGCCAGTAAAATATCCGCAGACACTGATGTCAAATAAAAATGTCTTCAGTAAAATACTATTTATATTTATTTACCCTTATTAATGCCAAGGTTTACATGGAAGAACAATTGGGTATGAGATTTTGAGCGGACACCTGTGATAGGTGTGGCCCATAGGGAAGTAAAAATCTCAATCATCAATTATTCTAAGTTGTGAAACTGAAACTCATCTTAGGGCAGATTTACAAATGCCCGGGAACGGAAACAGATCATATATAGAAAATCCGTAAGGCCCCTTCTTGTGCAATTATTAATCGATAAACGCAAATCCTACGATTCATCTTTTACTTTTCTGTGCTGTTCTCAGATGATTGTGTATTGCTCCTTATTCTGTTACATCACAGAGTAATATGATTTTATTTAAGCAATACTTGAGACGTTAATTTCAAGTGCTTAAGCTGTGATACATGTTTTTCCAGTTGAAGAATTTTAAACAGTCAAGGCTTTATGATCCAGTTGGGAATAATAATAAGACAGATTTACATTGTGCCGAGATTTTACAAAGTATATCATTACTGACTTTATATAAATCTGGCAACACGGCGATTTATTCAAAGCCCAGCAACGACGTACTTCTTAAAACCTTAAAAACTTCTATCATGCAAATCTGTCTAAGCTGAACTTGGGCCTGAATGGAGCTTAACAAATCCATGTATCTAGTGCCGTTGAAGAAACTGGGCATTAATCATTATTATAATGTTATTACATTACAAATTGCACTTACATCTTTCTTCTTCATTGTAAGCCGGAATTACAACACTCAAATTAACATCAGGTGCTTCGGTAATGTGCGGAAAGGGAATCGATTTTCCCGTCGCTGGTTCCACGAAATACTTCTCCTTTTTACTCCTGTAAATTATTGGGTAAATGCTGGATGTTGCTACAACGAACACACATACCTATAACAGATAATAAAAAAAAATATATTTAACGGGTTTGGATTTTAAAAAAATTGCCGTTAAAAAAAGTCTTAAATATAAACTACAATTGATCTGATTTTTTTGCAGAATTATAAGTTTCAATGTTTGTACCGGGTGTCCAAATAAGAAAGGTCACCGGCTATATCTCAGGAACAATAAGTCCTAGAGCTTATCTCAGGAATCTCAGTAACTATGAGTCCTAGAGCTTATCTCAGGAATCTCAGGAACTATGAGTCCTAGAGCTTATCTCAGGAATCTCAGTAACTATGAGTCCTAGAGCTTATCTCAGGAATCTCAAGAACTATGAGTCCTAGAGCTTTCAAATAAAAAATATGTTAATAAAAGTGACAAAAATAAAACACTTTGTTTATTTTTAATTGTTCGAATCTCTTCACGTAACTCACATCAAATAAAATTGACCTCGAGAAAAAGCTGCAAATAACTTTAAAGTTCGTAACTCTTCCGGTAGGGGGCGCAATGTACAGTCGATAAGTAATACTGTGATTATCTCAAAAAAAGTTCTAATAAAGGCATCATTAAACAACACTTTTTGAAATCAGGATGAATTCATGAAACAAAAATGTTACAGACTTTTTGTCTTGCTCTTGAAATAAAGGGTGGAGGCATGTTCGAATTTGTAATGAACAAATGTCAAATAACTCTTTTGTTTTTTGACCGATCTTAATGATTTTAATGTCATACGAAAAAGTCATCATACTGATTAAAATAATTGGTCGTGTTCAGGGAATTTTTAGGCATGTAGCGCTACAGGCAAAGTGCTTGATGTTCCCTGAACACGCTTTTGATGTTAAGGATGTTCACGAAAATATGGCGGTTTTGATTACAAGTGCACGGCTTGAAAAGCGATCAAGCGAAAAAAATATATGCTTTACCGCTTCATAAAGCGGTACAGCGCCACACATAAAGCGGTACCTTTCAGCGAAACCGCTTTTGTAAAGCGCTTAAGCGCTGCAATTCCCTGAACGTGACCATTGACAATCC
Organism: Philonthus spinipes; assembly: GCA_963082785.1. Lineage (NCBI taxonomy): Eukaryota > Metazoa > Arthropoda > Insecta > Coleoptera > Staphylinidae > Philonthus > Philonthus spinipes. The sequence continues at coordinate 23,838,956 of OY720304.1, read as the reverse complement.
CAAAAATAAGTTATTCAATCGCCGCTAGGTGGCGCCAAGTTAAAGAGTATATAATTTTCCCATTTTTCTTAGAGTTTCCAAATTGTATGATATATTTTAACCCTACAACCCATATGGGTAGAAAGGATCATTGAATATATATATATGATATATTTTTCTGAGACTCAATAGAAAGAATATAAAAGTGTAAGAATTTTAGTGAAAACCACAAGTCTGAAGGCTTTGACTTGTGATTTTCACTAAATTTCTATCACAAGTTATAAATAAAAGAATATTTTAAATTTATAATTTCAAATGTCATTGGAAAATTGTTTGAGGTTAATAAATTTATAACAAAAACAAAAAATTGAATTACTTTGTCACCTCTAGGGGGCGTTTTCTATAGCGTGCGAAATTGTTTGGATACAGTCAGGATTGTTAATTTCTTGGCCACCACGATTTCCCGACTATTTAGGTTTTTATTTTTAGGGCAAATTAAAGGATATTTTTTTATCCATGACAGTACAGTAAAACCTGTTGGGAAAATGGGGAAAGAGGAATTGTTTCTGCCCTTGCAACAAAGTCAATTTCCAGTTTGTAAAAGTGCAAGGTCTCTCTGATGCCTGACAGAAGTTCAACAAGAACTTCAACATTCACAATGTAAAAAAATGTTAGCTTTGCTTCAAAATGAGTCTGACATTCTTAATTCTGACATAACCGGAAATTAATCGTTGATGTTCAATCACGAATTTATAAGTACATTTTGTTATGTTCTTTAAATGTTCGAGCCAATTCACAAGCGCTCGGGAATTAAAATGGGAAAGATGAAATATAGGATTCACAATCACACGGGAAGGGGCTTCACAGTCTTTTTATCATCATTTTTCACCATTCTTCGCGATTACAGCGCCATCTATCATGTTGACGAAAAAGCAAGCTAAGTAAATTCTTATTATTTTTTAACTATAATGTAATCTGATTCTGTAATAAAAAGTAGGAATTTTGATTTAAAAAAATTGAGTTGACCTTGATTTAGTGACACAGCGCCATCTAGGACAAAACCAATATTGCATTATTATGGCCCGCTTCTATTCGATTATATTTTGCCCAGTTCATTTCTATGTAAAATTTATTGTTTCCGAGATATTTCCTAAAAATACTTTAAATGAACGATCCTGTATATAATCGTAATTCACAAAAAATCCAAGTAGGCTAGAATATTCTGTCTGTTTTTATAGACATCCACGGGTTGCATTTTTGTTTTCATTTTTCTTTCTTCCAGAATATAGTACTTTTTGAGGAGCGTCACTCTCCGAAGTTCCCGTTTGTAGAACGAGTACCCGAAGCTAGTTGTAATTATAACCTGATATTTTATTAATGTTAATTATAGGATACTGTTACCTGGCCTCTTTATATCCTTGTATAAATAAATTAATAAGCAGGGTGATTCATTATCTCCTTTTTATACAAAATAAAAAAGATTATTTATATTTAAACTCCATGCAAATGAAAAAACAGCATTTTAATTAGTAATGTTAATTTGGGAAATTGTTAAAACAAAGAAATAAGCCGACTTTTTTTTCACATTTCACAATATAATTGGAACAAATTGTGATAAGATAAAATATAATTTTAATAAAATAGAGGTGATTAAAGTATTTCCTTATTAATTAATTATGATTAACCATGTTTATGTAATTTGAATTTTACATTGGTTCTGTACTAGATTGAACTGAGAGCAAGAGCCATAAGGTTTCATCAATACAGAAAGTGTAAACAAGCTACATTCAAAATATATTTTTTAATAACATTAATAATGAATAATAATTAATCCAGAGTTTTTAAAAATTAATTTAAAAATTAAAAACAATTGTTTTATTTTAGTAAACTTTACATATCATAAGTCAAATAGTTGCAGCAACTAAAAAGATTAATAGTAATTGATTAATTATTCAATTGTGTAAATTAATTATTTTTAATTTAATTTAGTTAGAAAACCTATTATGATTTTTTTATTTGCAGTGGAAGATCGTTAAAATATTTTATATAACTGTAAATTTGTCCTTTTTCATACATAGTTCATTTTAAGGCTGTAAAAAATATTTTAACAATCTTCTGTGGCAAATAAAAAATTCAAAAAGATTTTCTATGGAGTGGGTAAATGAAAGTAATCCTTTGTTATGTGTACTGTTCATCGTCCAGAGATTAAATATATTTTTATTTTTAGCAACAAACTTGATGCACTACTAAATGTAAATATTAATGTATCAAAAAGGTTAATCTTGTTTGATAAAGAGTTAGATAACAAAATTACTAAGAATTCTTTGTTAGAATTAAGTCTATTTTAAAAAAAATATTAGTTAAATATAAAGACATGTATATAAAATATTTGTAATTGTTTTTACAAGTACGATTTACATAATATGAGATAAAATGCATTGTCTATAAATATTATAAATTACATTTGTATATAATTTAAAAATAGGTATTCATAGAGTAAATTAAAATAACAATTCTGTTAATGTTAAAATATTATTATAAACAGGAACGTTTAACGAAAATTAAAAACGATTTCTACGAACATTTAAAATACGCAAATTTATCGCGAATCAACATTAATTGCTAATATTTACTTAAAAGATAAAGCACTTCGAAAATTATGAATTATCCACGCGAAAATTGACAATTATCGAAAAAAATAGGTTAGGAGTAACGTACCGCTAAAATGAGGGAAACGGCGAAGGCGGACCCGCAGAAAAGTATCAGCTTGAGCTCGGGAAACATGTTGCTTCGGTAGAATCAACTTTTCATATGGAAAAACGCATGTTTTACATGTAAAATTGCATCGTTGGCATAATTTTGCTCAATAATTTGTTGACATTTTTTGACGGGTTCGCCGACAAAGCCGCGCTCACAACACAACAACGTGTTTTTTAATAATTAATTAATTTTACTCGAAATTAAATGTAATTTTTATGGTTTATATATTTTTTAAGTGGGTTTATTAAATTAATTGAAATATAAATTACACTTGGATTTAATTTGATATAAATTGTAATCAGTGGGTTTGGTTCTTTTTCGCTGTGTAAATTGGGGTTTGGAAATTTTTAGTTAAGGTTGGCGACACTGAAACACCGCCGATGCCAAATCAGCTACTTTTCGTTTGTCAGTCGTTGATTAACCACCCGACTGGCGTTTTTCGTTCAACGTTTGGGTTTCAAAATTAAAAATAACGCATTTTCCAACGCAAAACGCCACAATTCCGGCCCGACAACAATAAAATTAAATCCGTGAAGTAACTGCATCCATCAGCTCGGAAATATCCGATCCCGTCCGACGGCCATCAACGACCAGCCATCAGTGTGTCCTCTCACAAACAACAAGCATCGGCCCTGTAAGTTTGATTTATAAATTCCTGTCTTTTGCGTTAATTTCAGCCGTGTTTTCCGAGCGTCCCGGTCCGATTGATAAAAGGCGCGCCCGTTTCCAAGCGGTAAGTTTTTGCGGGGTAGTGTATTTGTTTGAGTTTTCGATGTTTTCCACGATCGGATTTTTTTTTACACAACCTACCTATGCGTCATGTCTAGCGCGATCTTTCTGGGTTCCTTTGTAATCCGCGAATCGTTAGTTGGCTGTTTTCGAAATGGTTCTGGAAACTGCGGGCATTCCGGTGAGGATGGGCGAGAATTTCCTGGAATCGGACACAATGGCGTTTGCCGTTTCGCGTTTTTTCTCCTTTGTATTAAGCGATTGATAAGGTGTTTAATGTTAGGCGTTTTTTTTTTGCTAGAATACGCCCAAGGCGCCGGGGTGTAGGTGCTTTTTTCTCTGTGGGAATACTTTTTGTTTCGTGGAAATCATCTAATCAAACATGGTTTAGGTTTTGGGGGACGAGTGCGCGGCGCGTGTGTGGAATTTGGAAAATGCCTCGCTCAATTAACGTCAATAAAGTTCCCCGTTGTAAAATTTCGCCCATTCAACTAAACGCATTTAAGCCGCTTTATTCAAAACGTTTCCTTTGTATTCATTCAATGGGCTGGCGTGTAGAAACTTGACCCATTTACCTCTCCTCGCTAAATAGCCAATTGTTTCGCTACGTCTCCATTTTCTTCATAATTGCAATTAATAATAAATAACCGACTCTGCTCCGCTCTGTTATAACGGTTCCTGCGAGTGTGAACGCTGCCCGTCCGAAAAATCGGGTTCATTGTTTTGGAACACCTGTACACGCGCGGGCAAATCTTTTTGAGACATCCTTGGAATGTAGCCGGGGACCTTGAAATTGACCTCATGTCTCCCTCGGCGCCCCCCTCTCGGTACCGCGCGCGAGTCGTTGAACCCCGCGCCGGGATTTTAGCGCAAAGATCCCGAACCCTCTAACAAAAAAAAAATGTATATATATTCGTGTACTTTAGGGGTGGGTCCGTCGCGACGGCTGGCGGTAGCGAATGCGGGTTGTTACAATAGACCCCCTCTCCCCCCACACTCGGAGCACCTGTTTTTCTATGTGGAGGAGTGGGGAGGGAGTTTTTTTTTCTGAATGAAGATTTAAACCAGTTTTGTAATGATTCACGGTTGAGTTTATGGATTTTTTGATTCGTCTGAACAATGAGGTTCAATGTACTTAAATTTTTTGAGACTTACATCCAATTTATAATTAAATTACTTTCAGTATTTCATATCGATAAATAATCTACATTGATTTTTCTTTATAATTACAAAATATGCTTTAAAGAATTCTGTACCTGTACATCATAATGATTTCAAATATTACTATGTGGTATTTTTAAATTAATGTAAAGTAATATTAATTAATTCTCTTTTTCCCAATATTTCATTTAGAGTTATGTTTTTTATCAGTACTAATAAGCAAAAAACAAAAATGTATTTCATAAATAAAAACTCTGGTTATTACTTTGTTTTAATAATTAATTTATTCAGTGTTTGTATTCATGATCAATAATTTATAACAAAGTACAAGAGAACTTTTTTCCTTTAAAGTGTTTTGTTTTTTATTTCTTTTACTTTTTGTTGGCATCAGTGAATATAAACAAACAAAAAACGTCACATGTCATTTCTATAAAAGCATATTCTTCTATTTGAAAGAAAAACATAACCTATTTCCAACATCATTTTTTCAATAAAAACAATTCAAAGCACTCTAAAGGAGAAAAGTTCTTAATCATATGGTAGAGGCCTTTACAGTCATTGAGTTATATTTCAACTTAATAAAATTTTATTCCAAAAAAGAGAATATTTTGTTACAACTATAATGTATTTCCAACTTAGAGATTAATAAGAGTTGAAAAATCTTAAGGATATTAATTAACAGCCTGAAACCAATAAGTTTTTTTTTAACTTAATCAATACTCACTGTTTAAGAGTTGCCAGACTCTGCACTGTTAATTTAGATTAGTACTCTGAGATGCCTTTGAGAATCACTCGTTTAGACAAAAAAAAAAACATTTGATATGGCTCCTTTTAAATAGTTTACTTAATTTCTAACACTATTATTAAAGCTGTATTATCCAAACAAACCTTTGTAAAATTATACTTTAATGCTCTAAAATATAAAAATGAATATTTTATTTCCACATAAAATGTTCATTTTTATAATTTAGAGCATTAAAGTATATTTTTTTAATATTTTATTTTATGTGTAAATAAAATAAAATATTTTATTATAATATTAATATTATTTTATTGTTAATTATAATTAATGTGGCCTTCCTTGTTCCTATTATTTTTTTACCACTTGCTAGTGTAATAATTCTCTAATTGAAAACTTGTTTGTTACATAAGTGTATTATGACATTATTTTTATACTTGTAATTATACTATTCATAGAAAAATGATTGTAATATGATTATTGGGATTATTCCATAGAGAAAATATTAAGTTTAACATGTGGTTATTAGTTATTATTTATCTATGCTATTACAAAAGCTACTTTTACTATAATGATAAAAATATAACTTACACGTTAAACTTAAAATTTCCCGTAAGCAATATTTTTTTTATTATCATCATTTGATTGGTGATTTATTTTTTATTATACTTTCATATTTCAAATATTTTAAACAATGTTTACTTTTTCTACCTTCAAATTGTTATATTTTTTCATTATTGTTTTCCTCTTGTCGAATTATTTAAATATAAAAAAGTTTGCGTTTCAATAAAATTTCCTTTGTTAGCACGGATTTCGAAAGGTGACTTACTAATTATTTTGAGGCAATCGGGTTTACTGTACCCATTAACGATCACTTTTGCCATATTGAGTTATAAATAGCACCAGCATGAAGGCTCGCATACATAAACACACAATTAAAATAGATAGCTCGACAATAAATTAATACAAATTAATTATTTTGTATAAAGGTCAAATTATTTACATTGTTTCCTTTATTACTACAAAGCATTTGATTTTTTTTGATTAATATTTATTGCTTTAAATTGCTTTATAGATCTACATCTATATTTTTAAATAAAATGGATTTATTTGGGGTGGACATAAATCCATTTTTTTAGGTGGCATACTACATCCATAAACTGTGAATAAAATCCTTAACAAATTTCACCCGAGATGGGCCTTGAACTGTCAATTTTTGCCTCTTGAGTTCCAGCCATTCACATATTTTCGTAATTTAATAATAATAGTAATGTTTATTACTATTGCCTTTTTATAGAATTAACAATACATAACATATAATGTAGTAATATTTTATTCCTTTCTTCACTTTTTATTTCTATCACTATATGTACATTTCAAACACAACATGCTCTTTTTCAATAGTTTTATGTTGTGCTTGAAATGTACATATAGTGATAAAAATAAAAAAGTGAAGAAAGGAATAAAATATTACTACATTATATCAAGAAACTTCACGTACTCACCAACAAATATTTTAAATACATAACATAAATAACAGTGCAGTATGTATTTTTTATATATAGCAAAAGTGTTAAATAAATTCTCTTTATTATTATTGTATTTTATTATTCAAGATTCTAGAATAATTTCCTAAGAATTAAAAAAAAATCAATAAAACACATTTTCAATCCTAAATTAGTAACGCTGTTACAATGAAAATTTTCTCTCGCAAAGATTTTTGGTTCTTATATTGTTGAGTAATGCCATTCATTGTGTGCCGCACCTTTTGTGAATAGGCTGAAATGAAGGCTGCCACTTGAACACATGGTTTAATCTTCTTTTGCAATTCCAATACTGCGGCCTTGAATCGATTCATTTTGTACTGAGTTCAGCCTCTACACAGAATTGATCCCATGAAGCTAACCTTGCAATTTTATATGGTGGTAGGAAAAAAAAATAAGGTATTGTTCAAAACAATTTGGCATGTAAGGAAAAAAAAGTGTATGTGCACAATAAACTTTTTCCTTTTAAAATTGATTCAATCACATGCATGATCAACTTCAAGCAATAGTGATACTATAATATAAATAAACATCTCACACTGAGAAGTAGAGAATGTTCCTCTCTACCATGTTATATAAGACTAAATAAAATAATAATATAAATAAATTGAATACGAGCTAGTAGACATTGTTTAAATCCATACAATTTGTAACGGTGAAGAAATATCTGGATATAAAGAGTGTTCCAATAATTTTAGGTAGTAAAAACTCATATAATTAATTGTTGAACCCATTACTTTGAGATACATCATGTTTATTATTAATATGAAGGTAAAAATTAATAAAAAACTTTGCTTGTATCACGCTCTTGATACAGAATAAAAAATCAAGTGCGTGATACATGCAAAGTGTTTTATTAATTTTTACATTCATCTTAATATTAAAAACTCATTGATTATATCACAGTAAAACAAACTACTTGACGCAATGATATTTTCTAAAAAAGTGTCCTCCCAGCCAAAAATTCACATCAAACAGTGGACTCATGAATGCATATTTTTTTTTTATAATTTCATGGGGATTCCCTGAATATCAAATATTAATCAACAAAGAAAATGTATAGCTTTATTTTGTAGTACTACATTTTTAGAAACCTTAAACTATCTTCGGTGACGATGACCTCAACAACACTATTAAGAAAATGGGGCTAAAATCAAATTTTGTTTAATTTTAGGACACTCTTTATATATCTTTGTTTTATGTTAAACAACTTAAGACTATATCTTAATTTTACAAGATTTTATTTATTCTACAGACAAACAAAAAACAAGTGTAACAAATTCATAAAAATATTTGCATTTATGGAAAAACATTCTTCTGTAAACAAAATAATTCCAGAAATTGCGAATCATACAAACAAATATTTAAAGATAGGAAAATTCCTGTTTTGTTAGTAATATTTTATTAGTATCCACTTATTATTTCAATGGTGAGCATCATATGATTTCTGTGCTTGGGAATCAATTTATGACCTGATTTTTCTTATCATAACAGTTAATGAAATCATATTTTTATTCGTGTTATCATCGTTATATGTTGTGCTTCCTATTTTCTCTTATATTTAATCTTATCTGTTGAAGTGTAATTGTGAGTGAATATAATAATTGTTGGTTTTGTTTTTTGATTCGCAGCAGTGATTTTGCAGTATTTAAAAAGTATATTAAAGTTGACGTTTTTATTGAAATAAGTCCTTTGTGTTGTTAAAAAAAAAATTACTCAATTTATTTAAACGTTTAATGTTAAAGCATTGCTTTTATATTCATTTTGCTCAGTGGATGTCTGTAATATATATTTTAAGTTGTTTTAAAAAATTTTAGCCTTTTATAGATAATTTTAAGTTATTGTGCAGGAATTGTAATGTTTTATTTTTTTATAGTTGTTTGAGGCCACACTGCAAGGGCAAAAGACAAAAATCAAGTGCCTGGACCGAGAGGGATTTCTAGGCAGCTGCAGTCAACCCACCACGACGGAGTGCCCCAGGCAATCGGGGCCACAAGCTCGTGTTTCGGGGAAGGAACCTGTTCCCCCCGCCAAACGACGCTGGGTCCCTCCCTCTACACTGCGGCAACATGAGCTTAGCACGCCCGAGTCCCGTAACGACCTGGTCTTCAGGAAGGTTCGCGGTATCCTCAACAAACTCACGCCGGACAAGTTCAAGAAGCTGAGCGATGACCTACTCAGGACGGAACTAACCTCCGGCAAGATTCTAAAAGGTGTTATCTTCTTGATATTCGAGAAGGCCCTCGATGAGCCAAAGTACTCGTCTATGTACGCACAGCTGTGCAAGCGGCTATCAGAGGAAGCACCCAACTTTGAACCTCCCAACAGTCCCTGCACATTCAGACTGTTACTCCTTAACAAGTGCAAAGTCGAGTTTGAGCACCGGTCCGAAATACTCGAACAACATGGCTGCGCCAAGGATCCCACTCTGGAGGACGAGGAAAGACGTCATCTCGCTAAACGCAAGATGCTCGGAAACATTAAGTTCATTGGTGAATTGGGTAAGTAAAATCATAACATCAACAGCATTTCCGTCTTATTTTATCATGTATTTTTCTAAAATTAAAAGGTAAGTTGGAGATCTTATCGGAAAGCATACTCCATCGTTGCATACAAGAACTACTGTGCGCCAAAAAGGGAGATGATCCCTCCGAAGATCTGGAATGTCTTTGCCAGATTATGCGCACCTGCGGCCGCATCTTGGACACAGACAAGGGCAAAAAGCTGATGGACCAGTACTTTGAGCGCATGTCAGTTTTGGCTGATAACCAAGAATTGCAACCGCGCATCCGGTTCATGCTGAAGGACGTTATTGACCTCCGGGTGGATAGGTGGGCTCCTAGGAAGGTGTCAGTGGTGGAGGGTCCTGTGCCGATACATCAGATCCGCCCGGTCGAAGACGACAGGCCAGGCTACAGGCGAGACAGGAATCAAGACCACCGTGACACCGATAGATCCAACGTATCAGAGCTCTTCAGGCACCCGATGAAGACACGCGGCGGTATCGATGACATGCTCCTCGGCATGAATCTTTCCTCCTCCACCACCAATTTAATACCCACGCACAACTTCGGACCCAACGGGTTCGGTGGCGGTCAGCGGGATGGTGGATTCAGGGGGCACAATAACCAACGCAGCAGCGGCTTCAACAATTACAACAATCAACGGGGTCAATACAAGCACAATCAGAACAATAGCAACTCCAATTACAACAACCGTAAGTTATAACATTTTTTCATATATGTATAAAGTATAAATAGTAATGAGATATAAATAAAACGACTAAAAATGTTCTATTCATATTATATTATTTATTGCATAATTAATAATGATGCTTGAAATTGCAAAAAATGTAATGTAAAGTCAATTTTGTGTGAAATAGCAATTAATTTAATGTTTAACTACTTGAAATAGAATTTGGATAAAGAAAATATTTAATATTAATATTGAAATTACAATAGGCCTAAATGGGTGCAGTGCATGACCGCTTCCCACTTAAAAATCCAAATAATATTGAAAATGTACCAAAAAGTAAATGCTTCAAAGATTCAAGAATTAATAGAATAAATTTCTGCTTAAGTACAGACATGTAACTCATTACTATTTATACGATAATGTATAGATTTATTGAATACTAACATTGCAGAATCTAATAAAGAACTAGCACCCCGCTTCAAGAAGAACATAATAGTGGCCCGGGACCAGAACCTGGGTGAAGTCGAACTTAGACCGGCGGCCAACTCAATGATGTTCAACAAGGCTTCTGTCAAGACGAACAACATTATGAACTCCAGGACGTTAGACTCCCCATCTCTCACAACCAGCACCGCCCCGAAACAGGTACCGACTCCTCTGCTGAAAGAACCACTGCCCATCAAACAGGCCTCGACTGATAAACCGAAGCAGGCCAAAAAGGAGAAGGGACCTAACAAAGAAGAAGTATTGAAAAAATTCACCACACTAATTGAAGAGTTTATAAAAGGCGATTCAACGTTGCCACAAGCTGTCGATTCTTATAAGGAACATAAAGTTCCAGATAAGTTTGCAAAGGATGTTATGTACTCAGGTTTGAAGATGCTGGCAATAGATAAGAATAATGAGGAACGGCAGAAGTTTATTACACTAATAGCAAAGTTGAAGAACGACAATTTGATTAGCAGTAGTGTCCTACATGATACTTTCAAGATTTTATGTAATTTGGTAGATGAATGCGAGAACGAGAAAACAAAAGTGACATCAGCTGTTTCCGTTCTTTTTGCCTCGGCCATCAAAGAGAAACTCTTAGACATCCAGGATATTTCCTCTTTTACTGAACATGGAGCTTATTACCCACTATTCATTTGTGTACTAGAGGAATTAAGAGAACTTCTCGGAGAAAAAGAACTGGCCAAGATGTTCAACGATAGTAAGATTACCATCTTGGCTCATCTCCCTGAAATTGATAGGACCAAGGAAAGACTCGCAGAAATTTTAGGCGAACGTCGACTCACTTTCCTATGCCCGATGCTCCTATTGGAAGCCGACCTCGCCAAACAACTACAAACAGATCCCAATCCACAACAATTCTACAAATGGATCAAGGAAAATCTGGAGAGCATCGATTTTACCGAGCCGGGCTTCATAACCGCTCTCATGACGGTTCTGCTCAAATATATCACTCAGGAAGCGTCAGCTTTGGCGGCTGGCGACGACAAAGCTATCGCCGAGAAGGAAAAGGCTCTGCTGGACAGGTACCAGCCGATCCTACATGCCTTCTTGCACGAAAAGACTGCTCTGCAGTTGGTCGCAGTTTTCGCGTTGCAAGTGCACTTTTACTCACTGGGTTTTCCTCGTGGGCAGCTGTTGCGGTGGTTCAATGCACTCTACGACTTGTCCATTGTGGAAGAGGATGCATTCCTCACATGGAAGGAGGACCTTACCGATGTTTACCCAGGAAAAGGACAAGCTTTATTCCAGGTGAGAATTATATCACTCCAGACCTAATAAAGTGATTATTATTTAAATTCAACAAAATACTGATATACTGCCGTTTTGTTTAAAGGTAAACCAATGGCTAACTTGGCTCCAAGAAGCGGAATCCGAGGAGGAAGAGGGCGATGAGTAAATCGCCAATGTCATTAGCAAGAGTTCATGTGATGGAGAGATGTCACTTAGGAGAAATTTAACATTTTATAAGTTATCATAATACAAGAACCTCTCGCTTTCAGCGATGCATGCAGAGCGGTTCTTTTTTACTTTCATTTTGGTGTCAACAGCTCTGTTTATTTAAGTAATTTTTTTTTTCAAATCTAGTAAATTGTCCTTAGCTGTAGTTTATGTTCAACGGGTTGCGGTGGCGGCCGCAATACGCCCTCCTAGCGCACCGATTTAGTGAAATTGTACATTACGCTGTTAACTCATATTATAATTTTTTTACGTGTGAATGGTTTTTATATATATATAATTTTTTTTTTTTCAAAGGACAGTAGCAGTGATGTTAGATCTGTAAGATTGTGTCGCATAATTGCTATATTAAAAAAAAAAAGTAATGAAAGTATCGAAGCAAAAAAAAAGATATGGATCCTTGTTTTTACATTAATATACATGATAATCCTTCTCTGACTGTAAATTGATATAAGATGAAAAAAATAATTAAACTTGAAAAAAAAAATACGAAAATAAAATACGGTGAACGTTCAGCTTTTATTATACTTTTATATATTTATGTGTTCTCAAGATAGGTAAATGTGTCTCAGATAATATATTATTTTTTCCAAGTATTTTATGAATTTATATTTAATTGCTGTATACACTTAGCTTAGGAATTATCTCCACAAATTACAAAAAAAAAATCGAATAAAAATTGTACTTCTATGTACTACAAGTGGCTTTGTTTTATTTATCACATAAATTCATTTATACAAACTGTACATTTAGATCTATTTTGTGTTTTCCTCCTTTTTTGTTTCATCTAATAAAGCGCTGCGAATCCCCGCCTTTTGTAACTCCTCGATCAGATCTCCTGACTGGTGCATTTGCAAGAGGATGTCGCAGCCACCGACGAATTCTCCATTTATAAAAACCTGGGGGATCGTCGGCCAATTGGTGAAATCTTTTACACCTAAAAACAAAATTTCATTGATAAGACTCTGAAGTATTTCGCAGAATCAATTTTAATAAAACTATTATTGAATAAACAAAATTAGAACTTTCTTATGTGGATGTTTATTTTATTGGTGAGATGAAACAATTGTTTCTCAATTTTAATGTTTAGTTTTTATATACATAATATAGTTAATTATTATTTCTTGTTAATTTTTTATATATAGCAAAAGTGCTAAATAAATTCTCGTTGATATTATTAAAATGCAACTTAACATAAAATTATAGAAATTCTTTTCCCATATCTTATTATCATCAATAATTTTAAAATAAAACAACGTATAAACTAATTTTTCTGTACAGACAAACTCTGAAGATCTGCCTATAACTTTATATAATTAATATGATAAAAATTGCAATAAATTTGCCAAGAGACAAATACAGATGAGGAATTTGAAAGTGGAACACTTATAGTATCTATTATTTACGTAGTAAATTTGGTATTAAAAATTAAAGTAAAGTTCATGTTATATTAACAGTTATATGTATAATTGCATTTCAAATTAAATGTATGTGAATGAGAATATAATAAAGAAAATCCTACAAATATTATGCACTAATTGAAACTAGTGAAATGACTGTGAATAAATGAAGTTATGAACAAATTAAAACTCAATAATAAAAGTATTCGGAGCTATTCCGTACGAGAAATGTTAAGTTTAACATGCACATTATTAATTTACTCCATACTCCACATATACTTGTCTATTATAAAAGATGTTTAGACTGTGACGATAAAAATAACGCACCTATTAAACATTTCCCTTAAAGAATAACCCCGATTATGTGAGACAGGTTAAAAAAAGTGAGGTTAAACATAACCCAACTTTAAATAAACCCAAACAAACTTTAACTCACGGGGATTTCCCTGAATGAATCCTTACCTTGACGTATATTTTCGTCCTTTAACACATCGTGAGCATCGTATTTCACTCCGTGCATTCTCATTATTTGCACGACCGCATTACTGAACCCGCATCTCGGTTCTTCTGGGACGCCTTTCATAAACACCACGACTTTATTATTAGCTACCAGTTTTTTAATATCCTCGGGTTTTGCACTGAAATACCTAATTAAACCCCCACTGGGGGCGAATAATTTCGAATTCCTAAGCACATTCATTTTTGTAACCTCTAAATTATATGTATTTTTCAAATTTGACGTTTCAAAATAGCCTTATGTAACGATAATTCGCTTGCTAAATTCGATTTTGCGTAATGAATAAATGTTGAAGTAAATCAAGTTTTATAAATTGTTTTGTGGAACTTATTCAAATTTAAATTTATGAATGCACTGTCCCCAATAGAAAGAGGTGAAAAAAAACAAGAATTACAATTTTTTAAATGTATTTAATTTCAATAATCCATTCATATGCGATTTGTATTAAATTATTAATTCATAACGAAATATTCACAATTTTATTGAAACTTTGATTTCGTTAAAATTACATATTTATAAATTTATATACATAATCATAGACATAGATTTACTATCTTCAAGTTTTCTACGTAATTTACATTCTTCATAGTCTTTCTAACTCTACATAGATGAAGATGTATCTATGTAATTTAATTTTTTGTGGGTTTATTTGGTAATGCTTCTGTGAGAAAATAATAACAGTATATTCAAACATAATCACCAAAATAATGAAAAACAATCAACTATTTAGTTTGCGACGATAGTCGTCATTCAACGTATTATTTATTTAAACTTCACTACTGAAGATGGAAACATAGTTTCCGAAATATATTTAGTAAAATAAAAAATAAGTAGGAGAAAGGACATATATTTTTATTTAAATAATTCGACGATTTACTTACATTAGTAACGAATGTCGCTTTAGGTCAATCTTTTTCATCAATGAATTTTTCATAATAAACATCTATGAAAAAATATTTTTAGGGAATTTATTTTTCGTGGGTTAATTTGGCAACACTTTTGTAAATAATTCAACTATTTACTTACATTATTAACGGATATCACTTTAGGTCAATCTTTTTCATCAATTAATTTTTCTCAATAAACATCTATGAAAAAATATTTTTAGGGAATTTATTTTTCGTGGGTTAATTTGGCAACACTTTTGTAAGGAAAGTATTGCCAACTGTATTTTAAACAGAATAACCAACTTAATAAAAAAACAGTTATGCCAATAGAAAATATAGTTTACTTACAGTATTAACAGACGTCGCTTTAGTAAAATACAAAGTGACAGTTATCGATCTTAATCATAAATCTATTATTTTTTTGCAAGAAAACATCAATAAATCCCAACATAAACCGAATAAATAATGTAACAACAAACACTCACGCCATAAAACCAATCGCGATGGAGACAAAACCGTGCGTTGTAATTGTGAGTAGCAGCAACACAAAGCCGAAGTCATTAATTAAATTAATAACGAAAGAAACACCCACCGGTGGCCCCGATGTTATTATCCATCCGTGGGTATTGAAGACGAAGTACTATACAGCAGAGATTAATTTGATCGGTATTGAAGAGAATTTTGTGCGGGATGACGAATTTAATTCGAACGTCGAAGCTTTAATCATACACATGGATCCGAATAAGGAATCGGGTTTGGATGATTTGAAGAAGTGGGAGGATTTCGAGACGGATTGCGACCCAGAAGTTAAATTGCTGATCGCGAATTACTGCAATGATAAGACGAAAATAACGAAGAGCGCCGCAATGGAGTGGTGTTTGAAGAGGGGCTTCGAATTCGTCGAGTTGTATCCTAATGTAGTCAAAACACAGGACGAGGAGGAGGATATTATTGTGGAGAAAGTGGGTGTCGATCGTGTGGTGGAAGCCCTGCAGACACACATGTGGCCGAATCTAACGATGAAAGGGGACACCGGTGGGAGTGATCCTGATGGGGATGTTAACGACCACGGTTTGACGGACGATGGTTCAGATAATTTCACGGAGTTGTTCAACCAGCTACACATGATGAAGAATAGCATACAGTCGTTGCCACTGCGCGAAAGGAAACAGTGCGCCGAGCAGATCGTCACAGCCTTTTGGAACGCAATAGGTGGTGATGAAGAGGAACTTTCCGACTCGTAGTTTTTAGTTTTTGTTGTATTTATATTATTAGAGTATTTTATATGAAATATATACGAGTAATAAATAATATATTCTATAGGCTTACAAAATTATTGATTTATATCTCTTAAAAAAAAAAAATATTATTTACATATTAATCCAATTTTGAAATATTTTTATATATTTAGTTTTATATAACATCGTTATATGTTCCTCTCTACTTTTCAGTGTGAGGCGATTTTGAAATATAATTATCTTAAATTGATATTTTCTCTAATACAAAGTTATAACAAATTTATATAACCCTTATACCCTTCGAGTGTCGGGTTCTAATATAAAGTTATATATATATATATATTATCAAAAACCCTTGTACCCTTACGGGTGTTGGGCCTAATATAAATTTAATGCTACAAAATTTTTAACTATGTCATTATTGATTAAAACCACAAATTAAAATTTGTTAAAATAATTAGCAGTGGTTATTGATAACGAAACTAATTAATAAAATAATAGAGAATGGGATATAAGGTGCTTCAATATTTTTGATCATTCGTGAAATAATAGAGAAGGGAATAACAATTATTTAATTTTATAATAGAAGGCAGCAATTATCGAATCATTTTGAATTTTTTTTCTTGAGTTGTATTTAGATCCTTTTTTGCTGTATATTCTTTTTATTGAGGTGAAATTTCTAGACTTGTATTTCAACTCAAGAATTCCAAAATAACTGATGTTTGCTATTTTGTATTTTATTTATTTTAAGCAATATTTTAAAATGAGAGAATTTTAGCGAAAAGCTTTAAAATAAATTAAAAAAATCTTAATAGTTGCATTACATTATTCATTCTGGGGAATAATAATAAAAAAAATATGTAGCTTAGTTGAATATAAAGCAATTACATTATTATTTTTACCATAAACAACTTTTGACTTGACTTTGAATTTAAATAATGAACATCATTTCAAAATCCTTTTTTTGCTACGATTTATTCTATATTCCAAAAATATTTTCTAAATAATCGAGGGTATAAGATGTGGACCAATTCAATTTTGTTTTCAATAATTCATCAGTTGTACAAATGGCCCGTTTGTTATAGTCATATTATATTTATGCTGTACCGTATTATGCAGCTTCCTACTATAGTAATAAATCAAAAATAAGAAATAATTAAAAAAAATATTCGTAATAAACAGATTTATAATGTAGGTCTTTTAATTAATCCTTAACTATTATATTTGTAATGTTTTTTTTTTGTAATATGAAGATTCAATTTAATTGAGGAAAGACCTTTGGTTAATAGCCAATTCCAAAACAAGATAATCGTATTTTATATATGAAATAAAATCATATAACGTAAATATTTCTGTTACTTGTGTGGAAAAAGGATATATTATTATTATTAGGAAAAAAAACTTCATTGAACAGCTAAAGAGCAAATAAATATTTTTATCAAAAAAATATCTCAATTTTGTGTTTCTCATTTAAAATACCATAAAGTATTTATTGACCCAGGTCATCTTTCTAATCAAACTAGAAAAAAAAACTCTGATAACCCGGTGAATTAATTAAGGCCGATTAATTAAACATTCCCGAACGGCCACAGGTATACAAAAAAAAAATTCTATCGACAACAAAATCAGCTGATGTTGTATAATCTATCCGCCGAGCGAGCGAGAGGCGTGCGCGCGTTAGAAGGGGACAGCCAAAACACGTCCAACGAACGTTGACGTCCGTTAGTACTTGGAGCGCGTAAATCTGCGTTTAGCCCGGGAAACAATCGACTGTCATAACCAAAGTGCGCCGTTTTCTTCCGAATTTTCGCGGTCTCGTCGTCCTGGAATGGTGTGAGTTGGTGTAGGGGAGCTGAACCGTGTGAGTTTAATTCATTAAATCCGAGAAAAGTCGGTTTTCGAGCGTTGGATTTAGGGGTTAAATAACGGCCCTTTAACCACCTGTGGTTTTTACTCGCATGGACGCCGAGGGTTCGTTTGTTAGGCGTTGGTGTTTTGTTTTTTAGTCGATTGTTTCGATATTCATTTGTTGGTATGTGTTATTGTTTTTATTGAGAATATATAAAATTCATAAATAAATAATTTAAATTAATAAAAGGAAATATATCCACAATTTATAATTTTTGTATTCATTTGATCTTTTTTATTACTGAATAATTAAGTACATCGCAAGTAATTTCCCCTTACAGAATAGCCCCGAATACCAATTATCTTATGAATTCTCTAGAAAGTTAAGTGAATTACTTGCAATATATTTAATTATTCAATTAATAATTAATTAATTTGAATATATGATATATTGAAATTTATTATTAAATAATAATATATATTAATTGAATAATTAAGTATATTGCAAGTAATTCACCCCAATTACTTGCGATGTACGATGTACTTAATTATTCTCTAATAAAAACTATCAAATGAATATATATATATATAATCAATATTCTCATTGTACCCTTTTTGGGTGTTTGGTGTATTCAAGAAATAATATATCATAAATTACATTTAGCTACTTAAAATTGATAATTTAGACATACTCTTTTAATAAAAAAATTACTCAATTTTTTGCCCAACTTTAAAGTGTTCACTCAATTTATATGGTCAATTGTATACAACTCAATATATTTGGTAAATATCAAGAAAATCCAAATAATTGCGTTTTCAATATATAAAAATTTAAACTACTATTGTTTTTTATCCCATAAATAAATAAAATTATTTAAAGAAAATGAAAACACTTAGCAACTTTTTTATTTTATTTAGTCTTATATAACATCGTTATATGTTCCTCACTACTTCTTAGTGTGAGGTGAACTTTTTTTATACCACTTAACAATTTAGTTTCGATTACATGGTAATTATTCTCAAACTGAGCCCAGTGTTTTTGAAAATTTACAATAAAATAAACGCTTCAAAGATTCAAGAAAATTATTTTACGTTAATTTTAATATAAACATTAAATATTTTTCGTATAAAAAAAGTCAAAATTCTAAAAACAAAATAGTTTTGAGAAAATTAATAAAAAAAACTGTTTAAGTATTTCATTTTCACTCGGGTATAAGTATATTAAACGGTCTAACAGGTTTTGTATTCGATGGATTTAAATCGCTTTTTGACAAAACAATGCACAATAATCGAAACAACAATTTAGCACATAAAGGTCAGTTTCATAAATAAATGGAGTTCAGTTGAAGAAATTAAGCTTTAATTTCACAGAATGTAACATCAATTTCAGATGATATTTTAATTTCAGAAAATAATATTCATTTTTAGAAAATGAAACATCCCTGAAAGCGACAGGGAATTTTAGAGATGTAGCGCTACAGTGCAAAGCGCTTGATGTTCCCTGAACACGCTTTCGATGTTAAGGACGTTCACGAAAATATGGCCGTTTTGTTTACAGCTGCACGGCTTGAAAAGCGATCAAGCGGAAAAAATATATGCTTTACCGCTTGATAAAGCGGTACAGCGCCACACATAAAGCGGTACCCTTCAGCGAAACCGCTTTAGTAAAGCGCTTAAGCGCTACAGTTCCCTGAACGTGATCATTGATTTCAGAATAGTTTCTACTTTGCTTCTATTGTTTGATTTCTTAAAACATTAATATAATGTGATGTTCATTTTATTAAAAAGTAAAAACAATATTAAAAACAAATCTTGAATTATAAATGTATTTAATTTCATATTTTGTTCTTATTTTAATTCGTCTCTTTTTATCCGCCTTAATTGCTATTTCTTTTAATGCACCTTTTTTCCTATAATTGAAAAGGTAGCATAGAGCGCCATCTATTGTATTTAATCACAACACAACATCCGTTCAACTATCTTCATCAAGGAACACACTGGTCTGACTAGGTCTCAAAGGGCGATCATCAGTTATGCATCGCTAGATAAATGTTGGTCGAACATTTTAATATATTTGTTTTTCCTATTAATACTTTTTCCTTTTTAGTTTTATTCATTTTTTTTTTGTTCTAAAAGTTATTTGTAATTTTTTTTTGCCTATCTTACCATTAAAGTTTATTTATCAAATAACAAAATCTGTAGATGTCCTTACTGGTTCTATTGTATTTTATTCAACTCTGTTACCACTGTAAGATGTTCTCCATACACTTGCAAATATTTTAAAATTCGTTTTAACCATCACAGTTTTTTTTAATACATTTTTAATTCATACTTATCTTCATCACACTTTTAATAACCAGTAAGTATTTTATTTCCCTTGCTTCAATGGCTTCCATTTAATATCACCATGACTCATATATAAAGGTTGATAAAACTCTCCATATTGTAAAGGTTGATAAAGCTCTCCATATTCTTATTTAAAGAGTTTTTTAATTGCATTTCCTATTATTTATATTTTTATTAATTTGATCTTCACGTAACTCAATCATTTAATCTATATTTTTATTAATATTCTTCTTTCTTTGAGTCAACATAGAAATCGTAGATGAGCAAATGGAAGTTCAATACTCATATGTAAAGGTTGATAAAGCTCACCATATTGTTCTAGATTCATTTAAAGAGTTTTTCCAATTGCATTTCCCATTTTTTTTTAATTTTCATTAATTTCCTTCTTTCTTTAAGTCAACATGGAAGTCGCAGATGAGCAAATGGAAGTCCGAAACAACGATCCCACCCCGCGCCGCCAATCCAGGCGTTCTGCTCTGACTGAAATCACAGAACCGCCGAACGCGGCGCAGACCCCGAAATCTACATCCCCCGATGAGCAGATCATCATACAGCGAGGCCCCCGCCGCAAACCCCTGACCTGGTCCCCATACGAATACAACAGGTCGAAGATCCTGGGCCCTCCGCGCGACAAGACTCCCGAGAAAGTAGGCTCGGCCAAGCCTGATATTAATCTCAAACTGAGGAGAAGACTGATCTTGACCCCCGACAAGGGCCAGGGGATTTCAAGCGGGGAGTCGATTGCGAGGAGGCTGAGGAGCGTGACTAAAGCCAGGGAGGAGGTTTCCGAGAAGAAATAATTTACGGATTTTATGTATTTGTGTAAATTAAGAAAAATCGTGCCTTATAGTTTATAAATGTTAAGTCTGTTTTATATAGCTTAAGGATTCTGTGGAGGGGGGCAGCTCATTTAAGCCAAATTTTAGGCTCATTGTGGTAGCCCCTTTCCAGTGACTAGACCTTCTCTGCAGATCTGTTTATATAGCTTAATATTTTTTTTGTTAAATGTAAGGACATTAAGGAATTGATTCATAATCGCCTGGGAAGGAAAACAGATCAGAAACGAAAAAAAGGTGAATCGTAATTTTTATGTGTATCATTCAAAATTGCCCGGGAAGGGGCCTTACGCACTTTCTGTATGCGATCTGTTTCCGTTCTCATTAACGAGCGATTGTTAATCGGCACTTAGTTAAAAATTTCACTAATTATTTACATAATTCTGTTACCAATAAAATCAGCTACTAGTTTTTAGTTAAGTTTTTCTTTCTTAATCTTATCCTCTTTTACCCGTATTGGGTGTCGAGGATAGTTAAATCTACAATTAAAATTATAATTTGAATCTCTAAAATACGTTCCTAATGAATATAAATTCTAATTTATTTTTATGCATTTTGAAAGTGTTTATTTAAATCAAAGGTTCATCTTCGTCATACAAATCACAAATAAAACATTTTTTTAGTTGAAAAAAAAGGGATCAGAAAATCATTGCATTAATGTTTCATCCACGTTTATGCGAAGTTGCTTATAAACAGAAAATGAGTATAAAAATAAAATCATTGCATCAATGTTACATTAACGTTTATTGTTATTTTATTGTTTCTGTGAGGTTACTTACAAATATTGCGTTGCATTACACAACATTTTAAATATTTTTCATATTGTCTAACCAATAAAAGCAGTGTTTTTAAGATTCTTTAAATCAATATTAATAACAATATTTATCATCCTAGAGCAAGTTTTATAAATCAAAACTTGCTCTAGGATGTTAAATTTTGTGGACCTTCGCATAAAAATTACTTACAAATTATTTTTTCAAATTTTAACATTGATAATTTAATCTTCAAAACTTTCTAATTTCAGTATTTTTATCAACAATACTTCTGCTTTTGACAGTTTTTTTTTGTTTTTAATCAACAATAATATTGGAGTATTTAACTTTGTGTTATTATACATTTAATAAGGTTTGATTATAAAAAAATGTTTATTATAAATATTATTGATACTTAAAGCTTTTCTAATTAAAAAAATAAATTTTACACTTAACAAAGATTGAATGTAAAAACATTGATCATTATAAATATTATATATATTATCAAAATCCCATTTACTCTTTCGAGTGTCGGGTCATTATAAATATTGCTGATATTTAATAAGGATTTTCAAATTAATAAAGAAATGATTTAGAATATATTATGAATTAAATTATTCTCATACAATTCACTTGAGCTATTTAAAACAGACTTAAAAGTAGTTTAAGATATTATATGTTTGTGAGCTAAAATAAGGAAATCTGTGCCTTAATAGTTTCGTTTATATTTAAAGCAGACAAAAATATGAAATAGGGAAGTTCAGTACCTGCATTGAAAATTATAAATACTGAATGTTCAGAAAAAAATGTCACTTTATTAGGGGATTGAAACAAAAAAAATATAATCCTAAAATAACCTATCTTATTTTGCTAAGATTAAAACAAAAAAAATTGGTATATTTTTCATTTCAGTTCAATACGTGAAATATCTTTCTTATTCCGTTTCGGGGATTCTAAACAAAAATGTAAATAAAATTTTTGTGTTTGTACTGAATGTCACTTATTTTTTGAGGGATTGAACAGCGAGTTTATTTTATTCCTTCAAAAATATATTTCTGGGGCTGTATTCCTGAAATTTGTTATTTAGATGAGGGTTTAACATGCAAATTTGAGTTGGGTACAACCAAAACATACAAACAATTTCAGGAATAAGGGATATTTTGTGGATGTAAAATAAACTGAATGAATTCAATGGCAGAAAAACTTAAGAAAGAAAAAAACTAAATCAATCAGTTGATAAATAAGGAACAATGAGGGAATTTGTGTTTTGTAGTAATATCAATCTGAATATTAATAAATATATTTTGAAAAATTCAACAGTTACAATCCATACTTCACCGTTTTATTTCATTACCAGTTATCAAAAATTAACACAAAGTAAAACACTTACTATGTTTTTACCACAAATATTTTGTGGTAAAAACATAGTAAGTGTTTTATTCAGTGATCATGAATTACCACGTAGTTACAGTCGCAACCATCATTATGATTCAAAGTAAAACACTTTTAACTTTGCATATCACAATATTTTTATTTTCATAATGACCATAGTTTTGGCAACTCAACATGCCATTATTGTGTTATACAAACAAAGTTAAAAGTTCTTGAATCTTTGAGGAGTTTACTTCGTGGTACATTTTCAATATTACGATAAAGAATACACTTAATAACTATTTTATGCCACTTAAGGCTGTGATCCCCAATTACATTTCTATCAGGCGTAAAATCGCAGCCTTAATTTATTTACTTAAGTGTTTTCTTTATCTTAAAGTTAAAAGTGTTTAATTGTATTGAATTAACGTGTATAACGAAGTAGAATCCTCAATTATTCATAATTTAACACAAAGTGTTCAAGTATTAAAATAAAACTGTGAAGTAAGAAATATAGATGTGTTGAATTTTTATAACTCACAAATACACAATTAAGAATATTTTATTTTAAAAAATATATTTTTTAAGTATAAGAAAAATATTTTGCAAAAAATTGTGATTAAAAGCTTCTCCCCTACACACTAAAAAGGAAAATCGTATGCTACTGAAAAGGGGAACAGTTTTAATCATAATTTATAAATAAATTATATTCTTATTGCAAAACAAGAAGACTGAGAGCCGAAAATAATCGATATTTAATTTTTTATAATCAATACTTTACTAACAATAACAAAATAAATATGTAATTAATTCATTATGCGTTCCATTTGTACTTGCATAATAAAAACCATTTATACTTGGATTTAGTGTGAAGTTTTTGCCAAGTATTGTTTTTATTATTTGAATATTTAATAAGAGTAATTTTGTAAATGTTTAAGGATATTATTATTACACTTGTGTTAGTTATTATTATTGATATTATTCCATTTTCTCCTAAAAAAAATATAGCATTTATAAAAGAGGTATAATTGAAATAAAAATTTATGTTTAAATGTGTTCAATAAATTTACTTAAATTAAACTTAATCTTGCTGTATGTCTGAATGTCCTTATAATCGGGGTTATTCCCAATAGGAAATGTTGTGTTTAACGTGTATGTTAATTAATTAATTCACATTCTATGAATAAATAACTATTACAAAAGTTGCTTAGACTGTGAGGATAAAAAATAATATAGATGTTAAACTTAACATTTCACATAAATAGAAAAGAGTATTCATTCACTTGGTCACAGTTATTTAAATATATTAAATAAAAATGATTTGAAAATAATTAATAAATTATTTCCACATTCAGCTCTGTGACTTTTGACTTACGCTACGTAAGTACGTTAAAATGTGGAAATAATTTATTAATTATTTTCAAATCATACACCCCTACACCACCATTATGGTAGATTTAGATTATATATATATATTTTCAAATCATTTCTATTTAATATATTAACATTTCGCTTACAGAATAGCTCCGAATCTCATTAAAAAAAGATGAACCTGTAATATTCTATATTGTAAATTATTCTTCCTGTCTATTCTGTAGAATTTTTTAATTCATCCTTAAAGTTCTGAATTAATGTTAACGCACCTTCGCCTCCTTTTCAGCGACTTCGACCAATGCTATGTGAAAGCAATTTTATTCATAACCCATCGAAACTATCTTCCTAAAATTGAAGAACTATTGCTTGAAATTCTTCTGTTGATAACGGTACAGAACTCGTGCTTCTCTTCTTAAATTGTTGTAATTCTTTGCGCTTAGAATCACAGGTGTTTCGTACCTGTTTGAATATTAAGTTAGCGTGATATATTCTTTGTGAGAGAAAATATACATTTCTTTTTGTAAAGTAATTATCCTAAAGTGCACATTATTGATATTATAATAAGGTAATGGATTTAATTCTGAATGAAGTATAAGGGAAATGAACTGGAAATGTGTTCAATAAATTTATTTATAATAATTATTTTCTATTATAATATATAACACACACTACATATAAATTGCACATTTTAGCAATCGTACCACAGTTTCTTTATGTTTCATATTTTGCAATAAAATAATACTTTAGTTACTCAATAAAAATAGAAAATCTGCCTTTTTTGATCCGTGGAAAGATTATAGACTAGAGGAAACAGTTAGATAGTGGCTTAAATTTGAAATAAAGCTCTCAATAGATTAATCAAAAATAAAGGAAATAACTTAAAAACAAATTCCATTAACTTATTGCGTATAATATACTCTGTAATATAAAGTCTTGGATCTCCAGAGGGAGTATGAATTGTCGAATTTGAGGAGGTAGACCCCCTGACCGGGGTACTTGTGCGAGCCGGCGTACACCTCATTCTGGCAATCGCGCCGGAAAACAGGTACTATTTCCGTGAGTAGGGGCTTCGTGATGCCTTTTACTGTCACCGAACCCGATTCGAGGTCGCCTGTGTGGATGGCCTCGTCTTCGTAGATTTCGTCGTCCAGCTCGTCGGGGTCCTCATCATCGCTTTCTGATACGTGGACTGAGACTTGATGACTTGTGGGTGTTCCATATTCAAAATATACACCAAAACCTAAATAAATCAACTCTTTATTAGGAATATCATAGAAATATTTTTAAAATAATAATAATAATTTAGAAGAATCTCTTAAAATAAAGGAACAGTTAAAATTAAATAACCCTACACCCATATGGGTAGAAAGGGTCATTGAATATATATATTTTATTTATTTAGTCTTATATAACATCGTTATATGTTCCTCTCTACTTCTCAGTGTGAGGTGATATATATATAAAATAAAATGCTTGACAATTTTATTAATGCAACTTATTCTATTAATTGGGTCTATTCCCAATGGGAAATGTTACGTTTAAGGTGTACGTTATTAATAAATTCGCATTCTATGAATACATATCTATTACAAAAGTTACTTAGACTGTGACGATAAAAATAACGTATATGTTAAAGTCAACATTCACCTTACAGAATAGCCCTAAATATCTGTAATTGGTTCCCTATACAGGGTATTTAATTTTTTTTCTTCATCACTGTTTAAGCGAAAAAAAATATATGCTTTACTGCTAGATTCAGCGCTATTCGCACAGCAGTGCAGTTTAGCTACTCCGCTTTAACTTTGGGGTTCTCTAACAGTAACCATTATTTATTTACCTATATCATAATGATCTGTAGCAAATTCCCAAAACAGTCTGCAACCCTCATGATGTGTCGGAACCCTAACAGTAACAGTCTCTCCATGCCCCACCCTGACAACCCCGTCCCCTTCGGCTTGAGAAACCGACTGTTTGAAAGCCTCTATATCGGATCGAGTCCACATGTTGGCGGAAACGAGGAGATCCTGTTGTGAGCCATCGGCGATGTTTGAATTGTTCAAATCTTCATTTTCAATTTTCTGAAAATACGCACATTTGAGATTAAACAAACGAGACGGTGTTAATACCAACTTCTTTTGAACTGCAGTTTGTGTTGTCCGTGTTTTCTGTGATTGGCTCGCCTCTTTGTGCTGCTTGCAATTGTTGCATGTACTGTATGTAATGTTGCTCTTGAAGCTGCTTCACCAGGGCACCTTGTTTTTCTGGTTCTCCTATATCGATCAACAAGCAAAAATATGTATTAGTGGGTCGTGAAATATCCTCGAAACAATCATAAGAAAATTCTTATATACTCTAGAATTCTATTTGTTTTGTTTTTATTACGTTTTGTTGTCATAGTTTCCTAATATATTTATTCTTCTTTCTTTCTTAATCTTATCCTCTTTTACCCGTATTGGGTGTCAAGGTATATTTATTCACAAGCAGTTATTTTTTATTTTGGTTTATTCATCATTGAATTTCTCAACATTCTGTCAGTCATTATTCTTGTAACTATGCAATTGTACCGGATGTTCAGACAAGAAAGGTAGAAAAGTGTATTCAGTCACTTGATCACAGTTATTTAAATAAATTAAATAGAAAAAAAATTATTAATTAATCATTTTTCTTTGAATTTCTGCGACTTTTTGAATTACGTTACGTAAGTGCTTTTAAAAAAAATTAGTCACAGGCTATATTTCAAACACTATGAATCCTAAAGCATTCAAATAAAAAAAAAATTGATGAGAAAATGCTGGAAATAATTTTTCAGTTCCTAACTCTTCCAGTAGATGGCGGAATAAACAGTTTTAAAATATAATACTGTGATTATCTCAAAAAAAGTTTAAATAAAGGCATCCTAAAACTACACTTTTTGAAATCATGACGAGTTTGTGAAACAAAAATTTTAGTCTTACTCTTCAAATAAAGAAGGGGGAGGTTCAAATTTGTAATGAACAAATGACAAATAACCTCATTGTTCCGCCATATTTGATTCCACAATTCTTATAACCCGTTCAAAAACCCGTAAATTTATTACAATTTTGAGTAAACTGTTTGTTTTGAAGTGTTTTTCTACAGGTTGCAAAGTTTAATATGGTCTCTTTTATTTTTAACATATTTATAAATTTAAAAGTTTATAGTTATTCAATTAGTATTTAGTATATATCTATTTTTGTTTTAATAAATACTTCATTAGCGGTATGTTAAAATATAATTAGCAAAGAGAATCATTTTTCAAGGTTATTGGCATTGTTAAATGACCGATCAGATGAATATAATTAATTATGCATTGTACCATTGAAAAAAAAAAGAAATATTCACGGCCACGAATGACTCAACATAATTATTACTTAATAGGCCATTTAATTTTCCAACACAGAAGACATTAACTTTCACCTTGTTTACAAAGCTGCCACTTTGCAATACCTGTATATATATGGATGTTTTACAAATTATTATAATCTTTTATTAATTAATATAATTTATTTATAAATAATAATGTAATATACATTGAATATATTACATTATTTGATATAATTAAATTTTACTGTATTATTGAATTAAAATTTAAAACATAAGGTGAATCGGAGTTCCATTTATAAATAAAAAAAAATAATAACTTTTCTTCACCCTTTTATTTGAGTTACCAAATGTATTATACTAACAAATAAAAAGATTGTTATTCCTTATTTCACAATTTATTTTTATGTTAGATATACATTTTGAGACACAATGTGCTCATTTTCAATAACAAACTTTTACATCTAACATAAAAATAAATTGTGAAGTGAGGAATGACAGTCTTTTTATTTGTGATTAAACACTTCACGTAAACTCAAAAACTGTATAGTTATCAGTGTTTTATTTATCAATTTAATTTGATCTTCATGTAACTGAAACAATCAATTTATTTATTTTAATCGAAATTCCCTTTATATCGACTGTGGTTCACAATCGCTTCATTAATAATCTCAATAGACTAGATCGATTCATTCTATATTCCCCCATAGTTCATTACGCAAACTAATGCAGCATTTTCTGCACTGACAGCAATTCAAATCTTATGAGTGGCATCACAAACTTACTCTCAATTCAACTTAGAGCAGAAAGAAACTTAAAAATTGTTTCTGTTAATTTAGGGCCGATACACAATCGCCCAAGAACGAGAATGGAAATGATGAATTATAGAATTTATGTGTAACCATTCACAATTACAGTAAATTATTCTTTCTCATTCTGTTTTCGGACAACTGTGAATCCACCCTAATTCTGCACTGAGATTAACAGAAACAATTTTTAAGTTTCTGTTAATTTAGTGTCGATTTACAATCGGCCAGGAACAAGAATGGAAACCATGAATCATAGGAATGGTTGTTAAAAACTGCCATCACCAACCAACCTGGAAATTGGTGTTCTGCATACTTCCTGAACTGTTCGTAAGTCTGTTCATTTAAGGCCTGCTGAATCTGTCTCTTGATGAACTCCTCCTTCTCGATTTGCTCTTGCAGTCGTTTCTCCTCTTCTTCTTTCTGCCGCAACTCTTCCAGCTCAGCCTTTTTCTTCACTTCCTCCTCTTTTCTGTAATTAAAACAAAACAAATCAATTAATTGGTTTGTTCCTTGTAAACCGACTTAATAAATAATATTTGGTTATTCCAATGAGCCTGAAGCATCAACTAGTATTGCACTTTTTATGTCATTACGGATATCACAAAGTTGTAATTCAACTTACTGCAGTACAAACAAGTAAATCTATTTTTAACAATCAATTCATAGGGACAATTTACAATTGCCTGGGAATGAGAAGAGAATCATAGAATTTATGTGTATCCATTCACAATTGCCTTTCTGTAGCATACAAAAAAATTGAAATGAAAGTTGTAGATATTAAAATTTTTTTTTTTTTATAAAATAACATTTTATCCTAAAACTCTTTATTTATCATTCGGTTTGAAAAATAGCATTAATTCAAATCAAAGCTTAATGGGCCGATTCACAATTGTCTGAGAACAGACGAGGAATGGCTAGTTCATTTCCGGATGATTGTGGTTCGTCCCATAAATAAACATTGGATATATTAGTTATTATTAGCAAGTTGATTTTTCACAATCACAATATTTTTCTCGCATACTTAATATGGGCAAAACAATCAATCTTATTTATCGAGTTCATACCTAAAACATCAATATGCTAAACAACATTCGAATTATTGATTTTCTTATGTCTACCTTACGATTAAGTCTGATTCAAAACAATGTTTACATTAATGACAAATGTATAAATAGAATTATTGGGAATAAACTGTTTGAATACACAAAAAACAAAACAGTCTGGATTGTTCCAAACTGTATTCTGAGACATTTATTCGTGGCCTTGTGTATGTGTAAATCAAGTACCACACAAAACAGTATTACAAATCAATATTATTTAAAAAGCATAGATTTTCCAAGGATTGTAATGCATTTATTCGTAACGCTTGATTACTTCCATCAGTGGATATTAAAAAAACTGGCACGCTGAAATAATAAAGCCAGTTATGTTTGAATTTATATTACAATTAACTTATAAATACTATTAAAAATATAAATTCATTTTTTTATTCCTGTTTTATTAGTAGATTTGCATCAATTTATTCATATTAATTAATATAATATGAACTATCAATGTTTAAATATTAGTAATGTTATTCATATTTAAAAAAAAATATAATGTTTGGGGTATGTGAAAAGTTTATATTAAAAAGAACATACAGAGAGGTTATTTTATCAGTATACATTAGGGGAAGTGTATACCTGCAAAAAACGCGAGTCAAACGCATTGAACCGATTAATGTGTGTATGTTAAAAAATGCTCTCTGTATATATGTATATAAATCATAGTTGGTGAAGTTATAGCCATTACATTTAAAAAAATTCAACTTCATCTTATATCTTGAAGATTTTAAATTTAAGACAAAATATAATAACATCAACATATTCTACTAAAAAAGTGTTTTTACTGCAATATCTTTTTAAATAAAGATGTTATCTTAATATTTCTAACTAGGAAAAAATTGACTTTTGACATATAACTCAAAAACAATTGAATATAGACAAATTTTGATAAGGTAGATGATATTAGCATTAAAATTGATCCCAGGAAGCATAGATTGGTTTTTCTCTATTTTAAATATTAATGATACTTTACTTGAAGAAACCATTGAAAATAGGACACCCTTTACATTATTTTGGTGAGCTGATATGATTGTGCATTATTGATTCAAAGCTTCATTAACCTATTTACTAGTAGATAAATAGAAATAATGATAATAATAAAACTAAATTACTTACGCTAATCTTTCTTGTTCTTTTTTCTCTCTCCTATGAGCCTCGATATACGTTGAAAACAAATGGCACTTCCGACTCAACAACTCCACAAACCCAGCCCTGGCCTGGTCCGCCGATAAACCACCCAACTTCTGCCACGCCACCCTCCTATCCCTACCCACCACATCCAAAGCCCCCAACGGGGGCAACTTCCCGATCGCCTCCGCCAGCGGCCCGTGGGACACCTGCTGCGAAAACGCCACCAACTGCAACTTATCCTCGTAACTGAAATGCACCGCCTTGCCCTCTTTCTCTGCAAACAGGACCGCGTCCACGTAAGTACATCGAAAAAACAACCTTAACCTCCACAAAGACCTACCCTTGTAAAAACTGATGGCGAGCTTGTACACCTCCTTCAGGGGCAAACCATACTCGAGGGAGTCCCCCGGGGGGGTTTCCTCCGTGTT
The DNA here is from genome assembly GCA_963082785.1 of Philonthus spinipes. Lineage (NCBI taxonomy): Eukaryota > Metazoa > Arthropoda > Insecta > Coleoptera > Staphylinidae > Philonthus > Philonthus spinipes. The sequence goes on along the minus strand of OY720304.1, from coordinate 23,807,502 downwards.
CTTCTGCTCGTTCGCATAATCCAGACGGATATTCGCGAACTTTTCGGTCACTTTATCGCTATCGCCCGCAGCGGCCATTCTTACTTTGGACGAGTTCTAAACAAAACTGCCAAATTTGTAACCTCCAACTTGATGATGTACACAAGATGTGCGTTGGTAACACTGATGTTATCAATTAAAATAAATAAATTACGCGCCTTACTTCGAATTTAATTTATACAAAAAGATAATTTCGAAATATGTTTTAAATGATTTAAATTAAATATATGCACATTATTTATTTTAAATAATAGGGATATTTATTAATGAATGGCTGCACTGAGTATTGCCAATATTTAACCGCGAAATATTTTCCGCCTTATATTTTTTTGCTGTTTATGATTATCATAACAAATTATAAAAATATTACTTTTCTTGTTTTATTTTATCTTCCTTGTAATTTATACTAAATTGTAAACTCGAAATATTTTTTTTTATAATATTTAAACTAAAACAAATATTTAAAATCGTGGGGATATTTATGAATGCGTTAGTGGCTGCACTGGATTGGCGAAATGTTTTCCACGATTTATTTTCTTTACCGTTTACGGTTACAAAAATATTAGCACAATTATTAATCAAAATATAAAGCATAAAGAAATAGTTTCTGTTGCAAAAAAAAATAAATTGTGATTTTTTTTATATATTCTTAAAATCTTGTAAATCTGTTTGAGTTGAATAAAATTTTAATTTGTTTTTTTCTGAAAAAAAAGCAATATTTCATTCTATTAGAGTAAGCAATTTGTATGTTTGGTTGCAGTACTACAAAACATATATTTTACTTTCAATTTATACCAAAAGGTGTCGCTGTTTTTAAAATAGAATTGGTATTTTTGAATAAAATTTATTCTCTTATGGCTTACAATTAATAATTACGAAATAAATAAAACAAAATTACAATATATACTTGTTCACTCAGATAAAGTATTGAAGTAAAAGTCGATTCCATCTATTACGACTAAAAACGAAGATGGATCTATACCGAACCACGGTTAATGAGAGAAAACACAATTGTAATGGATATATTGTGACTGCGATTCATCTTGCGACTGCGATTCGCTATCTCCTACTCAAAATTTTCTACATATTTATGTGTTGAAAAAATAATTTCATTCTATTAGAGCGAGCAATTTGTATGTTGGGTTGCATCCATAAAAGACACATTTTAAACTAGTTTTAATGTATACCGACAGATGTCGTTGTATTGTTTTGATAATTGAACAGAATCCAGCTTCCCGGTTGCATTCCCGCAAGATCAAAAGTTGATGAGTTGGAAGCGAAGAATTCGGTGCGCTTAACTGAAGTTGCTTTTCGAATCGCCGAGGGACACGTCAAGCAAATCGGTGAGTACCGAACGTGCCCCAATAGAAAGACTTTTCTAGAATCAATTAAGGTTATACAAGAAAACAATCTGAATTAAAACAAGTTAACACAATCCACCCACACAGTTCTCAGGTGTACGTTATTTTTTTGTAAACTAATATACAGGTTTTGTAATACATACTTATTTTAATTAAATTCTGATTTATTTAAAACACTAACAAGCGTATGTATTTAATGCAATTGTAAATCTATAAATAAATTTCAATGGGTGCTTAAATTATTTTTTTTTAATGCTATAGTATATGTGGAATAATCCAGAGCGTGCATGTGTTTGGTAAATTAATCAAGGCTTAAGTGAACTGTGGGTGTTAATCGAATCAGCCTAGCTTAAATTGATTAACCCACACTTTTGTTTTAACAGCCGGTGAAAATGCAGGCGTTTCACTGTACGGTTTTCTTCCTGCTCGTCATTTCTACGCTAGCCGTTCCTAAACCGGATGAGAAGAAAGACCGCGTGATCGACAGGGATTTGAACACACAGGAGCACTACCACGATGAGCATCACAACGCCAAGTACGACCACGAGGCTTTTCTCGGAGAGGAGGCCAAGACTTTCGATCAGTTGCCGCCAGAAGAGAGTAAAAGAAGATTGAGGTGATTATATATTTTCTTTATTTGATAAATTGAGGAATTGTTTTGATTTGGTCTTTTTGTTGTAAGTAGGTCGTAGTTCAAAAGTCAATGAACGGATGGTGTGTTGGATGTAATGGAGTTGTTGAGCAACGGTGTGATTTATTTGGAGCGTTTGTTTTTCTCTTTATGTGCAGATGTTTTATTACCAAACGATAATTGAGTGTAAATTATATTCACACATTTTATTAATCTTTTTGTTTTTTAAGTGGAATTCTATTACAATTAATAATTCATCAAGACAAAATATAGTCAATCATTAAAATTCAAAAGATGTCTCATTTAAATAAGAAACAATGGAAAAATAAGACATTAAGGGAAAAAAAACATAGTGAAAATATATCTTTAATGGTTTACATTAATTAATATTAATAAATTACTAAGAATTTATTAATAAATTACAAATAAAAATCCATTAAAATGAATTAACTTTTAATGCTAGATTAGTTTCGGGTTATTTGCCCACTATGAAGATAGTTGAAAATTGAGAATGGATTAAATAAGTTTACTTTACCTATTTTATTTTTGTCTTCTTTATAAGATAAAATAATCTTCAAACGCAAATAAAATATAATAAAATTATTATTTAAATGTAAAGTGTAGAACAAAAAAAATTAAAAATATATTTATTTGAGAATTAAATTGATAACTAAATTCTTAATTAGTTCTTTTATTTTGTTGTTTTGTTTCCAATTATCAACTTTGAACCATAAGAAAATAAAAATATTTTATTTACAATGTATAAATAAAATATTTTTATTTTCAAAGTTCAAAGTTGCTAATCGGAAACAAAACAACAAAATAAAAGAACTAATTATGAATTTAGTTATCAATTTAATTCTCAAATAAAAATATTTTTAAAATAATGTATAAATAAAATATTTTTATTTTGACATACATTATTAAAAAAAGGTAATTAATCCATTAAAATTATTAATACTTTTACTTTATAAAACTTTCTGAGTTTAAAAGAAATCTAGATTGAGTTTTTTTTATTACTATATAAAAATAATAGTAACATTATTCAAATTAATTATCTGTTTGAACTTATCATACATCCCCTAATTTTGTGTGTTTATCATGGTTGCTTGTTTGGTTCTGGAATTTGAGATAACACAAATCAAAGTTGCTCTTTTCTGGAATCCCTGATAACACAAATATAAATTACTCTTTTCTGGAATTCCAGATAAAATGAATCGAAGTTGCTCATTTCTGGTATTACAGATAAAACTGCTGGTTCTCCAGCAGTGCATGATTTTTCTAATTTTACTTTTATGAGTTTCCTGTTTATCTAATTGGGTGTAATAAGGCTGATGATGGAATTACAAGAGTTAAAATGGTGTGGTTAAAATAATCTTACCACATCCTAATTGAGGAAATTTACTTGATATTTGTAATTTAAATGTGTGATGTAATAATTTATATTTGTTACCTCCACAAATCAAATGGATTCTGCATTAGATATAGACATTTTTTATGGACACTAAGATTTGGATCTAATAAATAATTATATATTCCTGTTTGAATTCTTCAAAAATAAATTACAATTTTGTTTGAAGTTACAGGTAGATCTACTAAACAAAGAGTTAATGTAACATAGATACGTTACATTAACATTTAATATGATGGTTTCGACTCTTACAATGTGGTAACGCATCTCAGATTAATTAAAAGAAAAAGTTACTATGTTTTTTTTACCACTTTTTAAAAATGTAACTTTTTTTATTCAATTCATCTTCTTTTAATATTGATACAACAAAATATATAAATAATTTGTTCAGTGGGAAATACTTTATTTTTATTTTATTTTTTATAAATATTAAATTTGTTTATATGGGGATAAGTAATTACAAAAAGGTGAAAAACCTATGGTTTTTTGCCTTTTTGTCGATAGCCGATTTACATGAATTGATCGTTTGTATTCACATACAAGAAAATGTATCGATAATCAATACATTTTCTATTCCATAAGGGAAAAGTTAAATTTAATGTGAATGTTATTTAATAAATTTACATTCTATGTATATGCTTAGACTGTGATGATAAATACAAAGTACACGTTAAACGTAACATTTCCTTTACAGAATAGCCCCGCATATCTATTTAAAATGCATCTTAGATTGTGATGATACAAAATAACGTACACGTTAAATTTAATATTTCCCTTGCAGAATAGCCCCTTATAACAAAAATTAAGTTCTTTTTATTGTTTAGGTAAACTTATACATAACCAATGACGTCTTTATTTCAATTGTTTGCATGCTTTATTCATTTCACAGTTAATTTAGCAATCTGTCAAACTTGGCTGATATACAACTATTATCAGTAGTTCATATGCTACGTTCATTATTTTTAACATATAATGCTGTGTGATAATTTATTTTTGGACTTTGTTGTTAATTGTAAATCTTTACATTGTATTTTTAGCAAGTAAAATAATACAATAAAAAAATACATATTTAATTTATATTAATTTAAAAAAATGAGTGTTAAATGTGCAGATACTTCTGTCTTTCAGGAAACACTCTTTGTAAATAAAGCAATTTTATAATTTTACAAAATTTATTGTGGAGATACTGCTACAATTGTTTCGCCAACACAGTAGCATTATCCCTCCCTTTGAGCTTGTAGTTAAAATTCTGGAACTTTGATTTATGGTTTACATTTTCATTAATCAGTATGTAATAAGTAAATTTTTATCCTATATATATATTATTATTTCTGAGTATTATATTATATAATTTTGTAATATATAAAGGGTGATTTTTTTAGGGCGTCTGAACTTTAAATTCAAATTGCCCTCAGAAAATGGCTATCGACCATCGGTCTTTCTGCCTTTAAATCTTAAAAATATTCGGTATATTAGAAATTGTAAAACGATTTTATTAACATTTTCTTTTTTATTTCGCCAGTTTAATCGTTGACAAAATCGATAACGACAAAGACGGAATCGTCTCTCACGAGGAACTTAAAGACTGGATTCGTTTCACGCAGAAGCGCTACATTATGGAGGACGTGGAGCGCCAGTGGCGCCAGCACAATCCCGACGACAAAGAGACCATTTCATGGGAGTCGTACAAGAAAATGGTGTACGGTTTCCTGGACCACATGGACCCGGCTGAAGCGGAGAAGGACGACGAGGGCTTCTCCTACAAGGCGATGATGAAGCGCGATAGACGCCGCTGGGCCACAGCTGACGGAGACGGGGATGATAACTTAACAAAAGCCGAATTCGCGACATTCCTCCACCCCGAAGACAGCGAACACATGCGTGATATCGTCGTGATTGAAACAATGGAAGATATTGATAAGGATAACGATGGGAAGATTTCTCTAGCGGAATACATCGGGGATATGTACAAAAGCGATGAGGTTGATGAAGAACCGGAATGGGTTAAGAACGAGCGGGATCAGTTCAAAATTTACCGCGATAAAGACGGAGACGGTTTCATGGATCAGGAGGAGGTGAAGACGTGGATCCTACCACCGGATTTCGACCACGCGGAGGCCGAATCCAGACACTTAATCTACGAAGCCGATTCCGACGCAGATCAACAATTAACTAAAGACGAAATCCTGAATAAATACGATTTATTCGTCGGCTCGCAAGCGACTGATTTCGGCGAGGCTTTGGTCAGACACGACGAGTTTTAACCTGATAAAAAACTAGTATTCTTTTAAGAGAAAACAAAAATGAAGTACCTTTTTTAAAGAAGAGTCTCGAATAAAATCATTATGTACATAAGAAAGTGATCATTGAATCAAATTTTTGAAGAAGAAAAAATCATGTACTTTTACATTTAACATGCTATTATGGCCAAAAATTAATGCTAAGTATTTTTCTTGCATGCGGATTTAATTTAAACAATAATTTCTCAATCAAGTATTAAAAAGTAGTGTTGGGCAAAATCGAGTAATATTAGTAACCGAGTGTTTCTAAATGAGCAATTTTAAATAAAGTCAATGAGGAACAATAAATGTTTTTTTTTTTAATAAATAGAGAATATTTATTAATGTTAATATGTTGCATCAATAAAATTGTCATATGCTTAATTTTGTGGTAACAAAAAAAGATCGACTTTGCCTATCTCTACTAAAAAGAGTTTCCAATTGTTTTTTTTAATTTTATTAAAATAGGTACTTAAGTGTCATATAGGCTAAGCCCAGTGTTCAAACGCTTTATTAAAATGTACAAATTGGAAACACTGTTTGTGTAAAAAAAAAATACATTATATTTTTCTGTGTATTTTTGTACGGCAATTTTATTCATCATTCTTTGTTCTGTTTTTAACAAAAAATGATTACATTTCCTCTTAATTATTATTATTACTTTTTGTACTAAAGTCGTATTTTTCTGTTTATTTTTTGTACTGAAATAATTCATATGTACTACATAAATCAGATCGTTGATTGTGGGCAAGTGCTATTTATAGTGTTGATGTGTTCAACTTCAGGGTTGCTATGTTATATCTGTTGATCAATTTATTAAAAAAAAAACGATGTACTAAAAATAAACAGTTTGAATTTATTAAATTATTTACACAGTAATTTAAATTATATTTATGTATACATTACCCAATTATTATAATGTATGAAAAACACTTCTTAATTTTGATTTTTTAAATTTTAATTGATATTCCTTTTAAATTACATTTATATCTATAAATTGTAGAAATTTAAATGTACAACATTGAGGTATAATTTAAATTAATTAAATATAAGTGGAAAAGATACATTTCTGATGGGATTTGAACCAATGTCCCCCGATTTATAGTCGAGTGCGTTACTAACTACACTTTTTGATTTTTTTGTTATTCAAATAAAATTAAACCCCGACACCAATTGGTAAAAGGGGACATATATATATATATATATATATATATATATATATATATATATATAAAATTAAGAAATGTTTTCATTATTCCTATTCAGGTTTACACACATTAAATTCTTTAAATGTCAAATTTGAAAGGACATATTAAAAAAAAACAAACTTTACCTTCATGTGTGGTGAAATAATTACCACACATGAAGGTAAAGTCTGTTTTTTAATATATGCTTTCAAATTTGACATTTCAATAATTTAATGTTTGTATCGCAAGCTTTGTGTTTTAGGTTAGAGCAAGATTAGTCTTTTGTCATCTTGTAATTTAAACTTCTTCCACAGTTTTATAGGATTACAGATTTTGAGAAGAAAAACAGGATAATTAAGAGAAGGTATGATTTTCGGTATTCATCTTACTTGGTTTAGTGCTTATGTAAATATGTACCTAAAATATTGACTATATTAATTTTCTATGATATTGACTAAACAAATATTGAATAATATTTAAACAATTTGAAGCCATATTTTCATTGAAATATCGTCTTCACACAAGTAAAATGGCTGGCAATTTTCTTTTTGTTCTAAACAAAAAATAAATAAAACAACACATTGATGTATTCTATTCCTATAAAATTATCTATTATAATTTCCTCTATAACGTCGATGACAAGCAGCGCCATCTGAATTCATCAACACACAGGATAGAGGATATCGACCAGATTTCTTTCGTCTTCTATTAATTTGGAAAAATACTCTCTTTTATGTCTCTTTAGTGATATTGACTTATCTTTATTAAGTTTAGGCCACAATTGAAAAAAAAAAACGGGTGATTAATGATTAAAAAACTGAAAAATATACTTACCTTAGATTATAATTATTAACCCAATTGAATCTCTTATTAGTTCCTCATTATGGAGTAAAATTTTTGAAAAAAAAATTTTTTTTCGAATAAATTAAATAGTTGATGTTATTCATAATCAAATAAGAGTAACATTCATATCTTTTGTTTATTTTTTAATAATCTGTTGAAGCGTGTAAATAAAAAACGGTAGAGTTTTAGCAGGATCCTGGCCTTAAGGAAAATATTCTTCTGAAGAACTTAAAGTTTAACCTCGACACCCAATACGGGTAAAAGAGGATAAGATCAAGAAAGAAAGAAAGAACTTAAAGTTCATACAATTAAAAAAAATATTCTTTCATTTTTATACAAATAAAAAATAAAGAAGTAATATTAACAAAAATTATAAATCAAACAAAACAAAAACAAGATTTGTTTATTTTATTGAATAATTTCTCAGCACTCTCTTCTCCTTTGTATTTCTTAAAACGAAATCAATCATCTCATACAAAAAAAACAAAATATTCATGTGTGTTAACAAAAATCGACAACATTTATTTTATCCTCATCTCCTTTTCATTTTTCTTTTAATGATATAATTCAATATACATAACTATTATATACAAGAATCTCTCTTTTTTTCTCCGCTTTCACAACATAAGGGTTCAATTTAAACATACTTATATCCGACTATGTCCATCAGTAAATATAAATAACCTTTGTTTTTCTTTTTTATTCGTTTTCAACTCAGCGAGATATGTATGATAATAAAGCGGTAAAATCTGTGCGTTAAAGCTAATTAACAGAGTTAACAGAAAAGTAGAAATTTACATTTTTTTTTCTCGTAAAGGTTCTTTTTTTTGTTTGATGTAGTTAAGAGAACTTAATAAATGTAAGAGGAAGTCCGATGATTTTTTTTATTTGTTTTTTTTTTTTTAATTTTTTACAAGTGAAATCACAAAAATTTTCTTTTTTTAGTATGTACATGTTTTTTTTTGTAGTTTGTGTGCTTTAATTTCAATGTTTTTTTTTTATAATTTCAATTTTATTTACATTGATAAAAAAATCAATATATCTATTCATATAATATGTAAATTTCGATTATTTTTATAATTATTATTTGATTATAATAATAATTGAAATTATTTGATTATAAAATAATCGAAATTTATATGAAATATGAATAGATATATTGATTTTTTTAAATTTTACTTGTGGGGCAGGCTAAATAATTCTCTTGAAAATGGATTAATAACCCGAAACTAGTCGAAAATTTAAAGTTATTTAATCTGATCTGTGTTTTATTTGTTTTATTGGTTTATTTCACATAATCTATTCATATTTATTTTATAAAAATTCCATGTTTTCTAATGGAATTATTATGACTGGAATACGAATTCGATTGAATTAATTCGGATATGATGATTCGAGTGAATATTCGAGTTACAAGAAAACGAGTATATACCATCTAATCGAGAAGCTTTCTCCTCTAGAGTGCTTTGATTTTTATCTTTATTTTACATTTTGATGGCACTAATGAATAAAAACAAATAAAACGCCACATGTGTCATTCATTATTTATCACATAAAATTCTTCAATTTGTTAGAATAACATAACCTATAGCTTATGGTTTCTGCTATTACCAACATTATTAAAAAAAAAACTCAAAGCACTCCTCAGGAGAAAAGTTCTCGATCATATGGTACTTATGAATCGAATATGAATTAATGAATATAATTGTATTCATTTTATTTTATTATTATTTAATTTGGATCAAAAGTCTTAGCTTTTTCTGTCGTGTAAATCACAGACAAATAATATTGTTTAAAATTTTGAATTACGGAATACATTGAAAGAATTTCTCTTATATAAATATAAAATTCAACAACTAAAAATAATTTGCATTTACTTTTCTTTTTTTTAGTACGGAAATTCTACAATATAAGACTTTATAACAAGAACAATTAAACAAAAAAAAACTTAACAAATGGTCCTAAAATATAACATTAGAATTAATCTGTTTTAATTTTACTACTTTCTTTTTATTGTTTATAAATGGTAAATTTCATTCCTGTAACAAATGGTATAAATTGATACAGGAATTAAATTTACGATTTTTAAATAATGTCTTAATAATAGAAAAATGGTATATTCTCTTGGTCACAGTTATTTAAATAAATTAAATAAAAAGAATTTGAAAATAATTAATAAATTATTTCCACTTTACCTACTGTGACATTTTGACTTATGTTAATTAAGTGCTTTAAAACATTATTGAACATTTGTTTTAAAGTACTTATGCAACGTAAGTCAAAATATCACAATTTTAAGCTGTAAAAAATGAACTAATCTGTTTTCATCTTGATACTTGCTTTATAAGTATTGAGATGAAAACACTTTAATTCAGGATTTTTAGGTTTTTTTATTGTTTGTAATAAATACATTTCTTAATAAAAAACAATTGAAATTAAGCACACTATATCAGGATTGTTCAAGGACGCAAAATCCTTGAAAACATCCTGATATTACCGCCTGAGGGCGCAGAGTGTCAACAGGCCACGAAAATAGTATACAGAAGTGTTTCTCTTTTTTTTCTCTCATTTTGTCTTTCTCAAAGTATACAGCGGATTATTTCTATATATTACATCAGTATAAATATATGAAAGGAAAACATTTCGACGAAAGAAAATATATTAGATATATTCATATATACAATCATTAATAAACTTATTATTAATAATCAACTGCAAATTAACATTAGTTTGTTTTTCATCTTTTTTTTTTAATATAATTTTCGCGGTTCTGCCGGTTAATTAATCCACGGAATTTACAAGCCCGCTGTTAATCCACCAACAGAACCCCGCATATTCGTATACTAGATGCAAAGACGTCGAGTCTTAATCAGAAATTAACCGTACATCGTTTGTTTGAACTGTTTTTGGCAAGTAGACTAGCACATGTGAGATCCTCTTGAGCACAGTCTTTACTCATCTTGATATAATTTAAATTTTGTTTTGCACACTACAGAGGCACGTTTTTTTCTTCTTCTCGTAATTATTATTTTGTTGTTTTAGTTTAATCACATCCGAACCGTAAAGCCTTACTCATGCGGGCTTCTGGAAACCCGGGTTGTTGCCGGTCGTTCTTCAGAGGAGTCTTGTCTTGTGTGTGCGTCATTGCGGAGGATCGAAGGTCTCGGAGTCGGGGCTGCCGTATCCGCTGGAGCCGTCGTCCCTGCTGTGGCTGGTGGTCGTGGCCGGGGTCGCCGTCGCGTGGCTGTGGCTCCTACTGGGCGGCCGCTGTGGCCCTTGGCCCGAGCTCTTCTCGCTGTAACAGGACGTGGACGTCAGAGTCAGGGCGGTACGGTGACCGTTTAGTGTGTCTCCTGCTGGCTGAAAGAAATCAACCAACTTGTAGGACTATTACATCTTTCAATCAGCTTTTTAATGGCTTTTTTATCTCTTATTCGGACAGCAATTTTGGGATTAATATTATTCCTCAATTTTGTGAGAAGCAAATTTGTTTTTATTATTAAAAAAACATATTTGTTTTCAAAACTAATTCAAATAAAACAACCCTATTTTTTATAAATTGAAATGAACCAACTTTAAGAAATGTATTAAATAAGAATGATTTGAAAATAATGAATAAATTATTTCCACAATCAATAATTTAATCAATCTTTAACTATCATTCAATAAGATCGATTCGATCAATCACAAGCAAAGATCGAGCGGTTAAATCTTTTTGATCGATATTTCCCAACAAAATTGTTGCAACTATAAATTATTAAATATAAATATAAAATTCGGTTATACAAAGTTAAAAAGTTTAAAATGGTTTTTATTGTAATTATTAATAATTTATTTATGAGCAAGTCATTACAATCCCTTATTTAATAATAATTAAGTTTTCAGTAAAATTAATAATAAACCGATTATTTTTTCCGTATAAAAAAACGTATCTTTATTGTACTCAGTTGAATCAATAAAACACAAAAAGGAAAACCATCAATAATCTGTTATATATATTTTTTCCCTCTCTCGCAGTCAGTAATGTAAATTTAATGTACTAAAAGTCAGACAATAAAATAATATTTGCAATATTTTACAAGCGGCCATCAACGTAAGAGCTTCATTCAGTTGCTTTTAGCTTTCAAACAAACCACTTTACTGAAAACTCCACTCGAGTCCATTTGGTAGAAGCATTTAATGATTCACATTTATCGTATACATAGTGCGGATGGAAGCGGGCGCAACGCGAACGAGAGAGACGAGGATCGAGGCAGAGAAAGAGGCACGTAGGGAAAGGGGGGGAGTGAGAGCGTTATTTTTAACATTTTATTGCCTGTCTCTGGCTATAATGAAAAGTAATGATCGCATCTTATCAATATTTACTAAGTAATCGCATTCGGACGGCTTTTGCTCCTCCTTTAGCGAGGATAAATACAAATTGATTGAGGGCCGGGGGATGGGTGGTCGTCCCGGGGAGGTGGCGGAGGAAGCGAGCGGATCCAATAATTTCACATTCAATTTTCCGGGCGTTCAAATTGAAAACTCATAATATTTATTTGAAACCCTTCCCCGTTTCCCGGCTGCGACTGCTCGCGTCAGGAAAATCAGCGGTCGTCAATAAGTGCGTATTCAGGGGTGGGATTTCCCTAATGTTCAATTGCCAGAAAATGAAAGTCAATTGATTTTATTAAAATTATCTCCAATTAAAACAAGAACTAATAAATTTCTTAGCAAGAACAAACTTTCTTGAAATTAACAAGAACTTACTGTATAGAATACAATTTTTTACTTTTAAAATCTCGCAGATAATCCAGGATAAATTAAGGACATTTTTGAAAAAAAAAAATTTAAAGAAAAGAGGATGTATAGTAGTTACTCTATGCTTGAAGGAACAAAAACCTCTTATAAGGAATAAACCCCTTTATTTTTAAATTATTCCTGATGAATTCAAGATAAAGTGGGAACTTAAATTTCTTAGCAGAAAGAAACTTTCTTGAAATTAACAAAAGCATACTGTAACGAATACATTTTTTTGCTTTTAAATCATCCCCGATTAATCCCGGGTAAAATGAGAACTTGATAATTTCTCAAAAAACAAAAATTCTTGAAATAACAAAAACTTCTTATAAAAAATAAAAATCCTTTATTTTTCAATAATTTCTGATTAATTAAAAATAAAGTAGGAATTTATAAATTTATTAGCAAGAACAAACTTTCTTGAACTCAGGGAAAACCTACTGTAACGAATAAAGATCTTTTGCGTTAAAATTATCACCGACTAATCCAAGAAAAAATGATAATTTATTAATTTTCTCAGAAAGAATGAAAATTATTGAAATTAATAAAATATATATAGAAAATTTTTATTTCTGAGAGATACATTAAATTACATTACAATATTTACATTACAATCATAAACCTCTAGTTAAGCCTCAGGAAATGGCTATCGACCATCGGTCTTTCTGCCTTTTAATAAAATATTTTATAACAAAAAAGTTTTTCACCTTTGAATTACCCCCGATTAATCCAAATAAAATGGAAACTTATAATTTGTTATAAAAAAATTAACGCAAAATAAATTGATAACATTCTTAGACAGAAAAAAATTTCTTGAAATAATAAAATTTCTTTAACAAATAAAAACCCTTTACTTTTTATTTATTCTAATTCAAGATAAAATTATCACATACATTTCTTAGCAAGAACAAATTTTCTTGAAATTAACAAAAACCTACTATACCGAATATAAATATCTTACTTTTAAGTTATCCCCGATTAAACTAACACAAAATAAGAATACATTTCTTAGAAAGAATAAAATTTCTTGAAAATGATCAATATTGTTTATAACAAATAAAAACCTTTTACTTTAAAATTACCCCCGATTAATTTATATATAAAATAACCCTTGATTAATCAATATAAAATAAGAACTTATAAAGAAAGAACGAAATTTCTTGAAATTAAGAAAAACTTCTTATAACGAATAAATATCATTTATATTCAAATTATCCCTGATTAATTCAATTTCGATAATAAAACGTAATGATATTAAAAAAAAGCGACGGGGACAGACGCAGCAAACACAAACATTTACAGAGCCGACTTTTAATTAAAACATTTTAATTACGCTTTAATTACTAATCGATGGGTTTATATTTTAGCTCTTTTCGCCGAGTACGCCCTGCAAATCCCTCAGGCTAATTAATTACTAATTATTACTGCAAACCGGCGTTCGTTAGCGAACGGGCGCAAAAATATAAAACAGATAAATAAACATTGGGCCTTAATGAGGTTTCGGAAATAGATCGGGAATTGGATTGGGACAAAAAGAAAAGGAGCGAAAGAAAGAAAAAAAAACACAAGAAGACGAGAATTTCGCTGCGACGAGGGCCTAATTGAGTTTTGATTACTAATGGGATGAATGGATTTAATTTTAGCGGCGAAGGTGATGTGGAAATTTCTGGTTCGCCGGGGATTCATGTGATGTTTATAATTAGATGCGGTTCTAAGTGCTTTTCTAATTGAAATTGCATCCCGTTTATCTGTTTTACCGGGGGAGAAAGGGGCGTTACTTAGCTTCGATTAAAATTGCTCTATTTGCGGAACGCTCGGGTGAATCTGGGGCACTTCAGTTGGCTCCAGTTCGTTTTGTTGAAATTCTTAAAGAATATTTGTATTCGAAAACAAATTTATTAAATAAAATAGTTTTATTAAATTTGAAAGGATTTGAAATGTTTGAGTTACGTGAGGATGAAATAAATTATGATTATATTTAACATACCTAGCAGGATTTTTACAATTCTTAAAATTTAATAAAATGGATTACTTTATATTCGATTAATTTCTCACTCAACTTATCATGAAAAATTTTAAGGACAATTATGGTTCAACATGTGAAGGGTGTGTATTACCAGTGGTGCACACTTAGATGCACCACTGTTGGTACATTAATAGTAACTATTGTCTAATTTTAAGTAACTTTAAGTCACTATTGTTACTATAAATGCCTCACTATGTCACTATTATTGTCTAATTATGTTAAAGTGCCTAATTATGACTTCAGAGTCATTGTTATTGTTTAATTGTGACTTAAAAGTTACTTTACGTCACTATTATTAGTAATAAATGCACAAAGCAAGTTTCAAAGTGAATTTGTAAAAACAAATAGTGACATACAATGATTTTATAGGGCATTTATAGTCAAAATAGTGACGTAAAGTTGATTTAAAGTTAGAATTAGGCAGTAACAGTGACATATAACGATGTTAAAGGTCATTTATAATAAAAATAGTGACTCAAAGTTAATTTAAAGTCAGAATTAGGCAGTAACAGTGACTCTAAAGTCAAAATTAGGCAAAAAGAGTTTCACACACTTACTTTAAATAACATGATTAGGCAAAACAGTGACATATAACGATGTTAAAGGTCATTTATAATAAAAATAGTGACGCAAAGTTAATTTAAAGTCAGAATTAGGCAGTAACAGTGACTCTAAAGTCAAAATTAGGCAAAAAGAACTTGACATATTTACTTTAAGTAACATGATTAGGCAAAACAGTGACATATAATGATGTTAAAGATCATTTATAATAAAAAATAGTGACTTAAAGTTAATTTAAAATCAGAATTAAGCAGTAACAGTGACTCTAAAGTCATAATTAGGCAAAAAGATTTTCACACACTTACTTTAAATAACATAATTAGGCAAAACAGTGACATGTAATGCTGTTAAAGATCATTTATAATAAAAAATAGTGACGCAAAGTTAATTTAAAATCAGAATTAGGCAGTAACAGTGACTCTATAGTCAAAATTAGGCAGAAAGATTTTCACACACTTACTTTAAATAACATAATTAGGCAAAACAGTGACATGTAATGCTGTTAAAGATCATTTATAACAAAAATAGTGACGCAAAGTTAATTTAAAGTCAGAATTAGGCAGTAACAGTGACTCTAAAGTCAAAATTAGGCAAAAAGATTTTCACACACTTACTTTAAATAACATAATTAGGCAAAACAGTGACATGTAATGCTGTTAAAGATCATTTATAACAAAAATAGTGACGCAAAGTTAATTTAAAGTCAGAATTAGGCAGTAACAGTGACTCTAAAGTCAAAATTAGGCAAAAAGATTTTCACACACTTACTTTAAATAACATAATTAGGCAAAACAATGACATGTAATGCTGTTAAAGATCATTTATAACAAAAATAGTGACGCAAAGTTAATTTAAAGTCAGAATTAGGCAGTAACAGTGACTCTAAAGTCAAAATTAGGCAAAAAGATTTTCACACACTTACTTTAAATAACATAATTAGGCAAAACAGTGACATGTAATGCTGTTAAAGATCATTTATAACAAAAATAGTGACGCAAAGTTAATTTAAAGTCAGAATTAGGCAGTAACAGTGACTCTAAAGTCAAAATTAGGCAAAAAGATTTTCACACACTTACTTTAAATAACATAATTAGGCAAAACAGTGACATGTAATGCTGTTAAAGATCATTTATAACAAAAATAGTGACGCAAAGTTAATTTAAAGTCAGAATTAGGCAGCAACAGTGACTCAAAAAGTCAAAATTAGGCAAAAAGATTTTCACACACTTACTTTAAATAACATAATTAGGCAAAACAGTGACATGTAATGCTGTTAAAGATCATTTATAATAAAAAATAGTGACGCAAAGTTAATTTAAAGTCAGAATTAGGCAGTAACAGTGACTCTAAAGTCAAAATTAGGCAAAAAGATTTTCACACACTTACTTTAAATAACATAATTAGGCAAAACAGTGACATGTAATGCTGTTAAAGATCATTTATAACAAAAATAGTGACGCAAAGTTAATTTAAAGTCAGAATTAGGCAGTAACAGTGACTCTAAAGTCAAAATTAGGCAAAAAGATTTTCACACACTTACTTTAAATAACATAATTAGGCAAAACAATGACATGTAATGCTGTTAAAGATCATTTATAACAAAAATAGTGACGCAAAGTTAATTTAAAGTCAGAATTAGGCAGTAACAGTGACTCTAAAGTCAAAATTAGGCAAAAAGATTTTCACACACTTACTTTAAATAACATAATTAGGCAAAACAGTGACATGTAATGCTGTTAAAGATCATTTATAACAAAAATAGTGACGCAAAGTTAATTTAAAGTCAGAATTAGGCAGCAACAGTGACTCAAAAAGTCAAAATTAGGCAAAAAGATTTTCACACATTTACTTTAAATAACATAATTAGGCAAAACAGTGACATGTAATGCTGTTAAAGATTATTTATAACAAAAATAGTGACGCAAAGTTAATTTAAAGTCAGAATTAGGCAGCAACAGTGACTCTAAAGTCAAAATTAGGCAAAAAGATTTTCACACACTTACTTTAAATAACATAATTAGGCAAAACAGTGACATGTAATGCTGTTAAAGATCATTTATAACAAAAATAGTGACGCAAAGTTAATTTAAAGTCAGAATTTTGCAGTGACTCTAACTCTAAAGACAAAATTATGTAAAATGAATTTCACATATTTACTTTAAATAACATAATTAGGCAAAACAATGACATGTAACGATTTTAAAGGTCATTAATAGTAAAAATAGTGACTTAATGTTATTTTAAAGTCAGATTTAAGCAGTAACAGTTACTTAACATTAACGTAATTTAAGATATTAAGTGACCATTTTTTTTAATTCAGGGGTTTAAAGCATTTTGAAACACCCTGTATACGGATTGTTTTAGTTGAATCGTTTCGCATTTAATTTTGTGTGTACGTTTTTTTTGTTACACTAAGGGGGCATACCTGTAAATTATTGACTTGCCTTCGTATGTGAGCTAAACTGCTGGGATTGTACGCCATGTTTGCGAAGACCAACCTTTCTTCGTAGTCGTATTCGCAGAGGATTTTATTGTCGCACAGGTAAAATCTGTCACCAACGCAAAACCTGTAAAATAATTAAAACATAATAAAGTTAATAAAAAAGTTTCATTTTCTTCTCCTGAATATAATTGCCAAACACAATATTGTCACGTGGGGGTTGGTGTAAGAATCAAGCTTATCCACTTATATGAAATATACTAATGTGCCCTATTTAGATTATTATTTTTGTTATTATTAAAATTATTTCATGTATTTTTTTTATATGTGTCGCTTTATTTACAAAATAATTAAGAAATTCATTGTCTCATTCGCCGTGATCAATTTGATTCTCAGAAACAATAAAAATCCTTTGTTAGAAGGAACATTTTGAAAATTTATTACGGTTTAAAAAAATGCAACAAAATTGAAATTTTGTTAAAATTTGTTGGAGAGATATTGATTGTAATAAACAAACATCATTTCCCCATATTCAGACATCAGAATGGATGCATTGAACGGCCCAAATTGAATCTAACCCAACGCGCCCACCTTTATCCCAGCCTGCAACAATGCGGCCATAACACGCGATGGTTCGGCCGCAATTTCCTGGCGTTCCAGAGCTGCAGCCTCCCTTCATCCAAGGAATTATAATAGTATTTTAATTAGGGAACCGTAACGCTGATGCGTTAACAATATCAACATCGTTCAGCAACCGCAAACATCCACGGCTGCGTCCTCTTTATTAGCTTGTTACCCACACACTCACACACACATAGATGAGAGTCCACCCACGGGCAGGCCGGGGGCTTAATTACATCCCCCCGCTGAAACGTTAAATATTTATAGCCTCTGTCCATTATTTGGTCATTTCCAATTCCGTTCTAAGGCGTAACGCGCTAATGATCTTTCTATTCTTGGGCACATCCAATTTTAATATCTGCCCGTGTGCCGGCCTGGCCTGGCCAGCGTTTCAATTAGAAATGTTGCGAGCTAATGAAGAAAAATCGTAACTAAGGCGATTATTTATGAAAGGGGGTGTTTGTGAGTGGGAATTAATTGCATTTCAGTTTTTTTTTAATTTAATTTTTCATTCACTATTAACACATAATCTAAAAAAAATATTTCATAAATTATTGAATGAAATGAATGATTCTTAATCTGAATGTATTTTTCTTTTAATATTAATGACTATACAGCCAGTCTCAAAAGTCTTACACAAATAAATGTTATTATATTAAAAAAATAAACTTGGTTCATTTTTTTGGGATGGTTCTGGAACTGACGCTTGAAAATAGGTCAAATTTGTCAGTTGTATTGGCCATAAATGGACTACAATTTTCCAAAAAAAGAAAAAACCTAATAAATGGCGGTTCTAGTCTCCAACTGGACACATGCAGGGGTTTAATTCAGCGCGGGAAGTTTCCTCAATTTGAAATTTGTAGTCCATTGTATGGCCAACACAACTGACGAAACCGCATTTCAAAATATTCATTCGACTTCTAAAAAAAATCCCAAAGTTGGCACATTTTATATACGTCAGGTCCAGAACCTCCCCTTAAATTATTTTCACTGTGAATCAATCAACATAAAAAACAACTGTCAAAATGGTAACATTTTTGAATCAACTTGAAATGTTACAAATATGATATCATAACGAACGAAGAATGATAATTCAATAAAATTTAATTTTGTTACAATTTTTTAAACCGTAATAAATCAATATTCACACCTATTTGTTATTTTGTATTTTTTGCTTTAAGTTTATCCAACATATGCGTATACTATTGTAAAAGGTGAAACCGTTAATAAATGAAATAAATAAATAAATAAATTTCCAAATTTTCCTTTTAACAAAATAACTATATAGTTGGTCTTCCGTAGTCCTGTAGGACAGCTTAGAACCTTTTGACATCGTTTGAACTAAATCTTCCTAGAAATTCTTTAAAAGTTGCATTGCAGACAGTGTGAGAAAATATTGTTCTTAGACTGTCTGCAATGTAACTTTTAAAGAATTTCTGCTGCTGACGTTGTGTTTTTAATAGTTCTTTTATTGAATAATCCCACGCATATTTTTTTAAAAGCAATAAAAATAGATTAAGGATTTCTGAATCAGTCTTTAGCTTTATAAAAATGATTGGTGTTCGATGACTTTTGAAATTAAATATACAAAAAAAATATCGAAATAAAAATCGATGATTTTGTAATATAATAAACATCCACACAGCAAAACTTATCGTTAACCTGCAAACGGCGAATTGGGTAAATTCCGCAATAAATAATTCGCGCCGATAGATAAATAATTAATTAACGCTAATTCCGCTAATTAATGGAAAATGTGTCTGGCAACACAGAAACGTTTTGTCCGGATGAAATATTAATCATGTTTTTGATTACGGTTATAATATGTAAATAATGACTCCCAGGCTCCGCTGAATAATTAGCAATAAAACGCGCCTGGGTCCGTTAATTGTTCATGAAGATATAACGATTAACTGTCATGCGGTTGGAAACAGGAATGTGTCTGTTTGTAAAAAAAAGACATTCGATTTTTATTCTAATTGATTAATTAATGTGAAATTAACGGGGAAATAAATTGGATATAAATTAAAGATTTTTTATTCAAGACGTTTCTCTTTTTGAAATGAAAAAATATAAATACATAAAATTATCAATGATTTATTAGATTCTTAGTTTAAATAAAGCATGAATTGTTTTTTTTTATATTTCAACCAATTATAGGTTATTTGAGAAATAAATTCTATGTATTGGGCTTTTAAGAGATTAGAAACCTCGTTCTGTAAAACGGAAGCTTTTCATTTCTATTCATAGGGCATTTTTAAAGAAATTAAATTCGGAAGAATAACCTTTCCTTGCAGTAAAGAAAAAATCGAATATGTTTTAAAAGACATAAGGAACATTTTTTCACAGATTTCAGCCTTAATTCTTGGATTTTGTAGGTGTTAACTTCGTAACATTAAAGAAGTGATTGAGGCTGATAATTGTGATGTAAAGAAAACATTTAAGCTTTTTAAACCACTTCTACTATTACATTTGCAGCCTAAATTACTTCTTTAATTTAATGTTTCGTCTGTATAATATCATCTTATTATGAAATAATTTGAAGATTTAATAATTCCATTAATTTCATGTATCTTTTTGATATCTATTTATTACACTCAAGAAATTCCTTATGATTTTTTATCATGTTTTTTTTTTCTTTTCTTTCGAGAACACATGAAATACCCGACGCAGCGTCGTTACACACAACTTCAGCGCTGTGGGGATATCTAATACATCATTTTAGAATACCTGTGGTTGCATTGCTGGCACGCGAAGCACTCCAAATGGTAGACGTTGCTTTTTGCTCGCATCACCATTTCGAAGGCGGGGATCACTTTATTACACGCGGCGCAGTAACCAGTCGTTCCGAATAACCTGTAACACAAACACGTAAATTATAATTTTTTTCTAAACATAAAATATATAAGGATCAATAAATAAAAATATTAATTAAAAACATGTGGTTCTAATATACAAAAATGTACATTAAGGGTGCGGTTTTGTAGAATGAGATAACTGTTTAGTTATTCATAGTCACTAATTCGTGTTGTATTGATGTCGTGGTTAATGAATAATATTATTTTTTAAATTAAAGTAATCTTAAAACATGACAGAGTTCCGCCAGATCAGTTAAAAATTAATTAATTCCATAATTATTTTTTTTGAAAAATAATTTAAATTATTATGTAAAGCATTCTGGTAGTGTCAAATTTGGTTTATTTGTGCGAATACCAAGATGTAAATGTTAATAATAAAAAATTCCCAGATTTATTGTACCACAGACAAACATATATATTGTTTGTGATTATACAAAACTGCTAATATTTTATATATATATATTATCATTATCATATTATCATATAACCCGACACTCGAAAGGGTATAACCCTTTCGAGTGTCGGGTGTGCTAATATTTTAAGATGCAGAAAGTAGAGAAGTGAAAAATATATTTAATTTGATTTTTTTTATTAATATATAAGTTATTGTTATTTTCGTGTCAATCAATTTTAATAACCGCATAAGAATCGTCCCCGCGTTTAATTTATCGGGCAATTCCGTTTCGCGATCGGTGATAATTCCGCGAAAATTTATCGCCCCGTCCGTCGGCCCTCCGGAGTCGCGCACGGCCAAAGAGGCGCGGGCGTCGCCGGCGTGATTAGCAAAGACCATTCGATCCAATATTTATAAGGTCCTTGTCGTGCAACACCAATTTTCTCGTGTAGATTGCTATAAAATTTATAGCTATAGTGCGCGCCATAAAAATTACATTACACAAAATTGACTCCGAATAAGATTCCATTCGCGTCACGTCCGCGCACATACACAAACATACAAGTGTGAGAGGAAAAGAAACAGAGAGAGAGAGAGAGACAGAGAGAGGTATCAGACTCCCCTTTCGTTATTACGTGGGATTGTTATTAATTTTCATTTTTATTATGCGAAAAAACCGTTGAAATTTAGATGAGATGTAGGAGAAAAGCAATTACTTTGATAATTTGTGAAAAAAGTTTGCGGGTTCAGGGTGGTGCATTATATACATATGGAAAATAAAGTCGAAGTTTAAGGTTACAACTCAAAAACTTAAAATTATAAATAAAATGTGATAAATATTCGAAGTCAGCATAAAATGTTGCTTTGATTAACAAAAGTCTATTAATTAAATATGTTTCACCACGGGTTAAGAGAGAAATTAATTCAAAATAAAATGTTGCTTTGAGAAAGTGTTTATCATAGTTTTCTATTTTTAATAATAACGGACCTCGAAAAATGACTTATCTTCAATTTCCGGTTATTACCCAGTAACAGTGAAAGACAGATCATTGTTTTTTTCACTATTATTTTTATCATTAAAAATTAGCCGTGGGAATGAATTGTAAATGAAGCATAGAGAATATTCCCTACAGAAATCGCTAGGTCTTTGACTCCTATTTAGACAATAGGAAACTAGTATTCTAGGCTGGAAAATAAAAATTTCACAAGGCTCGGTACTTGACCCAATCCTATGGAATTTAAAACTTCTGGAAGGGGCTACATCAGTGGCATGTACAAGGTATCCAAGCTATAGCTACAGAAGAAGATACAATAATAGATTGATTAGAGACAGTAGGACTTGAGGTGGCAGCGAAATCAAAGCTGTTTGGATATCTACTAAGAGAGCGGGTAAAAGAAGAAGATACAATAATAGATTGATTAGAGACAGTAGGACTTGAGGTGGCAGGAAAACCAAAGCTGTTTGGATATCTACTAAGAGAGCGGGTAAAAGAAGAAGATACAATAATAGATTGATTAGAGACAGTAGGACTTGAGGTAGCAGCGAAACCAAAGCTGTTTGGATATCTACTAAGAGAGCGGATAAAAGACAGGGTGATTCTGTCAACATCAGTAATAGAAAAACCTCAAAACATTCAAATCCATCAAAGAGAACATTCATGGTGAATTGAAACACTGTGGACACTCATCGATTGTCGAGTATCTAGGTGTCTGGCTGGAAGCCAACCCTAGATGGAGTCGCCAATGTAAGGAGGCATCAGAAGGGGCAAGGGTGATGGAAACTACTCTCTTGTCCAACATAGGAGGATCAGGGGAAGGCCGAAGACGACTTACGTTTGCGGTCAGGGCAAGATTTACGTATGCTGCACCGGTTTGGTCGAAAGCAATGGACTAGGAATGCGGCTAGAGCAAGGGAGGATTGTAAACTACTTGTCTTAGGGTAGAAAGAGCGCACCGAACGGTCTCAATGGATGCCATCGAGGTGATTTGCTCATAAAAGAACGAGCAACGTATTTACTAGAGAAAGAAGGAGGGTCTTGAAAAGAGGCGAAAGAAACAGCTTACGAGATAGCAATGAGCAGATGGCAGGAGCGTTGGGATCAAAAGAATGGATCTATTAATGATCTCATTAAAAGAATTTGTCTTTGGGGAAGGAGGGTCCCGAAAAGAGGCGAAAGAAATAGCTTACGAGACAGCAATGAGCAGATGGTAGGAGCGTTGGGATCAAAATAATAGATGAACCAATAATCTCATTAAAAGAATCTGGCCTTAGATAGATAGAAAACACGGGTAGCTTAACTTCCATCTCACTCAGCTTCTGACGGGGTATAGGAGCTTTCGATCATATCTCGCTACGAAGCTACCATATACCATATGGTATATGGTATCGGTATTGCGAAGAAGGAGAAGACACAGCCAGACACACACTATTTGAGTGCCAATTTCTGACTGAAGATAGAGCAGAACTAATTACAATTGCTTCGCTAACACATTGGCATCATCAGGCAGGTGATTAATGATTACGATGATGACACAATTGTAGCTATGTCTCTACAATATATTTTGTGAAATTTAAAAATCTGTTGTTTTATTTACAAATAATATATTATGGATTTACCCTACACCCATGTGGGTATATATATATATATATATATATATTATGGATTTTCATAAAGTAAAAGCCTCAATAATCGATTATTTATTTTTAACTGATCTGACGAAATTCCTGTATATTTTAAGTTTTTTTAATGTATAATACAATATTGTCAATTAACTAAACATAAATATAACACTAATTACAATAATAAATGAGATGAAGTTTTTCAATATAGAAAAAATGTAGACGGTTGTATTCACTTTACTTCACAGTTTTAATATACACTAAATGCACATTTCGGATACTAAGTATTTATTATCAACAGTAAAAGTCCGAAATGTACATTTAGTGTATATTAAAACTGTGAGGTAAAGTGAATACAACCGTCTACATTTTTTTCTATAACACGAATTAATGACTGCTAATAACAATACAGCTATTTTATTAACTAAAACGCATCTTTAATTTACTCTAGATATAATTTAATCAGAATAAGTATGGAACTTATGTTGGGTCAATTCCTTACCTAAGATAGTCTCTTTTACAAAGTATTAAATTTGCTTTTGTGTATAACGTCGAGCCGACCTCGCCGAGCCTGCAATCACAGCATCCGCACTTCAGGCAGTCTTCGTGCCAGAAGAGGTCGAGGGCCTTCAGCAGGAACCTCTCCGTTATCCTCTTGCCGCAGCCGGCGCACTCCCTCGGTCCCGACGATGTCGTGTTGGCCGAAACTGAGACCGGTGTCGGACCAGAGACGGCCACTGCCCTTCCAGCACTAGCTTGCTCCCCGCCAGTCTCTGAAATACAAACAAATAAATAATCAAACTAAATAGATTAAAAACCAGGCTGAAAAAAAAAACATAAATTGATAGCTTATAGTGAAATCGCAAACTTTTGTACAATTGTAAGAATATTCATTTTGTACAATTACGTTATTTAGCTATAATGCATTTGTACATTGTATATTTGGTTTGAGTATAACGTGAAGTGACTTGAATAAAAACACTTGGTTAATTCCTTACTTCACTATTTGTGAAGGAAGTGTTTTTATTCAAGCATTTGTACATAATTAATTTGTGTAAAATAACTTGGAATTACATTTCTGTAACACATCGTTTGAGTTCTAATCCTAAATTCTGTATGCTTCAATCATTCATTAGTTAAATTATTGCTTCTGATACCTATCAGTTAAATTATGGAAATTTCTTATAATCTGTGTCACTGTGTAGTCAAATTTTAGCTGTGTCTTGGTTGATCAATTAAATTGCGATTGTTTTTGATTAGATAAATTCTAACAATATTTTTTTTTCATTTAATAATTAAATCCATCAAATTCATTCGACTATTTTTTATTAATCACTAAAATTCTGACTGTTTCTGGCTATTTTTGTCACCTAATAGTTAAATTCTGCCTGCTTCGATCACTCATCAGTCAAATTCAAATATTTTTTGTGGTCTATATCGTGTAGTAGCTGTCTTTTTCATTACTTATGAGCCAAATTCTAATTATTTTTATGACTTATATGTATAGTCAAATTTTGCATACTTTTGTCAATTTATGTCTGTTTTTGACCATTTCTGGAAGCTTAAAGTAAAATTCTAGTTACTTCAATCACCCTACAGTCAAAATGACCATTTCTGGAACCTAAAAGTAAAATTATAGTTACTCCAATCCCCCTACAGTCAAAATGTGACACTTTTTTTGTAGTCTATGACACGTGCCGGATAAATTATAGCAATTTCTATTACTCATAACATTGATTTGATATTTCTGTCCATGCCTGACACCCAACAGCAATCTTCTGGCTACATCTATCACTCATCTGTCAAATTCTAGTTGTTTTAGTCAGTCATCACTTCAATTCTGGCTGCTTCTATCACCTAATAGCTGCATTTCCGTGTGAAATTTAATTGACAGTTATTAATCGCCGGTTACTCGAATTAAGCGGGAAATGTTATTTTTGCGCCCTACGGCGCCCGCTCTCTCACTCGCTCACTCACTCTAGGAATTTGCATTTAAATTATTAAAACCGATTTTAATATAAATTGAAAAAGTGAGCGTACCCCGTTTTTGTTTGTCGGCCCTTTTGCCGCGCCGAAAAAGCGGAATAATAATTGTCGGATTAGCATAATTAAGACGTGTGTTTATAACGTTTATACGAAATATTTTCAACGGATCTTGAATTGGAAATACTTGTTTTTTGTAATTATTATTAATTGCGTTGGTATTAAAAAAACTCTTTCCGGCTTATGCGTTTCGGGTATTTTTATTTTATGGTAAGGGATTTGCATAATTACAATTACTCGAGTCGTTTTTCTTATGCATACGAGAAAAAAATGACTCGAGTTTTTTTCATTAGCAATGAATATGCTTATAAGATTACTTTCTCAATATCTGCCACATCCCATAAGTTGAAATGTAGTTCAGAAAAAAAAATATATGAAAGAAAATTAAATTATTTTCTTAACTAATTAATCGGCACTATTCTGTACGAGAAATGTTAAGTATAACGTGTACGTTAATTTATATCATCATAGTCTGAGCAGCTTTTATAAAAGATATATTCATAGAATGTGAAATTAATTAATAACGTTGTCGTTAAACTTAACATTTCCCCTACGGAATAGCCCTGAATATCTGCCACATCACATAACTCGATATGTAGTTTAGAAAATAATGTGAAAATATGTTCCCAACGGGTATATTTTCAAATTATAAATTAGAATCGCTTAATTTTTTGCATATTAAGAATTATTTGTTTTGAAGACAATTTTGACATTCTTTAGAGTCTTAAAGGAGAGTATATATCAGGTATTAGACAAATTCTGGCTGCTTCTATCGTATGTTAGTCAAATATTAGTTTTAGTCAAATTGTGGCATTTTTTAGTTACTAATATTGATAATGTTCACATTTTTTTCAACAATCATAATTTATTTTATAAAAATGTTCAACCACCATTCATCTAGCGTATGGATAACTCAGGTTATTTAATCAAAATTTAATTTGTATTTTTTTAAAAGCAGAAATTCAATGAAAAAAATATTAACAACTGTGTTAAATGGATTCCGATTTATAACTTCCATAAATATTTTTTTAATAGAATTTCATTTACGTTTGTAAAATATATAATAATAGGATTGAATTGCTTCCAACTGTAATGACAATAAAAACCGGAGGGGAAAGGCATAAAGCACTTAAGAGCGAAGGCGAATTTATGACGGGTTAAACAGCTGAGAAGATATTATTAGCCCTCGTCGAATGATATCGTATTTGTTCGAAATTAAATGGGCCATTTTTGCCCGTTTACTTCACTGCCAAGAAAACGTAACATTAAACCGGAATTACTTATTGTCCCCTCTCCCGCAAATCGCATTCGGGACGACGCCGGAATGTTGCTTTGTTCTTCTGAAAAAAATATATAATAACAAAAGGACGGCGGAGACCCGATCTGGCTCTGTTTGAATGCCGGGGCGGTTTTCTATTAAAATTAATCGAATTGTGAATAATATACGAGCGAATCTCTCCCGGTTGCCAAAGCTGATTACGTGTTCCAATTCATTATTGCATCGATCGAGGGGGTGGGGGGACGGGCAATAAAAATAATTGATGCTGTTAACTGCACGCTGTTATGGCTCGCCTGATTTTTTTTTTGTTTTGTTATTTTTTTCAATTGCTTGAAATCCGCGTTTGTTATTGCAAAATGTGAATTTTTAATTTTATTAGTAATTTTGAATATAAATTTCAGTTGATTAAAATCGTATAAAAAAAAATAATAATGATAAAAAGCAAAAAAGGTTTATCTTATTGGCTATAGGTAACATATCAAGCAAAATTTCGCAATTTCTGTCATCTATTGATCAAATCAGCCAATTTTTGATTATTTCTCTTGACAATATGTTATTGTTCCTTCCTTCTAGTTTATTTTTGTTAAAATCTAGTCATTTCTGTAATGACTCACATTTTAACAAAATTAAAAATTCTGATTATTTTTGCTATCCATAATTTTTGTTGTCAAAATTATTCTTCTTTTGGCAATATTTTGATTTTGTGCACGCCACTGGGCTTAATAAAAGGGAGGCCGTTGGCACCGCAATAGGTCTCCCCGCCCTCTATTCCACCGCCGCCACACCGTGTTTAATTATAAGCGGAATAATCTGATATTTAAGAGCGATATTAGCGACAATTTGGGCGGCGGCGAGTAATTACGTGTCCCCCCTTTTCGGGCCGGTGTGCGCGCATTGTTTAAAGTGGCTCGCCGAAATTTACGGACGCGCAATATCGGCGCGAATTATTGGATTTTCCAAATTAAAGTGCTTTCTATAAATTCGGATATCGTTAAGAGAACGGTGGAGGGAGGACGGTGAAAGGGCATATTTCCTTATAATATATTGTGCCGCCGCCGACGCCAATAAGAGGTAATCGCAATAAGCAATTCGGTATTTGATTTTAGTGGAACGATCCCGACGAATATCCAATAAAGCGGGGGAGACGGACGGCGGCGGACGTTAGCCGTGAACCATGAGCCGCCCCTCGCGGACCCTCCTCAATAACTGCCCAGATATTATTTCATTACGTTCAAACGATGAAAACACGGCGTTTCCTGCTTCTGGCAGCCCGCTTTGCTTTATTGGATTTACATATGGAAAATTGTTCCCAGCTTGATTCGGAATCAATATCGACATCACAAACCCTTCTTTAAAATTAAACTGAAACCAATATTAATAAACAAATATGTGAATTTATTACAATAACACCTTTATATTAAAAATATTGAATATTAAATTATATTAATAATTACTTCATTACCTCGACACCCAATACGGGTAAAAGAGGATAAGATTAAGAAAGAAAGAATAATTACTTCATATTCAATCACAATAATAAAGGAAGGCCTCCGGTTTATGAGAATAGAAAACGAAATTCATTTAATAAAATGTTCAGCCACCATTCATCTATCGTATGGATAACTGATGATGGCCATTTCGGTATTTTGGACCAGTGTGTTCCATGAGCAATATTTTTTATGAAGGCGGTTGAACGGATCTTGTGTTGTGATTAAATGGCCATCACCAGTTATCCATTGCCAGATGAACGGTGGTTGAACATTTCCTTAAATCAAAATTAAATTTTGATGAATATGATTATTTTTGACAATTATTCAATTTTGAATTAAATTTAGGACTTAAAATAAACCTTCCATTTATAATTTGAGTAAGCAGGTTCTAAATATACAATGAGTCGATTATAAATTATAGGCGAACTCTACTCATGTGAATTGTCAAAGGTGGATGTGTCAATCAATAAATTCGGGAAGCGGGCGAGAGACGACGGGCTGTTAGAAGCAGCATGTCGTTTAAATGTTGTATGGTTATTAATGGATTTCGTGGATATAGATAATTCCAGTTCCAAGTCATAACATACATTATGCATCCCAGACAATGTAGCCGTGCTCGCCCTAAATATTAGAGTCGCCGTAATAATCTAAATAATCCGGGACGTCAAAACGCGCGCGGTTTCGTTAATAATCGAAAGGGAGGAGTGGATTGTTTAAAGTGAACCGGATGGATTTATTTGCGGCTTTTGCGTCTGGCGTGTCGTTTAAAACGAAAGTGGCTCTATTCAGTGTCGGCGGGTAGTGGATTGGGGTGGATTGTCAGTGACCAGCTAAAGGCGGTGGCTCCTCCGCCTTCGTTCTCTGTCTCCCTGAGGGGCGGCTGTCAATTCCGGGGGTCGTTAATCAAGTGATAAAGCGCAATGATTGGACGTGCGGGGGAAATTATTTGATAATGGTTATGACTGTTTGAGATATTTGAGTTTGGCTCGTTTCCTATGAATAGGGGGATGATTGTGGATTATTATTAAACCTACTGCAACTCATATATACCAAAACCTTACATTAAAATCTTCAAAAAGTACAAAAGACTTCGTATAACATGTTATTTGTTAAAAATGATTTAAATTTTAAAACTATAAGCAACGGCACCAAATATTTGTGTAATACCCGGCGCATCCACCATTTATCCAAATATATAAATAAAATAAGGCTTACCCCAAGGTTCTCACTTATTTCCATCCTTTACAACATTCAACGGTCTTTACAGCCCCAACCCCCTTTACATAATTAAGTCATTGTACTACCCTTTGAGGTAAGGCTATTAAGAAAACTTTTTTGTTAATGGATGGTTAAAGTTTTTACTTGATGAAACTCCATAATACATTATTTGTAAATAAAACAACAATTTTTGTATGTTTCATAAAATTTATTGTGGTGATACTGCTACAATTGTTTCGCCAACACAGTGGCATCATCAGGAAGATAATTAATTGATTGATGATTATTAATCATCTGCCTAATGATGCCCCTGTGTTGGCGAAAAATTGTAGCAGTGTCTTTACAATAAATTTGTGTAACATAAAAAAATGTTATTTTATTTACAAAAAACTTTTCTGTTAGACCAATATTAATGGAATTCCGAAAGTAGTCAGAATAAAGTGTTTTCTTAATAACCTTATGTCAATTAGTGCAATATAATTTATCTTTTTAAAAAATTATTATACCTGTTACTGTATGTCAGCTATATTGCTCTTATATTTCAGCTGAATTTGGTTTACTTATATATATGACTATTTCTACTCTTTCAAGTATAGGGTTTCTTCTTTTCTTTTTTTCTTTCTATGACCTAATAAATTCCTTCCATGTCTTTCTTTATTTTTATTGCTTCTTGCCTTGTGATTTCTCTCCTCTATAATATTTCGTTTATCGTTCCTTTCCATGTTTTTCTTGGTCGGCCCTTTTTTTGTTTCCCTTGTACTATTGCTTCCCAAACTTTTTTGACTTGTTTGTTTTCTTCCATTCTTTGTAAATGTCCCCACCATCATAGTTGTCTTTCTTCTATGTATTGTATTGGTTTACTTAACATTTTATAATTGTTAATTCGTACGGTGCTACAACGTATAGATTTCAATTGAATTGAAAACGCAAAGAAGAGAGAGAATGGATCCATTTGAAATCCGGCATTTTAACAAACAGAAGGAATCCATTAAAATCATCTCGAGACTTATTACAATTCACGATTAAAAACATATTCAAATGCGCGGTAGGAACATTCCGTTCCATTCGGCTTTTAAATTATCCCATTACACAGATGACAGGCCATTTATAAACGTCCATAATTGATATTTTAATTGAAATAATCTTAATGATGCAATTACGCATTTAAAAATAGCGCTGACGTTATAATCCATTCCATAAAAGCTGATTAATTATCCCGATATTTGAATAGCCGCCACCCACCCAAAAAACCCCCAACTTTCGGCGCGCTTTCGCCCCTCTATTTCATTTATTCTCCCGCTCCTTTTTTTCATTAAAATATATAAAAATACCTCCCCGGATGACAAGTCGGGCAGAAAGGACCGTCGCTAACGAGCGTTGATTTGACGCTCCGGGCTTGATTGATACACCCATTCCCTCTCTCGCTCCGCGTCTCTTTCCGGGCCCCGCCACTAATTAACGTGATTCCATTTGATGCGGGACGGGATTTTAAATTCAAATGCAACTGTTTAATTGACGTTCATTAATTTTACATAATAATTTACCTTTCCAATGAAACACGCGGCAATTATACGCGGGGCCCCATTACTCGCCTATTTAGACCGATCGATCCGGCCGCTTCCAATTATTGCTGTTTGCATATTTTCCGGGGCGCCGTTTCCTAAGACTGGACGATTAACGATTTTGAATTTTAATTAAAATCAACGCTTGAATAATGCAATCGATTAATACTGCAAACGCAATCAAATGAAATCGTTAAAAAAAAAGAAACGACAAACAATGAAATCTCTATTCATTCGCATTTGTTAAATATTAAGATTATTATTATTATCCTGTATGTAATATTATAAGCTCACAACATTTTATATCATAGTATATGCATACAAAAAGAAAACGAATTATAAAGATCATTATGAGTCTCATAATATCGCAGGATTACGTAAATCCATTTTTTGGTGAAAGCGCCGGGCATACCGTTTATTACTTTCATTTATTCATATATTTAATTAATTATCTTTTTTTATTGAATAGTCTACCATTTTTTTTCTTAAGTTCAAAGAATGATGTTGTTTAAAATCCGGTAGTTATTTTGCTCTACAAACATGCTTTCTGATTCTGACAACTCTTTTTTGTAGAATTAATAACATTTCAATATGCCTGCTATTTCCCCAAAAAATAATCCCAAATCTCAAGACTGTTTAAATACAAATCATTTTTAGTGAATCTTTGTACAAATATGTTTTTAATGTTTTGCATTTATTTTAATTTTAGGGATAAAAATGTTATATACTTTACATAACATACTTTCTTTAACGGATACAGCCAAACCGTAATAGATATCACAGCGGTTATTATGAGTATCTTAGGTCAAACCAATGTCATGGATCCATCAATGTCAGGCCATCGATGGATTAATGACTAATTCAGTCAAAATTAGCAGATCGTTTCAGCAAGCCTTTTAGAGTTGTGAGAAACACGAAGAAAGGACTGTCTCTCATTGCTGGTCGTGATTAAAATTGTACCACATTGCGTGTGGAAGTAATAGTGATCTGCTGATACTCAATCGTGGGATGGAACTTACTTTCGTTAACGGAAGCAAACCGTATTGAATATCGCAGTGGCTACTACGAGTATCTCAGGTCATATCTATATTATGGATACATAAATGTCAGGTCATAGATGATCTATGATCTTCCAGTCAAAATTAGCAGATCGTTCAAGCAAGCCTTTTAGAGTTGTCAGAAAGACGCCTATAATCAGTAAAAGTGCCTAAAAGACATACATGACAAAAAACCAGAATATCCCAACGATAGCACCAACTTAGACCTCAGAAATCTAGGAGTAGATGGACCACACTTAAGGCTGCATATTTTCCAAGGGAATCCTTTGTTATCCGAAAGAAAGATCAGCCAATCAATACTTGCAGCAGTACAGAGAGAACTTAAAGCGATATGCCGTCATTCTGACTGGATACTGCAAACTCAAATAGTTTTTAATCAAAAATACATAAATAATACTCCTCAATAAACTGGGGACTGCAGAATCATTAGATTGTAGAGAGTGATATTTGGAGAATAAAGCCGCGTAGCATATCTTCGGATACTGCTCAGCTTTCAAATTCAGTATATGAATCTTCTACTAAATAAAGCCGCGTAGCATACCTTTGGATACTGCCCAGCCTTCAAATTCAGTATATGGATCTTCTACTGAATTTGAAAGTTGGGCAGTATCCAAAGATATGCTACGCGGCTTTATTCTCAAAATATAACTCTCTACTGGGTAAAGCATGGCCAGAAATGGCTGGGATCTCGACGAGAAAAAAATGATAATATTTTTTATGTTGGTTGTGGAGACTTTAATTATTTAAATAAAAATGGTTGTAATTTCTTCTACTTAAGTAAAACAATTATTTTTATTTAAGTAATCATAATAAATCGAATACAACGGAAGAACTATCTTTTGCCTAATTTCATGAGGCAACACAATACAAGGTCTGTTTAACCGCCTTCTTCACATGGAACACACTAGCCTTATGAGGTTCGAAAAACAGAAATGGCCATCACTAGCTATTCATACGTTAGATGAATGGTGGTTGAATATTTTATTAAATAAATAATCAATTTTTAATTAAAAACATAAAAAAATCACGGTACATTTGTCAAACGCAAAATAAAACTAACAGCCACTAGAATAAAGTATGTAATTGCTAATTTTCCACCCCTGAAACGCCACTGAACTAAAGCGCACACCATCAACAACCCCATTCTCCGTACTCCCCGACCCCCCTTTTTCCCTTCAATTCGCGTGTTCGAGCGTGACTCCTTCTCGCTTGCCCCCGCGCTCACAGATAACCATCATTCCCCTCTTCTTCTTCCTTTTTTTAATTATCGCCTTAATTAAAATAGGCTTTATATATAAATCGTAATTTATCGCCGCCTCTGATCCAATTTCCATCTCATTACATCAATTTAAATTTTAACTGCTCCGAAGGTTTATTCGCATGTTCGGGTCTAATGTTTGGCCGATGGCCAACCGAAGATGTTTTCCGACCGCGACGCGCATAAATCGGATAATAAACCGCTTTTCGAAATTAAAAAAATAAAATAGGGAAATAATGAATAATAAAAAAAACGCAGCAGCAGACACGCGTTGTTGCGTTCACAATTGCGCTTCAATTAAAATTTTATTTATAGATGGACTGCACCTGAATTGAATGGTAATTTCGACGCAATTCAACTGGATTATTCGGATCAGATAGTTTTTTGTTTCTATTTTTTTTAATGTGATTGTTTGTAGCGTAATTGGAGGATTTATTACGAAGGTAAGCTGGTTA
Organism: Philonthus spinipes; assembly: GCA_963082785.1. NCBI lineage: Eukaryota > Metazoa > Arthropoda > Insecta > Coleoptera > Staphylinidae > Philonthus > Philonthus spinipes. Next base: position 23,773,089 of record OY720304.1, on the reverse strand, counting down.
ATAAAAAAACGTAAATGAATATTGAATAAAATATATTGTATTCAATTTATAAATTTTATTACAATGTGAAAACAAAAAAATATTTTAAATAGTGATGCAAAGTAAAAGGTTATTTTAATTGTTGGCATTCTATGAATTTTAGATTACATCGCGTATCCGCTTTTAAAGCTGGGCATAGTAAATAAATATGCGTATTTATTTATTATAATTTTAAAGGATAGGCATTTTCCTAGTATATTGTAATAACTATTTAATAAAAGTAAACTTATATTAATAATAATAATCTTTATTAACATACATATACAGCAAAATAAATACAAAATAAAAAATAAAAATTACAAAATCATATGTATAAGTAAACGAAATAATAATCCTTTCATTGTTAACAAAATAACAATAATAATATTTTCAATATTATTTCGTTAAATTTTAATTATTTATCGTTTCTTCATTGAATTAAAAATAGTTAAACATTTTCTACACTTCACACCGAGAAATAGAGAGGCACATATAGATGTTATATAAAACTAAATAAATAAAATAAACATTTTCTAACATAAAAAGCCACCTCTTTATTTAATTCAATCCACAGCCAACATCTTCTAAAACAACACGCCAGTATTTTTTTTTCTCGGCAGGAAACGAAATAAAACGGTACATGTTAAATCTTCCGGTATTCCCGGATATATTCTCCGGTTCCATTTGCGGGATATTTTACGCCGTAAGATATTGCCGGTATCATATCCGAGCCTTCCCCGTCCCACCCTCGGCGTGTCCACGGGGACGTACTTTTCCCAAATTTAATACGGCCGATAGAAGAAACGAACACTGATAATACTTATTGCCCTTCGCGGCGGTGATTCCTGTTCTCCACTTTACAATAAATAAATGCGATAACGCCGCCCTGACACCGAAAAAATCTAACGTGACAAAATCAGGTAATAACATAAATAACTGTTCAGGATTTTTTTCTTCTTCTGTATTTTACTTCCTTCCTTTCCATTTCTTTTATTTTATGTTACGTTTATACGATTGTTTTCTTTTATAATTTTTTATGAAGATATATTATTATTATATATACTTTTATTTATTTGTAAAATAAGAAAACAATCAAATATTCACTTAGCAATATGACGAACGGAATACACAAGGTCTTGCTTTTCTTGTTGTCAATTATAATAAGTATTGCAAGGAATCATCTACTTCATTCCTTTAAAACTCAAGTAGAAATACCTATCGATAGCCATATAACAATTGTTTAATTTTTATGTAAAATACTACAAAGTTTTAAACAATGATTGCAGGTTGATCTAGAGGATTCATCAATCTGCAATTTTTAAACAATGATTGCAGATTGATCTAGAGGATTCATCAATCTGCAATTATTGTTTAACACTTTGTAGTATTTTACATAAAAATTAAACAATTGTTAAATGGCTATCGATAGGTATTTCTACTTGAGTTTTAAAGGAATGAAGTAGATGATTCCTTGCAATATAATTGCCATTGGGGTATCATTTTTTTTAAAGTAAATTAAATTTAAATTAATTCGTATATTTGATTTTATATAATTGTAAATTTAGGTTATTGGTATTTTAAAATAATAAAGCATCCTTAATTTTATAACAAATGTTCAAAATTATTACCTTCATTTTCTAGGCGAACTTATACTCTACGTTATTTTTATTTTCATATACACATTGAAGTTCCAGAGCAGCTTCAATGTGTACTTTTGTTCCTTATATCTTTTCAACTGCTTTTTTAAGTAACGTTCGATTTAAAAAAAATGTAATGACAAAATACGATGCACGACGCTGCTAAGGTCAAATACAATTGTTCTTTATTCATGTTTCCTTGGCTTCATTGCAAGAGCGATTAAACTCCCCAGATTTTTTTAGCGGGAATTTTAAATCATCGCAATCTGCAAGCATTGTTGATCATTCTGTATATTAATTTATAATTATTAATTATTTATAATTTATGTTATTGTAAATTTAATTATTAATAAAGATTGTTATATATACGTTGTCCTCTGAAATTTTGAATATGAGAAATGTAATGTGTTTGTATTTTATCTCTATTATTATTATTGGTTACAATGCAAAAAACTAAGTGCTAAGTAATGCATTCAAATGTCCATGTTAAAAAATTCAGGGAGACAACGTGTATAGCTACATTTAAAGAAAATTAATATACCTTTGCCCGGCGCATTCACCATTAAACCAGACATACATTTTATAAAAAGCAAATAACTTTTGTAACAGCTTTTAACGTTGATCCATGAGAGGTTATTTGTTGTTAAATTTATTTATTTAAAATTATTTTAGTTATTATATTTAGTGATTTTATTTTCCTCATATACATTACAAAGGGAGGGTTTTGTTTTCTTTCTTAAAAAATGATTGTTTGATAAAAAAAAGGAAAAAATGTAGAAATTATCTGCTGAAGAAAATGTTCACAACTAACATTGCATTAACATTAAAACAAATCCCAGTATAGGAGCAACCCATTAGCGGTTGATTTATACAGTCATGAAACTGTGAATGGAATACAAAATCCAGTTATTTACGGATTTGATTTCTCACAAAACAAAATTTATCGTTTTTGAAGTTCATTTTGCTCACATGATGAAACGTATGGCATGTTTGCTGTTTTACACTTGTTTAAGTGCTGATTTTATTTGCAAATAATCCATATTTTTTTGCACAAATTAATTACCCAGTAATACATAAGAAACGTGTTTTTAATTTACTTTAAGAATAATTCAAACGTATTATATGTAAACATTAAACAATGATTAAATCTAATAAAAAGAATTTTAAATATTTTCAATATTGTTTAATTGAATAATTAATTAATTATTCCCTTTTTAGCTACTACAACTTTTTAACTTCTTACAATTACTTCTCGGACAAATATTTCGTCATTTGGTGAACTACATAATGAATATTTGCTATTAAATAATATATAATTGTAAAATGCAACAATTTTTCATTTGATAATATTTAATGGAAAGAACAAAAAACGTTAGGTAATGCAAGGCCATTTGCATATGTTTTGACATTTATATCCATCGTCAGTTCAACTCTGCCATATAAACAATTAAAGTTGTTAAATTATATTAATTAAATTGTTTCTACTGCGATTTCAGGTGGAAACAATCGAACTCGGCGAAGGGCGTGAACAATACGCGCGTTCTAATCGTTCCCAATAAAGAAGTATTTTCGACTCAGATTGAAATTAAAACCACGGTTATTAAAAATAAATTGTTTCGTTAAATAAATTGTACTATTATAAGCATTGTATAGTTAAAATAATTAATATAAATTATTATATATTATATAAATAAAGATAACCTCGACACCCAATACGGGTAAAAGAGGATAAGATTAAGAAAGAAAGATATAAATAAAGATGTAATGAATAATATAGTGCATAAATACCTTGTATTAATATTGGTTTAATCATAGTCCTGCCTCCAGTCTCCTCTTTGATAAAATGCGTTGCCAATGTTTTTATGTTCTTTGCCACAGATCGTTTATGGTTTTGGTTAAACTTTATCCCACGAAATCTGAAAATTTTGAAAAGTGTTAGCTTCATGTGCAAATGGGAATAATATACAAAAATACGAGTACGAATATCAATAAAACATTGGCAATTTATATTACAAAGAGGATCTTAGTAAATCTTAATATATGCAACCGAAAGTACTCAACATGACAATATAATTTGTTACATAATTTGATTTATGCGAACGTTAAATTAACAAAAGACAGAAATAAAAGCTATTGCCTAGATATTTTAACAAAAAATCGTTCATATATGGGAAGAAAGGTATTTTCCACATAGTTCAAAATAAGCTTGGCTTCTAATTAATATGTTTTATAGTTTTTATACTTTTTTGTTAAAAAAATATAATTTAATTTTATCGATAGTAACACATATCGTGATATAGCAAAAAATAACAAAAAAAAAAAAATAAAATATATTTTTTTAACAAAAAAGTATAAAAACTATAAAACATATTAATTAGAAACCAAGCATATTTTGAACTATGTGAAAAGAAAAACAATAAAAATGAACTATATTAAATAAAAATTATTTGAAAATAAATAATAAATTATTTTCACATTTTACTCTTTTCTATTTAAAAAGAAATTAAATGAGATATTTCTAATTGAAATAATTTAATTAGTTGCTTTGTGAATGTGTTATTATAATTTTTAAATATAAATTTTAATTATAAGCAAAAGGTAATTAAACATTAAACAAATTGAAAAGAACGAAATGACGGTTAATAAATCTGATGAAGCCACACCATCAATTACAAAGTCAAACCGTTTCAAAAGGCAGCGCATTCAATTTATCATCCGCGGAAGACGTGATGCGCTAATAACAGTTACAAATAAGAAGCTGTATAACCAATTGATGCGTTGCACATTCTAGCGTTTCAGATTTGCAATCTAAATTAGAGGTGTGCGCGCTTGTTGCATGCAAGCCGAGCAAACAGAAACGACGATACGCGTTAAATAACCATGAACCGTATTCCATGTGTACTTAATTAAAGTAAACAGTTTTATAAATACTGGTTAATGTGCATATTATAATTAACCGCGGACGTTTTCAGAGATAGATACGGGTAGAGGGGGGAGGTAGAGGAAGGCGCGGGGCGACGGATTTTCATTAGTTAAGTGCAATAGGTGGATTAAAAAGCTCATTACTTAAGTTATTCTTTAATATTTCCCGAGACGTAATTTAAATAATAAGGCAATCCAATCTTAAAATTGCCTTATCTTTAATTCATTTAACTGGCGGATGGGAGATGTAATTTATTAAATAAATTAAACGCGACGCTCGTCTTGCGCTAATATCGCGGTGGTTAAATATTTTACGACCGCGTGCGCCAATTAACGTTAGCTCGCTCTGTTTTATTTTTATTATTTTCTTAAAACTGATTATAAATTAACGATGCTGACTATTTATTTTGTTTGCTTTATCTAAAATGTGTAAATTAATCGGAACGTGAGATTAATTTAAATGAAACTTGCTCCAATTATTTGCATCCAACAATTATAGTATAAATGCTATGAATTATTATAGCGAAACAAGGACGAACAAATCTGAACCACGCTTCCTCATGCGCTGGCATTGAAATTTAGACCATTTCTCCGCGAAATGGTACGGGTCATTATTTTCTAAAATTTCTATCCCATTTTAATCGATAATTGCGAATTTTGGAAAATTAAGTATTAAAAAACTTATATTCAACATCAAAGTAAAATGAGCCTTAAAGACTTAGTTTTTCATGTCTACCTTTAATTTATGACTTATTGTAATTTATTTATTTAATATTATATAAATTAAAGTGTAAACCTTGTAGGACTTCCATTTCATTCGATAATTACGCGTTTTAGAAAATGAAGTAATAGAAAAATTATATTCAACACCAAAATAAAATGAGCATTTAAGGCTTAATTTGCCTTATTGTGACTTATTTATATAACATTAAATAAATAAAAAAATGTAAACCTTGTAGGTCTTCGTTAGAATCATTCGAATTACAGTAATGATAACGTTTTTTTCAATATATGAAATATTTACCACAAAAATGGGTTTAAAGGCATGGCATCCATTCATCTTAATCATGTTTATTAATATAATAATAAGAATAAAGTTTTTCTTTTTTAATGATGAGAAATCATTGCGTTGAGCATTGTTTAGTAAGAGAGAAAATAAATGTGGCAAAACCAACAATTCGTAAAAGATGAAAAACAGCACATTTCACAGAACGGTAAGTACGGAGTGATAAAATATGTGGAGTAAAAGTAAAGGGCCCATCTGTCAAAGTTAAAGAGTTGTACGAGGGGGTGGCGGTGGTGAGGCGGTTGGGGCAGTGCAAGGCGGACACACCTCCGTTTGTGTAGTGAACATCAAGGCCCATAGATCATTGTAAGTGCGGCCCTAAATCAAAGAGCAGGTGACGCGAAAGAAATCGGGATGAATGGCTCCGATACGACTCTTTCTCTCTCCCTCACTTCCTCTCTATTTCTCCGGCGGAGATAATTCCTGCGAGGAAAGGTGAGCTCTTTATTTCAGTTATCCGCTTGTTACGGTGTCGCCGGCGCGGGGCTTGCAAACCACCGCTAATGGCTCTTGACAAATGGCTCTCGAGTGGGATCCGAGCGCGCCATCATCGGCTTTCGGGCCCCACATCGAAATTCGTATTTATGAAGTATCTCTTTAACTCGTTATGCACGTACACGCCTAGCGCCAATTATTATCTTGTGTCGTCGTTGGTGATAATGATGATATTTCCGACCACGCTCCCTTATCGCGTCAATTCTTTACCGCCCTGTCTTTCTAGTAAATAAATACTTTTCTACTTTCAATCTCAGTCTTTCCCGGAGAGTACGGTGGAGATAACGCTGCAAATTTATATTGCGTAAATTTCTGCGATTTACTCGTTTAGATTATTTTATGTTAATTCACTATCTGCATAACGCTGGAATTTACTACTAACTATTTCTCATTTATTTACTCAGAATTACCACTTTACCTTAAACTGAATTTAATATTCACACATTTTTTTTACATAATTTAATAATATATTTTTCCAATATTAAGTAACTTAATATTATTTATAAATGCGCCCAATCATCAAATTCTGTCTCTCCCCAAACCATCACCGATCTGCAAGCTAGTTTCATAAAAACTTGCGGGAAATTTGCATTTCCCTTTGTTAAACCAGTCATTTAGTCCATAATCCTGACTACCCTTCATGTTTTTTCACCGTACTACTCATAGCCAAATTTTAGCCCATCTTGTTACCGCCCGATGTCTTCCAACTTTGTAATACTATTTATTTTATATGTATTTTAGTTTCATTCATTTTAATTTTAAGTCTAGAAGTAATATAAAATCCATTTAAAAAAAAGAAAAATAGATTTTTTCAATCTGATGATCTCTCAGAGTTTTCAATAAAAGAAATTAGTGATTCTATTAAAAAATTTGGAAGATGGTCATCAAGCTGGTGATAACGAAAGTTAAAAGCTTTGGAAAAGCCAATGTAGACGGAAGCGTATAGATAATGACGATGAAGGTCAAAAGCTTTGGAAAAGTCAGTGTAAACGAAAGCTTATAGGTTTTTAAAAGTACCACGGTGGAAATTATTAAACCATAAGCCTTTAGTATTTTTTAAAAAATTAATCTTTTATACATCTGGAATTAGAGCCTACACAGAGCTTACATTATTTTGACCCTATCATTCACTCCATCCTTTTTAATAACAGGGATGCCTTGGCAGTAGTATACTTTGTACTAAATGGTTTGCTGGTTATCTAAAGGACCGTAAATAATTTGTTAATAATAGGTTATAAAACTCAAAAATTGTTTACTTTTCTAGTCTTCTGTTAAAAACCCATCAAAAATATATTTTTTTAATCTGACGATTTCTGACAGAATTAGTGATTTTGTTAAAATCTTTGCAATTAGAAAATTCATTGATTGAGTTACGTGAAGATCAAATTAATTCGACGAATAAAGCACTAATAACCTTTCTTCACACTTTTTTTACCATCTATACTGTCTTTTTCAAAGTTTTTAACCTTCATTATTATTGGCTTGATGATGGAAGATGTCCATCAAGCCAATGATAATGAAGGTTAAAAACTTTGAAAAAGACAGTAGATGGTCTAATTCAGTAGTTTTTAGTCCAAGTAAGCTTGTCGGTTTTTAAATGTACCAAGAAGATATTTCTTATCCATAAAAGTTTACACTGACTCTTCCAAAGCTTTTGTTCCAATCATTCACTCCATTATTTTTAATAACTAATGTATAGCAGGCAAGCGGTTTTGTTTCTGTAGAAAGCTTTTGCTACGTCAGAGACCGAAATAGAGCGTCACAAGAAACTCAGGCAGGCGGCAATACATAACAACATTGAAGGCTGCTGGATGAAGGGGACACAGGTAACAGGAAAACTGATGCGCTGGTAAGAGCTGCGGCTGGGATGAACATATTCTCACTGGAGCCGCTCCTCCTTTCTGTGTAACATGTTACACACTAATGGCCAAGATAAATTCAGGATGAGTTGGAATGATATTGATGGCTGCAAGCTCTCTAAAGAAATACTTTGTATCCTAATGATTTTTTAGCGCAGTAATTAAAATCGCTATAACTGTATAAATTTGAGCAATATAAAACAATCAGTTTTAGAACAGCAGGTATGTAAATTATACTTTTGAACAATGAGCGATTAAATTGTCCAACCGTTGGATTGTTTAGACAAGCACAAAACCCCCTTTCAATAAATTATAATATCAAAATTAAAAACTATGTTTTTAAACGAGTTATTCGAACTGTAAATAATATTATTTATTGATATTATTATTTATTGATATTATTTACAGTTCGAATAACTCGTTTAAAAACATAGTTTTTACATCGATGATGAGGTGTCGACTTATTCCCATCATTAATATATAAAAGAACTCGCTTCAAATACAAGCTTAATGCAATTCCAGCTTATATCAATACTTAATTGGATCATTAGAGGATGTTGAACTTTTTGCCGTACAGGCCATTAAGGTGAACTCGAGCAAGCAAAAAAAAAAAAAAAACACGAAGGTAAATGAGAACAAAAAGGAAACAAATTAAATTTAATTTTAATTAATGTGATTTCAATTAAGCAGACTTAAATTATTCGTTAGTGATGTAGATTTTAATAACAATACAAAAATTGTTGCATTATACAATGTGTTATTGCTATGTAAGAACAAATGCCCTACATAATGGACATTTGCTGTTGCATAACAATTCAATGTCTGGAGAAGTATAGGCCCGAGAAGTAGTTGTTTTAAATTATATTTGTTTTAAAATACTTACTTAACGTAAGTCAAAAAGTCGCAGTAGATAAAGGGAAAGAAATTGATTGATAACTAATTAGTTTCAAATTCGTTTTATACAATTTTTTTATATAAATTTAGTTGGTTAGTTAGTTTATTGAATTTTGTTTAAATATTTCAGGAGCAATAAAATCTATAATAATTACAGGATATTAATCATAATAAATGAAAGATGACGCACGCGCCATCTTTCACCTAATTTCATGTGGCATCGTCAATGATTCGAGTATTTTCATTATTTATTATGATTAATATCAGGTATATAGCCACAATACAAGATCCATTCAGCCGCCTTCATCAAGGCATTGTACATGGAAAACACTAGTCTGATGAGGTTCGAAAAACCGAAAAGCTAGTTATCCATGCGCAAGATGAATGGTTGCTGAACATTTTATTAAATAATTACTGGATGTTCAGAAACTATGGAATCGAGACTAATTTTGCGATCAATACGAAATTTAAAACTTTTCACTATCCATTCATTGCGTTTTTATGTTAGCTGTCAAACTTTTCAGGATACAGCGATTAATTGATATTTATTATTATTATTTATTTATTATGCTCATTTAACAGCTTACTCTTTTGTATTTAAAAATAAATAAAGTAAAATAAAAAAAACACTTGGTTTGTTTCAAAAATCATTATATATTGAATCAACTAGAGTTTTTAATTTTACTTTACTTACCTTTTAATATTTATATAAAAGTAGTTTTAGTTTCTCCTACTTATTTTTTAATAAACTAGATGTATTTCGGAAACTGTTTCTATCTTCAGTAGTTGAAGTTTTGATAAATATACCTTTTAATATTAAAAATATTTCACTAAGTAATAAGCGAGAAAGTTATTAAAGAAATATTATTCATTGTGTGTATAACAGTGTAATTATTAATTTCAAAAGGAAAGCGAACTTGACGTTTTTATGAGAACAGGAAACGAAATTAATTTAATAAAATGTTCAAGCATGATGGCCATCCAAACGCTAGATGATGTCGATTAAAAAAAAATATCAAGTGTTCGTCAAAATAATAATATGATTATATGTACATATTTTTTTTATTTGTTCTTTATCTTATTTTTCATTCATGTAATTAATTTAAATTAAATCTGATTTCATTTCCAAATCGAGCACACAAATACCTTATGCAATAATTATTAGTGTTATTAACATGTGACCCATTTAACTATAATTTTAATTAAAAATATATTATCCGCGTCCATTAAATTAATAATTTAATTAATATTTGTAATGTGTCAGAATCACCCCCTAATATTAATAACACACCAAAGGTATTCCATTTCACATCAAATTCATTGTCACTAATTTAATTAACGCTGAAATAATGAGCCGTAACGTCGAAAAAATGTACAACAACATAATACATGTCGTGTCCGACATAAATTACAATAATTTTTATAACCGGTAATAATATACCTTGTAATACGCCTAACAATAATAACAATTCGTTAGTTATTTTTTTTCGTCTGATTTGTTGTGAGTGCGCGTTGTGGAATTATAATTGAACATTTTATTGTGGCGTGTTTGTGCGTGATTAATTTATGTGTTTGTTATATGTATGTTAATAACAGTTAATTAATTCTTGATTGTTTTTATTATAGGTTTATGTAACATACGATATTTCAGAATATTTATTAAATTTTAATAAAAATATTTCCTCGATTATTCATATAAATATATTCGTTATTATTTGTATGATATTCTGTAAACAAGAAGAAATTCGCAAATAAAAATATTACCATTTTAATAAATTTGCTAAAATTGAGTTTTGGATAGTGATGGGAAAGTTGATTATTTTAATAATTGAAGATTTATATTCGAATGATATAAATAATCGATTTTTTTTCGAATTCAATTAACCGTATAAATTATATAATTTTCTGCTATATTGCGAGTATCGAATTTTCCACCATAATTGACTTTTTGATTCAAATTTAGTTTAGGTTAGGTTAGATTAAATTATTTACCTAATCTAAAGTAAATAATTTAATGTAACCTAAACTGAGGTATATAATTTAACCTAATCTAATCTATAACCTGTGTTTGAATTAAAAAGTCAATTACCAAACCTAAACAAAGGTAAATAATTTAACCTAACCTAAAATGAGGTAAATCAATCCAAACAAAACCCAACATCTTATGGTATAAAAGTCGACATACGTGGAATATCTGAAAATTATACAAAATCCTAGTATAAGCTACAAGGTTAAATTATTTACCTTCGGTTGGGTTAATATAGGTTGCCATGTCTTAGGTTAGTTTAATAATGGGTAGAAACCCGCCCCATGTCGTTGATATTGCGTAGAATTCTTAGCTATTTAAAGGTATTATGACGTGAAATAGAGAAATAATACAGTAATTCAATAGTTCGGTAATATTTGCTTTATTTCGGTGGTTAGTTATGATTTGTTTTTTTTTATTAAAAATTAGAAGATAAAATAAACTATTACTAACGATTTATTTTTATAGAATGTATTTATTTCTGAGAATTAAATTAAATTTCATCATTAAAATTATTTACAAATTAATAAGCCTGAGAAAATATCAATCGACCGTCGGTATTTCTGTCTTCAACGATTTATTAATTCCGTAAAATTGAAACTATATATAAAACCAAACTCGTGATAAATTCATTCCGATATCAATTTACGCGGAGGCCGTAATTATTTTGACCGGTGTCGTATTATCGAAACAACCTCCCCCCTCATCCCCTTAGGTAATTCGAACGGTCCGGGGCTGGGGACCAATTTTACAACAAATTTATTATAAAATCCGAGCGCGCCAGTCGGCCGCGCGAAATTCAATTACGCCGAGATAACGAACTGTCGGTCGCTTATTTATAAATTTTTTAATTAAAATGAATTAGTATCATTGCGGATGGCCCGCGGCCGGTAATTGGATTCGAAAGAAAATATTCCACGGGGCGATAATTAAATAAAACACGGGGAAAACATATACATGCGCCATATTTTTTTAATTAAAATAAATTAGCCGGTGCCTCCTTTCGCGGCGCGACGCGTGGATAATTGTTTCCGAGGGGAAATTAATCCCGGGCGCGAGCTGTCTCTCTTTTTTCACTTCTCTCTTGTTCACTCTAAATACGCGAGTGTGACGACGGGAAGTGCAAGATAAATTTTTAATTAACGAGTCGCAGCTTGCGCTCCGCGGGCTAATGTTATTGGCCCTAATTGGATTCCACACTTTTCATTCATTGGAAAAATTGGGTCGAAATAAAATTAGCTATGAATATCTAAAAATTGGTTCTCATTAATCATTTCATTAAACATATTTACTATATTGATATTTAAATAGAAAGCATATTTGATATTTATTTTTGTTTTTCAATTAGAAGTAATTTATTAAAAAGTATAAAATAAATATGAATATAAATATAAAATATAAATATACATATAAATATAAATAATCATAGATTAGAATTTAAAATTTTAAATTCTCTTAAAAATGGGCTAATAACCCGAAACCAGTCGAGAATTTAAAGTTATTCAATCTAATCTATGATTATTTATATTCATATTTATTTAGATTTTAAAATTTTAAATTCTCTTGAAAATGGGCTAATAACACGAAAGGTTATTCAATCTAATCTGTGTTTAATTGGTCGATTTTTAATAATTTATTCATATTTATATCATACAATATGAACTACCAATGTCTAAATATTAAAACCATTAATTTTATTAAAAAGTATTGAGAAATATATTTTTTTATTAAATGATATAAAACCACATCTTCAATTTATTTAAAAAAATATTCAAGTAGTTTGTGTATTAAACATTATTAGGCATTATTAGAGGTAGGAATTCTTCCCGTTTAATTTTAGAGAAAAACTAAAAGAATTTAAATGTGTCCAGAATTTCAAAATCTGTCTAAAACATTGCTTTATTCAGTTTTAGAATCGTTGTATAATTAATAAATATTTCTTTATTTCACTAAAGTAGTTTTAGTTAAAAAAAAACACCTTGTATATTTATATATAACTCCCGTTCATTTGTATGTGTGTGTTTTTTTTATATGTACACATATATACCCTTCAACAATTCAAAGCTCCAATTTGTGCCCATTTTAAATTGCACGTTCGGTCGGACCCTCGATGAACCGTAATCTCCAGTTATTTCAATTAGTTTAATGCGAGAATTAAACAATTAAGCGTAATTGAATTTATTTAATCAACCCTAACGCCGAATTCCCGTCCGTCCCCCCGTCGCCCCGCCACCCCACCGACCCCGCATCCTTCCGTTTCAACCCCTCGCCGCATTACATTTGTCCCCAGTTATTATCAATAACAAGCCAACGTTTAACCGCAAAATAATACCTTTATTAAAGTTATAATCGGGCGAAAGGGGAAAACTGTGTAATGTTAAATTCGTATTATTGTTATTATAAATAGAAAATGTAATTGTTTCAGTTGTTTCGAATTAATTGGGAGACTGTACTAAAATAAAACGAGTGTCATAATTGTGAAATATATTTTTATTTACAGAGTTAATGGTATTTCAATATATACAATAATAACGAATATATGATAAGTTACAGAAAACTTTTTTCAATCTCAAATACATCACGTATTTTTCTAATTTGGATTGTTGAAGAAAGTTCTGACATAACAACTATATATCATGGTTTTCTTGATTTTTTGATTGCAATTCAATGATGTTTTTTTGCTTGATTTAATATATTACTATGATCAATGAAATTGAATACTCTCTCCAACCATATCAAAAGTAAATATAAATTTAGAAGTAGAAAATAAATAATTGAAGAAAAAGGATACTTCATATTTTACATTATTATTGCTATTATTGCATAGCAATAACATATTCTATAATGTTTACGTAACGTAAGTCAAAATTAGCTAAAGGAAAAAGCATTGATTAATAATTAATTATTTCTTTTTATATATTTATAGAAATATACATTGCAATGTGAAGTTACGGCTAGGGTAAAACAAAAAAAATCTCTGCATATTCTATATATTTCATCATCTATATTTACAGAACAATTACATAGTTATTATGAATATAATTACATATGCATTATAAATGTATATTCAAAAAATTTATTTTAATTTTATTAAATTATATCGATTTTAATAAAACATGTGCGAGGCAACCACAAACCAAACCAAATGTATTGAATTATTTATGTAATATTTCCAACACTTTAAATTATTAACTAATCTTATTAAAGAAACATTTTTCGTAACGTTTGATACAACAGCATTAAATTAAATCGAGTTATTAAGTATTCATACGAATTAATACTGTAGATGTCGGAATAATTTCAGAAAAATATATTCAATAAATGGTGAATGCGCCCGGACAACGGGTTAAAATGAATTGCTAACTAAATACAATACATAAAATACAATGTATATAAGGAAGTAAAATCATAAATGACCAATAATTGTAATATAATAATAAATATTTTATAATAATAACCTTTATTCCCAAATTTTCATTACAAATATATACTTCCCTTTACACATTCCGCGATACCTAATTATCCCACTTATTTTCAATATTAGCAGCCGTCGATCAAGGATCTCCATTATCTCCACTTTACTTATAACATATTTTGCTATGATATATGCAATCCCGATCCCACATAAAAAATACCAATAATCTTGATAATCTCCCTCTTTTTACAAAATTCTGTATTTCCCGTAACCTTATTTACTTAATTTATATTCTGTGCATAATTTAATAATTTATGAAGCAGTGTTTTATTTAATGAAATATAATATTATTAATCTTGTTTAGTATAACTAAAAATATATATTCTGTGATTACAATACATCAACATATCATTATTGAACCATTTATGTCACAAAACAAAATAATAAACAGTGTTTTATTGGTGGTTTATTAATTTGCTTCGACTCTAATTTAATTTAATATTATGTAAAAATAAAAGTTCGTATATTTAAAACACATAGTGTTTATGTTACTGTCAAGTAGTAACAACCTGACAATGACATAAATATCGTCGTAATTAAATACAAGAGTCGTAATTAAATAAATGAATGATGGTTAAAGTATATTTAATTAGTTTTTTTTTTTTAATTTTCCAATCGGTTAGCGTTATTAAAGAGAGAGGATTTCGATGGACAGGCAAAAACCACTTTAGCTAAATTGGCTCAGATGTCATGACTATGTAATGACGATCGCGCCGTCGTCCCCCCACCACCGCCTCTCCACAAAAACACCCCACACCCCCAGTTCTCGCTCACTCTCTCTCGCTCACCACTCACAACCATTAAATCTCCGGAGTTAATACAAAATGCATTTGTTGTTCTTCCATTATGTAAATGAAAACTCAAACCACTCTCGCACTCGCTTGTTCCATCAGCGAGATAATGCATTTCCGGAATTTGCAAAAAATCACACACGTATATTATATACATGAATAGATTATATAGAAATGCATTAATGTATTATTTTAAGGGGTGGGGGTGCGGTGCTGGTTCTGCCGGGAGATGTGAGGTGGGGGGGGGGCGTCAAATATTCATGCTTGCGGATGAAATTATTTCGTTTTACCGGCAATTAATATTTCAGCGTAATGACCCTTTCAGCTCGCATTACTTTAATTAAATATAAATAATGTCATTATGATTACATGTTGGAACGCGCTACGTTTTAAACCGAATGGATTTACATTACGATTTTCGATGTGTAATTAATATTTATGCACGGGAATATTACACGCTTTTCATTAATTTACAATAAAATTAAAATAATTTATTAATATCTCCGCGCAATACTACAAATATACGAGTAATTATATTTTATTAACATTAATAAGTTTCCTGTGAAATTGTTTAGTTTGAAATAAACGAAGATTTTAACCCGCATAAAATTGCAAAAAATATTTCGAAATTATTACTTTGGGTTGTTATTATGAAATGGGCAGCAAGGTTTAATTCCATTTAAATAAACTATATATGTATTTTCTTTTGTAACCATATGAAGAGAGCGTTGCAACAACAACCAATAATTCGCAAAAAATAACAACATTTTAAGAGCATGGGATTTTGTTGCAATGCCAAGAGTTCTAAGTTGAATTTGTTATAATATAAATGTTTTCATAAGTTTCTTTTGGTTAATGTACTGTAGTGTAAACATTCATCATCGCGATTAAAATAAATGTAATTTTGAGCGTTATAGCCGATTTTCAATTTAATTTTCCTCCAGAAACGTTTTCTCGCCTTCGTGTTCGCAAGAATTAATAACATTAGCGAAGTTGTAATGGAAGTGCACACGCGCGCAATAAGAAGAAAAAAAGTAAAAGAAGTAGTAATCTTGAAATTCTAGTAATGGTGATTTTACGGCTTCCTATCAGTATTGAATTCGGCAGTAAAGCAGTTTAGTGCCGGCGGCGGCGGCGAAAGCCCAAGAGCTGGCGGAGGGGCATTGATTTTTTCGCGTCAACAAAGCCGTCAACCGGGGGGGTTGAAAAAAAATCTCCCTAAATTAATTAAAACGCAAGAATTTCCGTTATTAGCGCGGTTTTACGTCGAGGCAAATATAATCAGGGCGCTATTATGCGAAAGGCAACAATAACAAGCTCTCGTCGAGCAGCGTTCATTCCTCGGAAGATTTGTCTAGTTAAATTAGCCGTCGCTTTAATTAAAATAGTTTTAAGCCGAAATGGAGATGAAAACGAAAGCGCGAGAGCTTATTTACAGAGACACAGGCTGGAGAGGAATGAGCAGGAGAGGGCTGGAAACTGAAGCGCGGATCGCCTTTCTTAATTTCCGCCCGAAGTAAACCATTAAACCGCTAACAATATATCCACACGAATGTCATATTCCGGAGTGACGTCTTGGTAATTACGGTTTTGGCCCTTGTGCGGCTCGTAATTTAATTAGGCCCGGTTCGCACGGGCGCGCGCGCGCGCCAAAATTAAAACCTAAAACCACAAAAGGGGTGCCAACCGTCGCCGATTGTCACCCGGCTGCCGCCATTTATCTCTGCCAGTCTAATGCCGGGGATCTTATTTCTTAATTCATTCAGACCCGCACAAAACTTCTCCGGAGCACAAAAGGGGACGGATCCGCCATACATCCTCTTCTCTAGATGAGACGGGGGCCCCACGTTCAATCATCGCGGATTGCCACACACACACACAAACACCCAAGCAATACGGAACACCGCACGAAAAACACGCACGGAATTCGCCATTAAAACTATTTCACTCAATTGCATTGTTCACGAATTGATCCATTTCGTCCTCCCTGCACGAAAGCAAAGACCGAGAGAGATGAAGAAATAGAGAGAGGGAGAAAGAGAGGGCAAAAAAACGTTATTACATTCTTTAATTAATTTTAGGTGGGGCGACGAAAAGATACAATCACCTAAATTCCACATAAAAAAAGTAATTCCAGGGAGGAAACACAGCTATACATAAATTAATTTACATTTTAATTGCGTTAAAATAATTCTTCTTGAAACAATTTTTATTTAAACACTAAAAAACACACAGCAATGAAAATTATTTTTGTTAATTTATTTCAGTAAAAGTCAAATATTATTTTTATTTTGTTAAAAACAATCTTTTCCTACTAAATATCAATGACACCTGTGTTTAATGTTTTAATATTAATGCAATGAATTTGTAAACATTTTGTTCAGTGGGTTGGTTGTAATTATACCCAGCGATATCATAAATCGATTAATGTGCTTTTGTTTAACGTACTTACGTAACGTAAGTCATAAGCCACAGAGCTAAATGTGAAAATAATTTATTAATTATTTTCAAATCATTTTTATTTAATATATATCGATTATTTCGTCTTGAAGTTGATTCAAAATTTTCGACTGGCATATCTCTAGTAGACTCACGAGCAATTATTCGATTATGTATTTAATTGAATAATTGCTCAAAAGTCTGCTAGAGATATTTCAGTTGAAAAATTTAGAGCAATTTGTCGAGAGCTGCAGTTCGTAAAACTTGAGCCTGATCCGATTTTGCTAAGATGTTCATATCATATATGTTAATAATTTATAATTGGGAGGAAAATGATAGAAATATTATTTTTGTTAAATTATTTTTATAATTAGGTTTCTTGATTTAATCTGAAAAGAAATATGAATTACTTCGCTGGCTTTAATATAAATTCCTTTTTTTACTACGAAAATTCAATAGAAAAATTATTTACAGTGAAAGCATGTAATAATAATTAGATAACAACAGAAAAAAAAATTAAATTAAATCAAATAAAAGAATTTTAAAATAATTAATAATTTACTCAATTGAATAATTAATTAATTATTTTCTCTTTAGCTACTAAACTTTTTGACTTATGTTACTTTTGGGCAAATACTTCGCCAGACATTGAACTATACAATAAACCTGGTTCCCAATTTTATTTGTATAATTTTCCTAGTTAATTTTGGGAATAAATGTAGTAATTTCTTCCTCTAATTGTTCGTTTTACTATTTTAGTAATTCAATTTTTCTTGATTGTGTCTTTTAAATATTATTTTGTATTATTATTTTCTTGTATTGTAAACGGTAAAGGAGGAAAGGGCTAGCTAAGTATTACAGCCGTGTGGTCTGTCATTTTTCTTCTCCTATAGTTAACCAAGGAGTTTAGTCATTTTTAATCTAGTTCTAAGTCATATTATTTTTCAGGCGATGTTTCTTTCTATTTGGATAGCATTAAAATGGCAAAATGTTTTATATTAAACAGTAAGTCATTATATTCAAATTTAATCAAAGAAATCGAAGCTTTTGTCATCATTTTTAGACCTAGATTTTTCGTCTTCTTGTTTTTGGCGATGTTTCCTTCTATTTGGATAGCATTAAAATGTCAAAATGTTTTATATTAAACAGTAAGTCATTATATTCAAATTTAATCAAAGAAATCGAAGCTTTTGTCATCATCTTTATACCTAGATTTTTCGTCTTCTTGTTTTTGGCGATGTTTCTTTCTATTTGGATAGCATTAAAATGTCAAAATGTTTTATATTAAACAGTAAGTCATTATATTCAAATTTAATCAAAGAAATCGAAGCTTTTGTCATCATTTTTAGACCTAGATTTTTCGTCTTTTTGTCTTTTTTCCGTTTTATAGCAGTGGCAGCAGAAGCCCTTGTCATCATTTTTAGACTCAACTTATTCCTTCTTTTTGGGAACAGAAGTAGCAGAAATGACAGCAGCATCAGCCGAAGCAGATGCAACTTGCTAGGATCCTTAGAGTACTCCTTGATGTGTAGGCCTCCTTGAATTCACCACCCAAAAGGAGGATAACATAAATAGATAAAAGGTTTTTGAATTTGTTGGCCATGCTGTGTGGAGTAGAAGCGGTGGTCGGGTAATCGATTCTCAAACAAGCGGAAACAAAGTTAGCCACACCAGCCAAGAACTTATCTGTAACATCTTCTTGTCCAAGATTTCTGGATGGAAGATAGTGCTAGAATCTTAAACTAATTTGAATTCAACCATGGCTATAGACAAGCCGACAATAGTGAAGCCGAAGTAGTGGTTGGGAAATCGATTCTCAAACAATTGGAGACAAAGTTAGCGAAACAAGCCAAAAACTTCTCTCGAAGATCTTCAGGTTTTATGTCCAAGATTTCTGTAGGTGAAGATGGTGTTGGTAATGATGTGTGAGGCCGAAGTGGTGGTTGGAAAATCGATTCTCAGACAATGGGTTAGCCAAAACAAGCTAAAAACTCTCTAAGATATTCAGGTTCCATATCCAAGATTTTTGGAGGGAATATGGTGCCAGAATCGTAAACTCCCTTGAATTCAATCATGGTCATAGCAGTGTTAGACAAACAGTTCTTGAATCTGTTGGCGATGCTATGTTAAGCCGATGTGTTAGTCAGAAAATCGATAATTGGAACAAATTGAGCCAAATAAGCCAAGAACTCTCTAAGGTCTTCAGGTTTGATTTTCAAGATTTCTGGAGGGAAGACGGTGCCAGAATCGTAAACTGCCTTGAATTCAACCACGATCATAGCAGTGTTAGACAAATAGTTATTGAATCTGTTGGCGATGCTATGTTAAGCCGATGTATTAGTCAGGAAATCGATAATTGGAACAAATTGAGCCAAATAAGCCAAGAACTTCTCTCTAAATTCTTCAGGTTTGATGTCCAAGATTTTAGGAGGGAAGACGGTGCCAGAATCGTAAACTCCTGTGAATTCAAGCATGATCATATCTTGTTCTTGAATATATTGGTAATGCTGTGTGAAGCCGAAGTGGTAGTCGGGTAATCGATTCTTAAACAATCTGAAATAAAGTTAGCCAAACAAGACAAGAATTTTTCTTTAAGATCTCCAGGTTTGATGAGCAAAATATTTTTAGGGAATATGGTGCCATAATCGTAATCTTGTTCGACCAGTTATTAGTCCAGTAATCTCCCTCAAATTGAATGAAATTGCCTCAACAGCTATTTCTTGAACCTTGTCAAGTTTATAGATTAGTTTGCTATGGCGAAGGACTGGCAAGTTATTCCAGCGTGCAGTGTGTTTTTTGTAGCCCACTCAGCGATGCATAGCCTGACATTCTTTTTGTAAAAGTTTTTATATTGGCTGTGGTAAAATGAATGATTTATTTTATAAAAAAACCTTTATTGGCATATAAACTTTACATCAACTTAATATCATTCTATTTCTTCTTTCCCACTCCAGTCTCTTCAGAGTCTCTACGCCAGCTCCATCCTCTCTCATCCACTCAACAACTCTCTTTCTTCCCAGCAACCATTCTATTGCTATTTCATTCTCTTCCTTCCTATATATTTTGGGGCCCACTGAAGACTACGACTACTGTTTTGGTGTGCTTGTTGTAAAAGGTTTTGGAGGCATTCCCGGACATGGATTAGTTACTATAACCATCAAGAGCTATAAGAGCCGCCATTATGTACTGATATTATTTTTGGAGATGTTTAAAATTGGCTCTAGAAAAAATCAAGGTTAACCTCTTAACCTTTGTTAATTTATTTGCCATTTCATTGGCTTCCTTCCTATGTACTCTGGGGTCCACAGTGGACTAACATTGTTTGGATGTATCTGTTTTTATAGCTTTTTAAGGCATTCTCAGACCTAAATCCTGTAACCATCAAGAGCTTGAGTATTGATGATTACTATTTACTTATATTCTTTTGAGAACGTTTATCATCATGTGAGACTTTTATTTTACAATCTATTAATTTATGTTTTAAGCCGTCTTAGTACAAGTTTTGATATTTCGTGGACAAACAGCAGATTCGCATGTCCACCTTGCAGAATCAAATTGTTGACGATTTTACTTGAAAATTACGCTTTTTAAGTTTTATTAAAGTTTCATTTATATTTTTAATGTTATATCTAATAAATTTGAGCTGATTACAAGGAACACGTTAAAACGAACATTATCCATTACTCAGTGGCGCCCATTGATAAAATAAGGCAATACCATTACCCGTTCCACTTTAGAAAAGGAGATTAAACAATGTTTATTTAATAGGAAAACATCCTCGAGAGTAGTCTCTGTGCACTGTTAACGGAGTGCGGCCCGGCCATTAAGAAAATTGATTCTTAATTACATTCCGCGGACGCATAAGTGGTCCGCCGCTAATGAGTTATCGCACTCCTCTCCCCGGTTATTATTAAATCGAATCCTCGTCGCCGGCAATTTCGCGATTATACAAGCCCACCCCTCCCGACATTTCTCCTTTCTCTTTCTCCCACATTCTACTATCTTAACGAAGATTAATCGCCCGCTTATGCTCGTGGCGTCACTGCATTCAAAAGCTCCGACCGGAGAGAGAAGGAGAGCTTATGACTTCGGCATAATGAAACAGCGTGAATTACGGTCCGCGTGTCTTTATACTTTGGGAAATTACTTTCACGGTGATTAAAAAGAATGTGTGTAATTGCTTTCAATTGGGTTTAAGAGGAAACCGGCGCACTCTGTATGTGGTCCGGTGAATGCCGGCGTTAATGTAAATTGTAAATCTTGTTTTCAGAAAATATGGATGGCAGCGGGTTTAATTAATTTCCTTAATATTAAATGTTCAAGATTGTTCCGTCTTGTATTTAAATCAACGTTATGCAAATTTACATATATATTTTGTAATTTAATAACAACCGGACAGTTTGTATTCAATATTTCAACACAGCGTGAGCATTCTAAATAAAAGACGAGTTTCATACTTCCTGATCGTCATAAATGAGGTCCTATCACACCATCAACATTTTTTTGATTATAATAAACAAGTTTATAGTTTGATTTTCTAATTTAATAATTTAAAACATATTGGTTTAGCAATAACAGATAACATTACATGGTCACAGTTATATAAAATACATTCAATAAAAAAATGAAAATAATTAATTAATTTATATTTTTGAGATTTATATTATCTATTTAGTTCAATTTTTATGGCATAATTTATTTGTTTAATGTCACTGAGATTACCGTTTTTGATATTTTAATTATTTTTTTCATCGCTAGAGTCGACCACTTGGGTTAATTTTTATTTTGCAGTTTCCGCTACTGATATTAAAATATGTTATATATGTAAAATTGTATTATTCTGTTTATATGTGATTTACAGTCATGTTATTTATCTAAACATTTTGAATATTGTTATTATTCTGTATAAAGGTGATTTACCGTAAATAAATGAATTGAATATAGTAAAATTAATTTTAGTTAAGATAGTTTTCCTTTTTATAAGTAAACTTTAATAGGTTTTTTTTAAAATGGAAAGCATGAAACAACTTTTACTTAAAATTATTTGTTGTTATCGTTGCTTCCTTGTATTTCTCCTATTTGTGGTCCTTCCTTCATTCTTCAAATCGTCATCTCTGGATTGGAACCTCTCTCGGGCTATCGGTACCAATAAAATAAATAATCTTTGCTTTTATCAATTTTATTGGTAGATTCTTTAATAACATATTCACATTTATTATTATAAACTCATTCAAGGTTCCTTAACACTTGATGTAGTTTCACAACATTTTTTTAAGTTTGTTTTTTCAACAATTTTGAATAATTCTAAATATTTCAATTTAATCGAATAATATTATAATTAATTATAAACTAATATTATTAATACTGTGAATAAATACATTATTAATTTAGTAATACCCAACTAATAAAATATTCATCGGCGCAAAACGCGTAATAATTCCGTAAATCCATTCCACCTACAACTAATATTTCATTATAATGATCATTTTTTCCTTCCATACGCGGACATTAATTAAATATAAATAATACCGTCGAAATTATATGGCAAATATTTAATTAATCGCTAATGCGCACGCACAAACACGTTCGCGTTTTATAAAATCGAATAATTTCGATTGGTAATCAAATAAAGCCGAACGCAAATATGCGCCCGCAACGAGCATTAAATTATTAAATCTTATTACCCTTTTCAATAGATTGCATTGCCCGCTATAAAGCCCCCTCCCTGCCCCCTTTTCCGCTTTCCGGCTTTTTCGCCGATTTTGATAGATCGATTCGTTTCCGGAACGGCTCATCAATAATTCCAATTAATTATACGTTACATGCCGTAATAATCGTTATGTTTACCAACAAATAACTGAATTAACAATAATGTTAAATAAAACAAATGAAAAACGGGGTATTAATGGAAAAGTTTCGGATTATTTCTTTATGATTTTAATATGAAAATTTATAAATAGTAAATAGTATTCATTCACTTGGTCACAGTTATTTAAATAAATTAAATAATAAAAATGATTTGAAAATAATTAATAAAACTAAATGTGGAAATAATTTATTAATTATTTTCAAATCATTTTTATTCAATTTATGAACATTTTATACCCTACACCCATGTGGGTAGAAAGGGGTCATTGAATATATATATATATATATATATATATATGAACATTTTATACTACTACAATATCTTTATTCAAAGTTATTTGTTTTACATATATTTATAATATATTGTAAATATATGTATATGTGTTTCTTTCTTGCTTGCTTGAACAGGCTATCGACCTATGGTCTTTCCGCCAAAACATTTTATATTATATAATATTAACAGAATTAAATATTTATTTAATTCAAAAATTAGTTTCTCACTTTTTTTTTCAATGGAAATTTTATTTAAAAATATTTTTTGTTTCAACTATAACCAACACTATTTCATTATTTTAACTATTAAAAAAACTATTTTTCATTTAAGGTTGCGGTTTAGTAGAAAGAGATAGTCATATCGTAAAATTTCCTTTGTAATTAGACTATGTCTGTTGAGGAAATAAATATTATTATTATTATTAAAAATGTAAATACTAGATGAAAAATGACAGTCAGTCTCTGTAATTTAATAATATGAATATATATTTAAATTTTTTATATGTAAAGTAAAAAAAAATCAATATAAATTAAATAAAATGTCTAATTATTGCGTATTACACCAATTCACTAGTTCTTGTTAGAAAAGAGAAAAGAAAATTGTTTTCGTTTCAACTGCAAATTCTGTAATTTTGTGTTATTTTGTATGTATGTATAATTATTTTTGAGCATCCTCCTTTTTGCGTAATTTATTTATTTTAAGAAAACACAGCTGCTGGGATTATTCACACAAATTAATTTTACACTAATTTCAATACATTCCTCGCTTCCGCTCCTGAATTCTTGCAATCATCTCTATTTATATTTACAATCCTTGAATACTTAATTTATTAATCCAATTAGTTTCTGCATATTAAGAAAATTAGCCACAGGCCTCGGCAATTACAAAAATAATCACCTTTAAACACTTAAGTACGTCGAGATAAAGAAAAAAATAACGTACGCGAGGGGAAAAATAAAACATAAGGTTTCCGCATAATTTCGCCGTACACGATTCTTTACAGCGTTTTGCATACATTAAAATAATGACCAATATTTACACCCTAATAACGGCTTATTTATTACAACGCTGTAATTAGCGAACGGTTTGTATTTCTACGTATGAACAAGAGGAGTTACAACAAAAAATAATAAAAGTGAAAGACAGAAAACACAAATCTTGCTAAGGTTTTAAAAAATTTAAGAAATAAAATGAATATTTGTTTTTAATAATTAAAAAAATAAATAGAAATAATAATAGCCACTCCTTACTGTTTTATAGTTTTAATCAAAAGTAAATAATTTAAGGGTTTACGTCAAAGATCAATGAATAATAAGAAAGAAAGAAAATACATTCATCTTCTAAGGTTTAAAATGATTTTAATAAGTAAGACGTTTGTTTAAAATATATATATATTTATATATACATTTATAGGTACAATACATGTTATCTAAATAGAAAAGAGTATTCATTCACTTGGTCACAGTTATTTAAATATATTAAATAAAAATGATTTGAAAATATAATATATATTTTGAAAATATATATTAATTTATTAATTATTTTCACATCATTTTTATTTAACATGTTATTTATATATACATATAGAAATACATATACACGTAGTCAAGTTTTGGATGGTTCTTCTCCATCTTTCTTTACCTCGAGGTTGTGGGTATTGCTTCTCCTCTTTCCGGTTAAGAAACAAAATGGATATTTTTAATAAGAATTAAAAAAGTCACAGCTTACTTTCTTTTTGTTTATAAAAAGTAAATAATGCAATTTTTAGTGAAGTGTGAACAACAAAATAATAAAAAAGAAGCAAGGTCCATTTTGTTATATTAAACCATAACAAAATATATGTATTATATATCTTGTTATGGTTTAATATAACAAAATGGACACTTTTTTTTAAACTCGGGATGAAATATTTTATAAAATTATGTAATAGAATCTGTATACATAAATCTTCAAACATTTTTTTCTTGGGTATCACCACTCAGCATCCAAGATTCAATTAACAATATCCTCGCGTCTGACGCCAGAAAATTTATTATTAAACACGCAATTATCGTCCGTAATAAATATGCAAAATTTCCCGTTCGAAAAAGGGGGCCCTAATGACGGAATAAATTGCGATAATTTACTAGGCGAACTATAAAAAAACACAAAAAATTAACAAAAAAACTTGCGGATTATGTGAGAACCCGCGCCAGTAATTATGAATATCTTAAGCGGCTTTTTCCCCGCAGCACGGTGTTGATTCATCGAAGTAATTATGATTCCGCGGAAGACTCGCGGGAAAAAAAGGAAGTGCAATTTAAGTGGCATTTCATGCATCCTTCGAGTTAATTTTAACTGATGCGGATAAAGTGTAATAAATTTTCCTCGGGGCGTAATGAAAACATACACATATTTGATCTTGGTAATTACGAAGTGTTTCGAGGAAAAAAGAAATAATTGCGAGGATGATTGCTGTTTTGTATTTTTGTTTAAGAAATTTATTTATGAAGTGGGAAGATTAACTAACTATTAGTGATGTAAAATTCAATTACCTTTCAATGCTCGTTAATAAACTTTACTTCTTTATAGAATATTGTTTACTTTATATTCTTAACTTTAACTTTATTTTACGGAATTCTCCATTATAATTGATTACATTATACAATAATTTACATATTTGTATATAATCAGGTAAGTATTCCTAAACTATTAATAATTAATAAGTAATTCGTATATGGATTTTTGTAATTTGTTATATATGTTTTGGACAAAACAATTTCACCTGTGCTAGAATACGCACCTATCCTTTTCATAACTTTTATCACATAAACCATAATGTTCAAGTAGCAGGGAGATTAGCATTGAGAGTGTTAACTAAGTTTCGACACTCCTCAAACCTTCACAATTTCTCAAACACTCCCCTCTATCAAAAAACTAAAATCACTCCCACTGGTTTACGTCTCATACAAAATGTCACCAAATCGACGAATGCCAAAATCGTAAAGCTCTAATGTATCCCACGAAACCCCAGTTAAAACCCTAAATTCGACATCTCTCAAACCATCTTTGCAATCCCATAAACATACTCCTCTGTCAAAAAACTGAAATAATTCCTATTGAATTACGTTTCAGGCAATTATCAAAAAAATATTCAACAAACCGGAGAATGTTAAAATCGTAATATTCAAATTCCCAAACATGAAAATTCATGACTTCATCTCTTCATTACACAGTGACATTAGTTGTGCGATGAGTTACTCTTGCCCTAGGGCAACTATATATTTTTTTTTATATTACGGGTAGTATGCTTTATAAAGTAGATACGTTTACTGATTTCGAGTAATCTTTGATTTTGAGTTTACTTTCAAGCATCAATTTGTATCTCTCTATATTTAGCATTTATTTTAAGTAAATTGGAATATAACAGCTTAATTTGGTCACCTATTTATATCAATCAATCTCTAATGCCGTATAGTGTTCATAGACATTTTTTAGCGTTTCTTTCATTTAAAATTAATCAACCATATCCGTCATTTAGAAGTTCTCAAGATGAGCTGCTTCTACAACATGAGTTTGACTCCCTTGCTCACAGAAGAGACCTTCATTGTAGGAAATCTACTCGGAACCTGATGCACCGAAATATTAGTTAAAATGCCATTTAATTTTGGACCCCAAAGGCCAATTCTAATATAGCGCTACGTTCTCTGGCGTTCGTCATGTGCAACTGCTGCGACCAATTTCTCAATGATATTTTTATAGTAGATGTATTTTTTTGTTCTCATTGATTTTATATTTTTTATTATTATGCCTTTTAAATTAATACTTTAATTAATAAAATATTTCTGATTTTCAACAATAAATAAAAAAGTGTTGAAAATCATAAATATTTTATTAATTAAAGTAAGCATGGATTTTCAAAAATTCAACGATTTCAAATTAATAATTTAATATTTCTATTTTCTTTGTCATATGTACGAATTTATATTTTAATTTAAATTGTTCTGTAATTGGGTGAACCTGTTAAATAATAAAAATATTATTATTAGAGATCATGACGTTTAATTTACATTGACAGAAAGACTGATCGATATCGCTTATTTTGGAATATAATATGACAATATTTTTATATGCAATGTATTATTTTCTCAGATAATGAAGATTTAATAGTGAAAAATTAAGAGAAAAACAGGTGGAAATACTTTTGGACGATAGCTAAATCACCGAACTGCAATGGTAATGTTATGTATTGATTATTATATAAATATGTACATTTATATGTTCTGTAAATATAGATTGTTTCTATCCTATAATCATTTTATTTTCGTAAAAATTCATTTAAAAAAATATGTATTATTATTATTTATCTATATTTTGAATTAATTTCTCACTTAACCCGTGGTGAAACATATTTAATCAAAGTCTATTATTATTATTTATCTTTCAATAATTCATTTGTATTTCTTCTTTGCTATCACTTTTTTGTTGTAAATACAACGATTTATTACATTGGGCCGAATTAAATTAGTTTTTATTTTTTATGAAAAAACTTTAGTTGCCTTATAAAACACCCCCGGTTAGCGAGGAGGACGAAGAAGAAGGAGGAAAGTATAGCCGTCCGGAGAAGAATCGATGGCGCCCGAATCCGGCAATTCAGCTCCGGGGGGCTATATAATACGAGGCAAATGTAATGAACGTCCCGGAATCGACACACGTGCACCGCAAACTCATCCGTCAACGTGTCAAACTTTACCAATGTATTATGGCCTCCTTCATGTAATATCAAAGTTTCCTAATAAGACCCGTCTATAGTTATCGGGCCCCCGGTTACACTTGTAATTTTTCCACCGAAAACTTCCCACTTAAACTCAAGGAAGTCATAACGCCGATTGCCCGGATTCACCGCGCAAAAAAACAACATTGATTAATTTATGATTAGCGCGAAAACATCTCATTTGCATTTCGGACCAGCGCTTAATGTGTTTCGCATGCAGATTTATCTGAGGCGCGCGCGTTTTTTTTTTCTAAACGGGAATAAATCTAACACGAGCTCCTAATTGAGCCGGATCACATGAATTGCAAATTAACATTATCTATGCTGATATTAGATGCTGGTTTAACATATCCATACATGATATTTCCATTTGCATTATGTACTACATTATATATCAGTTTGTGTTATATTGTACGATAATTTATGGGTCTTGGATTATCTGAATTAATGGCGGGTTCTTATTAATAGAAACTCATATTTACATTCAGAAACTCATTTGAATATGAATGCACTTATTTATGAGAATGTTGCTTAATTAGAATTTTACATATAAAACTGATTTTAATTAAATGTGGAAAAACCTTAATAACCAATTTACATTGCTAAAATATTTTTTTTTGTATACGCTCCTAAAAACAACTTACAAACTCATTCGTATTTGTAAAATAAGCCTTTTCTGCACTCGACCAGAAAAAGTTACCATAACAACCTTTTCTAATTATTTTTTTACATATTGGTAATGTATTGTCAATGTATACACTTTGTCTCCTGAAATTTTGAATATAAGTAATGTTTTTTGTATTGTATCTCGATTATTATTATTGATCGCCATGGTTGTTACTGCAATTAATATGTATGACAATTTGACGTACATAGCTTAAAAATGTTAACAAATTAACAGAATACTCAAATTGATAAATAGTTTTAATTTAAACGGATGGAAAATATCCATTTAAATATTATTATTATTTATTTATTATCACTTGAAGATAGGAATAAGCCGGTTGCATTTTGTTTTCACAAGGAACTGTTTGGGATTGATAAATACATATTTTGATGCGTATTATTTTTATTTTGTATTTTGTCGTAATTTGTGATTGGTAATTTGCCTTTTTTATACATGTTTTGTAATGTTTTTAGAGCGTCACACTTTTCTTATAAAAAAATTGTAATTTGGAAATGGAGATTCCGTTAATAAAGTAAATTGAAATTGAAATGTATTAATTTGAAAATTTTCACGCAAACAATACTTTCCATTGTATTCCACATGGAGAAAGTGAAAAGTAAAACTGTCTTTCCTCTCCATCCAAATCAATTCATTTTATAAACAACCATTCCAATTTGTATATTTTTTTCTGTATGTATTTCTTCTAGATTCCCATTGAGGGGGAAGACGGGGAGTGGGGCCGGGTTTTCCAGGCAGGTGTTTAACAAAAGTTAAGTGAAATTAAATTAGTTCGCGCCGACGAACCTCGGAAGCCTATTTCATTACGGTCCCTGCCCTCTTACATGCAACTTCTTAAGATTTACTCGTTTAATTTTCTCAACCTTTATTAGAAAAGTCTCGCACTTCTCTCCGGCGCCGCAATTTTTTTCTCTCTCTCGCGCGCGCTAACTTATTTATTAAATACATGGGATTGCAACAACAAACAATTCCATCTCGGACTCTTTTATTAACCGAACAAAACCGGACGAATTTAATTAAAATGTATCAATTAAGAAAATAATTAATCAATAGGAATATTTTTTTCATAATTAATTATTAATTTGGAATTTTCAGTTAATTCAATAATTATTTAAATAAAAATACTTGTCCTTTCTCCTACAAGTATTTTTATTTAAATAATTAAAGTCTCTACAATCAACATAAAGAAGATTAATTCAATAATGTTTAAAGTAATTAAATAGAAAAATAAATATACAATTTTATAGAATGTTCCACAAGGTTCTATATTAGGGCCTTTATTGTTTTAATATATACTTTCCAAATCTTTTAAACCCACAACCTAATGAACTATCATCTATTTGCGGACGATATTCTATTATGAAACAGATTTGAAAAGGTATTAACGACAATATAGAAAGAATTATTATGTTTTCGAACAATATGGTCGTAATTTCAAAATTAGACCAAAAGAACTAATCCGGACGAGTTCAAATAAAATCAATCAAGTAAAAATATATATTTTAGTTCCGCAAGGCTCACCACCATCCCTATTATTATATAATAATACACAGCCCTTATGGTCCATCAAGCCAAACTTCTCAGAGGCCTACAAACATTACAGACACTAATAGACTCCCTTGAACTATTCCTATATTTGGTTTGCCAAATATAGGATTAAAAACAATTACTTATTACTTATCGTCGCAAAAATCCTCCTTTCAACATATTTATACACCACACAATTTTTCCTCTTTCTCTTCATATCTAGGAATAACTATCAACCAAAAAATAATTTTCAGAAAACTTAAAATAACCACCAGAGCTAAACTTTTTAGATGTATCACCTACAAAAAGCTAGGAATTTCCACAGAAAAATGCATCTGAAATATATAGGATGATTTTAAAGTAGCTAACGAGAAAACAAAATATATTATTTTTATTATTTAATTAATTTTTTCATTTTTTTTTAAATTTAATCTAACTTTTTTGTTGTATTTTCCAATTTAAGGCATGATTTAACTTAAAAAAATCAAAATCAATACCCTGCGTAACTTCTTTGTTGTAATATTTACCTGTAACATTGTTATTTCCAGGAAGTTAATCTCGAGCACAATTCCAGCTCGCCGAGGTGGGCCGTCCCCCCACCTCTTTTAATTAGTGTTTGAATTATAATTTGATTATTAAAAATTTAAAGTCTCGAATGTTAATTAAATTGCGTACAGAAAGAAAGGCTAATGAAATGTCAGGACTCGAGAGATTGTGATTAATTGTAAGATAGTCCGTGGGGCCGCAGACGGAGAAGGAAGCACAATGGGCCGGAAGCGCGGAGAAGGAGAGAGAGTGAGTGAGAGCGGACAGGGCGAGGGGGTGGTTCGGGGGTGCGGGGCCTCTTTCTGATTAAACTTCCTCGCCCCGGAATTTCAGGGGCCGATGCGCCGAAATGACCAATATAAACTTTAAAGTGGGGGAGAGAGGAAAAATAACGGCGCGGCCACCTTTTAAAATTTTAATTGGGGCGCGGCGCCCGCCCTGATTTCGCCATAAAATATTCACGCAGAGGGAGGAAAAAAAACGAGGAGCGAATGAAAGGAGGCGACAGCGTATTGTCACACGGTTTTAATTATAATCTAATTTTTATTCATTTCCAATTAAGTAATTTTATTCAGGACAAAAAAATGTTTTTTTTTATTTTTATTTTCCAGAGAGCGGAAAAAATATTTGAACAAACTATCTTAACGTAGGTCGTCCATTGCTTACAACTTGCGGTAGAGTCGTTGAGCCTACAACTGGGCGATTTCTCTCGCAACAATGAGTCGCGTCGCCCAGTTTTATACTCAAAGATCATTCTGTATATTGCATGATCTGACACTAAGAACCAGAATTTCATGGTCTAAAGTTCTAAAATCCATAAAAAAGACAGATAGTCAATTTCGCTCTCATTAATTACTTGATGAAACATGTTTAACATATTGATAATTAAATAAAACCTATAACCACCAGAGCTAAGCATTTTAGTTGTCTCACATATAAAAGCTAGGAATTCCCACGCAAAAATTCATCATATATATAGGATGATATGTACACAATTGCCACTTGGTTTGTTTCACCAATATTTATTATTCTCTCCGACTAGTTTGACATATCGTCATTCTAAAGGAATAAAAGAAAAAAATAGCAGTGAAATAAACCAAGTGACTACTATTTTTTTGTCATTATTGGCAACGTAGTGTTTCATACAGACTCTTCTACTCAGCAGTTAGCATTAAAATTAAATTCAATTTTTAATAACATTACTAACTTTAAGGATTGTCATATATTTAAAACATTCTGTAGAATTAATTGAAAAGCTTAAAAACTTATCTTTAGAACAAAACTGTAGATTCCAATCATTTGACCTTTTATACATGTTCGTAAAATTGCAAAAATTCGATTGCGTCAACAAAATTTTAAACTTCTTATATAATAGAAACCCTATAATTAAATCAGATTTTCTCTCATCACTTAATCTTATTCTAAAATACATTTATTTTATAATTAACAATCCCCGTTGTGTCATTTGTTAGTCAAAAATTTACAAATAACCTCGTCAAAATAATAAAATTTGGTATTTCACAAATTTTGGTACGTAAATGACATTTTAGTATTTTTCGAGGAACTAAGAGACAATTCAAATTTTTCCTTGGTTTCCCCAAGTCAATACATACGTCAATATTCATTTCTTTAACTTAGATATCACAAAAAGTAATTATAAATACATTAAATAAAAATGATTTGAAAATAATTAATAAATTATTTCTACATTTGGCTCTGCGACATTACGTTAGTACCTTAACTAAATGTATATTAAAACAACTACTTCTTGGACAAGTACCCCACCAGATATTGAATTACAAATGAACAGGCAATATTTTTTTGAAGTAATATAAGATAGCTGGCTGAAAGGTTTCCGGCCGATAGCCAAATCTTAAAGAACATTTATTTAAAGTTTAAATAAATTATTAAAAATGTTAAAAAAAGTTAAACCATACAAGGAATAAAGATGTAAAATAAGATGGTCTTATATTAAGTAATCAGACACGTGTTTCAGGATCTATGCCTCGTCAGTGAAGCTCTGCCTTACATAATTTAAAGATGTTAAATTAAATTAACTAAATTAAATCAATTAAATTAAAGTAAATCAATCTATTGTAATTATAAATTTTTAGTACGCATAAAAATAATCTACATCGATTCTGTTATATTTTTAAATAAAGAATACTTTATTAAAATTATTTTTTCCTTTCAATATCTTAGGTGAGATTCTTCCTTCAGGTACATAAATGATGTGCATTACAGAAAAATAATATTCTCTGAGAGTTCAAGCCCTCTTACTTATTTTTATTGAATTACATTTTCTTTCTTTCGCTTGCTTTTCTGACAATAATTAGTTTCAATAATCACATATCTGTTGTCCTTTCTTCTGTTTTTATTTTTTTGTAATACATTTCTTGTATGGTGTAATCTTTTACGCAAAATGGAAGCGTTATTTTCGTAACCCTAATACCAAAATTCTTTCTCCGAATCTAATCTTTTTAATTTTAATTGGATGCGAAAAACAACTAATGATTCATAAAATAGTTTCGGCATAAAAGGAAATCTGCCAAGTAATCATTATCAGCTGTTCTGAGTTGGTAACACTAAAATTAAGTTGGTATGCCTGATCGATTTGCTGGTATGATTTATTCTATATTCAGGTTTTTATTGCCTACTCCGGATTTGATCATAAAGGGAAGCATAATTGAACGATGGGAAATATATTTAAATAAAATAAAAAGGGCGCGTTCAGTTCTAAGAGTTGCCATGATAATTCGGTACACTAATAATAAGAGTGATACCTCTACCAACAAACAACACACCTTTTTTTCCTTTAAATCCTAAAATAACACACATAATTAAACACCATCGCATACGAATATATATGAATAAGTACACAATGACGAGGACAAAATGAAAGGCCTTTGGTCGATAGCAATTTCGCAATATCACAACTTAAGTGTATAATAAGAATTATTAAAATAATTCAGTAATAAATAATGAATTTCTGATACCTAGCGTCTCAACCATCATACGAATTTCAACCAAACTCAATTGCACATTAATAATGTCGTTATAACGTATAACAAATTCAACATATAATTATTAGAAAATGTCATTGTTTTATAACAGCACATGTAGTTATGAATATTTTCTTAAAATATAAAAAAAACACATAATCGTAAACAGCTAGTTAAAAATATGAAATAATTTGTTTATACATAGTACCCTTTCGGTTTTTCGGAAACATAATTATTTAAAAATCAGCTTTCCATTATCACAACATTGAAACTTCATTTTTGATAATAGCAAGTTGAATTTGCCGAAACTGCGGTCACAAGTGAAAATAAAGTGTTATAGAAAGTTTTCATTAATATTTAAATATGTATAAGGAAATAGGACGGCCCACAATAGAAAATTGTTAGTTATGATTTTTTGGAAATATACATAACTGCCTGTTAGGGCATTACAAATAAAAACTGTGCTTTTATTAATAAACATATGATGAAATTAATCTATAGTTATACGGTTATAACGCTATTATTACATGCACAATCAAGTGTGGTTAAAATTTGCATTATGGTGGATGCGCCGGGTACCAAAAATTCGTGTTCAATATTTCGTCGGTACTTTGATTTATATAACGTAAATAAGAAAAAATCAAATATCCACTAAACTAACTAATTGTCGGGAAAATTCTGTGACGGGCATTCATTACATAAAAGAGAAAAACAAACAAATATCCAGTAAAACAGCTACTTCTCAGGAAAATCTTGTGACGGACATAATTGCACGATAAATCCTTGTGCAATTTTTGATTCGAGAATATTTAATGTGAAGAACAAAACGTTATGTAACATGATGTTTTAAATATATATGTTTGAAATACTCACTAAGATTATTTATTATAAAGCATGGAACCATTTCGCGGGATTGGCTGAAACTTTTAAATCAAAAGCACACATAAACACCAAAAAGCTGTAACCTTTGAAAACAACCACCGTCATTGTCATAAATACAAGTGAAAAATCCCTCCTCGCCGTAATCGCTGTTGTTGTTGCTGTTATTATGCAAGCAAAACCACCGAACACCATCGGAATATTAACGAGAACATAAAGGATATTTAAGAAAGGATAATTCCGAGCGCGCGGAGAGAGAGATTAAGGCCGTGGGGGAATTTTCGAAAGGGGAAATAATAAGAGGAAGATATACCACACCTGTTGAATTGAGAGAAGCGGTCTCGCAATGAGAGCCGAGTGGGGGGAACGTCTGCAAAGTTGAACATTAGTTATGCAGATCGTATTCGTTACCGTGCTATTATCATTAAAGAAAAGGCGCCTCGAGTGTCCTCCTCTCTTATTATTGTTATTATTAAATTCGCGCTGTTTTGCATACGGGGTCAGTTTACCGGCATATATCATTTCCCTTGATTAAAAGTAAAAACCACGAAGCGCTTTCCGCGTCCGCGCGCACTTGATGAGCTTTCGCCTTTTATGCGCATAACTCGCGTGTGTGTGTGTGTTATCGTGACAACATTTATAGCGGACCTTATTAAACAGATAATATATAATGATAGCCCTGTCAGTGCAATTTCTGGGCGGTAATTTTCGCTCGGCGGGCATTAATTCTGTATTATGTATTCGAGACCGCGCGCGGTCGTAAAATTCTGACAAATCCGGTGTGGATGCAATCATCTCCGAACGCATTAAATTGCACACACCTCGCTGTTTAGGTTTCCATTTTCCTTATTATTGTCGCATTAAACATGTCCGCGCGCAAACACACCTGCGACAGTTATCTTATTAATTCGCGCGATTTAATGTAGTGCTTTAGATGCAAATTTTCCCAACGGTTCGATTTTCTGCAGGAAATAATCGAGCCAGCCAAGATGTCGCGTTTCCACTTTTATTTATTTTTTAACAATTATCTGAACAACTCAATTTATTATTTCAAACAGGAAACTAGATGTACAACGAAATGGTAAAGGATATTAACATTTTTTCTTATGTAATCAGAAAAATCAGGCATAATTAATTGCAACGAATGCCAAATGGATATACATAGAATATAGAAAGTTAGCAACCAGGTATACCATATAAAAACAAAATCCAAATAAGCCAGCCCTAGCACAATACTACAAGTATAGGGCATACTTTTTCCATTAACAATTGTAATATACTGAAAATATCCGCGAAATCAAAATTAAATATGTTGGAAGTAATCTAAATGAAAAAAAAAAAGATCAATTTCGACCTAACACTATTAAACAATCCCTTGTTAGATTTCATCCTCACAATCAGACCAGATCCACACACCTGAGACCTACATTAGGTTTTTCCTATAATCTCTTTATCCCTACCCTCCCGACTATCATCTAGATATAAATACGCCGCATTATAAACAAACTAGTCATGAAGCTATTGATAATGAGTGCGTAGCACCAGAAATGTACATCTGGCGAAATACAATTTTAAAGTGAAGAAATTGTTTAATTTTTTAGAGGTTATTATTATATTCTCTACACTTTTTGAAAATATGTTTTTTTTTCAAGAGTGTAGTATTTTTCTCTATTTATAGTACAAATTGATGGAGTTAGCGATTTTTCTGCTATATGAAAAGTTCAATATTTAAAACATTTCATTGTAAATATTTACAACATTGAATTTAAAACGCCGTAACTACTAATAATACAAACGGCTTGTACAATTTGATCCAATCATCTCTCTTATTACTTATGATTACATACGTTAGAGACCTTCGAGCTATCACCGAATGAAGATATTAACCTCCTCGTGCTTCGAGCGTTGTTTTGATTGCAATCTTTATGAATAGAGCAAATTTAATACGCGTGATTATTCAAATGAACGATGATGGGAAAATGGAAATACATGGAAATCATGGTATGGACTTACATTCAGATTTTTTTAAATGAAAGGAATTACATAATAAATAATTCTCGCCGTTTTATTAAAAATGGGGATGATTGTTTATTTTATGGAAAATTTCAGCCGAATAATAATCGTTACACTAACATACTTCGGCAAAATCAGCTATAAATTAAAACAGCAATAGAATAATATAATAAAAAAGTAGTGTTTATGATAGAGGATAAATTAGCAGAAGAAACATACAAAAATAATAAAACCTTATCAAATTACTCTGAGAGAAAACAATTTCCATCGACATTAAAAAAATAAGTAAAATAAATTCATCTTGCACGAAGAAAAATATATAAAAAAAAATAACATTTCACTTTGTGATACATGTTACTAAGGAAAAAATTGTAAATTAAAACACAATTAATTAAATATGTTTCACCACGGGTTAAGTGAGAAATTAATTAAAAAAAAACACAATTAACTTATGGCACGAACTCACTGTAGGCGCGTAGATAGAAATAATTTTAGGGGGTGGGGTTGGATTTTATAGCTTCTTACTGTTAATAAAACACGTTGGATTTCCCCCACATCCTCAATTTGCAATCTCCAACTAATATCATTATCGATACCTAGCCGCGTAACTCCCCCCGAATGCATTTCCACGAGAAATTCATTCGTCTCGGTGTATTTCCAGCGCGCCAACTTTTTCCCGCCGGCTCCTAACAACCCGACTTTGAAATATCCCGGCTCTATTAACATACCTACTGCGATCTCTATCCTGATGGCCCGGATTGCGGGGACTCGTAAAACTCCCCGTGTGTTTCTTTTTCCGCTCGCGGATTCCCAACGAAGGGACCCCAAAGTGCCTCCCTAAGTGAGGCGGCAGTTAAAATGATAATCGACTTTTGGATTCGGCAGTTGCGAAGGAAAAAAAAAAAAAGATGGAATAAAAGTAAACTGGCATTTATAGAACCAACAGATTTAGAGAGGTGAATGAAAAGTTTGGAAGATTTAGATGGAAATGTATTGGAAATGTGCACGGAATTTATTAATAATGAACTCGTATATGATTGAGTTATTTAAATTCAATATTTCAATACTTGAATTCAATTTTGAATACACTGTACTATTCTGAGTAGATACATTTAATTGTTGTTCAATTTTACAATTTCTTTTGAAGTAGAAATATCTTAATGAATGGGCATAATTAGATTTTTACTCCCAACGAAAGTGAAAAATTGTGCAAAAAAAAATAATGTACCGACTCCGATTAGATAATCATGATCAGGGGTGGATGGGCCATACGAGAGTCCGGGAAATTTCTCGATGGGTTGTTGGCTAGATTGTGAGCAGATAGGTGGATAAACTTTTTGTTAGGATGACACTATATACATAATATTTCTCGGGCCGCTACTATGCTGCCCATCTGCCCCTAATCATGATTGACTCTAATCAGAGGATTTCGGTTCCACTGAACGTCGATTAACTAATTGGAGTCCCCTGAGTAACAATATAAATTGTACGCATTTTCAAGAGATTTTAATTCAATTTATGGGGATTTTTGGTTCTTCAAATAAAGACAGTGGAAATAAATATGTTTGTAAACTACCCTAAATGTACAGCCAGTTAAGAATTTGCCGTTAATTTACTAGAATTTACATTTGGGTTATTTTTTACAGGGTCGACAAATTTAATTTGAATTAAAAAAACAGTTTTAACAAATTGTGTAATCGAACACATTGTTACATGGTTTTTGTGAGTTTTATGTGAGAAATAAAAGAGGACGCAACCACAAGCGAAATAAATAGTGATGACTTAAATATTATTAAATTAGTGAGTTTTAGTAAATATTATTATTATGAGAAAGATTAATAATGTTACGTTATAAAATAACATTATTAATGTTTCCCGTAGCAATTGATTCTTGTATTTTTATTATTATTTCAATTCCCAACACAAAATGCATTAATTAATTGTTGCAATTTGTGTTTACAACATTGATGCGTAGACGTTCCCCGTTGTATGATGATGCGCCTGTCGAATACATCATTATCAAGCGCTAACGAACGGGACGGACAGATTGACAGTAATTGAATTTGCAGTCAAAGTTTACATTATGATAAATGACAATTTACAGCGTGATCGTGAATTATTAGATCTCTATAACTTGTATGCTGAGCCATTAAACTATTAATTAATCGGACCTCTCTCTCTGGCGCTGCTGAAGCAGGCGGCGGCTCTCTTAGTCATCCGTTATTAATAACGCGTCCCACCACCGCAGATTGATCCATTATCATTAGTACAGAGTGTGTACGCAATGTCCACCAATACACCGACAATAACACAGGATGGGTGCGGGTTGGTTGTTTGTAAAACGAGTGGATTGTTTGGGGTTGCTTAATTAAAAAAAAAACGGCTGTGGTCAATTCAATTGAAATACAAGGAAATAATAAAAAAAATGATGTAATATATTTTTTTTTTTGGATATTGATATCACATAACTATAATTACTACAAGAGTGTTAACTTCTAATACTCCTCATTCATAAAGCATGGTTTATGAACATTAAACGTGAGTGTATATAGAGAAAAATGAAATATTCTTGTATATGTATGAATTTATTCAGGACTAATGCTTACAATATACATACAATATAAAACTAGTATATAATATCATTCAGTACATACTAGTCTTGAACTGGCTATCGACCAGAGGATGTGGCAGAAATCTTCATATATTTAATCATGTTTCACCAAGTGAATAATGAGAATGTAGTAAATATGAAATATTCTTGTTTATTCATCAGGGGATGATGACATAAATCAGGAAGAACATATTTTTTTATGTCATCATTATCTGGTAATAACATACAAGAGGAAGAATATTACGCCTTTCTCTATGAGACAAAACTCTCAACCCAGTTATGATAACAATTATCGGTATATCCTTAAATCTTTACCTAATGTGAATATTATTGAGTAATGATTTAAAGATGGAATGTGAATGCCATTGGGTACAGATTTAGGGATGGAACGGGAAGTGTTATCACAACTGAGTGAAGTATTTTTTCCTTTTTGGAGAAGGAAGTATAATCCAAATATTTAATTTTATATAAAAATCTGAATCCTTCTCTCAAGAATGGAGATAATTACAAATATACAAGGAAGCGAATAATTAGCTGTCTCTGGTTATTATCAGAATTATACCTCCAATTATTATCCAGTTACCCTCCTTCCAGTACTCAGTACTTGGAAAAATATTTGAAACAAATCCTTAAACACAAACTCTTAAGCGTATTTATTTAAATAATTAAAGTCTCCACAACAAAAATAAAGAAGATTACTCATATCCTATATTTCTTGATTCATTCTACCCTACTAATGTGGTTTCCAAGAAAGAAAAAAATCCAAGACCCATTCTTTCACAATCCTCACTTCAAATTCTAAAGAAAGAAAATAAAACTCGATTCTTTTATTTTCTTTCTTTAGATTAGAATTCCTCGATATTCAGAAAGTCTCTGACTGGGCTTTTTGTTCAAGTATCATGCACTTTAAATTCCTAATTATCTCCTAAATCACATTGATAGCTTCCTCAAAAAACAGAATCCTTAACGTTCGAATACGAAATACGAGAGTATTTCGAATTTAGACGTTAAGGATTCCTAATCCTTTTCATCTTAACAAGTCGCAAGGTTTTCCCCTATCATCTCTTCTATACAATACTCATGCCAATGATATTTAAAATCCAAATTTTCAGTTTTTGATCTGTAGCGTATCGCTCGGGATGATGGAAGACAGGAGATTCTTCTAGAGGTGAACAATAACAAACAACAGGAGAGCACAAAAGTTGGAATAAGAGAAAACATCATAAGAACACGGAGACTCGAATAAAAATGAACTTGGCGGCCAAAAAATTAGTTGGCAAACCCGTGAAACGAAAAGCAAAAAAAAAAACAATTTAAAAATAATAATAAAATAACGAATAATCACATACAACCATGGACTCTGGGACGAGAATTTACTCTATAAAGAATAACCACTTTATCCCGCAAAAGGTAACATTCTTAACATCAAAAAAAAAAAGAGGAAAGTTCTTTTGATGTGCAAAATGAAATAATTATTCAAAATATCCATTTAAGAAAAAGGATAATTGGAAAGATAGCACAAAGCGCCATCTGTTACCTAATTTATATGAGGTATCGTCAATAATTTTCATAGCATTTTATTTAATCAGAATACAATATTCGTTTTTTACCTTCATGAAGGCATTGCCTATGGAACACACTATTCTAATGTGATGCGAAAGACCGAAGTGGCAATCTCCAATTATCCATAAGCTAGATGAATGGTAGTTAAACATTTTATTAAAGAATCTTTAACTACCATTCATCTAGCTTATGGATAATTGGAGATTGCCACTTCGGTCTTTCGCATCTCATCAGAATAGTGTGTTCCATAGGCAATGCCTTGATGAAGGTAAAGTAGTTGAAATCTTGTAAAGCCTGATTATTGTTTCCATGTTGCCCTTGTAATTATGCAAATAAGCTAGCTTTGGTATTCTACAACCCTCCACATGGACCATTCCATTGTTTCTCAAAGAAACCTTCAGGATCTAAGATCACCTGATCTAAAATATTTCTGATACAATAGAAGGGGTGGTCAGTCTATATTAAGATACTTTAGTGAGGTGTTTTAGATTTTCTGGTAGGCGTTTTCGAAGAACCGCACATGGAAAACTTCGAGGAAGTTTTATTTGTTAATTTATTTTTTACATTTGGTATTTCACCTTTGTATTTGTATTTCTGCTAACGTTTTTCCAACATTTGAAAAATATGCAGTGAGAAGTCCTCTGATCGCCCTTGTACTTTATATGTAAATACATTTTTATTCAGACAATAGATAACACAAAACAACATAACATAAATAATTACAATACATGTAAGTGTCAGTCTGTCTGGGATATTGAGTTAGATCTTTCTGCCCTCTGATGAATTTATGATGAAGTCAAAGAAAAAAATCTAGTTAGCCAAACTATCCTGAAGATTCGCACAAATGAATTGATAGGAGAATGTATTTAGAAAGGATATTAGGGTTACGGGGAATACAAATAGCTCAGTGAGCTTGTCGCTCTTGAACCGTGAAGCGGGGTGAGGCAAGTAGCTTACAATATTAATAGTTTGAAAAATACACTTGATTTGTTTTTCAAACTATTAATATTGTGATCATGTTTCATCAAGTGATTAATGAGAACCAAATCAAAGATTCAAGTAGCTTAGTTCACTAAAATGAGCAATTTCGCCCATCTCTATTTTAAACCCCCTAATTTTAAATTACTTTCAAAAGAAAGAAAATAAAAATCGGCAAACATTTTCCTTGATATTTGGAAAGTCTTTACTGGGTAAAATGGTTACAATAGTGGAGTGGAAACAAAAGATATATAGATATTGCTTTTAACTTTATACCAAAAATGTTTCGCTATTTCTATAGTTTCATTTTAAGGTAGTCTTATTTTGAAATAATTTGAAAATCGATAAAAAAGGGGGAATATTTATGATCGATTGGCCACAGCGGATGAGAATGACATTTGTAGAATTGATGGTATCGGAAATAATTACGATTTCAATTTCGTCGTCGCGCTCCACTTAAAATGTTAATGGTTTATTTTGGTTTATTTAGCGGCGGCAAATCCTAAATATCGCGCGCCGTGCGAGTGTCTACACAGGCAATAACAGGCAAAATGGCATTCACGGATAGGCAAGTGTGTGCTTGCAGGGGGGTTATAGGGTGAGGAGGAAAGTCCAATCGCGACTATCAATTTCAACCCCGTCTCGCTCCGCTTCGCCTCGCCTCGCGTACATATGTGTAGGTTATTTGATTTTCCGTGATATTTATGATTTCGCGCGCGTCTGACTGCTAAATCCATCGGGTCCGCTGTCAGATGGCCGGTCTCTCGCCTCCCGCCTATCTATAATACACGTACGAATAGGAAATCACCCCCTCGAACACATCGAAAACACTTGGATCCGATAAAAGTTGTATAAATTCGCAGGGGCGGGTGGGTGTGGGAGAGGTGATAAATCTCCCGCTTAAGGATATTGTTTGAGGCACGTGACACATTTAGGCCGCTGGATGGGCCCTGTCTTTGATAGTAAGAACACTCGAAATGTTCGGATTCAACAGCCCATTTCGGGAGGGCGGGTGACAATTCCGGGATACATTTTTTATGCGAGTAATTCCACGGGCCGATACTTTCATCTTTGATTTTTATGGCCGCCTCATCCCCTCTCCCTCCATCCCACATCCTCAAGAACGAAGACACCAAAGGGAGAGTGGAAAAAAAAAACAACCCCAATTTCAATCCGACGGAAATCCTTTTTCGGAATTGTTCTAGCATAAAGCATAAAACGTTATGCACGCGAATAACACAACGCAAGCGCACGTAAATTGTTCACAAAGAGTTTTTCGGAGTTAAAACTGCTAAGAATGTAACATTGTATGTTGCAGGTACTTTACAAGTAATAAATGAGAATAACCAAGCATGCGAGCCATGCGAGTGTGTGCCCCATTTCGCTATAAAAGTCAACGAGTAATATAAAATTCTAATATAAACGGCCGGATACAATCTGAAAATACATTGTGGCATGATGGCGGGAGAGGGTAAAGGTAATCGATGCGGTAGTTTATGCAAAGTGCTGTGCGGCCACGGCTGACGCTCTCTCGCCACCCCAGACTCAACCACTAAAACTAATATGCCTCGCGAAATAACGGTACAAACAACAACGAAAAAATACCATTTAAAAAA
Source organism: Philonthus spinipes (assembly GCA_963082785.1). Classification (NCBI taxonomy): domain Eukaryota; kingdom Metazoa; phylum Arthropoda; class Insecta; order Coleoptera; family Staphylinidae; genus Philonthus; species Philonthus spinipes. The sequence continues at coordinate 23,729,152 of OY720304.1, read as the reverse complement.
GATTTAATTTTTATAAACACGGGGCGTTTTTTTTTAACATAAATGGTTTGAATCACATTTAACCAGTTTAAAGGTGGAATGGAATTTACATATAACATGTAATTAAGGAGAGAAAACAAAGAAGGAACTGAACGTTCTTTAAAGATATTAAGCTAACTTATCAAAAAATTATTCAATATTATTTTTTTTATTGAATTTTAAAGTGATTTAGTTTACAAGATATGGAATGTATCATCATATAATATTAATAGTTAAATATGTTTAATTAATTTCTCACTTATCCCGCGGTGAAACATTTTTGAATTAATTCAGGATGATTTAATTTAAATTAAAACACTTGGTTTGTTTCTCTTATTCATATTTTCTCCAACCAGTTACATTCCTCCCTGATGATGACCAATGGTCGAAACTAGTTGGAGAAAATATAAATAAGTGAAACAAACCAAGTGTTTTAATTTCAATTAAATAATCCTGAACTAATAGTTAAAATTGATTAATTCTAGCACATTGTATTACATATAACACATCCAGAAATTGTTATTTAAATAAAATAATTATAATCATAATAAATTAAAAACGACGCAAGCGCCATCTTTTGCCTAATTTCATCTGGCATTGCACATGGAATATACTAGTCTGATGAGGTTCGAAAAACCGAAATGGCCATTACTAGTTATCCACGCGATTGATGAATGGTGGATGAACATTTTATTAAATAAATTAATTATAATTGAAACATTATATTGTTACGAAACCGGGATTAATCAGTCTCAGAAATAAGTAAAATAATGTCTATTTATTTAGAGTACACTTAACGCATTTATTAACACCACACTGTAACTATTTATTTCTGACTAGATGTTGAGTACTCGGACGTTCGTGATAGACTGCCCGCCTCGCCGCTAGCGCGCGCTTATATAGGATGCTTGTCACTCGAAATTTCCAGAACTTTCCATGTCGCGCGGAATATTCCAGAGTGTTCTTTTTAGTTGCCTTTTTCACTTACAAAATATACAAGTATCTTTATTGAGAACATAACAAATATTACAATACTATATTCTTCTTCAATATCAATTGATATTAGAAGCAAAGCAACAAGTTAGTCAATAATGAAACGGTGCAAGAAATATTATTTGCCAGAGAAGTAGTTGTTTCGATGGATTTTTTAAAAGCTTACATTATGTAACTCAAAAAGTTTCAGTAGCTAAAGAGAAGGTAATTAATTATTCAAATTGTGTAAATTAATTATTTACAAATTTGTTTGTAATTAATTTAAGTTTACAGTATTTTATTTGTTTTCGATATCTTCACGTAACTCGCTTGTAACTATAATCATAATAAAATTAATATATAAACTGCTGTGATCAATCAAACAAAGTCCGTAGCACAAAACATAATATGTGTGGCTATCACAGACAATGGCTGCGGTATAGATTCCGGGAATATAATGCACGGCGCATTCCGCGGATTGTCAGTTCAGATGGAGTGCGGTCGTGTTCACCTCTGGGTAAAATTACTTTATTATCTCTTTTGCATAAAACGGCGAGGTTAAGTACTGACCGCCGACTGTTATGAAAATATCCGCATAAATAATGTATGAACGTTTCAGTATGTGTGTATTTTGCGGTGATGCAGAATGGCCGACGTTACAACCGTTGCTTTCTGTCTACGTTCCGCGTGTAACATTATATCTTCGGGGCCGAGCCGCCCCGGAGATTTTGATAAATAATATGTACGTTTTCGCACAAGCGCGAGGAATTTCTTCGGGTACATAGAAATCGCACGGGTTTCAACAACTAGAATGGATTTCCACAGAATATTTGATAAAGAAATTCTTACTTCTATTTTGATATATTTATTAATGAGTTTCTTATAAGAAAAATAACTAATCGTATTTGTGATTTTAATTAATCCATGTTCTCTATCAATTAAACCATCATTAACTTAGCTGTAATTTTTTACAGCCATAAATTTGATAACAAAATACGTCCTTTCAGTATAAAACTGAATAAATCAATATTTGCACTTGAATGAAATCCCACTTTACCTTCCTCGCTTCAAAACAAACAGATTACACTTAATTATAACATATTTTTCACTTGAAATAAAAAAAATCAATCAAATCTTCAAATTGTCTGCCGTTCATGTAAATATATTCATAAACACAGTTTACACACAATTAAGACAGATTTCTATTTTTTTTTTTTTGAGAAAAATGGTTGATTATCAAAAAATGCGATTTAGATGAACTTTAGTTCGCAGGTTTTCCACGAAAGAAAATATTCTATTCCTGTTTTTTTTCCTGCATTTCAGAATGAACGTGTGGTTTATAAGATATATATATATATAATCTAAAATCCCCATCTACCATAATGGTGGTGTAGGGGTTGGTATATAAGATACTTTTTATTAAACTTAGAATGATACAAACAAAATTTTAATGTACACGTCCATTTAGATATTGGCGCCACACAAATCCACCCAAACCAATACAATGAAGACCACCTAATACAGAATTAGCGTGCAAACGCAATCCAAATATTGTTGTAATGAAATTAATTTCGCGAGTGCACACATCACATCTGACCAAACATTGATCCAATCAATTCCATCATTACCTCTAAATCAATCCGCGAGGGGCGGAGAGGGTGGCAAGCGTGGCGCTTTCTAACGTTGTTGTTTCCCCGGATCTCGGGACACCTGCAACTGTTGTCGAATTTATGTAATGCAATAACGCGTCGATCTGCGGTCCGATTAAAATGGACCATAATGGCGGCGGCAGATCGCCCGGAATTAATCCGGGAATTCCGGAACGATAGCTGCCGCGCGCTTTCGCGAAACGCACAATTTCATATTGGCGTTACTGTTTTTGGATATTAATGCGTGATGATAATTTATTGTTTGTTGTTTATTGACGTTTGTGAATAGAATTTCTCACAGATTTATTGTATTTTACATATATATAAATTGGAATATTACAAAATTTGATTATATTTTAATACTTTAACCTTTTCATTGGTGCACCATTTTTTATATTGTATTCATTGGTAATTGAAGCGTTGAATTTTGGTGAAGAAAAACACTTGTTATGTTCCATGGTTTACTTTCAGTGCTTTAACATGTGTTTCGATTTTTACATTTCATAATCAAAGTATAAGTTCCGTTAAGCGATGTTGGGCTTAGGTTGCCGGGTCCAAGATACGACGTTTCAACGAATAATACTTTATTTACAAAGCTATATACATCTTTTCGGTAGGATCCGTGTCGTTAGCTCGAAAATTCACGCACACATGGAAACGGTCCCTATCCCCACCATAAAACGAACTAATAATATTAGGTAGCGTAGTACTGGTCGATCTGTTTTGTCTGAGGGTGAAATTCACCCCCAGACGTCTGTCCGCGTGCGCGTCCGTTTAGTGTCTCGCCACGTGTTTCGCCTTTTGTAGATCATTATCGAGGATTCTTGAATTATTCCATGCATACCCCTTATGATAATTTCAAGAAACCTAACTGAACTAATTCCTTGATAATGATCTGCAAAAGGCGAAACACGCATAAACAAGACATTTAATTTATACATTGATTACGATCTGTAAAGATCGAAACACGAAATTTTGGTGAAAATTAAAAAAACTTCAAATTACCAACATTTTTTACCAAAATGTAGCTAAAGAATAGAAGCATAATTTATGACAATTTGAATAACATTGAATAATGAGTTTTGAGTCTATTCTTTAGCAAAATGTACGAAATGTGTGAAAAGTGAAAAAAAAAAAATGTTTGTGATTTTATATTTGGCATATGATCTAGGTAAATGATTTCTGATGAAAGTATATGGAAAAAGGAAACATTTTGACGAAATTAAAAAATATCTCCAAATGACTTTATTTAGTACCAAAATATAGCTAAAGAATAGACGAATAACTTGTGATCATTTGAATAAGAGTGTATAATTAGTTTTTAGTTAAATCAATATAAAATTTCGTCCATTTTACAAGTCCACATTTACTTGTAAAATGGACGAAATTTTATATTGTTTTTACGATTTAATTTCTGAAGACCACAGCTAATCTAGAAAGATGATTTATGAAGAAAATATATGGAAAAAGAGTTAATTTATTGAAAAAATAAAAAAAAAACTTTAAAAATCCCTCCACAACAATATTTCAATTCATTACAATCTCTAAGCATAGTTAAATTGACATTGACGAATTCAAAAGACAGTTTCACAATGACGATCAACGACGAAATAATTTGCAAAAAGACAATGACAAAAATTATAAGACAGGTAGAAAATCAATGGTTGATAGCCAATTGTCACGTAACCTTAAAATATTTTTATTAATATCATTATTGTCAACTCAAAACAAAACCTTGTCTATAAAGATATATGTTATTAAAAAAATCTTCAAACAACTTCAATTTGTACTTAAATATAGCTAAAAAATGGAAGTATAAGTTACTAGAATTTTAATAAGATTGGGTAGTTAGTTTCGAATTAAACTTCTGTGGCTTTGAAAAGTGGACGAACATTTATCTCGGTTTTTGCATTTTTCTGACGAACACAGGCGATATAAAAAGATGAAAATGTGGCTGGATTCTTCAAAATTCTTTGAAGGCCTACATTACGAATAGATTGATCGAAAATTAATTTCTTAAAATAGCTTAAATATTTATAGTTTATGCATTTATTTTTTTGCTACATTTTGGAATAGTTTGAAGTTATTTGGCGATTTTCGGATTTTCAGTAACTTTTTGAAGGCCCACATTACGAGCAGACTGACTGAAAATTAACTTCTTAAAATAGCTCAATTTTTAATAGTTTATGTTTCCATTCTTTAGCTACAATTTTGTATAATTTGAAGTCACTTGGCGATTTTCAGTCATTTTTTTAAACGCCTGCATAACGAGTAGACTGAACGAAAAATATTTTCTTAAAATTTAGTTATTTTAAGAAATTATTTTTCGTTATTTTTATAGTTTATGCTCTCGTTTTTTAGCTACATTTTGAAATAATTTGAAGTCATTTGGCGATCATTCAAGAATAGTACAATTTTAGTTTTTGAATATCTAAATAAAAATTAATTAAGTAATATAATGAAATGTTATTAAATTTGTTTTTTGTTTAGATTTGTTTAAAGAAAATTTCTCTGTGAGGCGTAATAGGGAATAAATATTCAATATTGAGTAGTTAATAAGTATAAGTATTAACAGGTATATAAAAAATACATAAAATAAATAATCAAAATTACATAATCAAATATATAATTTATCTGTTAATTGGCTGTCGACTAATGATCTTTCCGCCCATTATAATAAAAATAATTACAATGAAATTAAACAAGGAAAATTTCTGGCAATGATCAATGCAACAACAAATATCTATTGTGTAATCCAATGTCCGGCGGGGTAAATGCTCGGGAAGTAGTTGTTTCAATAGATGTTTGTAAAACTTACAGTGTAAGTATTTTTTTGCAGTTGGAAAAAGGGATTGATCGAATTTTATTGATCATTGCCAGAAATGTTCCTTGTTTAATTTCATTGTAATTTAAATAACTGCAAACGTGTGAATCATCTTTGTTTCATTTTATTTAATAAAAATAATTGTTTCCACGAAAAACTTTGAACGAGAATTGAACGATTTACAGCGTATTTTTTTAGCTAAATTGAATATTTAACCACTGTGGACAGTCCTAAAAAAGCGAGCCTCGCTGATGGTGTAATTAAAGCTGGTTATCGCTTGCATAAACGGGTTGGACTTACTGGCGACAACAGTAAAATCGCAGCTAGTATGGATGCCCCAAGCGCTTAATCCAGTGGGAATTGTCAATCCCGTGAAACATGTTTTATTATTAATAATAAAACATTTAATTCTAATATAAATGAATATAATAAGTAAATTCACAATATGTATGAATGCATCAAATTACTGTTAGAATACAATTAATTAAAACTAAACAATATTAGCGCCCGACTAATTTAATATGATTCAATCTTAAGTAAAAAAATATATTTTTTTGTATAAAACAAAATTATTTTCCATTTAACTGCGGTATGGGAATTTATTATAAAGACGGAGATAACACTATGAGAATATTCGTATCCTATACACAAATTATACTGAAAATAAATATTTTATTGTGGGATGAGAGTATATTTAACAGCGAAAACTAATAAAGTGCAGGAAGAAAATATTCTGAACTTTTTTACTTGGCATGTTTTAAATTATTTCAATATATATATATATATATATATATCTTTATTCAGACTATACAGATAATTCCAACAATATAACAATATAAATAATTACTAACATGTAGGTGTTAGTGTGTTAGTCTGTCTGGGCGATTGACCTTGGAGCAGAAGACTAAATAAGAAGAATAAATATCAGAAGAAGTGATATTTATTAAATTATATAACTGTGGCCAAATGAATAAATATATTTTTTCTATTATTGGTAATATTTAATGATTATTGGCTATTATTTGGTAAAAATCCATATTAACTTCAAAAACTAAAAAAAAATGTTTTCTTTTATTTATTTACTTTTGTTTTTTTTTGTTTTAATTTTTAATTTTGCTTCCGTGTTTGTGTAAGACAATCAAAGTGATAGGATTAAATTATCGATCTCTCGAGTATGGGAGAGCGTTGGTAATTAAGGGAGGTGGTTGAGTGATGTGCTTATTAAAATTTCGGTGAAATTAATTAGCAGTTTTAATTAGATTTCCGAATGGGGGGCATCTTGAATAGATTAGTTATGAAAAGGTGTGTGCGGGCGCGGGGAAAGTTCCGTGTTGTTCGCCTCTCCCCAAAGAAGAAAACGTCATTCTTCCAACTTTCCGTTCCTCGTCCGCGCCTTTTTTTCTTCTTCCTCCTCTCAACCCCATCCACCGAATGGAAAGTTAGTTTCATTGTAGTAAGTAATTATTTCGAAGCTCCCCAACCCCCATCCTCCCTCATCCTCCCGTCAGCAATCAGAAGTGTACGCAATCTCGTCCCAGCGCAATTAGCAGAGTTCCTTATTAATTAATGCAAGCCGCTTACAGACAGTTTACTTAAGATTCGGCCGGATATGAGATCAGGGCGCTCTCGGGGTTCCGTGGGTAACGTAATCAAGCTCGCCCCAGCAAGATAATTATTTCGATAAATTTAATATGATCCATGCAAGCACGTAGGTGGTTACCTTAATTGTTATTGTTAATTTCCTGCCCGGGTAATGTGTATTTGCCTAGCTGCTTGATTAGAGCGCCCGGTTAATATTTGATCGGCCCATAAATCCCCCCACCTCCCTCCAGCACACAACCACTCCATCCCGGCTTTAAACTACATTATGCAGGAACCACCCTTTACAATCTGCACCACCCTACAGATCCTCCCGAATGCTTTAAATAAATATAGATATGTATATATTTTACATTATAATTAATTTTAAGAAAATCGATTAGGTACAAATTAAATTCAAAATAATTATATTTAGCTTGGTCTAACTTCATTCATTCATTCATTCCTTGAAGAAATAAAATTGATATTAAATAAGTTTGATAATTTGTGCATCAAGAATAGTCGTTTTTTAAAACTAAATATAGTTGTATAAATTATTATTACAGATTGAAAATTAAATTAATTTAATAACAAAATTGTTTATAAAAATTAATAACATTTGGATTGAATATTCATTTTTTTTTAATCCATACACGTATAAATATCCAAATTATGATAAATATTCATTATATACACGATACAAGCTATCGAGGAAAGCTGTACGTACGCGTTCATTGCAAATTAAAATATTAATTGAAAAATTACTACGAAAAACGAATTTAATTTAATTAAAAACATTTACATATCCGGATAATTCCCCGTGTTCCGTTTAATTATGGCGCCCTTTTAAAAATTAATAAACACACATTACGCGCGAGTTTTTCGCGCAAAATTGCGAATCTGCTTAATTAAATCGTTAATATTTCATGCCGGCAATATAATTTACGAAATTAAATCAATTTAATAATGCCAATTAATATTTATTCAGAGCCCGCCGAAATCCTGCACAGTCAATACATGAATATCGTAAATAATAACTGAAACAAATAATTAAATCATCTGAAAAAGTGAATTAAAAATATACAGATTTTTATATAAGCTTTTTTATATACTTTTTGTATAAAATTTATATTACAAGGTCTTGAAAATTATGTAATCGGTTTGATTGTTATACTCTTCATTTTTTTTATTTGTGTGTTATTTGGGAACAATGACGAACTTATAGCAGCTAATAATAATAATAATATTAATAATAACATTTATTTCCAAACAGATAAAATAGCTTTATTATTTTATGTTCTTATATATTTTTTTCCTGTAATAGGGTATTCTGCTATTACAGGAAAAAAAGTATATAAGAACATAAAATAATAAAGCTATTTTGCGAAAAAAAAAAAAAAAAAAAACAATGGATATTTCTATACTGGATTAAAGATGTTATTGAAGCGGTATTATACCTGTATTCAAAAGCAGGGGAACTATGTTAAAAAATAAAATATCGTTTTTCCTCTAATTTTTTATTTTCATGCTTGGTCCGGGCATATAAAAACGACCCCTCGCATCTCCAAATAGTTTCGACTTATCCTTATTTTAAAGTAGTAATAAAAAGTAGCAGTGAAACAATCACAAACATTTTTATACATACAGTGCATTAAAAAAGGTAATTTTGTATCGGCATTTATTTATGGGACACCCTGTATATACAATTTTTAGTGAAAAAGATGTGCAATTGAAAATACTAATCTACCTGTCCGAACGTATTTCTCAAAAATAATCACGAGCAATTTAAATGAATTTAAAGAGAGCAATACTATTATAAGCATATATATAATATTGACCATAAGTCTTTCTGTCCTTTTGTTTGTTTTGAAGGATAATTCTACTAGAGGACTGGCTTTAATTCAGTAAGCTGATCAAATATTGTTAGGGGTGGAATTCAAATCTAGTTGAAATATTATGGTTCATGGGAATGTGCATTTTTGAAATTATTTTCGGCATAACCATATTTTCCTAGAAGAAAACGAATCCTTTCATCGATAGGAGTAATTTTAGTGGTGTTATAGATTAGGATAAACGAGGGGTTGTGCAAAGAAATTATTCGATTTAGGGGTAATTGACGAAGTGGTTAGGAATCGTAATGTAGAGCATTAGGAAACTTAAGGTTGTTTGACGTCGAAACTATACTTACTAAATAAATTACACAAAATCAAAATTTTTAATTAAATCGAATATGATATTTGTTGTAATTTTGATATAAAGAAAATACTTACCTTTTTTATAACGCTTTTATTTAATTCAATTTATTTATTATTTGAATAAAAATAAAAATGACATAAAAGAATTAAATGTTTTCTTTACATTAAAATTGAAAATGCAACCTCGACACCCAATACGGGTAAAAGAGGATAAGATTAAGAAAGAAAATTGAAAATGTACTACGAAGTGGACGCCTCCAAGATCCAAGGATATTTGTTACATTTTCCCGGCGCATTCACCATATTAATGGTGAATGCGCCGGGAAAATGTCGATAAGAAAATGTCTACAATTATATAAAAATACGTAATTTATACAGTCAAGTTGATCTACAATAAGAAATTAATTACAATATTAATATAGTTAATAACTATAACTGACATATTTAGATCTTTTTTTTTTTTAGATTACATATAATAGAAGAAAATATGATTGTTGTGGGGCTATAAATAAATTTTAATCGGCAGGATATTGAAGTAAACTTCCTTGTTTAGGAGAAAGAGCAGGGAGACCTTTACAGAAAAGGCGCGCAGAAATTGTTTCGCCACCCCCGACTCCTTCTCTTTCTCCTCCTCAGCTGCGGCCTGACAAGCCGGGAGTGCATTTTCAGATCCTGTTTACCATATATATCATTCCTCCTTGGAATAATAGCGGATTCTTGTAGCGGTCTATTAGCGAGCGGATTTATTTTCATTTCGGACGGAGAGTAAAAAGCGGCATTAGGCAGATAGTGGCGCGCGAAAAAAATCAAAGCGTCTTCCCCCACCAGCGACCGGGAGCTTAATGGTGGGGTACACCTGAACTATACACCACGTATAGTCGGACGGCGCGTTGATCCATCATTATAATGGGATTGTCTTGTTCGGTGATTACAATGGGCCACTCAGCCCGATCACGCTTTTGCGCGCGTCGCCGACGTCGCGACGCTGTCGCCTTACATATCCGCCCGACGCTTCCTGCTTCACACCGAGAAGTGCACTCAACGGGTGTATTAACACTTCCATTTACTAATCTTCAATTCGACGTAATACATACATTACGGGATTTAAATTATAGTTTGCGCGCTAAAACAATTAAATATTATATATAGATCAAATAATACACATAATTATCTTGAAAAATATATTATGGACATAAAACAATATAAAATTTTTAATTAAAAACAAACTTGTTTATGATTTTAATTTTTTAGTAAATTCACTACAATTGTTTCGCTACGCTGTAGCTTCTTTAGGTGTGGAATTTAGCGAAACAATTTTAGTAAATTTAATAAAAAGATGAAAATCATAAACAAATTTGTTTTTCTTTCTTTCTTAATCTTATCCTCTTTTACCCATATTGGGTGAGAGGTTTGGTTCTATAGCTTATAAAATTATATCCACTCGTTTCTATTCGTTGTTTTTAATAAGAAGTAATTATGGGACAGAAAGACCTCCGGTCGATAGCCCATGACAAACTACTAACCCATCAATATGTATTGTAAATATAAATATTTGTAAAGAATTGTAATTATGCTGCCTAAATAAAGATGTTTGTATATAAGCAATTGTGTATTTAAAAAAAAATAAGCGCCTCATTAATCAACAATATAAATACTGACTTCATATAATCGGTTGTAAGAGCAATGGAAGAAGAAGAAGATACCATAATATATTGTGGTGTCTATTTAAAGGATTCTAAAAAGTTTGACTGAATAAACCATCAGAGGTTACTCTCAAAACTCTATAACTGTGTTGAAACAATTTCGTATTTAAATGAAATTTTTATGAAAATTCTATTGATGAGGCTGTTATTTTATAAAAATAATGTTTCGAGAAGAAACGAGTTTAAAGTTTATGGAATGGTTTATGGAATTCAAAGCATATTTGGGGTTAAATTTTTAAGTAACTCATTATTTATTGTAAATATACAGCTACAATTGTTTCGACACACACATAATCATCAGGCAGCTGATGTAAATTTACAATAGTGTGAAACATCGTAAATTGAAATTATTGTGTGATTCAAATAATTCACAATTTTATTTTTATTCAATTTCGGACACTATTAATCCATTGATAATGGTCACATTGTGTCGGGAATGTACATATGGAATAAAAATAAAATTGTGAAAAAAAAGAATATTAGTGCTTTTTTATAAATTACATTTGATCTTGGCGTAACTCAATCAATTTAAATAAAAAGAATTTTAAAATAAATTATTCCCTCTTTAGATAGTTCTTATTAATTATTTTCAAATTCTTTTCATTTAATTTATATAAATGTGATCAAGTGAATAAATATTTTTTTATATTAAAAAACTGAATCAATTTAAATAAAAAGAATTTGAATATAAATTATTCTCTCTTTAGATAGTTCTTATGAATTATTTTCAAATTCTTTTCATTTAATTTATATAAATGTGACCAAGTGAGTGAATACTCTTTTCTATAAATATTTTTTTATTCTAATAGTATAAATATTATTCTAATAATGTAAATGTGATCAAGTGAATAAATATTTTTTTTATTCTAATAGTAAAAATAATTAATTAAACTGAAATTCAATTAATTGACTGAGTTACTGAGTAATATAATATTCAAACATATACAAAACACTATAATATATGCATGATAGTGCACATCTTTCCCGAGATAATCTTACAAGCAAAGGCATCGCTTACACGTTACACGACCCCGATTGTTAACGCACGCCGAACAACCGAGGTCACTGCAAAAATCCTCACTCTCTCACACCAAAACAGACCTTTCCACACAAACACTCAAAGAAATTTCTAAAAGCGCATTATCCTTTCCGAAAAACAATACAAACTACTCCTTCACTTACCAGATCCATTATCTGTACTGTGCATGGTTCTCTCAAACGCCGAAGGAGAGCCGATGAAGGCGCCGCATGGTCTAGTCCTCCCCTGCAACTGACAACAAAAGGCCCGAAATCATTAGCAGTCCCACACACGCGCGCACACAAAACTTAAACTACTCTCTATTTCGTTCGGGATTGCAGTGCGAGTGGAAGCGGAATGACCGACGGGTTGAATACGGGCCATGCGGGCTCATTACCGCTATCTGGCTAATTCCCGTTTAGAACAGACGCGCGTTTTAAATAAATAACGCGGGAATTGGATCCGGGTTTGTGTGGTAAGCGGAAATGAAAGTAAATTTACAAATTATGAAAAGAAAATTTGTTATAGTAGTGAATCTTTTAATACTTCTCATCAAATATGATGAATTTTGTGCTTTGAGATAAAAACGTTGATCCTGCTATTCTGCAAGGAACTTCTTATATTTCTCAAATAAAATTGATTTTTGTAAGTTGGATTTTTAGAGGATCTATAAAGAATTTTTAACTCAAGGTAAAATCAGTTAATTAAGTATTCTATTTGCAGAATATAACCAATAGAACGTTACTAAGAAAAGAGAGAAAAAAAAAAGGAATTAATTTAATGCATAGCAAAATGTATTTTTTTCTTCTTCTTTGAATAAAGGTAATTTAGTAGTAAGTATATCAAAAGAGTTTTCTTGAAAGGATAATAATACATACAATCGGAAAAAAAAACTGTCATCATGGAGAAGATGACAGTTTTTGCAGTCTTCTTTTTTTTATTACTTTATTTCATCATAGAAAAATACTCCAAAGACATCTGTTAAATGGCCTGAAATAGCTTATATAAGAGATCTATCCACCTTGGCTATACTAGACTACCTAAAAAACAAGATAGGCTGGTTGGACTGAGGATGAGTGATCTACGGGAGGTAGCACAATGGGTTTGATGAGGCGTAGGTATAGTGTGGAGCTGCACACTCCCTAATACCTGATACGAAATATCTGTTTATCAAGGATACTGATACGTTTCACAATATAAGAGAATGAAAAAAGAGAAGAAGAGAAAAAAATCTTTAATTTTGTGTCTATAGTATTGTTTGGCGATTAATAAGCATGAAAAAAAGTACCAGCAATATGGGAAAACATATATGTTGGGAAAAATACCAAAGAATAAAAGTAAATTAAATAAAATGAAACAAATATGTTTCACACATTTGCAGTTATTTAAATTACAATGAAATTAAACAAGGAAAAATTCTGACGGGGTAAATGCTCGGGAAGTAAAAGTTTGTAAAACTTACAGTGCAAGTAATTTTTTGCAGTTGTAAAAAGGGATTGATCGAATTTTATTAATTGTTGCCAGAAATTTTTCTTAGTTTAATTTCATTGTAATAAAAGTAAATGATATATGGGAACGGAGAACTAACCAGCTACAGGATTCATTTAATCAGCCGGTTATTCTAGGTGTAGTGAACGGGCATAAACTAAGATTATTTGGTCTTGAAAGATATAAAAACGTTCAGGATCGGTAATTAAAGACAAGAAACAAAGGAGAATGAAGACAAAATAATACACCAAGCCTAAGCCTATAGTGCTAATTATAACTTTATTTCTATAAACTAGAATTTAGAAATCAGTTTGTCGGTTCTCGGACTACTGGACAGCTTAGATTTTCTTCCCACCATTATTAAACTGTGAAGGTTTTCGCAATAATTCACATTGTCCGTACAAGCCTACGCATTTTGATAAAATTTAGAAGTATTTACATTTTTTTAAATTAATACCAGGAAAAATATATCTAAGATCATTTAGTCAAAGATTGTGAATAGGTCGTTGAGTAAGATACACGACCCTATACTATATTATTATATAGTTAATATAATAAACGGAATCTTAGAATACGTTATAGTTTTTAAAGATCTTGAGTTTGAAAAAAATCATGTTAACTCTATTGTTAGAGATGCATCTAGATCTTAATGTATATTAAATAATATGAAAAAAATGGTTACTTAAGTAATCGTATACGAAATTATCCATTATTTTTTAAAATGATGAGTTGATTCAAAACTGAAAAAAAAAAAATAGTAATTGCAATTTATATACTTAATTGAATTATATTTAAATTATTCGTATTTTTTTTTTAATTTATTAATTCTTGGTAATTTCTCCTATCACTGGAGTTATTTGAGGAGCTCTTTTAATTTAAACTGAGAATTTGCAATGCTATCTTGTAATTGGTATTTTATTTACTGTTAATAATTAATATTATATATACAAACATCTTTATTCAGACAACATTACATAAGCTTATACATACATTTATATTTACTTAACAAGAATAAATATTGTATTAGTCTGACCGGGCTATCGACCTGGGGTCTTTCTGCCCTTATTTTTTTTAATCATTGACCTTTCTACTACTGTGTGGTGTAAAATTATTATTATTATTAGATAATTTACACATTGTGTGTAATATACAGGATATTATTAAATGTTTTTTTATTTATTTTGATTTAAGTGGTTTTGAATACACTTGTTGCGAAGTTAAATATAGAAATAAAAGCGGGCGGCGGGGAAAGAAAAGCGCGCAGTTTTCGAGTAGAGTTTTCCACTTCGAGGGGGTAGGGAAGGCCAGTTATAAACGTCGGGGAAGGGAAAAGGAAGAAAAGGCGAGCCGGAGGGCGCGCAAAGTGTGGAGTGAGGCTTTTATGCACATTCCTCGCTCGGTGGAAGCGGTGGCTGGCTGGTGGCACGAATCGGTGAATGAAAGAGGGAAACGCTCGGTGCGGGGCGGGAGGGGGGCCGGAGGGGTTATATCGTACGCGCGCTCCACAGCTGATCCCTACGACCGGCCCGACTGCCTCCACCTCCGCCTCCGCCGCCGCACCGCAACCTTCACCTACTGAACTGAAAAACAACATCGATGAACCCGACTCGCACCACTCCGTTCTCTCACACGGTCTCCTCCCTCAGACCTCCACTTCTTCTCTTCCATTACATTTTACGCGTTTTCCCCTAGTTTACCCCCGCTATTTTCCCTCGTTTTTTTGCTGTTCATTCATGAAATTTACTCGAATGGTTATTACAAAATACGTTGTAAAACATTAAAATCTGTTGTTCTTAATAACTAAGACATCTTAGAAAATCTATTTGTAAATAAAACAGTCCCTATTAGGTTTCCTCGTTCGTTCTACAACTATAAACGAAGGTAACGTGAAATTCCTTCGAGTCAAAACTCGCGACATTGAATTCACCACAAATGTATCGCGTAACTTATATATGACGTCATTTTATTCATGAAATTTGTTCGTTAATAAAAGCTGGCTCATTAAAAGTATTTATGTTACGGCATATTATCATGTGGGACACTCATTTATTATGTCGAATCTATTTAGGTGTCGAGATATTAGACTCGATCAATGCCTACTAAAGATACAGGCCAGAATGTCGGAGTGGAATGAAAAAAAATGTTACAATTTACAAGCTGTGCGCGAGATGAGCAGACGCTTCAAGGTCAGACATACATATGCATCTGGGAGTCCTACCCACTCCGACATTCCGGCCTGTGTCTTCTAGTAGCTCGATGCCTTCCTTCTTTAAATATAAAATACAAACACTATCTTCCAATAATACTATGTGGTATTTAGAACACAGAAATCTTTGTACCATTAAGCCTGTCACAGACCAAATCTATTTTCTGACCATATTCCCATTGTTTGGTTATTCCACTGAAATTTTCTGGTTCAAAAAATGTAGTTTTAATGGCCTTCATGGCAAAGTTTTCTTTGCTTTTGGTTCTATGATATTTTTTTTAATTAGCATCGGTTATCTGACTCAGATTAAATGATACTTCAGAAATTTCATCTGTTCTATTTGACATAAATGCTGCATTTACGTTTTATGACAACCATTTCAAGATTTACCTTCATTAATGATTTCAGTACAATCAGATAAAACCAAAGTGCAATGCTGATTTTTATTGTCACTTTATGAATATTTCGAACTCTCTAGGAGGAACAAGTAATTTTGATTTTTACAAAGTTGTTTGTTTTGTAGTAACAGCGAAAATCACAATGGTTTATGACTTTTAGTTTCACTTTGGTTTTTTTCAAGCTTGGAAAGTACATCGGGAAAAGAAAGTTGGCTTATATTATTTACACACACCGGCCACATATATATTAAGTCGGAGTTTGAATTTGTTAACGGTCACCTATTTTTGAAGGTTTTGAAGAAAAAACTGAAAACTGTATCCTTTTTGTGGCAATCTTCAGATTTTTGCAAAATATCATCATCTTTTTCACTACGAAAACAGTAATTTCCACAGCACACAAATAGCGAGTATTAACTTGAAGGACGCAACAGTAAATTTCTGCACAATACAGGATTTATAATAGAATAATCCTTTTACTATTTGTAAAAAGAGTCTCTGTACGACCAAATGAGATCAAACTCTTCAAAAACATAAAATTTATGGAAATGCAATTTGAAGACTACCTGTTTTATGGCCATCTACATATTTTTGCAAAATAAATTTTCCTTTTTGACTATGAATAGAGTTCTAATAACGAATGGCTTAGTATATTTCCAAACAATACTTTTAACAGAAGAACCTGGATACACAGACTGTGTAAGGTAGGTAATGACATTTTTTATATTAGGGCTATTTAAAACTACAACCAAAAGAGTATATCTTTGAAGCTAACTATATTGAAAAGAATATTTGAATTCTCCAGAAACCAAATATAGGTGGAAATATAATGCTAAATACTTGTGTTGTTTTCTATGTTCTAACTAATGATTTAGAAATCCTTTGGGGCGAAGGATATTTTTAACGAAAAATGCTTGGTCTCAGTTCATGGTTGTTGTGTATGTATAATATGTTAATTAAATTTCGATAGCGACAGAATTCATACTAAAAAAATCAATTCAATAATCTTTCGTTAAAAAAAAAACAAATCGATATAACATTATATTATATATAATAATATAAGAAAAGCATAATGTGTTAGCTTTTCTTATATTATTATATACATTGCTAAAATGTTTAAGATAAGAAATTATATAAATATCTATAAATTACATAGATTTATTTACTACAATTCAAATATTCATGGTGCTTTCATTCGTGCCGCGAGTCAGAGCGCCCGTTTAATTATTTCGAAATCGAATGTGAAATTAGCGCGCGAATCGAGAGATTAATGAAACTCGATTAATTAACCGGTCGGGTAAATAACGCCGAACAGCACGGGACAGAAGCAAAGCAGAGCGGGAACGCAATAAACATTTGCACGGGCGCTGATAAACAATGGCATTTGTAATAAAAGCGTGGGCGCGCAGACAGAGGAGCGATAAATTCGCAAGAATACGGGTACCAGCGGGTTAATTTAATAATTGTAATGCAAATTAGTTTAATGATGAATTAGTTCATTAGTTTTAATTACGACGGCGACGCGATACAACGTAATTAAAGTCGCGCTCTCGGAATTGCGCCGCGCGGGCGGGGCTCGGAGAGGGGGGTCAGGAGAAAAGAAATTAATTAATAACCGTGCGATCGCGGGCCTGGAAATTATATAACTTTAATTATTATCGGAATTTATAGTTTGACGGGTGTTTGCTGTTTGTTTTGTTCTCGCGTTGCTGGTTTTCCATTTCGAATTAATGGCCGTCTTTAGGTGTGGTGTTTATTACATTGGGATGCTGATAATTCAATTCTTTAATCGTTTCAATTTGCACACATTTTTCAACGAATTTCTAAAGGTTAATATTTAATAAAAAATTATGTTTCAGTACAAATTAAAAAGTAGGCAAAGAAAAACAGTTTTAATAAGAATTATGAAAATTCTCCACAACCTACATACAATATTGGCATGAATACTCTTTTCTATTTATATAATATTGGCTCCCATCTTTATTAAAGATAATATGTATTCATCTTTCAGAGGGACAAAATATCTGTTAATTGATTTAATTAGTAATATTTATTTTATATTATATCACAATATTACTGATCAATAAAACTTCACATAATCACCAACAAATATCTTCGATTTGATAAAATATTTTCGCAATTACTTACACTACAGAAAAAAATGGTATTATCCAGACAACAAACACACAGATATTTGTAGTACAGCTTAAAACTAGATAAAGTTGTACTGATACCTGATAAATCCACTATTGAATGACTACTACGATAATTAAGAAAACATGTAGTAGAAAACAGAATTTTAATTCGAATATCTACATTTCATTCCTGTCTTCAATTATTTATTTTTTAAATACTATATGTGCATTTTAAGCATAATGTGCTCTGTATCAATAGTTTTATATAAAATTGACAAATATTTTTTTTATTTGTATTTTTTTTATTTTTCAATTTTATATATATAAAAAAAACTATTGATGAAGAACACATTGTGCTCGAAATGTACATATAGTATTTTAAAAATAAATAAGCGTAGAAAATAATAATAATAAAAATATTTCTATTCTAAACGATTATAGATTTCAATTCGAACATTAGCCAATTGATAACTGGAGATGTCCTCACAAAATCTCTCAAAACTGTTTTTTTTTATTTCTTATATGTCCTCGAAACATGTACGTTTCGTTGATTTTAAATTTTAAACGGCCCAAAAGAATTAGACGACAAATTTTAAACTGCCCAAAAGAATTAGACGACAAATTGGTCCATTAGCCAATTGATAACTGGAGATGTCCTCACAAAATCTCTCAAAACTGTTTTTTTTTTATTTCTTATATGTCCTCGAATAATCTCTCCTTAATATATTTCACTACATACTTCTTGATTACACATGTGTTATGTGCTGCAACTATTTAACTAAAATAACATTTCAAGAACTCTCTATCACTGTTAGCTCTTTTCATGATCTCGCAGTAAAATTCAGCTCTTCTTTCTTAATCGCCCTCTCTTAATTTTTGATGGCGTCCTCAATTATATTACTTAGAGGAACGCTAAGTGTTACGTGAAAATATTAATAAAACTAGAATTTTTCGAATTCAAAATTTATATGTTGCGTAATTAACTTATTAAGAACTAAAGGTGGTAGCGGCAGCAGCCCTCTCTTCTCCCTTACTGTTTTTCTTAAGACGTCTTATGAACGTTATCTTGTTGGCTGGTCCTACTGGACACGTAATTTTGACAGTGTCAATGAATTTAAGGTTGATTTTATCCAAAGCAGCACCATTGATTTGATCAACAAAGGACTTCCTCAATGTGATGATTCTCTTTTTGGGATCCACCCAGCAACCATTCAGTGTTGACCTCATCATAAGGCAGGAAACCCCACATGCCGGTGATCATATTTGGTTGAAGCGTTCTTATTAATCATTCCATCATTTGTTTTGTGCTAATTTCAGCACTAATACGATAGATCTTGTTCATCTCGGCATAATGCTGGTAATCCTTTTTGACCGGAACGAGTAAAAGTGAAGGAAATTTTGAAGGATGCCATGCATATATACAGGCAACTTTGCGTAGACGACATAATGTAAAATATTGATAGTAAAGCTGCTTTGATAGCACTAAGCAAACCAAAAATTATCTCAATACAGATATACACATGTATAGTGAGGTTAAATAGGGCTGCCAAAAAACAACACAATAACAAGGTGGATCAAGAGCCACGGCAAGAATAATGAAGGCAATAGCATTAGAAATACACAAAAAGAAAAAAAAATCACCGAAATCAAACATAAGACATTTGGTACTGTTGTTTAAAGCTCTAACGACACTAATGTGAGCATTTATCAACCATTAAGAAAAGAAAGATAGATGGGGTAATTTAACAATGTGCAGTCAAATGAAAACGTATCTCGCCAAACCCGATCACAAGGAAGTCAAGAAGATTCTTAGACACTCGAATTACAGTTCCGGTCTTTATGGTGCTCGGAAGCACTTCTTAATAATAGGAATTGACGTTTAGTCACTAGAATTGGAGGTACTACAATTGGCGTAAGGTTATGGAACCCCCCCCCCCGCAGATCCTTAATCCTTACCCTTAAGAATCATGACGAAAGATGGGGGAACAATATTCGTAAATAGCAGTCAAACTAAAATTTGACTGTAAAGAAACAGAAAAGCGCCTGGACATATTTATACCGGACATATTTCCGGTCACAACTGCTTTAGAAAATACTTCTCAAATATACATTTATGTAAAGATTGAAATCAGGAAGAAGAGAAGGCAGGATAAATCTTTTACGAATGTCTAGTGCTGTGAAACATGAAAGGTCCAATGTATACGGAGAAGCCTTAAAGTACTGAAAAGACCGTGTGAAGATTGACAGAATACGGAATAGATGGCTAGAACTTGAAGAGAAGGTACCACAATGGGTCTAATTTTTGGCCTAAGTGGGCGTGATGTATGAGCTGTTCTCTCACACTATAATCATTACTCTTTAATAATAATTTATTACTTTAAAATATTATTTATATTTTACCATCTGTAACTCAATTAGTGTAGACATTTTTTTTGACGGTAGCCATTTGACAAGAACCTGATGAATGTTTTTTGTTTCACTCTCTCTTTCTTAACAATATTGTCAACAAATTTGCCAGCTGGCTAAGTGGAAGGGTAATCGTAGTCGAATGCTGTATTTTTGTATGTATACTTTTTCTGTTATAATTTCAATTAAATCATCCTGAATTAATTCAAAAATGTTTCACCACGGGTTAAGTCAGAAATTAATTAAACATATAGACAATTTATTGTTATTATTTACTTTCACAGATCGAAATGTTTCACCAAATGAAAAATGATAGTTATTGAAAACATCTATAAGCAATGAGGACTTTTACTGGATCTATATTGTCTAGCCAAAAAAACTATTGTACCTGTCATCTGTCAGATACATGAAGTGATACCAACTTAAATTCTTCATGACTTTTCATTTGATCACCTGGTAGTTTATAATTTGTTATTTTTTTTTTCGTAATAATAATAAAAAAGGATATTTATTTACTCGGTCGTAGTTTCTTTTCGTGTTTCATGTTTGAGCGGCATAATTTCTTTTGATCAGCAGTTATTACAGAAGAACAAAGAAATATCGTGGTTCATTTAATACATAATGAAGTAAACCCGTATATAGCGGGATAAAGCGGTAGAAAGGGCCAGAAGTAAACATGGAATTACAATTAAGATAATACGAAAAGATTATTCGGGCTTTATTATGTGGGGGGGCTCCGGGAGAGGAACGAAAATCGGGGGTGGGGGAAACGTCCGGGGCGCTAATTGGTTTCAGTAATAAAGTTTTATGTGTTTTCAGGCTCGTTATCAAATAACAATCTTCCGATGGCGTAACGTACGGCCCCGCAATAATACCTCCGCGCTCGCCCGTGTTGTTGACGTATTATAAAATATAATGGTCGGTAGTTTTAATGAGAGCTCGTTATAAGAGAGAACGGGAGAATCCAAGAGGCGTTTTTCATCCACCATCCATTAGAACAAATTGACACCTGGTAGCTAAGGGGGAAGCTCTCGCACTTGCGGCACCTCGTTAATAATAACGACCCGGATTGGATATCTCTTGGGCCTCAATGCTGATCTAACACGCATATTTCACTCAATTTATCCACGAGGAGAATCCACGCCCTCGCCTTCTAACTATTCACCGGTTTTGCCCTTTTTCGCACTTTGTTCTTTTTTTGAAATGAAACTTTATATGTTTCACAAATGAACAACTAGCTTGATTTTATAGCCCCTTTGTAAAGTTATTAATATATTTTGAGAAAAATAATTTGCTCACAATAAAATTCCTTTTAAATGTTATTGTTTCTAAAACATGATTTATTCAGAATAGCTTCAAAAGAATATTATATAAATTACAATTATATTAGTAATAACAGTCAATAGTATTGTTTTTTGCATTAAATATTTTCGATTCAAAAATTGTTGCTTTATACAATATGTTATTATTATATATACAATCATCTTTATTGTGGTATTTACATATACATATATTATACAATATATTTGGTATAAACTTATAAATGGCTATCGACCTTAGGTCTTTCAGCCATGTTATTATTATGCAACATAAGTCATAATGTCACAGAAGCTAAAGGGAAAATAATTTATTAATTATTTTCAAATTCTTTTAATTTAATTTATTATAATATTATTATTTATTTTAATTTATTATTAGTTACGTAAGTAAAAGTATGCAATAAATTAAATTAACTGATAATATTGCAATTTATACAAATTATTGTGATACTATTCGGAATAAAGACTTATTACGATTTGTGTATAACAATAAACTACAAATTTTTAGAATTTATTGAGTAATAAAGCTAGCAAAAAAATCAGATAATTTGCTTCCAATATTACAAAAAGGTTTTTTTAGTGAGGGGCATTTAATCATTTATAAAAAATCCCACTTTAAACCTCTTCTATTTTTTGTTGTTGCGAATCCCTGACAAATTACAGTCGGATCTAACGAAATTGAGCGCCCATATCGATCATGCAACATAAACCCCCATCCACCATCTACCCAACCATCCACTTCCCGTGCATACACATAAAAATACATGCAGGAATAAATTGCACGGGTCCGACGCCGTAACCCCGCTTCCAATTTATTTAATACTTCATTTTATATGCCCTTTACCGCCACCTCAACCGCCCCCACCGCCGCGGCCCGAATCAATCCCGGCTCACGCGCGCATTTTGAAAGTTAAATTTTCTTTGAATGGGGTTAAGTTTTTTTTCACTCCTCCAAACCACACGTATGTGTGTGTGTACACATACGTATCTATCTATTTATGTATGTATACATACGAATGAGTGTGTGTGTGTGAAAACCTCAAGGAGGAAATCAATTCAATTTTTTTTCTCGTCTCCTTCTTTCCCTCGGCAGGCAGGCAGGCAGGAAGGGCTCGCGCTCCTCGGGTTTCCTTCCCTAACAAGCCCGCGTGTCCTGAACTTTCCACGGAAAGGTCGGCCCGAAATGGCGAGCGCGTTTCGGAATAAATTTAATTACCACTTATCTGAAATTAATCTACGGGGTAAAAGTTATTGTCGAGGCGGAAAAGGTTACCGTAATGACATTAAACGTTCGTTTGATAGAAATCGTTCGCCGGTATAATCGGTTGTTGTGTAATTTTTATTTAGAAATTTGTACGAAAAAAAAAGAAACAATTAATTCAAGTGATTAATTAAATCAATGTGATTTCCATTTTTAATTTAAAAAAAGAACAGTATTTCTTACTTTGAAATTTATATTATATTTTATAATCAAAAAGGAAAATGTACGGAGTGTTTTCATTTTATTGTTTCAAAAATAATCAACAATAAATAAAACACTTTTTTAACTTAGTCTAAATTAGATTTTAAAAATTACCCTCAGTATAAAGTTAAAATTAGGAAACAAAAGAGTTCCGTAATGACAGTGAAGACAAATTTAAGCAAAAACAGTAATAAACAGTTACAATAAAAATTATCCAATAAAATTGGCTTGAATTGATAGTACAGTCAAAATTAGGCAATGAATATAACCCGCAGTGTGTAGCTCAACAATATTTAAATCATCGCCATTTTTTTTTACTTCCATATTTTCCCTTCTTGCTAACAGCGCTTAATCGAATATGCCTCACATGCTAAACAGGTGTTAATAACATGCTAATCGCCGCGTCGGCCATTCTATTTATTTAAATGCAAATCGCGTCCCGGTTTTTTTTTCTACATAATTCATTTCAGCGTGTAAATCAAATCTGGGCCCATTGTTGTGTGCGCGCGTTTTTTTTCATTAATTACTATTATTTAAAAGGCGAGTGGACCGGGACTGTATTTTCATAATTAATTAGCGATCGCTCTTATGTAAATATATTTATTGTTGATAGTTTCTGCTGCGGGTTTAATTAATGGAAAAATATTCGCAATTGAAATATTCAAATCGACTGGGAACGGGTTTTCGTGATTAATAACTTTATTTAGATGTTTAATTAAATGAGAGAAGATGAAAATGTAAAAAAATATATATATGAAAGAAATTTTAAATATTTATTAATACGATTTAAGAAATTGGTAATTTATAATCATACGTTTTATAATTACAAATAGTAAGTTTTATGACTACACGTGAATTTTTTAATAAGCAATAATAGAAAAAGGATTTATTCACTTGATCGCAGTTATTTAAATAAATTAAATAGAAAGAATAAGAAAATATCTGTTGTTTAATTTATTTAGTAAGCAAATTTAACTGCAGAAAAAAATATAATGTAGTAATATTTTATTCCTTTCTTCACTTTTTTATTTTTATCACTATATGTACATTTCAAGCACAACGTGCTCTTTATCAATAGTTTTTTTTTATGTAAAATTGACAAATAATTTATTTATTTATTTGTAAACATGCAGAAAAAAATGTTTTAAATAAAGTATTAAGTTATAAAAAGTTTTTATTATTGCAATAATTATTTCGGTATTTTTTTAATCTTTATTAACAGAAATTCACCATTTAACAAAATAATGCCGCACGAATGACCGTGTCAAAGCTACAGGGGTTGAAGTAGGAACTCTCCGTCACCCAACGTAGTAGCCAGACTTTGCCCCCAATGACTATCATTTCTTTCAAAATGTAAACAATTTTTTATTTGAAAAAAAAAAAATCAATTCCACACAGGCTTTCAAAATGGTTTTTTTAAGAGTTCATCGACTCCAATGATCCAGGATTCTACAACAATAAATGAGTTACATCTGAAATGACAGAAGAGTATCGGTAATATGATGTTTTAATTAAAAAAAAAATGAATTCAATTATGTGCATGTTTTGCTCCATTTCATACCTGACAACCTGCTACACATTACATATAAAAATAAATGAAAAAAAAAGATATTTTAAGGTAATAATTTACACAATTGAATAATTAATCAAATAATTTTCCAAAATATAAATAAAAAGAATTTGAAAATGATTAATAAATTGCTTCCTCTTTAGCTACTGTACCTTATGATTTACGTAACGTATGTACAGTCATTCAAACGGCTACTTCTCTGTAAATACTCTGCCAGACATTGAACTACACAATATATATCTGCTCTTGCATCGCAAATTATTGCATAATACAACTATTTTTTGAAAAAGTTACATGATAAAACGTTATCTGCAGACCTATGTTTCAGGATTTATGCCTCGTCAGAACAGCTCTGCCTTATAAAGTTGTTAAAGTAATTTTAATTAAAATTTAATTACAGTTTATGAGGCAGTGCTATACCAGCGAAGGATATTGATGGAGAGCTTATGATTAACAAGTATAAGTTACTTTTGATATAATAAGTAATTTATTTATTTAACCCAACAGCCAAAAACATTAGATAATAATAATATCACTGTTTAACATAAATCAGTGTGAAATATACAAATCAATACAGTTGCTATACGTGACAAACAAAATATTTAATGTAAGCAAAGTTGTTAAATATTGTTGTATACAAAAATAAATTTTTCTGAATATCTCGTTCCGAGTAATTAATAAAAACACGTAACGTTGCCTTCAATTTATTTTAATTATCACCCGTTTATATGTATATACACAGCAGTTATACTAATTAGGATGCGATACGTGAGGCATTAAAATGGGGGGAAAAGCCCCCGTTCGGATTAAAATAGGAATAACGAAGACGAACCGCCCGTTTGTGGGTGGTTGTTAGCCGGCAAAACGGGCTGGGTGGGGTGAAATGAGGAAACGGCCCTTCTATCCTTCTATTTGTCCGTCCTAATTAGTTGAATGGTCTCGTTAGTGCGGATCCCGCGATCACTGTTCGAAATTTCGGCTACTAATCGACACTGCAGCACAATTGAACTAATTAGGCGCGCGCGGGGCGAGGGGAGTGGTGGGGGGGTTGGATTCGCAGTGATTAATGAAACTGAACGCGCACCACGCCAAAAACCCCCTCGCCGCCACCCCTTCATTCCGGGCTAAACTGCATAATTGTCCGAAAACCGAAATAACGGCCCGGTTGTCAATTAGTCGGGACTTTGTTGATATAATTATTATTGATTTTGATTTGTTCCATTTGGCCGCAATCGGTTTTCGGTTTCGGGATCAATTAAGAATCGTCACCACGGATGTAAGACGGCACTAATTAGTAAATTACTTGTCTTTTTCGCTGGTTGGCGTTACGTTTCTAGAATTCTATAAATACACCTTGCTGTTCACAGTTTACGCTTAATTTAAAACAGGATGGAGTGATTTGAGAGAATGTTCTTAATAAATCCTGCTCAATTATTTGCGATTTGCGATTCAAGTCGACTGCCGTTGCATTCGAAAGTCAATTAGGTTAATATTATATTATTGAGTTAGTTTATAGTAGGATAGTGTCCAAATATTCAAATACTGGCGTGGTGTACTAAGTTGTAAGTCGGACAAAAATATTTCTGATTTTATAAAAGCTCGATTTTTCGATTCCAGGATTAGGCTGGTCGACGTACGTTGTACCATTCATAATCATAAGAAATCAATTTTAGAGAAAAAAAGTGACTTCCACATTTTTATTTTATAAAAAATGTCTTCATTTATTCATTAACACCAAATACAATTGACAATATTTTATGTGATAATAATGAATAGAAATTACGAGGAGTGTCCTGAAATGACAATTATTCAAAATAACCTCCTTTCAGTTTTATCTATTTTTCTAAACGATTTTCCAAAATGTCATACTTATTGAATGTCATACATTCAATAAGTATGATTTCCGAAGCTCCTCAAAACAAAATTCTTCAATTTTGAAAATCTTACCCCCTAATGTTCAAAATCCTCCTCAAAACAAAATTCTTCAATTTTGGAAATCTTACCCCCTAATGTTCAAAATCCTCCTCAAAACAAAATTCTTCAATTTTGGAAATCTTACCCCCTAATGTTCAAAATCCTCCTCAAAACAAAATTCTTCAATTTTGGAAATCTTACCCCCTAATGTTCAAAATTGAAGAATTTTGTTTTGAGGAGCTTCGTAAATCATACTGGAGAACTTATCCCAAATTTCCAAAATTGAAGAATTTTGTTTTGGGAAAAACCGAAACGATTGGACATGACATGTGTCCTTTTTTGACTTTGATTAAATATTAATTATTAATATTTCAACTCCGTTGTACAAGGTGATCATTTTTTTTCTCCATTACAGATGGTTGAGGTTTCCATAAAACTTGGCTACAATTAGTTAATTGTATACTTTCTTCTCATTTATCACGTGGTATAACATATTTAATATGAATTTGATTTCAATATTCCATATTGGTTTCTGAGCAACGGGGGATTTTCAAAATTTTGTATTGAGGGAAAACTTTCTTATTTTCCATTCTCTTAGAGTTATGAAAAGAGTTATCAATATAAAAATCCAGTTTTTAGATGGTGTTGGTTTTAGTGTTGGTTTATTCTGCATATATATTTCTTTTTAAATCTCTTATTATTTTGCTTTTTCCATTATATATTAAATAGTGCTTTTTCTGCTGCAAGACAATTTGTTATAAAAGAAACGCATCGTTATTTCGAAAAGTTAGACAATCCAGTTTTTGATTGGTGGTAGTTTTTGTCTTGGGTACTTCTTATGGAATATTCTGTACATATTTTTTCCTTTTATAATTGTTTATTACAAATTCTATTGCAAGACATTTTTTTATAAAATAAAAAACGAAAAATTTCGTAAAGTTAGACAATTCGATGACGCAGTGCTTCCAGACTAATTAGGCGTGTGTATCGCGCGCGGGCAACGGGCGCAAGTTGATTACATTCACCCCTGCGATCGCAGTAATTGCAATAAAGGATTTTCCAGTTTTAAACGCGCCTGTATATAATTTTCGAATTATTACCGAGTGAGTAATTTCACAGCGACGTAAATCAAGTTATAATTACGGCCGGAAGGCGCTGCTCGCGTGAAAAATTCGTATAAATTCGCAAAAAATCGCCGCCACCGCCAACCCCGCCGTTTCTTGATAAGGAGCCGGCTGCACCAGTAATTACAACAACGAAATCGACCGTTAGTTTTTTTTCTTCTCTGAGTTTTTTTGTTTCGCTCGCGCTCACAGTAAATTGAGTGAGTTTGAGGGAAACTCGGGAATGAATACTGGGATTAATTTAGTGTGGGTGATTTACTTATCAGTAACCCTATTGCAAAATTGAAAAAGATTAAATAAATTAAATTATTCTCTTCGTATATATATATATTGTTGTGTTCCTGAATTTCAAACAGTTTAATATTTATTTTATATGTATTGTATGCCCTAGTTTATTTTTTTTTACTTTATAAATTTTATTTTTTTTTTCTCATAACTTTACTTTTTTGTGTAATTAATCATCAGTGTTTACCTGAATGAACCCCCTGCCAATTTTTTTAATATATGTTGCACGGACTAATTTCAACTTACATATATATTTTTTTAACTTTTTGTTTATCCACCTGATGATAGTACTGTGTACCGAAATAATTGTATTTCTGCAATAAAGTTGTGAAACTTATTAAAAATGAATTGTGTTTTACTCTATAAATGTTTAAAATGGAGTTTCACCAAGTAACAGCATCCTCAGTCGGATAATTATATTTATTTAACACAACATAATATAAAGTAGATCTTTGACACCAGAGTGATTTAGATTTAATTCGAATTCCAGCCGAATTTGTTATGTTTAATACGTGAGGTATTAGTTTAGTCGAAAATCTATGAATTAACTAAACACTTAAGTTGTATTTTTTTAACATGAACAAGGAAGGAGAAAATTGCATAAAATTGTTTTTACACGTAAAACACCTATGTATACCAGAATAAAAATCTTTATTGAATGGTGGTTAAATATTTTATTAAACAAACAGAAACATCTGGGACTTGTCAAACAGCTATCGATTAATGATAAATAAAAGAGAATATCGCCTCTTTTATTCTAGTTTACAAAAAAAAAACAATAAGTTATTGAGTGGTATAAAAAGTAATTAGGTATTTTAATTTAATACTTATCACTATTGACATTTAAAAAAATGAAAGTTATTTCGATAAGAAATTATATTAATATTGCGTAGAGTTTTTCTCGCAGCCGCTGAAAATAATTAAGTAATTAAATTTTTAGTATCGCCATAAAAGCGGATCGCATTAAAGCCCTTAAGTGATGAGGTCCACATTGTATTAGTGTAAGTGTACGGTTGTGTAACCCGGCCGAAACGAAAAAAAAAAAAGAGTCGAGTAGAAATAGAGTAAAAGTAGAGTGAGTGGTCCATTCCTCT
This sequence comes from Philonthus spinipes, assembly GCA_963082785.1. Taxonomy (NCBI): domain Eukaryota; kingdom Metazoa; phylum Arthropoda; class Insecta; order Coleoptera; family Staphylinidae; genus Philonthus; species Philonthus spinipes. Next base: position 23,699,797 of record OY720304.1, on the reverse strand, counting down.
GATGATGGGCATCGATCGTGTCCGCCGCCGATTTATGCGAGTGTATATAACGAAGCACTCCGCAAAATAGGATGGGGCATAAAAGCTCCTCCGAGCCGGGGCGAAACAGTGAACCGCCATTAAAGGCATCTATGAGGAAATGCTCTTTCCCGATCCTTGTTTTTTAAAATACACGGGAGAACGGAACGGGGAGAGAGAGCCGTCCACTGGGTTTGAGTAACAAAACTTATATATATATACTATATATATATATGTGCTTCTTCCACTCTCGCTCCCCGACTGACTAAGTTGTCGAAGTGCACGGGGGTGGGAACGGAGGGGCGGCCGCGGGGAAAGGGGGGAGGAGGTCTCAGTTCTGAGTGTGTTTTAAAAGCTTTTCTGACATCTTGACCGAAACGGACATTTCAGACACGGAACGGCTTTCATTTCGGGCGAACTTGTCCTTCTTTTCTTAAGTACGGAGGCTCTGGGGGCAAATGCGGCTTTCAATATTTCATTTCCGACAGTCTAAACTTTTACTACATTAGCTGAATTATAATGCCTTCAAAAGAATTATTGTTAACAAGAAAAGAAAAACACTTTTCCTCGTGTTTTTTTTAAGAACTTTATATTTAATGCAAATTTTAACAGCATTTATTTTGTATCATTCGTTAAAAATGGATTTCCAATTTCGATAATTGAAAATGTAATTGATTAATCTAATCAATGTAATTTTATTTTTATAAATAAAAACACCTTTGCAGTTATTTAAATTAAAACAAGAAAAACTACTGAAAATGGTTGTTGTTTCAATAGATTTTTGTCAAAAACTTACAGTGTAAGTAATTTTTGCAATGTTTAAAAATAGGAATGAACAAAAATCAGTCATCATTTTTAGTAGTTTTTCGTTCTTTCATTTTATTAATATTTAATATAATAAATAAAACCAAATAAAATAATAAATCTTTTATTTGGTTCTCATTAATCACTTCAAGAAACATGATCACAATACTAATATAGTTATAAAAAAATTATAGCATTCATCTTGAGATCGAGATTGATTATTAATAAAAATAATAGCGATAAAAACTATACATAGTTTTCGAGTAATTAAAATTAGTAATAAATCAATAACTAATTAATCCCGATTTTCACAAAACAATATCGGTAACTCCGCATTAAAAAAAAAACAGATAGGAAAAAAAGGAGCGCACTCTAAAAACGCTCCCCGAACTAGGTTAGGTATCATTTCAAGTTATTCAATTTAACTCAGACTATTGGAGATAATGGTAAAAATCCAATTTTACCCGCGACTGCTCCCCCGCCGTTATCTATAATTTCGTAATTCCTTTTTATATCGCAAACTCCGGCACATACACACAGACACACGCGTATATAAATATAAAAAAGAGCGGGATGTGGCGGGGCAAGGGAGAAACTACACGAATTTAATTAACAGCGATTGCGTGCGAATTGGGTCGATTTTTTTCCACTGAATTATCACGTTGTTTGTGTTTACGAGTGTACGCCGTGCAATTGAACATTTCACGAGAGTTATAAGGGCGAGCTTTACCATTGCCGTTTTAACAAATCATCACGCGAATGTGTATTCGTGTGTGTGTGTGTGTGTGTGCACGAATGAATTACAAACACACGCCAAACGTGTATGCTTAATTGGCCAAGTTTTAGAAATGCTTTTAATTGGGTGTGTTTTTTTGGTTGTTTGATTGTATAATTTTTCAAATGGGAATAATGGCTTCAATAAAAATGTTAAAATATTACTTTCCAAGCATTAACCCACTATTAGTTTTTCTAAGCATTACGACAATAATTTATAAACTACATAGACTATTTTTTCGATAATATGATTACAATAAAGTTAATCAAGGAAAATTACTGGTAATTATCAATAAAGCTATCAGTTTTCGGTGGAATCGCTGTTAAAATCGTTTCCACCTTCGTGATCTTTTTTTTTTTTTCATTTTCTAGCTACAACAACAAAAAATTCTAGAAAATAAAAAGAAGAGGCTGGGAAGCGGAAATGCTTTTTTGAATCGCTGTTAAAAGAGTTTCCACCTTCGCGACTTTTTATTTCCATCTTTTACTTTTTTGTTGATGTTTTGTGTATTTAATATATAAGAGAAAACGTCGCGAGGGAACGCTTCTTTGAATCGCTGTTGAAATCGCTTCCACCTGCCCGACTTTTTTTTTTCATTTTCTAGCTACAACAAAAACAAATCCAGAAAATGGAAAGAAAAGATCGCGAGAGCGGAATTGCTTCTTTGAATCGTTGTAGAAAGTTTCCACCCTCGCGACCTTTTATTTCTATTTTCTAATTTTTTGTTGTTGTTTTTTTGTATATTCAATATAAAAGAAAAGATCACGAGGAAACGTTTCTATGAAACGCTGTTGAAATCGTTTCCACTTGCGCGACTTTTTTTTCATTTTCTAGCTGCGACAAAAAAATCTAGAAAAAGAAAGAAAAGGTCGCGAGGGTGGAAATGCTTCTTTGAATCGCTGTTGAAAGAGTTTTCACCCTCGCGACTTTTTATTTCCATTTCCTAGTTTTTTGTTGTTGGTTTTCTATGTATTGAATGTAAAAGAAAAAGACGCGAGGAAACGTTTTTTTGCTCGCCGTTGAAAGCGTTTCCGCTCTCGCGATCTTTTCTCTCCATTTTATAGATTTTTTTGTTGTACTGTGAATTAACTAAATATTTAATTTAATCCAATGTTACTTCATAAGAAAATGTTGCGCACATTTTGAGTCCACGCTTTAAGTTTAACAGCAACAGAAAAAGAAAAAAAGAAACTAGAAAATAAAAATTAAAGGTTGTGAGACTGGAAACTTTTTTTTGAATTGTTGTTGAAAGCGTCTCCACCCTTACAACCTTTTCATTCTGTTTTATAGCTAAATAAAACTATAAAGTGGAAAGAAAAGGTCTCGAGGGTGGAAACGCTTCTTGAGTCGCTTTTGGAAAAGTTTCCAACCTCGCGACTTTTTTCCATCTTCTAGCTACAAAAAAAAAAAATGAAGCGACCGCCTCCGACGAATTTTTTTTTTTCGACCGTGCAGAAAAGTGAAGGACCGTACAACGGACGATCTGACCGTGCCAAATCGCCGCTCGAGTGGACACGCTTGAAAAGCCGAAAACGGTGGCGCCTAAACGGCCATTCCGACGAAAAACTAAATAATTGGTTGTTGTTGTACTGTGTACTGAATATAAAAGAAAATGTCGCGAGGAAACGCTTTTTTTAGTTGCCGTTGAAAACGTTTCCACCCTCAAGATCTTTTCTTTCTATTTTCTAGATTTTTTGTTGTACTGTGCATTAACTAAGTATTTAATTTAATCCAATGTTAATTAAAAATTTTGCGCACATTTTAATTCCACGCTTTAAGTTTGCTAGACATAGTACATAGACGTAGTATAACAAAAAACTATAAATTGAAAAGGAAATGTCTCGAGGGTGGAAACGTTTCTTTGAATCGCTGTTGAAAGCGTTTCCTTACGACCTTTTCGTTCTGTTTTCTAGCTAAAAAAACTAGAAAGTGGAAAAAAAAGGTCGCGAGGGCGGAAACGCTTCTTGAGTCGCTTTTGAAAAAGTTTCCAACCTCGCGACCTTCTCTATCCATTTTCTGTTTGTTGTTGTTGTTATTGTACTGTGTATTAAATATAAAAGAAACTTGCTTTTTTAGTCGCAGTTGAAAGCGTTTCTACCCTCGCGGTATTTTCTTTTCATTATCTAGATTTTTCGTTGTTGTATTAAATATAGTGTTTTTTCGAACGAAAGTCATGGAAAATTAAAAGTGTGGAATCAAAACATGCGCAACACGTTCTTATGAAGTAACGTTTAATTAGAATAAATATTTAGTTACTTGAAGCAAATATTTATTGTAATTGCAATTTTGCAATTTCCGTAATGAGCGCTGGGTGGATATTGTCTCGGACAGTGACAGCCCGTATAATATCCGCTTAATTAGCGAAGCTCGCGGGATGCGGCTGTCGCCCGTACGTCTCCGAGTGTTTCTGGCTGGAATTTAATTAGCTAATTAGTGTAATTAGTTAAACTTAACTTCATACATGCGAACAGACAAGTATTCATGGTGGTTGCTGCACTACGGTTTACGAGGGCGGCGGTCGGGGGGTGCGGAGGCGGAAGGCGGGCGGCGTTCGCGTCACAGGGCCCCATTTCGCTCGGCTTAGCGTGAAACCAAATTGCATCTAATTACATTTCTTTCGAGTTATTAACAATGTTGCACTTTAATTACACTACAAATAAAATCGGCTCGGTTTTGGTATCGGGAATCTTCACTGCTGCGGCTTTAATTAATTTAATTTATAATTTATTTTTTGACCGTTTTTAAGTAGTTAGGTTATGTATGATTAGTTTGTAGTAGCTAAAATGAAATATTTGCTAAAAAATTATTTTTTTTATTTAATTTATTGTAAATATAATAAATATTTATAAGAAATTAAATAAAAAGAAATTTTAATTTTTTTATAGCTTCTGCAAGTGCAACGTTTGCACTTTTTTTTAAAAAAGGCAAATAACCATTAAAATCATATTGGATATTTGCTATTGTATGTAAAATAATTTTGCAATTGAACAATTTTGAATTAGAAAATGTGAATAATTAAAAAATCTTTGCGTAATATAATTCTATCTTCAGACACGTGTTTTCCCTCTTAAAAATCGTTTTTATTGCTATAAATGTATTTATATTTTATTGGGGAAATGGAATCGGTTAGTTTTATTTAAATTGGTTTTAAGCAATAAGGAATGCAATTCGGAATTTAAATTGAGAAAACCTTGAAATCGCGCCACTAAAAGATTTAAACAAATTAAAAGAATAGGGAGAGACGCACCGGCGGCGGGGCCTTATTTAAAACCGGCCATTTCCATTGGACGCCGGAATTGCTCCGCAAATGAGGCGAAAAATAAGCTGTTTTTCGGCCGTGAGGAAGGGGGTTTGCGAGGGAAAGGGGATGGAGCGACGGCACTTTTAATGCCTTTCAGCCAATTGCAATCTAATCCGAAACCTTTCAAAAGCAATCGCGAGAATCTTAAAAAGCAATTGAAGCCAAGTATCGGAGTTAATCGAATAGCGCCGACCCTTGCAGCCACTTTTCGCTCTAGTTCACCCTGATCTACGTTCTTCGGAATCCTCGGCGTCGCGCGGGCCGAAAAGGGCCGACGGACTTATTAAAGCCGGCTCACAACCGCCCCCGCCGCCTACCGCCCTTCCCCCCTTCTTGCCCGTTCGCCGCACGGGCTCCGACTCGCCCCGGGGCTAAATTGGATTTCTAAAGGGGGGAAAAATCAATCAATTGGGTTTCATTAGAGCTAATCCGTGTTTGGGGTGTTTTTGGGCGCGTGCATTAGCATGTGGCGTTTATATTGGAAGCTTAAGTGCCGAGCGGTGTTTGTATTGTTAGCTAAAATGCAACTTACACATTCATGCAATTGTATATATATATATATATATATATATATATACAGGGTGTTTCAACATGGGGACTTCGCTCATTATAAAATATAAAGGCTAGGTTTAAATTTAGCCATTTTACGCAATTACGTGCAGTTGATAAAACTGAGCTAAGTTATTTTGTTTTTTACTATTTTCATTTAGATTTATCTATTTTAAAAATCATTATAAGCCACTGTTATTACTTAATTATGACTTTAAAGTAACCTTACGTAGCTACTTTTGCCCAACTATAACTTTAAAGTAAAATCTTATTACTATTTTCGCCAGAAATTGACTTTAAAGTCACTGCTATTGCTTAATTATGACTTTAAAGTAACTTTACGTCGCTATTATTGCCCAATTATGATTTTAAAGTCAATTTGTCATTATTTTCGTCAGAAATTGGCTCTAAAGTCACAGCTATTGCTTTATTATGACTTTGAAGTAACCTTACGTCGCTATTATTTGCCGATTATGATTTTAAAGTCCAATTATGTCACTATTATCGTCAGAAATTGGCTCTAAAGTCACTGCTATTACTTAATTATGACTTTGAAGTAATATTACGTCGCTATTATTGCCCAATTATGACTTTAAAGCCAACTTATGTCACTATTTCTGCAAGAAATAGTCTCTAAATTGACTATTATTGCTTAATTATGACTTTAAAGTCAAATATTGTCACTAGTTTTGTTAGAAATTTAATTTAAAGTCATTGTTATTGCTTAATTATGACTTTGAAGTAACCTTGCGTCGCTATTATTGCCAAATTATGACTTTAAAGCCAATTTATGTCACTATTTTTGCAAGAAATTGTCTCTAAAGTTACAGCTATTGCTTAATTATGACTTTAACGTTGATTCTTGTCACTATGTTTTCTAGAAATGGGCTCTAAAGTCACTGTTATTGCTAAATTATGACTTTCAAGTAACCTTACGTCGCTATTATTGTCCAATTATGACTTTACAGTAACTTTACATCACTATATTTACTAAAAAACATTTTAAATCATTAAAAGTCATTATTATTGCCAAATTATAACTTCGAAGTCAGTTTATATCACTATTTTCGCCAGAAATTGTCTCTAAAGTCACTGTTATCGCTTAATTATGACTTTAAAGTCAAATCTTGTCACTAGTTTTGCTAAAAATTTTATTTAAAGTCACTGTTATTGCTTAATTATGACTTGGAAGTAACTTTAAGTCACTATATTTACTAAAAATCATTTAAAATCATTGTAAGTGATTATTATTGCCCAATTATGACTTTAAAATCAATTTATGTGACTATTATTGCCTAATTATGATTTTAAAGGCAATTTATGTCACCAATTTTTGCCATAAAATAGCTTTAAAAGCACTGTTTATGCCTAATTATGACTTTAAAGTAACTTTCCGTCACTATTTGTTTCTAAAAAGCCCTTTAAAATTATTCTACATTACTATTATTGTCGAATTATGACTTTATATATGTCACTATTTTAACCGAAAATCGATTTTGAAGTCTTTTCAAGTCACTAATATAACAAAAACGACTTTAAAGTCACTGTATGTGTGACGTTAAATAATTGATAATTAAATACTCTTTGTTGGTGGGATCTCTAACGATTTAGCCTTGCAGTTCTTAGTTCGTCCGGAGCATTCCATGATCTTTCACATCGAAGATTTTCAAAGTATATATCCGTTGAAATTTTCGATTACAAAATGTTTACGATAACAATACTTTCTATTCCGGATTATTCCAAACAAAGAGAGACATTTTAGATGATTGTTGTCAAATCATCGATTCGAGAATTTCCATACATTTATAAAACTTAGTTTAGCCTCTAAATATTTTTAGAATTGAGGTTGAACTTAAATGGTCCTATTTCGGAGCGAAATTTACGATTTAATCTCTATGCCAACTTATTCGATATCTTAATCTTGTAAATAAAACACTTATTTACTAGTTGTTAATGCTTCTACTTTGTTAGACATCGTTGTTCGATTAATGAAAACACTTTTTAAAAGTTGTAGTTATTGAATGTAATGAATAACAAAAATTATTAAATAATGTATTCGAAAAATTCATAATTTATTCGACAGAAATTGTTTATTTATGAATATCAAAACAATTTATTATATTATCCAACGTGCGCTTATTGGAAACGTTTGAAGAGGTGCTAAAAGGAGATTTACTGCTAATGATTTGAAAGTAAATTTGTTTCACAATATACGCGTTTATATACACACACTTTTTTTCTTCCTTATCGTTTGCGGCATGGAGAGCATAATTCAAGTTCGGAAAGGGGGGAGGAAAAGAAGGGGAGAGGGAAAGCGAGAGGGTATTACGGCGGGAGCAAGAATAACAGAACAGTTTGATGCGGTAAATTGAAATTAAAGGGCGAGGGAGAGGAAGGTGAGCGCGAGCGAGACTGGAAAGGGGAGTAGGAGGGAGGGTTTCGGCGGCGTCCGCCGGTTTCCCGGGGGCGGTGGGTTTTTGGCGGGCGCGAGGAAGAGTTTTCGGTGGCGGCGGGACGCGCGGCGAAATGCTTTTAGACGGAATGAGTTTTATCCTCAGTCAATGCGGTCGTTGAGTGTATGGGGTTTCGGACGGGTGGCAGCTGGAAATTTGATACGGGGATCGGTTACGTAGTTTCGAATTTTCTTTTTGAATTGAATATTTATATTGTAATCTCTTGTAATATCTATAATTAAAATGAGAGTCAGACAAATTATAGAATATAAATATTTTTTTTTCTAAATAAATAATTTTCTAATTCGAAATACTATATATTGGAAACCATCTCTACAAGTTTTCAGAGAAATTTAATTTAATTATGACCTCAAAATCTTATGCATTCCTCTCAACCCTAATCATCTTAATATTCCATATATTTTTTGTCTCTATTGAAAAAATCGAGATTGATAAATTTGGCAAATATTTTCTATGATATCTTATATTATTATTATAAATATAATATATAATATATATATATATATATATATATATATATATATTATAATAGATAATATAAAGAAAAATAATTGTATAATATTTTTGCTGAAATATCACATTATGTATAATGCATTAATAATGTCGAAAGTATAATTATTAAATAAGTTTAAATTATATAAAATTAAAAGGTATTTTTATTAATTAAATAACAATGAATAAATTGCACTATTCCATTAATAATTGCATCCCTTATATAAATTCTATCATCTAAAGAATTTAACTCAATGGAGACTTTAACTCCGGACCTCTGATGGAATTTCTCCGCTGTTTCTTTAAAACCTTCAGTGACTAAATAGTTTATAATCAGCTTGATCATATTGGTCCGGTCGATATCCCTGTTGTCCAGGAGGTTCATCCACTATTCTTTCGAAGGAATATTGACCTTATCCGCGTAACTCATCCTCGCCGTATTAGTATTTTGCATCATCTGATTATATTTTGTATTTATATCTTGTTATTCATCTATTGCAAATAGTTATAAACATTGAGGTTGTGTTAAGAATAACAAACCGAATTTGAATTAATCTGTTATATATATATTATACTTACTCACAGTACACTCAATGAATGCGAACTACTGTTAGATAACAGTGAAATAATTTAGAAAACTTTAAAATAAAAAATAATGGGATTCAGTTTTGATCTTCTACACTGAATATTTAAAATACTATAGATATATTAAATCATGTTTCAACAATGGGAAATACAAATATATATAAAGCTTTTTTTTCTACTATACCGCTTCCTTTAGATTGTTTTCTTTTTACGGTTTATTTTGACATATAATTTCAAATCTATGATAACCAATATTAGTTAATTAAACACTTAATAAAACATGATTCATGTTTAATTACAATCAAACAAGAAATTTACTTTAGTTAAATAAACATTGTTATCTGTGATTAAAAATGTTATTTTGCAAAGCATGCGAAGTTACAATTAAATATTATTTTTTGATCAAACCCTCACATCTAAATAAATTTCTCCGCGGGAAGAAGTAAAGTATTAAATTTTTCTTATTTCGTTTCTGATAAATTTTAAATTAGATAGACCCTCGCTTCTCTATAAACATCAACATCTCGATTGCGATTTACGATAACGGCCCGCGATCACGTCTCTCACGGAGCGCAAAAAAAAACGAGTATATATCTACGAAACCCCCGCTGGTAAAATTGACTGCAATCTCCGTAGATCTCTGGACGTGTTTACATTATGCGGCGTCGCGACGCTAAACGCGGTCAGGAGACGGAGCGGGGTGGAGGAAAAACAGTCGGAGGGAGGCGTCGACGCCGTCTGTGCGCGCGGTTTTAAATTGTTTTACTCCTGCCGCCTTTCTTGGCATTTTCGAAATCGCCCGGAATTGCGCCCTCGCGTGTCCAAAACGACAGATCGTATCGCCGACGCCCGTATCACAGCTAAATTAATTATGAAATCCCGTTCTATTTAACGCGTTTTGCATTTACGCTGTGTCGTGGTTTCGTTTCTGTTTTTTGCTCGCATGCAAGTGTAAATATTTTTATTGCATCGAATAAACCAGTCTTGCTTTTATTACAAAATAAAATAAAAAAAACTTTGAGAGGGAACTAAAAAATTAAACAAAACAAGTTACGTACTTGACTAATAAATTCTGCAATAGTTTTTGATTACAGAAATTTAGGAATGGGAGTTTGAATCAGGACCACAGCCAGGGGGATGGCATGACTTTTTTGATTGATTTACATAAAATTAATCATAACTTTATACAATTAAGAATCACAATTAAAACACATAATTTTTCAAAAGACAATATTAAACTATTAAAAAAAACCTTCACATTTCCGATTAAATATGTTGGAGGCAATAGAAATGCACAAAAATAAAGATAAATTATGAAATTTTTATTTGAGCCCGATAGAAAACCCATTGTTAAACCTTTCAAAAATAAAAATAAATTATGAAATTTTTATTTGAGCCCGTTAGAAAACCCATTGTTAAACCTTTCAAAAATAAAGATAAATTATGAAATTTTTATTTGAGCCCGTTAGAAAACCCATTGTTAAACCTTTTAAAAATTCCGACGAATTAATAGCTTGTAATATAATCCCCTTAATATTTACCAATCTAGCGACGCCGATGTAATTATAATTAGGATTTTCCAGTTTTCACCCACTGTTGTTCAGGTATATATAATTAAGCACTTAGTTTGTAAGATTACTAATTATTGATAATGGGTGCTTAGCACTTGAAATGTACATCTAACGTATAAAAATAAAAGTGAAGTAAGGAATAAAAAGTGTTTCTAATTGTAATTAAAATCTCTTCACATAACTCAAATTAAACAACTAGTAAAATTAAGAATTTATTAATTATTTTCAAATCATTTTTATTTAATAAAATTAAGAATGTTAAATTGATGCTTAAACATAAACATCTCGGGATTTCAACGTTTCAAAATTTGCCTAAACAGATTATAAACGCCTTGTCGAAGTTTAAGATTTAGTCAGTAAAATGAATTATTCATTCGTCATCAACCAATGAAGATGACAGTATAGTAGTGATATAAAAAAAACATGTTAGTAATTAATTTTGTATAATTAAACTATCCACAATTAATTATTCCGCTTATGAAAATCTTTATCAAAAAAAGAAGAACCACACGTTCTGTTACGAAACGTTAATCTCACTGCGAGTGTAGCAGCAGCCAGGAATTTAATTAATTAGCGGCGACCGCTCGCACTCGATGTTTATGAAATTTTATTCAATTATTTTAATTAAACATTACTTCTCTCCTCGCATATTTCGGGTTTTTCGCGTGCCAAGGGGGTGCGAGCGCGGCGGCGGCGGAGGCGGAAGAGGAGGAGGAGGAGGCGTTAATTAAACCGTCCTCTCGACTTTGCGCCGATAGCGTCCCGATAAAATTAATTAATTACCGCGTCGAGTCGAGTCTCTCCGACCGAATTAAAGTGCGCACTTTTTTCTCCTTCCGTTTCACCCGGGGTTTACTTTTACCTAGTTGCGGATTTGATTAGTTTTGATTTTATTGCGGTTAATTAATTCTGATTTTGATCGGTCGGGTGATTTTATTAGTTTTGATTTTTAGAGTTGTTTTAAAGTTTTTTGCATTGAATTTTTGTCGAATCAAAAATTTATTGCATGATGTAATATTTTATTGATATGCAACAACAGGTATACATTATGTAGTTCAATGTCCGGTGGGGTATTTGCCCGGAACGTAGTTGTTTTAATGTGCATTTGTTTAAAGTACTAACGTTGCGTAAGTCAAAATATCACAGAGCTAAATCTGGAAATAATATATTAATTATTTTCAAATCATTTTTACTTCATTTATATGTGCTATTATTTTGAAAATAAAATCGTTTCTAAGCCAGGATTTTCAGATATACTTTCCCGGACGTTCTGTTTCATTAGATACAAATTATGCAACAGTGTTTAGTTTACAGTGAAAAACGATACTGAATAGATAAGAAATAAAGTGAGTTACATAACTAGTGTGGAAGGTAAAATTTTACGCACGAGTGTGAAAATTGCTCATGGCGTTTCATTGTGCCAAACTGTCAACTTTTGAGCATAAATATCTGTACGTAAAGAGCAGAAATCTGCTACTGAATAATTTTATTAGTTTACGAAATATAAGGCCTAAGATAATAATGAATTATTAAAAGATGTAATAATTATTTATTATTATTTTAGTTAGAACAATTTATTTGGGCTTCTAAATTAAAATTATATGTAACATAATTTCTATCCCTTCATAGATTTAGTCATTTAATTTTCATTGTAAGTGCTTTTTAATGAAATATTATTGATTTTGAGTATTATTTACGACTGAAAACTTTACTGAAATTAGATTTTAAAATTAATTAATAACCGAAATCGGATTTTATGGATCGCATATGCATTCCCATTATGTGGAATGGCGGCAGCCGTCATGCATAATTCAAGCCGAGCTCGGATTTTCGGAGATTAACTCCACCGTAGGTGCACAGGCCGCCTTGTGATGGAACAGAATGGGACTTCCTGCGTCCGTGCGTCAGTCTGTCCGTCCATCCGTTCGTCCGCTGGATGCGATCGGAGCTATCTCGCCGTTATTGTTACCGTGTCTTATGTCACACCAGAGCAAACCGAATTGACAATTTTCCGCGCGGTTTCCCCCGGCACTCGGAGCGGAATACAGAAAATGGGGGGGCTTGTCACGAAATAGCTTCGCTTTTCGCGAGCGAGCGAGGCGGCCGTGGCGGCGGCGGGAAAACGGGCCGCCTCCGATAACGGAATAGAGACTTATTGCACGTATTTTATTGCTATTTTATGCACCTAGTTAGGCCTTCGCACTCTGCGCCCGTCTCCAGGCGACACTTCTCGCATCCGGAACATTTCAATTATATTTTCGAAATACAAACGACAATAACGCGATATTCAATCATTTTTTTATTACCTTAAATAAATATACAAAACACTCACCATTTTTATATAAATTATAACAATTATAAAATCTACAACCATCTTTAAATCACATGTACTTCAAAAATATTATAATTATTATATTAGTCGTCTATCATATTAAAAAAAAACGTATCTTCCATTTTTTTTAATCTTCGACATATCACTGAGGCTTCTACATCGTTATATATTGTGTAAGATAAAAAAGTGTTTTATTATAATCTTCGACATAGTTGTACTAAGAGGAATCCACATAAGTAGCCTCTTGTCTACAAAATCAATGTTTCACGATCGACACTCATCGTGATTTAAGACATTGCCACAAATAATACTCTTATATAAAATGACCACTATCGACCAAAAATATAACTCGACGTATGGATGAAACAGCGCAAACTGATGTGAAGTTAGCCACGAATTTACCCGGCGACTCCGCCATTATATAAGAATAAACTATATATTTCAAAAGTGTTTAATTGTTTACAAACAAATGAAAATAATCCAATTATACAATAACTGTGACTATACATTAGGAGCCTAGAATCAAAACCATTAAACTCCCACTTTCATAGTTTTGAGATATTAAGGAAAAACTGTTATGACTTTATCATTGGTAATAAAGGGAAAGAGTTTATATTGTGCTAAAGTTAATATGAGTAGAAGCAATAATGAGTTATAATTATACCTAAAACTCGTAAGTTTTTTTGCAAAATTTAATTAATTAATTAATAATTAATTTATTTACAGAAAATGACCTTTTTACAATTAATGACAATATGTAGTTACCAACTACAACCAAATATTGCATTGATTTTTCAAAAATTAGACTAATAACTCCTTGATCAAATATAATTAAATATAGACATTGCCACCTTTGTTTCCAAAAGTAGGAGAAATTAGTTACTGAAATGGATAAAGTTGCGATAAAATAGCAACAAAATGCGAAGTCAATGCAAAATCAAAAATTTATTCAAAACACTTACATACAATAAAAATTAAAAATATATAAACTTGTAAATTAACAATACAGAAAATAGTGATTAAACAAAATCATATTTATGCTAAAACCGCTGGAATTTCTAGGATAAATTCGCAATTAACATCATTCGTATTGTGGAGTTCTTGGGTTTTCAACAATTCATCTGGTTTGTCATTTTATTTATTTTTTTTTGCAATTTGACAGGAATAATATCATGATAAAATTAAAGTTCTTCCAAATTTCGCCAGTTATTCCCAAAGTTCCCTAAGGAATCTACTTACTGATTGTTTACATCAATTAATTTTAGGTTGTTAAGCCTCTGAAGACCGCTACTTGTTTGATAATCATTCTTGGTTGTTTTCCCCTTTTTTGTGATTCCTTTAAAAAACCCGTAGATCGTTTAGATAATAAAGTTCACCTCTTACTAGAATATTACCAGACCGACACCTCTTAGGATAAAATCGTTTGTTTTCTTTAAATGTAAAGTGCCCCATGTTCCCAGGAGTTTTAAAACATCTTTAACACTTTTTTTTCCAATCATAAACAATGCATTTCTTACATAAATGGGTAACTGTTTCATTTTTTTTTAAATTAGTTTTAGATATTTTTCAGGTTGTGTTATTACTTCAAGTCTTTTTTAATATTTTTCTCAATATGGTCAAACATCTTATCAGTATGTAAAAAGAAGTGGTCTACTACTGGAAAGACAAATTTTCAATATTCAATGGGCCATCAGCTGCGAATCACTTTCAACACATTTCAATAAGAATACTATTCTTGTTTTGGCCGCTGCATCCATCTGCCATTAACCTAGCAGTAATTTGGGTACTTTCAAAATTTATTTTATTAAGCCTATCAAACACGGCGGATGCTATCTCATTGGAACCTTTACCATATTCATTTTCAGTGTAGCAATACGAGAAATTATTTCCTTGCTAAGTTTAGATTTTGATGTACCCTGTACAATCGTAAAGATGTACAAGGACAACTGCCTTGAGTAGTAGGCACTTCGATATGGTACCTTTTGAAGAACCAAATTGGAAGTCAAACGATACTGTTACCAAGTCATCTTGATAGTTAAAAAAAGCATCTTCCCTTTGTGTGTTTTTTTTTTTCGATTGATAACTTCTTTTCCTCTTCTTCTGTCCAGCCTTTTATTTTTTCTATAAGTTGTAGATAAGTAGAGCACACATCAATTCGAGGTGTTGTAAAACTCAAATTGTACTTTGTACTAAATTTTTTTCGAAAATACGACTTTTTCTTTTTCCTATGGAGGAGTCTGCGCATCATACATTTTTGGATAGACAAATCCGAAGGAAGGTATGATCTATTGGTAGATGAACGCCAGTAATGAGATTCAGTGCACTTAAAAATGTTAATAAACTTTAAAACAGCCGCTTGTTTCATTTCGATTTTAGGAGTTTTCCTGTCTCCCCTCTTTTTTTTCAGTTGATGTTTAACTGGTACTCGCAAAATGTTTCATAACGTGTGACAAGCGATGTTTTGTAATAATTAATATTTTTAAAAACGACGACTGGCAAACAGGAACGTCCACTTTTAAAGAATTTCTTACAAATCATTTTAGAGTTTTAGCTGTTGCCTTGTGTTTCTCATATTTGGGACGAAGACGTTTGCACACCTCAACCGTGAAATACTTTAAAGTAAATGCATTTTGCAAAAGTTTATCTTTCATAGTTAACGATACACATTGATACGATTTTGTTTTATGGCCGTGGGTTGGATATTGTGGTAACTGGTTAACTCCACCCACTACTTGCTACATTTATTGTAAAGGGGATTTGAAGGATATATAATTTTTGTGAAGATTCTCAGAATTCAATTGGGATATGAATTGGTTAACAATATTTCAACAATGGAAGTCGAACGAATTTGTACATTTCTGTATCTCGATATGCTCTATAAATGAGAAGGTATTACTCTCTGTGAAACGTGATTCGATATCTCCCTTTTTTGTTTTAAGTTGGAATAAACTGAATCGACTCATTCGGAATGGGGCCCCAGATGATTTACTGAAGTTTAAAGAACAAATATTTGAAGTTTGAAGATCAAATATCTGAATTATTTAGTACTAGTTTGCACATTTCTTTCAGGCATTTTGTATACTTCAGAAATTAAAGCTTTTTATCAAAATGAATACCCAGGCACTTGCATGACATTGAGGGTTTTATAATTCTGTTATTAATGGAACATCATTGGCGATGTAGAATTTATTTTATTGCAGGAAATTAATAATTGGGATCTCCAAGTCTAAGTTATTAATTTAATGATTAATTGAAATACGCCATTTCATTTTTGAATAGACAAAGGAAGAGTTTGAAGGTAATTTATTGTACTGTTTAAAAATGTACCATATTTTCTAATAGCAATATAATTGGTAAATTGTTTGTTTCATTTTAATTAAAATGATAATGGCATTAAGTTGAAACTATTTGAAATAAATTTAAAAAATAAGTAAAACAAAACCAAGTGATTTTTTTAATCGATTTAATGAATTAGTTATAATTACAGAATGGAATCATTTGAATTGAACGAATCGATATCAAGAAATTATTTTATTCGAACCATAAAATAAAACAAGTATCATAAAACTCCTGAACATTCTCTTCCTCGGAAGAACACGAAAAAAAAGTTTAAAATAAACTCGCCGTTGTTCGAGTGCAACATTTCCTGTAAGCATAATTCAGACGACGACGTTTTCTAGTTAGCTTTTATTGTGGACGCGTCTTTTCTCCATCTCCATCTCCGAGCGCCGGTTTCACTCCAGCGGCAGGGATGTTTATGGTATAATTATAACTTGTATATTAATAAAGGTACACGCAGATGCCGTGACAACAAACGACTTGAGCATAAAAAGCAACAAAAAGTAGTTTCTAATTACACTGATGACTCTCCGGCTAAAACAAGCGACTCCCTTTGTTGGCATCCAGGTGTGTGTTGTGTGTGTGTGTGTTCATTATTCCCGTTCCTCCCGGAATTTCCAAACCCCCTTCCCGAAGAAGGATGTTAATTAAAGCGGGGGGATAGGGGTGGGGATTGGAGTGCAAGTGCAAACCGGTGTATCGCGTCCTGGCTAAGGCTTCGAAGGAAGATTCATGGGTTGGTGAAATATATCCCTTGTTAAGGAAGTTCCCCTTTCCTTATTGATCATGGAGGGGAGCGCGCGAGGAGGGATTCATTTGTTAAAACTGACTGGGTTTCGTTTGTTTTAAGCCTTCTTATCGCGCTGATTTCAATTTAGGGACGTGTCTTCGGAGTGTGTACGGAATTATCCACGGCGAGATCTTGGGTGATAAATCAATGGGGAGTTTTGGCATCGGTGTGATAACTTTTAATTAAAGGTTACACAAGACTGTGAGAGGGATTCAATTAAAATGAACGAGGATAATTCGAAAGATGTTACATTTATTTAATTGTTGAATCACTAGGTACAACACACAAAAACTGAAAGTATACACATAAAAACTTATAATAATTAAAAAGTATCTACATAATAAACTCATTCTGTGTGTCACTGCTAAGGCTAATATTTTTTTTTTCTGCTAATGAAAAAGTTTTGCTTTTCTAGACATTCTGTGTGTCCACTACTAAGGCTAATAATTTTTTCCTGCTAATTCAAAAGTTTTGCCTTTTCTAGACATGACCAGTTTCCTTTCTACCAGATCTACATTTGTTGTGTATAGTTTAGTGTTTTCCACTTGAATGTCTGAGGAACGTGGTACTTTGCCATAGTATTCCCGTAAATTAGAATATTATTCTTTACACCTCTGGTGATGTTTCAGGCAATTTACGTCATGTTCCTCCTGAAACGTGGCCCTTTTTCACAGTATTCCCGTACATTAGATTTTTTTAATATCTCTAGTAATGTTTCTAGAATATTTTCTTCCTTTTTTTGAATCGTTTTCCCCAACAAAATAGTTATTGAATCATTGATTATCATCTTGAGTTTTTTTGATATGGTGATTGGTTTTCCCACTTGATCGTTTGTTTTCAAAACCACGAGAGCTCATCGAAGTCCTCCAGAAGATGACCCATTCTTTCTGCTGATCGCGCGAAAGGTGTCTTGCGTTCGACAATTGACTGTGTCTAAAATTTGTTCCCTCCATTAAATAAATTCGTCTTTCTTGGCATGATTAGTTATCATTAAAGCCCTCTTACGTAGGTTACGTAGGATGGATGTTACCTCTTCCTTCCTTATGATGTTGAAAAGACTTCTCCGAGGAAAATGCCCTTGCCGTGTTGTTTCCTGCATCGAAATGCTTTTCTTTGCGATGAGTGTTTGCTGGTCAAATTATCCTTTGCTATTTTTCTGTTTTTCTAACCTCAGTGTAGTGTGCTCCGTCAGTTCTCGTGTTATGGCGACGAAGATGTTTCCCATATCCTTTCCGAATCATGGCAACCGTCGCTGGTCTCTGAAGTTAAGCTGGGTCAGTCGCCTTAGCTGATCGCGTGGCCAATGCCCTCTTCCAAGGATCGACGAATGGTTGCACATCTTTAGTCAGCCTCACATTCCCCGCAGAGAACTTCAAACGGGTCACGTTCTTCACTGATCGCCCGATTGGCATTCCCCAAAGAAGTTCGGTGGTGGACTGTAATATTTTATAAATCGCACGAAATTTATTGCTTAATTTTATCATTTCAAAATTAGACAATAGATGGCGTTTTGTGCGATTTATAAAATATTAGGCTTAGAAGTACTGGGACTGACATAGATGCCTGATGGATTTGGTTGACAATTTGAGTCTAAGCCTTCTGAGCATTTGGTTAAATAGTATCATATGAAATATAAATGAAAAAACTTGTGATGAATAACGATGTGATAAATGAAACGAATGATTTTCGGGCAGAGCGTAGTAAATTAGCGTCGGCATAATTTTTTTAAAACACGACGCCCTATTAAATTCTGCACCGAGGGCGTTAAAGCGGGCATTTTTTTTGTGTACGCCCGAAAGAGTTTTACATGTGTGATTTTTCCGTGTGATTTGATGATGTATATGCGCGCACCCGGCGAACGTTTGATGTTCGGTTTGTCCGCGGCTCGTAAACGTATATTTGTATTCATTTTCCCTTTTCCCTTCCATTCCCTTCGCGCCCGTATACACAATAATTTACTTACATCTACATCAGAGCGGAGTTTGCAATTAATGCGCTTCAGGAAAATGACAGGTGAGCGGTTTAAAATATACGAGGCGGGCATTATCCGGCCCCGGTATAAATCACTCATACAATCGCGGGGCCTGTGTTCGGGGCTGTATAGCCCTACCCCCCGCGCCCGTGGCGTTCTCACTCCCGGTCGCGCTAATCTGCAGTAATTGAGAGGAATGGCGCTGAAATTGCTTGTATCTGTAAAACCGGAGACCTCCATTACGAGCCATTAATGGATTGAGTGGCGGGCTTATATCGAAATGCAGCAATGCATCGTCGGCCCTAATGGTGTTGAGGGTGGGCTAAAAGGGTCGAGCGCCCCGCCACACGCCCCACCGCCACCTTTTCACTAAACGGCAACCGGGGCACGGCGAAAAAGCTCTTTCCTAAAATTAGAATTCGCCCTCCTTCACTGTTTTCTTCAGATTATGACGTCGGGATTACTTTACATCCTTTTTACATTTGTCGGCTTTCAAATTGATCCCACCATCCAACACTCAAAAGATTAATGAACTCTTCAATTTATAATTCTTGAAATATTTTACATTGTAATTTTAGAATTAAAATATATTCCACACAATTAATTTTAATAATTTAAAAAAATAATTGTAAAGATATTTTTAATTAATTTCTACCAAAAAACACATTATCAATGACAAGTATCGAACCGATGTGATGAATTTTAATTAAAGATTACACAAGTCTGTGAGATGGATTCAATTAAAATAAATATGGATAATTCAAAAGCCGTTACTTTTATTTATGTGTAAATTATACACACATTATTATACTTTAACTTTTTGTGTGTTATACAAAAGGTTAAACTATAATAAATGAAAGACGATGCAAGCGCCATCTTTCACTTAATTTCATGTGGCATCTTCAACGATTCGAGACTACAAGGTAGATAGACATCACTAGTTATCCATACGCTAGATGAATGATGGCTGAACATTTTATTAAGAGAAAGTATAAGTTAAACATAGAAACCAAGCTGTCCTAAGCTATTTATTTTCAAGTACATCATTTTAATTTATTTTTCAAAATATGCCAAAGATAAAAGCAGACCTATACAAATTTGTTATTTTGTTTCTGACAACAACTTTAAATCAAGATCATTTGTATCCATTTCGACAGTTTCCATTTCCTGTTGTTTTTATATTTTTTATTGATGATCATTCGATTGTACTTATTACCTCATATTTCTTCATTGGCTGACTGTCAACATTTGCTTCTACATGTGTAACAATCTTTATTAATAATTAAATTTACAAAAACATCACAAACAATGGCTTGATGAATAATTATTGCGGATTTATTTGCGCCTTTTTTTTTCTTGAAAAAAAAAATGCGTTTTTTATTATTTTTTCATAAAAATAACCGTTTCTCTTTTATTGAAATAAATGCGTATCGAAACAATCTTCAAATTCGCCACATCCACATTTTGTTCGACTACTAGAAAAATGAAAGGCGGCAGAGTAATTTCGCGATCTCGACGAGCTTTTCGTAAAAATCAGAAAAGCAGAGATGAAAGATGGTTCAAGAGGTTCAAAACAGATGATACAAACTTTAGATGAAGATGATACAGTGGACACCTTTTGATATTCCTTTTGGTGAAAGAAACCTTTCTTTCTTTTCCGTTCTATTCTGATAAATTCAGAATATTTTTGTGTGTAAAATATATAAAATAATTTTTCATTAATGATGTGAACGAACAAAATAAACTTAATATTTATTAAATTTAAATCTGGAAACTACTTACCCGGCGAACTCGCCACTTGCTAACACCGTGTACATTTTAAATTGAATCTAATTCAGGCGGTCCGCATTTGCATTTGACCTGAAAATGTATTACGACGGGGGGGAAATTGCGATTTCCCTCGCCGGCCCCCGCGATCCAACAAAAACGTGTAAATATTTTAAATTAAGCCCTTAAAAGCATTCGGCTTATTACGCGTCCGTGGGAAAACGGGAGTGCGAAGGGGAGGGGGTTGTAATTAGGGGCCCGTTTTCTCGATTTCGCAATTAGGACGGATTAAAATTAAGCGGCGATTAATTAATCGGTCACGTGTGCGCCGGCCGTGATTCCCCAGGGCAGTATCGCGTCGTACAGCATCGGATCCGCAGCCCCCCAATTTCCGGGACGCGCATCAGCATCAATTACACCTATGAAATTTAATTCGGTGATTAATTCAAATAGGTGGAATGGACGCGCTTAATGTTTCAACGCCTCCGCCCACGCGGCCGCCTCCGTCGGCGTTAAGATCTAATTAGGCGGGCTTAATTATTCACCTGACCCATTGTCTTATATATTATTATGGCCGTGCTTTGCTAATGTATTATCAGTGTAGCCGGCTCGTGCATTATACACCGCCTCTCTGAATATTTTATAGCAGTTAAAATTACAAGCCGCTGGCTATTTATAAACCATATCCTGTGGAACTTGTTGATTATTCATATAATGGGATACGTGGCTTATTAAATATCAATTCGTCCACGTAAACCAATTATTAAATACTATTACCTCTTATTAAAAAACCGATATACTTCAATTTACATTTTTACTATTTATTAAAGCACTTACAACCGCATAAGTCTATAATAAATTCATATTAATCGTTGCAATTAATTGAATTTGCAAAATGAAATAAAAATTTTTATTACACGATATTTATTTTCAACTATATAAACCTTGATTTTTTTTTTCAACCTTTTAAAAGAATATTTGCAAAAACACAGAGTTGAACAGGATTTGATTAGTTTAAGGTTCAAATTAGAAAAGGTAATTATTTTTAGTTCTTCTTTAGCCAGTCAGAATCAATAAAAATCAGTTTGGTTCTTCCTTATTTTGTTTTAGTTCTTCTTTTAGATAGTCAAAATTAAGTCAAATCTGTTTCGTTCTTCTTTAAAGGGGTCTTTACGTCTAGCGAGCAGAAAAATGCAGGTTTTTTGACATTTTCTTTCTTAGGGTGTGTAAAAGATTTTAATACTACGAGGAAAAGGTTTCAGGCAATCTATTTACTAGTTTTTTTTACGAAGTAGTTGAGTAAATGGTTACTCAACTACTTTTTTCGGACTAGTAAATATTATTAGTCCGCCGCGCACTTGTTCACACTCGGTAGCGCCAGGTGATCTGAAACCAAAATAAGTTTGCTAGGCCTTTCGGACAAAATTATGCAAAATAGCGGTCTGAGAGAAATGTCAATTTTTGTTAATTTTCCAACTTTGGCTGGTTTTAAAAAATATTTATTATTGATGGACATGTTTCATAGTGTCATAACTCCTAGAGAATTCAATACGCTTCAAATTTTTCAATTCTAAAGCTGAATCATTTGTTCTCGAGATATTTATTCTACCACGCAAACACAAAAACAACATTTCGAGAAAAATGCGTCTAAACTTTTGATGGCAAAAAATGGAGTTATTGTGCAAAATACGGTTAATCGGCGATGCTGGTAGCATAAAGTAGGCCTTCCTTTTCCTCGTAGAAGGTATTTTGCTTCAATCTCGCAGTTATTTGCTTTAACAAAACCGCTCGTGCCGCTGGGGATCAACGACGTTTTGGCGTACTGCCTCCTGTAGATCCTCAGGGTGATCTCCATTGTAGACATGATTTTCAGAATAAAATATCCTTTGTTGAAAATGCCAACTGCCATAAACGCAAACAAGGATGAACATCTGCAATCATATGTCGACAGAAGTGAATGAAGTAATATTTCGCCATAATCAAGGATAATCATTTCTATGAAGGGAAACTTCTCGGCATAGGGCCGATTTCCCGGATTAGAAATCTTCATTTCAAGCTCTACTAGATACATCTGAGCCATAAATATGCCACTGGCTAAATATGGAAAGAATTCAGGAGGAAACCTCTCCTCTCCTTTAGGTAGTAAAATACAAGGTAAATCTGTTTAGTTCAGAATTAAGTAAAATCTGTTTCGTTCTTCTTTAAGCCAATCGGAATCAAGACAATTCTGTTTGGTTCTTCTTTACACCGATCAGAATCGATCCTAGTTATTTTTCCTTTAGGCAGTCATAATCAAGGGAATTTAGTTTCGTTATGGTTTGAGCCCATTAAAATCAAGATAATAATATTTGGTTCTTCTTTAAGACGATCAGAATCAGGGTAATTCAGATTCGTTTTTTCTTTAGGCGGTCAAAACTAAACAGAATTATCTTAATTCTGTTTAGTTCTTCTTTAAGACCATCAGAATTAAGGCAATTCTAATTAGTTTTTCTTTAGACAGTCAGAATCAATACAATTCTGTTTGGTTCTTCTTTAAAGCTTATCAGAATCAAGGTAATTCTAATTTATTTTTTTCTTTAGGCACTCAGGATCAAGATAATTCTGTTTGGTTCTTCTTTAAGCCAATCAGAATCAAGGTAATTCTGATTTGTTTTTCTTTTAGGTATTCAGAATCAAGGTAAATCTGTTGTGTTATGCTTTGAGCTAATCAATTCAGTTTAGTTCTTCTTCAAGCCAATCAGAATCAAGACAATTCAGTTTAGTTATTTCTTAAAACGGTTAGAATCAAGGTAATTCTAATTAATTCTTCTTTTAGGCAGTCAAAATCAAGGCAAATCTGTTTCGTTCTTCTTTAAACCAATCAGAATTAACACAATTCTGCTTGGCTCTTCTTTAATACCATCAGAATCATAGTAATTCTGATTAGTTTTTTTCTTTAGACAGTCAAGACAATTATGTTTGGTTCTTCTTTAAGTACATCAGAATCAAGGTAATTCTGATTTGTTTTTCCTTAAAGCAGTCAGAATTATGACATATATGTTTCATTCTTCTTTAATGCAATCAGAATCAATAGTAGTCTGCTTGGTTCTTCTTTGAGACCATCAGAATCATGGTAATTTTGATTAGTTTTTTCTTTAGACAGCCAGAATTAATACAATTCTGTTTGGTTCTTCTTTAGGCCTATCAAAATCAATGTAATTATAATTTATTTTTCTTTAGGCAGTCAGAATCAATACAATTCCGTTTGGTTCTTCTTTAAGTCCATCAGAATCAAGGTAATTCTGATTTGTTTTTTCTTAAGGCAGTCAGAATTATGACATATATGTTTCGTTCTTCTTTAATACAATCAGAATCAATAGTAGTCTGCTTGGTTCTTCTTTAAGACCATCAGAATCATGGTAATTCTGATTACTTTTTTCTTTATACAGTCAGAATCAATACAATTCTGTTTGGTTTTTCTTTAGGCCTATCAAAATCAATGTAATTATAATTTATTTTTTTAGGCAGTCAGAATCAATACAATTCCGTTTGGTTCTTCTTTAAGTCCATCAGAATCAAGGTAATTCTGATTATTTTTCCTTAAGGCAGTCAGAATCTATTTCGTTCTTCTTTAAGTCAATCGGAATCAAGACAACTCGGTTTGGTCCTTCCTTAAGCTGATCAAAAGCAAGGTAATTCCCATTAGAAGTCAGAATCAATACAAATCTGTTACGTTCTTCCTTAAGCTAATCACAAAGAAGGCAATTCTGTATTAAGGCAGATCCATACAGAATTGCCTTCTTTGTGATTAGCTTAAGGAAGAACGTAACAGATTTGTATTGATTCAATTATTTATTTAAATATTTATTATTAGGTGAAATTGTAAAAAATGCTCTTTCTTTTTGCTTATTTTGGCATTAAACTACCAAAAAAATTGTCGAAAACAGAAATTATTCAATAAAAGGCATCAAATCGCTTCGATACTGAATGTCTTAAGAGAGAGCACTACATTTTTTTATGTTTTTTTTTTAATTACTCATTATTTTAAAAAACTGCTTTTCAAACAATCTTTTTTAATAATTAAATCAGGCTATACCGTCAAGTTTTTTTTAATAATATATAGCAACAACAAAGATCATTTCAAAAAACTAAGGAAATATAGTGATGATAAAGAACTGCTTTTAAATTTTAAATATAAATTAAATGAATAATATTTACTTTTTTTCTTACAATGTCATAGTTATTGAAAGAATAATTGTAATTTAATTTGAAAATAGGGAACTTAAAATAAATTAAATGCATAAAGAAGAACTTATCAGAATTACCTTGATTATGCTCGTAAAGTGAGGAATATATCTGTAATTCTGATTAGTTCTTCCTTCGGACAGTCAGAAGGCGATATACATAGAAATAAAATGCGTAAACTCATTTTGTACTCAACCGCTTCGACACTGGGGTTTATACCTGAACCATGTCGAACTTCCTATTATATATTATACATTATACATATTACATATAGAGTCTATATAATTGTATAAACTTAGATTGTAAATAAAATATTTTGTTATAACTTCTAACTAAAGCTAAACATTTTTTAAAATTATTTTTATGTTTGCATTTACGCAAGCCGTCTGTACTTAATGTGAATAATTTTGAAATATAGTCTGGTATAATTGCAATAAACACGATGCCTCGAAATTTATTAAATCATCCGAATCTGAAAAGCCAGACCGAGGAGTTATCCGCGCTGTTAATGGCAGATGTGACATTTCGGGAGTTTTACGACCCCGATGAAATTAACTTAATTCGTAGTAAAATTTACGGCGCGCGCTAGATGCATTAAATTGCGCGCGGAAATTCGATCCTGTTTTGGCCGCGAAACACGGACACGCGGTCCTCTTTTTTCCCCTTTTTCCATCTCTGAAAAATACATTTTTTTCCGCGATCGAGATAGTACATCGTCTCCGCAGATGTGTTCCGACTTCTTATTAAAGAGTCTGAAAAGTAATTTGAAGTTGTAATTGAAATGGTGAGAGTGTAATAATTGCGCGCCCCGCTGCGGAATTGGTTCCATTTCTGCCTTATGTACAATATATACACTCATACAAGGATTTAATTAGAAAATTTAATTGACTTTTATTGAAACTGTAGAATGCCGGAGAGCCCGGGAAAGCCGGGAATGGAATGGGTTTTCGGCGCGCGGGCTCATATATATTATAGTTTAATTAATTAGATTTCGAGCGAAAAACTAATTTAATAACATTCGTTTCTGGGAAGGGGGGAGCGGGGCGCGAAACTTTCCGGGCGACGGATTAATTTATATTTTCGCGCTCTCTTTCCCTTGAGGGAATCCTGCCGCCCATTCCCGCCCGGCTTTCAGCAATAATAAAAATTGAATCGATTCATTCCTTCAATCTCCAGATATAAGTGAAAGGAAACAGTGAAAGAATGGACTAAAAAAAAAGAATCGCACGCGGATGTAGGGTGGGGGGCGCATTGGAATCGGGGGTGTTATTAAAAGCGAGTCATTCATCACTCGGGATAGGAATTCATTAAATGCAGAAATGGTATAATATACGTCGTTATTGTACGTGACGTTGCTCGGGCCGACTCTCCCGGCTTATACAAAGTAATCACAAACTTTTATCTAACATCAGGGGCCAGGAGTGGGCGAGAGCGAGAGAGAAGGGAAGAGGAGGACTTGGAGATCAATTTCATTTCTTAATATTATATAGGGATCGTGACCGACCGAAGAACGGGCGAAATACCCTATTGCCGGGAACTGACGTTATTAAATCCGAAATGAAAAATTGGATAGTTTAAAATTGGATGGCTGCATATCACTGGCTGAAAGAATTATGTTACGAAAACGTTTATCCCATTTTACTCTCCTCCGCGATACAACATGCCATGCTAAATATATGTATATAGTCTTTTTTTTTTTCGTTATACTTTCTTTTCCTGCCCTCTTTTAACGCAGCGGATTCCCTCGATATTCCATTTTAAATTACTCTCATTCAATCTTGCCAATAAATAAATTAAATATAATACAATAATTAAAATATTTTTATTCGAAGAAAATAAATGTAAATGTTTAATCAAAAAAATCAAAAAATAAATCAACGCTTCTCAAAGTAATATTAATTATTGTTATTATATTTAATTCCGCCTGGTATATCCGGTTCCTTCTCTAAATTAATTACAATGGCTTGTTGAAAAAAAATCTGCTGTATTTCGGTGATCAGTGTAGATTGTTCATGTTATCAGTGCAGTCTAATTCTTAAGAATTTGAGATGTATATTAAATAAAGAATTGATAACTATTTCATTTTTCTTATTTAGAATCTACGTCCACTATTCGATGGCGTCATTCCTTCTTTTGTAATTAATGATGAAACTCATTGGAAAAATTATAAAAAAAATCATTTACTTTCGATTTCAAACGTACCAAAGCAATATACCTAAAATTGAGTTTGCTAAATTTCTTTGCATGTTATGATGGTTTAGAGAAAAATATTTGGCGGTTTCCTCACATAGACTAGTTTTTTTCAACCTAGCTAAGAGTGGTGCCTCCAGATGAAGTGGATTCATCTGGAGCGAGGGGTAGCTCCAGATGAATTCACTTCATTATTTTAAATATTTTAAAGACCATCATCCAGAATCCATTGCAGTAGTCGTTTTCTACACGATAACAAAAAATATTTAGCGGTTTCTTCACAAAGACCAATTTTTGAATCGAGTTGCCACTTCATCTTGAGGTAGTCCATGGATTTTGTACTTCTACTTTATTTTAGTCGTTCCTTTATAAATTTCAAAACTCAAGCATATTGAAAATTATTACATAGTAATCAATAAGAATTATCTGGTGGTTCCTCCGCATAAACCAAAATCTTTTAAACCGAGTTTCATTTCATCTTGGAATGTCAAAATTGATAAGCCACAAAGCTTAGGAATTTTCTTGCAGTTTTCTTTTTAAATGTTGGTCAAGGCAACTCACTGCCAATTTTATGTTTCTTCGTGATGTTTAGTAAGCAATGATGTGATGACTCTTCCATTTTCTTCATATTCCATATTTAGATTTTAGTCCACTATTGGCCAAGCCCCATGTTTTCTACCTTTTTCATTAAGTGAAAAAAAAGGAAGGCAATTTTTGAAGGAACTCGATGAAACAGGTAAACAAAAACATGGGAAAATTGGAAAACTCTTTTGGGTGGTAGTTAAGTCCCAAATCTAGATAAAGAAAGTTCCATCTAAATAAGGAACATGAAGGAAATTCGAACAGCGTGGTATTGTTCAATATTTATTTGATAATAAAGAACATATAATAGTAGACTTTTGCTCATTCTTCTACAGGTTTTCGCCTTGTTATGAGTAATGTCCATTTAATTGGTAGTTGAAGTTATTGGAAAACTCTCCTGAGCGGTAGTTAATTTTTTGATAAAGCCCCAAATCTAGATAAAGAAAGTTCCTGTTTGCGTTGGTCGAGTTTCCCGACGGTTGTAATTAAAAGCAGCGCCGAAACGTCGATCGATCAGGCATAATTGCATTCCTGTCGGCCAATTTACAACTGCAATCTAACGTAATGTATAGTGTGCAGCGTGGTAGAATGGCAGAAGGGGGGTCCCCGGCGCGCACAACAGAGAAATACGCACACCTACACGGGTTTTCCATTCCGCTGGTCAAGATTTAGTCGAGATAAGGTAAATTGGATTTTTCATCGTGGCGGCGTTAGCGTCCGTCCGGCTTTCCCGTTCCCTCCGTAAGCTCCGGCGCGGCGTGCGGAGCTCATAAGACTTAACGGAATGAACTTTCCTCACTTACACCCTCGCCTTTCCCCCCTTCCTAAAAGACGGTTTGTGGAAATTTCATTTAGCCGCTGTAAAAGTAACGAATTTGTCGTGCGAGCTTTATACTTGTGTGTGTGTGTGGCGAGAATCAAAGTGGCGACTGTACAACGTCCCGGCCCGTCGCATAAACATAAACGTTCTTTATGGCCGCCTTTTATGAACAACCCTCTGCAGTCAAATTTAATTTAAAACGTCGCATAAAAATTGACTGACATAAAAAAATAACCATTTATGCGGGATGACGTTCCGCGCGCGAGGGGTGGATCGACGTTATTATGAAAACACACACACATATACATACAGTAAAGGGGAAATATATAAGGGGGGAAGATTCGGTCCTTTGCTTTTTTTTTCGTAAATCCCGCCATCCATCATTTCATGGTCATTGCAAACTAGGTCGACTCAAACAACCTCAAGAAAAATAAATATGAATTTATATTTAACTTTTAATATAAAAATACCGCAGTTTGACATTCTGCACATTTTTTTAATAAAGTTTACAGACTTTATAAGACTGTATCATTTCCATTGTCATGAATTAAATTGGGTATGAGAATAAGTTTTAATCATTTTCCTATTGATTAATTGGCATGGCTTGTATATTTTCTAACCTTTCATGGAATTAATTTTAATTCCAACATTTTCGAAGAATCTTGCTGTTAGCTTATGTACTTTTGTTTCAAGTCCCAATAGCAAGGATTCTTAGAAAATGTTGGAATTTGTTTCAAAAATGTCAATTTGATTTTTTTTTTATGTGAAAATTCAATTCTTTGCAGCATTCGCAATCGAACGGTATGTTTCGTAGCACCTATCTTCTCCACTATTGTCTTTTATATGATTAGAGCACGGCCCGACGGTTTTAGGATGCGGATCATTTCTTTGATTGCGTTTTTTCTTCTCATCTGCCAGGAAAGTTAATAATAGATATTATTAAAAAAAAATATGAAATAATATAAATTGCACAAAATTTTGAATACCGTTTTATATAGGTTTGGAATTAGATTTGTTTTCTTTATGGCATTTATCAAATTTCACCACTATAGAAAACTGTTATTTAAAATGGCCGCAGGACACTAGGGTCAGTTGCATTTGCTGGGGGGACCCTTAAGGACAAGCCTAACCGATCGCCAGTCTATTGTGATAAGCAACACTGAATCAATTCTTTGAACCGTTTGGGAATGCACTTATTTTACTTATTAATTATTAATAGTTTAGGAATACTTACTTGATTATATACAAATATGTAAATTATTGTATAATGTAATCAATTATAATGGAGAATTCCGTAAAATAAAGTTAAAGTTGAAGCAAAAGTCGCGCACCGACACGTGTTTCGAAACGCAATGGAGTCAGCGTTATGCTATCAAGTTTTGTTCAAATCTGAACAAAACTCTTGGGAATACCCATAAAATGCCTGTGAAAGCTTACGGTAAAAGTGCTTTATCATATTCGACGAACCCCGCTCTGGGCGCCCGTCAACCAGTTCAACAGACGAAAAATTGGATCTTGTGCTCGATCTTCTTAATTCGGTTAAGTGTCCTGTTGATTGCCGATACACTCAACATTCCTAAGATGACCTGGTGACGGAGAAAATGAACATGAGGAAGGGTGTGTGCGAAGTTGGTCCCCAAGGTGTTGACGGACAAACAGAAAATTCGACGCTTGCTGGCTCTACCGAACTTCTCGAACGCGTCGAAATGGAATCAGATTTTTTAAACAATGTTATCACTGGTGATGAAACATGTTGTTTTGAGTACAATCCTGAAACAAAATGCCAGAGCTCCGAGTGGCACACGTCGGAATCCCCCAAACCCAAGAAGGCAAGAAACATAAAATCAAAGGTTAAAACAATTTTGATTGTGTAAAAGTGAGAAAGGACATCGCTACTACTTGGGTGCACCATCACGACAACGCGGCGAGCCATATAGCATTCGAATCTACGAATTCCTAGCGAAGCACAATTTGGCAACGTTGTCCCAACTCTTCTACAGTCCCGTCATGACACCGGCGGACTGTTTCCTGTTCCCAAAAATCAAGAATAGCCTCAAAGGAACCCGCTTCGGGACGATTGAAGCCAATCAGCTTCGACGAGGTTCCCGTTGAGGCCTTTCAGAACGCGTACCGTACATGGTAAAGTCGGTGGCAAAAGTGTATCGACGCTCGAGGACAATATTTTGAAGAATTTTAATCGTTTGTACCGTTATTTTCAAAGTATATATTGATTTAAAAAAATGCATTACTATATTTACACTCCATGAGAGCTAGCTTGCAGATATTATTGAGAAATTGCTTGATGTTGATTCCTATTAGATATTTGCATAATTATCGGCAGCATCGATCTATCATTAAAAAAAAAAATACCTACATGCGATTAACTGTTCATCGTATGTAGGTGTTTTTTTTTTTTTTTAATGATAGATCGATGCTGCAGATAATTATGCAAATATCTAATATAATAGATAGATATAATAGATATTTCGTACGTGATCAAGCGCTGTTCAATGTCCTTTTAACAACTTAATTCAATGCCTTTTGATACACTTCCTGCTTTTAAAATGGTTCAGAAGGCAGGAAATTGAGTACAATGTCCCTTTCCTTTATTTTGGGTGGTACTAAATTTCCTGCTAGAATGGTTCAGAAGGCAGGCAGAGTAGCACCATCCAAATTAAAGGAAAAGGATATTGATTACGTGGACCATTTCAGAAGGTAGAAATTAATTACCACACAATATTGATCGAATTGCGAAATATTACTTTAACGACAAGAAAGACATCCTTTTGATGAAAAATAAATTCACTACGACAATTCTAAACGCTAACTAGTATGGGAAAAGCAATGCGAACTAGAACTATCAACGCCCAAACGCCATATTCACGAGTCAAAGAGTATCCTCTATGTTGCATATGATATATACTCTATCTGGAAGGAGAGTCTGCTATGACCTGCTGAAACCAACCGAAACTATCAATTCCTCACGTTACCGACTTCAAACTATCAAATTTAAAACAAGGTATTCAAGAAAGAAAAAAAAACAGCCAAAATGCCACGATAAGGGCGGATCGATTTTGACAGGTATTTGATTCTGACTGAACTGGAAGAGGATCCTAATTTTGGGCGAAAACAATATTTAGCAATGAGGCGATTTTTTGGATGAAAGTCTACGTTAATAAACAAAATTGCCGTATATGGGATAACGCTATTCCACACAAAGTTTACCAGATAGCAATGCATCTACAGAAAGTTTGGTACGGATTTTGGCGGCTTCATTGTTCCGTAAAACGACGTTAGTCTCACCCTTATCAGAGAGCGCTACAGATCGATGATAACCAATTTGTTTTGGCCCAAATTGAAAAATATGGACGTTCACTATATGTGGTTCCAGCAGAAAGGCGCTACGTACCACACAGCAAACGCCAGGATAGACATGTTGCATGTACGATTTGAAGGTATGGCTATCTCTTGCAAAGGTGACGTCAATGGGCAACCAAGATCTTGCGATTTGACCGCACTAAACATTTTCTTGTGGGGTTTTCTGTTGCCGGAAGTTTATGTCAATAAGCCGCAATCTACTGATGCCCTCAGTCAATATAAACCAGGCATCGCTCAAATTCAGCTGGATCTGTGCGGCAGAACCATTGAAAATTTGACCTCTCGGATCCGTGTCACCATGAGAAGCCGCGGCAGATATTTGAACGATGTCATGTTCCATACCGAATTGCATGTATGGGCCTTTGAAATAAATAAAAAACCTCACACATACATCGACCCGTCCCTATTGGAAAACCCTTTAAAAATAGCTGATTTTCCAACACGCTAGGCCACATATTGGTCATTTCGTCCTAACAAATCAAGAAGAGGCAAAATGGGAGATCCTACCCCTCCTGCCTTATTCACAAAACATTGCCCCTTTAGAATATCATTGGTTTCGATTGATACAGTCGACACTCACTGAAGAGCGCACTTTATCTTATATGACACCAAAAAAAAATGTGTTGATGACTGAATCATCTCGATAGAAATATAATTCTTTACTAGAAGAATCCGTGAAAGATTATTACATGAAAGATTAGTGGTGGTTGCCACTTCATATGAATACTATTCTGTTTAAAATCATTTAATTTAATAAAATGTTCAACCACTATTCATCTAGCTTATGGATAACTATTGGCCATTTAGGTTTTTCGGACCTCATCAGACCAGTGTTTTCTATATGTAATACCTTGATGACGGCGATTAAACGGATCTTGTGTTATGATTAAATAACCTGACATGAATCATAATAATTAAATGAAGCTTGCGTTATATTTTCAATTATTATAAATCATAACCAATCTTC
This sequence comes from Philonthus spinipes, assembly GCA_963082785.1. Lineage (NCBI taxonomy): Eukaryota > Metazoa > Arthropoda > Insecta > Coleoptera > Staphylinidae > Philonthus > Philonthus spinipes. The sequence goes on along the minus strand of OY720304.1, from coordinate 23,666,867 downwards.
TGTCTTAAGATGCGAACTGGCGAACACCACTTTTTTTGCTGTTGGTTATGATTCACAGGAAATTAGCATCTTGAGCTTCGCTTGAATAAATAAAATTATGTTTTTCGTTTGTCAAATTAAGAAACGATTGTTACTTATTTAAATACGCATATATATTAGCAGTATTATAATTATAACAAATCTACCAATAAGAGAAAAAACATAGATTAAATTGAATAAATTTAGATCCTCGACAAGATTCAGGTTATTAGCACAACTTTAAGAGATTTTTTCTCCTTCTCGAATCTGTATTCCCTTTCAGATGTTGGAGGTCACGAGAATTTAAAATTTTAATAATAATTTTGTTATTAAAAACGAGATTATTATTGAAGCTGAAAGCAAAGTATAAAATTTATGAAGTTGTTTGTTCTAAGAAGCCCAATTACGAACGAGCATCGGGAAACAATCGATCAACATAATATACCTCTATACCGCATGCTGATGGTATTTACCGCGAGCGTAATTAAGAACGAGAAACCAATTAAAAACGTTGATTTACAATTTACACATAATTGGTATTTAATAATTAAAAGTTGTATCATTGAAAAGCCCCGCGGGAGCTCGGAAATGCACGGATGCGGGAGAGAGAATGCACTCCCGCTCGGCGAATTGAGTAAATTTTCCAATTAGAAGGAGCAATAAAGGTTAAAGAGCAATTTAAGTTTAACGGTTACAGATATTAATCACGGAATTATTTATGATAATTGCCGGAGCAATTACCCGAACTCTCCAGGTGTCTTCGAGGGCCCCATAAATATAATTAGTTTTTATATTTACGCGCGCGCTGGCACAGTAGCCGGCACAGGGACCCCCCTCGTGGATTGATCCCGATGCTTCCTTTGGCACGTTTCGCCCATTCGCCTACACAAACAAAAATGCATGTGCGGTTTTTTATCACTGTGCACACATCAATATAGATCGACCACTGGAGCGGGTAAATAGCTGTTGGTTTGGGAAGGGGGACGTAATGGACATCTCCATCCTAAAATGGGGAAAAGCGGGGCTAATCTAAAAATTGGTAATTGATAGATAGACGGCGCCCAACACTCGATGAAAATCCATTATAAACTTTTAAATTAGGAACAGGAAACTTTTTAAATTTTACTTTAATAACAAACATTGATGGCGTTAGTTTTCTCTCTGTACTTCTATTAGTTTCATGAAACAGATTTATTTCTTTTGCAATTATTGATACAGATAAATTGTAATTTACTACAAACTCAAATAAATTTATCTTTATAATTAACAAAAATATCTATATTTATTCTTTTTGGTACTAATCAAGCCACAGGGTATATATTTTTTTCCAGTTTCACCAAGAAGTAACATAAATAATATTTATGAATAGAAAAAGAGTATTATTCATTCACTTGGTCACAGCCATTTAATCTTTTCTATTTATATTAATAGCCAGCGAGGCATTTATTCAAATCCGAACCGAGAGAAGTTTTTTGTGAATTTGCGATAACAACAATGCAAGAACGCACGACCTCTCTGCCCGTCATTACTATCACAGCGCGCGGCAGGTGAGGGTCGCTCTTTTTAATTAATTTGATTCAATTATTTTTCGTTTAATTTTATTCGGTTTTGATTTAAATTGAATTAATTTGGTTTAATTTAATTTAAATTGATTTAGTTTAATTTGATTTAATATAATTGATTTAATTTTGCTGATTGTATTTGGATTAATTTAATTAATTTATTTTAACATCTTTAAATTATGTAAGGCATAGCTGTACTGACGAGGGATAGATCCCGAAACACGTGCCTGCAGATGGCCTTAAATTATGTAACGTTCCTTTTGTTGTTTTCGCATTAGATAAATTTTTCTCGGATCAAAATTTGTTGCATTATGCAATATTTTATTGATGTGCAACAGCAGATGTGCATTATGTAATTCAATGTCCGGCGTGGGTATTTGCCCGGGAAGTAGTTGTTTTAATGTGCATTTGTTTAACGTACTTATCTAACGTAAGTCAAAGGTCACACAGCTAAATATGAAAATAATTTATTAATTATTTTCAAATCATTTTTATTTAATATAATATTTATGAAATTGAAGAATTTCCAATTTAGATTAATTAAATATAAATGGAAAATAAACATATCTAATGGAATTTGAATCCATGTCTTCCGATTTCTAGCCGAGTGCATTACCAATTACATCACAGAGACATGTGGTGACAAATCTCCATTCAGTGCTTCAAGTTCACTTATATTCAATTTATACATTCTTGATGGGCCCGAGCACGATACAAAGCGCTAACCTGTTCCCTGGAATTTCTTCAATTTCATAGATATAAATATAATTTAAAACGAATATCAATTTACTTAATTAAATAATATTTGTTCAGGGAGATATATAAAGGAAGATGAGTTTTGAACCAACCATAAATTAAATGTGAAGAACGATGATACTTATTAATAAAATCGTGGCATTATCTCTACTGTTTTTGGTTAAAAATTTCACGCCAAATTCGTTCAATATGATTTAAGATGTGGATTTATGAAGCTCGAACAGCTTAAGACGGATTTGCGTCTTAAGCTGGGGTTGGGATTTATAAAATGCGTCTTGGCTGGGGTCTGTATATCTTATTAGCTATTTCAAACTTCGCACCATTATGTTGTCTGAAAAATTATATCCTACAAACTGAACGACACTTCTTTGCTGTTAGTTATATTACACTGCTTAAGCATTAGAAATTTATCTATTTTTTCAAGAACTAAAACTTTTATTTGTAACATTTTTCTATCCAAATTAAAAAATGAAAGATCTCTAAGAGTAAAGTTGAAGCTCCGTTTGAATAAAATGACATTTTTTCGTGGTGAAACAGAATGAACCAATCTCCTGTCTTAAGATGCGAAATGGCGAACACCACGTTTTTGCTCTTGGTTATGATTCACAGCTTAAGCACTGGAAATTAGCATCTCAAGCTCCGCTTGAATAAAATAACATTTCGCCGTGGTGCAACAGAATAAGCCAATCTTTTCTCTCAAAAGCTATGTTACACAGTACTCGAAGTTATTGTCTCAAGCTTCGTTTGAATAAAATGACATTTCGACGTGGGGTAACAGAATAAATCAATCTTCTGTCTTAAGATGCGAACTGGCGAACACCACTTTTTTGCTGTTGGTTATGATACACAGCTTAAGCACTGGAAATTAGCATCTTGAGCTTCGCTTGAATAAAATATCATTTCACTATAGTAAATCAGAATTAACCAATCTTCAGTCTCAAGATGCAAAATATCGAACGCCACTTCTTTTCTCTTAGTTATGATTCACAGCTTAAGCGCTCGAAATTAGAGTATCAAGCTCCGCTTGAATAAAATGACATTTAGCCGCGGTGCAACAAAATAAGCCAATCTTCTGTCTCAAGATGCGAAATGGCGAAAGACACTATTTTGCTGTTAGTTATGTTTCATAGCTTCAGTACTAGAAAGTAGAGTCTCAAGCTTCGTTTAAATAAAATGACATTTCGCCTTGGTGTAACAAAATAAGCCAAGCTTCTATCTCAAGATGCAGCTTGAGATAAAAGCTTGGCTCTCTCTAACCAAATATCATTCATGCAATTCTTTCAATTATTTATCATGATTTATCTTTCACGGAAAAGTAAATAACGTTTAAGCCACCCCATGTAGGTTTTGAAATAGATGGACTTTTTGAGATTCCACTTGTAAGATTAGAGTACACATTTCTGTTGGCTGTGGTGTAACTAATACGAAGTAAGTGGACCGCTCCTTCGGCGAAGATGAGATTGCCTTTCTCGCGCCGCCTAAATATTTCATGTGTGCGGCTATATCGTGCGGCGGCAGGACGTTAGCGACAAGGACACGAGAACCCCGCACACACACACACACACACAGCGCAGCAGAAAGAGATCGATCTGCGGAATTGGAATGGCCGGCGATCAGATACAGAGCCCAGACTTTATTTAATTTACTCCGGGTGACGTATGAGCTTTGGCCGAAATGAGTTCTGAACGCCGGCGGTATTAGCTGTAGAGCTTCTCACATAAATTGGATCCGGGTTTTCGCAGTCACCGGCGTCGTCTCACTTTAAATAATTAAATGTCAAAGTGGCGTAATCCCGTAATGAACAGAGCGAGAGGGAAGGATCGGGGTGGTGGAGACGGTGCGAGGGGGGTTTTGCGGGGCACGCCTGAGTTCGCCCTTGTTTCAGGATCTGTGTTTGGCGACGTGTCGGAGATAAGGCGCTGATCCGGCTTGACAAATGCCTCGTTGCCTGCGATTCCGACGTTCTTGCCGCCGACGCCGCCGCCTCCGGCGGGAAGCACGCCCGGCCTGCGCGCCGCCACCGACGACAACGTCTACCAGCCGAGATAATCCCCATCAGTAAAACAGAGGCATTACCTTTTTGCGCTCGCTACACAGTGCTAATAAATTATAAACTCTTAAAAAAATACTATAGTAATTAACTACAAAAGGAGCATTATATTATCTTTACTTATGATCGTTCTTTGAACTCAATTAATTACTAATACTAATCATAATATCAATAATTCACACAAACAAAAAACATCTCCCATCAAATCCTTTATTTCTTTCTAAAAACATCTTTCATCAAATCTCAGGTTTTCAGAATGATTACCTTAGTTTTAGTTTATCTTTCCTTTTTTCTTTCTAAAAATATTTTCCATCGAATCTCAGGTTTTCTTTCCTTTTTTTTCTTTCTAGAATATCGCTTTGACCCACCATGGTTCTAAATTAGCCATATTCAAGCTGAATCCAAACCAAAATTCATCTCTATACACTTTTATGTGATAATAATTTCTTATGGAGAACATGACAAATTAATAAATAGGAAAAAGGCTATAGTCTCCTCTTAAAGCACTGCCAATATCAAAGGTTAAAAAAATCAAAGGATCAATATTTTAGGATGATTGCCCCAGATTTAGTTCAGTGAAAAATAACTTTGGCTATCGTTTGTTTTTAAAGGAATGTTTTGGCGACAAAAATAAGCAATGAACAGATAAACTAAAATGTATTCTTTTCTTTAGAATTATCTTCTTAAGAAAAGTAATTCTTTCCGCGTGGAAATATGTAAAACAGTTTGCTTATGATTATTTCGCAAATAAGCGAATGAATCCATCCTAATGCCCTCATACAATTTCCATTTCAATTATAAACCATTCACCAATAACAATAATTCATAAGCAATTTATCTTATTGCGCAAAGTCAGTGCCATTGAATGCAATCGTGTAAATCTCCACCCAAGATGAATCGACTTAATTCGAAAACACGCCGCGATTTTTTCCCATTAGAAATGTAAAACAACCCGACGACCGACTTAGCCACAATGTAGCCAATTATAAATAGCCGGGTTCCGTTCCCACAGATGAAATATACCCGCCTCGGATTCCGCCGAGATGTGGGCGCGTGTCCCGCCGAGTTTACCGAGTTTTACACGTCTAATTACATCCGTGGACTTGACGCACATGGCCGGGAGCCTGCTAGCCCAGCTACCCGCGATTTATTTCATTACCTCACCTCATGCCATTCCCCGTCATTATCTTATTATTTATTATTAATTAATCGCCGGGGATCGAATCATAAATGGGCGCTACGGTGAGGAGAGGAACGAGGGGAGGGGGCGATCCTTATAAACCGGAGCGAGACTCCGGGAAATTATGGATTACGTTGTGCAGTTTGATGCTCTAATTGCTAATCTGGATAAATGGAAAGAAATGCGGAGGATTATTTGAGTTCATAAATAACAATTGATGGTGATTTGCGTAATTGGAGAGCCGGTGAGTGAAGAGCGAGGGGGATTGGGTATGGGAAATTGGTTTAATTGAGGTTGCAAATCCGTAAAATCGCATCTCAATAATAACACAACATAACTAAAGTTATATGCAACATTCCAAATTATTTATTCACGCACAAAAACTATAACAAAGTGATCATGTTTCATTATTATAATCAATTATTGTTTAAATACTTGGATGAAATCGCATTCAAATTGCATTGTTCATAATAAATTAAAGACGACGCAAGCGCCACCTTTTGCCTAATTTCAAGTGGAAGTCATTGATATTTTTAATACTGTTACAGAATTTTAAATCGCCGAAATGTTTGCAGATTAAAGATTCAGATAAATAATTTATGAATAAATTAAAAATCAAGGGACCAAGGATAGATCCTTGAGGTATCCCAGAAGTTGAAAAATATTTGTTATATTTTAATTCCTTAGAAATCACACATGCTTTTTACATTCTCCAGGATGAGTTTCAAAGAAAGAAAATATTCACGCACAACAACCAAAATAGCTTAAAGTTGATAAATGGATGTAGTGTGTAACTTTATCAAAAGCCGTTGTAGGGACCTCCATTTGATCTATAGCATTAATAGATTCAGCAATATTATGAATAATAAGAGTAAAATTGGAGATTTCAAATAATATCGGCAGTACGATTTTATTATAAATCATCAATAATAAATAAAATAAAATATAATGAGACAGATTCAGTAATATTATGAGTAATGAAAATAAGATTTGAGACGGATAAACAGTTTGGAATAAAATCATGGTGAATATCAGTAATATGATGGGACAGTAGATTTTGATAAATATTTGGCTCCAGTCTTTGAGTCATAAACATAAACGTTTTTACACATTTCTAAATAATCAGCCCCATTTGGAATAAATTTATATTGAAACTTTTGTTTGGACTATTTCAAGTTTGTGTATATATGTAGCATATTGCGTGTTCCAAATTACACTACAAATACTGTTTCTCAATTATAATGGGCAAATTAAATCCTTAGTTATATAAAATACGTTTAAACGTTTTACATGATTTTGTTAGAGTACAATAATATAACTTCTTCAAAATGTTTACTTCCAAGCGTTGTTTTTATTTCCTCAATTCTAACGGACTTTCAACAAATTAAATCCTCCGTACAATGCATTGGAGTACAAATAACAAATTGTGGTTAATTCCGCCAATTCGCCTAGTACAGTGCTCCCATTTTAGAAATGGCTTCACTATAATGCTCATCCATCCATAACCGGTTTATCGTAAACAGCTTTTCATGCGCACTTCCACTCTTTTCTTGAAAAGAGTTTATGAACTTGCACTGTACAAATCTCTTCAATTCATACTTTGAAGAAACTTTTACCAAAATCGTAAGTTTTTAATATTTGTACCTAATTCAAGAGAGCTTTCTGTAACTGTTTGAGACCACCGTCATAATGATGCTTTATTATGATTGTAAATAATTTGAAGTATTTTATTTTATAACATTGAAATTCATTATTACATCAGCATCTTAAGTTCTTAATATACTCAGTGACATAAAAAACGCAACACCAAGAAGAGGTAGAAATTTCTCCACCAAATTTTTACCTTACTAGTCAAAGGCAGTATTTGATTAAAATTTTAAAGAAATTAAATAAAAGATAAGGCATTTTTTATTAATACTGTGTTGGCCCACCCCTACTACTTTCACACTCCCGCACCTTCCTGGGTATAGATTCCATCAGGTTGCCGATTTCTTCCTGAGGTATTGCTTCACAAGCTATCTGCAGTTCATACCTGTGAGCTTATAATGTCGAGGATAGACTAATTGGTTGATTCTTCTACCCATCATGTCCCACATGTGTTCGATGGGCGAAAGGTCGGGAGATTTAGGTGGCCACGGCAATTAACGTTAGACTCTTCGAAGTGCTCCATAGATTGTTGCAATCTAGGGATTGACATTATTCTGTTTAAAAATCTGGCACTCCAGCTTTTGGAAGAATGGAAGATTATGTGGTTCTACTACATAATTAACATATCAGTGAGGATTCATATTGCCTCGGATAAAAACCAAATGAGATCTGCCTTCATAATAATAATCAATAGCACCCCATACCACACACATGAGGCTCAACATAAAATTGCACATGGCGTCGTTCTCCACGACTAAGTCTGACCCTCATGGGATCATTGTGTATTCCCAAACAGAATCGGTATTCATCGCTGAAGACCACTCCATGTCATTCCACCTCCCAATCCAGTCGCAAGGTACACTACTTCAAATGTTGCTATCAATAACTAGTCGTCAGTGGAAGCACAAGATGTGGTCTATAAGACTTCAAGCCAAAAGCTCTAATTCGTCGGCAAACTATACGAAGGGTTACAGAACGTCCTTTATTTCCAAACCATTGATCGGCTATTGATTTTGTAATCGAAAATCGGTCCCATAATGCCATTAATTGGAGATGGCAGAAATGAAGCACATTTATCTGTTTTGGACATCTACTTCCTCTTCTACGTCATTCCTAATTTTCTATAGACCATGCTTAAATTTAAGACGATTCGTAATTTATCTGAATAACCAATCCTTTGTAATACCATATTACGGGTAGACCATACCACGGGTAGACGATTCGTAATTTATCTGAATAACCAATCCTTTGTAGTATGGTATTACAAAGGATTGGTTATTCAGATAAATCACGAATCGTCTTAAATTAATAATATCTCTGAATGAAAAACCATCTTCACGTAAACCAATAATACGACCTCTGTTGAATTTACTCAGTTGTCCATAATTTTCATCTTGCCATACTGTAAAAATGTAAAGTTCTCAAAAAAAAAAATAATAATAATAATTTGAACCAAAAACAATTTCGAAATCAACTTAATCTCGCAAGAAATAATAAACCCGAATATTTCGTTTGTAAGAAGAAAACGTCAAATTTGCCATGGCCACTACATTATCTTGAATACAATTTTAATTAATTACTTTCACTAGTTAAATATTTCAGTCAAGTTTGGTCAAAAAAAGTATACCTCTTCTTGGTGTTGTTTTTTATATCACTGAGTATACTTATGCAGGTTTCGATTTGTTTCTAAATAATTGAAGCTACAGTGAATAATTATGACCGTGAATAATTTATCAATATTTTATTTTATTACATTGACGTTTGTTATTACATCAGCGTTAACAGCCATATCCATAGTCTGCTAATCCCAACTAACTGGAGACTAATTCAATTTGTTACTATAAAAAAGCATAGGAAGATACATACATAATCATCTTTATTGTGATATTTACAGTTACATTACAAAAAATGTAATGATTTGACATTTTTTGTTTACAAGATAGCTATCGACCAGTGGTCTTTTAGTCGACAATCCTTGTCCTTTGTCTCGTCTATTAGTTAGTCATTTATGATAAGCGCCATCTTTCGCCTAATTTCGTGTGGCATCGTCAACAATTCGAGACTACAATGTAGATGAAGATGCCACAAAAAATGGCGCTTATGTCATCTTTCATTTATTATGATTAATATCGGGTATATAGCCACAATACAAGATCCGTTCAGCCGCCTTGATCAAGATATTACACATGGAACACACTAGTCTGATAACAAGGCAATAATAAATTAATTGAAACACAACATTTTATTTTTTTTCCTCTTTAATTATATTTTAAATATTCATATATTGCAGTGTCAATTAACATACAATAAACGAGAGATATATACAGCGTAAAACATTGATCTGAAAAAAAGAAAAGAACAAAGGTTCAAAAAACAGAAATGGCCATTGCTAGTTATCCATACGCTAGATGAATAGTGGCTAAAGATTTTATTAAATAGTCAAATGACTATTTAATAAAATGTGTGATGATATGAATTCGTGAATGGTGGATTGAGAGTGTTTGAATTTTGGAGGGACATTGGGATTTCTGATAATGCAGAGAAGGCTTAAAACTTCCCGGGCGAGAGGTTTTGTGGCAAATTTTTGTAGGAGGATTATTTAGTAGCGAATGGTTAATACTATGCATGTGGCTCTCTATATTATGTGAAAATAATGAAAATTCTTTTAATTAATTTATATTTCTAAATCGATCCATTCAACCATAAATCATTTCATTATTATTTATTATTCCACTATACAGCCAACAATCAGCCACTATTAAAACCTCCCGTACTTAACAAACCATTGAGCGAAACCGTTGGACCGTCTGAAGCAATTTCCTCCCACTCCCGCATCGCATCGCCGTAATGCGCGGTGTTTATTCCATTCCGTTCGGATATAATTGTTAAAAATAATTTTCTGGTCGTGCTCATGGAAAGCGGTAATTTGCCGGCATTATCCTATCTGGTCATCGTTATTATCTCAAATATTTATTGCCCGCCTTATCTTAATTCCACGGTGCATTAGGTTGAAGATTGTAATTTGTACTGTCGCCCACTGGCATCAAGTCGAGCTCGCGCGGGCTATCACTTCCGTTTCCTACAATTATTGCCAATTTCGCGCGGTTTTATCTTATCCTCATTACCATCGAAAGAATGTGCGTTAAAATTAATGTGAAAATTAGTTGTAATTATTAAAATTAGTGTGTATGTTAGTGATTATTTTAATTATCGAAAATTCTAATAATATACTGTGCGTCCACAATGAATTGAACACATTTATATAAGCTGCTGATGATTATTTTCTATCAAAAAAAGTTAGGACAGGTCCATTTTTATTTTTTGGACTAAAAACAATGTATACAGGGTATGCCCATAGCATTTAATTATAGGAATTACTAGTTACCATTTTAAAATAGAACATCCTATATATTATTAAATTGTGTAGGCTTTAACGACCAGTGTGATTAGAGTTTTTGATTTCCGGGTTATTAGGCCGTGGTTTGTTGGAGTTTAATCCAAACGTTTCGCTGATAACAGCGGTCGGCATCTTCAGAGGCTCCGTCGACGAAGGGCGTATGGACTCTTCGATGTCTCCTCAGTTACCGAGGAACAGACCACGGTTTAACAGTCCGGAAATCAACAACTCTAATCCTATATATTATCACATGTATGTATTTAAATGGCGAAACTATTGTTGATCTTTGAAAATAATATTTTTTAAGTTCATGCGGTATACAGATTTCACCAAGGCCTTTGATCATGTGTCTTCTGTTTTTTTTTATATAAATAAATTAGATAACATGGATTTTGAATCTTTTAATAGCAAGTGTAATCTCGTAAGTAATGAGAGAAGTAAAACTTAGGCCCAATTTTCTTTCTTTCTTAATCTTATCCTCTTTTACCCGTATTGGGTGTCGAGGAGGCCCAATTTTACAATCCGCAAATAAGGCGTAAGTAACGTATTCGCGGAATAAAAGTTGATTATGATTCTCTCCATTTGATTATCAATAAGACAGTGCTGCCAACCTAATGAAAAAATCGAGAGTAACGTTACTTGAGGTTTTTAAAATTGGGCATAAAAAAATAAAATCCAATAGTTGGTGTTAAATATTTTTTTAAGATGAAATATGCGCTTTAATTAAATTAGTTTTTGTGTTTTTGTTTTGAGTAAAATAATTTACACAAAAGCGGAAAGACCACAGGTCGTTAGCCAGTTTAGAAGAAAAGATATAAATATAGCCTGATTGTAAAATATATGTAATTGTTATTCTATACATATTCTTCTAAATAAAGATGTTTGTAGTTTACTGTAAACTTTCATTCATCTGAAGAAGCAATAAATTTGCGAAACAATTGTTGTGAAAAAAACACACTTTTTGAAAATCAAAAGTTATTCAGAATTTTATTTATACAAAGATGTTTGTATATAATTTACACAATTATGATTAGAGTGGAATTAATATTAAATACTAATGATAATCAATTTCGTTAAAAGACTGACATAATAAATAATGATAGTAAAGGTATGTGTGTATTTTTATAATTGTGTTCTTTTTTTAAAGAATAACAAATTGACTTCCACTTAATTATGTTTACCTTTCGGAACGACTTAAGTCGGGATCGTGGCGAGATTTCATTATTTTCGAGTTTTACGTGCCCGGTGCATAATTTAATAAACAGCATGGGGCGGCGGCGGCGAGGGCGAAACGTCAGGAGGCAGCGGGGAGAGGCGCGAGCCGCGGGAGGCGGCGTGTTTTATCTCTCGAGCGCAACAGGTACCCACCCCTCGACCCCGCGGCGCGTTTCTGCCTACCATTATCCATCCGTTTTCGATGGGAATTAGTCCGATGCCCCCTCCGGGTGATTAATAAGGGCCGTATCTCGACACGTGGAACGCGACTGGAAGTGGCTCCCATTCATCCGGCGCGGTACGTCGTCGGCGATGTCGTCGGAATGGGAGCGGTCCCTTCTACTCCTCCTCCCCGCCGCCCACCCTTCACGTTCCCTTTATCTTCCGGAAACCTCCGGAACCGTTCATTCGCGCTTAACTGAATTCCGCACTGTTTCACTCCTAATTTAACTCGGTTCAACTTCGATATGCTAAAGAACTAGTTAAATAATCAGAGAGGAATATAAATGTTTTGTCAAAATAAAAAAATTTCATATACAATTTAACAAAACAAAAAATCGAGCAATCAAAATCAATTTATTATTGTTTAACATTTAAGATATATCAGATAGCAGCAAATAAACCGCGTAAGAAAAAAAAAAACATTTTATTGTCAGTAAACAAGAGCTATTAGAAAACAAATGAAGTTATATTTAGAATCAGTGACGTTAAATTATTGAACATCATCATACGTAAATCATTCATCAGTTAAAAAGTTTAAAATTGTTGTCTTGTGTAATTAAATACCGCTAATGATTATTTAATCAATTAACAATTATTGTTGTTTAAGGTGTTTTATTGAAAGCAACAATTTGCGATTTAATGAATTGAAAATTCAGTGTTTTGTTGTAAATCCATTAACAATTTAAATTGGTTAAGCATCGTTTAATCAATTGAAAACTCGACTCGCGGAGCCGTATCTATTTGTTAGTGCGCGTTACTTGCAGTTCCATCAAGAATGTTGATTGCCTAATAAATTATTTAATGCGGAGTACATAAACACATCTAGGGATATATCCTTTTGAGAAAGACGAAGCGAGGTTTTATAGCTGTATCGTTTTTAATGATTAGCACTGCATCTGGTTTGATCGACAATTAAGTACCATTAAACGGCCGTCCGCAAGGACAATTTAAACCAACAATCGCTAATAAACGTTCCTCGATCGGCGATAACACGGCGTTTTCACGGTTAAACGACCAAACGGGAGCGAGTCCGGTGCGGTAATTTGCCGTCGATTCGCTCGTTCGGTTCGCTTTCCTTTTTGTCGATCCGCGGAATTGGAAACGTACCCGCGCGCCCTAATGGTTCCATATTATTTAATTAATGGCCTCGAGGCGCACTCGGATGAAATAAATGAGTGGAGAAAAAATGCACGGTGGGGGGAGAGAAAATAAAGAACGTCGATTGTCAAGTCAATTACCGGACGGCTTTATTAGTTCTTCGAAACGAGCGCTCCATAATAGATTCGCCGACAAAGACTCCACGTTTGGTAATCTTGTCGTATTATTGTTTTCGAGCCTGGCTAATGTCTTTCCCATATGTCGGCTTTTCTAGGATTGCGCGGCGCGTGCTGGACTTTGGAATAAATTACTCTCGGCGTTATCACCGCTTTCTTTCCCTTTCTGGAAGGATTCAATCGGTAAAATCAAAAACGGGCGCGCGCGCTCCTTCCATTCCCTCTTCCGGCAGAAATAACCGTCGTTAAAGTTAATAATGTCTTTAATGGTAACGACTCGATGCCGGTCGGGATTTTTAATTCCTTTAGGATTTTTGCTGGCGCGCTGGAATTTCCGTGACGTGATCCACATTCGGAGCAGCTCAGGCCTACGTAGAACCCGCAGTCGTTTCTGTTAATTGGTAAATTGCATTATTACTGTTTCAGGCCGGCTAAGGGCTGTAAATAAAGCTCGTTTAAACAATAATGGCATTAAAACATTACTCGGAAAAGATCGGGTCGCTGTATTTATACATAAATTCAGTTTAATGATGCGCTATAAACCATTTACAACTTTACTGCTTCAATTCTTTTCGACCATTATCGAGTCTACACAGAGAAGAATGAAAAAAAAAAAATGGAATTTATATTACGTACTTTAAATTTTTCTTTCAAATATTTTTAACCGCATAACACTACATAAAAAAAACGACAAAAGTAAACTAAATGTTGCAGTGTTGAATGTCTGTATAAATTGAATATAGGTGAATTTGAAGCATATTATGTAGATTTGATATCACAGGTTTCTGTGGTGTAGTTGGTAGCGCACTCGATCTGCAATCTAGGGGTTCAAATCCCATCAGATATGTTTCTTTTCCATTTTATATCTAATTAATTTAAATTATACCTCAATGTTGTAAATTGAAAATTTTCTACAATTCATAAATAAATGTTGCGGCATTTCATCCAAAAGTCAGATTACATTTACAATGAATCAGATAAGGGTCATATATAGAGGTTTATGTAACACCGAACATGCGAGAATGTACTCAATGTAAATTTTCCTATGTTCGATGTGTACTGGAATGCATCAAAGCATTGAGTGCGATGTGATTGACTACGATTTCTAATGGTAATATAGTCAACCCAATTTACACTATTTCTGTCAAAAATAAATTATATTTATCAACTATTATGTCAAGTTCAACATGCATAATTATGGATATTTTACTTAACCGCAATGCATATCATAAAAATCTTCTCCTTTGTATACATTATTGATACGTAAAGATGTCCAACTCTTCGTATATGTCTGCTTTAAGCACCAGAACAGTAAATGTCACTTGTTTGCGATAACTGACAAGTGTAAGTCATTTTTGACGTGGAAGGGTGTAGTCTGGGTTGACTATATTATTTTTAGAAATAGTAGCCAATCACATCGTACTCAATGCTTTGATGCGTTCCTGAACAAATCGAACATAGGGAAATTTCCATTATAACATTCTAGCATGTTCGGTGTTACATAAAACTCTCTGTATATTATATTAAAATTAGAAAGAATTATTAAAAAATAAAATTGAAACAGTTTAATTATCAATATCTTTATAATTTGTCCAATACCTGGGGTCGAACTGTTACACATTATTGTAAAGCCAAATAAAAAATTCTGTAATACACACTCAACCTAAAATTCAGATCTTGAATGTAAGACTTGATAAGAAACTTTCGTGAAAATGTATTATTTGATAGCAGAATAACTTACAATGCCAAAATTAATTATAAGAATCCATTGCAGTTTATTCCAATGCTCAGCAAAGTTACATTCAGAGAATTTTTGTCATGTCAATTATACTAATAAATGCACGGTTTGTTTGTTACGACGAGAATTTTTTTGGAAAAAAAATCATAGATAATATCGACACGCGACCTTGAACCAACATTAGTTCTATGGGTTCAAATCCCATCAGAGATGTTTCTTTTCCACTTTATATTTAATTAAATTTAAATTATACCTCAATGTTGTACATTGCAAATTTCTACAATTCTTAGTTTTATGAGTTGAGATCTGAACTATTGATTTCTCACTGCTAGACTAGGTTGGAACATGCATTAAGATGCATTAAGTTAAGACTTAGGACGTATTGAAACAGGCTGTCAACTGTCCGCAGCAAACACACTAAATTTGATTTCATAAAAAAATCTGAGTTAATATATTTATACTTGGTAACATTAATCCGTTACTTGAACACGAATATAAATTTTGTTTAAGAAGGTGGTTCAACAAACTTAAATCAATTCCGAGTTTAGATGCAGGAGGGAATAGTGGAGTGGGAATGAATCCCGAATGCATACGAATGCCTTTGGATCGTCTAGAGTAGTGCTGTAATTCAAGCGGGTTAAATTGTAACAATTATTTTCAGATGCAGATATTTATTTTATTCAAAAATATATTAAGTAACTAAATGGCTGAATAGCTTCCGGCCGATAGCTAATTCTTACAAGAACATTGTTTAAAGTTTAAATAAATTGTTAAAAATGTAAAAAATAAATGTTAAACCACACTTGTAAGGAATAAAGATGAATAACTAAAAATCAATGTATGAAAAAATGAATTTATATCAATTATAAAATATGCTATAATTCCAAATAAGGTATATATTTCATTTCGAGCGAAAGATTTCGAGCCACGATGGTCTGCGCCCGATATTTCGAATTTCCCCACTCCGACATTCCCGCCTGTATCTTTAGTAGGCACTGGTTTAGTTAATTTATAAGCACCTACAGAAACTGATATCACGATTTAAAACGTTATAAAAGTTTACATTTTATGCGTTGTTACATACAAAAAATATCTGTAGTTATAGAGCTTTATTGTTAATATAAAATAATTTGTTGTAAAATTTAAAACGTTATAAAAATAAGTAGTGTTGGGAAAAATCGAGTGAATTTAGTAATCGAGTATTTATAAATATTCAATTTTAAGTAGCGACATTCAATAAATTCATTTGTCTTTATAAATAAATAAGTGATCATTTCTAATACTAATATTACAAATGACATTAAGAAAATTGTCTTATACTTAATTTTGCAGTGAGAAGAAAGATAAATTTTGCCCATTTAAAAAATAACAATATTATACAAATATTAAGACTCCAAAAAATGCATAATATTAAATATATATCAAAAGAATGTCGTATGAATTACTATGCACGTTGGAGCCATATAATGTGGACGTGTATCTAAACAACACATGTAACATTTAATCTAAGTTTTCTCTTATATTGACGTATTTCCATGCCTTTGTTGTATATATAAATTATATTTGTATATGTAATATCTTGCACTGGAAATAAACATTGTTATTATTATTATTATTATTATTATTATATCTAAACAATAATTTATAATTAAAACTTAAATAACAATTTAATTTACATTTTATGTATTGTTACATAAAAAATAATTTTATCTATGATAGTGAAAGCTTTGTTTTCTATACAAAAAAGTCCTTGTGGAATTTAGAAAGAAATTACGTCTTCCCTCATCACAAGAAAAAATCCACAGAAGACAGGATTCGGTACTCAGCAATTAAGTTATTTAATTCCTTACTAGAGCAAATAAAAGAAACTAAAAAACGACACAAAATCACTAAAAATTAACATAATGAAATATTTAATAGAAAAAGAATCCTATTCGATACAAGAATTTCTTTTAAATTAGTGTATCAAATTGTAAATACATTTTATATAAATATTTAACTAAATTTATTATATTTTACTGTATTGTATTATATTTTATTCTAGATAGCATGTAACCCAAACTGACGCAATTTTCATTTTGCACAATTTTGTTTGACAAAACAAAGATTTTCTTTATGTTGGTTGTTGGTTGTGGAGACTTTAATTATTTAAATAAAAATAGTATTTTTATTTAAATAAAACAAAGATTATTATTAGTATTAGAGTATTAGTATTATGCCGTTATAAAAATATCAGTATTGAACAAATATCAAGACTCGCACCGCAATTCCAAAAATTACACAAATATTTACAAAAATGATTTACAATTAAAACTTACGCGTTGAGTGGTTGAAAACCAAATCCATGTAGAGTTTCTTGTACGCCGGAAAAATCACACAATCCAATCAATTTCTGACACTCACAAAAGTCCCTGCAACAAATAAAACCAAATTACACAAAGTGAATATAGTACAGATGTCGAGTAAATAATACTTTATTATATCGAGTGTTTGCTCTCAAACATTACATTAACATGAGAATTATTTGGCATTGGGTAATTTTTATAATAATAATGAGGGCAGAAAGACTTCTGGTCGATAGTCCAGACACCTACATGTATTGTAATTATTTATGTTATATTGTTCTGTATTATACAGAGTTAGTTAAATTATCGGAACACCTAAATAATTATTCAACCGTAAGAATTTTCAATGAAATCTCTTATTTTGACCAATGGTCAACTTTTTAAGTGCAAGTACTTATTTTATTTAGATTACAAAATTAATGGAATAAATTTAATTTTGTAATCTATTAGAATTTATTTATAAAGAAAAACTACCCTAACTAAAATTAATCGTATAGTAAAAATCACAAAATGTAAAAATAAAAAATAGAGGCAGAATAGCCGATAGCCATTTTCTGAGGCTTAATTAGAGGTTTATGATTGTAATGTAAATATTGTAATGTAATAAAGATAATAAATAAAGATTTTCTATATATAAAAAATAAATGTATATTCACATTTTTAATTTTAAGATTAAATCTAACAACTTTTCGTAGGAATCATTTTTTTTAATTTCATTGTTTTTAAGTTATGAATTATTCATAAAAGCTTAAGATTATATTTATTTTCCGTTTACTATAATTCCTATTAATTATTCTCTATTTGTTATATATACAAAAATTTTTACTAACAGACAAATAATACAATACATCAATACATTTTTAAAATTTATAAACATTCTTCGCCCGTTAATCGGCTATCGATCGACCGTCTTTCTGTCTGACTTCGGAAATATCTATTTAGTTTTGTGTTTAAAAATACGAAATGTGATTTAACTGTCTATGTCTCTGTCTTTGTCATGAAGCGATGAAATAAAATTAAATATTGAAGTGGATGGATTTTTCGGTGTGAATGTGGTGTTTGGATTGAGAGGGCTATAAAAGGTTTGAGGAGATTGTAATTAAAAGGATACATTTTTCAGCAAGGATGTTAAGACGGTGTTGAATCGGATAGATCTGGGATAGTTTATACAATTAACACAATAATATATTAATCCTACACTCTGGATTAATATTTTTTATATGAATGATATGAACAAATTACACAATTATTGATGTTTTCTTCATGGAACTAATAAAAAGCACATTGGGAATTATAATTAATAAAATCACTTACTTATTAAACATCGTCCACTATTCAAATTGTAAAATCTCAGTGCCACTGAATCGTATCAAAAGAAATTTAACACGTGTGTTAATTTATAATCACCGAATAATATACATACGAATATTTTCTTTCGCCTGTTTTGTTGATCTGATAAACTGATAAATTTCCGGTTTACATGAGTCATCACCAGCCGATCTGATTGGTCGAATTTTATCTCCACGGTGTCTCGCATTACGATTACAAAAGGCGATGGATAATATAGTCATCCTTTTCGGTCTTCTCTTTCGCACTTATTTTATTATTAAAATACGTCCCATTAATTACATTTTTTAATAAAATTCGCTTGAGAAGGTTCGACTTTGGAATTTAATTGTAAGAGAAGTAAGAGTGATAAAATAAAGCGGTTTTGAACGCTATCTTTCTTCTTGTACATTGAATATAAATATGAGTCAAAAACTTAACAGTGAGAGGTTTTTAGTTGAAAAATACCAGCAGTAATATGCTTCGGAATATTTTTTCTTTCAAATGATTTACAATTAAAACTCACGCGTTGAGTGGTTAAAATACAAATCCATGTAGTTTCATACTCGCCGTAAAAAATATATTTTTTTAAGACCCTAAAGACACTTTGAATTTTTTTTATGTTCACTAACCGAAGGAGATATAATAAATTCCCGTACAAGTAAAGACTTTGGCGATAGATGTTTTTTTTTATATTTTGTTTACAAATTAAATCAATTAAAACAAATATATTTTTTGAAGACTAGATATTCTTTTTTTTCATATTCACTAACTGAAGGAGATACTATAAATTCCGCTAAAAGTGAAGAATTTGGTGGTAAGTATTTTTTTACATTTTGTTCACAAATTCAATCAATTAAAACATTCATCACAAGTAAAACTTAAATCTTCGCAAATCTAATCACGTTTAAAAAAAAACATCCCCGAATCGATACACACCAATCAATAAAGCGGCCGATCACGAAATCCTCGCACCCCGCCGACAATTAAAAACGTCTCCCCTTCCTTCCCTCTTTCTCCGCCGTCTCGCGCGCAAAACCCGATCCCTGAATGTATAATGAAGTTGGCGAGCTTTGTCCGAAGTGTTCGGGCCGGGGAAGGAGAAAGAAAAGCTCAAATCCACCAAACGAAGCCGATTAACTCCTATACACAAGACCGTTCACAAAGTACAGATAACGACCGGAATGGATCGGGGGACCCGGGGGGCGGGTCTGCACCCTCATGTATTAGCTTCATTAATTATAATGCGCTGCAGACTGCATAACTTTTATTAATGAATCGCCGCGGAGAGGGAAATAGGAACGCGGGTTTGTTGTAAATAAAGTGGGACCGTAAATATGTGCGTGCGGAAATTTATCGGTGTTTATTGATGTTATTTTTTTTACATACATAATCATCTTTATTGAGATATTACGTTGATATTATCGTAAAGCGGAAGCAACTCTATAACAGCCAGTGAATAGATCCGATTCTTATACAGAGAGCTTTTTTTATCAGTATACATTTCCTCTATGTATACCTGCAAAATAAGTGAGTCAACGCATGTGTTTAGATGCCTACAACACGCAACTAAACATACATATGCCAAATAAGTCAATAGCACTCGACTTCAAATTATGTTTAATACGATTTACTGCAGTTTTTTGCAGGTACACTTTCCCTAATGTATACTGATAAAAAAACCTCTCTGTATATAATATTATCAAAACAATTACTATTTATGTATCGAGAATTTACAACACTGATATTGCCAAGTGAAATCTGACAATGTCATCATAAAGTTTGACATTTTTGAGGATATACGTACTCAGAACGTTTTGAAGTGGGATCACAATTGGTGAGGTTTACAGTAAATTGAAAATTTCATCTCGACCAAATATGGAATTAACTCATGAAAATTTTCAAGCTATGATATATTATCACTTTCAACGTGTTTTAACGCAAGAACAATACATCAATCAATTTAATTAAACTTTTTGTATATCGCTGATTTTCAGATTTCAAACGTGGACGTACACTGAAAGAAATAAGTGATCATTTTAAACATGATAATGATTACGCTTACCATTTAAGTTGTCGGCCTGGGAGCATGCCAAATAACGTATTTCCAGCAAACATTCTAATTTTGTTAAGATTTTTAAAAAAAATGTATTGCTTAATCCAAATAAGATCATGTTTATAGTAAACAAGATTCATTATAATGTTACTATAGTTACTTCGTCAAGAGAGAATATTTGGTGAAAATTACCATTTAACTTAGTACTAAGTTAAATGGTAATTTCTATTCTCTCTTGACCAAGTAACTATAGTAACATTATAATGAATCTACCAAGATAATTTTAACCATTTTAACTTCATTCCGATAATTATGATTAGTTGTTTACTTTAAACGCTTTTGTGAGTATTCCATTAAAGAAACTGCCAAACAAGTGACAATCCAATTTGTTTTGAAATATTTCTTGTAGTGTATTCGACCAATTATGAGTCAACAAAAAAAAAATCATAAAAAATCACTAAAATACATAGCTCAAATTTTCTTTTTCTAAACAGTTTCTAAGTCTAGTAGTAAAAAGCTATGACAAAGAAATTTAATTTAAAGTGCGCCTAAAAAAGTCACTTTTGATTTTGATTATTGTTCTTATATTCAGCCCTCGTAATTGACTGTCAATAAAAAATAATAATAAAAAATAACTAAAATGCATAGCCCAAATTTTCTTCCACTAAACAGTTTCTAGGACTGCTGGTATGAAACTAAGACAAAAAAATATTTTAAAGTGGACCAAAACTAGTCATTTTTGACTTTGAATATTGTTCTTATATTAAGCCAATTACGAAGTCAACAAAAAAAAAGTCATAAAAAATAACTAAAATACATAGCCCAAATGTTCTTCCTGTATACAGTTTCTAAGACTACTAGTAACAAGATAAGATAAAGAAATGGAATTTAAAGTGCGCCTAAAGTAGTCATTTTTGACTTTGAACATTGTTCTTATTTTAAGCCAATTATGAGATCAACAAAAAAAAAAATCATAAAAAATAACTAAAATACATAGCCCAAATGTTCTTCCTCTAAACAGTTTCTAAGACTACTAGTAACAAAATAAGACAAAGAAATGGAATTTAAAGTTCGCCTAAAGTAGTCATTATTGACTTTGAACATTGTTCTTATATTAAGCCAATTACGAGGTCAACAAGAAAAATTATAAAAAATAACTAAAATACATAGCCCAAATATTCTTCCTCTAAACAGTTTCTAAGACTACTAGTAATAAGCTAAGATATGAAAATGTAATTTAAAGTGCGCCTAAAGTAGTCATTTTTGACTTTAAATATTGTTCTTATATTAAGCCAATTACGAGGTCAACAAAAAAATCATAAAAAATAACTAAAATGCATAGCCCAAATGTTCTTCCTCTAAACAGTTTCTAAGACTACTAGTAATAAGCTAAGACATGGAAATGTAATTTAAAGTGCGCCTAAAGTAGTCATTTTTGACTTTGAACATTGTTCTTATATTCAGCCAATTACGAGGTCAACAAAAAAAAAAATCATAAAAAATAACTAAAATACATAGCCCAAATGTTCTTCCTCTAAACAGTTTCTAAGACTACTAGTAACAAGCTAACATAAAGAAATGGAATTTAAAGTGCGCCTAAAGTAGTCATTTTTGACTTTGAATATTGTTCTTATATTAAGCCAATTACGAGGCTAACAAAAAAAATCATAAAAAATAACTAAAATACATAGCCCAAATGTACTTTCTCTAAACAATTTCTAAGACCACTAGTAACAAGATAAGACAAAGAAATGTAATTTAAAGTGCGCCTAAAGTAGTCATTTTTGACTTTGAACATTGTTCTTATATTAAGCCAATTACAAAGTCAACAAAAAAATATCATAAAATAACTAAAATACATTGCCCAAATTTTCTTCTTTTAAACAGTTTCTAAGACTACTAGTAATAAGCTAAGACATGGAAATTGAATTTAAAGTGCGCCTAAAGTAGTCATTTTTTATTTTAAACATTGCTCTTACATTGAGCCAATAACGTGGTTGACAAAAAATATTATAAAAGAGCAACTGAAAGACGTTTCCAAAATTTTATTTTTTGAATAGTTTCTAAGTCTACTGGGAGCAAGACACGGTAAGGATATTTAATTTAAAATTCGTCTAAAGTAGTCATTTTTAACATTCAAAATTGTTTTTATAACTGGCTTTAAAAATATATAATATTTTGAATGATTTCAATTATTTAGAAAACTGCAGAAATTAGTCATTGATTGAATTTTAGATAATGTAGAAAACTTTAAATTAGATAAACAGAGGCATATATTACGCTAAATTCGCTGTCAAAAATATTCAGGTGGATGCGCCGGGAAACAAGATTCTTCCTAACTATAATCAGGTTCAGCTTTTTCTAGCTATGTCTGATTGGCATGGGGCGGATTTATTTGATTTGCACCGGATTTATATCTTCTGATCCCTGGGATGGATTTTGCAATCGTGTAACTAATATTTAACTGGATCCACTTCCCGACTTCGGAGTTTTCTTCTGTTTTTTTTTTTGTAGTGCAGTGGTCTTCTTGTTGTGGCTACGTATTTCCCATAGCGCTTTAAAAAAGCCCCCAGCTGACTTCCCGGAGTGAGACATCACCGGGAACAGCTCTTGCTACGCACGTACAGGTGTCCTTCGTCCGGCCATTGACTGTGTCAAGAACCGTTTTTTTTTTGTTTTGTTTGTTTCCATCACTCTAATCAGCCTTCAGGTTATGCTTGATTTTCCTGGGGCGGAAACGGTGTTATTAGGGTAAGACCGGATTTATTTCCTCTGTTCGCTGGGGAAGGAAAACACGTATTCATCTTCAACCGGCTTGATCCATTCTTTCACCGATTGCGGCGATTTCGTCAGTGTAGTGGTTTATCAGTTTGTTGACGAGATTTTTTCTTCTTTGCGTGGCAGTTGCAATTATGTCGTCTTCGTTTGTGTCCCTCTTCAGAGCTCAATTGGAGATATAAAAAAAAACAACCTTAATTGGAATTTTCTCTCTTTAGATGTGTTTCCTTACATATTATGGTGATCGCCTCTTCTTTTCTCCCTTTCCCTTTCTTCTTTGCGTGGCAGTTGCAATTATGTCGTCTTCGTTTATCCCCTTTCAGGACTCAATTTTAGATATATAAAAAACAACCTTTATTGACATTTCCTCTCTTTACATGTGTTTCCTTACATATTATGGTGATCGCCTCTTCTTTTCTCCCTTTCCCTTTCTTCTTTGCTTGGCAGTTGCAATTATGTCGTCTTCGTTTATCCCCTTTCAGGGCTCAATTTTAGTTATATAAAAAACAACCTTTATTGGCATTTCCTCTCTTTACATGTGTTTCCTTACATATTATGATAATCGCCTCTTATTTTTTTCCTTTTCCATCCCTATATTCTCAAAATATTTACGCCTGCCCCGTCCTCTCTCATCCGTTCCGTTACCCTAGCTTTCCCTTCTATCCATTCTTTACATACCGCCTTGCATTCCGTTCCCAAATGTATCCCTTCCATATCCACATAGCACATACCTTCCATACTGTTCACCCATACATTTTTTTCTTCTCTCATCCGATCCACATCTCGCCCTAATCACTATCCAGTAGTACCTTATCCTTCTTGCGTACGTCCATTTTGCCTAGGTACCTGTATCTGCCACCATTTGTAGCATGCTTGTATGCACTATCTATTCCCTCCTGCTGTTCTTGTCTCTCTACTTCCCTCCATTTTTGTTTCACCCACTCCGCCATATCTACATCCTTTTCAAACCACTCATTCAACAATTTCCAATATTGGAGATTTAATATTCAGCTTCCAAGACTTTCCTCAGCAGCAATTTGTTGATAGCAACCATCTTCTTTTTGGCAGTGATCCCTCTGATAAGATCAGTGGTTTACTTCATATGGATATATGTTTAAATGTACATTACTCCCCCTGGCGAATGAATTACTAACTTAAAAATTATTTCTATAATTTTTTATAATCTATTCCTTTAATCAAATTTTACTTAGAAATAGCTCTATTACTTATATCGAGCGTATAACAAAGATCACACGCGTAACTTGTCAACATGACAACCAGTACTTTACGCGTGCGCATGTGATTTTAGTTCAGACATCCATTTTTTCATCGATTGCGGCGGTTTCGCCAGTGTAGTGGTTTATCAGTTTGTTGACGAGATTATTTCTTCTTTGCGTGGCAGTTGCAATTATGTCGTCTTCGTTTGTATACCCCTTCAGGGCTCAATTTTAGATATATAAAAAACAACCTTTATTGGCATTTCCTCTCTTTAGATGTGTTTCCTTACATATTATGATGATCGCCTCTTCTTTTCTCCCTTTCCCTTTCTTCTTTGCGTGGCAGTTGCAATTATGTCGTCGTCGATTTTTTTATGCGCTCGATAGTTCCTAAGACATAGCCGGTAATCTTTCTTATTTTATCACTTTGTACGTCATGTTGCAAATATATATTAGAAGCAAAAATATGTTGTTATGAAAAGGAGGATTATGTTCTCCCATTACCAGGGATTCTTAATGCAGCGTTGTTGAATATTTGTCTAGAATATTCTCGTACTTTCTATATTTATTTTTTGATTATTCGTTACAAAACGTTCGTCCCGATAATATTTACTCGTAAGCCATTCTACGCCGAGGAACTGTGAGATTCGAATCGATTTGTTTCTCTAAATCAATCTTTAAAATAATTGATTCCACTCCACTGCGATTAATCCATGCTTAAACCAGCATTTCCAATTAGTTTTCCCACCGCGCTCGATAATTGCGTCCAATTGTAAAACTTCGCGTTAATAACATTAATTGAAAAATAATGAAAGTCCGCGGACAGGCTCGCAGACAACATAATTGCTACGATTTAATGAGTCATGGAACAATCACTGGCGGCGATAACAATCGAAAAAGGAGCGAATTGCCCGGAATGCGCCGCTCGTTTCCACAATGTATTCAAATCCTCCTTCGCGTCGTGTTTAATTGGAAATATGTAAAATAACGTTTTAATTATTTTAATTAAAGCGCACGTCAGTTTGTGTTTCGGCACTGATAAGATTCGGGGGAGCGGGGAGTCGGGGGAGGTTTTAGACGCATTTACGGCGGCATGAAATTTCAAATTAGCACAGTAAATCCCGCCCCGGTATATACTTCGCAATTATCTCGCTGAAAGTGTGTGTGTGTGCGCGCCGTTGTTATCCTTGTCAGGAGAAAGTTCTCTCTCGTTTTTAATTACATTCCATTAAATTTAATTTGTGCCCAGCATCGGTAAATGTTGCACTATGCTTTCTTTTTTATTTGTCGCCTTTTTTGTGATTGATGCTTTAAATTTTATTCCATTTCCTAACTAAGAAATTAATTTAAAGTCAATCTACACAGTCATACTGGATAGCTATGTAGAGTGACTGACAGAACAGCTTTTATGATTATTTTTTTTATTCTTCCATCTTGTATTCAGGTTCGGTAAGTTTAGCTATGTTTGATTTTTGCGAGGCTGATCTTGTTTATTTGGCTCACACTGGATTTATATAATTTGTTCGTTTCTGTGATTATACCATATGATCGAGAACATTTTTCCTCTAGAATGCTTTTTTTATTAAAAAAATGAAGTTGACAACAAAAGTAACCATACTCTATAGTCTGAATAAATTTCTCATTAGCCCGTGGTGAAACATTTTTAATTAATAAGATTAACTAGCCATAAGTCGAATCTATTATATTATTGTAAATGGACTTCCGTAAATAAATAAATAAATAATAATGATATAAAATTAAAACATTTTTTTATGTTTCACAAATAATCTGTGAAACATACAAAAATAATTAAAAAAAATTATAATAATAAAACAAGTGTTTTAATTTTATATCATACACTATAGGTTACGTTATTATAACAACTTGAATTGATAAGTAATGACATGTGACGTTTTGTTTGTTTGAAAAGTTCTCGATCAACATCATGAGAAGCAAACACCGTATTTATAGTGGGCATGAGACCGTGCTGTCCCACTATAAATGAGGCGTTAGTGAGACAAGAACATGCACAAAATGACTGTTATTGCTGAATTCTAAATTTTGTGCATATGCTTATCTCGCTAAGGCCGCATTTACAATGGGTATGATACAGCTAGTATCCAGCATCATGCGACTCCATTATAAATGCAGCCTTAGCGAAACAACCACATACCCATAATGACAGAACTGAATTCTTAATATATTAAATAAAAATGATTTGAAAATAATTAATAAATTATTTTCACATTTAGCTGTGTGACTTTTGACTTACGTTACGTAAGTACGTTAAACAAATGCACACTGTGCATTTGTTTAACGTACTTACTTATTTAATAAATTTAAATAACTGTGACCAAGTCAATGAATAATACTCTTTTCTATTTACTGAATTCTTAATTCTATTGTCATCAATAGTGGGTATGATGTGCCTTTAGTGAGACAAACAAATGCACAGAATGAGAGTTAGAGCTCAATTCTGTAAAGTCGAATTGATTTAGAATACTACATGATTTAAAATTTCTGGTTCTTTCCAAAACCATGATAGCCCCCAGCTGTGCTCCCGAAGTGAGACACCACAAAAAAATAAGTAAAGTTGCAGCACTATTCTGAATTCTCTACATGTGCTCGTTTCGCTAAGACCGCATTTTTAGTAGGTATGATGCAGCCAGTATCCAGTAGCGTCTGTCTCACTATAAACAAGGCTTTAGTGAGGCTGTGCATGTTACACAGAATGACAGTTAGAGCTCGTATCAAACTTATTTTTAACAAAAAGACTCTTAAAATATCCACAAAACAACTTCACCAACCATCCTTCTCCTCTTCGCACATCTTTTTTGTATTCGTATAATTTACATAATTAAGCAAAACTCTCGCTCATTAGATTATTTACGTAGTTGTTGTTTTTTTTCTTACTTTCTTTCTTCTTTCTCATTTCATTAGGAAGTAATTAATTAGTCCTTAATTAAGGCGCGCCGAAAAAAATATCCTATTACTCTTTTAATTATCGCCTGCAAACATCTCTCCCGCTATTGATTCCTCCTTTTTCGCTGTCCCTCTCTCCCGCGGATAATTAAACGCACAAAGAAATGCTCGCTAATTAACCAAAACAAAAAAACAGCCTCGTCGCAGTTGATGTGCATCGGAATCGGAAGTTTGAATGTTTAATTTTTTAATTAGCTCACTAAAATTAAATTGAAATTACTCTTTTTTAACCGAATTTTGTTGTCAAATGCTAAACGTTTATAAAAAAGAATTGCATTTAACGTCTGTGCTAAATGAATCAATTGCTTCTTGTATTTTGAAGAATACAAGAACCAAATGTTCATTCGTTTGCTGAATCGGATTTTGAATTTAACAATATCGGAATTGATAGTCTTTTCCAAAGAATCCAATTGGTTGGACATGTTATTGGTGGGCAATTATTGGCCGTTTCGGCAATTCTTTTTAGTACGCTATTACACGCCTGAGGTACTGGTCTGGCTGGAACTTGAAAGCGATGAAATCGTTCTTTTGGTACTCGGGCATCCTCCCGGCCAAAGCTGGCTGAACCTTTTCGCTGCCATTTTTCCGACAGAAAAGCATTAAAATATTTATGTCTAGTATTTTGTGTTTTTATCTATATAAAGTTGAACAGTCAAACAATATCGTGCATAAATAAAGTTAGAATAGGCATTGACCCTATATCATTTTATACATTTTGTAAAGACACTTTGAAATAAATATTATTATTATTATTTAATAACATAACAATACATGATTTTTATTTACAAACACAAAACAATATCTAAATGAAACATAAAATTTCAATGAAATTAAACAAGGGAAAATTTCTGGCAATGATCAATAAAATTCGGTCAATCCCTTTTTCTAGCTGCAAAATTACATACACTGTAAGTTTTACAAATATCTATTGAAACAACTACTTTTCGAGCAATTAACCTACAGGACATAGATATCAACAATAGATATCTATTGTGTAATCCAGTTGCAGTTAGAAAAATGGATTGATCGTTGCCAGAAATGTTCCTAGTTTAATTTTATTGTAATTTAAATAACTGCAAATATGTGAATCATCTTTGTTTTATTTTCAATTTGAGTCTCATTAATCACTTGGTAAAACATTGTAGTAATATTAGGAATTGTTAAGTAAGTTTCACTTGGTTTGTTTTACACGCAAAAAAAAAACACGTGTAAAACAAGCCAAGTGAAACTTACTTAACAATTCCTAATACATCTTTGTTTTATTTTATTTAATAACATAAAATATTACAATATACATTGTAATGATCTATTCGCTATTGACATTTTACATACATATTAAATTGTAATAGTTATTGTATATAATCTATATTATTATTATTATCGATCAATGGTCTGGATTTTGAATTTTCGTCCTTGTCAAAATATACGAATTGTTAACAAATTAAATTAAATATCAATAATTTATTAAAGTTGGTGCTAAATAATAACGAAACCTTAATAAAAATGTCCATCATACGTGATGAATCCATTAAATAAATTTCCTCGTGTACTTATAAAAAATAAGAAGGAATGAAAGAAAGTGTGCGTGTGTGTACGAGAGAGAAAGAGAAAATACATTGCAATTTACGACAGAAGCATTTCCATGTAAGTGCCTAGCCGGGGCACGTCTCAGGAAAAGTTTAAAAATGTTTCCTTGTTTAGCTAGAGTCGATCAGCCAAGGAAGGCTCTCCCTCCTTTCGAAAGCATGACATTTCGGGATTAAACCGTCCTCGGCGCGCGCGACTTTCCCTTCTCCTCCTCCTCCACAGTTTTTTTCCCTTATTCACCGCACCCGCGAAATATATATTACAAAATATATGGAAATTAAAAAAAAGAAACTTTTTTTAAATATAATAAATATTTATAATTTATTTATAAATATTTTATATAAATACAACAATTTAAAACTTTCAAATATATTGTAAACTCGCTACAATTGTTTCGCCACACTGTGGTTTCTTCAGGCGAAGAAATCATTTCTTCGCCCGAAGAAGTCACAGTTCAGGCGAAGAAATGATTTCTTCGCCTGAAGAAGTCACAGTGTGGCGAAACAATTGTAGCGAATTTACAATATATTTGAAAGTTATAAATTGTTTTATTTATATAAAAGTGAAGATGAACTTTCAACATTTATCAGCCTTATCAATCAATTATTTATAAATATTTTTTTTAAATATAATAAAATAATATCATTTTGATATTGTACTGTGAAATACTTTATTTAATATTTATTAATTAATATTTAAACATTATTTACAAGACAGATTAGCTTTATTAATCTATTAAGAAACATCATCCTACTTCCTCCTATGTTAATTTTAATATAAAAAAATTAGAACCACTGTACTTGACAGTAGGATGATTTTATTTCTATTGTGGAGGCTTCTACTTCGTTATACATGTTTAAGTATGATAATTAAAAACACTTCTAAACTCTTTTTTGTTTTGTATAACACTTTATTTTTACTTGTGACTACAGTTTCACAGCCGTATTATTATAATTATTATTGCTATTACCTGTTACTTATCCCCATTAAATATCCTGTATTACCGAAATTGTAAATCACTTCTTGTTTGATAATGGCACGCTGAATTTGCCGAAACTGCAGTCACAAGTAAAAATAAAGTGTTATACAAAACAAAGTTTAAAAGTGTTTTTAATTATCATACTTAAACATGTATAACGAAGTAGAAGCCTCCACAATAGAAAAAAATCATCCTACTGTCTAGTACAATAGTTCTCATTTTTTTATATTAAAATTATTAATCAAAATACACATTTCTAGCTACCAAAGAAAAAATAATGAAGAAGATATTCATTTCTTTATTAATAATCTTTGTTTCAAGTAAGTTTATAGTTAGACATTGGACTTTAAAGATAAAGTTAGGTTAAATAGAAAAGAGTATTCATTCACTTGGTCACAGTAATTTAAATATATTAAATAATATAATATTTTTATTTAATATAATGTTAGGTTTTTAAAAACATACATATAGTATATATCCATGAAACATGATATAATTGATTATTGTACATTTTCTTCATTATCTAACGCATATTTGCTCAAATAGTATTTATCATTATTTGAAAGAAATACTCTCCTCTCATTATCATTGGTCTGAACTGCAGACTTTTCTCTTTTCTTTGTTTTAACATATAGAATTGTTGAGAAAACATTTTTTTTTCATTCTTAATAACCCTTACTAACATTTTTAAGAGTAAACACATTTTTGATGGCATTAATTATGTTATTATGAAACCAGAAATTGGAAATGACAAAAATTATTTGTCACTCGCTCCAATTTATCGCGGATTCAATTTTAATATCGGTCCGAATCGCGCTGTAATTAATTTCTCACGAGATTGACTTATCAATCAAAATAATATTAATTTATACAGTGATCGGGAGATTTTTTGTAATTGCGAAATCGAGCCGGTCATTAAAATGATAATCGCCGCGTTTTGTAATGGTTAAGAATTTTTATGGCTGGCTGATACACATATATTATCATTGGTAATTGTGTTACTCGCAAAAAAAAACAACATTGTACCGACGCTCGTGGCTTTTAATTGAATTTTTAATTAAGCTTTGTCGTTGTTGGCCGACGTGTTTTAATTTAATCCATTAATTTATTTGTGACTCAGACTCATTTTCTTGGTTTAAACTGTACATTTTCAATGTTTACTGTTTATTATATAACTAGATTTTGGAGGTGTTCATTCGTTGTACATTTTCCATTTTGATCTAAAGAAAACACTTAACTTTTTTATACCACTGTCATCATCAATATAGTTTGATAATAATTTTTCTTTTAGTATTAAATTTAATAAAATGTACAACCACCATTCATCAATTGTATGGGTATTTCAAACGCCATCAGACTAGTGTGTTCCATGTGTAATGCCTTGATGAAAACGGATGATCGAATTTTGTGTTGCGGTTAAATACCTGATATGAATCATAATAAATGGAAGACGACGCAAGCGCCATC
The DNA here is from genome assembly GCA_963082785.1 of Philonthus spinipes. Classification (NCBI taxonomy): domain Eukaryota; kingdom Metazoa; phylum Arthropoda; class Insecta; order Coleoptera; family Staphylinidae; genus Philonthus; species Philonthus spinipes. The sequence continues at coordinate 23,635,071 of OY720304.1, read as the reverse complement.
TTTTACCTAATTTCATGCGGCATCGTCAATCTTTGAAATTAGGTAAGTAGATGGCGCTTGCTTCGTCTTTCATTTATTATGATTCATATCAGGTATTTAACCGCAACACAAGATCTGCTCAACCACGTCTTCGTCTTCCACAAACAAACAAACAAAAATGTGTGATGGTACTTGCCTTGCTGGATTCGGTCAAATGAGTGAACATTTAATAGTACTATTAAATGTTTATTTAGAAAATAATTTGACCGAAATCATCAGGACACAGCACCATTTTTGTTTGCGTGTTTTTTTCGATTCTATGTGTATTTCCCGAATTATTATGGATATCCCGGAATTTTTTTACACACCCTGTATATTACTATAAAAAACATAAAAATGGACATTTAATAGTATTATTAAATGTTCATTCAAAAATTCATTTGACTGAATTCATCAGGGCAAGTACCATGATGGACACAGTACCATTTTTGTTTGTGTGTTTTTTTCAATCGTATGTCTATTTCCCGAATTATCATGGCTGTCCCGGAACTTTCTACATACCCTGTATGTTACTATAAAAAACATCTAAAAATGAACATTTAATAGTATTATTAAATGTTCATTCAAAAAATCATTTGACTGAATTCATCAGGGCAAGTACCATGATGGACACATGCACCATTTTTGTTTGTGTGTGTTTTTTCAATCGTATGTGTATTTCCCAAATTATCATGACTGTCCCGGAACTTTCTACACACCCTGTATGTTACTATAAAATCACTCAATAAATAAAAATAAACAATTCATTCGAAAGATTACGTGCGTGTATGTGTGTTTGTAGGACGTCGAGCGTCTTCTGGAATATTAATAAAAAAATGAAAACCTCAAACGTTCCGGCCCGTCTCACTTATTGCACATTATATAAGGGGAATATAAGCATATTGAAAATACCAGTCTCCCCTGGCCATACGACATATAGCCTGGATCATATTGAGGTTTTGGATTTTAAGCGATTCATTATATTCCGGTCGCATTCCTCATCTCTATTATTGGAGAGCGGGCGATAATTGATTCGAATTCCTTTACTGGGCGGAAGTGAACGATGCAAGTGTTTAAAACCAATAAAGAAATATTAACAAATATGGGGGAGTTATCTATTCACTGAATGAAGCTGTAATTGTTCATAAGTTGTAGCTAATAAATATTGAAATTTATAAAAAATAAAAATGTATTCATTCAAAATAAATAAAATGTTTAAAAAAGGCACAAAGACGTCTGGTCGATAGCTTGCTAACCCATCTATATGTATTATATTGAATAATAAATATTTGTAAAAAATTGTAATTCTGCTTCTGCTGTTTTTTAAAAAAATAAATAAAAGTAATTTTATCGACATGTTTTTTTTTTTATAAATTGCTGAATGGATACATTATTTGCCCAGAACTTTTAAGCAACATTGATTTCCGGTATCAACAATCCGGTGCCACCACTAGGTCACACTTTTTATTTCGGGAAAAGATGCACCGTTCTAGGTTTATCGCAAATGATCCTCTTTGTAGATTGATGCGCGCCGCTAATTGTCTTTTGTCGTCAAATAACTTTGATTTGTTCTTTAGCTTCTTATCAACTTTTCCCAGATCGTTGACTGTTATTAATCTTGATTGCGTTTATTAATATATTAATTTAGTTATTAAGTTGTATATTCTTATTTATTTATTGTAATTCTTGTATTTATGTTCACATTCTTGATATTAAGTGCTTGTTTTATATATTGTTTGTAATGATAATTATCGTAAAATAAATAAATAAATTTGCAAATAATAAATAAATTATTTCCTCCTTAGCTACTGCTACTTTTTTTACCAACGTTGGGTAAAAATGAATATTATTTTGTATATATATATATTAATACAGGGCAGAAAGACCTATGGTCTATCGACCATATCAGACAGACGCCCATGACAGACTACTAACACAATTGTACATATTGTTATAATAAATTTTGTAAATTTTTTTTGTCATGTCTGAATAATATTAACATTAATATATGCAAACTTGATACTCAATTATGACTAAAAGTCTTACCCGATAAATAATAATACATGCAAATTAATTATTATTATTTTATACATTTCTTGAGATTATTAATATTAATTTAAAAATATTCTCTATTGAAAAAAGTAAAAAGTAATTTGTAACAAAATATCTAGAAAAGTGCGTCAAAAAGGAAACGTTGTGGATGAGGTGTTATTGTCTGATATATCGCGTACGCAAACTTAAACATAAATACAAGAACTCTACACCTATTATATTAAGTTAACAGTTTTTGTTAGTATCTGATTAGAGAGAATCCTATGCAAAAAAATCATAGCTGGTATATTTCCCTATTAAATTCAAATAGATGGAAATGTCAAACAATTATTTACAAATTTTTAATTTTACCTTTTCGTTTCACGGTATTAATTTATGAATTAACCATAAATCTCTATGATCTCTTAATGCCAGTTATTTTATCCTTATATAAGGAGCCCCGTTGGAAATATTAAATTGTATACGAATAAAGCCTTACATTTTTATAATGAAATGAAAATTCAGTATATGAGTTTGTTTTACCACGATTATCTGGTTTGAATATTAGGTGATGGTCTTTTCGGCTATCATCAGACCAGTGTGTTCCATATACCTTGATGAATCCTGAAACCAGATGAATGGCTGAACGAACCCATTTAGTGAATTTTGTTTCTTTTTACTATCAAGGGACCAGATGAATGGTTGAACTAACCCATATACTGAATTTTGTTTCTTTTTACTATCAAGGGACCAGTTTGCTTTCCCTTAATGGACGAAACAACGTTTGTGTGGTTCCCTACTTTGTAGATCACATATTATATTCGTTGACCATGCCATTTAGAACTTAAGCAACAGATGGCGCTTTGCGCTATTGTTACAATTTGCGAATACAAAGTGTAAGAAACAGAGAACATTTTAAAGAAATTATTTCTAATAACATCGACGAAAAAGTAATAATCCATGGAATACAACAATTAGAATATAACAGCAATAACTAATCGTTCAAAAAGTACGAAAAAATATGTTTGTTAAACCGTTGGATAACTGGTAATGGCCATTTCGGACCTCATCAGACCAGTGTGTTCCATATACCTTGATGAATCCTGAAACCAGATGAATGGCTGAACAAACCCATTTAGTGAATTTTGTTTCTTTTTACTATCAAGGGACCAGATGAATGGTTGAAAGAACCCATTTAGTGAATTTCGTTTCCTTTTACTATCAAGAGACCAGTTTGCCTTCCCTTAACGGACGAAACAACGTTTGTGTGGTTCCCTACTTTGTAGAGCATATATTATAATCGTTGACGATGCTATTTAGAACTTATTCAACAGATGGCGCTTTGTGCTATTGTTACAATTTGCGAATACAAAATGTAAGAAGCAGAGAACATTCTAAAGAAATTATTTCTAATAACATCGATGAAAAAGTAAGAATCCATGGAATACAACAATTACAATATAAAAGCAATAACTAATCGTTCAAAAAGCACGAACAAAAATATGTTTGTTAAACCGTTGGATAACTGGTAATGGCCATTTCGGACCTCATCAGACCAGTGTGTTCCATATACCTTGATGAATCCTGTAACCAGATGAATGGCTGAACAAACCCATTTAGTGAATTTTGTTTCTTTTTACTATCAAGGGACCAGATGAATGGTTGAAAGAACCCATTTAGTGAATTTCGTTTCCTTTTACTATCAAGAGACCAGTTTGCCTTCCCTTAACGGACGAAACAATGTTTGCGTGGTTCCCTACTTTGTAGAGCACATATTATAATCGTAGACGATGCTATTTAGAACTTATGCAACAGATGGCGCTTTGCGCTATTGTTAAAATTTGCGAATACAAAATGTAAGAACCAGAGAATATTCTAAAGAAATTATTTCTAATAACATCGATGAAAAGGTAAGAATCCCTGGAATAAACAATTACAATAGAAAAGCAATAACTAATCGTTCAAAAAGCACGAACAAAAATATGTTTGTTAAACCGTTGGATAACTGGTAATGGCAATTTCGGACCTCATCAGACCAGTGTGTTCCATATACCTTGATAAACCCAGAAACTTGACTAATGGTGATTTAACAAATTCATTTAGTGACTTTTGTTTCCTTGTACGATCAAGGGATAAGTTCGCCTTCTATTAATGGTAAGTAAGTAAATAAGTAAGTAATTTTATTCATGCTATCACATCAGTTTACACTCAACGAAACAACATTTTTTTGGTACTTTGTAGAGCACAAATTGCATTAGACTTTTGATTGTTGACTCATCAAACACTTGGTCAAACATTTTTATCACTGGATATTTTGGGTAGTAAAAAACATAAACTTTGTTTTTGTTTCAAAGAAATATAAAGTTATTTATTCACTGACTAGTTTCGATCAGACGATCATTATCAAAATTACAAGATTAATGAAGTAAAAAGATTAGCGGTTGTGTTATTTATGCAATAGACAAACTGATTTTATTAGTGGAAGTTTAATTATTGGGGCGCATATTTACAAACGTAGCGATCTTTTTTTGTATCTAAAGTGGATTATACGGAAAAATCTAATTATTAGGCCGTAAATGTATAAACACATCGATCAGCGGGGTGTTTATTGCATCTAGATTATAGTTGGTTATATATAAACCTTTATTCAAAGCACACATGGTGTGCTTGCTACAAGGATTGGCTGAAAAATAAAGGGGCGAGGTGGATGAATAAAAGGGAAATTATGTATAAGAAGGCCGAGTGGTCAGCAATTGTGGCAGAGGAGATGCTGCACAGTAGTGCAAAAGTGGAAAGTGTGGTAGGAGATTTACTGGCAGGAGTAGAACTGCAAGAGAGACAAGAAAGAATACGGTGCAGTAAAGCCAGCCCTGCTTACGGTGCACTGCAGACATTTGTTAGACCACCCAGATATTTGTTTAGCATGAAAGGAGAGGATGTGAGAATAATGGCATGATTTAGATGTGGAAATGAGGAAAGGAGTAATAAAGAATGGATGGGGGATGAATATAGAAAGTGTGGTTATTGTGAGGTAAGGAGGGATGATTGGGATCATTGGATGAAGGAGTGTAAATGGCTGAAAGGGAAATGGAATGAAAGAGAAAAGGGTATGGCAAGAGAAGATGGTTTGGGAGAGAATGGTTATGGAATTGATGTGTGTAAAGAATTGCTTGAATGGATTAATGACGGGTGGGATGGTTATAATGGTTACACTTGATTATACTTGTGTATAATTGTTAATAATAGTTATGTCATTAAAGGTGTTTTTTTATTTAAAGCATCTTTTATTTACAGGATTTCCCAATAATTTAGTTTTTTTGTTAATTTGATACTTTTAGAATTTTAAATTCGAATGATGTGAAGAAGTGACCTTCATCAATGCAATGTTTTGCGAAACCTATGTTAGCCTTGCCATCTAATATTGACTTAGTGTGTTCTTTTAACCGAGTGTTGAATTTTCGACCTGTTTGGCCGATATATAACGCTTCGTAATCGTTGCACTTTATTTGATAATCGCCACTTCTAACGCCTCTATCGATTTTTTCTTTACTAGTTAACATTTTTTTATATTGACATTCAGTTTTTTAAGTATTGTTATGACCAATTTAAAATATTAGTATTATTCACTGTCAATTTATAATTATATTTCAGATTGATTATCATTTACATACATTTATATATTTAGTTGTAATATTGATTTTTGTTGCATATGTTTTGTAAAAAGGAGATGCCGTAAATAATTATATTATATTATATTATATTATATTATATTATATTATATTATATTATATTATATTATATTATATTATATTATATTATATTATATTATATTATATTATATTATATTATATTATATTATATTATATTATATTATATTATATTATATTATATTATATTATATATTTAATATTGGTTGCGATTTTTTGTATACATACTTTATAAGTGTATACGTTTTTTGTACAACAATTTCGGATCCTGCGTAGATTAACTTTAATAAAGCCAGGTTGTAAGTCTTCTCCTCCTCATTTATAAATTATATTATGTTTCATTTTATTTAATTAATAAATTCTAGCTGTATATTTACAATACATTAAATGCAATTTTTATTGTAATTGGAATGTAATTTTTTTTAAAAAATATGAATTTGTATTATTAACACCCATTACAGTTATTGAATTTTTGACTGAAAAAATCCTTCCAACAATAAACGAAAAGGTCGCATCTGATCGTGAATAAACGGAGAAAACGATGTCGTGGAATATATGGACAGGCCAGCCCGTCCTCGACACGTGTTTACCTTAAACCAACACCGGTGTTAAGTAGTTAAGTAGCTAAGTAGCAAACGCGAACAAGTCCCATTAACACCTTCCACGGACGGTTAATTGCTCGTAACACGCGTCGAGTCGTACCCAGAACAATTCGACGCGAAAAACCGTTGACCGGAGCCAAGATCTCAACTTCAGGTCACCACAATATATGTCTTTCATTTTATATTCTGATAAAAAAATAAACGATGATACTGATTTTTATAAATGATAAAAATTGTGGTTGATATTATAAATCTATTATTAAATAAAACAAAGATGATTCACACATTTGCAGCTCTTTAAATTACAATGAAATTAAACAAGGAAAATTTTCTGGCAATGATCAATAAAATTCGATCAATCCCTATTATTGATCATTGCCAGAAAATTTCATTGAAATTAAACAAGTAAAATTTTCTGCCAATGATCAATAATAGGGATTGATCGAATTTTATTGATCATTGCCAGAAAATTTTCCTTGTTTAATTTCATTGTAATCTATTATTAATTAGTTTATACCAAAACAAATTAAAAATAAATAAAGACACAATAAGAAATTACTAAAATCCATTGATATTATTGATAAAACAATGAAAATTTAAATCTACATGATTTTGCAAACTGAAACGAAATTAAATGACATCCGATAAATTAGCCAAAATAAGCCGGTTGAAATGATAGTTGAAAGTAGAATTAGAGGCATAAAACAAAATTAAATTATAATCATTTCAATAAGCGTTTGCATATTACATCATATGTGTTAAAGGCTGTGTATTGAGTTGGATGCAAGGATAAACGAAATATACACTTATGTCGAGATTGCGGACCACGCGGTACATTAAATGTTAACCTCTCAACCAACTCACTAGAATTGATCAATTTATGTAAAAACGTCAGAAGAACAAATGAGATTATAGGATATCTCATTTGTTCTTCCAAAGAAAAGATCTTAAGCAAATTTAAAGGCTAAAAGTATTCGTAGTGCCGTCCATTATAAAATGAATTATTTACAGAAATTTACTCTCAACCATTTTAATATAATTAATGGTTTTAATATTTAGACATACCCCGACACCAATTGGTGAAAGGGGACATCGATTGTATATATATATATATATATATATATATACATTTAGACATTGGTAGTTCATAAAAAACAAATTTTAAATTCTCTTGAAAATGGGCTAATACCCTGAAACTAGTCGAGAATTTAAAGTTATTCAATCTAATCTGTGTTTTATTGGTTGATTTTTAATATTTTATTCATATTTATTTCATACTGAACCATTTTTTTCTCCATTTTTTTTAATTATAATTTCTATTATCTTCACGTAGTGTATATAAATTTAATATTAGGTACATAGTCAGAATTAGCTAGAACATTTTCCTGAAATTATAAACTTTCAATTTCGTACTAATGAACAAATGAATAACATATTATAATTATTATATTGTTTAAATATTACACATCAATCTTAGATTCAGCTTAGATTTTGAAAATCGTGTTATTTATTACAACTGTAGGCCTAGCATGGATTTTACTTCACTAAATTGCATTACGTGCAATTTAATAAAAGCCACGACAATACATTGCAGGCATAAATAATCTTATTATTGTCAAAAAATGCTAAAAACAATAATTCATTTAGATAATGGTCGCGTTCAGGGAACTGTAGCGCTGCAGCGCTTTACGAAAGCGGTGTCGCTGAACGGTACCGCTTTATGTGTGGCGCTGCAGCGCTTTATCAAGCGGTAAAGCATATATTTTTTCCGCTTGATCGATTTTCAAGCTGTGTAGCTGTAAACAAAACCGCCATATTTTCGTGAACGTCCTTAACATCGAAAGCGTATTCAGGGAACATCAAGCGCTTTGCGCTGTAGCGCTACATGTCTAAAAATTCCCTGAACGCGACCATTGATCTTGTGAATAATTATTTCTGACAGTTTATGACATTAATGAAAAATCACTGATTATTTGAATTAGATTAACCATTAGTCAATAAAATAAAATTCACACTGTATGTGTATCTAGTACAATATTTAAACTTATAGTAGCAATAAGATATGGCTACGCTCATGTTTGATTATATTTTAAATAGAAGGTTCATATTATGGAAGGTAATTGCAAAAGAAGGTTAAATTAGAATACTTAAACTAATTCTAATTGAATTAGAAGAATGGGAATTGGGGGTAGAGAGAAATGTTTATATGTGATCCCAGTGGACTGGCACCATCTTAATTGAAGTGGACAACCGCTGCAGTCCGAGAGGCCGGTGGGGGAGGGAGGAGATCGGATGGAGATGGCATGAAAAATGATCAGCCTAAAGAGAATGAAAAAGGGAAATATAAGAGATTTTCCCAATTTCCTCCTTGAAATTATACTCAAAAGAAAAAGCCATTTGCCGTTCAGTCAGTTATACGTTGTGCGGGCTTACTGTGTCCCTTGGGTTATCCTTCTGCAGTGACCGCGGATCGGGGATGATCATGATCCCGCCCTTGTTTGTATCATCCCCAATTCGGACGTGATTTATTTACCCTTAAAAAAATAATATTAAATAACGGAAATTCCAGCCGTTATAAATCGCACGACCTTAAAAGGATTCGCAAATTGAATTGATATTACATCGTGATATCTGCGATTTTTTTTAGAATTTGAAGAAATAATTACTTTAGGATATTGAACGGAGCCTCAACATCGCAATCTCGGAATATCCAATATCCCCGGCCGTCCAATATCCGCGCTCCCTCACAATGCCCGGGTTATTTTATTTAAATAATAAGAAACGTATTTATCACACACAAGTCATCTGAAAGTGATGGGAGTTAAATTTAACCGGACCGAAAGCGGATATCGCAGACGAGGAAATTGGGTAGCGCTCGCGCGTTTATTGGAAATCTTTCAGCTGTCCGAGCCGCTGAAGGTGCGAGCGTCTCGGAACCGAACGGATTCGGACGCTAAAGGAATTGCATTTTTCCCTCCTCCTCTCTCCCGCCCTCCGGTTCCCGCGTCCCGGCTCGGTTCTCTCGCAGAATGAGAAAGAGACACTTTGCCCGCTTCTGGATATACCGGATTCGCCCATGTTTTACTTACACGCCTGAATAGCGGTGCGAATAATAGAAGCATCAAACTGTAAATAATTATGTTTACCTGGATTGAACTCGAGTCGACTCTTGTTCCGCTCCGCCTCGTGTTTATGTTCACGTTGGATGATTTTTTGTTTACAGACAAACAGGGTGATTTGATTAATCCTTTGCTTAAAACTCGGTTCAGTCCATTAAAAAATAAATTGCACTGTTTTCATAATTTTACTTGATTGTTTTCAATTTCTACTTCATTATTTCCACATGTAATTGCTTCTGTATTCTTATAAGTTTAGTAATAAATTGTAATATTTTATTTAAGGGTGCGATCCTGATAATGGGTCTTATGATTTGTAATGTTAGTCGCCTCCGATTATATATTTTTTAAAAACAATTACGGAATTAAATGCTACATTTAATGGGCTACACGATCATATATTTTTTTACGTTTAAAATAAAAATTAAAAATTAAAAATAATGTTTTTCAAACATTAATTTCGTATAGATATACACCAAGAAATTACAATGTTTGTAATACGAATTTTTAGAAATGGGTCCATCATTAATAATAATCCTGTATATTAGAGATTACTATTAATGATGGATCCTTTTCCAAAAATTCGTATTTATTAAAGTACAAATCCAAAATTAACAATCTTTGTAGTCACGAAAAGAGGAAATTTCAAAGTTTATTTTTTAAATATCTGTTGTGAATATGAGATTTACTGTGACGCCTCATACGCAACGAAGCGAATCCCCCAAGTTATATGCCGCAGGATGTTCCACTACGATCAATTGTGATCACCAACTTAACACCTGGCGCAATACCTAACGGGAATCCTCCAAGGAAAATTTAGAGAAACTGAATTGTACATCAGAGACTCGACACATTTTGGGAAAAAAACTACAGAGTATAACACTTCGTTCAACGGACATTCTGGTCGATTGAGAGAAATTGAATCGTACATCAGAAACTCGGTACATTTCGTCGAAAACTACAGAATATAACACGTTGTTCAACGGACAGTTTGGTCAATTTCGACGTAATAACGCTATTCACCATGCAACATCACTGTTTGAGCATTTCTTGAGAACCACATATTTCCAGTGAAACCAGCAGTTCTACAAACAACTGGATGGCGTGGCAAAGGGAAGTCGTAAACCACCAACTTTTACATGAAAGATTTCAAAAAAATAATATCATGAGTGTTATTTTTTTCGAAATCTTACATGTAAAAGTTGGTGGTTTACGGACTGATTCGACTTCCCTTTGCCACGTCATTCAGTTGTTTGTAGAACTGCTGGTTTCACTGGAAATATGTGCGCCGTATATACCCAAACACTAAACCATTTGTAAGCCAAACACAGTACATTTGTCACATCTTCGGTGAGTACGTGGGAAGACATACTTACCACAGTACTCACGGTATCTTGTGTTGGAATACAATATTTTCGACTAGCACTGTCTTTAACATGACAGAAAAGTTTCCTATGTAGATGACACCTTCACTGAATACGGAAGAGATTTGGATTTCAAGCAACACAATAAAATCATTAAACCCGATGATACAATTCACAATGGAAATAGAGGAAGATGGAAAACACCCCTCCCTCGAGGTGTTGGTCATCAGATGGTACTCTGGGGCATCGAGACTACAGGAAAGCCACGCATACGGACCGTAACCTGCAGATCGACTCCAATCATCATGAACAGCAAAACAAGGACTTATCAGGAGACTTGTTAACGGTGCTAAGAGGATATGCGAGGCAACACATCTTAAAAGTGAAATTATAATCCGCATTGAGATCTAATGGCTACAGGAAGCAGGACTTTGACAGGGTTCTACGATCAACAACAATTTTTATATATCAAAAAAGCATTTAACTCCGTTTGACTTTTTTTAACTCTCTGTTTATCGCGTCACACCTGATTCCTGACAACTTCGTAAGTAACAGATCCTTTTACGTTAAAATACAACGGACTTTCTCTAATTCCTAAACAAGGTCTACCTCAAGGTTCTCTCTTATCACCACTCCTCTATAATCTCCTAGTATATGAATCTGATCCCAAACATACCGATAAAATTGTTTACCCTCTTATTAATGCCATTAATATCACACGCTGCTACCCTTCCTAAAGCCCTCAGTAATCTTCATGGAATGATCGAATCTCAAACAAACGTGGTTTGTGAAATGGCACATTTAAATCAATCCAAATAAATCACAACTTTTAATTCCTTTTCACCGCAATTCTCATATCTCGATCATCATAATAAATAAGGAATCCATTTATCCCTCATCCAATTGTAAAAATCTTTGACCCTTTGAAGAGCGCTAAGAGCTCAGACACCCTCAAAATTCTTTACATAATCCTTCGAATCCATTCCTGTACGAACTTACAAACATTACTCCCATCAAAGAAAGACTTTCCTTCCTATCTCACAAATTTGCCTTTTTCTATTAACCTAGAACTAATAAACTCCCTTTATATTTCACGTAATAAGACCATAAGTCCTAACCTAAATGTATACAGAGAGCTTTTTTTTATCAGTATACATTTCCACTATGTATACCTGCAAACTAGGCGAGTTAAACGCATTGATGTATGTATGTTTGGTTGCCTATAACTCGCAACTGAACACACATATGCCAAATAATCAACTAAACATACACACATTAATCGGTTCAATGCGTTTGACTCGCATTTTTGCAGGTATACACTTCCCCTGATGTATACTGATAAAAAAAAACTCCCTGTATGTCTAATTTAATTTGAACTGGTAATGGATGTTTAAATACAAAATAGACTAATTCTGAGGTATTAAAAATAGTTTCCTCGAAGAAAAAAATAACAGGAATATAAGTCAAAATGTCGCAGTAGCTATAGAGGGAAGCATTAATTATTTATTTTCGAATTACTTTTATTTAATTAATTTAAATAACTGTGAGCAAGCGAATAAATGCTTCTTCTATTATTGGTCGATTTCTTCAGCTTGATGTACTTTTCGTGGTGATATCAATTTTCTTTATACATCAACATCTTTACCTTTTGTATCTTTTGGGTGTTCGATGAAAAAGAATGGATGAATAAATGTAGGAGATGGTTTTAAAATCTAATTAGAAGTCGTGGAAGGAAGGTAATGAATTAATCCCACTAATTAATATCGCGTAATGAAAATTTTAATAGCCGTTGCGATTAGCAGCATGTGTTGATGTGAGAATAGTAATTATAATTTGAATAATGTACTAAGATATATATCATCTGGAGGCGGTCCGCGATGCACTAATATACGCAATCTACCAAACCAACCAGTATAATACCAAACCACCTACAACTACGAGTGTACGGTGTATATCTGTGTGTGTGTGCGAGTGGATAGAGGATGTAATTATAATTAGAGCTGGAATGATGTTGACACGCCACAAAGGGCGCTAAGTAACGTCATTCATTACGCGATTCGGGCTCGTATTATCCGGCATTAAGCTTAATCGCTCCAAGTATTCCAAGTGCGCCAGTAATTAATGCAGGCGCATATATACGTCGTTAGCATTCTTAGGTCAGTGTTTTCTAACGAATTGTACGTGGATATATATACACAGACACACAGCACGGGGGTCATTATGTTGACATTGTGTGCACGCTCGGAATTGCATCTTGTTTTCATTAAATGAAATGCGAGCGCCAGCTTTCGGGATATATACGAATTATACGCCCATTGTTCCGCCCCTAATTGCTAAAGATTTACAATTCCCTCTCCCGCTTTAATCCAATTCATACTATAAAACCATTCCGCAGTTACTTTTAATGACTTTATCCAAGCCCGCTTTTAATACATATATACATTTCCAGAAAATAATAAAAAACGCAAGAAAATCAGAGAAGAAAAACGGATTTCCTCACGCGGAAACTATAATTTAACTCATTGCATCTTGTAGTCATTAGCGTAACTAGATTTATACCGCTCGCAACATGCACGGAATTAAATTCTTTGTGGAATACAGCTTTGCGAATTCCTAACGACTCATTATGAATATCCGGCAGCTATAAATGGCAATGGCAATACGCTCTCGTGTGTCGCGCTCTGGAAAGTATCAATTTTGCGAAATGATACCGTGCACTTCTTGCTGGCTGGCAATAAAGCCGGGGGATTCATTACGTAACCCGAGCCGAAACAATTGCGTGTCCGACACGTGTGTTGCTGCATAAATACGAACGAAAGGTGATCAGTTATTTGCATTGTTGCGAACTAATTATACGTTTAATATTTAAATAATTATTAAAAAAACAATCAGGATGAAAAACTAGAAGGAATAATGAAACACGTCCAGGGGAAAATATTGTGAATGTAAAATTTTCTAATCGCTAATTTTTTAGCGGAACAATAAATATCATAAAAGAAGTCTAGAATTATATCGAACAGGAATTTATTCTTAAATTAGTTGAATCTCTATTAATTAAAGACGACGCAAGCTCCTAATTTCAAGTGCCACTTGAAATTAGGCAAAAGATGGCGCTTGCGTCGTCTTTACTTAATTATGATTAATATCGGATATATAACTCCAATACAATTTCAGTTCAGTCGCCTTCATCAAGGCATTGCACATGGAACACACTAGTCTGATGAGGTTCGAAAAACCGAAATGGCCATCACAAGTTATCCATACGCTAGATGAATGGTGACTGAACGTTTCATTAAATTAGTTGAATCTCTGTTGAGAAGATACATTAATACATCGTTTCGGTACAGATTCAACTAATTTAACAATAAATTCCTATTAAATAAAAATCATTTTTATTTAATATAATTAAATAACTGTGACCAAGTGAATGAATAAATGCTTTTTTAATATAATGTAGTAATATTTTATTCCTTTCTTCACTTTTTTATTTTTATCACTATATGTAGATTTCAAGCACAACGTGCTCTTTTTCAATAGTTTTATGTAAAATTGACAAATAAATAAATAAGCATGTAAACAAAATTTAATATATAAATGTGATGTGTTATTAAAAAAATAGATAAAGGTAATTTATTGAATTAAATCAATTAATTTTAATAAATTCCTGTTCGATACGATCCTAGACTTTTTTTATGACATTAATTGTTCCGCTATATTTTTTTCCTATTGTTGTTCTTATAAATGTGATATATAAAAAAGTTCAAATACTTTGCATTGGATTTAAATTCGGCCATTTTTATGATCTAGTTTTACTACATTGTAGCAACTCAATCATTTATCGTTCATATTAGAAGTTAGAATGGGAGATAGGTCTTATTGGAAATTGAACTAGCTGAAGTTACTGAACTGATAATTTCATGATATTTACCAGTTTCTTCGTGTAGATTTAATCATTGAGTCGTTATTTCATTTGCCAACAAACCCCAGGTGGAATTACTGAACTAATGGTAAAATATAAATGGGATTGTATTTATTGTAAAATAAATTGATTTAAGTTAATTGTTTCATGAAATTTACCAGTTTCTTCGTATAGACTTAATCATTGAGTCGTTCTTTAATATACCAACAAACCCCAATTGTAATATCAGAAGTAAACCACCCCTAACATATTAACAGAAAAACGATTACTTTTTTAAATATATTTATTTTTCTTCAAACTGACAGTCTCGATGTTGATATTCATCACCTCATTCTTGAATAATTGAAATATTTACTCGCTTGTGAATCGCTTGCAATATTAAAAAATCTACATTTCAGTGTAAATACTCTTGCGCATATTTCACTCATTTCCGTTTATTGTATTCAGAAAGGAAAGGTTTTCGAGCTAGTTTGAAATATCGCATTTTTTACTATTTCACGCTGTGCGTACTATAGAGAATGTAAACAAAAGGCAGGTGAAGTTGTGTTTGCGTACTCGTCCACGCCGTTCACCTGGGTGTTTGTTAATTTTCACTACGGTTTTTTTGTTTAATTATTTGTACGCTTCTTTTGTTTTCTTGTATATGTGTAAATATATAGTTTATCATATAATTGGAACGATAGCACAAATCGTCAATTTATAAGTGGCATCATCAACAATTTGGGTCTACGACGACCGCCATCCACTAAATGAAAGCTATCTTTCCAATTATATGATTCTAATCACCTTAAATGGAAGATAACGCAAGAACAGATCTTGCTTTCCATTTAAGGTGATTAGCCTTCATCAAGGCATTGCATATAGAACACACTAGTCTGATGAGTTTCGATAAACCGAAATAGCCATCACTACTTATCCATACGCTAGATGAATGGTGATTGAACATATTATGAAATCATATAAGTTAAATCACAAAATCATTTCAATCAATACCTTGATGAACATGGAACGCGCTGGTCTGACGAGGTCCGAAAGACCGAAATGGGGATCACTAGTTATCCATACGTTAGATGTATCGTGGTTAAACATTTTAATTAATATAGTTTATCATTTTGATCAGTTGTTTTTAGTTAGTTGCTCTTTCTTCCTGAGCTTGACTCCTTGAAAGAAGTACCATCCATCCTTTATCATATGCCTTCCAGAGCTTCGAATTTGATTGAATAACTCAAACCAAGACCTACATTCCAAAATTGGCTGCAAGTAAGCAAGAAAGCTCTTGAGATACTCAAGATCGAGGCTTTCGTAAAAACTTCTTAAAATTGGGCATAGACGTGAGGACCTATGCAGAAGATGAAGAAGAAGGGAGAGGCATATTCTTCACGAATACCTAGCGCTGTTGATTGAAGAACTCAAACCAAGACCTACATTCCGAAATTGGCTGCAAGTAAGCAAGAAAGCTCTTGAGATACTCAAAATCGAGGCTTTCGTAAAAACTTCTTAAAATTGGACATAGACGTGAGGACATATGTAGAAGATGAAGAAGAGGAGAGAGGCATATTCTTCACGAATACCTAGCGCTGTTGATTGAAGAACTCAAACCAAGACCTACATTCCGAAACTGGCTGCAAGTAAGCAAGAAAGCTCTTAAGATACTCAAGATTGAGGTTTTCGTAAACACTTCTTAAAATTGGGCATAGACGTGAGGACCTATGTAGAAGATGAAGAAGAAGGAAGAGGCATATTCTTCACGAATACCTAGCGCTGTTGATTGAAGAACTCAAACCAAGACCTACATTCCGAAATTAGCTGCAAGTAAGCAAGAAAACTCTTGAGATACTCAAGATCGAGGCTTTCGTAAAAACTTCTTAAAATTGGGCACAGACGTGAGGACCTATGTAGAAGATGAAGAAGAAGGGAGAGGTATATTCTTAACGAATACCTAGCGCTGTTCAGAATAAGACGTTCAAAGGATATAGAGAAGATCTAAATTCCTTGAAGGATACGAGTGTAGACTGATTCATAAAAAGATTCTGGATATTTCCAGGTTTGCGGAATGTGTCCAACGAGGAAGTATTACAAACACTTAAGTGGGTGCTGATTTACGATCTGTTATCCTCCTCAAAATTCTTCCTACTATGTTGTTCGAATTTACGATCTGTTATTCCCCCCTAACTCAAAATACTTCCTAATATTGTAGGTATTGTGCGTATTTACGATCTGTACTCGTACCTCAAAATACTTCCTGATGCTGTAGATATTCTACGGATTGATTGATCTTTTCTCCGCCCTCAAAATACTTCTTTATACTGTAGGTATTTTGCGGATTTACAATTTGTTTTCCAGGTTTGCGGAATGGGTCTAACCTCGAGGAAGAGAAGTATAACCAACACCTAAGTGAGAAGACACAAATTCGTGAAGTATCCGAGTGTCGACTAATTCATAAAGAGATTGTGAATATTGCCAGCTTTTCGGAATGGTTCTAATCTCGAGAAAGAGAAGTATAATCAACACTTAAGTGAGAAGACCCAAATTCGTGAAGTATCCGAGTGCAGACTAATCCATGAAAATATTGTGGATATTGCCAGGTTTGCAGAATGGATCTAACCACGAGCGAGAGAAGTATTACAAACACTTGGTGAGAAGACTCAAATCCGAGTTCAGACTGATCCATGAATTGATTCTTGAGTTCCATTAAATAACAGCCTCAACAATAAAATTCTCAAACATTTTATCCTCGATTATTTAAATTCCTTAAGTAGAACAACTCCCTGCTTTTCTCAAAAGTGCTATAGAAGAATCAATTTAAAGAATTTGAAAATAATTTAAAAAAAGAATAAATTTCCACTTAATATTTATTTTGCAATTAATACATTGCAACGAGTTGGGTAAATACCCAATCAATAATCCGGACGCCAATTAATTTCCCTCCATCTCTCTCTTTAATCAAATACCCCCCGATTTGAATAATGAAAAACCAGTTACGTGTATTCCATAATTTTTTATCCTCGCTCCACAGTCGACGTTTATTTATTCTTTTAAGCATTTTTTTTTTTCATTTATTATTATTTTTTATTTCATTATTGCCGTGTTCGTTATTCTTTTCATTGGCGTGCACTGAAAGCATAACGCATAAAAATGGAATAATAATCCCGCGAGCGCGGCCCGATCGATAATTAAACAGGTTCGTACGGGCAATTATAGCGACTTTTGTATCCTCGATAAGTTAAGTGGCAATTAATCATAAGGCATGCAGCGGATTAATCAAAAGCGCGTTGTTTAAAAAAATACAGAACCTACATTTTTTATATTTTTTTTTACTCGGAATAAAAAATGTGAAATACCGTCGGATCTGGTACACTAATTAACTGCGCAAATCGTTCGTTAAAGATACGCGGGTTTTAAAGACGTTTTTTTTTATTAAATGGATTAATTAATCTTGAAGGTAACGTGAATTTACGATTGTTTATGTTTTTTTTTGTTATTGTTTATAAATCGGGTATTTATTTCGCGGTTATTATTTTATAAATGCGATTGTTCTTGTTAGGTTAAGCTTGTAATCCTCTGGATATCAAGATTTTTTTGTTGTGATTAATTTAAAACCTTGACTGGTTATTTCTCAATTATTCAATAGTTGACGTAAACCACAAATTTGACAGATGGATATTTCAAGGTCATATAGAACAACTTTTATTTTGTTTGATAAGGGAAAATCAAATTACTTCAATCATAAATTTAACAAATGACACAGTGGCAGATATATATTTCTAAGTCACCTATTGAACAACTTTTGTTTTTCAGTATGAATATCCCAAGCGTGTTAATATACGGTTTATCATATACTTGAAAAAAATTGCACAAAGCGCCAATTTTTGCCTAATTTATAAGTGGCATCGTCAACAATTTGGGTCCACGTCGAATGACCGACACCTGTCGCGCGATCAGCAAGGGCTGATTCGGCTCTTCGGGGGGCGACGGAGGGCTACCTGGCTCTGAAAAACGTTACAGAGGAAGAAGCCGTTCATCATCACCATCATCAAAATCAAGGAAAAAAGGACTTGCGAGAACCAATGATGGTCAGAGAGGATTAATTAAGACATAACCTCAGCATCAAGGAGGAGTGGGATTTCAATGCATGGGAACACTCAGGTTAGGGCCTTGTTCCCGGAATAAGAAATGCGGAGTTGGATGCGGGATGTATCCTCTATAAAGTTGAAATGAGAGAACTTTATAGAGGATACATCCTGCATTTAATTCTCAGAATGGGAAAAGGGGGATTATTTATTTCTAATATATTCTATCAATATGCCATTAGGCTAGAATAAATCTATTCCAAAAAAAAGGCCCAGAAGGTGGACGACCAAGAATCATTGTTTAGTCCACTGAAAGATGGCTTTCTTCATTGTTTCGTCCACTAAAGGAAGGCGAACTTGTCCTGTTTAAGCAAACAAGGAAATCGAAATTCCATACACTAGATGAATGGTGGCTGAAGGTTTCATTAAATGTGAATTTTCAACTACAATCGAAGTATTTATATTTTCAGTTTTTCTTTTTTTTTGTTGTAAAAAATTATTTAAATTGAAGGTTCTAAACATTTCCTTGAAACATTGAAATATCAAGAAATGAAATTCTCTTAATATTTTTGTTTTATTTTGCAGTATTAAAAAAGTAAATTATTTTAATTTTTTGTTTTCGTTTGTTTTTATTTTGATGTGAGCATTTACAAAAGAATTTAAATCACTGATCGAGCCCGCGTTAACCCTGATTTAAAAGGCAAGATTTCACCAAGGTACGTTCGGCTCCTTTTAATGATTACCATCTGATTGTACAGAAGTTCCTGTTCGCCAATTACGCGGCCAGTTTTATGCGCCGCAGTCGCGCCCATTATGGACGCAATTAAATCGGACGCAGTCCGTCTCATTAATTCTTTCCCCAAAGTGGAAATTTAATTTAACCCGCGCATCCGTACACGTGTTTGCATATAATCGTCCTCGCCGTCGGTTTTTTGTCCGTTTCGTTTTTAATTGAATCCCTCCACTGTTTTAATTCCTTCCCCGGGCGGAATCGCCTGCGTGCGCGGAACTATATTAATTACCCCCCGCAGACGCCGGGGTGGGCCCATCATTAAAATTTAGAACTCGCCGAAATTGCAAAATCCTAAATTGCATCCCTCACGTTAATTAATCTACGAATTAAATATAATCATTGTTTAATTAAAAGTGGACTGCGAGCTTTAATGAAAGAAATGTTTACAAATGGACGGGCTCTAATTAAGGCCGTTTTTTCTCTCTCTCTCTCTCCCTCCTGTTCCTCTCTCGGCGTCCTTAAAAAAAACACAAAGTTAAATAAAATTCGGGGTAATTTATTTTTAATACGTTTTTCTGGCGGGGCGGGTAGGGCGATTTTTAATTAACGGCGCGCGCAAAATACTTGGATTTATTTAGAATTTTAATTGCTGTGCGGAATACAACGCATCCAGAGAGAAATCGGAGAGGGCGCAAAAAAGTATAATTAGGATGAGGAGATTCGT
The DNA here is from genome assembly GCA_963082785.1 of Philonthus spinipes. Taxonomy (NCBI): domain Eukaryota; kingdom Metazoa; phylum Arthropoda; class Insecta; order Coleoptera; family Staphylinidae; genus Philonthus; species Philonthus spinipes. Next base: position 23,614,787 of record OY720304.1, on the reverse strand, counting down.
GTAAATTAGATGTTGGCGTGTTTGGATATTGGGCCGTCTATTTGTTGCGAGATCCCCTCCTGTCTCGGCGGTACATCCCCCTAGTCTTAGGCTCTTATTCAATCTTCCATTATCCCCGGGTTCGCAGTGTTCCCCGCGTGTTTGTGTGTTGATTTTATAGCCTGTCACCTATAGCCGTGTCACACTTTGTTATTTCCGGGCGTAATACGTCGATAGCATTTATGTCTATCCGCGTTCCGTGTCTTTTATTTTTATCACCGGTCTTTAAGCCCGTGCGGTCCCTTATTTTTACCCTAAACTCTAATTGAGTGCAATTACTAATAAACATCTAATAAATGCACAATAACAAATTTCATATCAATCCAATAAATACTTATTAAACAGTTTGTATATATAACTACAGTAGCTTTTAATTATTTAGTTTAATTTCATTACTTATTGAACTCCACCATGTTCATCAAGGTATTGATGAAGGTCGTTGTGATTAAATAATCTGATATGAATCATATAATTGAAGAAAGCCATCTTTCAGTGGACTAAACAATGATTCTTGGTCGTCCACCTTCTGGGCCTTTTTTTTGGAATAGATTTATTCTAGCCTAATGGCATATTGATAGAATATATTAGAAATAAATAATCCCCCTTTTCCCATTCTGAGAATTAAATGCAGGATGTATCCTCTATAAAGTTCTCTCATTTCAACTTTATAGAGGATACATCCCGCATCCAACTCCGCATTTCTTATTCCGGGAACAAGGCCCTAACCTGAGTGTTCCCATGCATTGAAATCCCACTCCTCCTTGATGCTGAGGTTATGTCTTAATTAATCCTCTCTGACCATCATTGGTTCTCGCAAGTCCTTTTTTCCTTGATTTTGATGATGGTGATGATGGACGGCTTCTTCCTCTGTAACGTTTTTCAGAGCCAGGTAGCCCTCCGTCGCCCCCCGAAGAGCCGAGTCAGCTCTTGCTGATCGCGCGACAGGTGTCGGTGATTCGACGTGGACCCAAATTGTTGACGATGCCACTCGAAATTAGGCAAAAGGTGGCGCTTGCGTCGTCTTTAATTTATTGTGGTTGAATACATAATTCCTTTCTATTTTTATAATTCATTATTAAATGAATTAAATAAAAAGGAAATATGAAAATAATTAATTTACGCAATTAATTAACTATTTTCCCGCTAGATGTAATGTAAGTAACATCTAACGTGAAAACAGTTAATTAATTATGTAAATTAAATATTTTCAACTTTCAAAAAAAAAGAACAAAAGAAAAACTGCAAATATAAATACTTACATTATGGAAGAAAACATAAATACTTTCCTTTATTGAACATTGCCAGAAATTTTCCTTGTCAAATGTGTGAAAGACCGTCGGTCGATAGTCGATTAACAGGCTAAAAAAATGTTTTGATATACGTATTGTATTATGTGTCTGTTAATAAAGATTTCTGTATATATATATTAATTATTTTCAAATTCTTTTTATTTAATTTATTTAAATAATTGTGACAAAGAACCCGCGATGTCATGAAAGGCCTCAAAATTGAAATATTCTACTTGAAATGAACTAATTACTACTCTTCCTGAAATGGTCACACATTTTCTAGCCATTTTGTGTTGTAGTATATTAAATCTGTGCTTCTCAAAGCAGGTACTGTGAAATTTTTGGCACTGAACATTTCACTCCAGTTTTATTTTCATCGTATCTCTATGGAATTGGATTATCTGCACCTGTAAATACTAAAATAAAGTAGAGAGTAAGTTTAAAGATTCTTGAACAGGAGGTTAGTCCTTCAAAATATTATATGATTATAGGTTATGTGATCTCAATCATTAAAGATTCTTGAACAGGAGGTTAGTCTTTCAAATATTATATGATTATAAGTTATGTGATCTCAATCATTAAATTTATAGTCCCTTCAATACACCCTGCATATTGAATAAATCCTGTCAGTTTGTTAATTCGCCAAACATATTTATCGGCAATTATTCCTGATTCGGGGGATTTTATCACTCGGATAAATTATCGCGTTTCGAATGTGACCAAAAAAAAAAATACCGGACTCCGCGTCAATTTAACACCTCGAAAAGTCAATAACGTCGATAATCCCTTTTTATTATTTCCACCAACACCGGATGCATCGAGATAAAATGTAAAAGCCATTAACGACTCGGCCGGTTTATTAATTATCTCCGTCAGGTATTCAGAGCCGCACGATCGGTCAAATCGGGCCGAATCAGACAGGATATGGCCAAACACACAACATCAAAAAAAAAATCAAAAGGAAAAAATTCATTTAAACACGAAAATGGGGTTTTCAAAAATTATGAATTACAAACAATAATAATCTTTAATAACAAATATACACAGAAAAATATACAAAACAAATAATAAACATTACACAATCAAATGTATAATTTATATTACGATGAAATTAAACAAGGAAAATTTCTGGCAATTATCAATAAAATTCGATCAATCCCTGTGTGAATCATCTTTGTTTCATTTTATTTAGTATAATTTATATCTGTTAAATGGCTATCGACCAGGCTGAAGGTTTTCCGTCTTTATGTTCTTCTCGTGAAAGAAGTATTATGACATCTAACTTTCTTAGTCAGAACTTCCTGTTTGGTATGTTGATAATATAACTGTCATTAACAGTCCTGTGTATATCGGAATGGAATTGTGAATGGAAAAACGAAGATCTGATATATCTTCGTCTATCATAAAATAATATTTGACTCTTACTCGTCAGAAATAAGTAATATAAAAAGCAATATTTTTAAGCATTCTAAAAGAGCTAAACAGTGAAGAAAATAAAAGAAAATTTGAGTTATTATTTATTGACCCTTTACGTATGCGGTGTATTCAATATCTTTTTGATAGTACATTTATTTGCAATGTTATGGATATGAAATTAGGGCAGTGACATTTACGTAGATATTTTTAGCTTTTCATAAGCCACATTTTTTGTTTTATTGATATAAAAATTAAAGAAAATAGTACACGACATAGTAAGCAATAAAGAAAATAATTTTGTGAAAGCAGAATGTAAACATTTTTCTTTCTTATTTTTTTAGAGCGCTTAATATTAAATATGTTATTAACTGGCTTGTATGTAGTGAAGTGATGCAATGAATTCATGAAGAGTTATAGTAGGGAATTTGCGTTTGGGATTTATATTTTTATTACGAGGGATACATAGGGAATATCAGGTTTAGGTTTGTGGGATTTGAAGCGAATTTGTGAGCCAAAAAGAATAGTCTATATTCAATAGAAATTATATAATTATATTGTTTTCATTTTTTATCGCTCTGTTTATTTCTATTACATTATTAGTTAATAAAACTGTAAAATTTTCTTCATTAAATTTATTTTACATTTCAATCACGAAGAGACCACTTTCAATAGAATACGAATACCGTATATCTATAATCCATTATGGTCACATCATGATCGTAATGTACATTTGGATGAAAAGTAAATTTTTTGAAGAAGAATAACTAAGTAATAGTGATATAATTACAAATAAAATTAGTTTAAAATTAACAAAATCCTCTGCGTATACAAGAAGAAATATTGACAGCACTGGTATATTGTATATCGAGAGGGGTGCGCTGGTGGATTGGAGTCAGGCAGGAGTTAGAAAAGGGGAGGACGGAGGCGGCGAAAGCAGAAGGAGGCTATTACGCCGTCGCGCCTTATCTTAATTAGATCGCTGGGCGGAATGAAAAGAATCCATATTTTCGATTTAATTTGAACTAATTTACATCCTTAAATTGAAAATTGTATATTTTCCGAGCGGAGCCGCGAACAGTTAATCAATTTCGCTTTCTCCATAAAACCTCAATCATCCCTCGCGTAATGCCGCCCCTGCACTCTCCCGCTCGGAGGAATTAATTCTGTGTAGACCCCGTGTAATCGTTCGTCGGCCGCATATCGAATAATATCAAAGCGAAAGTGGAGCGAGGAGGGAAATAAAATTGAAGCAATTTTACGCGAGAATCGAATGTTTATCCAATTATTCCCGTGTTAAAGAAAATTGGATTTAATGCAATAAGGTGTTATTATTTTAATTGTTAGGGGTTTCGATGTAAAGGCAAATTTGATGCTCCAATTGACAAAATAAGGTTGACTTAACAATGATTTTATTCAAATAAAATTAATGATAAAAAAATGAGGTGACTCACACTTTTGCAGTTAAAATTAAATAAAGGAAAAAATACTGAAAATAATCACCAAAAAATCGATCGTTCCCATTTTTTATCGCTACAATGCCTTGATGAAGGCGGTTGAACGGATCTTATATTGCGGTTAAACACCTGATATGAATCATATTAAAGGGAAGACGAAAGACATAAAAAAAGGCAAAAGATGGCGCTTGCGTCATCTTACATTTATTATGGGGGAAAAAGGTAGCGCGTCTGACTTCAGATCAGAAGGTTGCGTGTTCAAATCACGTCGGGGTCAATTTGTTTTAAACTAAACTAGTTTAAAACAAAATAAGGAAAGATAGCTATAGCAATTAGGAATAATAATATATATATATGTATTGTATACGCAATGTAATCACAAAATGTAGCAATCAAAATAAATAAATTTATTTAATTGCACTTTTACAAACCTCCATCCCTTATTATTATTTTTTTCATAAGGAATTGTGGGATCAAATTGCAAAAATATAAAATTTTTAAGTTGAAGTGAAGTAAATATCTGTAACATTCTCATTCTTCAAATAAAATTAATAATAAAAACAAACTGAGATGACTCACACTTTTTCAGTTAAAACTAAATAAGGAAAAAAATACTGAAAATAATCACCAACAATTCGATCGTTCCCATTTTTTATTGCTACATGCAGATTTTTTTTTAATTTTTCCTAATAATAAGCAATAAAAACGAGAATAAATGAATCATAATTTATACAAACAAAGTTAAAAAGTGTTTTATTTAATAAGCTTAAAATGTATAACCAAGTGAAAGCCTTAACAATGAACAAATGAATATTTATTGAGCAGTCTTTTATTATTATTTCTTGTTTTTTTAATTTTATCCGTAAAAACATAGATGATTAAGTGTGAATCATCTCCGTTCTTACTTTTGCAGTAAAATATATAAATAACAGGACAGAAAGACTTCTGGTCGATAGCCCAGACAGACTAATACCTACATGTATTGTAATTATGTATGTTATATTGTTAAAATTATCTGTGTAGTCTGAATAAAGATGTGTGTATATATAAATAAATAATCTCGTTTTTATTGCTGTGAAAATACACTGTATTTTCCAGTTATTTAATTTAAAATTGAATAAGGAAAAAATCTTTCAAATTTATTGCTTTTTATGGCTGAAAAATATACAAATTATTCTCGTTTTTATTATTGCAAAAAAATACACCGTATTTCTTTTTTTATAAACATAAATTCGAAGAAGTACTTCTGGTCTAGGGAAAATAGATAAGAAAGTATGTTTTTGTTGCATACGACTAAAACCCTTGTAAGTTGCAATAATTTGGGCGGATAAAGTAGCAGATATTTTAACATAATAACTTTTTTTTCTTGTAAAAGAAAATACACAGGCGTTAAAAATACGTATTTTATTTTAATAGTCAATTACAATGAAATTAAACAAGGAAAATGTTTTTGGCAATGATCAATAAAATTCGATCAATCCCTTTTTCCAACTGCAAAAAATACTTACACTGTAAGTTTTACAAATATCTATTGAAACAACTACTTCCCGAGCATTTACCCCGCCGAACATTGGAAAAAAATTTCCTTGTTTAATTTCATTGTAATTTAAATAGCTGCAATTGTGTGAATCATCTTTGTTTTATTTTATTTAATTTAATAGTCAATCTAAAAGCTTCAAATTAAATTAATAACACTTTTTTTTTCATAAATGTGATAAATAGTCCACGTTCTAGAATCATTAAGAGAGTACGTAATAATTAAGTGCAATAATAAGGGAGTTTCTTAATCACAGGTTTATTCATGGGATTGGCTCTATGTGTATTATCATTAAAATAATAAGGAAGTATGTCTCAGAATTAAGAAAAATAATAATCAGAAGAAATGTCAAGACACCTTGAGTATTGACAGAAGTTAAATTCATGTTTTACAGTAACGAAGATCACGAAAGAAGCTGTGAAAATGTCGAACTTGAAAGTGGCGACAAACAAATTGAAACCTTTTTACAATTTTTAATATTTAATATGTTATTTTTTTAATCTCCGTATTATTTACTTCCATAATTTTCTCATTACTTTAACAATTTTTACATCACCTTCTCCAATATTTTTCACATCATTTAGTCCTTTATTTTTTTTTTCTTGAAAATGGGCTAATAACCCGAGAGTAATAAAAATGTGTTTTTATTTATTTTATTTGTAGATTTTTAATAATATATTCATATTTATTATTACAATATGAACTACCAATAATAAATAGAAGACCGCGCAAGCTCCATATTTTGCACAATTTTATGTGGCATCGTCAACTACCAAATTAAATTAAATGAACTAAATATTTAAATATTGAAAGTATTAATTCCTGCAATTTTCATTTTTTTTTTTTCAAATTAAGGGGGGACTCAGGTATATTTGACCCAATCTTTGGATTTTTTCTACGGAACTGGTCAGAGTTACATATCTGTTTTTTTGTCAAAATGTTTATTTGTTCTTGCTCTACACGTGTATTTTTTTTAGTTCTGAAAAAGAAAAATGACGCCTAACATGGAGGCTTCATTGTTCTTTTTTTAAATGTTCGGATATCGTAGAGGTCGTAATTCGTCACCCAGAAAGAACAGGACAGCACATTTTTGAAAAGAAAAGTACAAAGAAGGAAATGAACTAAAATAACGATAAACATTCAAAGGAACACAAAATGGCAAACATTTTAAAAAAATTTCGCTCGCTGTTATAAATCTAAAATTTACGAATTTTACCAAAAATTTAGTTTATTGAATGAAGAATAATATTCTGTTTAATTTGAATAAAAAAGGGAAGTGGATTGGTTGAATGGTTAAAAAAATGACCGCAGTTTTGAAAAATCTTGTTTATGGAATGTTTTTTTGTGCAATTCAAAGCATATTTGAGGTCAGATTTGAAAAATATATGGCGGACCAAAAAATTTAAAAGGGGGCGGGGGGTGTCGGTGGAGTCCCAGGCTTAAGGACAATAAAAGCAATTGTGGGATATATATCCAAATGAATAAAAAAATAAGGTAAAGGCGTAGATGGCATGATAAGATAGGTATAGATTATATGGGGCCATTGTGAGGTAGTTAGCCTCTATTGAACTGCGACCTATAAGATCTATTGTACTCCCCTTACCCAATCACAGTCCACAGTCCCACGTCCTCTATAAACCTGGTGACTTTCTTGGGGGTGATGTTGCTCACCTCTTCGTGCGACAAACGGTCCCTGCCATTCGCCGACTCACATAGCCTGCAGTTTCCACTTTCCTCTTTTCCCATTTTCCACAAATGGTACCGAAGGAAGCAATGCGCTGTCATGAGTCCTGTGAATGTTCTCAGCTCGTTCCTTGTGAATCCAAGCAGAGTCCGATCAGCCGATTTGATTGACGTAGACCTGGTATGTTGTTCTAGTATTTCTTCTGTCCTCTTCCCATTTTTGCACCACCTTTTTTCGGTGCGCCATGGAGATTGTGCAAAATGGCTTTGGTCCAATAGGAGTGGCATCTGCACCTCTTTTGGTGAGTTCATCTATCACTTCTTTGCCTACGATACCCCCATGCTCTGGGACCCACATGAGAGTCAGTGAGTTATTCTTTGCCAGTTGCGAAAGGGATTGTCGACATTCCCAGACAGTCTATGAGTCATGGCTGCAGGCTCGAAGATCCTTTAGTGCGGCTTGGCTGTCTCATCAAATGGCGCACATATCAATTGCAATTGCTTCCGCTTGCCCCACGATCATGTTTTATCCAGAGTCATGAAGCTCCTGTGGTTTTGGTTAGGACCATAGATGCCTATTCAAGTACCACTGTTGTTATTGAAACCATCTGTATACCAAACTGATATTCCTTGACCAAACTCATTGACTTTCTTCGAATCCGTTTTAGGGTATTCAATCAACACCTTAAACGGTATTTCAAACTCGAGTCTCCTGGACATGATATCCGTTGGCTTGGACAGGAGGACCGGGTCGATTTGTTTCAGTACTTCTAAGTGTACTGTCCAGTCTCCCTTCATATTTTTCTTGCTCTAGTGTAGTCGAGGACAGCCATGTACCACTAGATAGAGCGATATGAAATATATAATTGCCTCCAGGATGAGATAAAAGAATATTTCAAAATCTCAGAAATTTTAAACAGGAAAACGGCCAACGCTATAACAGACCATCGGTATGAGAACTATGAGACTTACACCGGACGGACTTTTCAGTGTGGATTTTTCACTCTCAGGCAAACTGTATACTACCATAAAATCTCTTAACGCTGCTTTGATGCTTTTTTTAAGCAACTTCAAACATGTATTGATGCTAAAGAAGATAATTGTAATTTTCAACAATATATTGTGTGCGCCTTTTCTTATTGAATTATTTGACCGCAACAAAAATATCAATAATATTAAGTTTTAAGTAGTACATTGGTCATGACTGAATGGTAAAATCTTAAGTAAATACAAAATATATCAATAAAATTGTGAGCACTTTACACCCTTTAGTTTTAAGTAGTACATTGGTTATGACTGAATGGTAAAATCTTAAGTAAATGCAAAATATAACAATAAAATTGTGAGCACTTTAAACCCTTTATGTATATTCATATTTTTAAAAATCCTCAAAATCTGTAGATATTATTAATATTGTAACGAAAGTGAAAGAAGCAACTGGAAAGAACACTGGAATATTACGCCGTGCGCGCGACAGTAACCGTGACGTCATGGAAAATTCTGGAAAATTCGAGAAACAAGCGCGCTATATAAGCGCGAAGTAGTCTATCACGAACATCCGAGTGCTCAAAAATCTAGTTATAAATAAATAATGACAGTGTGATGATAATAAATGTATTAAGTGTACTGTAAATCAATATATTTGTTTTACTTATTTCTGATTGTGATTAAACCCGATTTCGTAACAATATTATTAAAATATATATATTTTTGTATTATTATTCATAAATAAATGAAAAGATTCAATTAAATATTTACTTATCATTTTTAATTGCACCGTGTTAAATATTAGTGTAAATCAAAAAAGCGGGATCCATTATTTAATTAATTAAATCAGCCGGTCGTAGGGGATTCACGTTTCGATTAAAAAATAACAAGAGCGCGGCCGTAAGGGGGGAAGTGAGGGGGGTCATTGTGACCGGGTGTTGTTTTATTGACGAAGTAGCCGTTTCATTTTAATTAAATAATTACTGCGGATTGATTTGTTTATATTGTTTCGTTATGGCAGACGGTCTTGTAGCCATTTAAAAATTTAATTAATCTCCCCCCGCCGTGCCGCCGCCGGCGGCGGCTAGGGATTGATTTACATCGGGGCCAGTCGATGTTTAGCGCTTGCACCGCACTTGATGAGTTTAATCAACGTTTTGTCAATATCGTTTCCATTAAATCGGCCTAAACGTCGATGTCGAGCGTTGGATTCTGGCGAGAGGGCGGTCCATTCAGAAGAGATTGGATGTCCGCCGGGCGTAAGGAAATGCACCCATTATTAACTAACCGGCTAACCGGGGGGTGGAGGGTGGTTTGATAATACCCATTCAATACAGGCTGGTAATTATTCTTGTGATTGATGGGTTATTTAGTAATTTCATTGTGCCACCTGAAAACGAGGCTCTGCGATATTGAAATGTAATCAGCGGGGAGAGGGCGGAGGGGTTCATAATCGCCGGCGTTTAGTCGCAAGAGCGAGTTTTCCTCATCTCAGGTGAGGGTAAACGTCAGTTCTGATCGAATACGTGACGGGCATCTCACGAGGGGGATGGGAGAAGAATAGCCCTTCTCCCTCTCTCCTCCAGGAAATTGAACTTCAGAATCTGCAGAATGAGCGCGGTAATGAACACTCGACCTTGTTGACTCTAATCAAGACAGTACAAATAAGACCTACCCTTTTTAAACCCCCTTCCACACTTCCATCTCCCTTTTTTTTTATTATTTTCCTCCTTCTTGTATGTAAATTCTTGGGAAAGTTTTCCGAATGGAACAATCGGGGTGTGTGGCGGATTGGGGAGTTTATTCAATTAGAGCGTGCGGTCGCGTTGATTATTATGATACCCTTCTTCGGGATTTCTTAGGTGTAGCCCAGCTGATTGGGGCGAGTCCCCTGTGGGTTGCTTTAATCAGGATGAATTAATGAAAAACCTGGCGCGCGGCGTATCATTTTACGGCAACCGGGTTTTATGGGGCAGCCGTTTTCAATCTTAGATTCCGGCCAGTGCGCCTCAGACAAATCGCATAAAACCGTTTCCATTCCTCAAATTAGTTCAATAAATTATATATCATGAGTATAAATAAAAACTCCAGATAATAATTAATTTTAATATATAAAATTAGTACAAAATATCAGCCGTTTCTTCCATACGAAAGCTCTAAAGTCCTCTATGTTCGTTTTCACCAATAGTATGAGCTTATTTGGTTAGTGCTTTTAATAATGTCTGCCTATTTACGAAGTAGAAAGATTGCCGATTATCCATATTTATTTAGTAGTAGTAAAAATCTTTATCATGCGTTTGCACAATAGTTAAAATAATACATTAACAGCCTACTAATAGTCGCAGCTTAATCCTTGAATCGATCTAGGATTGATGAATCCCGGATTCGCGAATGCTATTGGTTGATTTAAAGATTGTTTGCCATATAATCTATAATTATGTTGACTATTTTATACATTTTGATGCGATCCAAGAATTAATTCTCAATTTTGAATCAATCCCTGACTATTATTACGGGCATAATTAGTACAATTTTATTTTGATAAATGGCTATCGGCCAGTAGCCTTTCTGCAAAGGTTGGTGATTTTTATGGGTGTTAGGGGCGTATTGCGATATGATTGTGATTTATAAATGAGAAAAGAAAAACAATGTGTTTTAGGTAATAGTTAGTTCTGGTTTTAGTTGGAACAGAGTTTGTAAGGGATTTATGAATTTTGGAATTAACGGAGTCATTTCGGGGTATGCAGAATTAGAAAAAAATTTTGAAGTTGAGTTCGTTTTGTGAGCATATTTATTTATTTATTTGGAACAGAGTTTGTGAGGGATTTATAAATTTTGGATTAACGGAGTCATTTCAGGGATGCAGAATTTGAGGAGAATTTTGAAGTTAAGTTCGTTTTGTGAGCATATTTATTTATTTCTCTATAATTCGTTTTATCATCTGAATCATATTTAAGAAAATACAATTAAAGAGTATAAATACAATAAATATTAATTATGCACTAAGTCTGAGTGCACACTTAAGACATACAGCAAAACGAACACGGGGCCCTTTATTAGCGCTGTTTAAAGCGTTCGTTTTATTCTAGTCTAATTCTAGGCGAAGGAATTAAATTACCCAACCCCTCGCTCGCGAACTAGAACAATAAATATCAACTACCAATCCAGCCGGCGGGCCCCGAGGCACGTTATGGCAGTTTTCAGAAGCTAGAAGGAGACGGGCAGACGATCGGTTTGTCCCGTGTCAGTGTTCACGTGTAAGTCGCGGCGAAAGATAATTAAGCAAACAAGTCTCCCTCCCGTTCCACCCGCACATCGGAAACCCTCGGCGGCCCTTTTATACCTACACCGTCAGCTGCATCTGCCCACTTTAATTTAAGCCGGGGATAAATAATTACCGCGCCCTCTCGAATTCATTACACTTGAAGCGCGCGCGTGTTAGTAAGGATTTTCGTTTTTTTGAAATTCCCGCCGATTAAATGCGCATTCGGGGCATCTGGTTGAGCTATTATTTTTTTTTTCTTTGCGGATTTTGTAATGAACAATAAGCTCGGACAGGGTTTGCTGTGCTTTATTGGAAAATTAATTATTATTTTCCATAAAGATTAAATGAGTGTAAGGCTCGAACTCTTGATAGGGATGTAAAAAAAGGCAAAGTCCAAGTGCAAGCATGCAAAACTTTATAATGGGCTTTTAGTGAAAAGTTTTATAACATTATTCTTTCAATAAATGATATGTTCACTGTGTTTTTGCCACTATTTATTAATTTTTATTACGGCTCAAGTTTCAACAGACATTTTTGTCATTGTCGAGTAGTAAAACCATTTAATTTAGATATTAATCATAATAATTGTAAGGATAACACAAGCGCCATCTATTGCCTAATTTCAAGTGGCATCGTCAACAATTTAGGTCTCGTCGTTGTTTCGTCCACCAAAGGAAAACGAACTTATCCTGTTTACGAGAACAGGAAACGGGATTTGTTTAATAAAATCTCCAACCACCATTCATATAGCTTATGGATAACAGATAATGGCCATTTCGGTCTTTCTGAATAACTGAATAAACAATTACTTCAATCTTCAACATTCCAATAATGAATGGATAACTTTTGGTAATTCTAACCTTCTTCTTTTATGAGTTCTGGTCAACAATGAGCATTTTTTAGCAGATCTGAACCTCGGCCCGAAAGACCGAAAACTATTGAAATATATTGATGGCTTACATTGAAATATTCAAATTTAAATATTAATTATACTAAGCTGGGCGGTTAATGGGTTATTATATGAAATATCTTCGTATATTTTTATTGCAGTGTCCAGCAGGCAATCATGAATTTATTAATCCAAGCCCGCTGGGCCGGCATTCGTTTGCCGAATGGGGATGAGTCGAGACGAAAGCCCGAATGGGCGAATCGATATTTTTTAATTTAGTTAAGATACTTAATCCCAAGTAGGTAAAACGCGTAACACCCGTGAAATTGCATTTAGCCTGCGAGGAGGAATTTTTCAATAATATTTTACGTCCTGTCCTGGGCAATATTTCTCTTATTCGCTTACGCAGTGACGTCCTCTCTCTCCCTCCCTCCATCTTCCTCTCCTTCCCTCCCTCTCTTTCTCCTTCCTCCTCGCCCTGCGCCCGTATTCGCGTCTCCCTCTCGCTTTTTCAATTTCCAGCGTTTCAATTCCAAAACTGGAGGTCGATCTACTTTTATCTCGTCCATCAGTAATCACAGAAACGTTTACTGGAGCCCCGGACCAATCCCTTGAAATTGAGAACAGTGCGAGTGCGAGGCGCGCTCTCCATCCCCGATACAAAACTCTGATAGATGCTCACTTTTCATCCAAGCCCGGTATTTAGTTATATATATGTATTGAAGGAGTGGGAGGGGGTGCATGGCTCTCTCTCTCTCGTGTGTTGTCTCTAATTGAAAAGGGAGGTGGTGACCGGAGGTGTCAGGAGATCGGGACGTCGAGATCCCGCTGACAGTTCCAAGATTGAAAAATACGGAAACTCGGCGGAGGACCTCCCCCTCTCTATCCCGAGATTAGATCGCGTCCTATTCCCATATTACATAAACAAAATACACAAGCCGGATACCTACTCACCCGAGCACTTTATTCATATAACTTTATGCCTTATCCCGAATGGACTTAAATAAGCGAAGGATATACGGAAAGAAGAAACAATATGCTGGGGAAATATATTTATGTCAGTAAATGATAAAAAAATAAACATACAATTCTTCTCATTTTTTCTTCTTCTATATTTAATTCGTCTAATATAAATCAAGAAAATGATTGAATATAATGAATACAATAGCTCAGAAATGGAAGTCAGGAGGATAGAAATTTCTGGTCATGCTTGTTAAATATATTAATGCCAGTAAATAAAAAAAGAAACAAACAATTCTACTCATTTTATTCTTTCTATAATTAATTGTAATATAAATAAAAAACACGATTGAATACAATAGCGCAAAAATGGAAGTCGGGAGGATAGAAACGTCTGGTCATGATGGAGAAATTTAGTAATGCCAGTAAATGATGAAAAAAGAAACAAATGTTCTCATTTTATCTTTTCTATGTTTAATTGCTATAATATAAATCAAGAACATGATTGATATGATTACAAAAATGGAAGTCGGAAGGATGGAAACCTCTAATCATGCTGGGGAAATATATTAATGTCAGTAAAAAAAATATTGTATTTTTTTTCTATATTTAATTGCTGTGATGTAAATCAAGAACATGATGGAATACAACGGCGCAGAAATGAAAATCGCAAGGTTGGAAACATCTGGTCATTTATTAAAAATGATAGAATACAATGGCGCGAAAATAGAAATCGCGAGGATGGAAACTTCTAGTAATTTCTTGAACAAAATGAAATACAATGGTGCGAAAATGAAAATAGGGAGTGTAGAAATGTCTGTATCCCTCTTCACATTTTCGAAACAATACCACACCGGTGAGAAATGAGGGAATCATGAAACATAAACCCTGTCTGAAACATCTGGTCATTTCTTGAACATGATGAATTACAATGGCGCGAAAATGGAAATCGCGAGGATGGAAACTTCTGGTCATTTCTTGAACATAATGGAATACAATGGTGCGAAAATGAAAATAAGGAGGGTAGAAATGTCTGTATCCCTCTTCACATTTTCGAAACAATACCACACCGGTGAGAAATGAGGGAATCATGAAACATAAACCCTGTCTGAAACATCTGATCATTTTTTGAACATGATGGAATACAATGGCGCGAAAATGGAAATCGCGAGGATGGAAACTTCTGGTCATTTCTTAAACAAAATGAAATACAATGGTGCGAAAATGAAGATATGGAGGGTAGAAATGTTTGTATACCTCTTCACTGTTTCGAAGCAATACCACACCGGTGAGAAATGAAGGAATCATGAAACATAAATCCTGTCTGAAACATCTGGTCATTTCTTGAACATGATGGAATTTAATGGCGCGAAAATGGACATCGCGAGGATGGAAACTTCTGGTAATTTCCTGAACATTAGGACGATAGAAATGTCTGCATCTCTATTAGATGATACCGGTAAGAAATTAAGAAATCATGAAACCCCAACCGTATCTGTTCACGAGCTTTTGGTGAAACCATGCGAATGGTGAAATACATTTTACGCGCGGCCTGAATACATCTCAACGAAATAACGTGATTTCAGTTATTCGCCGGTAGAACAATCATTTCATTAGTGTTGTGAGGGTCTATTCACAACACCAATGAAGTCAGTTTTAGTCATTTCTAGAACATGATGGAATACAGTGGCGTGTAAATAGAGGATAGTCTCGAGGATGGACATGATGGAATATAGTGGCGTGTAAATAGAGGATAGTCTCGAGGATAGAAACATTTCGTAATTTCTGCAACAGCCGCTATGTTCTAATAAATACGTGAGAATTTATGCATTTTCTCTAATTAAAAAAAAAACACCTCTATTGGCATTAATACTCATACGTAATAATAATCCATAATGTATTATATAAATACTAAAACTAACAAAAATAAAAAATATATTGGATGGTTGAAGCCATTATTTTGTGATACATGTAAACTGTGTACGTGATACCAGCAAAGTGTTTAATTTTCAACTTACTGAAAAATTAAAAAAAAATGTCCATTCTCTCACTAAATACATATTCAAATTCATGTTTCTTATTTTCTTTTCCCATCTCATATAATCTTCATCGCTACTAAATAATTACGGTAACGAATTTAGTTAGCCAACAATTAGTCGCGATTAACAGACTATGTCTCATTATTAATTTTAATTCCTTTTTAAGTAATGGATAAATTGAAAATTCTGTTATTATCATTAAATTATTAAGACATTCAAATGATTAATTCCATCATTTCGCAATTAACAAAAAAAAATCTCACAAAATCCAATTTACATATTCAATTAATCCCCCTTCCAAAAAACGCCTCTCTTTCTCTTTAATTAATTTCGATAAAATTTCAATTAAGCCCGAGCGACCAAATACATAACTAATTAGCCGCCGAATGGCGATTTAACGCGAAAGGAACACGCAATAAGCCGCCGTAAATTTCCATCAAGTTGTCAATGAGAGCGGGGAACATTAACGAAAATCAATCGGGAACGGGTTCGTTCATTCATAAGCCGCGGCGATTCTTTTCGCGTTCGGTTCTTTTTTTTGCGCACGAAAATAAACATTAGTCAAAGGAGTGAGGTCGATCGGTACACCTGCTTTCACTGCTTCGACCCAGATCGACTCTGGAATACGTTCATTTGCACCGGTCGATGTAAATACGGCTCAATTATGTGGGCAATGGAAGATTTATCTTTGTTGTTTTTAATATTGCTTTTAAAAAGGGAGTGTGTTATAAATATGTACGATTTTATTTTATTTATCGCGTTCTATATTATTTTTAAAAATAAATAAAATTTAAATAGAAAAGAGTATTCATTCACTCGGTCACAGTTAACGTACTTACGTAACGTAAGTCATAAGTCACAGAGCTAAATGTGGAAATAATTTAATAATTATTTTCAAATCATTTTTATTTAATTTATATAAAAAATTCTTTACTTTAATTTTCTAATAGAAATTAACCAATGATTTTTTCGTTAGAAAAAAAATTAGGGATTTGAAAAATCCAGAAACAGAAATTTTCTGAAAAGAAAACTATGAACAAAAATTAAATGAAACACTTTAATTATCTACTAGAAATGAACCAATAAATCACTCTACTTGAAGATTGACTCTTTTCTAGCAAATGCTAGATTTCGAAGTTTACAGGATATTTCGTTTAGATTAATTTAATTAAATGAAGCACTTAATAATTTTTACTTTCCCCGGACCCCTGTACAAGGGAAAGTATCGTGATCGTGAAAATTTTCGAACAGCCAATTTCATCAAATATGCACGTTTTTTTTTTAATTCACACAGTGAAACACTTAGTAATTCTTTTTCATTGCTTCACTATGTGAAAAAAAAACTCAAGTGTTTCGTTTACTTAAATTAATCTTCACGTAACTCTAAATGAAATATCTTATAAACGTCAATATCCAGCGATGGCCAGAAAAGAGATAATCTTCAAGTAGAGTGATTTATTGGTTCATTTCTAGTAGATAATTAAAGTGTTTCATTTAATTTTTGTTCATAGTTTTCTTTTCAGAAAATAGCTGTTTCTGGATTTTTCAACCCCTAAACTTTTTTCTAATATATTGTATCTTCAAGTGAAATAAATTGCGTTATAATTGGTAGAATATTACAAAAAAATCGCCTCGCCCAGTAGGGATACTTTACAGGACTTATTACAGTATTCAAGCATATGCTCAGTGGTTGCGTCCTACAAACAGCACCCTTTATAAGGATACGTGGAACCACTTGGCGGAAGAATGCGAGGGAACTAGGAATGGATGGGAGCGAAAGAGAGTAGAAGGATTGTGGAGTGGATGAGAGAGGATGGGGCAGGAGTAAGGATTTTGGAGAAATTGGGGAGAGAGAAAAGAGAAGAGAGGAGAGAAGGGGGGGTTATTGTTGTAAATAGTTTATAAGAAAGAAGAGTTTATTTTTGTATATATATATATAATCTAAAATCCCCATCTACCATAATGGTGGTGTAGGGGTGTTAATTTTTGTATTGATTATGATATGCCAATAAAGGTCTTATTTTTTTTATAATCTGGTGATTCTATAATCCCCAATCTGTGGAGGTATGCTGGCCCAAAGCTTCGGAAGGCGAGAATATTATGAAATGTTTACGATTTTGTGGGAGATGCGCGTAGTGCTCAGGCATATATAGACCTAATTAGGTCCTTAATGCATTTTTTCATGTGGGGTATCTGAAACCATTTATCAACATAGTAAGCCCACCTCGTTATGATAGGCTAGCAGTGTCGAGGCAGGTAGATTCCTCATTTTCGCCATTCCTAACCCATTATGGATACTCTACTGGACTTTGGCACTGGGCATATCCATGGATATGCTTCGTAGTTTTATCCTTCAAACAGCAACCTTTATAATTTGGTGATTCCACAATCCCCACTTTGTGAACTTGTGATGGTTCAAGGCTTCAGAATAAGAGGATATTCTAAAAGGTATAGGGTTTTGTGGGAGGTGCGCGTAGTGCTCAGGCATACATAGACTTCTTTAGGTTCCTAATACTTTCTTCCTGTGGGGTTTCTGAAATTACTGATCAGCAAAAATCTCACTGCTAGCCTATTATGTCGAGTTGGGCTGGTATCTCGACATAATTGGCTAGCAGTGAGATTTTCGCCATTATTGGTAATTTCTAAACCAATTCAGTCTACTGAACTTTATCACTGGATAATATTCAAGAATATGCTCTGTGGTTTCGTCCTCTAAACGGCACCCCTCATTATCTGGTGATTTTATAATCCCCAATTTGTGAATATGTGCTGGCCCAAGACTTCGAAAGGGGAGATTTTTATAAAAAAATACGGTTTTGTGGGGTGTACACGTAGTGCTCAGGCATATATGGGCCTCTAATGCTTCCTCCATTGATCAGTACAGCCAGCCCACCTCGTCAAGATAGGCTGGCAGGTAGATCCGTGATTTTCGTCATTTCTGGCTACTCCTCAAATAGTATGGAGGACGAAACCCTAGAGAATATTCTACTCGACTTTAGTGCTGGGTATTAAAGGATATGCTTTGCGGTTTCAAAGAGCACCCTCTGCAATCTGGCGATTCTACAATCCACAATCTGTGGAGGTTTGCTCTGAATCTACAGTGCGGCAGGAGAATTTTCTGATTTGAATTAGGCGCCAATGAGCGAGACGTGGTCAGAAGGGGAACTCAATGGCAAGTCCATTGAGGAACTCATTGCCCAAGGCCGTGAGAAGTTGAGCTCGATGCCAGTCGGTGGTAGTGGTGCTGCCGCGTGTTTTTCAGTGAGGCCCATTTCCACCTTTCGCATGCGTAAACAAACAAAACATAGGTTATTGGAATGGTGCCAATCCCCGTGAACTTCACGAAAAGCTACTTCATTGTGAAAATCTTACTGTGTGATGTGTGAGTTGCGACTTTCGAGGGAGAACACACTGTTAGTGTGTATGCAGTTCGCTACACAGACATGATTCACGCATTTTTATCCCAAAACTTGAAAAAATGGAACTTGCGGATGTATGGTTCCAGCAGGACGGAGCCACGGCACACACAGCGAGAATTTCAATGGAACTTTTGAGAAAAACTTCCACTAACGCCTAATCTCCGTGAGGGTGACATTCTGTGCCCGGCGGGTTCCCCGATTTGGCTCCCTGTGATTTCTTTTTATGGGGATATCTCAAATTCATTGAGTAGATTGACAAACCACGGACCCTGCAACACCTAAAGGATAACATTCGCCAAGCCATCGCTAACATTCCTACCGATATGCTCGAAAGAGTGTAGAGAAACTTCAAAAAAAAAAAACGGGTGAACCAGTGTTTCGCCAATGAGGGCCGCCATTTGTCCGTTGTCATTTTTAGAACCACTTGAAACAAAAATGTGTACAATACAAAAAAAAAGAATTTAAATATGTGAAATACTTTTATTGACCCTTCAAATTAGCAAGTTTCCCTGCAGCACTTTGTAGTTAGAATGGCGGTAAATCGCTTTAAGTTCTCTCTGATTAATGACATGTATTGATTGGCTGACTTTTTATTTCCATTCCAAAGAGTTTCCTTAGTTTCTGCAGCCTGTTGTGTTATTCCTTCTCTATGTTAATCTTTAAACTATTGGCATGTAGCAACTCATATGGGAATTTTAAAGGTAGATGCACAAGTTTGTCAGGCCTCTCTGATTAATGACATTTATTGATTGGCTGACTTTTTATTTTCATTCCAAAGAGTTTCCTTAGTTTCTGCAGCCTGTTGAGTTATTCCTTCTATATGCTAATCTTTAAACTATTGGCATGTAATAACTCATATGGGAATTTTAAAGGTAGATGCACAAGTTTGTCAGGCCTCTCTGATTAATGACATGTATTGATTGGCTGATTTTTCATTTTCATTCCAAAGAGTTTCCTTAGTTTCTGCAGCCTGTTGTGTTATTCCTTCTCTATGTTAATCTTTAAACTATTGGCATGTAATAACTCATATGGGAATTTTAAAGGTGGATGCACAAGTTTGTCAGGCCTCTCTGATTAATGACATGTATTGATTTACTGACTTTTCATTTTCATTCCAAAGAGTTTCCTTAATTTCTGCAGCCTGTTGTGTTATTCCTTCTCTATGTTATTCTTTAAACTATTGGCATGTAGCAACTCATATGGGAATTTTAAAGGTAGATGCACAAGTTTGTCAGGCCTCTCTGATTAATGACATGTATTGATTGGCTGACTTTTTATTTCCATTCCAAAGAGTTTCCTTAGTTTCTGCAGCCTGTTGTGTTATTCCTTCTCTATGTTAATCTTTAAACTATTGGAATGTAACAACTCATATGGGAATTTTAAAGGTATATGCATAAGTTTGTCAGGCCTTTCATAATAACTCCCACGATTAGGACATACAATCGCAATATATCTAGAAGTAAAAAAATCGATCAAAAAAAGTTATATTTTTGATATTTTGAAAATTCCATGTCAGGAGAACGTGTGGTGGAAATAAATTATTTAAATAAAATAGAAAATAATTGGAAATTGTTTAAATGTCCTGATTTCCACTTGATATATTGCTCTTATACTTCTATGCACAATAGTAAGAAGTAGGAAAAGATTTTTAATTCATCTGCGTGTTTATCATTCTTTTTATTTAAAGAAGAATAAGATGCATTCACGGAAATCTTCTCGCAACAGCCACACAGCAATCGCCATCAATCCATCTTGCACTCCCCGCGCGCAATAAACAAATTGCATTTAGCATTCTATTGTAACGATAAGACGTCGGCGCATTAATAACAATTCGATCCTCCCGAGTGTTCCTGAATAATGTATAAACGTGTTATGCGCGCATTTCACTTCTTCGCCTCGGGGCCTGACCCTTGGCCGTTTGCACAAGTTTATTGCCTCGGATTCGATATGGACATTACGACTGTGCGCGCATGCAAACAGGGAATATTGTTTAAAACAAATTCCGCCGTCGAGGCAATTTCGGCCGCTATGTTAATTTCAGTCGGTTTCCTGGTTTTGTTTGTGTTTCTTTTTTCTTATTATTGGGCTCGGAACAGTAAATGTTATGAATGACGGATCATAAATTTTCCAACAGCAAACAAAAAAGTATACTACATCGGAGTAGTAATGTGTTTTTTTTTAATATAGCCACTGAAAGTATGTTCACAAGTAACATTGCATCAATATTAAAACAACATCAAAGATACATTAAGCTTTACATTTACAGGATTGACGCTACATTTTTTATGTATTTTATCATATTGATTTACAAATATTGAACAAAAAAAAAGATATATTGTTATCTATTCAAAACGTTTTAGCGTTTCCTGCAAGTCAGGGCCCAGAAATAGAATCGCCAACATGGAAACCATATACATTTCCAAGTCGAGACGTTAATTTACACATTCTTACATAATTACTTAATCCGTTGAATAACAACGAGTGTATTCGGCGGAGTGGGGCAGTGCGGGACGAAATTTACGATTCGATGATATACATCAGGCTCGCGCCCGGCCGCGTGTGACTGTTAATAAATTTAAATATATAAATCGCAATCGCGGTCTCCGCGAATAATTAATGATTAAATAATGTTGGGTTTTCATATAAACATTTCCATGGATTTTATTATTTAATTTTAGATTCGTATCATTTTTTTTAATAGTTTCAACCTTTGATACAATTAACGACTTTATAGATTTAAATAAAGGGCACTTGTTGTATTCCATAGATTAAATAATTTATTAACTCCACTTTTATAGAAAAATCAAGCATTATTCTGGTGTACATCAGTTGTGGAATTTACCGTGCTTTTACTTTGTTTTCAGATTACAGTTGTAAATATAACAAACAGTTTCGATTAATTTAATTTAACAATTTTTAATTATATAAGGCATTGCTGTACTGACGAGTGATGAAATCCCGAAACCCATGTATGCAGAGTATGTATTTTTTTTTATTTTTAATATTCACAAAATATATATTTAATGCAAAAACAAAACAAAAATTGCGTTATATAAGGTTAATATTACATAATTTATTTTTACATTAAATATATATTTTGTAAATATTAAAATTTACAAAATTCCTGCTGACCCACGTTTCATGGGTTATTGAGTAGTAAAAGCAAAACAAAATTTATATTACACATAACTTAATTGTTAAGCTGCTCATTTTTCAAAGTTTATACTTGTTAAAATTTTAAGTTTTTTTTTTAATAAAACAAACTTAAAACTTATAAAAGTGTTATTCACAATAATTGTTTCAAAATAGAAAAGAGTATTCATTCACTTGGTCACAGTTATTTAATTATATTAAATAAAAATGATTTGAAAATAATTATTCATAACATTTACGTTTAACGTACTTATGTAACGTAAGTCATAGAGCTAAATGTGAAAATAATTTATTAATTATTTTCAAATTATTTTTATTTAATAATTGTTTCGCACGATTTTATTATATATAATTCTTTTAAATCAATTCCACACAAAATGTCTCTGTTTTCAGTATGAAAAATTGAAAAAAGCACCATTCCGCGAGTGGAGGAGCGTGTTTGTTTTCGGCGATGGATTTATGCGCGATTCCGGAATAACATTTTTCGATTCCGTTTATTTGCACGGCGAGATGTTTGCGAGATATTAAAGTAAATATTTCTTTCGTGACGCCGCACACCGGGCTCTGAAATAATGGGGGGATTATTTTAGGTGCGCTCGCGTAATGGTTTCACAAGTGTTAATTAATTTATTGCGGATTAAGTTCTCATAAATTTATTCGCGCGCGCTTTGCCGGTTCGTTTGCCTCGACGCGACTCGACGCGACGCGTCGCGACCGTTTCACACTTTTGTACGCCGCGCTGAACTTTATTCTGTATGTATCATGCAAAAACAAAACAAACAAAAAATACGTTCATCAACAAGGGAATTATTTAATATTAGAGCTGAACTGTACATAAAGCAAATTTTTCACGAACTAAACAAAACAGTGATTTATTTATTTATATTTTTAGTTCCTTTATTTAAAAATTAAACAAAAAATGTAAAGGATATTTAAATAAATAAATAAATTTGTTTGTATAACACACTGTGATATATGTGTTTTATTTTTAAATAAAGGAACTAAAAATATAAATAAATAAATCATTGTTTTGTTTCATTCGTGAAATTAAATTAACATGTATAACGAAGTAGAAGCCTCAACTATCAAGAATTTGAAACAAAAAATATTTCAGTTTCACATTCTTTCATTAAAAAAAGTAATATAAATACATACATATATTTAACAACTTTAGCTATCATTGAGAAACATTTTTAAATTTCTTTTTTCGAAAGAAAACAAATTTCATAAAAAAATATATATTTCAATTTCAATTTACTTTATTAACGGAATCTCCATTTCCAAATTACAATTATAATTACATATTAAAAATTTTATAAGAAAAGTGTGACGCTCTAAAAAGATTACAAAACATATGTATAAAAAAAGGCAAATAACCAATCAAAAATTACGACAAAATACAAAATAAACATAATACGCATAATAATAATAATATTTATTTATCAATCCCAAACAGTTCATTTTTATATCTTTATAATATCTTCAGGAATCATTGAGAATTGCTTCAGGGATTTTAATCAATTTTTTTTTCAACATCTTCAGGAATCAATTGAGAAATTTGCCAAATATCTTTGTTTTTAAAGAAATATCATCAAAATTTCTATCATAATTTTTTGTATCTGTCTGATATCTTCAAAAATCATGCAATTTTTTTTGAGTTATCATCAAAATTTTGGTATTTATTTTTCTTTCTTTCTACTATCTTCAGGAATCCTTGAGAAAATTATCAGATTTCTTTTTTCGAAAGAAAACAAATTTCATAAAAAAATCTATATTCATTTTTATATCTTTCTATCTTCAGGAATCATTGAGAATTGCTTCAGGGATTTTAATCTATTTTTTTTTCAACATCTTCAGAAAAAATTGTCAGATTTCTTTATTTGAAAGAAAATAAAATTAATAAAAATGTCGATGTTTAATTTTGTATTTTCTGATATCTTCAGAAATCACTGAAAAACATTTTGAAATTTCTTTTTTTTTTTTGAAAGAAAACAAATTTCAGAAAAAAAATGTATATTCATTTTCTAATATTTTCAGGAAACATTGAGAATTGTTTCAGAGATGTTAATTTAAATTTAGTTTTTTTCTAACGTCTTCAGGAACCATTGAGAAATTTGCAAGATTTCTATTTTTTTAAGAAATATCATTAAAATTTCGATTTTTATTTTTGTATCTGTCTGATATCTTCAAGAATCATTAAGAATTTTTTTCAGATTTTTCATCAAAATTTTGGTATTTATTTTTCTTTCTTTCTACCATCTTCAGGAATTCTTGAGAAAATTGTCAGATTTCTTTTTTCGAAAGAAAACAAATTTCATCAACATTTCGATATTTTTAATTTTGTATTTTCTGATATCTTCAGAAAACTGAGAAACGTTTTGAAATTTCTTTTTTCGAAAGAAAACAAATTTTATCAAAATTTGGATATTCATTTTTATATTTTTGTATATTTCTGAAACAATTCTAAATGATTCCTGAATATATAGGAATCATTTAGAATTGTTTCAGAGATTAATCTAAATTTAGTTTTTTTTCTAACGTCTTCAGGAACCATTGAGAAATTTGCAAAATTTCTTTTTTTACGAAATATCATCAAAATTTCGATTTTTACTTTTGTATCTGTTTGATATCTTCAAGAATCATTGAAGATTTTTTTCAGATTTTTCATCAAAATTTAAGTATTTATTTTTCTTTATTTCTAACATCTTCAGGAATCCCTAAGAAATTTTTCAGATTTCTTTTTTCGAAAGAAAACAAATTTCATAAAAAATTCGATTTTTAATTTCATATTTTCTGAAATCTTCAGAAATCATTGAAAATTTCATTGAGATTTTTTTTTTTTTTCGAAAGAACACGAATTTCATAAAAATTTCGATTTTTAATTTAGTATTTTTCTGGTATCTTCAGGAATGATTTAGAATTTTTTCAAATATTTAATAAAAATGTAGGTATTTATTTTTTATTTTTTTTCTA
This sequence comes from Philonthus spinipes, assembly GCA_963082785.1. Classification (NCBI taxonomy): domain Eukaryota; kingdom Metazoa; phylum Arthropoda; class Insecta; order Coleoptera; family Staphylinidae; genus Philonthus; species Philonthus spinipes. The sequence goes on along the minus strand of OY720304.1, from coordinate 23,589,684 downwards.
ACATCTTCAGGAATCATTGAGGAAAGTTTGAGGTTCTTTTCGAAAAAAAAAAATAATAATAATAATAATAATAAATTTCCATATTTATTTGGGTACGCTTGAGAAAAAGGGAATATTCGTCAAAAAATCTAAAATTGCCGAATATCTTCAAATTACAATAAACGTTCCAAATAAATGTAAATTTCAGCTATATAAATTTCAGAAAAAAATGTGCAGTTAGTTTTTGTACAGCAGGTTTGTAAATTGAGTGTTGGAAAACACCAAAAATGTTTATCATAATAAATTAAAGACGACGCAAGCGCCACCTTTTTCCTAATTTAAATTAATGTGAAAAATGTTTTTTTTTTCTAGCATTAACAAGAATCTTTGAGATTTTTGTCATTTTTTATTTAAAAAAAAATAAATTTCATCAACAACAATATTGAAAAATATAGATTTTGGTAAAAAAATCCGAATCTCGAGAATTAACTTCAAATTACACCAAAATATTTCTAATTAATGACACTTGAAATTTACGAAATACGAATATTTCGTGCAACAGGCATATAAATTGATACTTTAAAAAATAACCCAAAAAGATTGGCCAATTTTGAGATTTTTATAGGCAAGCACAAAACACTCATTTTATTAATTTTTGAGTATAATACTTCTTGAATATTTTTCTTCAAATTTCAACATTCCATCGCATCTGTGAACAAACTTATCTAATATTAAATAACTGTGACCAAGTGAATAAATACTCTTTTCTATTTAAACTTATCTAATGTTAATCAACTTCGCTTCCGAAAGCATTTATCACTGCGTCTCAATTAAACCGTTAATCCCACTAAGCATTAATTTCAGAAATTATAGAACACAACTGAAATTCTATTCTTATAAATAATTGTAGCATAAATAATTATTCAATAAAAAAAATAGTTCTTATCAGTTTATTACTTTTTTAGTTTAGATCAGGACTCCTTAAAATGTTTCTTAAATATATTTTGAATTAATTTCTCACTTAACCCGTGGTGAAACATATTTAATTAATAACTTGGTTTGTTTCACTGATTTTCTTTAAATCAGTGAAAGTGTTTTAATCAAAGTCTATTATGTTTCTTGAAAATCATTTAAATCACACTGATGTCTTTTTCTCAAATTATTCTCAATGTATTCTTGAAAGTATTCATTCATTCTCAAATAATTTTCAATGTATTCTTGAAAGTATTCATTCACGACAATAATTGTGATTGTGAATTTCATAGTTTAAGAACACCTGGTGTAATTGATTACTGAAAAGTTTCGTCGCAGAGAAAATAATTTATATTTTCTTTTTGTATCGAATGGGTTTTAAATTTATTTAAAAAATCTTTTATTAATACTTCTCAAAATATTCAAAACTTAAAGTTTTAGAACCCCTGGATTAATTGATTACTAATAGATTTTTCAGATTTTTTTATCCGTTGGGATTACAATTTATTAAAAGAAATCTTGTTTTATTAATTCTCATTTTTATTCACAACTATTTTTTTTATTCTAGCAAACTAAAATTTAAGAATTCCAGAAATTCTTAAATTTTAATTTAAATAAAATTTAATTGATAATTTAACAGTTGTTTTTCTCTCTCTGAGGGATGATGAGTCCCATATTCATGCAGTCTTAGCATGAAAATTATATTTAATAATACAAAAGAGTATTCATTCACTTGGTCACAGTTTTTGGTAGCTAAAGAGGAAATAAATTATTAATTATTTTAAAATTCTTTTTATTGAAGTAATCATATTTATTATTGACAATACATTTTTTTTCTCTCAAAGCATTTTTTTAGTAGTATCACTATTAATGCTGATTATTTAAAGTACGTAAATACCGGCACACATCTCGAGCTTTAAAACTAATTACAAGAATTAATTAGATTCAGATATTCCGGGTCAGAATGGCAATACGCAAATAGCGACTTTACCGTAAACTATCTCCAAGCATCCCATAATTCAATTAACGGCTTTAACCGAAAACGTCCATAACTCGCAAATTAGATACACATCTTGTAATGCTGCCTACCTCAGGGAAAACAGCTACCGGTAAACTTCGCCACTTTTATAATCCTTAAAATTCCTAACTGTGAATATTGTCACGAGAATTTACACGATACGCTTGATAAGACATTAAATATTAATTTATCTAATAATTTTTATATAGTTATGTTGCGTTTAATTTTGTGCTACATCTTTCAATTATTATTCAAAAACATTTAAATTTGAATATATTAAATAAAAATGATTTGAAAATAATTAATAAATTATTTTCACATTTAGCTCTGTGTCTTTTGACTTACGTAAGTACGTTAAGCAAATGCACATTAAAACAACTACTTCCCGGGCAAATACTCACGCCGGACATTGAATTACATAATGTACATCTGCTGTTGCACTTTTATATTTATATTTAAATTTGATTTTATATACTTCGCCTTCAGGAATTGCATCCACTAAAATGAACGTTTCTTTGCAGATAGTGAACTGTAGCATTGTGACTGAAGGAGTGGGGGGGGGGAAGAAAATTGTTCGCTGCAAATTTATTATTGTGACCAAATCATACTAACTATTATAAATAATATGTGGATGAAGTAAGTAATTTATTAAATTATAAATAATGAAAAGCGATTATTTATAATCGCCATTTAATACTTTGGGTATAAAATATACACACAAATATCACAGATAATACGAAACTATTTAACATAAATAATAAAAAATATATTAACATAAAATACTGAAAAATGCACAAATTCTTACAAATTAAACAAAAACTAAATTTACGTGATTCGGCGCGAACAATTAATCATAATAAATTAATTTCTTATTAAAATATTATTTATTTTTAAATGTTTGGATAATTTCTACGATAAATAATAAATATGAATAGATTATTAAAAATATACCAGTAAAATAAATAAAATACAGATAAAATTGAATAACCTTAAATTCTTGAGTAATTTCGGGTTGTCAACCCATTTTCAAGAGAATTAAAAAAAATATTAAAAAATGGAAGGCGTCGTCTTCCATTTGTTAATTTTTTTAAATTTTGTGTGCCACCTTTTGTTTAATTTTATGTGGCATCGCTAATTATTATAATTAATTAAACATCTTCATCAAATATATAAATGTATGTACAATAATACATAAAATTATAATTATATACTGCAGATGATTCGGCTATTGACCGGAGGTCTTTCAACCTGTTAATGATTATATACGAAATCGAGTTTATTTATTTACAATACACTCAACAATTTTATTAAAAGCACACTGTCACTATTTATTTATAACGAGATGTTGAGCACTTGGACATTCGTGATAGACTGTCTGCCTGCAGCGCCACTAGTGCGCGCTTATATAGCGTGCTTCTTTCTAGAACTCTCGGGAACGCCGCGTTTATCGTCGCGCGCTTTGTGGAACATTCTAGAGTGATGTTTCCAGTTTCTTCTTTCACTTTCGTTACAATATTAAATAAACAAATATTATTGTTTTTTTTTTGTAAATTAATACTACTTAATAGTATTTGCTAAGAATATAATTGTTTTAAATTTATGAATAAATAAAATGGGTTTGTTCATCCGAGCTATAAATCTGTTTTTTGTTTTGTTTTCAATAAATATAAAAACGCCAAAAAAAATATATATTCGCCCCAATTCCGAAATTGGTTTTAAGAGATTAATAAACCATGAATACAATATCACTTCCTCTCAATCCCAACGCTTAAAAGCTCCACCGTCCATTTTCGTCCAGCATCAATATTTTGAATAAACGAGCTTATGGAATGAACGTCCTCCGAACCGCTCGAAATTTTTCCGCATTTCGGCGGCCGTTTTTGTATTAATGCAAATCGCCCGCGAAAATCCGTCTGCAATGTAAACAGGATGCAAATTGGTAAAAACGGAAGTTAATAGAATACAAACATTACGAAGATATCCACACACGCGCGCGCCCCTCTCCAAAGAGGAACCCGGAAAATGGTAAATTGGCCGACGGCGCGGGGGAAGAGTGTCGCGTCAAAAACCCCTACGCGTCCGACTCTCCCTAACGTGTAAGGGAGAGAACGGAATCGCATTGTGTGCACCGGATTTTGTTTGCCGCGGGTAAATATTAATTTAATCGATGCTCGGAAGCCAGAGAGATGGGATTTATTAATGTTGTTGAAGTTTATTAAAAAAAGTAAGCATATTGAATTATTAATTATTAAATCGATTAATATGAAAATCACATTATTTTGTTTTTAAATTAATTTCCGACGTATTCTCATTAATAACTTGGTGGAAGATTGAATTTGTAAAATTTTAAAAAGTTACATTTTATAAATTCAATCTTCCACCAAGTTTTTAAATTAATTTCCAACGTATTCTCATTAATAACTTGGTGGAAGATTTAATTTGTAAAATTTTAAAAAGTTAAATTTTACAAATTCAATCTTCCACCAAGTTATTAATGAGAATACAGTGGAAATTAATTTAAAAAACAAAATAATGTGATTTTCATATTAATCGATTTAATAATTAATAATTCAACAAAATACTTGGATAGTTTCATTAAACAATGGAATAAAATACATATTTAAAAAAGTGAAACTAGCCAAATATTTTATTCAAAAACCATTCCAACAAACGCAGATTTGTGAAGAGTAACGGAACGGTGCAAACTGGATGAGGATGCATGCATAAAAAATCTTCCCAAACAGTTTTGTGATGATTTCAGGGCGATTCGAGAATCGCGAGTTGGAACAAACCAAACCAGGAATGGAATATATTATAATCCATATATTATATTTTTGAGATTTATATTGTAAAATTAGTTTCAATTAAGACAGTTTCTTTTTTTATAAGTAAATTCTAATAGATTTAAAAAAACTAGATAGATTTAAAAGTACTTGTACTTGTTTCATGCTTTCCATTTTTTTAAATCTATTAGAATTTACTTATAAAAAGAGAAACTATCTTAATTAAAACTAATTTTAAAATATAAATCTCAAAAATGTAATATATGGATTATAATATATATTTATTTTGTACTTAAATTAGATGCAACAATTTAGCAAATAAGAAGCGAAAACAAATATGTGATTTAAAAAAAATGTTTATATATAAATCTATTTGATTTGTATAAATTTTAATTAGAATGTTCCTTCCATATTAATCGTTCTCTACACCATTAGAAACAATTTCGTTGATGCTTAGTCTAAATATAAAAATTAATCAAAATTAAACAATTAATACTGGGTGTTCGTATTTCTACGTCACTTACTATAATTCGCGCTTGTAATGTAGCATTTTACAGCACAAGAAAATCCTTTCAAAGAATGCCGTTTCAGATTTTAGTCGTAAATTGTAATCTCGCCCACATTATCCATTATTTCACAGTAGGTGAAGGAGCGTCATTTATAGTGTTACGATGCGAGCTCCACCTCGGAGGCGTCCCGTGCTCGGCGTCTAGACGCCGCCGCCACCGTCACGTGAACCGCGACCTTCTCTCCACTTCCGGGCCTGATTTATATCCGGGGATTTGTAAGTCGTCGGGTATTAACTTCTCTCGCGATGATAACATTTTTTCTCGCTTTCACGTGACCGAACAAACAAAAGCGGATGAATTCCACGCCATGGGGGAAGCCACTGCAGAAGGGGAGGAACGAAAATATTTGCGTATTCTTTCGACGCAGTAAGGTTGTGAAGTTTATGTTATGAAAAATGTTAATATATTTTAATGTTTAATGAAATCACTTCTAGTATATTAAGAATTAATTTATTAAATACATTTTTTGGACCTTAGGAGAACTTGGGATAATTTTATTTATTTAATAAAATTGTCTATACACACTTGGTTGTATAGACTGTTTTTTACTATAGAGTCAATAAAACGTACTTAACTTAATAAAGTTGAAATAATCTTCTCTAATTTTAATTTAATTTATGTAATTAAACAAATAAATAAAATTATATGAAATTAAAATTATAACAATTATTTATTATTCAATAAAATTATATATATACAAACATCTTTATTCAGACAACATTACATAAGCTTATACATACATTTATATTTACTTAACAAGAATAAATAAATAATAGTCTGTCCGGGCCTGGGGTCTTTCTGCCCTAAATAAAATTATTTGTTTAAGTAAATAAACAAAAGTATATAAAATTAAATTAGAAAATATTATTTCAACTTTGTTAAAATAACCTCATTCCCATTCCTGTTAATGCCAATTTGAACTCTTTTTGTCGTCAAACGATATTTTGACAAATTACAGTGGTTAAAGAAAGTTAACCGAGTTTTTGTCAATAAAATATACGCGTTTTATTGACAAAAACCGATCCAAATAAAACTCGGTTAACTTTCTTTAACCACTGTAATTTTTACTTGTCAAAATATCGTTTGACGACAAAAAGAGTTCAAATTGGCATTAACAGGAATGGGAATGAGGTGTAGATAGGAAATGATTTTTTTTTTTGAAATGTGACTATAGTTTTGACTTCGATGACTCGAATGTAGCTCGAGTTTTGGTCGGTTTTGTATTTTTTTTTTTTTAGAGATGTTTTCAACAAATTTTAATTCGGGCACTCGATCGAAATTCAAAAACATGGTCTTGCAAATTAAAAATAAAGGACCAAAGTATATTTTAAGCCTATTAGTTTAACCTCAGTTTGTAACCGTGTACTATTGGTGCTTATAATTAGTGATGGGCAAGATCGATCAAAAAAAGATCAACTGTTCGATCCTTGTAACCGAGCCCCTTGATCTTTTTGATCGACTCTATCTTTTCGACGACTCGATCTTTTCGGAGTGGATTAATAATATTGTGCGACTCGGCTAGAGCAATTATCTATTCGAGCGGATCGGTCGGCCTAGGTAAAATCGATCATTGAATCACACTATTGCATTAAGTTATTCTGTTTTATGCAAAGTGAGACAGCCTAATCTGGCAAAAATCTAAAAAAAAATCTCGAAAGCCCTTGGTTATTTTACTAACAACGTTGACTGTTAAATTTCCAGAAAAATAATTATTTCAGTCATTTCGAGCCATTTGAATTAGCTCCCTGGAATTAACATGGAGGCTTATGGGAACGGATTAATGGAAAACCGCCGATTGGCTGTTTCAGACGCGTCTGCAGTTGAAGCTAAATTACAAAATTCGCATAAAATATAGAAAGACGCGGTTTTCAGCATTCGTTTCCTAAATACTTCAACTATATTCCCACCCAAATTAATGTCTTTGTACCGCTTGAGACCGCCAGGAAATATTCGCAAACTTTAATACAATTTTCGCCCAATTTAGGAAAGTCAATTTTGCGAGCAGTTTGGCGGAAAACTAATTACTTGACAAGGCTCAAATTTTCACAGGTCATTCTCCTATGCTTTAGCTACATTCTGGTATAATATGAAGTCATTTGACGATTTTCGGATTTTCGCCGAAATTCCGCTAATTTCTAGACTTTTTTTTCATTTATCGCTGAACATTTTTTTCTATTAAAAAAATCACAAAGACACTTCGTTATACAGTAGTATAACGAAGTGTCTTTGTGATTAATGATGTTAGTAAACAACATTGACTATTTAGTTTAACCTGAAATAATCGTCTTCAATCATTACGAGCCATTTCAATAGTTCCGCGAATTTAACTTGGAGCCTTATAGGAACGGTTTAGTGGAGAACCGTCGACTGGTCGTTCCGGACGTTTCGGTATTCGAACCAAAATTGCTAAAGTCACAGATAAATTAGAAAAGCGGGATTTTCAGCATTTGATTCTTAAAGAATGCAGCTACATTCTCATCCAAATTAAAGTCTTTGCATCGTTTGAGACCGCTAGGAAAAAATCGTAAACTTTAATACAATTTTCGCCCAGTTTTCGAAGGTCTACTTTGCGAGCAGATTGGCCGCAACTTAATCAATGCTTATCAATGCTCAAATTTTCACAGATTATTCCCCCATTCTTTAGCTACATTTCGGTGTAAACTGAAGATTTTTTAATTTTCGACGAAATTCCACTTTTTTTTCTATACTAACCCCTTTTTTGTTAAAGAAATCTTAACCTAACCAAACATTACCCAACCTAACCTAATTCTACTTAATTTAATCTTGAAAGTCGAAAAGATCCAAAAATGTTTAGACAGGTTAGGTTCGTGAGATTCACCAAAGAGAAAACTAGGATACAGAAAATCGATTTTTTTCAACAATTTGAGCAAACGGAAGGTCTGTGCGTGCTTCTTGTCGCATACTCTGACAATCAAAAAATATTGGAGCGGTCAGCATTGCAAAGACAAGTTAATTTTTTTTAAGGAATCCGGCCAGCAGGTCAGGTCTGTGAGATTCGCCAAAGAATAAATTGGGATACCGGAAAGCACTTATTCTTTAATTATGAACCAAAAACAAAACGTCAGAGTTCGGCATGAGATGATTTAAACAAACGCAAATTTTGTTGGTGCTTCTTGATATATACTCTGATAACCAAAAAAAATGCAGAGATCAAGCATGCAAAGATAAGTTAAAAATATCCCGAAGGAATCCGGTCAGCCATAGTATCTATTGATGAAACGTGGTATTTTCATTTCAATGTGAATCAAAAATAAAATATCAGAGAGCCGCATGGAACTCACAGAAGAACCGAAAAATAATAAAATAAGTTATAAAATATCAAAATTAAGTGAATGCTGATGTTTTTTTTTTTTTTTTTTCATGAATTATTCACAGTGAGAATTAATCTTACAGAATCCTATCTGGGAGTTCTACAACGATTGCAGGCTAGAATTCAATGAGTTCAAAGAAAAACTGGAATACCGAAAAATACTTATTCTTTCAATATGAACCAAAAACAAAACTTTAGAGTCAGTCGGCGGAAGAACTAATTGAGAAAAAAAATAAAAAGTTTTAGAGTGTTCTAAAAAAGGATTCTGTAAGATTAATTTTCACTGTGAATAATTCATCTTGTATCGATGAAAAAAAAAACAGCATTCACTTAATTTTGATATTTTATAACTTAATTTATTCTATTTTGGTTCTTCTGTGAGTTCCATGCCGCAATCTGATATTTCATTTTTGTTTTTTTTTTCGATAGACACAAAAAAATAAGGTTTTAGAACAGTCTAAAACTTTTTATTTTCTTCTCAATTAGTTCTTCCGCCGACTTTCATGTCGAACTCTGAAGTGTTTTTGGTCCTATTGAAAGAATAAGTACTTTTCGGTATTCCAGTTTCTAAGAAAAAAATAAGGTTTTAGAACAGTCTAAAACCTTATTTTTTCTCAATTAGTTCTTCCGCTGACTTTCATGCCGAACTCTGAAGTTCTGTTTTTGGTTCCTATTGAAAGAATAAGTACTTTTCGGTATTCCAGTTTCTCTTTGAATTCATTGAAAAAATCAAGATAAGACTCATCTTTTTTATCTTCGATTTAAAAGGAATTTTTCAAAGTAAATTCTTCTTAGAAGGTCAGATAGTGAAATCAGAATATTATCTGGTGGTTATACAACGATTGTAAGTCAGAATTCAACGAGTTCGAGTGCATTAACGTGTGGCAAAACTAAATTGCCCATCAATTGGGTTTGCTACATGACAATGATCCATCGCACAAAATTATGGTAAATGAATTCTTTAGCAAAAAAATCATCATTATTATTGTCCTTCTACTATATTCATTTGAAACTGCTCCGTGCGACTTTTGCCGATTTCACAAAGGATTTTTTCCTGCCATCCAAAAGGCTATAAAGGTCATTTTTCATAACTGGAAAGGTCATTTCAGCTGATGAGTATAAAAAATGTTTTGAACAAATTATTTAAAATGCTGTTTTGACTTAGAATAAACAAGAAGAAAAAATACAAAAATCAATACTTTGCAATGTTTTTTGGATAAATCAGATCTGGGATAGACTGTGTATTATAACTATTAATGATGACGAAAATAAATTGAACGTTATGCAAACAATTTAACAATTTACATCATTTTTGAATAATGAAAATGATAGATGATTCAAAAATAATGAAAACTATTACATTGTTTGCATATTCTTGTTTGTCTTGTTATTACTATAATGTAAAATTATTTTGTATTATCCTGTAATTGGGCTACTGTATCCTGTTGGGTAATAAATTTATTATTATTATTATAACTTTCATATATATAGAAAATCTTTATTTCTAAGTATTAAATTAAATTGCATGACAAAATTTAGATGATTATTTTTTTTACAAATTATTAAGCTTCAGAAAATTGACCATCGGTCTTTCTACATAGCTTTGTCTAATGTCCTTTTGTAAATAAAACAACAATTTTTTTTAGATCCACAAAAATGATTGTAGAAATACTGCTACATTTGTTTCGCCAACACAGTGACGATGATTAATTAATTATTTGATTTGCAAATTTTGTGAAACTTAAAAATCTATTGTTTTATTTACAAATAGTATTTTATGGTGTTTCATCAAGTAAAAGTTTAAACTATCGATTGCTAGTGTTATTGTCTATGTTGTCCAAATTTGATAAGATGAATTGTTGGTGAAGGGTGGGCATATTTACGATTTTAAGATAAGAAGGGATATAGAGGTATATATATCTAGTGAAATAAAAAATAAGTAGGAGAAAGAACAAGTATTTTTATTTAAATAATTAAAGTCTCCACAACCAACAACCAACATAAAGAAGATTTGATATAGAGGTGCTTAAAAATAGGAGCTATGTGGGGATTAACGTTCATATTTATTATATATACTTTTCTTTTGCCTTTCGGCTTTTTTTTAGTTATGAGAATTACATTTATAATTACACCCAATGAGTAAATTATTATATATTTGCATTAGAAAACACAAACTATAAATTAAAAAATGAGATTGAATATAGATCCAATTAAAATCGTTTGCCTTTGTTTAGAATTCATAACAAAAATCCGCCGTTCCGTGAAATCCTTTTAAAATCCTTTCCCGACGTTTCTAAACACATTTATCCGTAGTACATCTAATCTGTTAGGATAGCCGATCGTATTATGTATACATTGCGGTTTCTCACTTCAATTTGCATCGTAATAATTGCCATCGGAGAGTTTGCCGAACCGGCGAGGAGGGTCCCCCTGCCCCCCAACGCCCTCTCTCGCTCCTTTTCCCCGTCCGTCTCCGTTCATCCTTCTACGGCGAGCCGTGGCATTTTTCGAAACTTAATAGTTTGTGCCGTCAAGTAATTCTGTTTGTGCAGCCAGATAAGATGATCGCATTAATATGCAAATGAGGGGCTCGATTTTAATTATTTCCTAAGATGAGTTTTAGATGGGTAAATATGCTCTCGTTCGTATAAATCTCGCCCGTCCCGGGGATTGGATTAATGCCGAAAGGTGATTTGGCCATTTTAGTTAAACACACCGGGAGAGATGAGAGCGAGATTATTTCCTGACACGGCGTTATGTTAAATTGTTAATAAACTAATATATTTATACTCTCAGATGATTCATTTTAATCACTTTACTTATTAATTGAATTATTTAATAAATTTACATAAGCACATCTATAATTTTTAATTAGCTTAAATTAACATCTGAATGGTGTTGATCATTACTTTGTGATAATTCATTATAATGAATAAATATATTTAATACATTTTTTACTACTAATCATTAATTTTATTGCACATCCGTACGATTTCTTGCTCTTTCACAATTTGTATGTTATTAGAGGGCAATATTTTGAAACAAATAATTATGCTGTCATATAGACAAAAGAATAAACTGTTAAATAAGCATTATTGTGAATACCTATGTCAATAAAAAAAATAAGTTGGCATTGTATTTTTAAAAGTTTAATTGTTTTATAGATATTCGCGGCTAAACTGTACGGAAAATGTTAAATTTAACGTATAAGATATATAATTTAAAATTCTATAAATATATACGAGGGGTCGCTTTTATATTCCCGGACTCGGGTATTTTGAACTATGATGCAATTTTTATTAGTTTGTTTTTTAATCACATATGCCTTGGTAACTTATATGGCAATTTACAAAATAATTGCAACATTATTAATTTTATTATCTGTCAGTTTGTAAGTCGCGCTTCGAAATGACTAAAATCGAATACTGAGCTGTTATAAAATTCCTAAAAATACAATGAAAACCTCCAAAAATTATTCGTGAAGAGTTGTTGGCTGTAAAATTTAGGGACAATGACGACCTTATAGCAGCTATTGGGGAAAAACAATGAATATTTTTATACTGGATTAAAGATTTTATTGAAGCGGTGTTATACCTGTATTTAAAAGCAGGGAAACTGTGTTGAAAAATAAAATTTAGTTTTTCCTCTAGTCATTTTCATACCTTGTCCGGGAATATGAAAACGATCCCTCGAATCTATTACGTAAGCTGCTTAGACTGTAATGATAAAAATTAACGTAAACGTTAAATTTCCGAAAATATTTAACCAGTTTCATAGTTTTCACATACGCTGCATAATAAACAATATAAAACATTTATTTTGAAAATTTATTATAGGAACAATTATAGAAATAAAAAAGGTAATATTTAATTTCATTCGTGGGGAAAATTATTAATCGCACAACCCAACACAATAACATTTCAAATACATCCATTACGCAATTGTATACGAAAAGCATGTATAGAACAACACTCGCAAACAATCGCGAATAAATCCAATAATTTGTAAAGAAATGCTTAACTGCAAATTGGACGATTAACATTTAAACCGTTGACGATTTATTCTTCGCGGCTAACGCCGTGCGTTTATTCGAGTGAATGTTGTTCGCTTCGTTTTGAGAAATCACGCTCGACATTGTTTATTGTTGCGAGCCGATTTACGCAATTGCATTAAATACAATAATCGTGTTTGGAGCGTCTTGATTTGTTGCTAATGCTAATAACTACATTTCTGCACCGACGAGTGTGTAATGGTTCCGGATTCTTGATGTTTGATTGTGTAATAAATTGTCGCTCGGGTGTATTGCGTTATAATTGCTATTTGAAATGTTAAAAATCAGAAATATTTAGAAGAAAGAAAACAATGGGGAATTTCTTAATGTTATACCGTATGGGACATGATATGACATGACATCACGGAACCGACCGCCGCACTGTGTAGCCGAATGACGCATTCTCGGACACGAGTACGCGCGGGGGGTTGTTTCAACTTTCAATATTAACGAAACTAAGTACACCATCATGTTCTCCATACTTCAGAACCCAGAAATACGAAATCTCAATACAATGACGTTAATAGTTATTGAGTAATTAATTCATAAACATGGGCAAATTTTATAAGTTAAATTCGAACGAAAATCGATACATTAATAAAAAATCATATCTTTGTAACCGCTTAAAAAATATGTTTGCATTTTTTTAAAAAAATATATTTTATATATTATCCTTTATTCTAGAGATAAACAGGACAAGTTCGCCTTCTTTTAGTGGACGAAAAAACGATTTTCGATTGTCTACCTTGTAGACTCGAATCGTTGACTATACCACATGAAATCAGACAATAGATGGCGCTTGCGTCGTCTTCCATTCATTATGATACGAGAATTTTTATTTGTAATATAATAAAAAATCACGTACGATTATGATAACGATCACGTCGTCGTACCTAAAATAGGTCATGTTTCATTAATTACTGGAGAAAAGATAATGCCTCGACTCGACAGATAATAATCGCACTCCAGTACACTTAAAATAATAGTTTTCTTTCAAACGAGCGCAAAGAAGAAGAAAAAAGAGCGCCATCACAATACACTCGAGCTATTAAGATAATTACTTAATACAAGCGATTATCAACGCGAGAAAAGAGCGTTTAGAAAATGCCCCGGCCATTACGTTAAACGCACACACACAGAAATAAATAGCTACGACCTGCGACATTTAAAGGATAATAAGGTGAGGAAAGGGGAATTAATGTGAATTAAGAATTGAAAAAATGTTAATCGTGGAATAATTTTAGGAAAGTGAAAAGTAATTATATTAGAAAGTTGAACGAAATTGGATGTATTATAAAAAATAATTACCCTACACCCATGTGGGTAGAAAGGGGTCATTGAATATATATATATATATATATAAAAATAATACTTATTTCGCGTTTAAAAATAATTTAATCTCGGTATATTTGGGTAAATAAGAGCACCTAGGGCGAAAAGACCGTCGGTTGATAGCCCAGACAGACTAATTATAAATATTTTAAAAAAATCTATAAAAAATTATTTGAATAAAGATGTTTTAGCAGTAAGAGCACTTGGTTTGTATTAAAATAACAAGAAGAAACCGATGTGAAGTTATCCACGGTTTTCTAGCCACGGATTTCGGTTCAGCGCCTCCACCATGGCGGATGCGCCGGGTCTTTTGTGGTTCATCCACCGATTTTATTTCCCATTTATATACATTAGCATATTAACCTGAAAGATTGCTTTGAATAACTGTAGCAATATAATTATTACAATTTGTAAGTTATCCACGGATTCCAACAGAAAATCAGTGAAATTTCAAAGTTCAAAACGACCGACTTTTGCGCCTTAATTTTCGATTTCTTTGTTTTAAATTATTCCTGGGGGGTCTTAAAAACCACATCAAAGAATAAAAAGTTAATTTTTTTAATTTAACTATTTTTTTTATTTATTTATTTCTTATCCACAGTTTCCAACAGGAAATCGGTGAAATTTCAAAGTTCAAAACGGATGACTTTGGCGCCTTTAATTTTCGATTTCTTTGTCTTAGATTGTTACTAGATATCTTAAGAACCATATCAAACAATAAAAAAGTTTATTTTTTTATTTTATTTTTGCCTATCCACGGTTTCCAACATAAAATCGATGAAATTTCAATGTTAAAAATGACCAACTTTAACGCCTCTAATTTATGATTTCTTTGTCTTAGATTATTTCTGGGGGTCTTAAGAACCACATCAAATAATAAAAAAGTTTATTCTTTTATTTTAACTATTTTTTAATTTTTTTATTATCCACGGTTTTCAAGAGAAAATCGACAAAATTTCAAAGTTCAAAACGACCTACTTCGACGCCTTTAATTTTCGATTTCTTTGTCTTAGATTGTTACCAGATGTCTTAAAAATTATATCAAACAATAAAAAAGTTTATTTTTTTATTTTAACTATTTTTTTAAATTTTTTTCTTATCCACGATTTCCAACAGAAAATCGGTGAAATTTCAAAGTTCAAAACAGCTGACTTAGGCGCCTTTAATTTTCGAATTTTTTATCTTAGATTGTTACTAGATATATTAAGAACCATATCAAACAATAAAAAAGTTTATTTTTTATTTTAACTATTTAAAAAAAAAATATTATCCACGGTTTTCAAAAGAAAATCGGCCAAATTTCAAAGTTCAAAACGATCTACTTTGGCGCCTTTAATTTTCGATTTTTTTGTCTAAGATTATTACGAGATGTCTTAAAAATTATATCAAACAATAAAAAAGTTTATTTTTTTATTTAAACTATTTTTTTTTTCTTATCCACGGTTTCCAACAGAAAATCGGTGAAATTTCAAAGTTTAAAACAGCTGACTTTGACTCCTTTAATTTTCGATTTCTTTATCTTAAATTGTTACTAGATGTCTTAAAAATTATATAAAATAATAAAAAAGTTTATTTTTTCATTTTAACTATTTTTTTATTTATTTTTTTTTCTTATCCACGGTTTCCAATAGAAATCGGTGAAATTTCAAAGTTCAAAACAGCTGACTTAGGCGCCTTTAATTTTCTATTTCTTTGTCTTAGAGTGTTACTAGATATCTTAAGAACCATATAAAATAATAAAAAAGTTTATTTTTTATTTTAACTATTTAAAAAAAATTATTATCCACGGTTTTCAAGATAAAATCGGCCAAATTTCAAAGTTCAAACTGATCTACTTTGGTGCCTTTAATTTTCGATTTTTTTTGTCTAAGATTGTTACTAGATATCTTAAGAATTACATCAAACAACAAAAAAGTTTATTTTTTTATTTTAACTATTTTTTTTAATTTTTTTCTTATCCACGGTTTCCAACAGAAAATCGGGGAAATTTCAATATTCAAAACATTCAAAACAGCTGACTTTGGCGCCTTTAATTTTCAATTTCTTTGTCTTAGAGTGTTACTAGATATCTTAAGAACCATATAAAACAATAAAAAAGTTTATTTTTTATTTTAACTATTTTTTTTTATTATCCACGGTTTTCAAGAGAAAATCGGCCAAATTTCAAAGTTCAAAACGGCTGACTTTGGCGCCTTTAATTTTCGATTTCTTTGTCTTCGATTGTTAGTTGATATATTTAAGAACCATATCAAACAATAAAAATAACTTCCGCCATGGTAGAGGCGCCGGGCCGAAAAACCGTGCCTGGAAAACCGTGGATAACTTCACATCGGTCAAGAACAATATATTTAAGAATATTCAGGTTATTAAGGACAGTTAATATTTTGTTCCTTATACGACTAGTTTTTTTGCAGCATTATCAAGAGTTATTGTTAATAATAAACTTTTAATAATACTATATTTTATTTTTAATAATACTATATTATTAATATTATTATATTGTAACGAAAGCGAAAGAAGCAACTGGAAAGAACACTCTGAAATGTTCAGTGGAGCGCGCGACGGTGAACGTGCCGTAATGGAAAGTTCTGGAATAATCTCGAAGTAAGCGTCTACACGTTATATAAGCGCGCGTTAGCGACGAGACGGGCAGTCTATTACGAACGTCCGAGTGCTCAACATCTAGTTAGAAATAAATAGTGACTGTATGATGTAAATAAATGTGATAAGTATAATGTAAATCAAGAAGTTTTACATATTTCCAAGTCTGACTAAACCCGATTTCGTAACAATACAATTATGAAAGCAACTGAAAAGAATACTCTGGAATGTTTTGTCGAGCGCGCGATGTTAAACGTAGCATCATGAAGTGTTCTGGAATATTCTCGAAGCAAGCGTCTGCACGCAATTATATTGCGCGCGCTAGCGTCCGAGTGCTCAACGTGGAAATAAATAGTGACAGTGTGATGTTCATAAATTTGTTAGGTGTAATTTAAATAAATAAATAGACATTGTTTTACTTACTTCCGAGTCTGACTAAACCTGATTTCGTAACAATACAATTATGAAAGCAACTGAAAAGAACACTCTGTAATGTTCTGTCGAGCGCGCGACGGTAAACGTAGCATCATGGAGTGTTCTGGAATATTCTCGAAGCAAGAGTCTACACGCAATATAAGCGCGCGCTAGCGTCTGAGTGCTCAATGTAGAAATAAATAGTGACAGTGTGATGTTAATAAATTTGTTAGGTGTAATTTAAATAAATAAATAGACATTGTTTTACTTCCGAGTCTGACTAAAAACGATTTCATAACAATATTATTATGAATGCAAATGAAAACATTTTAAATTTTTTTGTAATGGTAGTTGAAATTGTTGAAAATTATACAATTTTTAAGTTCAGCCATATAAGCTGTGAGTATACAATTTTGTTTTGGACCATTTTTTAATTGTCATTTATTTTGTAGATAGCTTTTACTTCTGCTAGAAGGATATCACTGTGGTTTGGAAATTTGTCATTTTTTTATCAAACCGCTGTGAAGGAGGCTCCTTCAATTGCACCCAATTCTTTCCATTGTAATGTTGTTGGTATCTTAAAATAGAAAGTAAATAAAAATATTTGTTAGAACCAACGGAAATTCATTCAGTATTATTGAATGTTTTGAAAGTGTTTAAATGGCTAGTTTAATTCTAGTTTAGTAGATGTGAATCGTGATGTGAGATCAACAAAATAAATTCATTCAGATAAAATTATTTACGCTACATCCTGACAATTTATTTTTAAAGTGAATTTTTGCATGCATGAATAGACCCAATCGACTAAATTAAATGTTGCTCCTTCAATTGCACCCAATTTTCCCGACACATTCTGATGACGTTCGAATTCCCGCGCACCAACCCACCCCCTCCTCGCAAGGGCGGGTGTCTCTCACTCTCTCTCACCCGCTTGCGCCATATATGCATCATTTTGCAACAATGTGGAAAAATTACAATTTCCCTCCGGTTTTTGAATCGGCAATCGGCGGCGCAATGAACCGACTTCAGAAAGCGGACGCACGCACAAAGGTCCCGCCTGCTCGGGCCTCCACGCCGCGCCGCCCCCCGCTCCCGGAACGAGAGGACCCCCGGAGGCAACAAGAGAGCCGCAATAGGGCCTGAAAAGGTTCGTTATCGGGGGCTCGATGACATTTTTAGTGTGCGGCGGCCCCGACGGCAACAATGTCGGGTTCGTTAATGTTAACAAGCGGCTGATTAACTCTTAGTGCTACCGTGCACGGGGAATGGTATCACAATGGATATCTCGGGAGCCGCTGCACGCTGCCTCGCTGCTCGCTGCCGCCTAGCAGCCTAGCCGCTGGCTGCATGGGAACCGCGTCGCTAATTAATACCGTACACATGCCGGCATTATTTGCGTAATCAATACGGCTATAGCTATGGCTATGGCTATATACCCTACGATACTCACGTACATACGTGCGCATCTTAACCATTAAATTCACTACAGTCTGATCACGCGGGAAAGCACGGATGAACACGTTCCACTAATTGATTTAAAACTTTGAATTACTAATCAGATGTTGGAATTATAATTAATTATAATTACAATTTTATAGTTTTCAAATAGAAAATCATTACCACAGAAGTAATTTTATATCGGACACTTTTTCCTCATTAATCACTTGGTAAAACATTTTTTTGTTTTTTTTTTAAATATTAATTTGGAAATTAAATTCACTTGGTTTTGTTTCACTTATTTGTATTTTATTTTCTACTAGTTTAATTTACAAATTAATATTGAAGTAATTTTATATTAAATGTTTTTATAAAAAAAGGAATCTATTGTTTTTTTCCTGTTTTGCAAAATTTCGATCCGGCAATTTTAATCTCGAAGACCTTCTCGAACCTTCTGGAAGGCCCATTGAAGCTGATGAAGATACAATATAGGCAAACTAGCGAATGACATCTCCAGAGATCGCTGATAGATTAAATTTATCGATTTTGACCATTCATAATCATTTGGAACAGCTGGGTTTAATCTCAAAGCTCGACATTTAGCTTTATCTTATTACAAACAAACAAAAAAATGTGCTGTCGCATTGTCGTTTTTGATTTGCTTTGCAAACTCCAAGAAAATAATGCATTTTTGAAGCGTATCATCACTGGAGACTAGTAATGTGTTCTCTATCTAAAACAATACGAATCGCAAAAGATCCCAGAATAGAAAAAATGAACCGACTCAAAGCAATTCAAAAGCCAATATTCATCGAACAAAATGTTGTATGTTTGGTGCGATTTCAAAGGAATTGTTAATTTTGAACTTCTACCCAGATAACGATCAATTCTGAAGTGCCATCAGTTTTGTCGGCTTCGGTTAGGTTAGTTTAGGTTAGTTTAGTTTGGGTTAGGTTAGTTTAGTTTGGGTTGGTTTAGGTTAGGTTAGTTTAGTTTGGGTTAGGTTAGTTTAGGTTAGGTTAGGTTAGTTTGGGTTAGTTTAGGTTATGTTAGGTTAGTTTAGTTTGGGTTAGGTTAGTTTAGTTTGGGTAAGGTTAGTTTAGGTTAGTTTGGGTTAGTTTAGGTTATGTTAGGTTAGTTTGTGTTAGTTTAGGTTATGTTAGGTTAGGTTAGTTTGGGTTAGGTTAGGTTAGTTTAGTTTGGGTTAGGTTAGTTTAGGTTAGGTTAGTTTGGGTTAGTTTAGGTTAGGTGAGTGTGCAAACATGTTTGTAAAGTATTCTGACAAAACGTGCAAAAGATCGTAAGTTGTACCAATCTATCCAATATTTTCATAAAAAAATCATTAATTAAATATGTATGTATTATTTATAATAGTCGATGAATAATTCTCTATTATTTTTTATTATATTGTACAAAATAGTTTAGTGGAGCGGTGACGCCATCTATTTTTGCTATCATAAATTAAAATATCTACTATTTACAAATGGATCAAAAATATATATTGATTTTTTCATAGAAACGTAATTTTCTGTATAAAATTAAAATCGTGATTTTGGCCGAATAAATGAAAAAATTGCAACAAATTTGTCGAATTTCGTCATAAATTAGAAGATTATTTCATCATGTGTACGATTTATACTCGCAATGTGCTTATTTAGTCGGAAATCGGATCAATTATAACCTCAAAATTGGAACTTTCAATGCGAATTGTGAACAAACGGTAAGTTTCCTACAGATTCTGACTTCGGATTCGTTCATTTCACGCACGTTTACCCATAATTCCGTTTTCAAAATTTTCTATATCCCGTGACACCATTCGGAAACGTTACCAAGAACGCTTCCTTCTTAATCGAGTTGTAAATTCATGTCAACATATTTTTCTTTTAGTTGATAATAAGTACTCTGCACAAAATGAACATAAAAGTAATATAAATAAAAAATAAATAAAATAATTAATTATTCCCTTTTTTTGCTACCGTGACATTTTGACTTACGTTACATAAGTACTTTAAAACAATTAAAAAATCTACTTCCCGGGTTTGAATTACAGACATTGAATTACATAATTATTTGCAATTTGTGCGAACTTCTTTTAAAAGTAATGCAAATATGAAGCATTTAGGAGCGATATTGATAAATTCTGCTTTTCTATAAATACAAACCTTCTTTTAATAATCTCGAGTAAATATTTTCGAAAAACGTGCCACATCTTCCACCACATATTTACCGACGCGGGCCACGCGCAAATATTAGCATATTAATCAACATCAAACAAACGCAGAACAGGCATTCTAATTCAACTGCCTGAAAATCCGTATTCCATCAAGGCGCGTCAATGTCGTGAATTATCGCGAGAAGGATATCAAAACGGCAATTGTCTAATTAAAGAAAAAAATAACAACACCACCGAGGCTTTATTATTAAATAAAGAACAGCACGACATAACTCATTCGGAAAAGGTGCCGAGAACGTATTTAATATTATAATTAAAGTTACTTATAAATAGCCTCTCTCGCTCTCTCGTGTTAACAAAGATACGATTTTATCTGGTTGACAGGCCACTCTCCGGCCCCGGCGTTTTACTCGGTTTATAATGGGATTAGAGTGTGATTTTGATAACGGATTACGGAACTGGTTATTTTGTCTTTAAAGGTGTGTGTGTGTGTGTGTGTTTGAGGGAGATCTAATGAGTTGTTGACGTGAAATTAATTAATGTGTAATTATTTTATTACTTTCCAATAAAATAATTTTCAATATACAAACATTTTTATTCAGATGGTAGAATTACAATTCTTTACAAATATTTATATTTACAATACATATTGATGGGTTATACCTCTAGTCGATAGCCCATGACAGACTACTAACCCATCGATATGTATTGTAAATATAAATATTTGTAAAAAAATGTAATTCTACTGTCTGTAAGTAATAAATTGGAGCCTTGAGGAACCCCCGAGTCTATTGTTTATTGTTTATTAACGGTAAGTCCATTTAAATACATATTGCTTTATACTAACTATACATTAAAAGATAAAGGAGGGTTGCAATATAAGTATAATTATAAAATGCTAATAAATTAAAAGTTATAAATAAGTTAAAATGTAAAATGACAAACATATACAAATACAAATAGAACAAATAATAGATTAGAATCAGAAAAAGAAATCACTTTATCTCACGGAGAAGTGACTTAAGTTGTTTTTTGCTGGTGATAGCAAAGTCAATGTTTGCAGAGTTGCAATGTACGGCAACTCTAGCCATGCCATAATTCCTACCATAGTTGGTTCTATGGAATGGTACGTTGAAGAGGTTAAAGGGGCGCATAAAACTACAAGAAGGGTAAAAAAACATCAACAATATTCAAGAAAAAACGTCTCTGATAAAAAATGGGTATTGCCTGAAAACATATGCTTATGTTTAATGAAAACAACAACAATATTTAATAAAAAAAAGTATCTCATCAAAAAATGTCTATTATCTGTAAAACGATGAAAAATGTTATTTAACAGTATATTATGCTATCGTTTCAATATAATAAAAAATATATGGCTGAAGGATCGATGGTCGACAGTCATTTTAGAAATAATAAAATAAACTATATTGTAATAGAAAAAAGGATTTATTCACTTGGTCACAGTTATTTAAATAAATTAAATAATTATTTTCAAATTCTTTTTATTTAATTTAAACTATATTGTATTTAACAATGTATATAAAAAATACCTCAATAAAGATTGTATATATAAAAAATATTAAAAAAAAAAGTATAAATTTGTCTTTAAAACAGTTTTTTTGTAAATGCAATTGTGAGGTTTTGATATGTCTAATGCTTAATTATTTTCCCTAATTTACTTTTATTAAATGAAATTTTAGTAAAGAATAATTCGTCAGTGTCTTGTACGCGCACGCAGAAACGTAGTGAAGAGGATCCAAAGTGTATCCCGTATCCATAGTTATAGTCACAGTCCTTGTTAGCACTAATGAAATGGCATGTGGCTGTGGCTTCGTCTGTCTGTTCTGTACTAACGAGCGAATAGCCCTGTTACACTAATGAGGAAAGCTCGGACGTGAAAAGCTCATTACGGCCAAAGTGTTGCGGACAGTCGAACTGTGCATGCAATAATGGTGTATTGTTTCGATTACCGCAGCCACATCAAAGTTCTTTGGATTCTAATGAAGCCCCGGCCCCGTAATACCTGATGTAATATCGAACGGGCTTTAATTGCGAACTTACTCATGGCGATGGTGGAGGTAAACCCATTCCTCTCACTTCCCTCCGACCCCCCTCCCAGCGCTTAACTGCCGCAATAAACGATAACTATATCGTTACCAATTTACGTGAGAATTATATAAATGTTTAATTACGTGCTCGGTCCCGTAGCATACATGCACGGCGCTCCTCTGCAATTTATATATCGGTGCTTCCTTCGTCCGGGAGGGCAATAAAATATTACCAACCCGCTACTTAATGTTTCATTCAATTTCGCCTCGATGGAATTAACTCGCAACTCTGTATGAGATACTAATCAACTATTCACTCCAATTCAATTACAACTCCAATGATATACACTCGTTCCAAATGTTCATTTTTTATACTCTAATTACGATTCCTTCTAATTGTTATTAATAAATTACTAATTAGAAAATATATTTTATACAACAAAAATCTAAATACAAAAAAAAACAATCTTTACACATTTTCTTTTCCATAACTTTGTTTTCATTTCAAGTTAAAATAATTGTAATAAAAAAAGTATCTATCATGGATATGTGAGTTTGTTTTTGGCATTGTTTTGTAAGAAAGAGTGCTGTTTTTTTTCTTCGTAAATTAGCGTATTCGAACGATATGTGGGTCTCAGGCGATTTTTCCTGATTATTGATTAAGGTGTTGTTCAATGATATTGGGTTATTAGGATGCCATTTTTTTTTTGGAAGGATACGGAGCGGAAATCTTTTTGCTATGGATATATTTTGTAGAGTTCTTGGTCGGGGATTTTGGAAAACAATTTTTCAATGGTCTAGCAGGGGATTGCAGATGATATTGTTATTGCACTGATGTTTTAGTTTCCTTTCTTATCAAATCTAATATTTATATAAGCAATGTAAAAATATTAATATTTTTTTCATATGTATGAAATACATTTTAATTAATTTGATTCAATTCTTTTCGTTTAATTTTATTCAGTTTTGATTTAAATTGAATTAATTTAGTTTAATTTGATTTAATATAATTGACTTAATTTTGCTGATTGTATTTGAATTAATTTAATTGATTTAATTTAACATCTTTATATTATGTCAGGCATAGCTGTACTAACGAGGCATAGATCCCGAAACACGTGTCTGCAGATGGCCTTATGTTAAGTAACGATCCTTTTGTTGTTTTTACATTAAATTTTTCTCTGATCAAAAATTTGTTGCATTATGCAATATTTTATTTATGTGCAACAGCAGGTGTACATTATGTAATTCAATGTCCGGCGTGGGTATTTGCCCGGGAAGTAGTTGTTTTAATGTGCATTTGTTTAACGTACTTACGTAGCGTAAATCAAAAGTCACAGAGCTAAAGGTTTAAATAATTTATTAATTATTTTCAAATCATTTTTATTTAATATAATTCTCCTCTCTTAAATTTATATTCTTAAAATTATTGTTCCAATGTTTATATATATACAGAGAGGTTTTTTATCAGTATACATTTCCCCTATGTATACCTGCAAAAAACGCGAGTCAAACGCATTGAACCGATTAATGTGTGTATGTTTAGTTGCTTATTTGGCATGTGTGTTCAGTTGCGTGTTATAGGCAATTAAACACACATACGTTAATGCATTTGACTCGTATTTTGCAGGTATACATAAGGGAAATGTATACTGATAAAAAAAGCTCTCTGTATATATTGAAGTAACCCAATTGTTATGTACCCTCCTTTTTTTAGATGTATCACTAAAAGTTAAATGAGAAAGCTGTTGAAGATATGATTTGAACAGATTTCTCGGAACTATATTTAACAAAGCGTAAGATTTTTGAGAAGACACATTCAGCACTATATTTAGTAAAACGCAAGACATTTGAAACATGTTGATTCACTGCAACCAATATTCTTCTTCTTCTTTTTAAATAATAGCTTTAGCAACAAGAAAAGTTCACGCCACAAAATTTACCCGGCGCATGCACCATCTAGATGATTTTTTATAGTAAATTTAAATTCACTGGAATAAACCTTAGTCTATTTATAGGATTGAAGTTTTAATTACGCAAGTATAATTAAAAATTTGTTTATTGTGTACTTAATAATTTTATTGAATTTTCAATTCATGTGAAATACTCACCCAGCTGCATTTCAGCAAATAAAGTTCATCAATAATAATTTAAAGTAAACTATAAGTGGGATTTTATCCTTCATACTATCATCAATTTGTTATTCCAACTCTACTAATAAAATTTATTCATTACATATATTTCATTTACGCAATAGTTTCCGTACAAATTTCTGAGTGTAAATAAAACATACCAATCGATTTTAATTCAATAAAATTCTTATGACTGAAAGACTGATGATGATTAATAGCCATTCTAGTATTATTAAAATTTAAAAAAAATGTACTCCATTTTACCCATTGGGTTTATAGATATTTTAATAAAGATGACTGTATATTAAACTCTTGTCCTTTATAGCCCTTCTTTCATTTAAATAAATAAATATTTTAAAAAAATAATCATAATTATAATGATTATTATTTATATTTATTATATGTTGTAAATCATTCTTTATAATTGTTTTGTTTAATTATAAAGAATGATTTACAACATATAAATGTAAAAATTATTCAATATTGTTAATAATAAAAACGGAAAATTACTGAATAATCTGAGCTTATAATAAGGTTGGAAGAAGCATCACTATTAACCAAAGAAATGAGATTATTAACACAAACCACTAAATCAAACATTATTGAACATTAAATAAAATTAAATAATAATTTAACGGAGAAGTTTAATAAGATTTTAATAAACCAATATATTGATATTTTAGGTGTTTAATAAATTATTATTTATATTACTACTACAATATGTTTATTAAAAGTTAATTGTTTTACATATATTTACAATATATAATGGTATATTTCTTTCTTTTTTGATCCACGGTCTTTCCGCTAATATTTATTTATTTATACAAACCCAACAGACATAGTCCATTGACAGGGTTTACAATATTTACAAAATTATTTTACCATATATGGCGAGTACAAAGTTCATAAATTCGGTTTAAGACAATCTAAAAGAACGCGTTTATAGTAAACAAATGGCATATTAAATATATCGATACAATTCGAGTGTTGGTTGTAAAGGGGAGACATCCTTGGAATGTGTTGAGTTATAACTGAATGTTACGGAATTACGCACTGAAGATCGCGGAGTCTTAAACTTAATTTGTCCTAATATTTGTGGATCGTCAACATGATTGTGTACAATTTTATAAAGAAAGCACAGGTTTATATATATATATATATGTAGATTATGTACTGAGATAAATTCAAATTCACACAATTTATATTATTACTTCAGTTTTATGTAAATATTAATGTATTTAATTTATCATTAGTAGATATATCAGAGATGATCCATAGACCTAAGCTGAAAAGCATTCAAAATTAATAATAAGCTAATTGTAATAACTAATTAACTAAACATCTTTATTCATGTAACATTTATACATAGTTTGAACAATTATTTACAGAGTATTTACAAAGTTATGTTCACATATAATACATGATACATGAAACGGCTAACGAGCGAAGGTCTTTCCGTCCTAATTATAATATTGTTCCAGTATTATCAAAATAATAATTATCAAAACAATATAATTAATAATTATCAAAATAATAAATGGTGATTTTCTTTATTTAATAATTTTTCATTTATTATTAAATATTCATTCAAGACCGAATTCACCGGGGAAAGTACCATGGTGGACACTTTCCCCGGTGACTTCGGTCTTGAATGAATATTTAATAATAAATGAAAAATTATTAAATAAAGAACCATGGTGGACACTTTCCCCGGTGAATTCGGTCTTGAATGAATATTTAATAATAAATGAAAAATTATTAAATAAAGTAAATAGAATGTTACCTTTTAAAGTTAAAGCTAAGTATTTGGACAAATTATTTTGCTACTTCTTACCTTTCACAAAATTTCCCTACACTATTTTCCTTTTTCCGAATATTTTTTAGGTGTTTGCGAAAGTTGTATTGAGTTAAAAAAAAATACATAGCGTGGGAAAATTTGTAGTCATTAAGGAAAAATAAAATACCTTCTAAATATTTGGCTCTCACTTTAAAAAACAACAATTAAAATTTTAATTTAATAACTTTTAATTAACTATTAAATGTTCATTCAAAAACTCATTTGACCAAATTCACCAGGAAAAGTACCATGATGGACACATCACTATTTTTTTAGGGAAATTTATCAGGTTGTCGAAATTCTTTCGCTTATAACATGAAGATTCCACGATACATAAGTTATATAGCAAAAAGTATTCATTTTTTCACGATTTGCAACTTTTATTTGAAACATGAAAAGTACCATGATTGGCACATCACTATTTTTTAAGGAAATTTATCAGGTAGTCGAAATTCTTCCACTTATAACATGAAGGTTCTATGACACAAAAGTTATATAGCAAAAAGTATTTAATTTTTCAAGATCTGCAACTTTTATTTGTAACATGTTTCTATCTGAATACAAAAAAATGAATAATCGCTGATAGTATAACTCAAGAACTGAAAATAATACAATCAAAAGTTAATAGAATAAAATACTTATGTACAAATTATAATATTAGGAATTATCGATTCAGTTACACTCCAATAAAATTAAAAAAAAAAACCTTTAAAGGAAAAAGTACGAATCTTATTCTGATTAACTCTGAAAATTTAGGACAGATATTAGTAAACAATTAGTTAAAAAAATGAAAATAATTGAAAAAAAAAAAAAACTGGAATATATGATTTAAATAAAAACACTATAAACTTTAAATTACATCATCTTTACATAACTCGCTTACAAATATTAGGAATATATGAGTTGAGTTTTGACGATTCTGATATGATTTATATCGGTCAAACTGGTAGATCTTTTGAAGTTACGCTTAAGGAACATAAAAAAGATATCTTTAATAAAAACATAACTACTGGATTCTCAAAACATTCTACACAATATTTTGAGAATCCAGTAGAAAATAATTTCTTTAATAACTAAATTATATAAATTTAAAATATTACATTCAGGTAATAACGTAAAACCTTATTATGAATATTTTAAATTTATTTAATTTAAAATGATAATTTTGAATTATCGGGAATTGCTTGAAATAAGGAAAGCTTTAAAAGCGGCGAAAAACGTCGCTAATGACATGCAGGATATGTGGCACTCACCAATAGTTAACGACCTTATTACTGGAAATGCCGACAATCGGATTATATAAACAACTGTAAACATCTTGTACATTCATTCTTGATAATGGCAAAGTGCCGAAACTAGTCGAAAATAAATACAATTTTTACAGGTAAAACAAACCAAGTGTTACTTTTTCAATAATTCCTAATATTACTAAAAAAAATACCAAATGATTAATGAGACTCGAATTAAAGACATACAAATTATATTTGAAACATTTTTCGATGCGATTATAAAAAAAATCGTTAAGAGTAAAATAATGATAGAAAATTAAACACTTTTTTATGTGCCTGTGATACACTAGTGTTTTACATACATACATAAACATCTTTATTTCTGAGATTGGAATATACAATTACAATACAATATCTAACAATACACTAACGTTCACAATATATTTCCAACTCTGAAACTGTCTATCGACCAGTGGTCTTTCAACCCTAGTGTTTTAATTTTCTGTCATTATTAATTAAACATGTTTTACCACGGGTTAAATGTGGAATTTATTTATAATATATTAAGAGTAAAGTTGGACTTAATCAGATTTGATTGTGAACAAGAGCTTCTCGGATTATTCCGCTCTTATAAAAAGCGTGGATATAACGTTCCGGTTCAATCCATTTAGACTTTTATGCGCGCACACACACATTTTTTCAAACTCAATGGAATGGACTCAGGGGATCTCAAAACGTACACATCCGTTGAAATTGGCGATTTGAACATTTTTACGATAACAATACTTTCCTTTAGACAGGGGAGAGTAAAATGTATTTTATTATATATACAAATATCTTTATTCAAGGGACTTTTACATTATATTAAGTACAGTATTGTATGGTATAATACGGTATATAATTTGAGGTTGTCCTTTTATAGGCTATCGACCCGAGGTCTTTCTGCCTATTTTATTATATTATACTCTATATTTGTATAAATATCTCAATAAAAATCTTTGTATACATATTATTACTGTGAGGTTATTACTTTTTTAATTAGCTTTAAAAAAAAACTTGCAAAACGTTCAATTTTAAAGAAAAAAAAAAAACAACAGTCGATAGCTATATATACAAACATCTTTATTCAGACAACATAATTACAATTATAATAAATTAAAGACGACGCAAGCACCATCTTTTGCCTAATTTCAAGTGGCATCGGCAACAATTTGGGTCTTCTTATTTTCATTAAATGAAAGTTACATTTTTTTACAAATATTAAAATAAAATAACAAGTTATACATACAAAGTGAAAAAGTGTTTTATTTAATAAACTCAAAATGTATAACCAAGTGAAAGCCTTAACAATCAACAAACAAATATTTATATTTACAATACATATAGATGACTTATTAGTCTGTCATGGATTATCGGCCTGCCCTGTCATGAATTTATGGTGATTTGCAAATAAAAACTTTGCTAGTTAAGGTCGATAGCTATTTTTCCCAAAAAATAAATGTGTAGACTATACTGTAAATACGATGTATTTAAATATTATCTATATAGAAATAAAAAAAATGTATAAGAAAAAGGAATACATTTACAGTTTTTAAATTAAATGTAAATAATTGCAAAAGAAAACTTTTGTCGAAATCATATTTCTATTAAGTACTATTACTAAAGTAAGAAATTAATTTACAATACCAAGATGAAGGGCGCGTAAATTAAAACGCATTTTTAAGATCATCAAAGCTAAAGACATTCACTTAAATCTACTTGATAGTCTATCAAATTTCTTCTTTTGTGTTTTTTAATGAATACAAACTGAATCCAATCATTCAACTTGAAATTAGTATTTTAATTAATTTAAATTTGTATTATTTAATAAATAAATAAATAATTGTTACACTAAGCTTCTTTTGATGTGTATACAAGTTTAAGTTTTATAATGTATAGTAGTAAATATCTTTATTGCTCTTAATAATTAAAAAAAAAAATGGATGATCCGTTTAATAAAAAAAATATTTGTGCTAAAAATGAAAATCTACATATGTGATTTTCATTTATTAAACGGATTATCCATTTTTTTTAAATTATAATTATAATAACAATAGTAACGACCAGATTGAACCCCCCTCTTTAAAGCACTTTAGATTTAATATATATATACCTGTGTAACCCATTATTTTAGTACTTAGTTTGATAATGATTACCGTGTAATTGAAACTAAAGTTCACTAAAGTGAAATAAAAGTGGTATAAAAAAGTTAAGAGTTTTCTTTATACCAAAATTGAAAATGTACCACTAAGTGAACGCCTCCAAGATCCAAGAACAACAGTAAACGGTTATCTTCCAATAACCTTTCTGCCACTTATAGTGTATATTTTCATGTATTCGTTTAATTTGTGATTAATCATAATATTGTTTTGTACAAATTTCTTGCGAAAATAAATTCTATTTCATTCAACGATTTTGTCAGAAATTAAATCAATCTTAAAATCATACAATAGTAGGATAATAATAATAATTCCTTGGGCAGAAAGACCTTTGGTCGATAGCCCAGACAGACTAAGACCTACATGTATTGTAATTATGTTAAAATTATCTGAATAGTCTAAATAAAGATGTGTGTATATATAATAATTCCTAGGCGGAAAGACCTTCGGACTTTAGGAATTTTATTTATTATTTCTGAACATAACTCTACAATTTGTAAATAATTATGTATGAATGTTATATGAATAAAGATCTTTAGTTAGTTAGTTACTAATTCCTAATAGTTTCGTTTTTTTAATAAGTTTAACTTAACATAATCTACAGCTATTTTTTTTTACTTTTCGTACTTTCGACAAATTTATGTTAATTTTATTTTTTCTTATTTGCGCCTAATAATAGTTAATTGTTGAAGCAGAATACTTGAATTTAACTATACAAAGTTAATTAGAAGTAGTTTTTATTAGTTAATTTGAAGTGTTTTATTTTTTTGTCATCTTTTGATTTTCTAAATATGAATGAATGAAAGAAGGTAATAATATGCACGTTTTTTTCACTCACCCAAAGAGAAAAAGATTTCCAATTATTCTTAAAAGAATCTGCACGCTGGTAAAGAGAAAACCCAACAAGAAAACAAAACTTCTCGGACACTAATTAAAACCTTTGCGTCTTTCCCTCCCTCTTCTTAAGACTTTGAGCGAACTGTTTTCATCGATCGTCTCGACACTTTGATTTCGAAAAAATCCGCCGCGCGCTAAAACCCTTTGTTCTCCCTCTCTCTCCCTTTTTATGTGTTCGAATTTTCCTTATTATCTTTCTGCGTGTTTATGTTTTTGTGTTTTGAAACGGACCGCGCGAGACGCGCACGCAACGAAACGGCCGACCGTCAGACTGCGACTGAACCGCTGGAAACGCCGAAGAGCGTCCCGAGTCTGTGTTTTGAATGAGGGGCGCGCGTTTCCGGTTCGGGCGTCGGATTTCGGAGCCCGCGCACAAATCCACAGACGGAGCGCCCTTCGGGGCGTCGCGACGCTCCGTAACTTTACAAACAATACGACTCGACTCGGCCCCGACTTCCCCGTGATACAACGCAGGGCCACTTTAATTATCAGATTACATCGGGAATTTATATTACTTAATCCCGTTCATCTTTTAATTATTCATTGGGTTTCGGTGCTCGCTCTGTCTCCTTTTCATTCTTCCCCGTCTCTCTTTTGTACACACATACCTTTTTTTTCATATTTCGTGTATCCTTTTGGGATGTGTCAACCGTTTCGGTAATTGACCCCAACGTGCGCTTAATTAATTTGATAATTATCTTTTTTTTTTTCGTTGTTTCACTGGACGTCATAATTTATCGCTCCGGCGTGGAATTAATTTTCGAATGGATCAGAGGCGACGAAGTGTGAAACACAAATGTAATCCTTGGATGATTAGAAATGGAAATTGCTTGTTAGGAATAAATTAAAAAATGTGTCTGAATAAAAAAAAGCATAACAATACCATCTATCTTCATAAAATATTTATTATCATTCTTTCAAGTATCACAAATATCCTATATCTCAATTATTCATTAGCATTGCCACAACTTGAGTTAATTTTATACCAACATGTAGCTGCAGTATAAGTGTTTAAGTTTTGAGCGACATCGAGGAATTACTTTTCGGCCAGTCCACTTACAAAGTAAGCCTTCACAAATTAAGGCAATATTTTGATCAAATTTACGATTTATTTTTAACACTCTCAGAGGACAAGAAAAGGTCATTTTATTGAACAATATTCAATTTTTAAAGAATCCAGCTACTTTTTAGCAAAAATTATCTTTTCTGATCGCCTGAGAGTGTTAGATAAGAAATCTAAAATGTTCCCAAAATATTGCCTAAATTTGTGAAAACTTACTTTGCAAGCGGACTAGCTTAAAGTAATTCCCGTTCTTATAAGTTATTCGTAATTTTAGTCGCACCGCAGACGGGTTCAAAACAACCACCATTAAGGGTGCGGTTTACAAGAAAGAGATAGCTATACAAATATGGACAATCACTAATTTGAATTAGATTGTTGATATGATCAATGAACAATATTGAATTATACATTAAAATAATCTTAAAATAAGCAGGAATTTCATCAGATAAATTAAAAATTATTTTAATGTTTAGTTTCTGTGAAAAATAATTATGAAAAATAATGAAAATTGATCAAATTTATAGCAAATTTTAAATTAAATTTTTGCTAATAAAAACTTGTGCAATGAAAATTTAAAGGATTTCACTAAATTCTGCATTCAAATAACTTAGCAGACATGACCTATTAATTTCATTATATCTTACAATTTTCTTTTCTAACTTAAACTAGTAAATTGACGTAATACACTAAAATTAACGATTTATTTTTTAGTTAGACTGATACTTTATACTTGGTAGATAAAAAATGTAAATACAAATTCATATTATGAAACCCAAAAGAAAAGCTCTATTTTCAAACGATTATTTCCATTTTACTATATAGCTATCTCTTTTCACTAAACTGCAACCTTAAATCGTTTACCTCCATGTTGAATTCACGAAGCAATTGAAATGGGCTGAAATAGTCGAAAAATATTATTTTTTCGGGGAATTAAAAAGACCAATTTCTTTCTACTATTACTAACGGCTATTTTGTTTTATTTTTCAGATTTTTTTGGAGGAAAAAATCACAAAAATTAAAAAATCATAAGCATGGACAAAAAGTGAAATTTCAGCGAAAAAAAAAAAAAGAAAATCACCAAATAGGTTAATTTTATACCAAAATATGGCTAAAGTATGGGTGCTTATGTTGTGAGACTTTGAGCGACCTCAGAGATTTTCATTTCAGCCAGTTCGCCCGCAAAGTTGACCTTCGCAATTTGAGCCAAAATTTTGGTCAAATTTACGCCTTTTTTCTAATCACTCTCAGCCGATCAAAACAGATTATTTTTACTCAGAATATAGCTGGATTCTTTAGGAATCGAATACTTAAAATTACATTCTTCTATGTTGTCCATGAACTTAGAAATATTAGACCAGCTGCAGACGCGTCCAAAACAACTAAACGGCGGGTCTCCTTTAAAACGTTTCCATAAGGTTAAATTCATGAAGCAATTCAAGTGTTAATTGTTGAAGCTTCTACTTTGTTATACATTGTAATTCAATTGTAATAAAAGTAAAAAAGTGTTTCATTTATTACAATTCAAGTGTGCTGAAATAGAAGAAAATTATTATTTTTTCGGAGAACTAAATTTTCTTTTTACTATCATTTAAGGCTGTTTAAGATTTTTATTCGTGAGAAAAAAATCACCGATATTTGAAAAATCATATTAGGTATGCATGGAAAAAAGCGAAATTTCGATGATGATACGAAAATTGCCAAATGGGTTTATTTTTTTTACCAAAATGTAACTAAAGTATGGGTGCTTAAATTGTGACAATTTGAGCTGCCTAGAAAAATTACTTTTCGGCCAATATGCGCGCAAAGTGGGTCTTCCCAAATTGATCTAAAATTTGTGGCTTTTTTTGTAGCAATCCCAAGCGATCTAAACAGATAATTTTTACTGAGAATATAGCTGGAGTCTTTAAGAATCGAATGCCAAAATTCTGTTCCTTTAAGTAGTCCCTGATCTTGGTAATTTTAGTCGAACAGCAGATACGTCAAAACAACCAAACGGCGGGCCTTCAATAAATCATTTCATAGGGATAGTTACATATCGGAGCATATCACTTTCACCATTAATAATCGTACCCTCGCGACTTACCTCGCTGATCGACAATCGATGGGTGTTCACAGTGTTTCAATTCACCTTGAATGTTCTCCCACTTCTTTGGTGGATTTGAATGTATTTTCAGTTGTCTTCGAGCTCTGATAGCAAAATGATTTCCAGTGAGAGTGAAGATGACAATGTCTGTTTGTCAGCATCAGCTAAATGATGGTTATTGGCGAGTGACTCGTTTCCAAACAGAAGATTCATGGTCTACCCAGTGAATTAGCTGAGGAAAAAAAATGGAAGAGTATCACCATTTAGTTCCTCAATTGAAGGAAGATTAAGAGAGGTTCCATAATTACATGAGGATGTCAAAAGAAACTATAAAATACATACTTTGACATATGTACCCTACTAAACGTCAAGAAATATAAGAACTGTCATGCTAATACAATATTTGCTGAGTAACGACTTGTGATGAGAATAAAGTAAAAAGAACTCAAAAAATTAGAAGGAAAGATGATTTCAATTGAAGTTTAAGTTCTCCAAATTAGTTGCGAAAAATTGATGGATTGTTAGAGAAGAATGGGAATATTTAGGATTAATGTTAGGATTACGAGGGATACGTAAGTATTTTATAATAGGAGCTATTTGAGGATTGGTGGCGAATTTTAATAAAAGATTTTAAATTTAAAAATAATATGGAAAAAGTGAAATATTATTGAAAATCCGTAATCTCCAAATCGGTTCATTTCACACCAAAATATGTAGTTTAGCAACCACGTTTTCTTATTGGATCTTAAATCTTAAAATTGTTATTTATTATAAACGTACTTCTAAAACAATTTAAAATCTACTTCCAAGTTCACCTCCTCCCCTTTTCTTAAGTGAAACGCTCTGGGGCAATTGTTACATGTTCCGGCTAATGCTATTAACAAAAATGAGTATAAAATAAAAGCTTTGCTAATTTTGCAAAAAGCAACATTAATAAAAGAAATGTAAGGGATTAAATTTAAAGTAAAAGTTACACGGTGTAAGCGAGTGAGACTCCTCTCGAGGTCCCACTCGCTTGTAACTCAGCTATATAACTCTTTTGAGTAGGCTCACTGATCCGATTCTTCTAAGTGAGCTAGATCTTGTGAACCAGCTCATAAAACGAGTCATTTCGCCCATCTCTAACATACACAGCCTTATTCAGACTATACAAATAATATCATGCATGTAGGTGTTAGTTAATTATGTTTTTTTTATTAATTTTCACTTAACCAGTTCAAAAATTAATTTAATTTACAAAAGTACATCTAATCTATATTAAATATATTCAAATGCATGTGGAAAGTCTTCCTCTTTACTATCCATATTAAATACATTCATAATATGTTATTTGTATACTTGTTAGTCCTATTAAATAGTCAATGAGGACAAATTTAGTTCGACGCCATCATTTTTATTGTGGAACAGTATCTAGTAGTTCAGATGTTTGCCGCTAGATTGAAAAATCAAAGTTGGAATTAAATTATCACACACATTTTGTACGATTTTACGCCTAATAAACGGTGCGATTAGCAATGGTTTTTACAAAATGTGTGTGTTTATATTATTCCAACTTTGATTTTTCAACCTAGTGGCTAACATCCGACCTACTAGATACTGTTCCTCAATAAAAATTATGGCGTCGAACTAAATTTGTTCTCATTGACTATTTAATAGGATTAACAAGTATATAAATAATATATTATGAATGTATTTAATATGGATAGTGAAGAGAAAGACTTTCCACATGCATTGGAATGTGTTTAATATAGATTAGATGTACTTTCTTAAATTAAATTAATTAAATAAAAATGATTTGAAAATAATTAATAAATTATTTTCACATTTAGCTCTGTGACTTTTGACTTACGCTACGTAAGTACGTTAAACAAATGCACATTAAAACAACTACTGTGACCAAGTGAATGAATACTCTATTCTATTTATATTAAATTAATTTTTGAAAAAATATTTTTTACATTTTTTTTTTGTTTTTTAAAAAATAAAAATTATCTGATGTCGTTCATCAGTAAATAAAATATCTGCCTGTATTTCATATTTATTTTTTTATGATTGTATAATATTTTTAATCCCTTAAAACGGAAACGTATTGGAGATCGCAGCCTTAATTAAAACATTTGGTTTGTTTCATTATTTTTATATCATCTCCTTGAAAGTCGAAACTAGTCGGAGCAAATACAAAAACAGTGAAACAAATCAAGTCTTTTAATAAAATATACGATAATTAGTTCAAAGATGTTTCAACGCGAGTTAAGTGAGATATTAATAAAAAAAATAGGTGTTATTTTGTCTGAGCTAGCGACCAGAGATCTTTCTGTACTTCGTTTATAATTAAAGCGTTTTTATTGGTAATTACTTAAAAAATGGTTTCATTAAAGAAATAAGTATTAATTTGTGGATAATGAAAAACACGTGTGTTGTTGTGGATCGTGGAATATTACACGGCGCATATATTTCCGCAGTGTGTACACTCGGTGTGCGTGTGCATGATTTAAGCCCGAAATTAATTAGTTCGCAGAGGGCGTTAATTAAATTAAATTTACACCGCGGCCCTCCGAAATACTAATAAAATAATTTCGGGTAACGTGTAACGCGCACCGTGTTGCCGGAATTAAGGGGAGAGCGGCGCGACGCGGAGCGTCGGCAAACGTTACACCTTTTAGATTAATTGCGCATGTTTCTGGCGATGTGTTAATTAATTTTCGGGATTAATTGGAGGAATTGAAGAAGCCAACAACCCCCATCCGACAACCAACACCCGCCCGCTACTCCCCCCCGAACGGTCGTTCGTCGGCGGAAACGCGACGCCGCGGATCATTTATTTTTGTCTCCGGCGTACCGAAAATGCTATCATGTTCTGATTGTGGTGTATACGAGGGATGATTATTACGTATTTTTCATTAATTAATTGAAGGGTGTGTAAATTTAACCCCAAAAAAAAAAGGAAATTTGTGCTAATAATCAAGGTTTGATTCGAAATCGTCAAAATTTATAAAATACTCTACATAATCCTGGATTATATTTAAGGATTAGTAGTATTTACTATATAAGGTGTTCTTTAAATACAATTGATACTATATAATAATAATAAGTCTTTATTGCCCAACAGGAAATATACATCCCAATTACAAGATAATATACATAAATCTATAGCCGTGTGTGTATAATATAATATAATATAATATAATATAATATAATATAATATAATATAATATAATATAATATAATATAATATAATATAATATAATATAATATAATATAATATAATATAATATAATATAATATAATATAATATAATATAATATAATATAATATAATATATAAACTAACTTAATGCTAAAATATAAATTAATGGAATATTAAGTTGCTCTTTGGTATAATTGTGATAACAGAGATTTAATTGTATCATAGAATATATCGCAAGAGGAAAGTAAAGAATTAAAAACAATACACATAATAAGTATTGGCGATTTCAGTATATAATTGGTATTGGAATATTAAATGTAACTTTTTGTCTGCCGAAATATATAGAATATATAGTGAAAGACCAAAATATTGACCGAATTTTTACTACAAAGAGTTTTTCACCATATAGAGAAAAACATTGCAAAATTGAATTGCAGTCATATTAGAAAAGATTTTTTATACATTTGAAAATTTAAATACATAGCATACTATACACAATACATATTTACATAGTCTTGAAAAATTGGTAAATAACATACATATTATGTACTTGGAAAAATAATTAGATATTTTCTTTTGAAAGTCATATTCAAAAGAAAATAACTAATTATTTTTTTATTATTAAAAATAATTATTGCTCAAGAAAATTATTGCATTTGTTCAATGCATAAAAATTATTCCTGAAATTCTGGTAAAAAAATAATTATACAGAATGTTACTATTTCATAGATTCACTATATGTATTTAAGTAACTGTGACCAAGAGTAAATATATTTTTCTATTATTTTTCTATAATTCTTATTTATTATTTTATTTATAGATCAATTCAAGTATTATTAAAAATGGAAATAAACGAATTCATTTTCGTTTTTGAAGTAAAATTATTTCGAAACAATTTTCTGTAATAAACGTTGGGAATTATCGCAAACATTTCAGTTTACACTAATATCTAGTAAATGATTGCCTTACATATTATCCCAACATAAGTATACACTTAAGGTAATAACATTCCGTTCCTTTTTTATTGCTATTATTTATTTATCGGCGTGGGATTTGTATGTCGGTGAAAGCCGGACGGACGACACACTCTCCACTCCATTCGAACGCGTAATAATAAATCGAGCGTTAATGGTGGATGCGCCGGGCACAATTTTCTCTGCCTATTCAGAGTCGCGCTTTTCCCCTCCGCATAATAGAGCTGATATTTATAAAGTGGAAAGGGTAGGGGGGAGAGGGCTATTAGAATCCCGAAGCATGTAAATGTATGTGTAATGGCGGTATGATGTAATGGGATGTGTATGGCTGTAGAGAATACAGTAAGAAGTAGGTTCGGTCGTCTTAATGGATTCCTCAGTTCTTGGGGGAGAGACGGCGGGGTGAAAAGGGGGGATAAGTGCGCTCCCCCTCCTCCCGAGTTATCCCCCCTCAACCCTCATCGCTGGCAGCCGTCACATCACACATCCAGGATTCAGGATCCTCTAAAAGCCTGCAGCCCAGTCACTTGTCAGTGTTAAAACCTTAGCCTTTTGAAAAGAAAGTACCCCTCCCACCACTCTAAGATCTACTCTACTCAAATCTTGTAAGTTTCTGTACGTTTTAACAGCGAATATATCAGGGAAGGCTTTTGCTTTTAGCCACCAACTCTGTCTGTATGTCTGCACTTGTATATACATGTGTGTGTGTGTATTTGCATCTTCTACGGTTAAGCTGATATTTTCGTGTTTGAGCTTTTAACGTGTGACTTCTTGCATACGAACCATTTCCCACTGTTTATGCAGAATGCGGGGAGTGTAGCCAACTTTCTCGACTATCCGCCCAAAACTTTTAAACGCCCCGCGGGCGCAAACATAAATATTAACATCCACTTATACAAATAGCTCCGTTCAAGTCTTTACCTTTACGGTTTTAATAAATTGTTCAAGTTTCCCACGCAGATATATGTTTATACAACTGTATACAGCATGATTCTTCTCGGTAATAAAACGTGACGAATTTTATGGACAGTAACTAATTGAAAGTATAAAGAAAAACTATACTGAAACGAATCTAAGATAGTTATTATGACAAATTAAGACATTTGTTACATCTCTATTTACAGCTAAGAAAAACTAATAATTAATTTACATAAATTAAGTTGAATTGATAACTTTATATCATTAAGTAATTTCTCACTTAACACGCGGTAAAACATATTGAAATATAAACTACTAATTAAAAGACTTAGTATTGG
Source organism: Philonthus spinipes (assembly GCA_963082785.1). Classification (NCBI taxonomy): domain Eukaryota; kingdom Metazoa; phylum Arthropoda; class Insecta; order Coleoptera; family Staphylinidae; genus Philonthus; species Philonthus spinipes. Next base: position 23,550,118 of record OY720304.1, on the reverse strand, counting down.
TTTCACTGATTTTATTTTTTTTAATTTTGATTACATTATGTGTTTCAATAGTCACGATTTATTATCTATGCTTGTTTGAAGTGATTAATTAATGATTTGTCAATCTGAAATATTTCAATTTCGGATGATTCAGTTTCTCATTTGTACTTAAACACGTAAATAATAAATATACTGTAAATATAATGCGCGAATTACTAAATTAATGAAACTGAAAAAAAATACCTACTGTGAATGAATGTATCAGTTCTGTGAGTTTATAAATCTGTAACACGTATACTAAGAATTTTTATAGTCCGTATATTCTACATTTAAACCTCTCAGTAAATATTAATGATGCATTCACTCACAGTAAGTATTGATTTTATTTATTAATATTGGATTTGTGGGTAATACGAGATATAATCAGATCCAGACTTTTCCTCCACCTTGAATAAAATAAATTAATATTACTTTAATAGTATTTTTAAATTATGTGAATATTCCATAATAACACACAATCAAACACTTTCTACGAGCGTTGAAAATGAGCGGAGGGAGAAAATTGTGGATAATTTTATTGATGACAACGGAAAGCAGCAAACGGGGGGGAAGGGCCCGCAAAAATATGAAGATACGGCGCTGCGGGCGCGAGGCCTGTATAGGTATCTAATTTGCGAAATTATCTTAAATTCACGACGACCGGAGCATAAAACCGGCACTCCTCCGATGATACATAAAATTGCGTACAAGAGAACGATCTTAGCGCAACATCTGGCTGATCTGTTTTCTTTTACACGCTTATATACATACAGCGGGCGCGGGCCGAGGTGGCGAGGGGCGCGGGGAGCGGAGGGCGCGCAGATATCCTTTTAAGCAAATTCAACATAAATCTCGCATTAAAATATTATTAACTCCGATAAAACGGTATCAATTTAAATGGCTTTTATTTACACTCTCAAATCTTTATTTAATGTTACTTTAAAAAAACATCTATAAATAAACTTAATATACTTTACTTTTTTCGTCAACCACAGGTGCTGAATTAAGAGAAGGAGTCATAAAAAATATATTTTACAAAACAAAGAGTTTTATTTGTATTTAATAATATTTTCATATAAACTTTATAATTATCTTATTACAAGAATACCGTAATTGCAACACAAGGGATAATAACACCAATTACAGATGGAGTCCAGCGCTTCCTGCATTTTTTCGCAGATAACCAGATCATCGTTGCCTCTGGCCTGTAAAGCAATGTCTCAGAGAGTCCGTTAAAGCAGCATTAAAACCTCCCTCAATACCCAGGAATGCCACCATTACCGTTCCCTTGTTGTCAAGAGTTTCGGCAATATTCCTGATCAGTGACAATTCCGTTGATTTTCCCTTTTAGTAAGCGCACTGGTGGGTATTCAAAGAGCAGGTGATCAAGCACTTTTTCTAATAGGAATGACATTAGACTTATTGGTCTGATTGACTTGGTAGTGGGTTAGAGCTTCCCCACTTTAGGTATGAATACCACCTTGACTTCAGATCATCTTTACGGAACGTAGTTTCAGGCTATACTCCCATTTTGCAGTAGTGATGGAAACATCTCATCAAATCCTGGGGCCTTGAATGGTTGAATGAGTTAATGGCCCAATGCTTTATTAGCCTTCTAATAGTCAGTATTTTTAGGCCTGACTTGATAAGGTGTTGTGTCTTTATTGTTACCACATAGACAGTTGGCAATCTATAGAGTGATTCGAAAGCAAGGAGTTCAAAAGTTTATCTACTAGAGTCGGTGAATTCCTCGTTGGATTTGACCAATACCACAAGGTGCTATATTCCTTCTCTGGAGAGTACCCTGAGAATTCTGGTCGGTTGGCGGATGTGTCATTTATCACCCCGCAGAACTTTTCCCAAGAGACCCTTTTAGTCCTCCTAATAAGCTTATTGTAGGTTGTTAGATTATATTTGTATTCGTCCAAGTTGCCGCCTGCTTTCGCCTTATTGAATAATTTTCTGACGAGTCTACGTTTCTTTTTTAGTTCGTAGTTCGTATTCTTGTTATCTCTTCTTTTTAAGTGGGCAATTCATATGGTATGCGTCCTTGATGGCCGTTTCAATTTGATAGGCCATCCTTTTGATACCACCAGTGTTGCTAAAAGTGGATACCGTTCCCCTGAAGGTCTTTAAAGTCTAACTTAATATAGAATTTAATGTTACAATGATCGTCACTCGAGGATTCATCCACCCCAGACAAGTTCTTAACCCTGGATGTGTAGTGCTACAGAAGGTAATGTCAAGAACTTCCCTTATGTTTTCGTAATAAACATCAATTTTAGTCAATACGATGTTGCAATTTAGTGAAAATATGAAATATCTGAGAGTCACCATCAACAAGAAACTAAATTGAAAAAAAATATATCGAATTTATAATTAAAAAAGCACTAAAAGCCTTTTAGCAATGTCACCGTGTCATCGGGAAGACATTCGGTCGAAACCCACGTACGACGATATGACTATACACAGCTGTCGTTTGGATTACTTAATGCATAGTCGTTATCACAGTTGCAGAAAACTGCCTAACTTTGTATCACAGTCGCCATTCATTCGAACAATGGCGATGAAAGTGATGCAGTACCTCTTACTATTAGATCTTCATTAGGAATGGAAGAGCATTGCGGCCATTTTCTGCATTAGTATTGGCGTTTGGGATAGTAATAGAGCTGGAAAAATCAGAAGTTACCTCTGGAGGAATGCCTGTAGGGATATACCTCAACTTAAGGCTGGCAATGATACTAGTGTTTCCACTTGTGTGGAAAGCGCACCATATAATGTTACCACAGAAACTAAAACATTTATGAACGATATTTCCATAAGAATATACACCCCGACCCCAAAAAAAAATTGCGTTTCGGAATTTTCTTCAGGACCCTAAACATTCAAAAGAAAATACCTATGGGTATAGGTATTACCATTGAGCAACTAGAGTGGTATAAATATACAGTGACTGAGAAAGAATTACACCATTCAGAGGCAGCAAAAGAGTGCTACAAAAAACTAGGGCAGGCCTCGATACTCAAAAACATGGAGGTCTCCTGGGTGAAAGGGCACAGTAATGGGAACAGGAAGGCTGATTAATTAGCTGGAACCGTGGCTAAAATGACTATTCACATGCCTGGCACACAGATACGTCCGTATTTAAGGATCCTATATGAAATATTGGCCAAAAAGCTGTCGGCTTTCCAAAGAAACCTTATAGTATCCATATTAAAGAATACCTGCGCCTGTCTAGAACAAACTTAATTTCGTAGTTATACCTAATTCTCCACACCACAATCTCTTGTATAGCTCCATAGATTCTTCTCAGAACACTCAAATAGGCTAGCTACGCAGAACGCATTGATCACCACGTAATTCCAAAGAAAATGTTGGTAGGACACAGAAGGCACAAGAAGACGAGGAAGGCCAAGGAAAATATAGCAAGATAATGTACAAAAAGACGCCAAAGAGTTGCTAAGAGCTACGAATTGGAGAGCAGCGGCAAGGGGTAGAGAAGAATGGAGGAGGAGATTGAGGGAGGGCAAGAATCAGTAGGTTTGTAGCGCTACGGAAGGAAGAAGAAGAACATACAGGTCGTTTGTCATCTATGGTCTTTATTGAGAACTAATGTAATGAAAACACAAGTTGACCGTTTATTAATAAAAAAAATGAAAAGGAGGACCAATTCTAAGCTTCTATCAGAGATTTACTATTTACGAGAAATATGACACAGCTTACAAAACAGTACATATTTTTTTGTTATAACTGTTCTTGACATTTTCGGATATACAAGTACATTATTATGAGGTAATGATATCATTTCATTGAACATAGCTCAATATTCAATTCAGAAAAATCCATTACAACGCATTACGAGCATATTCAAGAAATTATTAATGAAATTTAAACATTTTTTATTTATTTAAATTAAATAAGAGAAAAATATGAAAATGATGAAAATTAGATCATTCCCTTTTTCATGCTGTAATAAAGTAAGATTTGAGAAACATCCCTTGAAATAGCTACTTTCTGCGCAAATGCCACACCAAACATTGGATTACACATTATTAAATAAAACACTTTTTCACTTTGTTTGTATAACTTGTCATACAAACAAAGTGTTTTATTTAATAAACTCAAAATATATAACCAAGTGAAAGCCTTAACAATCAACAAATTGGATTACACAGTTTGTTGTTGCAAGTTTTTTGTACAACTACTCATTGCAATGGTTTGAGTCTTATTCCGTAAATTTTAAACATAAAACTACATTTTTTGATGGTTCAAATTCCGAACGCTAGATGGCGTAAAATCATAATTAATATTATTTTTATTTAATTCGCGAATAGACATGTTAGGGAATGCATTTTTTTGTAAGTTCTGTATGACATTAAAAAAAAAAACGATTTTAATTTAAGTCCGAACCTGTAAAAGTGGAAGATTTAATGAAACAAACAACTTTCCAGAATTACTCTCCATTTCGGTTGTTTTGAGAGAAGATCATACTTAATGAAGTCTGAAGGCGAATCCATTATAATATTGTTTGTTTGATAAGAAATTTAATCAAGGGGAATTAGTGCCCTCCCGATAAATAAAGCGTGGCGCGGCATATTTGCATGGAAAAGCGGAAAGCGCGGCGGGGGAGGAGGAAGGGACGTTTAATTAAATGGACACATCCCGATTTGAGTTTTACGTAATATTTATGTAAGCAATGAAACTAATGGAACGGGCGCCTCCCCATTCCGTATCGAAAGTAGTGGCGGCTGCGGTGGCGGGTAGTTATCTTGGCGGTGTCTGAAAAAGACTTATTCGCGGGTCGGCCATTAACAAAATTGTGTGTGCTTTTCCAAAGAATCAATTTGTAATGTGGATATAGTGCAGTTCCGTTTCTATTACCTTGATTAAATCTTAAGCGGATGATACCTGCTGTGAGGCGTGGTTTTTTTATGTCTGTGTGTGAAGTCGTATTCTAGGCGTCAACGTTTAATCTGATTAAAAATATCATTAACTTACGGACCTAAATATACTTAATTGAAATATATAATAATAATTTTAATCAAAAATATGACAAGCTACACTTAAAACAAGACTTTCTTACCTGGATATAAGTGAGAAATTAATTCAAAATTTCTTACCTGGTACTTTGTGAAATATACTGCACTAAAATTAAATTATTATAACTTATTTAGATTTAATCAAATATTTAAAAAAAATATCTCAATAAAGCACAGATTTAACTCGAACAATAAAAAAAATTCTCGCTGTTATTGTTGTTAAGACAACTTAAAATTTATTTTATTTATTCATCAAGGTATTACACACATTGTATTGTATTGTACTGTATTGAAATAAACTATTGTAGTGATGAATATAATTGTGTTAAATGATGTAGCCTTTCGTTAGTCAAGAAGAAATTTTAGTTTGGAGAATATACTTTATAATTTTTAAACTTAGTGGTGAGCAGATTTCTTTATGTGGTTAAACAATTATCCTCAATTAATTTTATTTCTGATTTCACAATGTATGTTTTTAAAAAACGGAAAAATGTGAATAAAATGTACAGCATTTTAAAATATTATGCGATAATATGGTTTGTTAAGATTTTCCCCATTCATGAAATTAATAATAAATTTATAATCCGGGACATAAAACTTGCAAGCATTTTTTCTAAGTAATATTGGATTGAGTTTGAAATTTTAATTAAATATCTCGCGATTACTTTTTGATTGCTTCATATTGTTCGGTGTTTAATTAAATTTCGCCCGAGATTTAATTCACCGCCACCCCGCACCCCGATATTAATAACGCGCACTTTTCCATTTTCCACCCTTACAGTCACACACACACACACATAGGAAGCGTATGTTACTTATCGAGATGAAAAAGCACGAGAATTATGTCTCAATATCAATTCGGAGGGATGAATGATTGTCCGGTCATTTTCAATATATGCGTATATAATGCATAAGCGGGGTGGTTTGCTGTATGGGAGTTCCAGTTCCCGCTCCCGGAGGGTTGGCGGGGAGAGAAGGGGAGAGAGAAGAAGAGAAGTAGCGGCGAGAGAGGAGAAGGCGAGGTCCATTACCTTAATGCAGTGTTCTCGTCCCCGCTCCGGGCTGATTAATATTGCATTTCTTGGCAGTGTTGGGGGGCACTCTCGCACCGGACTTCGTGATCCGACGTCCATCTCCTCACCCTAGGGACGGGGCACACTTAGAAAGATATAAGAGAAGTGGAACTTGGAACTCCTTCTCCAGTCAGAGGCCATCGCCGCCGAAACTTCCAGCGTTCCGACTAACCGACGTGACACTTCTTTCGCAACCGTTCCTGAAAAAGGATCCCCGGCACAGTCACTCGGACGCCTTAAATTTTAAAACCTATCTTGAAATTGCCTCCCTTAACCCCCCTTCCCTTTTTCTTCCCTCTCACGATATTCCAACAGTAAAACGATGTATAATTCAAAAGTTTCGAGTATCGCATTTTATAGCAAACATAACGATTCGGCTTAATGCGGCCATAACAGTATTGTTCCCGGGCAGCCGACGCTCTCCCCGGCAATTTTTCCAATTTAATTAAAGGAAAGAACAAGAAAAGTTGCCGACTTTTATAGATAGTTAATGCGCCGTAAAATCGTTAGACGTCGATTATATGCAGCGGACATTTTATAATCTACACGCGCTACACAAAGCACAGGACTGTATTTGGCATTTTTTCAACGCTAAAACTACAACCATTTCACCTTTATTATTTAAAAGAAACAAAACAAAAAACAAGCTAAGTTGGTGTAAATTTCTTGCATTCATTTAGAACGCTGCGACCGTTAAAACGCTATAAATTAAATTCTATTCATTATACATCGACTATTAATAATAATAATAATCTTTATTAACAAATATATACAGAAAGTATTAAAAATAAGTAATAAACATTAACAAACTCACATGTATAATTTATATCTGTTAATTGGCCATCGACCAGTGGTCTTTCAGCCTTCGACTATTAATTCTATCAAATTGACTATGTGTTGATGGTTTATATTTTTCCCCTAATGCTATTTTTGCGTCAAATTTAAAATACGAGAATTTATAGAAAACATTGTTGTAAAACAAGAAGCTGTCAAACTAAGTTAATAATTCAAATTCTTTATTCCATATCACAATCCAACCACCTCTCCTTTTACAGTCTATCTAAGTGGGAGGATTGGATGGTGTGGTTACCATCCAATCCTCCCACTCATGTAAGTACTTAGGAATATCCCTACATACAAAACATTCCTTTAAAATCCATTCCAAAAACATGGAAACCAAAATAAATCAGAGAGCAACTCATTTTAAAAGTTTGACATACAATCAACATGGCGGGCAGCAACTTTGAAGGAAATCGTGTCATGAACGACATAGATGAAGTAAATGGAGGATTGGTCGTAAAAATATGTACGAATTAGTACTATTGTCATAAGATATGGCAAATAAGTGATTAACGAATTAAGTGAATAAAATAAATGTTTTGATCCTTTCTTCACAGTTTATAACAGAACTGGATAGGAGCTTTGTTAATCGAATCATTTTGGAGGAATCGAACATTCGAATACTTTTATTCTCAAATTTTAGAGACACATTTGTATTAGATAATGTATACAAATTTGTCTCTCAAATTTGAGAATAAAAGTATTCGAATGTTCGATTCCTCCAAAATGATTCGATTAACAAAGCTACTATCCAGCTCTATTATAAAGAGTGAAGAAAGGATCAAATCGTTTATTTTATTATAAATATATATAAATTGTTGTATGAAATATGGCAAGTGTATGGAAAATTACCAAAGTATCTGTAGAACTGATGGAGTTTGTCTGACGAGGAAAATAAATTAATGACCAGATCAATGGAGAAAGTGAATGCAAAATATGAATAAGTAAAAGATATGACGTTAAAGCGTTGACTGTCTCTTGATACCCTCTTTGAAGATAAGAGAGGATGACTAAAGCGACAAGATTGGTCATTCTAACCACCGAATCAAGAGCGATTGCAACAGTTCGCTTCTTCACTCCACTTTTTTTTCATCCTACTTCTAAATTTCGCTATTCTCGGCATGATTAGTTTACTTTCTGCCATCGTACAAAGGTGACATCACCATCATAGTATCAGCTCTGGTAGGTGATTCTTCCTTATTGGTGTTTGAAAATTTTCTTCTCCAGGAATACGGTCATTTTTATTTATTTATTTAACGGATTCACCTTTTCACAACTTTTACAAAATATATATACAGGGTGGCGCAAGATTACGATGAAGTCCAATATCTCAGTTATAAAGAAATATACAAAAAAATGTTACTTATATTATTAGTAGCTACTGTCAAAATTCACATTTTAAAATTAGTTTCATATATACAAGGTGTCCAATAATCACGTAACGTATCAAACATATGTTTTTTTAAATGGAATGATATATTTTTTATGAAGATTTTCGATTCTACGTTTAAAAATAATCATTTTTTATATAAGATTTAATAGGTCAATTTTTCATAGTTTAAAAGTTATAAACAAATGAATGTTGAAATCGATAGTGTTTAGAGCCTAATATTTCAATAATGAAAAATGAAATAAACATTCTGTCAACGCCATACAAATGCAAAAATACTTAATAATAAAAGAAATACTCTTTTTTTTTTCTCAAAACAAATTTTTATATACAAGGTGAAGCAATACGCAAAATGATTTTTTTCTCTTTTTACTTAAATGGGACATCCTATATTTTTTATGCTATTTTAATAGAAAATTAATCACTCTTCATTTTTTATATAACATATTAAATAGCTACCATTTACCGTTTTTGAGATATTTAACCTCAAATACAAATTTGGTATAGAATTTTTAATCAAAGTAGGCCGTGCCAGAACAACTAATTTATTTAGTTGTGAAAGTTACGCGAACACAAATATAAAATAATTTAGTGAAACGAATAATCAAGTGTATTAATTAAAATACATCATAATTCATACATATTTTTTTTACCACGGGATAAATGAGAATTTAATAAAAAAAGTAAATAAATATTAAGCTGTAATTATTTTAATACACGATAATATTGAAAATACAACAATTTAAATAGGTATGTTCTTGGCTGTGCGCCAGGATCCAGGTACAACGAATCTTCTTATCTCAGGAATGCGTTCTCGGAGTGAGTCGTCGATCGTTTTTTTCTTCTTGATTTGCGATAATTGCGCTCTTGTATTTCGATTCAGTCGTCCGAAAACGCGCAGTGTTCACTATTCCGCTTTAATTTTTAACGTTAGAAATTATTAATAATTAAAAACGCGATTTATTTTTGTTTATGAACAAGTGGTAATTAGTGAGTGGTGGAGGTGAGTTGGTTTTCGATTCACCAGGAATGGGTTGGAAGTTATTTTTTCTATTAAGGTATGTTAATATTAATAATTTATTTTTAAACAGATTTTACGATTCCTATTATTATCATCAATTTATTCTCCAAAATTGCATTTATCAATAAATTACTTTCGCAATAAACAAATGCGATTTTCGCAAGACTAAAGTAGGTATACATTAGTTCTAAATTCATTAATGAAGATTTGCTAGTTTGTTTTGCGATTCCTATTCTTTTAAATCGTCAACATCGCAAAAATTATGTTTAACAATAAATTAATTTTGCAACAAAGAAAACATTTTTTTCGTAAATTTCTAATCATTTTCATCACTTAACCCGCGGTGAAATATTTTTGAATAATCTTTGAAATATTCCAAAAAACTAACACTTGTTTTTTTCTTACAAAATCTTATAATAAATGGAAGATGTGCCGTCCCTTGCTCGAATACGCTTCTATCCTATTCCATAATTACTTAAATGGGACACCCTATATTTTTTACGCTAGTTTAGTAGAAAATTGATCACTCTTCATTTTTTATATAAAACATTAAATAGCTACCATTTACCGTTTTTAAGATATTTAATCTCAAATACAAATTTGGTATAGAATTTTTAACCAAAGTAGGCCGCGCCAGAACAACTAATTTATTTAGTTGTGAAAGTTACGCTTAATATTATAATTAGTAAGTAAAGTACATTTTACGTTATATTTCGTAACACTGGTGCAGTTAAACATACTTCTTCAATAAATGATTAATTTAATTGTTAAAAACTAACAACAACTATATTTTTTGGTTATTATTCGAAAAATATTTAAAATATTCCTATATGCTTCTTAAATTGATTTATTTAAACAATTCATGTTGACTGAAAAACCGAAAATAGATACTAAGTGAAATAATAAAATATTTATATCATTATATTTTGTTAACATTTTTATGTATTTATTTCACACATTCACATTCAAACGCATTCAAACATTTTACAATTTTTTTCTTAAAAAATATGTCCCAATAACCATTATAACTCGCTAAATAATCGTTGAGCAACTATTTTCTTTATATTTTGCATGCGCCTTTAAATATCGATTGTCATTTGAATATCCTTTTAGGTTAGGGAGTAAGAATGTTATTAAATACCAGAAAACGATTATGAATTGCATTTGTTTTAATTATAGCCTACTTAAATTATAGATTATAAGCGAAACTTATAATTTTGTACTTTGAATTGAAATTGTTAAAAAATGGTAACAGGTAGGGGTATAGTTTATTATACAAAAATTAAAGAACAATCAATTTTCTATCGAAATAGTGTAAAAAATATAGGGTGTTCCATTTAAGTGAAAAAAGAAAAAAATCATTTTGCGTATTGTTTCACCCTGTACACAACATTTGCTTTATGGTAACAAACGATTATTCCTTATATTATTAAGCATTTTTTCAATTAAATTGCGTTAACAGAAAGTTTACATCGTTTTTCATTTTTGAAAAATAAGGCCCCAATCTTCCATTGATTTCAACCTTAAATTGTTTATAACTTTTAAAATATTAAAAACTGACCTAATAAACCTTACGTCAAAAATGATTAATTTTAAGCGTAGAATCTAAAATCGACATAAAAAATATAGCATTCCATTTAAAAAATCATATGTTTGATACGTCACGTGATTATTGGATACCCTGTATATATGAAACCAATTTTAAAATGTGAAGTTTTACAGTAGCTACAAATTATGTCACTAATATCTTTTTGTAAATTGCTAAATAACTGAGATATTGGACTTCATCGGAATCTTGCGTCACCCTGTATATACAAACTTTCAAAAAATAGAATTGATAAAATGATCTAATCTGGAAACACATTTGATAACATAAAATAAAATAAACGGCATGCAATCTTTATAAATTTAAATGAGTAATTATAAAATAAACGGTAAATTCATAGAGTTCCACTATAATTTTCAGAAAATAGGCACATAATAAAATTTTGAATTAATTGGCTGTTTACATGAACGTAGTGACATTCGAAATAAGTCAAAATCGGGATCAATATAAAGTATTTACATTTCTAACAATTACTTCAATGGGTGAAAAATATTCATAATTAGTTCGATGAAAATTGACTCGAAATAAAGGAGCGTTCCTAAGATTTGTACCACGCGGATATACATTGAAATTCACTAAGGTTACAAGGCCGGGGGTATCAACATAGCCATTCAAAAGTTTGTGGATGAAGCAAATTCCTGAAATTGTATGACGTCCCCGAATTGACTTCAAAGAATTTGCCTTGGAGTTCCCTTGCGTGAAATACTATTCATTCACAATAAGTAGTTGATGGTCAACTTATCCTTGTCTTAACTGATCTTCAAAAAACTTGATGTCATCGGCCTTTCCCATGTCGATTTCCTTTAGAGCCACGACAGCACCATCGAAGTCCTCCCAAATTGGGACACACCTGTGATCCTGATGTAGCAGCAAGTGCCTTTCGTTCTTATAAGGCAGTGTAGAGTGAAGGACAGTCAATCGACTGTCCTTCACTCTACACAACTGAACAAAATAATATAGTTCTTAGTATTGCGTTGTAATTCTCTTCAGCATCTCCAAACAACGCGCTGAGTTATTGTAGCACTCGAAGCTCCTCCTTCAAAGGAATAATATCAAATGATGCCTATACAGAATGTAGCATACAAAAATTTTATTTTAGTGCTCTAGAGAAGTTTTTGGTGCAGTTCTCGAGGGTTTACTTGTTTGCTGTGTCACAAAGTTTCACCCTGTCTCGCGGGTTAAGTTCCTGCACAACCATCATTTCCTAGAAATGTAATTTAAGGTCTATGTGTAAAATTCTTCTCGCCGTTCTTGGCGAGAGAAGGCCATATTTTGGTGCAAAATTTATTGAATAATGATAAATAGATGTTCTTTTTGCTCCGATTTTAACAGTTCCTACATTTTAAGGCCAGTTGGCTAGTTTCTTAGGTTTTTGAAAAACAGTAAACGTTCGTGTAGACCAAACACATTTGTGGATGCAGATTTCAGGATTTTTTTTTGATGACAACCCACCTCAAACTCAAAAACATTAGTATTAATGTTAAATGTGGCATAAAAAACAATCAGCGATTACTTACCATTGTTTGTAAATGAAAATATCCAAAAATTAGAATAGATGCCACATGTACTGAATGACAGGCATATGTAGAAAATCGAAAGCAGATATTTCTGTAATGCTGAATTAATTGTACGGAAAGAAGTCATTTTTACATTTGATAGTGACTGATGATGAAAATATGCTTTTCTTCGAAAGTCAAAAACATAAACAATCGTTTGGCCAACCAGACACATTAACTCAACGGTCTAATCACTTCGGAAAAAAAAACAATTTTTGTGTCAGGAAAGAATAGGGTGTATTATGAACTTCTGAAAACTAGTGAAATAGTGAATACTGATCTCCACAAACAACAAATAATGCATTTTTATCATGCGTTCAGAATATGATCGAAGGCAAAATAAAATTACTTTGTTGGATAACAATCCAACGTCACACACAGCAAAACGGGGCCTAGCGGTTAAGGCCTTGGTCTTGATTGTTACCCTTAAAAAAAACACAGCAAAACCATTGAATGAAAAAAAACTTTAAAATCGTTTGGATTGGATATATTATTACTCTTTCCGTACTCTCTTAAACTATCCCCGCCTGATTGTCACATTTTTGTATAACTTTGGAATTTTTGAAGAAGTCAGAAAATTGCATCATAAATGGTTTCGCTCAAATGTCAAACATTTTTACTTTCCCCAAACCTCTATCCAAGAGAAAGTATTGTTATCGCAAAAAAATGGAATCGCTAATTTCAACAGATATTTATAATATATTTATATTTATTTACGGTATCTCCTTTTTACAAAACATATGCAACAAAAATCAATATAACAACTAAATATATAAATGTATGTAAATGATAATCAATCTGGATAATTAATTAAAATTAAAACACTTGGTTTGTTTCACTAGATTATATTCATCTTTAGGGAAGATGACCAATGGTCGAAACTAGTTGGAGAAAATATAATCTAGTGAAACAAACCAAGTGTTTTAATTTTAATTAATTATCCAGATTGATTTAAAAATGTTTCACCACGGGTTAAGTGAGAAATTAATTAAACATAAATGATAATCAAACTGAAACCCGTTTTAAAGTCCCATGAGTCCATTCCATAAATTTTTGAGTTGTTTCCACGATGGAGCAAAAACGGCTAAATGAATTGAACTCAAACGTTATATCCAATAATTACAAACATCAATATCATGATTATTAAAAAGTTACGTCAGTACGAATTCCAGAAAAAAGAAACGTTTGGATATTTTTTAAAACCCTTGTAAGATTAAGAATTATAAAATTATTTCAAAATATTTGGCTTTGACTAGAATAAAAAAGGTGAAATGGCTACAACTATAAAGGTCAATCAATTATTTATGTTCATAATTATTCATTTATTGTCCATTCAAAATATTTATTTTATCATATATAGAATACGAATTATGTTTTAGGCAAAAGAAGGCGTTTGTGATAATTTTCAAACATATTTTAATTAAATAAAATGAAACAAAGATGATTCACACGTTTGCAGTTATTTAAATTACAATGAAATTAAACAAGGAAAATTTCTGGCAATGATCAATAAAATTCGATCAAACCCTTTTTCCAACTGCAAAAAATACTTACACTGTAAGTTGAAGACGGTACGTAAAAATTAATTAAAAATTGTTTAACAACTAAGGGCTTACGGGGCATAGCTGTACTGATGAGGGATGAAATCCCGAAACACGTGTCTACAGATAGCCTTGTAACTATTATTTGTTGTTTCCTTTCATTAAATAATTTCGACTCAAACCGTTGCAATTTCTCAGTAGTGCAGCGATGCAACAACAAATATTTATTGTGTAATCCAATGTCCGGCGGGGTAAATGCTCGGGAAGTAGTTGTTTCAATAGATGTTTGTAAAACTTACAGTGTAAGTATTTTTTGCAGTTGGAAAAAGGGTTTGATCGAATTTTATTGATCATTACCAGAAATTTTCCTTGTTTAATTTCATTGTAATATTTTAATTAATCTTCTTTATGTTGGCTGTTGGTTTGAGACTTTAATTATTTAAATCAAAACATAAATTTTTATTTAAATAATCATATTTTAATTATTTTCTAGTTTTATACAGGAGATAAACAAAGTTTATGTTCTGCATGATCTTCGTATAAGCATAATTTATTCATTTCAAGGTTGCAATGTTGAGAATTTTCTCAATCATTTTAATTTAACAGCTTGTGGAAGTAAATGGATAAATATGTTTACACAATCAAAAATAACAAGAGTTATTTTGAAAAAATTAGCGTGAATTGTGTACATTGTTAAATGCACTTAAATGTTTTACGTAACCGAGTAATTGAATTAACAAAGAAAATTGTATATGAAAGAGGTTCCGTGATCCGTCCTTTTGCGGCGCGCACAAATTCTTTGTAGTGCATTTAGCTCGCGCTGCAGTATTAATTAAAACTATAATAGAAGCATTGTATCGAATTAGAAGGGGGATGAAGGACGCCGGTGGGAGGGGAAAGGGAGGTTGCATTCGAGTCGCAGTTAATGGAGGTGCTGTATTAATACATTAACACATAGTGCTTTAGCTATAACCACCGCGCGCGGATTATGAAACGAATGCGAGAGCAAGAAAGCAGCAGCAGCAGCAGCTACTTTAGATTATAAAGTTCTAAATTTGTAATCAATCTTGAATAAAGCGTTACACTAAACTCGCATTATGGCCGGGAATATTAAAGCTCGCCCGTATTAATGTAAAATAATAGCGCGGCTCGGCTGTTCACTTAAGAACCTCTCCCTTCCCGTCCTCCTCTTCTCTTTCGGTCCCGAAAAGTAATGTAACTCGCGCGAAAGTGGATGGGCTGAAAAAGAGCGCGTAATATAACACAGTTTTTCACTTTTAATTAATCTAATGCCACTTTATTCGAGCGGTCCAAACAATGTCATATAGTGAATCTTAATTTCGCGAGTCGCGCCAGGATTTATGGCGGTTAATTAAATTTTAATTTCACTTTGTTAGCCGGGGCGCTCTTTCTACGGCGCGGCCCGCCATTACGGAAAATGGTTTATTATTACTATCACGCCGGACGGTCTCTTATATTACTCCTACACATATACATCTATATATATATATTTACTACAATATATAACACCACCCTTGCCCTGCATAGTGCACATGCCACATTGGAATCTACTTAATGATATAAGATGCTAGTATAATTTAATTTGCACGAACTAATAATAAATTATTCCAACGTTTCCTCCGTTAGTGGTAAATTAATTATCATGAAGCTGAAATTAATATCGCTAAACTAAATACCTTATGGAGGCACGGATACAAACTTGAATAATTGATTTTCTTCAATATAACAGATCAATCAAAACACACACACAAAAAAAAACACTATTTTATTTTTCTATTTTTACTGCAAAACAAATTCATCTTGAAATAATTGATTCTTCCATGTTACAGAACAAACAAAACTAATAAAAACTCCTTTTTTGTTTTTCAATTACAGTTTTTTACTTAGAACACCAAAATCGTATTTTAAGATTGAGGCTGTTACTTTGTTTTTTTTTACTTATTTTAATAAAATTCAACCTTCAGCCAATAAAACACAGATTAGATTGAATAACTTTAAATTCTCGACTAGTTTCGGGTTATTAGCCCATTTTCAAGAGAATTTAAAATTTGTTTTATTAAAATTTAAAGTTATTCAATCTAATCTGTGCTTTATTGGTTGATTTTTAATAATTTATTCATATTTATTTCATACAATATGAACTACCAATGTCTAAATATTAAAACCATTAATTATATTCAACCTTCAGGTTATGTTTGGATAATCAAACATAACTGGAGTGGATCCAGTGTTAAAGGATAACACCGGATTATTTCTTCTGTTCACTTTGGATGGAATGAAACCTGTGATTTCCTTGAAGCTTGGTCCATTCCTTCATCGAAAGGCGATTTCTTCTTGTGATGTTGGGACAATGAAGATGTTGACTCCCATATCTTCTCTTTACAGAACCAGCAGCCGTAATCGGTACATACATCCACTGGGTTGGCAAACTTTGCCAAATACGCGATCGATTCCCTTCTTGAAGGACCCATCACGACTGCTCGTTTGGAGCCGCCCTCCGAAGCCCGAAGTTACGCACAAACCAGCTCAGCATCCTTTGCTGAGCGCACGATTTGTGTTTCCTTCGAGCTTCCAATGACGACTACTATGAGGCTGTTACTTGATGAAAATCCATTATAATAACTTTGCTGATCTCGCGATCGATGCCTTCTTGACAGATCTACGACGATTCCACTTTGAAGAGCCGCCCTTCGAAGCTGGAAGTTACTACAGCCGGGTCAGTGTCCTTCGCTGAGGGCACGATTGGTGTTCCCCTGAAGAGCTTCCAATGGTAACTTTTTATCCTCCTAATTTAAAAAAAATGCTTTTCTTAGCATGATTAATTTAGATCTCCTGCGTAAGAGGAAGGAGGATAAAAAATCACCATTGGAAACTCGTCAAGGGAACATCAGTCGTGCGCTCAGCGAAGGTGTATTTCCCTGTAACGAAATGATTTTCATGTTGGTCATATTTTCTGGGTAAATTATCCTCTAGAGTTTTCTTCTTTTATAGTGATTTCAGTCAGTCGAAGCTACGTTGATTCTTCCCATAACTTTCCTTTCAGGACTAAGCAGCCGTTGCTGGTGCCCCGAAGATAGACATCCGCCGGGTCAGCCTTTGCTGATCGCACGACCTCTGCCAAGGATCGAGCTGCTGTTTTGAAGTCCGCCTCTCATTCCCCTCATCCTAACACCATTCCGGGTCAACGTCCTTCGTTGATCGCGACGGTTGGTGTCTCCCTGTCGAAGTTCGGTGAGGAGGGTTAAAGAAACGCCAGGGCTCTTCAAGCCTGGTAGCGAGAGGACAGATGGTCATAGCCTAAGGGCTAAATCTATCGAAGCAGTGTGAAAAACAAAACTAATATTGAAAAGAAGAGCTTATCTCTCTCCAGCGAGAGGACAGATGATCATAGCGTGAAGGCTGAATCCATCAAAACAGGGTGGGAAAAAAAAACTAATATCGACAGCACAGATAGTCATAGTCTCGATTGGAGATTATCTCCAATGAGCCATCGAGACTATGACCATCTGTGCTCTCGATATTAGTTTTTTTTTTTCACCCTGTTTCGATAGATTCAGCCTTCACGCTATGACCATCTGTCCTCTCACTACCAGGTTTGAAGTCCTCTAGCGTATCGTTTACCCTCCTTAAAGAGAAGAGTGGATAAATTGTGGAATGGATGCATTCAGTATCGTTTTCCTATTTCTGTCGCACAGGGTGCTGCTTTCTTTAATGATGATATTCAAGGTCTGTATACGCTTCCTTGTCACTTGCTGGTTAAAGTATAGTTTCCTATCAATTGTAAATCCGAGATAGGTAATTGTTTTGTTGAGGTTGATCTTATTACAGCGGTTTAACCAGATGATATTCTTCTCCGGCCTTTTGTTCCCCAAGAGCAGCGATTTTGATTTTTTCTTATTAATATTAATTATCCATTAGTTTGATTTTCTTAACTGCCAAAGCAGTTCTACTAATCGCGCTTAGGTTAGTGACAATAATCGCGGTGTCGTCAGCAAACTGGTAAATCCAGTCATATTTTGTTTCAATAAAGTTCGGGAGATACGCCACGAAGATATTATACAGTATAAGAGAAACCGTAGAACTCTGAGAGAGGCCTTCTTCTGCAGCTCTAATCCTGGAGGTGATCCTATTTAGTTTTATTTTAAATTGTCTGTTTTCTATCCAGCTGTCTATAGTTCTTACTAGCCAGAAGGGGAAGTTGTTTACTAGCCTCTTGCATAGGATCCTAACGTAGGCTTTCTCTGCGTCAAGTAGATGATCACTTCTGTCCTAGGCTTTTCTTTTAGTCTTCTGGTCGGCTCTACAATCTGTAGGGTAGAACCCAAACTGATTGAAACCACGTATTCCTACGTTACAGTCATTTCCACATCTTAGAACTATTTCCGCTACTTTCGTTACAGCCTTTCGATCAGTGATCAGTTCGATCAAGTTTCACGCAAAATTTCCGCCATCGCCATCGCTATGATCCCCAAGCAAGAAAAGGTCTCGAGCGTGGTTAGTAACAGACGTCCCACCTGACGACCTTTTCTTGCTTGGGGATCATAGCGATGGCGTATGGAAATTTTGCGTGAAACCTAATTACATTTATTAAACTGGTCAGTTTTTTAATCCCCGTTCCTCTCATCAGCTGGAGAGCTTGGCTTAGAATTCCATCCAACCCAGGGTCTTTCTTAGATGACAGACGGCTGATGGTTTTCTTAGAGCGAAGATGGTATTTTCATTACTTAAATCAGTCATCATATTATTGACGACATTTCTTCTCGCGGAGGAACTATGCTCTCTCTTCCAGGACTGGCTTAAACTTAGACTTCCTAAGTTTATACAGTGTCTAACTGACAGCGCCAACCGTAAGTGGGTTACTCCTGGCTCTACTACGAAATTAGGCTTCCATTTTAGTACCCATCGTCTCGGCCTTTTCTTGATCATCGAATAAAGTTTTTCCTCCTGATTTTATGGGGGCGTTAGGGTTATTGCATCACTTTAGCAGCTTCCAGAATTTCTTCTTTTCCACGTTTGCGTCTCTGATTTTTATTTCCCATTTAACTTCTTTCTTCGCATGGAGAATTTCTTTCTTTCATCTTTGTTTGCACGTCTCTCAGCTTCATCTTTATACTTCGCCCACTTCTTTTGAAGCGGTTTTCCTCGTGTAGCAGATTCTTCTGCTCAGCATTTATCCGCAGCTTGTTTTTTAAGGAACGAGACGTACTCGTATTGGCCCAGAATTGTTTGTAGCGTCTGTCATCGATTTCCTCCCGTTCGATGTGATTCTTACCAGAAAGAATGGCAACACATCACCTTTCAAATACGACCCAGTTGATTCTTATAGGTCTAGCTTCTCTCATTTCCTTCCCCCATTCCGCCAAGACCAGGAAGTGGTCTGTACTTAGAGCGAAGACGGTATTTTCATTACTTAAATCAGTCATATTATTATTGATGACATTTCTTCTCGCGGAGGAACTGGTGGGAATGAAAGTTGCTTCCTCCGGGTCCCCAATCTTAATATGCTCCTTCATTATTTCAAACGATATTAGTAGTATCACAATATACATATAAATGTGTTGAAAATCTATATAATAGAAATTCTAGAAATCATGTTTACCGTTACGTCATCTATGCTTCATTCCATTTTGCACGCAGTGAACAGCAGCTATTCACTGCGTGCAAAAAAGTGGAATCCTGAAATGGAATGAAGCATAGATGACGTAACTGTAAACATAGATTTCTAGAAGTGTATAGTTTCTGCTTTATCTGTTTTATAATAATAGATACGCACATCTTTATTCAAACTATACAAACAATACAAAATAATATAACATAAATAATTACTATACATGTAGGTGTTAGTCTGTCTGGGCCATCGACAAGAGGTCGTGTTTTAAAATATTTTGCACTTAAAAAATATATTTTCTTGTGTGTGATATTTTAGTTTTATGAACAGCTGACGCTAAATAATAAAAATAATAAACATTTTCCCTGAAAAGTAATTAAAGTGAAATAATGATTATTTCACGTGTATAAATGCAGCGCATGCATATTAAACGAGTGGAAAGCATCTCAATCTTCATTAATAATTTCGTATAATACGCAGTTTTGCCTGCATTACAACTTCTAATGGATTATTTTTAATTGTCCTCCAGTCACGCTACTATAATAATTTCACACACTCACACATGTCCACACACATACACACACACACGTGCATTTTTAAGTGAAATAAGTGCGCATGGGAATTAATACGCGATAGTGCGATTTCATATTATTCGGTAGGGGCATTTTATGCGCTCGCCGCTGTTTTCTTACTCTAATTGCCGGCGTTACAATGCGCGCATGTGTGTTATTAAGTCATTAAAAATGCATTAGGTTTATCTAAGTGCAATGCACATACGCCCGCGGATTCGGGGAGCCCTTTTCCGATCTTCGCCTCGCTCTAAATTGTCTAGCTGTATGGTTCTTGTGCACTCTCCGACCGCCATTAGCCGTTTAACGTATTGCGAATTTACGTTTCGTCCCGTTAACTGCAGCTAGGATTTATTCTAGTACATAATTGTATGCATTTTATAATAGTGAAAACAAAATTGCTTCGATTAAAATGTAAATTTAATGGATTAATTATATTTCATTAATCTATATATTATATTAAAAATGAAACACTTTGTATTTCTTTCTTCACTTGTTTATTTATACGCTATATGTACATTTCGGGAACTATGTGTCCATTTTTAATAGCTAACAAAGTATACTTTTATTTTTTAATAGTTCGAATCTCTTCACGTAACTCACAACATCACATCGGTATATATTATATCATTAATCTAATAGTGGGAGCTTAATTCTTGATTCCATCTAGGATTCGTAAATATTATTTTCAATGTTATGATTTGTTTTTAAATGAAATTGTTTATAACACATTAACCATTGTTGACGATACATTTTTGATATCAATAATAACACACTACTTTTTTTTCCTTGTTAAGGTTGCGGTTTAGTAGAAATAGATAGCTATGTAGTCAAATGGAAATAATCGTTTAAAAAAAGAGCCATTCTTTTGGATTTAATAATATGAATATGTATTTACATTTTTTATCTAACAAGTATAAAGTATCAGTCTAAATAAAAAATAAATCAATTACAATCAATAAATTTACTAGTTTAAGTTAGAAAAGAAAATTGTAAGATATAATGTAATTAATAGGTCATTTCTGCTAAGTTATTTGAATGCAGAATTTAATGAAATCCTTTAAATTTTCATTGCACAAGTTTTTATTAGCGAAAATATAATTTGAAATTTGCTATAAATTTGATTAATTTTCATTGTTTTTCATAATTGTTTTTCACTCAAACTAAATATTAAAATAATTTTTAATTCATCTGATAAAATTCCTGCTTATTTTAAAATTACTTTGATGTATAATACAATATTATTCATTAATCACAATAGCAATTCAACTCGAATTAGTGATTGTCAATATTTATATAGCTGTCTCTTTCTGCTAAACCGCACCCTTAAGAAAAAACACACGTGTTATTATTGATTTTAACATTTCACGTAAACTCAAAACTCATACATTATATTTTTGGCATTTTATATTTGTTTGTAATTGGCTGTTTAAACATATTATGAAAGGAAATCGAAAATTAATAGTAGACTTTATGAGTTATATTTTTTTTTAAATTTTGTCATCTTAAATTTAAATCACTTTCTCACTTAACCTTTAGTGAAACATTTTTTTTAATAATCTTTGAAAGCTATTTTATAGAAAAAAAATAATATTTTTAATATTATAATATAATATTTATTTACGGAAATATTATTTTTAATCCTGGAATTATGATAATTCATATTGGACAATGAAGTTTTATTATTATTGTATAGTTAGTAAACATCATCCTTAAGAGAAATAAAGGCCTGAAAATAATTGATTTTTTATTTGTTTTAAACGTCATGCTTTTAATTCTATTTTAACTACTCAAAATCCAACTTTTTTAATTATTACAACAAAGGTGGAATAAACTTTTGCATTTACTTAAAGTTGTATAGTTAGTAAACAACATCCTTAAGAGAAGTAAAGGCCTGAAAATAATTGATTTTTTAATTGTTTTAAATGTCATGCATTTAATTCTATTTTAACTACTCAAAACCCAACTTTTTTTAATAATTAGAACAAAGGTGGATTACACTTTTGCATTTATTTAAATTACAATGAATTGGAAAATGTATTTAACAAGTTTTGGGTTAAGAAATACGAAATGTTCTATATTATTATTCGAATGCATGAAATCTACATCTGATTCTAATGAAAATAATAACCGAAGCAAATAAGTGTGCATTAATTCACTATATATCCTTAGTCAGAAGAAATGTTGATTTAATCATTCAAAATTCGTATTAAATTATTTTTTTTTTCATTATATAATTGAGTTTACTTTTTATTCTTTATTTTTAATTTATTAGATGTATACTACTACTACAATATCTTTATTCAAAGTTATTTGTTTTACATATATTTACAATATATTATGGTATATTTGTTTCTTTCTTGCTAGCTTGAATTAGATGTATATTTCTAGTAGTATGCACTAATTGTCAAGAACTAATTTTGTGAATTATATAATAAAAGTGAAGTAAGGAATAAAACGTTTTTCATTGTGAATTCGCAATTGATTTTGATTTAATTTTTATTTGATTGATAATATGTGTGTTTAAAATATTTTATACGATTTTTATTTTTAATTATTTTAAAACTCATGATTCTTTCATTTTGTATCAACACAATCATTAACCACGAAATGCTTTTATTCCGCATCCAAAAACCACAATAGCGAATTTATCGCTGCTTTTAGTTACACTATATTGATATTTATTCCGGCAATAATTTATAGCGTCCTCTCTCCTTTTTTTCCCTGCAGCTCCGCGTTTCGGGCAAGTAAACGCATTAAAGTAATTGTTATTAGAAGCCTTCCCGTTCCCGGGCGGGCAGAAATACGGCCCCCGCTAGGTGTTGCTGCATCAGGCAATTGGTGGCCGGGACCGCTCCCCCCATACATTATTCAATTGTGCATTACACATGTGCAACCCCACGGTTGGTTGTTTATCGCGCTTCCTCATTATATTACGGCCCGGTCCCGTGACTATTCGCGCCCTTTGTCACCTGCACTCTCTTGATTACCTCACAAAAGCGACACGGCCTTTAAATCAACCCCCTTTCTGGGGTATTTCCCTGAAACATGCACCGCGCTTTTAAAATTCACCGGCCGCGTCCGCTCGCGTTTCTCAGCCTCATTCCGGAAATATTTACATCGACGTGTATGAAGTATGTATTTTTTATACGTTCCGCGAGGAGGGTGGGGGAGGGAGGTAAAAGGAACGGTGTGAAGTTATTTTAATGCCGAGGTGATATACGGGGAATGTGATGGGGGTATATATGGTGGAAGCGCCGGGATTATCAAACTTGTTAATGCACTTTATTGCTATAGTATACTTTATGATTTGATAATGCTATATTAGATGATTTAATTTATTAATAAAAATTTTGATGGGTAGAAATATCTCTAGTCGATACCACTCATATCACTCTTATTATTTTTTAATACAATTTTAATAAATGAAACACTTTTTTACTTTGTTTGTATAACTCGGATTGATTTTATTGTTATACAAACAAAGTAAAAAAGTGTTTCATTTATTAAAATTGAATTATAATGTATAACAAAGTAGAAGCCTCAACAATTAACAAGTTATTTTTTAATAATTTTATTGATTGAGTTACGTGAAGATCAAATTAAATTGATAAATAAAGCACTAATAAACTTTCTTCACACTTTATTTGTTTTACCAAATGTACATTTCGGACAAAAAGTGACAATTATCAAGTGTTAAATCCATTGATAATGGTTACTTTGTGTCCGAAATGTACATTTGGTAAAACAAATAAAGTGTGAAGAAAGGTTAGTAGTGCTTTATTTATCAATTTATTCTTATTATGTGTAATTTATTTTATTATAGAATTTAGATTTCCGGTTACTTTGACCCATTTGATTTTTTGAATTTGTGTGCTTGTGGAAACGGAATAAGCACGACCGTTTTGAATATAATTATAATTAACCTAAGATGATTTTATTAAATAAAACACTTTTCCTTAGTTTGATAATGATGCTCTATTCTTCGAAAGTATAGTCACTAAAATTAAATAACAAGCTTTACAAACAAAGTGAAAAAGTGTTTTATATAATAAACTTAAAATGTATAACCAAGTGAAAGCCATAACAATCAACAAATTAAGATGATTTTGTCGAGAGAGACGATATTGATTGTTGCATCATGCAACAATTAGTATTTGATGAGCTAGATCAAACATCTCAAGAATCGAACAAGTCTATTCAAACGCTGATCTGGTCATAATTTGAGATTGAACAAATATTGATATTTTGTCAAATGATAATTACTTATTGAAATATAAACTATTGATTATCAGTAGTCATAGATTTTGTAATAGATATATATTTAAGTGATATAGCTGTTATAAAAGCCAACATCGATTATGTTCCACAACAAAATAAAAAAAAAACGTCAATACCCAATTCGATCATATCACCAATCGCATCGGCGTCGTAAAAGTATAAAATTATCCAATTTGGAAAAACGCCGGGCCTCGCTCAGACCAATTGGGATCGCCCGTAAATAACGCGATACGAGGTTTTAAGTGTAATTACACAGTTAAACTCGGCTATTAAAAATTGATGAAAAACGCCGAGCGATAAATCCCCGCGCGCACCCCCCCATTATGTGCCCATTGTGCAATCCCCCCGACATATGTTTCCGAAGACTCATTTCTTTTTATCGACTGCCGTACATCGCTCGCACCCCCTTTTTTCCCCGCATTTTCTTCGTTTGTTTTCGCGTAATGGATCTTCTGGGTTTACATTGAAATACATTTGCGTAAATAAATTATAATTAGGACCGCCGGTCTGTTTCTGCTCTCCTCCTTCCCTCTCACTCTTAGGCTTATTACAATATTGAACCACGTACCGCACATAACCGTTTAAATTGTTTATTTCCGTACGGTCCTCTCCTCCTCCTCCCACTCAGACCGTTCCCGTTTATTGCCCGCAACCGACATCAAACTCCCTCATCCTGTTTTAAATGTTTCATTATGGCATACACATAAATACATCTGAATGTACTTAATTTTATAAATAAGATCGCTCACCCCGGTGGTTTTCGCTTAAATTTGATAAATTTTTATACGGAAATTTTTATAGCTGACTTAATAAATATTCACGATTACTTTCGACCAAATAGCATAAATATCCTTAATCTAATATTCTTAATACATATTTGTAAGTAATATGAAGTTGAACTACTTGAAAAATTAGATACATCGTCTATGTAAATAACCTTACAAAAAATATCATACAAATGGAAGTGGGTGGCAGATAATACTAATATATTAATTTATCACAAAATTAAGGTTAATCCTGTTAATAAATAATAATAATAATTTTAATAATAATAATTTTTATTTTCCAACGGAAGAATCCAACAAGGGAAAATATACAATCAACATCATAATATAAGAAGAGTACAAGCAAAGTTAGTTAAATTTAAACAGAAAAAAAAGAGAACAAAGTATAAATTAAGTCTTTAATGTTGCAAACGAATGGATGGAAAATTAACAAACTATTCATTAACGGAACAAAATCAAATATATTGTATCGAAAGTGAAAGAAGAAACTGAAAAGATCACTTTGAAATGTTCCAATGATGATACTAATATATTAATTTATGACAAAATTAAGGTTAATCTTGTTAATAAAACAAATTAAGTCTTTAATGTTGCAAACGAATGGATAGAAAATTAACAAACTATTCATTAACGGAACAAAATCAAATATATTGTATCGAAAGTGAAAGAAGAAACTGGAAAGATCACTTTGAAATGTTCCAATGATGATACTAATATATTTATTTATCACAAAATTAAGGTTAATCTTGTTGATAAAACAAATTAAGTCTTTAATGTTGCAAACGAATGGATAGAAAATTAACAAACTATTCATTAACGGAACAAAATCAAACATATTGTAACGACAGTGAAAGAAGAAACTGGAAAGATCACTTTGAAATGCTCCAAAAAGCGCGCGATTGTAAACGCGGCGCCATCGAAAGTGCCGGAAAGTTCGAGAAACTAGCACGCTATATAAACGCGCATTAGTGGCGCTGCAGGCAGTCAATCTATGACGAACGTCCGAGTGTTCAACATCTCGTTAAAAATAAATAGTGACAGTATGATGTAATTAAATGTGTTAAGTATACTCTAATTAAATAAATAAAGACATTGTTTCACTTATTTCTGTGTCTTAACATCTCGTTAAAAATAAATAGTGACAGCATGATGTAAATAAATGTGTTAAGTATACTCTAATTAAATAAATAAAGACATTGTTTCACTTATTTCTGGGTCTGATTAAACCCGATTTCTAACAATATTACTCTTCAAAAAAAAAAAATGCTAAATTCGTAATGGATACAATCGAACTAAACAATCATACATACAATCTTCTTTATTTTGTGGAGACTTTAATTATTTAAATTAAAATACTTTCCTTTCTTTTGTAGGAGAAAGGACAAGTATTTTTATTTAAATACATACAATATTGAAAATAATGTAAATTTCCTAGGAATGTCACTAAATGATAGAATAAACTGGAAACTAAGAAAATTTTATCAAAACTCAATTCAGCTTGTTATGCCTTATAAACACTCAGATACATACTGGATATTCCAACTTTACTTCTGGTCATGATAACACATTTATTTACATCACGCTTCATCATAGACGGATTGACTGCAGCGCCACTAGCGCGCGTTTATATAGCGTGCTTGTTTCTCGAAATTTCCGGAACTTTCGATGACGGATAGCTTTCTCAGGTATGGAATAATAATTCACCATGGATCATCTCCCTGTGCCAGGCATATTTTCAAAAATCAAAAAAGAGCCTTGAGAATACGTTTTAACCTAAAATTTAATGCTAGCTGTAAAGATTATTTTAAAAAGGCTAACATTCTATGATATTTATGCATATGAACTATTGTTATTCAATATTAAAAATAAATATCTTTAACTATTTTCTCATTAATCACTTGGTTAAACATAATTAAATATATATTAGTGATGGGCAAAGTCGATCTTTTATTATTGCTAAATTAAGTATATTATAATTTTAAGAATATTACTTATTATAAAAATATCAAAAATAACTTCTCATTTATTAATAAACATATATTTGAAGTTACTTTTTCATTTTAAATACTTAAAATGACACATTTAGTAATGCTCGATTACTAATATTATTCGATTTTGCCCAACACTAATATATATGTAAGATTATTATTTAAATTAATATTCTTACATATATATTTAAAAATAAATATAATAAATGTGAGAATCAACACTAATACTATTCAAGAAATTCAGATTAATACCAATATCCGTTACACAGACTGTCTCCCTTTGAAACATCTCCATTATACGCCGCAATGAATATTTTCAACAAAATACACGTAAGCCTGAAAATAAAAACGAGATTTCTTTCAAGAAAAATCTTAGATACTACTACTACTAAACATCTTGATTCATGTAACATTTATACATAGTTTAGATAATTATTTACAATGCATTTGTAGATTTATATTCACATGAAATGGCTAACGACCGAAAGTCTTTCCGCCTGTCTATGTCTAGTTGTTACGATAGCAATCGTGAAAAATAAATAAACAATTTATTTTTCACGATTGCTATCGTCATTGTCATTATTTGATGAAATGAAATGATAAATTGTCGATAAGGGTTTTTTATATTTTGAAAGGATATTTGGATTTATTATTATTAATATTACTCTGAAAAAAAAGCGAGATTTCTTTCAAGAGAAATCTTAGATATTTATTAATAAAAAGGAATATTACTCATAAGCCTGAAAAAAAACGAGATTTCTTTCAAGAGAAATCTTAGATATTTATTAATAAAAAGGAATATTACTAATAAGCCTGAAAAAAAAGAGATTTCTTTCAAGAGAAATCTTAGATATTTATTAATAAAAAAAGGAATATTACTCGCTGTCAGAATGTTTAAACATAAACTGAATAATTGTTATTTTCTATTTTTTTTTTTTTCGACGCCTTCAATAAGCAATCAATTAATTAAATTAATTGTAAATTTGTATTTCTCATTTCTAAATTTAATAAAGCTTATTATTTTTTATTAATTAATAATTTTAAGCAAAAAATTTAGAAATCAAAATCTTTGGGTTTTGTTATTGTAGCATAATATATATTACAAAATTTTATTGTATTTATTTTAAACAATTTCTTTAAGAAGTGGACTTATGAGCTATACAACCAAATGTACACAACTGTGTATAATCTGTCGTCTATATTAAATTTTTCACAATAAAGGACTATTCTGAATCCTCCGAGAAAGAGAACGGAACGAAAAAGGAAAAGATAAATGATAGGTTTTGCAAGTATCTAATCATAATCGCTCGGAAAGGGCTTTACAATCTTTCTATATTTGATCTGTTTCCGTTCCCAGTAGATTGTGAATCGGCCTTAATAATGAAATAACTAAACAAACCTTGAAATATATATCCCAACTTATATTTTTTTTATATATATATATAATCTATACGATCTTAATTGTTATGTACTTATGGATAAATCTAACATTACGATTTAAACGAAAAGTACACAGTTATTGTTTATTTAATAATAATTATTTTAAAACAATTTCATGAAGAAGCGAGCTTTTAATACAGGCAACTCATTACACTTGAGTGTGTATACTAAGTTATCTATATCGAAACTTGCAATCACAGAAAAATATTGGGTATTCTTTCAATAATGTTTTGCAAACCAACAAAAAATATGTGAAATACAAAAAACAAGTACGTATTTAGTTTATTCCTAATCATAATTTTAATTGTGTTTGAAATATGAATCAAATTAACAAAATTATTAGAATATAACAAATATATTAAATCCTGTCTTATTTGTTATAATTAAAATTAAAAAAATATAATTGTTATTTTTTTAAATTCGTGCATACATTTAGTTAATTAATCAATATTCTGAAATGAAGTTACATTATAAATACATAAGACAATTTTTCAGATAAGATTGAATGATAACCAACTGCTATGTCGCGACCCATAGTTTGGGAAATACTGCTTTAATGTAATATTAACTTGTTTCTCATTGATCACTCAATAAATCATATTTTCAGTGACTATAGTTTCGAAATTACAAATGTTATTATCAAACTGTAAAGTTGAAACTATAATCACTGATAATAAATTCACAGTTTTTTTTTGTTCAATGATTTCAATGTCTTACCAAACGATCGTAAGAGAATATTGTTAATACATTTGTTATGTAATAACTATATTATCTATTCTCCCACATCACCGAAGTTTTTAAGAAAAAAAAAAATATGGATAAAATACAAAATATAGTTAATACATTTTTTATGTGTTAAGTATAAAATCTATTTTTTAATGTAGGTGATGTAAATGAAGATGAAAGGCCGTAAGGGGATATAAAATACAAAAGAATAATCATTTAATCTCGAGTAGATTATTTATTTTTTGTAAATGAAAATTGTGACCTAATAAAAATTAAAATGTTTTATTTGTATTTATGGAAACTTCCTACTTGTTTAAATATGTAATTTTGTGAAAGATTTCTGGGTGATTAATCTGATATAGAATACGGCTTTAACACCCAAAAATCTACAAGATTTAGGTAAATTAGTTTATAAAGTTTATACAAACATATTTTTAGGATTGTTTATTTATATATTTATTTTACATTTAAACAATCGAATTGTTTCGCTACGCTATAGATTCTTTATCTGAATCAGGTTAGGTTTGGTTAGGTTAATGCTTTAATTTATTACAATAAATTGGTTGAGTGAGTTACGTGAAGATCAATTATTACAATAAATAACTGAAAATGGACATAAAGACCTCTGGTGATAGCTCAGAACAGACAAACCTTCATTTTAATTCATTCAATGTTTGTAAAAATGTAATTATCTGTATAAAATATTTCTATATAACTGAAAATCTAAAAATCGGTATGTCAAGGGTTTAAAAAAATAAACGATCTTTTTTACTGCCCTATTTTATCAACAACTCAATGTTTGTAAAAAGTAATTGTATGTATAAAATATTTCTATATAGCTGAAAATCAAAGAATCAGTATATCAAGGATTAAAAAAAACGATAATATATGTTTTTTAATATTCCTAATTCTTCTTTAATTTTTTTTGCACAATATTTAATAATTAATTATTTAAGTATATTCCACACTATAAATTTTGCGGCATTTTCTTTTGCGTTCCATAATATTTTCGTTGATTTGCGTGGGCTGTTGGAAAATGTTCCGTCCCAATGATGTGCGTGGGGTTTCTGAAATATTTTATAACCCACGTCGAACGGTATAAATACACTTGCGGAATTTTTCCAGGGTATTTTTAGCCGATTTTCGGCACTTTTCACTCCACTTTTCCGCCCAGAGGTCGTTCGTCGTGAATCATTACTATTTCAAAACCGCTTACAGCATCGCTAACCAGTTTACAAAAAGACGAATAATAAGGTTAGCCGTATAAATCAGTACATGGATTCGATGAAGTTTAAAATAAATATTTTATAAATCAAAAAAAAAAAAAAATGACTGAAAAATAATCTTTTAAATTATCAAATATGAATAATGAAACAATAATTTAATATAATTAATGATTTTAATATTTAAACAATGGTAGATCATATAAAAATATCATATCATATCATAAATAAATATAATTAGATTATTAATCTATTAGTTAATATGATTAATATTTTAAATATTGTAAAATTTTAAATGACACAAAAAAGAAAATTTAATGAGTGTGGATTTTTAATACTGTCTTCATATTTAATATTATATTAATGTATAAAATAAATATGAATAGATTATTAAAAATCAACTAATAAAACACAGATTAAATTGGAAAATTTTAATTGTGTTGGGTTATCAATCCATTTTCAAATTTTGAATTCTCTCAAAAATGGGCTGATAACCCGAAATCCATGGAAATTGCTAAATAGTTTTATAATTTTTTTATGGTAATAAATTTTGAATTAATTTCTCACTTAACCCGTGGTGAAACATATTTAATCAAAGTCTAATAAATTTTGTAATTTACTGTATGGCATTGGAGATCAATATTCAGCACAGTCAATCACTACTAAATAGTTTTCCTATACTAATCGTAATTAGTAGACTAAGTATATAGTTTAAATTTTAACTCTTTTAAAAACGAACACTCTTAATCATCAAGTTGAAGCGGTTCCGAACCACAATTGATAGAAAGAGAACTCCGACTCGCTGTCGCAATACCATTTCATTCTGAAACCTTAGCTTAACATTATTGTAGAGGCTGTTGATTTGTGAATGTTTTTTTTTTATTCCTTAGCGTTTCCTGAAATACGAACCATTGTAGATCGAGAAATCGTTTAATGAATCCAGAGAAATAATTTTCACTAATTTGTTGAATGAAATAAATAATTTTCGGTCCTTCCAGAATATATTTTATGTTGTTTATGTTTGGTTAACATTTAATTTTCAATTGATTAAAATTAAAATAATATGGATACGTACATTTGAAAGAGCTTTTTATTAAATATATTATACAATTCAACTTAAACTAG
Organism: Philonthus spinipes; assembly: GCA_963082785.1. Taxonomy (NCBI): domain Eukaryota; kingdom Metazoa; phylum Arthropoda; class Insecta; order Coleoptera; family Staphylinidae; genus Philonthus; species Philonthus spinipes. The sequence goes on along the minus strand of OY720304.1, from coordinate 23,518,268 downwards.
ACAAAAAAATATTACTAGTATGTACTTAAACTTAACGATGGTAGAGCGATCAAATTCAAATCGACGAAATTTTTTTCAATTTTGTTTACTTGTGTTGTTGTTGCATGAAGCGCGAAGCTAATATAATAATAATAATAGACCAACAACGTGGCCGGTGTATATATGTACAAAAAATTCACAGGTCAACCTGGTCGTTCGAGGAAGTCTTTCTTAGTAAATTGATTTTTTGTGTGTTTTAATCATTAATTCGTTTCATTTGTTTCTACTGTTTTTAATCTCCTCTCACTAAAGTGGAATTATATTATTTATATATAAAAAAATGTAGGAAGGGAAAAAAATGGCTCCCTATAAAAATATGCGATGTTGAAGCATATGTGTTTGTGTTAGAGGTTGCAGGGGGTTTTTGTAAGCTTGAGGGTGTTTCTGTTTTTTTTTTGTTTTCTTTGTGGGTTTATCCGGAGGGGAGATTAGGCCATTGTCAGGGTGCCGGCGCCCATGCCGAAGCCGACGCCTTTCGGGCCGAAGTTCTTCATGTAGCAACCCCTGCAGAAGATCTCGCCGTTGGGGGCGTCGTTCAAGTTGGTCGAGTCTAACGAGCGGCTGCACTCGCAACAGCAGAAGCACCTCTTGTGCCAGATGCCGTTTTTGCTGATCATCTGCTCGGCGGCGTAGACGGCGTAGCCGCAGCGGCGACAGCCCTGGCCGGGGGCGGCCTTCGGGCCGGAGTTGGGCCTGGGGTCGAGGAGGACCGGTGCCGGCGCCGTGACGTCAGCGCAGACCAGAGTGGGGGTGTGGCCGAAGCCGAAGCCCTTGGGGCCGAAGAGCTTGCCGTAGCAGGCCCTGCAGCGGATCTCCTTGTCGGGGCAGTCGCAGGCGAGGACCGAGTCGAGTGGTCTGTGGCATTCGGCGCAGTTGAAGCACTTCTTGTGCCACATCTAGGTAAATTAAAAAAAAAATGTAACACTTTAATGGGTTTTAGATTAAGCAAAGACTTACGGTTCCTTTAGCTAGCTGTTGCTCAGCAGCAAACACCATTCCACCGCATCTTGGGCAGCCTTGGCCAGCAGGGGCCTTAATCGAAGTCGTGTCGGGATTATAGAAAGGCCGGGAGCTCGAAATTTCGTCTTCACTACAATATTATATCAAATAAATATTTTCTTTTCTTCAAAACATTAATTAATTTTTAAAATATTTTTTATTATTAATGGTAATGACATTCAAGTATTACGAGAATAAGATAAAATGTTCTTGACCTAATGTAGAAATAGCGTTCCAATATCAAGTAAGTTTCCAGATTTAGTGCATATATCATTATTTCATTTGGAAAGTTTCAACTCGAGCAGTTTGCTTATAATTTGTTTCTGGCAAGCGTATTGCGAGATGAGGCTCCAAGAAGAAAACTGTCATCGTGTGTATATATGTATATATGGGTCCATTGACAATTAGAAAACTGCAAGACTTGGGGTACGACTTGCTCAGTCACTTCCATTATATTTTTGATTTGATTACTTCAGAGTCCCATATTTTATTGAACTTGAAGAAATTTGTTTGTAACAAACGTTTCGCTATAATAGGTCAGTTTTTAAGAAAAAAATCATCTTGTACCAGTACAACCCTTCTGTATACAAAGGTCCATAGGCGATAATAAAACTGCAATATTTGCATAGCCATTTCCACTATATGCTTGATTCGGCAATCTCAGACTTCCATCTGTTTCAAAATTTAAAGAAATTTTGGTTATGAAAAACGTCTAAAAAAGTTTTCAAGAAATTTGCTTCTGGAAAAGGTTTTTTGAGATTAGGTCTCGTTCGAAGAAGAAGAAGAAGAAGAAGAAGAAACAAATTTACCAGTACCAATACCTTTGACCACAAGGGTACATAGGCGTTAAAAAAACTGAAAGATTTATTATACGATTTGCACGGCCTTTTTTTCTATATTTCTGATCTGGCGATCTCAGACTTCCATCAGTTTTTTCAAACCTGATGAAATTTTATTCTAGGAAACGCGAGAAGCAAAAAACGCAAAAACCTTTGCGATCGCCCACTTGAGCAATAAGCAGAAAACAATATAAAATATTTCAAGTTTGTGAAATAAAAAAAGTAGAAATAGAGAGTTAAAAATTATAGTCTTTCATTATTAAGCCGAAAACTTTTCCTTTTATCCTCGTATTATCGTTTGTTTTTTTAATTTTAATTTCAATAATGTTCATATATTTTACTTACGTTAAGCCATCGGTCTGGAGGAAGCCAGAACCGCAGGCGAAACCGTAACCATGCGGGCCCCATTTCTTGCCGTAGCAGGTCTTGCAGTAGACGTCCTTGTCGGGGCCGTCGCACGCGATGATCGAATCCAGAGTCTTGGTGCAGTCCTTGCACTTGAAGCACTTGCGATGCCACGGTCTTCCCTTGGCCAGCACCTCCTCGGCGGCGAAGACGACGCCTCCGCAACGGGGACAGCCCTGGCCCGGTGGGGCCTTGATTTTCGCGGTGTCGATCACCGTCGTCTTTGGTGCGGCATCACTGAATTATATAAATTCATCGTTGATTTTTTATTGTAAAAACCAACATAATCAACAGAGGACTAGAAAAGTCCATCAGTTTATAAGTCATTTCATTTTTTTTTGATTTTTTTGTTGGATTTATCACTCATCCAAAAGCAAAAAACAAAACAAAATGAAATTACTGATATATAAATTAATGGACTTTTCAAGTCCTCTGTAATTTTTTACGGTTTAATCTTATTACTACTTTTCAAATATAATACATAAAATGACAATTTTTTCGTTTTTTTTTTTCTAAGGCTTTTACCATTTAGTTACGATCAATGTGCTATTTAAAACTAAATGATATTGTATTTTTTACTACACTTCTCCTAGATGTTTATATAAGATATACTTATTGACAAACCTCATATTACTTGAAAAGCGGTAATTATTGATCAACAATGCACGAGAAAAGCGTTTTTAAACAGCCACAAATCATACACTAACTACAAATGACACAAAATAGGTCCAGTATTTTGTTTGTGTTATTAAATAAATTATAAGGACACAATTTAGTGTTAATTAAATCGTATCATTATCCACTTACTCATATTATACTGAAGTAATTTAGGCTCAACTTTTATTGGGCAAAATCAAGTTGTTTTAGTAATAGATTCTCGATGAACAAATTAAAGTAGTTAAATAAAAACGGAACCTCGACACCCAATACGGGTAAAAGAGGATACGATTAAGAAAGAAAGGAATAAAAACGGAGGTAATTCACACTTTTGCAGTTATTTAAATTAGAATCAAACAAGGAATATTTACCGAAAAAAATCAATAAAATTCGATCGTTCTAATTGTTTAATGCTGCAAAAAATTAGTAACACTGTAAATTTAAACATTTATTGAATCAACTACTTCCTGGACATACATCCCGCAAGACATTAGATTTCACAATATATATTAAATTGATATTCCTTTTTAAATTATATATATTTATATCTGTGAATTGATTAAATTTTCAATATACAACATTGGTAACGCACTCGGCGAGAAATCGAGGTACATGGGTTCAAATCCCATCAAAGATGTTTCTTTTTCATTTATATTATATTTCAATGTCACACACTGAAAATTTCTTCAATTCAAACAATGTTTGTGGTTCTGGCGTCCAACCACAAACATATCTTGTGTTTGAATTGAAGAAATTTTCAGTGTGAGACAATAAGATATAATTAAATATTATTAAATATGCTTGGGAACTAGTTGCTTCAATAGATGTTTGTCAAAAATTTGCAGTGTAAGTGAATAGTTTAACTTAGATATACATTTGATGTACATTTTTTTATCAATTAATTAAGACACTTTAAACTTTCTTGGTATTGTTGAAACTATAGTCACAATAAATTAATTTTAGTGTTATACAAACAAAGTTTAGTGTTTTATGTAATTATTATTATTATTTATCTTAAGTCCTTATACCCTTTCGTGTATCGGACTTTATGTAATTACATTGTAAATATATTTTGCAGTAAATAATAATACACAATTTGTAAATTAGAGCACATTTTTTAAAGTTTCATAAACTTTTATTGTAGAGACACTGCTACAATAACATTTTGTGAAACTTAAAACAATACCTAGAAAAAATTACAAATAGTATTGCTTGTTTTATTGTGATCGTTTTATGTGAGTAAATTATTTAATTTAGAATACAATTTTTTATTTTATTGAAATTATAAATATGAATAAGTTATTAAAAATCTGCCAATAAAATAAAAAAAAAACATACTCTGCTTTTGTTACGTCCTTCCGATATTATTGTCAGGCTCCCTAATAATTGAAAATAATACACGGAGAAACGTTTTAGTATTTTTTTTATTCCACCTCGGTTCTGTACACACTGACTCTCGAGAGAATATCTGGTATTGATACACAAAAAATTACATACGACCAAAAACTATAAAATAAATTGAACTCTTCTGAAAATACATCACGGTTTTTATTTTATTTTATTGGCAGATTTTTAATGATTTATTCATATTTATTATTTTACTCCTATCCCGAAAGATATTCTCATTTTGTTTGTTGTCCCAATCAGGTTGATTGTTTCCACTTTTGTCTCTTTTTACCTGAACCACTTCGGACTTCCCTTAGGAAAGCCACAGTTGTGATTACAGGAAAGGGTTTTGCACAGAACAGCTGTATTAAATAGAATAAAATATTTTGTTCTAAATTCAATACTAATATAGTAACAGAAAATCTCGACTAGTTATCAGCCCATTTTCAAGAGAATTGTCTTAAAAATGGGCTGATTTGTGATTTTAATCTGTATTTTTATTTATTTAATTTATCGATTTTTAATAATGTATTCACATTTATTACTAAAATGAAATCAAACATTGCACACAGAAAATCGTCGTGAATTTAAAGTTATTCATTGTAATTTGTGTTTCTAGGTATTTAATTGGAAGATTTTTAATAATTTATTTATATTATTATTATTATTATAAACTTTCTTCTTGTACCCTTTCGAGTGTCGAAGTTGTTTTTTTCAGTTTTTTCCTTTATCAATTTGTTCCATTCTTTTTTGGTTTTTTGTTATTTCCTTTACTTCTGTGTAGGTAATCTTTTTTTGTATGATTATCTTGTCTTAATTAAATGTGAGTTGTGTGAAGATTTGAAAGATATATGAAAACACTTTGTACACTTTTCTTCACTTATTTATTTATTAACAGATGTACATTTTACACAATGATCACATGGTGATCGAAATGTACATTTGTTAATAAATAAATAAGTGAAGAAAAGTGTACAAAGTGTTTTCATATAGTATATTGTCTATTACTTGGTCTTTGCTTATTTATATTTATTATTTTAATATGAACCAATAGTTATATATTACAAATATTAATTGTTTTATTTTATTTAAAAACAAAATAATGGACTCAATCGTATGTCAAGCTTTTTTTTAAATTTCGTTTTCTGATTGATACCTCTGCCAATGTATATCCAAGGCATCGGACATCAACCCCAGGAAGTTTCCTCCGGCATGGCCAATACCCCTAGGCCCAAAGCGCTGTGCATAGCAAGCTGTTTCAGGAAAAAAAGAAAAAAAGAGAAAATAGCGATAATAAGCAATTAGCTCGCAAAGTAAGCACACGATTAACATTCAGAAAAAAAAATTACACGAAATCATAAAATACACTGAGAAAACAACACGGATGTTTGCTTTAGGTACGTACAGATCAGCGTAACAATCGCTCTGAAGGGTTCCTCCGCCTTGACCGTAGCCGTATCCCTTCGGTCCGAACCTCTTTCCGTAGCAAACTATAAAACGGACAACACGGGAATGTTTTACATGCGCACGTGACACAACACGGTGACGGAGCGGACAAAAATAAAACAAAACGAGAAATCGAGATTACATGTGAAGGTTTCCACGGAGGATGATGAAAATGTAATGTGCAAATAAATTATTTTAATAAGAAATTAATTTCGTGGCTTATTCAAAAAAATTTTAAAATGTATTTTTAAAGTTTTTTTTTTATTTAGTACAATTTTATGCTGATGATAAATAAATTATTTTAATAAGAAATTAATTTCGTGGCTTACTCAAAATGTTTAAAATGTATTTTTAAAGTTTTTTTTTTTTTAATTTAGTACAATTTTATACTGATGAAAAATTGAAACTAATCGAAATAGCATTGATTTACAGCGGGATTCCAAATGAGTCGTATTGTCTATTGCGACTATAAACGAAGTTGAGTGATTCCGAATCACGGTGCTCTTTATCAATCTTATATCAATAATTCTTACTTGCAATACCAGCATTTGGAATATCTAAGATATTTGTTGGTGAGCACGTGAAGTTTCTTGATATAATGTAGTAATATTTTATTCCTTTCTTCACTTTTTTATTTTTATCACTATATGTCAATTTTACATAAAACTATTGAAAAAAGAGCACGTTGTGTTTGAAATGACAAATAAATATTTGTATGTTTTACATAAAACTATTGAAAAATAGCACGTTGTGCTTGAAATGACAAATAAATATTTGTCTGTTTTACATAAAACTATTGAAAAATAGCACGTTGTGCTTGAAATGACAAATAAATATTTGTCTGTTTTACATAAAACTATTGAAAAAGAGCACGTTGTGCTTGAAATGTACATATAGTGATAAAAATAAAAAAAAGTGAAGAAAGGAATAAAATATTAGTACTTTATAGCATTTGGAATACCCAACGCGAATGACCAAAGATTCGAACTGCCCTATAATTCTCTTTGGAATACCCAAAATCAAACCAAGTGTTTAATGTTTACACTTTTATATTTTACAAATACTTATTTTTTTTCATTCTTAAATCTAAACAAGTGAATCTATTCTTCTCCATAATTATTCTATCTTATTTCTAATATAACGTTGCAAGTCACTACATGAGAAATTAAATAGTTTTTCTTCCAAAAAAATAGTTATTAATACTTATTTATTTATACTATTTACCTACTTTTTATTACTTTAAAGCATCCATTATTTTAAAAATATTTTATTTGCCACAATTACAGTATTATTATCCTTGAAACTCAATCCGGTTAATTTGTTTAGGGTTTTGTATGGGAAAATTAAATGAGGAAATTACGGTTCTGCTTTTTGAAATATTTAATTACAAATTGGTGTATAAGTACACTTCCTATCCTAATGTGTAATTGAATATTACAAATAATTTAATATTTAATCTAACTCATATTTTTAATACTCTAAGGACGATTCACTAAATTTTTAAATTTTAATAATAATAATAATAATAATAGTTTATTTAAAGGATAATTCCTCTTTATAAAAAAATTAAATTTTAATTCGTGGTTTTAAAATATTGTGATTAATATAGTTCAACCACCATCATCTGACGTTTGAATAACTGGTGATGGCCATTACAGTCTTTCAAAACTAATCAGACAGTGTTTTCCATATGCAATGCTTGATGAAGGTAGTTGAACAGATATTGCATTGTATTTATAAAAAATCGTATGAATAATAAATTTAATTTTCACCATCTTTTTAGTTAATGAACAGCAATTTTATATGTTTACCTTGTAGAATCAAATTGTTCACGAGTTCACTTAAAATATGACTTATTAATACTTTTTTATTATGAAATATTGGTAATAGATGGCAGTGTGCGATTTATTTAATTTATTAACATTGCCAATATTTATTCATCAGTGAGTTTATAATGTTAAAAGTCACTAATTGTTTAATTTGAGTTAATTGAAGAGATTTTTAATCGCAATCCCTTTAGCTATAATGTCACAGTAGCTAACAATCATTGATTTTAATATTACAATTAAATACACTTTTTATTCCTTACTTCACTTTCATTTTTATAAGTTAGATGTATATTTCGAGTGCTAAGCACTTATTATCTAATACTAATTCTAACATATAAAAATAAAAGTGAAGTAAGGAATAAAAAGTGTATTTAATTGTAATGTTAGAAGCAATGATAGTTAGCTACTGTGATATTATAGCTAAAGCTAGCTAAAGGGAAAATAATTTATTAATTAATTAATTATTTTCAAATTCTTTTCATTTAATTTATTTAATTAACTGTGATCAAGTGAATAAATCCTTTTTTCTATTATTAATAATTAATAATTGTACTTAGAAAAAAGATATACTTTTTTTCTAAGTACAATTAAAGATAAATCCTCTCTCCAATGAATACAGCAATAATTATCTCTTACAGTATTCACCGTATTTATGAATTACACATGTTGTTTATATATACCGTAATAGGGATTATTGATTATTGAGGATTTTACCTGATGACATTCTATAATACTCTATTTGTAAATAAAATATAAGTTTTTTAAGTTTCACAAAATATATTGTAGAGACACTGCTACAATTGTTTCGCCAGCACATTGGCATCAATATTAATCATCTACTGGATTATGCCATTGTGTTTGCAAAACAATTTTAGCATTATCTCTTTAATGCATTTTGTGAAACTTAAAAAAACTGTTGTTCTATTTACAAATAGTGTAATAGGGATATGCTAATAAAGATTGTATATATATAATCTTATATCCTTCTACCACATATTGGTATAGGATAATAAAGATTGTAATAATAAGTTTTTCTCAACTCAACTCAATACGCTAAAATTTCAAATTAACCAGATTAAGTTTTTAGGAAAACACATCTCAATATCCTCCTCACATGTTTCTCCGTTGCCCGTAATGAGATTTGGTTTATTTTTTCCTCATTATTTATATTCCAAAACAAAAAAACAATTCCTATATATATTTTTTGAAGTAGGAAATGTGTATATAGATATATAAGAGTGCTCCACGCACCTTTGCAATAGATATCCTTATCAGGACCTTCGCAACAGAGGACAGAATCCAACCCCTTTTTGCAATCAGCACACTTGAAGCAAGACTTGTGGAAAGCCTTAAAGAGAAACAACACAGATAAAGTTGAACTTGACGAAAACATACAAAACACTGGACGGGACACAAAAAATGTAACCTTCGAGGTTCGGTGCGTGTGTTGTATGTTTGCTGTGAAACGTATAGGTATGGAATGTGAAAACAGTTAAACGCATAGAGTCATTTGTATAGTCTACTAATTACGATTAGTCGGTAAGTAATAAATAAAATATTTAGTTTTGACTCATCTAACACATGATAATGACTAGTCTGGCCGAAACTAGTCACAAATATAAATAAAATTTATCGGTCAGATGATCATTATCAAAAAACTTATTGTATACAATTAATAATAATTAATTCAATATGTACAAATTTAATAATGGTAGTCTGATCGAAATAGATGATGAATTTTATTTATATTTGTGATTAATTTCGGTCAAATGAACAAAAAATGATTGCATTAGACATTTATGATTACTACGCATTTTAAATTAAATAATTATTAAAAAGTACTATGCAGGTGAAAAATAAACTAAAATGAAGAAGGTAAAACTAAAAAAGATTGATTAAATTATTCAATTCACGATTTCTCTGTAATTTAAATGAAACAATAATTATTATAAAAGTATTTTACCGGTAAAATATATTAAAAAAAACATTGATTTCATTAAAAAATTATGATTATTATACAATTTAAATGAAATAATTATTATGCAGCTGATAATTAAGATTGTAAAACTAAAAAAAAGATTGATTATGTTATAAATTCACGATTCCTCTATAATTTAAATGAAACAATAATTATTATATATATATATATATATATAATTACTATACAATTTAAATGAAATAATTATTATGCAGCTGATAATTAAGATTGTAAAACTAAAAAAAAGATTGATTATGTTATAAATTCACGATTCCTCTATAATTTAAATGAAACAATAATTATTATATATATATATATATATATATATATATATAACAATCTTTATTAACAATTAAGTGTACAATAAGGTAACAAACATTGATTATGTATATCACACAAAAATTAATTAATTGTTAAATGGCTATCGACCAGAGGTCTTTCTGCCTTATAAAAATATTTTACCGGTAAAGTATAAAAAAAAGATTGATTTTATTAAAAATTCATGACTACTATGTAATTTAAAATAAATAATTATTACAAAAATACTACACAGTTAAAAAATCAAGTAAAAAACATTGATTATATTAGAAATTCACGTTTGCTTTGCAATTTAAATGTAATGATTATATAAAGTACTTTGCAGGCAACATTCAATAAAAACATTGTTTTATTAGAAATTCACTTTTTCTTTTGAGTCAAGGTATTTAAAACTGGACAAAAATGTTTAAACAGCACAAAAAATCGACTGTACTGCACTTGAAACCGGACAGAACTGGACAAAAAAAAATACAAAAAAGGTGTGTGCGTGTGTGTTCCTCCCCAACAAACTTGCACAACTGGTGAAAAAAAAAAATCATGCGACATATATAAAAAAAATCCTGCTGTTCAACACGAACGGACAAAAAAATCTACCTCTGCAGTAAACTTCGCCGTCTGGGCCGTCACTGTGCGTCGTCGAGTCCAGAGTTCTGTTGCAATTATTGCATTTAAAGCACCTTCTGTGCCATCCCTGTTTTATTAATATATAAAATTTTAAATTTTGGGTTTTCGTTTGTTTATTTTCTTTTTCAGAAGATGTTTTTTTTTTTGTTGATGACTTACCCTTCCTCTGGCAAGCATTTGTTCGGCGGCGTAGACGAATCCACCGCATCTGGGGCAGCCCTCGCCGACGGGCGCCTTCGACATCGCTTTCGGTGGTGGGAGCGGCATGCGGTTCATAATCGGATCTCTAGAATTATCATCAACCGTAAAAATAAATCTTGTTTTTCCCACGAAATATTTGTATTTTTTTTAAAGCATAAATAATTGAGTTTTGAAATATTTGCATAGGGGATTATTTGTAGTGTTGGGCAAAATCGAGTGAATTTAGTAATCGAGTATTTCTGAATAACCAATTTTAAGTAGCTAAAGTTATTACATAAGAATAAAAGGTAAAACTTTCATATATTAATATTATAAATAACATTAAGAAAATTGTCATAAACTTCATTTTGCAGTGACAAAAAAGATCGAAAAGATCGACTTTGCCCATCTCTAATTATTTGAAATAATAAATAATTATAAATAATATAATAATAAATTGCAAAATGTAGAAATTTGGCGAAAATAAATAAATCGCGAAATTACTTTATTTTATACCATAACGTAGCGAAAGAATCGAAGCATATACTGTGAGAATTTAAACAAAATTGATTGATTGGTTTTACGTCAGTTCGTTTAGAATGCAGATCTTTGTAAAATAAACGAATGCTTTGTTGACTTTTAGAATTAATTTCTGGCTACCTCAAACTTAGAATATTGATTTTTACGAAAAATATAGCTGAATTCTACAAGAATTGATTTCTAAAATAACCTGTGTTCTAAGTTGTTTGTATACACGCTTTGTGCTACCGTAAAACAATATTCTACTTATAATATAAAATAATATCAATGCTTTGACTACTTTTCAATTACTACATTGGCAGTAATTTTTGGTCTTTTTTTTTTCATGTGCAATGCCTTGATGAAGGCGATTGAACGGATCTTGTGTTGTGAATAAATAACCCGAAATGAATCATAATAATTGGAAAGAGAGCGCAAGCGCCATCTATTTTTTAATTCCAAGTGGTATCATTAACAATTTGGGTAGACGACCGAGAATCGTTGTTTCTTCTACTATATTAGATGTAATTCATCTAAAAAAAATCATCGTTTCTTTTAAGGAATAATCGTTTTTTAGGTTTTTTCCATCTCGGAAAACAATGAACTTCATCTAACCTAAAATCGCTATTTTGTGGAATAACTTTTCTTTCTTCAACATGCGAATTGTCTGAACAAAAACCTAAAATCGCTTTTTTATGGAATAACTTTTCTTTCTTCAACATGCGAATTGACTGAACAAAAACTGAAATCTCGTTTTAGTTCTAACTGTCTGTAAGAAGTAGTTTGCTAAAATAATCGTTTATTTGGCAAAAAAAATATTATTTTAACTTCATATTTAGAAATTATACATCACATAGATGTTATCAACAGTTGTTGGTGTTTTAGCCTTAGTCCTCAGCCAGACTATTCAATTCTATATTTTCATTGTAATTAATTACCATTTTAACGATGAATAACTATTTGTTTTGTAGATTTCCATAAACCTTGGACAGAGGTTTTGTGTTAAGGGCATAGCATAATTTAAAATTTTGAAAAAATGGCTCTCTTTTTATTTGTTTACAATGTTCCTTGAGGTGAATACTACATATCTTGAATGTAGTCTTAAATTTACAAGGAACTTCTTATACAATTGAATAAATTATTTTTAAAGATATGCACCAAGACGATGAGAAAGTGTTTAAGCATGTTAAGAGTTTTCTGTTTTAAATACAAGCTGAAAAATAACTCCGAAGGACGAATTGGGCATCAGGATTACATGGATACCAATACGGAAGGCTAACTTTACGACACAGGAATTTTGGAGAAAAAAATGTATTTTCGCATTCGATTTTTCAAATTAGCTTCACAAAGAACTTTAATTTCTTACATCCAATTCAGATGCGGACTTCACTAAGCTATTCAAAATTGAATTCTTCGAAGATATATCTAACAGTTTTGCGATTTTTACAAAAATGGATTTTTTTATTCAGAAATTCACTTCCTTAAGTATCATTAATTTGCAAAACCTAGATTTAGTGCCAATTTTTTAATGGACTTTTGTGTTCAGAATTCCATAACTTTCTTGTTATCCATATTTTGAAAATCCTCTACATGTTTTAATGAGAAATTTAAGCGCAAATATGATTTTGATATCATATTTATCCATGGATGACACGAACCGTGGCAATTGTTCATGCTATTTTGATATTTTGATTTTCTCGGCTAGAAGACACCAACGCCACTAGCTGCATAGGGCAACTCTGCGGGTTGAAAAAATGTTGTAAATAAGAGGCGACCGACATCAGATAGGGTATACAGATTCGAGAAGAATATTTGGTAATAAAACAATGTTTGCTTTGAGTTTCAAAGATTTATTATAGACACTGCTACATACCTTCACCTGCCTGAAGAAGATACAGTGTATCAAAACAATTGTAGCAGTGTCTATAATAAATCTATGAAACTCAAAACAAACATTGTTTTATTACCAAATATTAAAATAGAGTTTCATCAAGTAACAGCCTCAACCATAGAGTATTCGAGAAGAAGTAAAACAAGTGGAAAGTATGTATAATGCGCAAAAAAAAAATCCCGAAAATAACTCTTCTCTGTGTCGTTTAAAGTGTACTATCCCAGTAAGCCCCATTAACATTATGGGAGAAGAGTTACAACAAATCGCCTCTGATCTGATTCTGATTCCTGATTAAGAAGAATTTGCAGTATATCAAAAGTATATACATTTTCTTTTAATATATTAATATAGAATATGTTCTTCAATTTATGGATATTAAGACCAAAACAAGATCAATGGGAGAAGAGTTACAACAAATCACCTCTGATTTTATTCTGATTCCTGATCAAGAAGAATTCGCAGTAATACAAAAGTATATGCATTTTTTTAATATATTAATATAGAATATGTTCTTCAATTTATGGATACTAAGACCAAATCAAGATCATTGGGAGAAGAATTACAACAAATCGCCTCTGATTTTATTCTGATTCCTGATCAAGAAGAATTCGCAGTATAACAAAAGTATATGCATTTTTTTAAAATATATCAATATAGAATATGTTCTTCAATTTATGGATACTAAGACCAAATCAAGATCATTGGGAGAAGAATTGCAACAAATCGCCTCTGATTTTATTCTGATTCCTGATCAAGAAGAATTCGCAGTACAACAAAAGTATATGCATTTTTTTTTAAATATATTAATATAGAATATGTTCTTCAATTTATGGATATTAAAACCAATACAAGATCATGTTGTTCTACAGGATATTATATTTAATCGATTTTTCGAATTAATAACAGTAGCCTTCACAATCCAAACACACTGAAGAAAGATTTGTTGATCTGTACTTAAACAAAAACCTATGCCAAATGTTGATGGAAATATTTCCAAAGTCACAACCATAGAACTTTCTGTGAGTTTGTAGATAAATCAAAACCTAAGTCTAATATTGGTGGAAATATTTTAAAAATAACCAATAAAAACATCTGTGGTTCTCATGTTATATACAAAGTCTTATGTAGTGGAAATATTTTAGAAGTAATCTCCAAAAAACATCTCTTAATCTGTAGATAAATCAAAACTTAAGTCTAATATTGGTTGAAATATTTCATAAGTCGCAACTTACGAAAGTTCTGTGAGTCTGCAGATAGTACAAAACATAAGTCTAATATTGGTGGAAATATGTTAAAAGTAATCAGAGTAAAAAATCTTTGGATCTCAAGTTAAATACAAATCTAGGTCTAAATCTAATATTGGTGAAAATATTTCAGAAGTCACAACTGAAGAAACTTCTGTGAGTCTGCAGATTATTCAAAAACCTAAGTTTAATATTAGTGAAAATATTTCAGAAGTCACAAGTGAAGAAACGTCTGTGCGTCTGAGGATTAATCAAAAACCTAAGTCTAATATTGGTGGAAATATTTCAAAAGTAGCAACTGAAGAAAATCTCTGGATCTCAAATTAAATACAAATCTAAGTCTAATGTTAATGGAAATATTTAAGAAATAACCACTGATGAAAGATCTGTGAATTTGTAGATAAATCAGAATTTAAGTGGCTAAATTTTTCAGAAGTAACAATTGAAAAAAGTTTTGTGAGTCTGCAGATAAATCAAAAACTGAATCTTATATTAGTTAAAATATTTCAAAAGTAACAAATGAAGAAAATCAAAAGATCTCAAGTTAAATACGAATCTAGGTCTAATATGAATGAAAATATTTCAGAAATAACCTCTGAAAAAGATCTATGATCTACGAATAAATCTATAGATCTGTAGAAAAATCTAAACTTGAGTCTACTATTAGTGGAAATATTTTAAAAGTAACCACTGAAAAAAATATGTATATACCAAGTTAAATACAAATGTAACAGGCACAGAGACCTATGGCCGATAGCCATTCAACAATAAATTAAGTTTTGTGTGATTACTTACTTAATCAATTATCTATATGTTCTTGTACAAATCTAGGTCTAATATTAGTAGAAATATTTCAGAAGTAACCTTTGAAGAACGGTCTGTGAATCTATAGATAAATCAAAAGTTAAATCTTGTATTGGTGGAAATATTTCAAAGGTAACCACTAATGAAAGATCTGTAGATCTGTGGTTTCAATCAAAATCTCAATCTAATATTGGTGTATAAATAAATAGATAATATTTGGGTGGCCTCATGGCCTGTACCACCGCGACCTTTTCAGATCTATTGAGGATCCTGGTGTATAAATACTGTACAAATATTGTGTATCGATAACAATACTCAGCGCAAATGACCAAAGTTGCCGAAACGCTCTAAAAACTTCAAATTCAATACGATAACAACACTTCTTTCTATTACAGATATTTCCATTTTAAATCTCATTAAAATTAAACATTTGCAAATGAAATAAATAATCATTTTTAAATGTTTAATTTAATGAAAAATCCTGCATTAACTTGAAAATATTAAAATACATCACTATGTTTGTATTTAAATTTTATGGAATTTTCTTCACCACAAAAGGAAAAAACACAATGTGTCATTAATTAATCATTTTACTACTTATAATGAAAAGATAAATTAAATAAATTGATCCAGAATGAAATAATGGCAATTCGTCTAATGCGCGATTTAGATAAGTAATTTTATCAATTCTTGTCAATTAAATTAATTTCCACAATATCATAGAATTATTGTTAGATTGAAATGTAATATGTTGAATATTTAAAATTGATTATTTCATCAATTATCTGATATTTTATCATGATTATTATAATAAATTTAAAGTTTACTTTTAATAAATATTTATATTTTAAATTATATATATAGAAAATCTTTATTTATGAGAAATACGTTAAATTACATTACAATATTTACATTACAATCATAAACCTTTAGTTAAGCTTCAGAAAAAGGCTATCGATCATCGGTCTTTCTGCCTTTAAATTATATTATTCTTATAACTATGTTTCACCTTTTAAGGTTTATTTTTCATGATGAAATTTTTTTAAGTTACTATATCATTAGGGTTTTTGCCTGTTAAATTTATTATCTAATTAAATCTATCTAATTTAAATTAATATAATTTAATATATGATGCACATTCTATTTGACATAGCGAAAGAACTGATTAAATCATTAAATTGATTTTATAATCTCTGTAACTCTAAAATATTAATTTATAAAATTAACATATGTATTTTATTCTTTAGGTTGTGTATAAAGGCAATCCTGTCAATTGAAAATAAAATTATAAATTTTAAATATACACAGTCATATGCATAGACCACTATAGTTCGCACAAGAAAGAGCTGCGGAACGCAATACAGTGTAAATATTTGTTGAGCCTGCAGCAGGCGGAATATTTGTTCAATTGGATATTGATGAATTATTGAAAACAAAATTCTAATTAATTACCATTATAACAATGAATAACTATTTGTAGATTTCCATAAATCTTCGACAGAGGTTTTGTGTTAAGGGCATAGCATAATTTAAAATTGGTGAATTGGTCCACATCTTATACTTTCGTTTTTACACATTCCTGGCGTTAGCAAGAAAGAGCTTTGGAATGCTGTGTTGCATAAATATATGTTGAGCTGCAGTAAACGAGCCAATTGTTCAACTGGATATTAATGATTTATTTGAAAACAAAAACGAATTGGTCCACTTCTTATACCTTCGAATTCATACATTCCTGGTATTGGTAAGAGAGTGCTGTGGAATGCTGCGCAGTTTAATGATATGTTGAGCTGCAGTAGACGGGCCAATTGTTCAACTGGATATTAATTAATTATTTAAAAACAAAAACGAATTGGTCCACATCTTATACCTTCGAATTCATACATTCCTGGCATTGGTAAGAGAGTGCTGTGGAATGCTGTGCAGTTTAAAGATATGTTGAGCTGCAGTAGACGGGCCAATTGTTCAACTGGATATTAATGATTTATTTGAAAACAAAAATGAATTGGTCCACATCTTATACCTTCGAATTCATGCATTCCTGGCATTGGCAAGAGAGTGCTGTGGAATGCTGTGCAGCATAAATATATGTTAAGCTGTAGTAGATGAGCCAATTGTTCAACTGGATATTAATGAATTATTTGAAAACAAAAACGAATTGGTCCACATCTTATACCCTCGATTCCAAACATTCCTTAGCTATTAAACGCACTATAATTGCAATTATCGCTACTAAATTTCATGGGTTTTCGAATTGTATTCCACTATTTATGAAAAGTTTCCCTTAATATCAATTATAGTTCTCTGTTTTCAATTATATTTTTCTCGGATGTCAATAGATTTCCTCATTTCTCAAAACTATTTCACGATTCGTCAAGTGTATTTCACTTTTTATTGAAATGGCTTCAGTTCATAAAAGTATTAATATTATTCTAAGCGGACTTAATATGCGGAGAACTAATTCTGGTACAAATAATACAACAATATTAAAGAGAAAATATGTCGGGAAATCATTTCATATATATTTAACGATGGAAAATATTTAATGAAATGTTCAACCACCATTCATCTAGAATATGGATAATTGGTGATGGTCATTTCTGTCTTTAGGACCTCGTCAGACCAGTTTGTTCCATGTGTAATGCCTTGATGAAGGCGGTTGAATGGATTTTGTGTCCTGATTAAATAAACCTGATATGAATCGTAATAATTTGAAAGGAAAGACAGCACAAGCAATAGAAGGCGCTTGTGCTGTATTTACAATTAATGGAAAATATATTTAAGATATTGTGAATTTCATTTGAGCAATAAAAAAAGGTGTTTTTCTGTGTATTTTCTTTTGCTGTCGTAACAAAATTAGTAGCGATGAGTGGACTATGCATATGAGAGTTATGGTTAAATTTTAACTTTATTTGAATAATTTAAATTCAAATATGAATTATTTAATAATAATTAATTTTGATTTCAAATACACTTTATTTAAATATTTTCTTATTTAATATGAATTATTTAATAATAATTATTTTTTACTTTAAATTTGTTTAACGGTTTTAATATTTAGAGATTGGTAGTTCATATTGTATGAAATAAATATGAATAAATTATTAAAAATCAACCAATAAAACACATATTAGATTGAATAACTTTAAATTCGGATTATTAGCCCATTTTCAAGAGAATTTAAAATTTTTATTTTTTTTAAACTAGTCAAGAATTTAAAATTATTCAATCTAATCTGTGTTTTATTGGTTGATTTTTAATAATTTATTCATATTTATTTCATGAATAATTTGAATTATTTAATAACAATTAATTTTAACTTTAAAGAAATTTTATTTGAATAATTTTAATATTAATTGTTCAATAATTTATTATAAAAAAATTGGACTTGCTAAACACATATTTTTTTATATATAATTATGTTTTGGTTGCACTAATGTCTTGTTATATTTTTCAATTAATTTAACTTTATGGGATTTCAAAATTTTGTCAGTAATATCTCTATAACTAATCAATACTATATCAAAAAAATAATTAATTATTTTTTTATCCCATTGTAATATCTAATGTTAATTTATACACTTTTATTTTAAATGTATCTTTTTGTTTAATGTGTTTAAAACACGAGTTTAGTTATTTAAAAAAAAACTTTTCAATTCCTAAAATTACATATTAAAAAAAAAACTAAAATCTAGCGCTTGTTAAATTGTGAAGCTCTAAACCAACTAAACAGTATTAGTAAGAAAAAGAAAAACGTGTAGAAGCTGCTTGGCGTTTAATTTTTTGTTTGCTACAACATAAACAGTGCTTGTAAATAGGAAACGAAATAAAAAGAGAAATGAATTAATGTGACAACAAATGTAATGAGAAAGGCAAGTCGCTCTTGAAAGTGAGCAAAACTACGTTCATTTCACTATTATTATTGTTTTTAAATGAGTAAGTTTCGGTCAAACTTGAGGGCACTTTCCTTATCCCATCACAGTCGTTTAGGGAAGGAAAGCTCGGAAGAAACAAAATAGAATTATATGCGGATTAACAATAACAACAACAACAAAAATGTATTAATTCTAGTTGCGGTTAATGGCGGTAGAGCGTTGCGGTTGCGATTTGCGGCGGGTTTAAATTCATTTACTAAATTTCCTTTACTACTCCTCCCCATTTACAAAGGGGATTGATTTTTATTAAACTATTATTATTATTATTTTTCTGAAGCCATGCGATCCATAACATTTACAACAAAGATAAACCCAGTACTCTCACCGTTGGCGTGTGTCGATTGATTTCCACAGCTGATGATTTTTTTTTTGTATGTATATAAAGGATGGGGATTCAGGGCAACGTTCACAAAGGCAAACATTTACACCAACAAAAATTATTAGGTAGACAAACAAAATCAAAAAAAGTCGAAACAAGGTAAACAAAAAACAACAACAAAAATCGGTTTGTCAAAAAAAAGATGCTGAACAAATTAAAAAGTATTGAAGTTGAGTTAACTCACTGTTTCAAAAAAGTGTTTTACAGTGTAACAGTTCTGAGTGTTGCTTTCGTTTTTTATAGTACTTTTGTTTTTATAAAGGAAATTTATTTTAAATATTAGAATCCTCTTCGATAACGTAAGGTACATGAGGATAGATAATTCTTTAATTATTTATTTATAGAAAAAATCACTTTTTACAATTAATGATATGATAACCATATATATAAACGTGTGTGGTAACACAACAGGCCTTCAATGACCTAAACGACCCAATGACTGCCACTACAATCTAAGCTAACACTAATTATTATTATTAAAGTAACAAATAGTGTGTGACTGAAATGTTTATTCATAAATCAATTTTTCTTATTTAAAAAAATAAGTCTGTACCAAGATAATCTATTATAAATTTGAAATAATTATCATTTTTAATTTTTCAATTTCATTGAACATTCTTAAAAAAAATTGAATGTAAATTAAATTGCATTCTAGAAAATCAAATTATTTCGATATAATTTTCAGTAATCTTCTCGAAATAGAAACTATAAGGTGTCTGATATTTGCAGAAATCAGAAAGAGAAAAATAGAAATATTAATTAAAATTAAATAATAATAGAAAACTGTATTTAAATAAGATTATAAATTTGCTTTTTAATTAATTTTCAATTAAAATGTTTATTAATTTCTTTAATATTTGAATTTCGAACCAAATAGAAAATCCATACTAATGGTATTATAGGGCAAAAAGACAGATAGCCCATGACAGACTACTAACCCATCAATATGTATTGTAAATATAAATATTTGTAAAGAATTGTAATTGTGCTGTCTGAATAAAGATGTTTACATATAGTATTATATTTTTTTATTTAATTAACAATTTAAATGTTTAATAATTTCTTTAATATTTTAATTTTGAAGCAAAATATTCGTATTAACAATAAAAACGATAGTTATGAGTTTTAATTTTAACCTTCGATAATAATCTAAAAGGACCGAAACACGTATCATGAAACTGAAAAAATTAAACTAAGGAATAAGAAGTGTTTTTCTTCAGCATTTTTTTTTATTCACTTAGCTCTTATTAAAAATTGAATTAAATAATAATAAGTCTAATTTGTGAAACAATACCAAGTGTCTTTTCTTTAAATTATTTTACATAAATAAAGTTGTTTTTATTATTTAAATCTCCTTCATAAAATTAAAAGTACTTAAAGGAAAAAAAAAAGTATATTTACTTTCGACTATAGAAGTGAAAGTGAAACAAACAAACTACTATTTGTTTTATTTTTTGTTAGTGTCATTCTTTTAAGTTCAGCTTTGGTGTTTGTGGTAAATATAATGCCGTTTGTTTGGATTGTAGAAAACGTTGCCCGTAGTGAGCGGGTTGTAAAAAAAAAGTTCAACGTTTCTCTTTTGTAATCAAACATAATGTTTTCTCATTTTATTCATATTAACCCGAATATTACAAAATCAATCATAATAAACGAATTAAATAAAAATATTGATTTAAAATTAACATGAAGTATTTATAAATCTATGAAAATAAATTAATCTGAGTGTTCCATTCGCTTTTAAATAAATAAATATATATAAACAGGATGTAAATTTTGGGTTTCTTAATTTATGTATGTGTTATTTATTTATTTTTTTGGGACATGATTAGCTGCGATGACGAGCAGTTTGTGGTCGTCCCCAGAGAGTCGATCCAGGATGGAAGATCCTACGAGGAGGCGCTACGATCAAAAGGGACAACGGTCATGCATTTGGGGTTTTCTTTACGGTTTCTAATTATTTCTTTTTTAATTTTGAGTTTTGAACAAAAAAAAAACAGGCATCGGCATCATGACAGAACATTCGGCAGTTAACACGTCTGATTAAAGCCTGAAAGCCTTTTGATCCAGTTGATTAATCAGAGGTGTTAGCTTGCTTGCGGACAGGTAAATGTAAAAACAGCGTAACAGAATTAGGTATAAAGTAAACAAAAACAAACAACAAGTTTTGGATGAATAATAGGAAAAAGCCCTCAAATCTGATTTGATTCGTTTCATATAACCGATACCGAGTTGTGTGTTGGATATTTTTTTATTTGAATAAAGGTGTGTTTTGTTTTTTTGACACTTACCCTCCCAAATGGGCACCGGTGTCCATGCTCAAGCAGCCGGCGCCACCACCGAATCCGTAGCCTTTAGGTCCGTATTTGCGGGCGTGGCAGTTTTTGCAGTAAAGTTCCTTCTCGTGTTCGGAGCAGTTGGTCGAGTCCAACATCTTGCCACACATACCTAAACATATTAAAAGAAAAATAAATATAACTTCAAAACAAAACTTTTTAATTTGATTTTTTTCAAAAATACCAACTTGCAACTTTTATTAATTATGTAAGAAAGTAACCACAATTAATTTTAAATTCCACATTACTTCATTTCACAACATTCAAGACAGTTGAGTGATGTACACATCAGATTTTGACATAAACTGTTCGATCATCACATTTTATCCGATTATTTCGACCCTCTCGAGGAAGTTTCTGAAGCTAATTGGCTTTCTTTATGTTCAAATTTTGGCAAGCAATTCCTTGAAAACCCAGAAAACTGAGAAAATATAAAATTCACAGCAGTTCTAGGAACTATTTCATCAGTTTAAAGTTTCTATAACTTTATGAACTTCAAATTTTCAAAGTTTTCAGGAAATTGCTTGCCAAAATTTGAGTATAGAAAGAAACTTTAAATTTCATCAGTTTAAAGATTCTAGAACTTTGACTTTCCCCAATTTTTCGAATTGTCAGGAAATTGCTTGTCAACATTTCTAGAACTTTGTGAACTTTAAATTTTTCAAGTTTGCTTGCCAAAACTAAAGGAACTTTAAGTTTCATTAGTTTAAAGTTCATAAAACTCTGTGAACTATAAATTTCAACAGTTTTCTGAGTTTTCAGGAAATTGCTTCACAAAATTTGAACTGAAAGCCAATTAGCTTCAGAAACTTCCCTTCCCGAGAGGGTCGAAATATTAGATAAAATGCCATGCTTTAGGAATTTCTAAAAAAAATAGCATTGAAGTGGAGGAGGGTGTTTGAAGTTTTGACCAATACCAACTTCACATTGATGAATTTTAAAGTTTGAATGTCATGTCTCCATCATGATTTAGAAAATAATGGATAACAACTAATTTTCAATGAAACATTTATGTCTGAAGCTAATACTCTAACATTAGTATATGTATTATTTTTAGTACAAGTTTCAAATTTAATTTCCTCAACGAATAAAAATTTCAATTTAGCAATTAATAACGATCATCTTTTGCATATTTCCTTTTTTCTTGTGTACTTACCGCATTTGAAGCATGATTTGTGGTATTTGTATCCGCCGGCGACGCGCTCTTCAGCGGCATAGACGGACTTGTCGCATTTGGGGCACTTGGGGTTTTCTACTGGCTTGAAAGGCATGGTTGCTCCTTGTTTTTCTTCGGCCTGGAAGCAGAAGAAGAAAAAATACACTCTTGAGCGGCTCGACCGGAGGAGACTAAGCGCTGGCTGACGTTCCAGTGGCGAAAAGGAGGCCCCCCACTAAAAATAGGCGGCCGCCTATTTGGCGCGGCGCCAACTGGAGGCAGCCGGCGGTGTCCAAATTTGGAGGCACAGGTAACTCAAGCGTCCCGAATAATTTTCCACCGGCGCATCCACAGGTTACAGGAGCGCTCCGGTTTGATTTTTCGAAAATAGCCGCCGGTGTGGGGGCATTGTACCGCGCCCGGAATAGAATGTGCAAGGAGAAAGCTTTCGTAAGAATGACATGTTTCGTTTTTGGTTCCAATAGAAAGGTCCTTGATTTAGATACAATACTCAGCGGTATTTAAATATAAAAGAAAAACAAATTTACTTTCATTCTATTAATAAAACCAATCTAATTACTCTACAACATTTTTTTTTTTTCATTAAAGCAATTTATTAATAGAAAAAAGTCCTAATATATAATGATAGTAAAACTGTTTTTCCTTTATATGTAAATGCCATTGAGTTACATATGCTGAGTTTTCACTGGAATGCTCTAGCCATTTAAGTTATATATAGGGCATAAATTTGCCCCACTGTTTCAAATATCCAATGGTGAAAAAAAAAAAACTCTTAATGAGTTTATTTCATTATATATTAATTACAGTGCAATTTACATTACAACAAAAAAGTATTACGAAATTCGAAAGTTTCTTAAATAACGTTGCATCAATATTAAAAACAACATTAAAATTAATTTTGCTCAATTATAAGGATTTTGAAGAAATGTAATTCTGGTGTTTACTAATGAAAAGTTGAAACAAAACATCTGATTAGCTCAGCTGGATCTCAGCCATTGGATTTGTAGAAGTAGCGCTGCAGTAATATTTCCACACATATTTTTATTTTATTTTTCGTAAATGGAAATGAATTATTTAAAACAGTTTTAGCATCTAACTCAAAATATATAGGACTGTTATTTTGTTGCAGCCTATATTTCAACGTTTTTTAAGGTTGCGATTTAGTAGAAAGAGATAGCTATAGTAAAATGGAAATAATCGTTTGAAAAAAGAGCCATTCTTTTGGATTTAATAATATCAATATGTATTTAAATTTTTTATCTACCAAGTATAAAGTATCAGTCTAAATAAAAAATAAATCGTTAATTTTCATGTATTACATCAATTTACTAGTTCAAGTTAGAAAAGAAAATTGTAAAATATAATGAATTTAATAGGTCATGTCTGCTATGTTATTTGAATACAGAATTTAGTGAAATCCTTTAAATTTTTATTACACAAGTTTTTATTAGCAAAAATACAATATGAAAATTGCTATAAATTTGATCAATTTTCTCTTTCGTCTAAACCGCACCCTTAAACGATTACCATTTTGTCACACACATTTGTCTTGTTAATATAACAATTGTGATCTTGTGACTTCATCAAGCATTTCACATGGAACACACTGGTCTGACGAGGTCATCACGTCAGGCCATCACAAGTTGAACATTTTAATAAATACTATTAAATAGTTGGAATTTTATAAGTAAACACAATGAAAATTATGAATAAAACTGTATTGCTAACCTTTTTTTACCACCTCAAAATGAAACTTAAAATAAAATATTTTTAAAGAGTAACGAATTATTAATTATTGTTTGAATTAAAACAGATAGATTTCCTATTTTTATCTTTTTGTAAATTTTCTTGGAGATTCAATGAAGTGAAATGTCTCTTAGCTCATAGTAACTCCTCGCTCAGAATAAAAATTAGGAAATAATAGTAATAAATATTATAGAATAATATAGAATTAGTAGATATTAATAGAATAACAATTCTATATTATTTTCCGTGTTAATAAAATCGCGTTGCTGGAAATTGTATTACTTATATCTATAATAATAGCTATAAATATTAGTTTCATAACACATATTTTTATTAAAAATTATAATTAGTCTTAGAAAAACAAATTCTAATTAATAACTGTGACAGATTTTATTATTTTTAATGAGATTTAAATTATAAATGGAGACTTTTATTAATTTAAATAAATTACACAGATTTTAAATGAGTTTTATTTTTTTTTTTTAATTAACGGAGCACAATAATTCTCCAAACATAAAATATTTAAAAAAAATATCTTATATATATATACAAAAAATATCTTATATATATATATATATATACAAGATATTTTTTTAAAATATTTTATGTTTGGAGAATTATTGTGCTCCGTTAATTTTAAAAAAATAAAACTCATTTAATATATAATATATATATATATTAAAACAATAGTCTGTTTATCTATTGTTTTAATATATTTTTAATATATAGGGTGTTCAGTTTATTAAGATAATTTGATATACTTGCATCTTTGAAATGGAATAATGTATATATATATACATAATCTTTATTGACAAACGTAATACAATATTACAATATATGCTGTAAGAGATTGCCAATTGGCTAGTGGTCTCTCCGCCTGAATAATGTATAATTTAATAAAAGTGCGATTTTGAAATGTACAGGGAATTTTCACAAATTTAATTTTATTTCTAAGAACTTTTTTTCAAGAACCATTTTTTTCTAAAAAATGCATTATATTTGCTTATAAATTCATAAATATAAATTTATGAATTTATAAGCAAATTTGTTTGAACATTTACTTTATTATTGTTTAATTATTTAGTAATTTATTTTTGAATTTATATTAAACCTATTAAAAATGAACGAAACATTTTTATCAGTTTTGTAAAAATAAATGTCTCTATATGTAAATAGGAAAATATTATTCAGTTTAAGAATCTGTATAACTTTAATCTCGGCAATTATGCATTAATCAAAAAAGTAATTCCATTAAAAATTTTGCAAAATTAACCTTAGAATCTATTTTTACGGAATCTTATAATATAAATTTAATTTACAATTTAAAAATATTTAATGAAATGTTCAGCCACCATTCATCCAGCGTATGGATAACTAGTGATGGCCGTTTCGGTTTATCGAACCTCATTAGACTAGATGAATGGTGGCTGAACATTTCATTAAATGTGAATTTCGTTTCCTGTTCTCATAAAAAGGACAAGTTCGCCTTCCTTTAGTGGACGAAACAATGAGTCTCGATCGTTTACCTTGTAGACCCAAATTGTGGACGATGCCACTTGAAATTAGGCAAAAGGTGGCGCTTGCGTAGTCTTTAATTTATTATGATTTAAAAATATGTTTTTGAATTTCATTTGTATCGATAAAAAATATTTCGTTCATTTTTTATCGATACAAATGAAATTCAAAAATAAAATATTTCGTTCATTTTTTATCAGTTTGATTAAAATACATTTATATATATGAAATTGTCAAAATATTATTCATTTCAAGAATATGTATAACTGAAATCTTAACAATTATGCATTAAATAGAAAAGAGTATTATTCATTTTATTTAATTATGCATTATATAAAAAAGTAAACCCCTCAAAATATTGACAGAATTAAATATACAATTAAAAATATTAAAGCGTATTCCATTTGAAAAACACAAGTTCACTAATTTTCCAATGTAAATTCAACACTCTATGTATTCAATTGTACTTCCTGCACATTAAAATATATATATTTCCAAAGGGTTTTTTTGATTTTTTTCTAAATATTTACCGTTATAGAATTATTTAGTTATTCCGGCAATTTTGACTAACCCTTTCTAATAATTATAGTATTTTGTATAATTATTCCTCTTTAAAGATGCCTAGAGGGAAGAGAGAGAAAATATACAAGTGGAAAAGAAAAAGAGTTTTATTTCAGTGTAATTGAATATTAATATTGAAATAAAACACTTTGTCTTTTACACTTGCATATTTACATTATCTTCTCTATTTAGTTAAAATAAAACAAATAAATATAGATTTAAATTTTAGTTTTTTTTTTCTTGTTGTTATTATTTCTTTATTTTTATTCTACAATCCACTATACATAAATATTATTAATTATATTGTAGATTTGTAAAAAGGTAAATCTGTTAAATAAATAAATAAATTTTAATTCGACTTTAATTATATATTATTACGTTATATTTTGTACTAATCCAATAATAATTGGATTCAAATGTATTGATTATCAATAGTTATTTAATTTTTTTTTTTTTTTCAAATAGAGTAAGTTTTCATCAACTTTAGAAGATAATCAGCAGCTTGATTTGTATCTTTGTATGAGGTAAACAAATCAAGCTGTTGATTGTCTTTTAAAATGAATGCAAACTTACTCTGTCTATCAAGAAAATATGAGTCCTATCAACTTATGATCTTCAATTTATGATTAGACTCATATTTTTAAAGATAGTGAAGTGAAGTGAGAGTGAAATTAGGCAAAAGATAGCTCTTTATGTTATTTATAAAATATTAATGCATTTTCATCAAAATACAAAATACTACCATTCTATTGCAAACGCTGTTATTTTATAAAATTCCCTCTCACTTGAGAAAATTAAAGCACAGAACTGTTTCACACATATTTGTTCTAGATAACACTGCTATTATAATTTTATCGAATAATAAATGTTTTGAAATTGTTAAAGTTTTGTGTTTTATTTTTTAAGTCAAACAAGTATATTATTGCACATAATTTGAAAATTTTGTTCCACAAAGAAAATGGCAAAACAATTTTAGATTAACATAAATTTAAAAAAAAAAAATGTTTCTAGCAGTATTTTCCACAATATGTGTTTTGAAATTGTTTAAGTTTTGTGTTTTAATTTTCTCAAGTGAGAGGGAATTTTATAAAAATAACAGCGTTTGCAATAGAATTGTAGTATTTTGTATTTTGATCAAAATGCTTTAATATTTTATAAATAGCATGAAGAGCTATCTTTTGCCTGCCTTGTCGTTCCATAAAGAAAGTAAAAATAAAATCAAGTTTTGAATTGACTTAATTTAAAATGTTTATTCGCTTCAATTAAGTTACATCAAACTCACAAATACTTAGCACTAAAATTGAAGCTTCTATATTTTTAATAGGAAGAAGCTTTAAATTAATCATTTATGAATGTATTTAGAATTTTGTTTATTTTAATTAATACATATCAAAGGTAACATTGTATGTGTATTAAAATCAACGCTTCTGTATTTTTTTTTTAAATAGCAACTTTTTCATTGTTAATTAATTTTGTTCAGCCTCTATCATCTAGCGTTTGAATAACTGGTGATGGCCTTTCAAAGTAGTATGTTCCATGTGCAACTTTTAGACCACATTAGACCAATGTGTTCTATGTGCAACTTCTAGACCACATTAGACCAATGTGTTCTATGAGCAACTTTTAGACCACATCAAACATCAGATGAGTATGTCGCAATTGCAACTTATTCATGCATGATTTTGTGTTATAATTCAAAAAATATTTTTTTTTAGAGTTTACTTATTACCACAATCAAAGCAGTTAGAAGCTAACATATTCACATTACCAATGCTTATTGGATCAAGTTAGAAGCGCACTTTTATTCCACCTTAAAGCTTTAACATTATCATATACTCTACAAGCGCACTAATCCTCTTCGTGAAAGCTTTGCGTATTGGAGTTAGAAGCGCACTTAATTCCCATAATCAAAGCTTTTTGGAAGCACTATCTTTTTCACTCACTTTTTGAACACTAGCACTCGCGTTTGATATAATTCTTTTTTTGTTTTGAATGATTTTGCAACGTACCTGGTCGGTTTCGTTAGGTAGTGGATGTCCGGAACGCTAGCTCCAGATACGATGGGACTCGTGTTCCTGTCACTGACTACCACCGTTTTTCGAATGCTTCGGTACGGCCTGAACGCGCCCTAGTCTATTCGGTTTTGCACACGACCCGCCCACATCGTGGGGCGGCGGTGGAAGGGGCCCGCTTTCCGAAATAGCCTTTTGAGCAGCGTTCTATTTTTGCGCGGATGCAAGGATGACAGATCCGCTTTTTCGATAAAAACCACACCTTTTTCAGAAATCTGATACCGATACTCGGCACGCGGATGAAGCCCCCCTACCCTATATTTTTCGAAATGAATTACGTGGCTTTTTCGAATCAGGCTACCTTCTTGGTGTTCTTGACTAATTTCTCATTCCGATAGGCGTGCGTGTGTTTTCTCTTTTTTTTTGCGCGAAAGTCGGTTCTCTTCTTTCCTTTGTGTTTTTGGCAAGGCCGGTTGTTTTTATTTGTGAATTTTTGCCTCTGCAATCTTTATCGTTCTCGACGTTCTGCAGTTTCGTTTCGAAGTCACGCGGTGTTTAGTAATTGTTCGGCTAAGTCACGGTCATGATCAAAATTGCCAAACAATGTATTTCCAGCTAGGGGGAATTAAAACCGAACGGCTTTCATCTATTTTCGAAGCACTTAAAAGTTCATTTCTCGTTTTCACTAATTTCAAATGAAAAAAAAAAAAAAACAAGTGTGGAATATATATATTTCATCATACAACTCGTAATGTATAATTCACGATTAATAAAAATAGTTAAATTCCAAGTAAAAGGTATTTAATTAATAAAATTAATTTATTCCTTAAATTATACAAGGTGGCCAGAAATCTTTAGGTAATGTGGTTCATTATTTAATTTCCAATAACAAAATATATAAAGTAACTGCATAATTGATAACAATACTTCGTTATACATTGTTATAAATTTAAATTTTTGTTTATGTAATTTTAAATTTAGTTCAGTGACAACAATTTTAACTCGGTTTGATAAAAAAAGTCAAAATTGTTGAAACTATAGTCACTAAATTAAATTCAAAATAATGCAAATAACACAAACATCCGTTCAACCGCATTCAATAAGGCATTAGTCGGATGAGGTTCGAAAAAGCAGACAATTTTAACTCGATTTGAAAATAACAAGTCAAAATAGTTGAAACTATAGTTACTAAAATAAATTCAAATTATTGCAAACAAGCAACAAAACATCCGTTCAACCGCCTTCATCAAGGCATTAGTCTCATTAAGTTCGAAAAACCGAAATGACCATTTGACCATTA
The DNA here is from genome assembly GCA_963082785.1 of Philonthus spinipes. NCBI lineage: Eukaryota > Metazoa > Arthropoda > Insecta > Coleoptera > Staphylinidae > Philonthus > Philonthus spinipes. The sequence goes on along the minus strand of OY720304.1, from coordinate 23,488,155 downwards.
CTAGTTATCCATACGCCAGATGAATGGTGGTTAAACATTGTATTAAAAGTGAATCAGTGTTTAATTAAAACATGAAGTAAATGTACAAAACAACCAATCGATGAATTAATACTATCCTATAATTATAAGAATTGGTAGAAAACAGCTGTTGTATCACTGTCAAGTAACATTTAATTAGATGCAAACATCTTTATTCAGACAACATCACATACGCTTATATATACATATATTTACTTAACAAGAATAAATATTGTGTTTGTCCGGGCTATCGACCTGAGGTCTTTCTGCCCTGTCTGAATTTATGGTGATTTGCAATAAAAGTATCTATGCTACATTTAATTAGATTTAGATTTTATATAATTTTATAAACAAATATATATATATATAAACATCTTTATTCAGACAATATTCAATTCATTTATTTACGGTAAATCACCTTTATACAGAATAATAACAATATTCAAAATGTTTAGATAAATAGCTTGACTGTAAATCACATATAAACAGAATAATATGACAACAAAATTTTACAAAATTTATTATAATATGTACAATTGTATTAGTAGTCTGTCATGGGCTATCGAACATAGGTCTTTCTACCCTGTATGAATTTATGGTGATTTGCAAATTAAAACTATGCTAGCTAGCTGAACTGTCATGTATGCATGAGTTAATGAATTGGTGGATAGTGACCGAAGGGAAAATAAATATAAATTGTTTTATTTTTGTAATCTAGTTTTAGTTTAGATTACATATTAAATCTAATTTATTGTTATTATAGATGCAAACTTAGTTTTAGTTTTCGTTGCTGTTGCACAAATGGATAATCCATTAAAAAAAATATTTTTTTAATAAATCGTAACAAATTGGTTGATATTTCCAATGTATTTATAACTTATGTCATTGAAATTTTACAATTGTGTGTTTTATTGTAAATTATCTAGGGAATAATACGAATTTCGCAACACTCGTTTAACATTTCAGTGGCCTCATAAGACGTTATAAAGAAGAGTTCAATATTAGTTTATTTGGATTTTATGCTAGAAATTAACGAACGAAACACTATGCCTGAAGACTGTCACACTTTTCTAACCATCTGTAAATCTGTGAAATTTCTTCGATTTTATAGTTATTTTATATATAATTTCCCAAAGAATACATACATATTTAATTTAATATACAATAATGAAACAATTTAAAACAAATATATATTCTTAAGAGAAACGGCTATCGACCGGAGGTCTTTCGGCCTTAGTTATTTTATTATTTCCATTTTTTTTTTCATTATGTAACAAAGCAACAATTCAGTTACCGTATCTTTTATTCATATTTCTTTCTATGGAAGAATGGAATATTATTCTAATAGAATCCTGTATTATATTTAATCGAAAAAATGTTCCATTCTTCCATAGAAGAAACTGAGTCGTTGCTGTGCTACACAAGACTCGATGTGTAGCAAAGCATTGACTATTTTTTTAAGAGAAAACTATTCTTATATAAAGTTATTTAACGTACCACTTATTTAAAAAAAAATGTATAAAGTAATTATGAATTTAAAAAAATAGGTTACTATAGTATTTAATAGAGATATGATCATATTATTTTATTGTAAACTATCTAAGGAATCTATTAGATAATTTACAATACAACAAATATTTGTAAAATTTCAAAGACATAAGTTATAATTACAATGGAAATTTAAACCATTTTATTAAAAAATATTTAAATTTACCTTGTTTGTGAGTAATTTTTGTATAATAAAATTAAACTAGGAACATTTCTGGCAATGATAAAAAAATCGATCAATCCCTTTTTTCCAACTACAAAAATTACTTACACTGTATGTGTGTATAAAATTTAATACAATCTAATTAAATGTTACTTGGCTGTGACACAACAGCTGTTTTCTACCAATTCTTATAATTAATTATAGGATAACAGAAGATTATTTCATCGATTGGTTGTTTTGTGTAATATTGAACATTTCTTGTTTGGATTTCTCACTTATCACATCGTGAAACATTATTAAAATAATTTTAGGATGATTAAAACACGACATATTTTTTTAACCTTATCATCCTAAAATTATTATGATATTGAAATTGCTATTATAATTTTTTCGTATACGCCAATGTACAAGTAATATTAAGAAATATTAATTTATTTATTTATTAAAACTATAATTAGATTACAAAAATAGAATAATATTTCTTTAATGATTGTTGAGTTACGTGAAAATGAACTATTCTATTTGATGAAACACCACTCATTTTTTCATTAAATAAAATAATAATGAATAAAAGAAAAGAAAAATTAAGAAAATAATTCTTATATATATAATCGTAACTCGCGTAGACTGGAAAATTCTGTCTGTTTTTATAGATATCCACAGGTTACAATTTTTTCATTTTTTCTAACTGCTGGAGTATAGTACATTTTAAGTACAAGGGACGCGTTGCATTCTGGTGGCGATTTGACAACGATAACCTTTTAGAAAAATCGAAAATTCGTTTGGAAAACGGTTACCGGCTGCTAGTATATATACAGGGTGTTTCAAATTCGAGTCTCACCATGGGGATCTCGCTTATTGTAAGAGATAGAGGGTAGGTTTAAATTCGGCACTTTTGCAGAATTTCATGCTGATTAATATTCCGTTGAGAAAACGGCTAAGTTTCTTTGTTTTCAAGAAAAATTAAAAATTACAATGAAATTAAACAAGGAAAATTTCTGGCAAGATCAATAAAATTCGATCAATCCCTTTTTCCAACTGCAAAAAATACATACACTGTAAGTTTTACAAACATCTATTGAAACAACTACTTCCCGAGCATTTACCCCGCCGGACATTGGATTACACAATAGATATTTGTTATTGCATCGCAGTACTACTGAGAATTACAACGGTTTGAGTCGAAATTACTTAATGAAAGGAAACATTAATTTAAAAATTAAAAAAAAGACTGAAAAATGCTATTTTCTTTTTTTATTTATATCTTCGTTATTTGAAGCAATAATTCGATACAATGAAGACATTCTTATAGCACTGTTTCGTTTCTTCTGGACCACCATCAACTTTCTTACTCTCTATCTCTTATAATAAGCGAGATCCCCATGGTGAGACTCGAATTTATAACACCCTGTATATATGTGTGTGTGTGTGTGTGAAAAGTATTAACAACTACAAGCGAAATCAGGTTATTACCTACAATAAGGACAATTCATTGATTTGCCAACCGATGGTAATAATTGAGAACTTTATGGAAATAAATATAATAATATTAAAATAATTCGGATCTTCTAAAAGTAATAATAATTTCACAACTAATAAATTCTAAAAGTGTTAATTATTTCACAACTAATAAAACTTCTATATGGTTTTAGTGAAACAAGACAAATTAAAAAAAAAAGAATTTGAAAATAATTAATAAACTCTTTTAGCTTTATGACATTTTGACTTACGTTACGTAAGCACTTTTACAAATGTAAATTAAAACAACTAATTCTCGTGCAAATACCCCGCCACACATTGAATTACATAATGCACGAAGAGGAAATAATTTATTAATTATTAATAATAGAAAAATGATTCATTCACTTGGTCGCAGTTATTTAAATAAATTAAATAAAAAGAATTTTATTAATTATTTTAAAATTCTTTTTTATTTAAATTATTTCAATAACTTTGACAAAATGAATGATTTTTCTATTAACAAGTGAATTGTATAATTATTAAAATATTATAAATAGAAATAGAAAAGATTATTCATTCACTTGGTTACAGTTATTTAAATAACTTAAATAAAAATGTTTTGAAAATAATTAATACATTATTTCCACATTTAGCTCTGTGACTATTGACTTACCTACGTAAGTACGTTAAACAAATGCACATTAAAACAACCACTTATATTGTTATTAAATATTATTTCTTAGTTATCATTTAGAGTAATATAATTGATAAATTAATATTTTTTATGGAAAATAAAATGAATTGGGCAGAAAGACTTTTGGTCGATAGCCCTTACTTAAGTAAAGTTTGTACATACATATCAAAAGTTGCATATAATATAATTACATGTAAATTCTGAAATAATAAAGATTTGTTAGTAGTAAAAATAATTAGAAAATAATAAATTATTTTCTCTTTAGTTACTGTGACATTTGTACATAAAAAAGCTCTAAGTTTATTCCGGTAAAATTAAATGTTATAAAAAAATTATTACTTCTGCTTGTTTACTGATCCTATTTCATAAAATTAAAAATATTCTGTGATTTCATAAAGCGTATTTATATTATTTCTATGAATCACAATATATAAATATGTTTATAATTTTTGTTTCTAAGATTAAAGCTTTAAATTAATGCGCTGGTATTAATTTAAGGTTGTGAGAAAATTCATTTTGTGTATTTGTACAATGGCGTGGGAAGTCATTTCTATTTATTTCAGATGTCTCAGACGCAAAATATCTAACGGGCGTGGAAAATCAAAGTTTTGATTAATGCTTCTACTTGTTATTCAAATGTTATTCAAATAGTTTTATTAAAATGAATTCAATTTTATCTTTTTAGACACTAATTCTATTTAAGATATTTGTTGGTGAGTACGTGAAGTTTCTTGATATAATGTAGTAATATTTTATTTCTTTCTTCACTTTTTTATTTTTATCACTATATGTATGTACATTTCAAGCACAACCTGCTCTTTTTCAATAGTTTTATGTAAAATTGACAAATAAATAAATAAACATGTAAACAATATTTAATATACAAATGTAATGTATTATTAAAAAATCAGATAAAGGTAATTTATTGAATTAAATCAATTAATTTTAATAAATTGTTATTTAACGGAATTAAGTCAAAATTTTATAAGTTTATTAGAATTTTTATACATTCTATTCTTTATTTCATATCTTTTATTGATTTTTACGAGCGTGGAAATTTAATAATCTGATTAATGTTTCGAATTATTATTTAAATATTATATTCAAATAATTTAAAGAAATTGATTTCAAAATATCCTTACAACTGTATTAAGAACTTAATGTATTCTTTAAAAAAATAAAATAAATGAACGAAGTCGAGCGTTTATTTATTTCATTTTAATCTATATTTACTTACAGTGTAAGTAATTTTTGTAGTTTGAAAAAAAGTATTGATTGAATTTTTTGAAGATTGCTAGAAATTTTCCTTGTTTGTAAGTAATTTTTGTATAATAAAATTAAACAAGGAAATTTTCTGACCGGACATTGGATTACACAATACATATTTATTTTTGTTACATACCATAACTGCTGTGCATTGCAACAGTTTGAGTAGAAAATATTTAATGAAAGGAAACAACAAATCATCTCTATATTACATACATAAACATCTTTATTTCTGATATTGGAATATAAAATTACAATACAATATCTAACAATACATTAACGTTCACAATATATTTCCAACTCTGAAACTGGCTATCGACCAGTGGTCTTTCAGCCTCTCTATATTATTTTATGTTTATATAGTTATTTTACTGATGAAGGTTTAAATTAAACTACACTTTGTTTTCCAATTTTTCTCTATTTACTCGACTAGTTTAATTGTTTAATAATAATAATTTCTTGACAATGCCTTTAAAAGCGAAACTAGTTGAGTAAATAGAAAAAAAATGTGAAACAAACCAAGTGTAATTTAATTTTAACCTTCATTAGAAATACTTGAAAATGTTTCACCAAGTTATAAGTGAGAAAATCATTCAAGAAATAGTTTTTTTTATTGATGTTAAATATTTTGTTTGAAATAAATAAATCAATAAAATACCTTTTGAAAGTCCTACATTACTGATCAATTTTAAAACAATTCTTGAATTTAAAAGGCTGACTTACTTGCCCTTAAAAATTAAACGTTAAACGTTAAAAATAGACGTTAAAGGCCTCATTAGGCCCCTAATGCTTCCCCCCTTTAGGGTGTCTGAACCATGTGTCAGCATAGCCAGCCTACCTCATCAAGATAGGCTAGAAGTGCCGAGGCAGGTAGATCCCTGATTTTCGCCATTTCTGACGATTCCTCACCCAGTATGGCTTTTCTGCTGGACTTCAACGCTGGGCAATATCCAAGGATATGCTCCGCGGTTTCGTCCTCCAAACAGCACCCTCCGCATTTAGTGTATAAAGGTTTTTCGAAAAAAAAAAGTATATTCCTTTGTTATATTGTAGTGTAGAGGCTTTTATTTATTGAAACTGCTTACTTGTTGGTATAAAATAAAACACAAAAAGTGTATAGTTTCAAAAAAAAATTGCTTTATTATCTCATGACAATTGTTTCGCCACACAGTGGCTTCTTCAGGCGAAGATGACAATTCCTGTAACTGTGTTTTAATTTAGTGAATATCAATAGAATTCAATCAAGTATTTTCTTTTGAAATGGTTTAAAATTTCCTTTTTATTACTTTTTAGGCGTATACATTTTTTTATTTCTGAGAGTTACATTAAAGTACAATTATTTATAACTAGTTAAGCCTCAGATAATTGTTATCTACCATAGATCTTTCTATCTCTGTCAAGTTCTTGTCGTTTTATTGAATCGTCATGATTGCTAACGTCACTGTCTAAGTTCTCCAAATTTGATTAGATGAATTGATGAATTTTTAGTGAAGCATAGGCATATTTAGGATTATTGTTAATACTTTTTATTTTTGTGTATTTTGTATCAGATGAATTGATGAATTGTTAGTGAAGGGTGGGCATATTTAGGATTATTGTTAATACTTTCTATTTTTGTGTATTTTGTATATGTGTGTAATTTTAAAACATACAAACATAATTGTTTTGAATCCGCACGCACTTTAATTATGGCCGGTGTATTTTTAGAGCTCTTACATACGTGAAAATATATTTAAATATTTGTGATATTTTTAGTCGCGCCCGTTACACGCTTCGATAAACATTTCGGAAAAAAATCAGAGAGCATCCCACGATTGTACACGCGCCCGGAATGATTACTCGGGAAAATACAACAGATTTTCCTCCTTGATGTTTGCGTTCCACGAAATCGAAGAACAGTTGTTATAGATCAATTTATTCTTTAAGTACAATCTCTAAACATCAAGTTTTTAGAACAGTGTATAAAGCTAGATATAACACACCGCATATATAATCCGCTTCAATTGTTAATGCAAATTACTTTCAATTTGATAATGATGCTCTATGTTTCGAAACTATAGTCACTAAAATAAAATAATAAGTTATACAAACAAAGTTAAAATGTGTTTTGTTTTGCAATATTATAGTGTTTATTTTACAAAATCATATAATTTAATGTATATTGAAGGCATACATTTTTTTTTCAATTTTCAAATTTTATTGAACTCAAATAGATTTGCAATACAATACAATATATCTAAATAAATTTATTATAATCGTCAATCAGCTAGCTGTATAGACTTTTTTATAATTGATTACATACAATTATTGTTTAAAATGTTAGGTTTCCCTGTAAAGTTTAAAAATATCACGGTATTTTAAAACTTCAAGCACGATTATCCTGAAAATATATTTTTAAAGTCGATGATGGTCAGTGTTTCTGATTCTTTAGTTCTTGCTTCGCATATTGTTAAGTTTAATAATTAACAAGTTAAATATTTTTGAACTGACCAAGAACAAATTTTTAAACCCTAACACTTTGTTTCTTATACAAATAAATGCGTGTCCTTTATAAATACGTATACTAAAGTAATCCAGATTTATTGTAAGAATTGTTAATTAAAAATACTAATAACAGAAAAAATATTTATTCACTTAGTCAGAGAAAAAAAAAATATTAGAGAAAATAATAATAATAATACAATTTTTTTTTAAAGGAAGGATTATTGAAAGGATATTAAGGTTAAGGCATCATTCCTTAACAATAATCCTTCCTTTAAAAAAAAATCTTGTACTATTATTATTATTTTCTCTAATATTTTTTTTTTTCTCTGACTAAGTGAATAAATATTTTTTCTGTTATTAGTAAATGAGGGACTTTTTGGCATAGGTAAATTCCATTCAGCCATTAACGAAATAGTCTATGAATATATATTGTCATTATTCTAAGATGAGGACAAACACAACATCCATGGATCCGGGACAAGTATATTTCAATACAAGATTTAATTAACCAGGCTTTTCTTTTCGTTGTTGGATCAAATCTTTAGAGTTAATAATAAATATAAGGCGACGTAAACGCCATCTTTTGCTTAATTTCATGTGACATCGTTAACGATTTGGGCCTACAAGATGGACAACCGAGAATCGCTGTTTCGTCAACTAAAGGAAAGCCTCCGGTTCATGAGAACAGAAAATGAAATTCATTTAATAATGAAGATCTTTATTTCGTCCATTAGGTAATAAACACATCATCAATGGATCCGGCCGTGATAGTAAAACATTGCAGCTGCAATTTAGTTACATAAATCCGAACTCAACCCAAAATAACAATGAACATCTGGGTGGAAGAGAGAACGCGTTATATTCACTTTCAGAAATAACATCCAAAACATCTGGATGCTCTCATTTACTTCAAACAGACACAAAAAATATGGTCCGAGGAGGAAAGTGGTTTGATGATCAATTAAACGTTGCGAGAAAAATAAATATTTTTTTTTGGAATTATGATAGTTAAAGTTCTAACTAAGTAAACATCTTTGTTCATATAAATAAACATGTCTATAATCATGATATTCTGAAATCGAAATATGAATCAGCTATCGATCTGAAGTCAGCTTTCAGCTTCTTCTATTTCTAGGATGTTTAAACAAATAAATAACTTTGTTTGTATAACACTCTGTATATTTATAAATACAACTGCAGTTTCGGCAAATCAGCTTGCCATTATCAAGTATAATTAAACAAATAAATAACTTTGTTTGTATAATACTCTGCATGCAAGCTGATTATTTATTTGTTTAAATATCCTTTAAATTAAATTAACATGTATAACGAAGTAGAAGCCTCAACTATTAAGAATTCTTCTATTTCTATTTTATTCTCATTAAACATTTGATGAAATATGATTGCAATATTAATTATATTGATAATTGAATACAAGTTTTTGTTTCAACTCAGAACTACGAAAGTGGAATGTAAAAGGAAATGTATTTTGATAAAAGGATCTTATCTAGATCTCCTGATCTCGGCCCATAAGAAATAATCATTTCTTCTGGGATTGTATTAAGGATGTTAATGGATTAAGAACAACAATGAAACTTCCTCTTTTCATGGCCACAAAATTTGTTTATTTTGGATTTGTACTTTAATAAATAAAGTGTATTATTCATAATACAGGGTTATTATATGTGATGAACCCATTTTATCAAATTCGTATTTATTAAAGTACAAATCCAAAATAAACAAATTTTTTGGCCATGAAAAGAGGAAGTTTCATTGTTGTTATTAATCCATTAATATCCTTAATACAATCCCGGAAGAAATGATTATTTCTTATGGGATGAGATCAGGAGATCTAGATAGCCAGACGTGTAGAGCTAAGTCTTCACGTCTCCTGCGACTTATCCAGCGCTGAGAAAAGAATTGATTGAAAAAGCCTCGTACAGCGATGAGCTTTCCATAGAGTTGATTGGGGTTTTTCAAGTTTTCTACTAGCTCCATTGGTAGATTTAGTTAGACTGCAAAAAACTTTCTTCAATACGTCTGGCATCATCCATAGAAACACGCGGTCAGCCTGTGCTTTCTAGTTGGTTGTTCAATACCGAATTTTAACTGTGGTTGTCTGCAAATGTAAATACAATATCACGACGAATAGCCAATTTGGGAATAGTACATCAATTATAGATTATACAATTAATATGTAAATATATTTATTTATTTAACGGAATATACCATTTTTACAAATATAAGACACACATGTAAAATGCAATAAAATTATATGTATTACTAACTAATTTTAAATACAATACTAAACACTTTGAACGCAAATATAAACGCAAAAAGAAAAAAACCTTAACAGTCACCAACAACTAGATTAAAACAATGGCATGACTCAACTCCTTTCACAAAATGCATGAATCTTGATAGATCGCCATAGAATAGATCATGCTTTGGATAGCTCACTAGAGAGTTAGCCGTACGCATAAATTCATAAATAAAAATATTTGTTTATACAACATTACAATATCATCCATTGACTATGAAATCAGTTTAGCACAAATTGTTGATTATCAGAAACTATATAGCTTTCTTGTTTACTTTAAATTGAATTAAATATTCTATCGATATTATTACATGTTTTTAAATTTGATCCAATTGATTCTATCACAAAATTTCGTTTTTGTTATTACGGCCCACTATAAAGCATAGTTGTTCCGTATTTAGGATCCCATAGCCGAACGATGATTCAGTTTTGTCCTGTTTAGATTTAGCGTGAGTGAGAGAATATATATCTGTTGAGTACATCTTTGGCAGACTTCGCGTTTTGACATTTTCTCACTATTAATAAAAATGAATGCGAATTACACGTAAGCGTGACGCGGCCGGTGCTGCTGTGTCTGCCAACTTACCTGAAATGGGGCTTCTTGGACATAATCATACTTTTTTGCCGGCGAGACATTCTGAAGGTTTCAGCCAAGAACGAAAAGAAAAGGCGTGATTTATAATCGCAAAACTATGATTTACTTGTATTATTGTTCTTTGTTTTCGTTAATTAAAATTTCTTACAACTATATTTATAATATAAATGCAGTAAACATATTTAATAAATTAATGATTTTAATATTTAGACATCCCGACACCAATTGGTAAAAGGGGACATCGATTATATATATATATATATTTATACATTCAGTTCATTTTGTCTGAAATAAATTTTAAAGTTTTAAATTCTCTTGAAAATGGGCTAATAACCCGAAACTAGTCGAGAATTTAATCTATGTTTTATTGATTGATTTTTAATAATTTATTCATATTTATTTCATATTTAATAAATAATAATAGTGGCCTATCTGTTTTTTTTTTTAATTTCATTTATTTACGGATTCACCATTTCTACATTCAAAATAGGTTTACATACATTGAGCATACAAAATACCAACATATAAATTAAAAGAATACCAATTACAAGATAGAAGAAAAAGAAACATTATATAATGTTAATCAACTAGCGACCTTTCTTCCTGACTTCAAAATTATTTGTCTTTGAATTGTTAAGAAATGAAAGCTAGTATAAAGTTTTAGTTGTAATTCAATGGTTTCTCGAAACAATATGAAACATTTCTATTTTTGTTATGATTTCTTAATAAAAATGAAGAGACTTTACTTCATTTTTATTAAGAAATCGTAACAAAAACAGAAATATTGCATAGTATTTTGAGGAATGTACATCTGGTATTTTTTTTTGGGGGGCTGTGGAAGGGGAAATCCAGTTACGGACGGAATGTGGGACTCCTTCCAGTTAGATGTTAACTGGAAGCCTACCCACTAAAACCCCTCCCACTTTACCGGCTTCGACTGCTAAGGTCTTTAGCCGGTCTCAAGTTTAAATCTATGCTCTGACTTATTTTCTTTTGTAAAAATCATTTATAGTTATGTCAGGCATTGCCCATTAATCCTTAAAACTAATAAAACGTTTGTTGTAAAAGATCCTGACACTGGAGTCCTTCAAACAGCACAATTACATAAAACCTAAACTAAAATAAATAAATAAATAAAACCTAAAATTAATGGAATAAAACTTAAAACATCTGGTATTGAAAATAAAATTGTGATGAAAATGTACAAGTATAAAAGATGAAGAAATACTTGCACATTTTTCTTTCTATGCGTTTTAATTTTTAATGCCAGATATATATATATGATCATAATATGAAAATATTCGATAAAGAAAAATTTACAAATATTTCGTTATGTTTAAATAAATCTTCACACAACTTCAACAACAAATTATATTATTGTCATGTAATATAATTTGTTCTAACTTCTAGTGTGCATTTAATGTATTTATGACTTGATTATTGCATCCGTAGTTCCCTTCTAGGATGTTGGGAATTTTCCTGGAAGCTAACTGCAAATTTATTTCAGATATTTGAGATAGTCTAATCGCAAATATAGAGATCGTGATATCTTATTTGGATGTTATACTTCAATTGTTTTGTTATCTACTATTAATTAGATATATTAAGAAGGCATTAAGGTCGTGGGAATTTGTATGATAATTTGAAAAATATTTAAATATAGATGACTTGAAGATTTGATACTGTTTATTGGCTCAGTTTGGGCACAATACTCATTTATCAATATTAATAATTTAGAACTTGTTCAGTAGAAGTTGCTTTGGATTTAACACGTTTCCGGCGAATTCCATTAAATTCTATCTACTCTCAAGACAAAAGCCATGGAAGAAATATGAGAAATTGCTGATGTATTATTTCTACAACGCATAGCGAATCGAACACCATGTGGTATAATTAACAAATACGTTTAAATTCTTTACCTAGATATGAAGAAATATAACTTCACTCCAATAAACTATTTTTTGCAGCTTCCTTATATTTGACATATTTTTTTTATTTAATAAGAATAATGACTGCTTTAAGCGTATTAATGGATGAAAAAATGTTTTCTAATATTTAATCGCATTGGGGTTTATAAATTATATATTTTAATACAGTAATTAATTAATTATTTGTATTTGTAAACGGCGATTGCCGTAAGTAAATAAAATTATTTGTTTTGTACAAATAAGGGTTGTTACAAATTCTATTTAAATATATATTTTCCCATCGATTTAAATTTCGCCTTTTATAAACATCTTTGTTTTACCTCCCAGTCACACACAAAAAAAAAATACTGAATCAGTCGAGATGTGCGATCTTACAATTCCGGCCCTATGCTACTAATCGGCAAGGAAATAATATCAGTTTCCCTTGCTCACAGAGCTAAATGTGGAAATAATTTATTATTTTCAAATAATTTTTATTTATATATGAAAAACAGCATGAAAACGAAAAAGTTATCTCATATAGCGTTTTTCGTCCAGGGTAAAAATGACATTTTTCTCCTTGCAAATGAGTTGATTCCGTTTTTTTTTTTACATTTCACTGGATCCAAATCAGGTAGAGAATTATTGAAGCATAATTATTATGAGTGTGCTTACACCTTTTTTATTTATATAATAAGATATTTTTTTGTGGTAGAACATATATGGTTATTTAAATAAAAATAATTGTCATTTCTCCTACTTATTCTTTTTATTATCATAGTTTCAGAAATATATATAGTTTAATAAAAAAATTATTAGGAGACAGGACAACTTTATTTTTTATTTAAAATATATTATTGTGATTGGTAATTTGCTTTTTTTTATACATATGTTTTGTAATCTTTTTAGAGCGTCATACTTTTCTTATAAAATTTTTAATATGTAATTATAATTGTAATTTGGAAATGGAGATTCCGTTAATAAAGTAAATTGAATTGAATTGAATTGAATTGAAAAAAAAAATAATTAAAGTCTCGACTACCAACATAAAGAATTACAATGAAATTAAACAAGAAAATGTCTGGCAATGCTGGATAAAATTCAATCAATCCCTTTTTCTAACTGCAAAAATTACTTACACTGTAAGTTTTACAAACATCTATTGAAACAACTACTTCCTGAGCATTTACCCCGCCGAATATTGGATTACATTACACAAATACTCGGGAAGTAGTCGTTTCAATAGATGTTTGTAAAAACTTACAGTGTAAGTAATTTTTGCAGTTGGAAAAAGGGAGTTTAATTGATGATTTCCAGAATTTTTTCTTGTTTAATTTCATTGTAATTTAAATAACAGCAAATGAGTGAATAATCTTTGTTTAATTTTATTTAATTCAACACAAAGAAGATTACATATAGGGTTGTTTATTATTAAATTAAATATCTTTTATTTCTCTACTAAAAATTAACGTATAACCGCTATTTAATTTCATAATATAAATTAAATAAAAATGATTTGAAAATAAATACTTAATAAAATATTTCCACATTTAGCTCTGTGACTTTAGACTTACGTTACGTTGCATTTGTTTAACGTACTTACGTAACGTAAGTCTAAAGTCACAGAGCTAAATATGCAAATAATTTATTAATTTACAATGAAATTAAAATAGGAAAATCAATCCCTTTTTCCAACTGCAGTTGGAAAAAGGGATTGATTTTCCTATTGAAGGGGATTGATCGAATTTTATTGATCATTGCTAGAAATTTTCCTTGTTTAATTTCATTGTAATTTAAATAACTGCAAATGTGTGAATCATCTTTGTTTCATTTTATTTAATTTATTAATTATTTTCAAATATTTTTTATTTAATTTATTTAAATAACTGTGACCAATTGAGTAAATACTCTTTTTTTGTTTATTATATAATTGTAAGTTTAAAATAGTAAATAGAAAACAACAATTATTATTATTTATTTATCCAACACTGAAACATCCACGCCAGAAATGAAATGTGATTCATCAATATTTACAAAACCCCGGCTTGGAAAACTGCACGTCGGAAAATCTGCGAATTGTGAAAGAGGTGTATTATTTTGACGCCAAGGCTTTGTAATTAACCGTCTGGTGTGAATCACTTGTTCTAATTTTATTTTGTTTTTTTCATATCGCGCCACACACATAGGTGTTTCTCTTCTGGTTTTGACAAACGCTTAATATTTATAGTTTCGAACAGTCATTTCGAGGAAACGGGCCGGCGATCGGGTTTTAGTCATCCGGATTGCACACAATAAACAAAACGGTGCCAGCGTTTGTCCGGTCACGAGTTTTTGATAGTGCGAGTTTGTAATTTGAGTCAGTTGTATAATTATTGTGTTTTCAAAAGCGATAAAGGGATCCATATTTTTTTTTGTTGCTTTTAATTACATATTATTGCCTTACTCAATTTATGTTAATTTAACAATGTCAATGTTAACACTGGCATTTAAACATCATTATTAATTCTAATAATGTGAAATAACAATTGAGTAATACTGGGTGTTGACGCGATCAGTTATACATAGAAATAGACTTTGATTAAAACACTTGGTTTGTTTCACTGATTTTTTATTTTAATTTTTCTATTAATTAAATATGTTTCACCACGGGTTAAGTGAGAAATTAATTCAAAATATACATAGAAATTTTACACGTAAAAACATTTTTATACAAATTCCCACTTCCCTGGTCATTTTAGAGAAAAACTGTAAGAAATGAAATATGTACAAAACTTAAATATCTATGAAAGACTTCTACTGTTTGTTTTCTTTGTTTTGTCTCACACTTTCCTACATGTTCGTGTATGAGAAATTATTTAAAATATTCCTTTAACTATTTATATTAAAAATAGCAGCATTACAAAAAATTGATATTTTATTAATATAATTATTACCTTCATGTTTTATTCTGAAACCCGGCGCCTTCACCAAATTGTACAAAATTGTGTTAAAGCGTGAACGGTCTGGTTTGGTACAGGAGAGTAAGAATTACCATATTTTTCCGTGATTCTTCCACACTTTCATAATTGTCGTACTTTTGGTGCAAGTGTTGGGTTTTATTCTGAAACCTGGCGCATTCACCAAATGTATAAAAGTCTTAAACCGTGAACGGTTTGGCACGAGAAAGTAAGTTCCTTCGAATTGGCATAATTTTCCACACATTCATATTACATAATTTTTTTATCTACATTAATTTATCATCACTTGAAGATAGGAATAAGCCGGTTGCATTTTGTTTTCACAATGAACTGTTTGGGATTGATAAATAAATATTTTGATGCGTATTATTTTTATTTTGTATTTTGTCGTAATTTGTGATTGGTAATTTGCCTTTTTTTATACATATGTTTTGTAATCTTTTTAGAGCGTCACACTTTTCTTATAAAATTTTTAATATGTAATTATAATTGTAATTTGGAAATGGAGATTCCGTTAATAAAGTAAATTGAAATTGAAATTTTCCACGCTTTCATAATTGTCATACTTTTGGTGCAAGTGTTGAATATTATTCTAAAACCCGACGCATTCACCAAAATGAAGAAAAATGTCTCAAACATTGAACGGTCTGTTTTTGCACGGTAAAGTAAGATCCTTCGAATTACCATATTTTCCACAATCTTTCCACGCTTTCATAATTGTCATACCTTTAGTGTAAGTGTTGGGTTTTATTCTGAAACCTGGCGCATTCACCAAATGTACAAAAATGTCTCAAACATTGAACGGTCTGGTTTGGCAAGGAAAAGTAAGATCCTTCGAATTGCCATAATTTTCCACACTTTTTCCACGCTTTCATAATTCTCATACTTTTGGTGCAAGTTTTGGGTTTTATTCTAAAACCTGGCGCATTCAACAAAATGTTCAAAATGTCTTAAACATTAAACGGTCTGTTTTGGTACGTGAAAATAATATCCTTCGAATTACTATATTTTTTTACATACCCTTAGAAATATACAAGTAGCAGGATGCTCAGCCTCGAAAGTGCTTACAAAATTATGACCAGAAATTCTATTTACAATTATTAATATTATATGAAATATCCTAAATCTTTCATATTGATATTCGGCTAATGAGATAAAATTGAATAAAATATGATGGGTGGGGTTTGGATTGCGGGAAAGGCATAAGGATTTAAGGAGGTTGTATGCGATTTTTTTGGATAGAGTGTATCCGAAAAAATCGCATTTTTCGGATAGAGTGTATCCGAAAAAATCGCATACAACCTCCTTAAATCCTTATGCCTTTCCCGCAATCCGAACCCCACCCATCGTACTTTATTCAATTTTATCTCATCACTCGATGATAGAGAAATATAGCCATTAGCGATTATGACCCCAGTTGTCTACATAATACACTGGAAACAATGACAGAATTGTTCAATAACAGATTGAAAGACCTAAGGTTGATTGCCATTTAGTAGATAATTTTCGTATAAGAATTTTTTATAATATATTAACTTTTACATTATTAATTTAGTACAGATATCAATAAATATATGTATAGATGCAGGACATCTCAGCTCCCGTCTTCGATAGCTCAGTTACTAATTAAGTTATGACTTAGAAATTTTGGAGACTTTACTTTGGATCCTAAAACGTACGTCAGGAAAATATTTTTAATTATACGGTGTTCGAAAAAATAGTTACGTCATAATGACCATGATGATATATTTTTTTAATTGCTTGATATACATTTTATTCCTTATTTAGGTGCCTTTTATGATTACCTACATACCCCTAAAATTTCATTGAAATCGGTTCAGTAATACCAACAAGAAAATTTAAAAGTAAAAAATGGTTTTGCGCATTCCATTTAAAAAATTAATAAAAAATAAAATAGGATCTTGTGAATAAAATTATACAAGGGACTTATTAAATAAGCTCTAACAATCCTAATAGTGAAATTGTATTGATATGAATTGTACAGTGTGTCCAAAATTGAATGTCAAACTTTTCAAACTTGAATGTACTTTATTTTTCTTATTTTAAATCGGAATCCGTGTATATTTCTTTTATAGTTCTATGCAGAATTGAAAAACAAACATTTTTATGAATTGTGGAAATTTCAATGTACAACATTGAGTTATAATTTAAATTAATTAATATAATAATTAATATAAGAGCAATTAATTTAAATTATTCTTTCTTTCTTAATCTTATCCTCTTTTATCCGTATTGGGTGTCGATTAATGTAAATTATACCTGTTGTAAATTGAAATTTCTATTATTCATAGATATAAATAAAATTCAAAAGAAATATCAATTTAATTTATATTAACCCTACCTCAATTCTTAATAGATTAAAAGTTATTTGCAAAAAACTGTTTTTCTCTACTATTTCAATAGCCATTTTGATGAATAAAAATTGAGGTTGCTTTGAAAAACATTCCATTGACTATTGCATTGTAAAAATCGCACATATTAATCACCTTCTGAATGATTTCAGTTATAAAATGTAAAATATTGAAAACTATAAATAAACTTAAATCTATTTATTATGGAATTGTATATTTGAGTCTTTTTTTTGTGTAAACAGGTGCAACATTCCGCGAAGTGGATGCATTTAAAACGGCGACGATTGACGGCGACAACTGCGCGCTGTAATTTTCGTGAAATTTTGAAATCCGTGCCTTCGACAATGTTTTGAAACCGCCGCAATTATGAAGATTAGATACGCCAAATTTAAGATTCATCTCCCGGATTCCCACACGTTTTCCCTTAATTAGCACAGAAGTAAAAAATACGCGTTTATTTTTAGGAGATTAAGTAGATTGCATTCACACCTCATTAAGAGATATTCCTTACATAACGCAGGATTTTACCGAAAGCTCGTCGACCGGCTTGCCGGCCGACCGGCCGGTTCTATGTTTAGAAAACGCGTAACACTTTGAGGAAGTTTATTACATGTGCAGACATCCTTTTGCAGTGATTTATTTTCGTCACTGGTTAAATTAATCGTTCATTCAATTCAAATAAATGTCATAAATAAACTATTAAAATAAAACAAGAATTTAAAAAAAACTATCAATATTATTACAGACAACAATAATTGATGGAATTTATAACCCAAATTATTTTAACTATAAAAAAATAAAAATTAATAAAATTTGATAAATTCCAACTCAACAATCTTTCCAACGAATAACTTTATAAATCCTCCAAAATATCACCTATATCTGAGCGTATATTAATAATCCTGATAACCTACTCCTTCTTATAAAATTCTGTATTCCACGTAACACTCACCAAAATGGAACAAATATATTTGTGTGAATCGTTGGGATATTTCAGCCACCTAACAGATTTTTTAACATCATCATAAATTCATGAAAGGGCAAATAATTTACGGAATTGAATAAGTAATTAATTATTTTTCCTTTAACTGCTCTTTTTCTATTTTAATTTTAATTTTTAATTTTAATTTATTCTTGTCATAATAAATGCAAACAAGGTTTTTCGAATATTTTTAAGAAAAACTCAAATCTTTGTCAATCATTGCGTTCACCCACCATCCACTACAATTTGAATTGAACGTGGAATAGTCTATTATTTATTGTCTTAGATTTTAACTACGATTTTCTGATCTAAGGAATGAGGTATTCGAAAATTAGAGCTGTTTAAATGTAGCTTGTGTGTTAATTTAAAAATTTGAAACTAAGTACGATGTTCATACAAAAATCTACATACATGTTTGTATCGAACAAAATCTATTTGACTGATAGGGAAAAATATATTGCTAACCATTTTAAGCAACTACCTATTTCAAGATAGGTAATGAATATATTGCTAAAATATAAGTTTAGAGTGCTTTAAGCAACTTTTCTATATACAAGCAAATATTCCATGACCAATTTTTCCATGTACAAGTAAATATTTCAAGATAGGTAATGAATATATTGCTAAAATAAAAGTTTAGAGTACTTTAAGCAACTTTTCTATATATAAGCAAACATTTCATGACCAATTTTTCCATGTACAAGTAAATATTTCAAGATAGGTAATGAATATATTGCTAAAATAAAAGTTTAGAGTACTTTAAGCAACTTTTCTATGTACAAGCAAATATCTCATGAACAATTTTATACCACTTTAAACTACACTTCCATTGAGCAAAATAGACATGGAAAATGCTACATTAATATCACATTGACATTTAGTGTTGTTTATAAAACTTTTTTTATAACATTTTTTCATTAAATCATGTTACCTACAAATGCTAAATACCATTTAAAAAATCATAAGTACATTATTTCAGTTGGTGTGCAAGCATAAAAGGCAGTCAAAATAAATCAAAAACTTCTTGGAACGTTATTAATAATATCGCTTCTTAAATATCAAGAGGAATTAATAAACTGACAAAGGATTAAGAAAATATACGCGCACTATCTTGTGCTCTGCGTGTCTGCCAAAAGCTATCCCGATTGCGACGAGATAAAGACAATAAATAAGCACTTATTTATAAGTTTATATTTAATTATGCGCGCCTATATTTAAACGGTGCATCATTCTATAATAAAACGTGTGAATTGGAGCCAATAAAATTTGTTGTAGTATTTTTTTGTAGTAGACCAGAATAAACAAATTTCTAGAATAAATATTTAAACATAGAATATGATAAGCTATTTTGTTTATTCAGTATATAAATCAAGCTTATCATAGAATTATTAATGATTGAAACTTCTACTGCGGGGTATCTTACGTTTGATTACATAATGAAAAATTGCTAATTTGTATAACAGAATTTTATTGTGATAATGAATATGAATTGATTATTAAATGACATAAATAAAGCATAGATTAAATTGAATAACTTTAATCATAATAAATTAAAGACGACGCAAGCGTCATCTTTTGCCTAATTTCAAGTGGCATCGTCAACGATTTGGGTCTACAAGGTAGACGATCGAGAATCATTGTTTCGTCCATTAAATGTGAATAACTTTAAATTCTCGGCTAGTTTCAGATTATCAGCCCATTTCTAAGGGAATTCAAAATTGAATTTTATTATTTAGTCAACAATTCACTTCAACAATTTCCCATGTAATCGTTGTGGACATCATTTGCATCGTGATCCGGAACGAACCCCTAATTGTATATTTGTTGGTTATATGAAGTTGAGTTGATTAATTGAAAACAGTTATATTTTATAATATCTGTCAGCAGGTTATGGAAACATTAGACTGTTTCATCCGACATTAAAACATTATTCTTATATCAATTATATAAGTATTAAATAATAATAATAATAATAAGTCTTTATTGCCCAACAGGAAATATACATCCCAATTACAAGACAATATACATAAATCCATAGCCGTGTGTGTATATAATAATGTTTTGTATAATTATTTAAATAAAATTATTGTCCTTCTACTCGTTTTATTTTACTAAATATATACTTGAGTAACTATAAAAAATATAATAAACTTTATTCTTAAGAGCTAATAGCTTCATTGCAAAGCAAAGAAGAAAAAGTGAAATAATAATCAATATCAATTAAAGATATTTAAAATATATATTTTCAATTAATTTTGCAACTCACTGCTCTTACACTTAACCTACAACTAAAAAGAATGAATAGGGTGGATCTATAAACCAAAAAAAAATGATAATGTGTCCATCATGTTATTATAGTTGGATATTTGTTTTTAAATCACTTAAGGTATTTCTATATGTAACTCGTCCTCAATAACAAACTATTTCACCTTCATAATTTCCATATTTACGGCCAAGCCGCACAATTTACTCACAATCCTAAATATTTTTAGCGCACTTCAAAATCCGCAAATTTACGATTCGCCCACGCGACAACAAGAAAAGAGACTCCCAGCGCGAAATTTGGCAGTGAACTTAAAATGCGCCCGCCTGAAAAAAATCACATAATTGTGCGTACGCACGCATTGCAAAAAAATTCTCGCTCTTTTTTTTATTGCTCTTTAATTTTATTACGCTTGTAAAATTACCGAACGCGCAAATAAATATAGAAAACCCACGCTATGGAGAGGCGAAAAAAAGAAGGTGGGTAATTGTATCTTTTCCAAATTTAAACCGTGACTCCGCTTTCCGTTTGATACGCTTTTCTGGATCACCTAAATCATGGACACATATCGAGGAGGATAGCCAAGAAATATGGTGCGGCGGAGACAACATTTCGCTGGAATGCACAATGGACGTCCCGGCATAGATTTTGCGTTTATTTTCGGTTCGCGTTTAAAAATAATTTTTGGGGAATTATCGGAGCATTTTAACTAAATCACACTGAATATTCAAAATTCATAAATCGTCACTCATAACTTAAAATTTACGGACTTTTAAGAAGAGTTAAATAATATCATTAGATAAGGGGGAAATCATATATCGATCTAATAAAAAAAAATAGAATATTAGTATCAATGCTATATGTACATTTCAAACACTATATGTTCGTTTCAAATATACAGGGTTGGAATAAAGGATGGAACCAAGTAAATATCATTAAAACAAAATGGATATTTGAAATTTTGCAGGTGACTCAAGAATTTGTTAATGGGTAAAGAATTTGAATTTTTGATTTAATTTTGTTTAAATTATTATTCTCATTACTCATTCATTAACTTATTTTACAACTAATAGTGAATTATTTATCGTTTTTACAGATTTTTTTTATATTAAACCCAGTATCTACAAATTCGAAATGCATATTACCACATACATTACCAAAAAATGCGATGTTTTATACTATTATGGCAAAATAGCGATCGGAATTTTCCATTAATAGTTCAAAAGAATCTCATTATCTGGTAATATACAATCCACGGCAATACTAATAAGATACAGTATCCTCATAAGTTAAATTACGAATAAGATTTGTTTAATAATTAATATTGCGTATAATATTTATTTATTAAATGTAAACAGGATCAAACTCTTTACATTTAATAAATAAATATTATACGCAATATTAATTATTTACACTCAATTCACATACAACACATTAATCCAGAAAAACGATACATTTACAAGTAAAAAAATTAATACACGCTAAAACTCCGTGTTAATAAATTATTCAACACGATGAAATGCGAATAGGTTTACATAACTTTACATATTCGATAAATTTAGTTTTTAGCCGCTGACTCAAATTATAAATACTCTTGTATTGCAGAATTATATTTATTGGGCGTAGAATGTATTTATTCGATAAAATATACACCAAGGTATACATTTTGGCAACTGCTTCAAGCGGATTAAAACTGATAGGGTTAATAAATCCCGAATACAATTCTGTTTCATCCGACATTAAAACATAATTCTTATATCAATTATATAAGTATTAAATAATGTTTCTAATTTTGATAATTCTAAATTAAAAATTAAATAAATGCAGATTAATAATATGGATTATTTGAAGGGAAGTCCGAAGTGGTTCAGGTAAAAAGTGACAAAAGTGAAAACAATCAACCTGATTGGGACAACAAACAAAATGAGAATATCTTTCGGAATAGGAGTAAAAATAAAAATGCTATTAGTATGGATTATTTTGATCATGATTTTTTTTATATTTTGAATATAAAATTCAAAGTATTTTTATTTTCAATTAGTTTCTGTGAAATACCATCTTTAGAAGAGTATCAATTTTAAAGAAATATTATTATTAAACAGTGTGTAAGAAATATTTAATAAAATGTTCTCATAAACAGGACAAGTTCGACTTTCTTAAGTGGACGAAACAGCGATTCTCAGTCATTTCCCTTTTACACCTAAATCGCAGACGAGGCTAAATGAAATTAGGCAATAGATGGCGCCTGCGTTATCTTCCATTTATTAGTATTTTGTTTTACTAAACGATAAGTGAAATACAAATAAACTATATACTGATAATTACATTATGTTATACATCTATAAAATAGAAATCATTTCAATAAAAAAGTGCCTTTTTTAATAACAGTATGTTCGTAAATAACGTTGCTTCATTATTAAAACAATTTTAACGTAACCTTGATTCAAGGTTTTTATGTCCATTTAGCGGATGCACGTAAATCTGTTCACAATCACCCGCGAAAGGATCTTTCTGTATACATTCCATTCCCAATCCGTTCCCGACCGATTGTGAATAGGCCCTTGGATACGTTCCATGTTAAAAACACATTTGCGTATAAATAATTTGAATTTATTGAAAGTATATCCATGGCGCCATCTATGAATTATAATGAGAATTTAGTAATACTGAATATATATCTATGATTTACTAATTAATCTGAATCGCTAATATTTAAATTAAAATTAATAGCAATTATATTATAATTAATAAACCTTATTTTAATCCATGAATTCTTTTTATTGCTATTAGTTTAATATTTTATAATATTTGTGCGTACATTTAAAAGAATTTAATAGCGCCATCTATGAATTTATTCATTAACTTTATCGTGTTGGTTTATTTGTACATTGTGTTGCCTATAAAGAAACTTTGTTTCTACAATAATCTTTATTTCCTATTGATTTTCTTATTGTTTTTACTTATTAATGAAGTTCCATTTTCACGTAGAATGTTAGTAATACTAATATTGAATACTTACTGAATTAAATGTTTCATTAATAATTGTTTGAAGGTAATACTTTCCGCACATTTCACATTTTTTCAGTTATACTTCACAATTTTTGTAATTGTTATTTATTTAATCAGGTTTCTCGATTGCTTTTATTACTTTACTATTACTTATTATTTATTATATTATAAATTTTGATTTGTTCTTCTAAATGAAAATGAAAATTTATTAATTAATTCACTTGTTAACAAAGTAACAAAAAAATAACGTGTACGTTATTTATTAATTTCACATTCTATGATGAATGTTTATTACATAAACTGCTTATACTGTGAGAATAAACAATAACTTACACGTTACACTTAAAATTTCCTTTACAGAATAGATTCGATTATCAACACCCTTAGAAAAATGGACATTAAAAACCTTGCATAAATGTTATATTAATGTTTAGTCTTATTTTAATGTAGATGGAACGCTATATGTAAACAATTTCAATTAGAATATATTTTTAAACTATATCATGATAACCAATAATTTTTCACTAATTGCAAAAGATTATTTATAGACTTTTATAGACCGATATTTAATATAATATTATAATAATAATCTTTACTAACAGATTATACAGAAAAATATGCAAACAATTATTAATAATTACAAAATAAAATCTATAATTGTATAATTTATATTTTTTAATTGGCTATTGATCAATAGTCTTTCCGCCTGTCCGATATTTATAAATTCAGTTTTATCTTCAAATTCCGTTAAATATTTTACTGTATACTAACAGATATGTGTAATATAACAGTTTTTTACGAACAAAACGCTATTAATGACCCATAAATAGTCTTTATATTAAAAATTAACAATCGTGGCTATTCCGGGAATGTTAAGTTTAACGTGAACGTTATTAATTAAATTCACATTCAATGAATATATTTATCTATTACACGTTAAACTGAATATTCTCTTACAGAATAGTGGCGAATAAATCTGACTGGGATTTGATCAAATGCGTTAATTACAGATATTTGATTATACTCTTCTTCAGAATACTTTGAGTTTCCTGTTACAAATGAATTAATTAACAAAAACTACAACTTTCATCGAGGTATGAGTACAAGAAATCAGAAACCGAAGCCCCATTCGACACCTGAAAGAATATAAGGATTCGAGAAGAAGAAGATTAATTAAAGATGGTTGGTTATACTTATCTCCAGAGATATATGCGTGTCATATTACAAATGAATTAATTAACAATAATTACGATGTGGATTTGATTAGTTGCTTTAATTTATGTTGTTTGCTTGCACCCCTCTCCAGAATCCGCTGACTTTCCTGATTAGCAGACATAAATACAAGCAAAAATTTGAATAAACATAAGAATATTGAATCATCTTAGGAAATGAGAGAAGAAACACCAGAAACATTTTAAAAACAAAGTACAACCAAAGAGTATATTATAATATCCTCTTTGGTATAACGAATTAGAAACCTCAATCATATATAATTTATTTGTGAATATTTTATACGGTGAAATTGAAGCATAATAAATCAGGGCTGTAAAGCTGAGTCCATAAATATCGCAGACGAAAAGGCTAAAAACAATCAAACGATGTATATTGAAGTAGAAAACTCAATCATCAATAATTTATTTGTGAACATTTTATGCAGTGGAATTAAAGCATAACCAAACAGGGTTGTGAAGCTGAGTCTATTAATCTTGCAGTAGAAGATGAAGAAATTAAAATGATGTGTAATAAAGTACAAAACCTCAATAATTTATTTGAGAAAATTTTATACAGTGAAATTATAGCATAATAAAACAGGGCCCTTATTGCCTGAATAATAATAAAAAAATGTATATATATTCATGTAAAATTAATTTTCTATACACTCCTTGAGAATGACGTGAATCGAAACTAGTCGGAGGAAATAAAACAATTAGTGAAACAAATCAAGTGTATTTTTCAAACTGTTAATATAAAACAGGGCTATGAAGCCAAGTCCATAAATATCGCAGGAGATGAAGAAATTAAAACGATTAATAACAAAGTATAAAATTTAATCATTAATAATTTATTTATGAACATTTAATACAGTGGAATTTAAGTATAACCAAACAGGGTTGTGAAGCTGAGTCTATAAATCTCTCAGAAGAAGATGAAGGTATTAAAACGATGAGAAATAAAGTACAAATCTCAATCATCAATAATTTCTTTGTGAACATTTTATACAGGGGAATTAAAGCATAATAAAATATACAATGACTAATGATGTATAAAATGCGTAAGTTTATTAAAAGCGGCTTCCTTTTGTAATAAATAGTCGATAGAACCTTGAACGCCCACATAAATTACGCAATTATTTGAAAAAAGAAATAAATTGGCCCATCTAAATATTTTTATTTCATCGATAGACTATTTCTGAAAGTTTTACAACGCAGGCACGCTTATTATTTATAAAATTGGGGGATTTGTATAAAACCTACGTTGACAGATATTTTCAAGAGCACGCACATACTTTGATTTCCTAAATTTTTTACAGAATATAAATAAATGCGTGATATTTATAAATTTAAAAAAATTAACAATAATTATTAAAAAAATATATGTAAATGGATGTTTGTATTTATAATACAAATTATTCTTAGAATTAAAAAATATACAGTGTGTTCCATTTAAAAAATGTAACAATTATATAGGGTATATATTCGAAATATATTTAAATTATATCTTGTTTATAATTAAAAATAAAAAACCTTGTTTTATTTTTAATTGTTCGAATCTGTTTACGTAATTCACAACAATACATCTTGTTTATATCCGAGAAACTTTCGACTTATCGACATTCTTAAAGATTTGTGTAATTTATGTTTATGTTTTTAGTCAAATTGTAAATGGCTGGTCCGTTCAATAAAGAAAGAATTATATTTATTCCTTTATACAAGAAATCAAAGAATAAAAAAGTGAAACAAGCCGAGTGTACTTTATTCAATTATCAATATTTTAAAGATCAAGTGATTAATGGAAACCAAATTGAAGATAAGTCAAAACTTTGTTTGCAATTTGTTACTCGTTGAACATTATTTAGATGTTTCGGTAATTTTAACTAATACTGTATATGGGAGAATACTTGAATTTAACCAATTTTTTTAGATCATAATTTGTTGGAGTTTCACATTTTTTTTTATTTAAAACACTACCAGAAATGTTTTTTGTGTATTACAATCGTCATGCACCCTGCACCTGCCTGAAGAAGATACAGTGTTTAGAACCAATTGAATTTCAGCGATAACATTTTCAATCGCAGAATATTCAATGATTTTTTATTTGCGTTAATGGTGTCAAAATTACATATTGATTTATCTTCAATTTGTTTCCCATTAATCACTTGATGTTTACAATATTTATAATTAATTGAATACAGGACACTCGATATATTTCACTTTTTTATTCTTATCAAAGATTCCTTTATTGCATAAAAGGAATCTTTGATATCGATAAAGCAAAGATATTCATACAGGATAAAAAAAATGTGATAAAAAACCAAATGTCTTTTTTCTTTATTTATTAACAAGGAAATGTGAAGTATATAACCTACCCCAGCAGAGGCTGAACAAATTCGAGAAAGGTTGTTTTCATGCCTGTCTAAAAATCTATAATCACCTACCAATTGAAATTAAAAACATTAACAATTATAAAAAATGGTGATGTGACCATCATGGTACTTTCCCCAGTGAATACGGTCAAATATGTTTCTGATTGAAAATTTAAAAGGGAAGCAAAAAGATTAATAGAAAAAATTGATTGTTGTCTTTCAAAATTAAAACCGAGTATTTAGAAGAATATTATAATTAAGTGTGTTATTTCTTACCTTACAATGGGTTTAAATAATTACTCCACACTCTTCTTCATTTTTTCTAACTGGAGGCGTTTGCGAATGACGGCATTTTGACGTTTTATTTGTCATTAAAATAATTATTTCAAAAATTTATAAAAAGAAAACCGGAGGTCCTGCAATAAAAGTTTTATAACAGAAATTATTTATTTTCCAAGATCTAAAAGTAAAAAGGGGAAAGTAAAAATTGAAGAATAATGTATACAAGCTCATTTATGATATGGAACTATATTGTATGACTGAATATTTTTCCTTGAAAAGAGAAGTTTTGGTCCCCAAGCGGGACTATGCAAAAACTCTAAAAATAATTAATTTATGAAATATCGTCCTTTCCCTTCTTTAAATATTTTTCACCATGGTTGAAGTGGAAATTTAATTAATCATATGTGTTCTTTAACATTTCTAAAATAATATCTGGTATTAATAGATTTTTTAGTAATTAAAACAAACTAGAAAACATCACATGTACGCGTTCATTAATTATATTTGGGAAAATGGAACGAAATCGCTCATTTTCTTGAAGCTGAAAATACTAATAAATTCGTTTTGTTGGCGCGAAACAAGAGAAATAATAAATTATTCTACATGAACAATATAAATAACTTTGCTTTGACAAATAAATAATAGTTTTGGCACAATGCTAATACGAAATATTAATAATAAAAAAAAACAGTCGCTTTTTTTGTGGGAAACATTTGTATTTACTTGAATTTTTATTGTGATTTATTACATGTGGTATGTAATGAGATATTGTTATTGTTTTATTGTATCCAACTGAGCTTCCCTTCATAGTAAGACGTAAAAAGTTGTGGAGTTAATAATTTTTGGAGCTCAGATACATTTTTGATTCATCTTAACTCCTAGTAAATTAATTGATAAATTACAACTACAATTAATGATAATATGAGTTATGTATGACTGTAGAACATAGCTTGAGCATATTAATGGAAATATATTATCCTTTATCACAATAGATATAAAAATACATTTAGTATTAATCTTCAGTTAATGAGTTCTGAATCTTCATGTCGAAGCCTATTTATTACATTTTTTTGAAATGGCAGTAATGACTGCTTTTATTTTATTAGTGTTTATCTGCAATGTAAAACTACAATAATTAAAAGTGTTGATAATATTTATAATATTATGCATAATAAAAATATAATAAAACAAATAATTAGTTTATGATAAGTTTAATAACACGGAAAAAAATGATTTGGGGAGTGAGAGTGAAAATGCAATTATTAGAAACAATTTTACCTATTTACAACAATAATTATAAATTGATAAAAGGTGGAAAAGATTGTTTGAAAATTATAAAAAAAAAGACACAACAAAACATAATAATTACGATACTCAATTATTATGTTTTGTTGCATATGCATCCGTTGAACTTATTGACTTTTGTATATAAAACAGTTTTACAACAGATGTTTTTGAATTATGAAAACGTCTGTTGTAAAACAGATTTATATACAAAAGTCAATGAGTCCTATTATTGAGCCCTGAGGTATACCTGCCATAACATGAATTCATCTGGAGACAAAAACGTCAATTTATACGACTTGATGTCTAGCAGCTGGAAATTTTTTTAATTAGATACCGAATTCTTATCTAAGCCCATATAATTTAATTTAGCACATTCATAGGAAAAGAAATTTGATAATAATTAACTAAAAATAATTATTATAAAAAAATATTTGTTTTTTTGCTTCTACTCACACGTGGGTGTCAGTATATCTTACCATATAACCCAGTAACCTTTGTATATTTGTAAATTCAATCTGAGGGACAACCACGCCAGTCGTACAACAACCAACCCAATCCTGTGTTGTGGTTGAACTTCTGTTTTGGATGAAACAAACACTTTTAGAGCGAAATGTAGTGTGGTTTATTTAAAATATTACACATGTATTTATATGAAAACAATATGAAATTATAAACAAATGATAATTTGGATGGCTAATTCAATGAAGAAAAGGACATAATGATTTTGAAAATAAGTATTTTCAATGAAAAAATATGCAATAATTATATAAAATGTAATAAAATAATTTGGTTGCTGAATCTGCGCGCCCTCGAGGCGAACGGCAATATTTGTTATTAATTATTTTATATATATATATATATATATATATATTCAATTACCCCTTCCTACCCACATGGGTGTAGGGTATAATTATTTTAAATAACTGCGACTAAATTAATATTTTTTTATATTACTCCTGAATATACAAATATAACCTGATTTTGATTAAGCAAAGCGAAACTATTAAGTAAAACATTATTGAATATCGATTTTAATTAACCTTCATTAAGGGCATATTATTTTCACATATTGATAATCCTTATAAATAATTGTTATTATCAAATATAGTAGTTTTAATCAAATGAGTCAGTGTGGAAATTTACGGATTCCGTCGAATATAATTCAAATCGACATTGAAATTTGAAAATAGCGCGTGTAAATATTTACATTGGCCCGAATGGCCGGTGTATACAAAATAAATCTTCGCGCGAATATCCACGATAATCGCTGCGCTAAACACTAAAAATCTATAAATAACCATGGGTATTTGTGAATTCGAGCACGAGCTGTAATAACATTTTTCCAATAAACGCAATAATCAATCATGCTTAAAAGTATGTTTTATATTTGCAGTCGGAACTATAAATTACGTTCAAAGGAATTTTCGGGGTAGTATTTAAAACCTATAAAAATGGTTATTGATTGCTTTTTTCCTTTTATTTTTTCTCATTAAGCTTCACGTTGAATATATTTTTGCATTGTTTGACAATATTAAGATATTTTTTGTTGATTACGTGACTTTTTTATTTAGTTATTTATTTATTTATTATTATAATGTAAAATTATTTTGTATTATCCTGTAATTGGGCTACTGTTTCCTGTTGGGTAATAAATTTATTATTATTATTATTATTATTATTATTATTATTTATTGGAGGAGTATAGAAAGGAAAAAAATGATTTATGGACATAGTTTCCTTCTAGGTTTTGACAAGAAAACTACCAACAAACCTCTTACATTATCAGCATCGGCTATAGTGGCATTAAGAGAGTCTTCAATACAACGGATCTCTTTTAAAAAATTAAATTATCAGCAAATAATAAAAACTTGAAATATCCTTTATAAAAACTAGAAATAACCCATGACCACAGTCGAAGCACATCTGGTGGAACATCAACAGTGCTGAATAAATATTTTTTATTTTACATTTAGTAAATGTATGTAGTAAATGTACTAAATGTAGCATCGAATACAAGGGCATTAAGTTATAATCTTCAATACAGCGTATCTCTTTAAATATTTTCAATACATCAGCAAATAAAAAATAAAATATCGTTTATAAAAACCTTTAGCCTTTGATCTCAGTCGAAGCCCCGTGGCATACCCGATGGAACATCAATAGTGCTGAATAAATGTTCATTTTTTCTTATTTTTATATATTAAGTAGAAAACTGGAAAGTAAATTATTGGTTGATTCAAATGTGGTAAATTGATTGATAGATTAAAATACGTGATTATCGAAAATAAATTCAATAAAAGCACTAATGTCCTTTCTTCACACATTTTATTGTGAAGAAAAATTATTAGTGATTTTATTCAATTTAATTTAATGAAGTGATACCTTCAAAAATTTCACATTTGGTAATAATTCATGCAATATCTAAAACTTTCTAATAAAAGTTAATAACACGTATATGGGCCAATGTTTCATAATTGTAATTTTGCACATTCAGCACCTTTTTTTGTAATTTCACTATTATGTTACATTTTGGAGTTTTAAAATCTTCACAATCTTCGAATGATTCTCTTTATCCGACATTATATAATGCATAATATTATATAATCTCGAGATAAAGTGAATCATTGCTTGAATATAATTGATTGATGAGGCTGATAATTGTTGAAAGTTCATAATTACTTATATTAAATAACACTATTTAGTCTTTCAAAATCTATTGTAATATCGCTACAATTGTTTCACCACACTGTGGCTTCTTGATAATTTCTTCGCCTGAAGAAGCCACAGTGTGGTGAAATAATTGTAACGATATTACAGTAGACTTTGAAAGACTAAATAGTGTTATTTAATATAAGTAATTGCTTGAATATGTTAAAATTCCGAAAATGTGCGTGATTACCAATATTATTTAAGTTTACTCAAGCTATTATATAGAAGGTGTTTCGGTATATAAAAATTGTTGCGTAGGAATATGCATAAAGAATTTAAAGAATGAAATAAATTATCAATACATCGTGGGAATTTGTTGAGAAAATTTGATTTCTTAAAACCGTAATAAAATAATATTTAAAGTTTGAAATTTTACGAAGACAAAAACAAAAAAATATTTTCTCACTCAACATATTGTGAAACATGTTTAAACGATTAGATAAAAATAGTGAAGATGAACAAAGTCGATATTTTTAATATTTTTTGATACTATAATAATACTTAATATATTGTATCACTGTCAATCACTATTCCGTATAAATCAATTAAAACCACTTTATTTTTATAAATAGAAAACAGTATTCATTCACTTGGTCACAGTTATTTAAATATATTAAATAAAAATAATTTATTAATTATTTTCAAATAATTTTTATTTAATACACTTTATTTTTTTTGCCTTTATCTATTTAAATTGGTTCATTTAGAAATACTTAATTACAAATATTACACGTATAAAATTCTAATCAAAACAAA
Source organism: Philonthus spinipes (assembly GCA_963082785.1). Lineage (NCBI taxonomy): Eukaryota > Metazoa > Arthropoda > Insecta > Coleoptera > Staphylinidae > Philonthus > Philonthus spinipes. Next base: position 23,455,499 of record OY720304.1, on the reverse strand, counting down.
AACTTTTTCAAATTTTCTGTTAGCCAGAAATTGAACCGAGCAAAATTCTACTCAGAATTTCATCTGTTCTTGTTCTGCGTATACTTACCTCACAATGCAATATCTAAAAGAATTGAATTACAAATTAATGATTTTAAAAATTAATCATTAATCTGTAATTCAATAATAAAATACGTTTAACTTGTTTTATTAGTGGCAAAACAAAACAAAAATATTCAATTTATTTTTATCTATTTATTTATTTAGTCTTATATAACATCGTTATATGTTCTTCTCTACTTCTCAGTGTGAAACGCTTTTTTTCATTGTTTGTATAACTCGGAATATAAAAAAGGGTTTCATTTATTAAAATTGAATTGCAATGTATAACAAAGTAGAAGCCTCAATATTTAACAAGTTAATTTAAGAAATGCTGAAAATTGTATAATTTAAATAATCTACGATCTAAATTACACAATTTTCAGATTTTCTTAAATTGAATAAATGTTCTTTGAAGATGCTAAATGTTTGTGTGGTTTATTTTAAAATTCGACCCAATTCTCCCTTCGACTTTTAGCGTAATTAAGTCAACGAATTGGCATTGTCACCTGGGAGTAAGTTCAGCAGACCGCCAGTAATAAATCATAACCTCCATTCCTGAAATTGCCTTCACCTGTATTCATCAGCTTATTTTCGAAATCGGCGAAGCGGCATGAGAGCTCAACGAAAATAAGTCCGCCCACGGGATAGGACCGCTCGAGTGCGTCGCGACGCAATCTGTTAAGGATCCTCGCCCACGCGAAAAGTAATTTTGCGTGGATTAAGAATCTACGCGAAATTGCGGATGTATTGCAAAAAAATATAATATAATTAAATTATATACTTACGGAATCTGTTTTCACAAAATATTAGTGTTGGGCAAAATCGAATAATATTAGTAATCGAGTATTACTAAATTTGTCATTTTAGGTATTTAAAACGAAAAAGTTATTTCAAATGTATGTTTATTAATAAATAGGAAGTTCTTTTTAATACTTTTATAATAAGTAATATTCATAAAATTATAAAATACTTAATTTAGCAGTAATAAAAGATCAACTTTGCCCATCACTACAAAATATCACTGCACTATTTTTTTTTTCATAACTTGCTCACTTATCACGTGGTGTAACCTTGTAAAAATACAAAGTGATTCAGGGGAAACATATAATTAAAAATAAGGAAGGCTTTTAGTCTTGATATTAACATTATTAATTACCTGAAAAATGTATTTGTATACACATCCACAGAATGGTATTTTTTGTAACTCTTGATAATGTTGTTATCCTCTGTTATTTTTAAATGTTTAAAGCGTAGTCTATGTCTGTATTAGTGTTGGGTAAAATCGAATAACATTAATGGTTTTAATATTCAGACATTGGTGGTTCATATTGTATGAAATAAATATGAATAAATTATTAAAAATCAACCAACAAAACACAGATTATGTTTTTTCAATTTCAATTTACTTTATTAACGGAATCTCCATTTCCAAATTATAATTACATATTAAAATTTTTATAAGAACAGTGTGACGCTCTAAAAAGATTACAAAACATATGTATAAAAAAAAGGCAAATTACCAATCACAAATTACGACAAAATACAAAATAATAATGTTGTTCGAATAAATATGAATAAATTATTAAAAATCAACCAATAAAACACAGATTAGGTTGAATAACTTTAAAATCTCGACTAGTTTCGAATTTAAAGTTATTCAATCTAATCTGTGTTTTATTGGTTGATTTTTAATAATTTATTCATATTTATTCGAATAACATTAATAATCGAGTGTTACTAAATATGTCATTTTAAGTATTTAAAACGAAAAAGTGATTTCAAATTTAAGTTGATAAATAAATGGAAAGTTATTCATAATATTTTTATAATAAGTAACATACATAAAATTATAATATACTTAATTTAGCAGTAATAAAAGATCGACTTTGCCCATCACTAGTCTGTATTATGTGAGGTTAGTTGGAGGTACTGATAGACTTTTTCTATCCATTTGTTGTTTTGATTTAGGCTGATGATAAGAGTTTCACCATCAATGGTTAGGAAGAAGGTCTTCGCTGATAATAGAATCTTTAATTACCTGAAGATGAATGCATATCCATCAGACGGTATTTTTTTTTTTTCATACAATATAGATACATATTATTATAATCTTACACAATGTATAACGAAGTAGAAGCCTCAGTGATCAGTAACATTATTAAGAGTTATAATGCTGTTGTCCTGTGTTAATTTTAAACGTTAGTCTATGTCTGTATTTTTGTGAAAAGTTAGTTGGAGGTGCTGATAAACTTTTTCTATCCATTGGCTTTTTTGGTTTAGGCTGGTGAGAAGAGTCTCGCCATCAATAGTTGGAAAATGGGTCTAATTCCATCAGCTCTGCCCAATTGAAGGGTTTAAAACTTCAGGTGATCCATAATAATTTCTTAAGTCAACAGATAGAAAAGATCCTGGCTTTTCTATCCGTTGACTTGTTTGGTGTCGAGAAGAATTTCTTTTTTTATCTATTAACTGTTTTGGTTTAAGATGGCGAGAAGAGTTTTTTTTTTTCAATCCATTGATTATCTGAGCCTAGGATTTTTTTCTATCGATTAGCTGCTTTGGTTTAGGCTAGTGAAACTCTTTTCAATAGCCTACTATTGAAAAGAGTTTCACTAACCTAAATCAAAGCAGCTAATCGATAGAAAAAAATCCTGAGCTAGTGAAACTCTTTTCAATAGCCTACTATTGAAAAGAGTTTCACTAACCTAAACCAAAGCAGCTAATCGATAGAAAAAAATCCTGAAACTCTTTTCAATAGTAGGCTATTGAAAAGAGTTTCACTAACCTAAACCAAAGCAGCTAATCAATAGAAAAAATCCTGGGCTCAGGAAGATTATCATGGATCATTTGAAGCTTCAAATCCGTCAAGTCGGCAGAGCCAGACGGATTCATCCCTACTGTAGTAGAGATGGCAGAGAACATTGTAACTCCCTGGTTGGAAACAATGTGCAAAGCAAGCCTGGATATTCCAATACGATGAAGGGAACCCATCGTGATATTTATTTTAAAATTATAGAAAATAACACTCTCTGTGTCTATTATTTTAGTTTGTGTTGGTGAAAAGAGTATCACCAGCCTAAAAAAGCATCGGGAAGATTACTATGGAGCATCTGAAGTTTCAAACCCTACAAGTCAGAGCCAGACGACATTACCTCTACTGAAATACAAATGGCAATGGCAGAGAACATTGTTATTCCCTCGTTGGAAACCATATTCAGAGCATTCCCTGTATTCCAATAAAAAAAACAGCACGATATTCACCAAAATTTAGGAAAAATAATACAAGACCAATAAACCTATCTTATTCTCATTTTAGACACTATATGATAGTTAATACAACACGGTATTCATACTAAAAAATATTAAAAATAAGCCAAGACCAATAAACCTATCATATTTCTCATTTAAGACACTATTTAATAGTTAATTCTTATTTATTTGTGTCGACTTTTTCTTTTAAATAAAATTACAATGAAATTAAACAAGGAAATTTTCTGGCAATGATCAATAAAATTCGATCAATCCCTTTTTCAAACTACAAAAAAATACTTACACTGTAAGTTTTATAAACATCTATCGAAAAAACTACTTCCCGAGCATTTACCCCGCCGAACATTGAATTACACAATAAATATTTGTTGTTGCATACCAGCACTACTGCGAATTGCAACGGTTTGAGTCGAAATTATTTAATGAAAGGAAACAACAAATAATAGTTACAAGGCTGTCTGTAGACACGTGTTTCGGGATTTCATCCCTCATCGGTACAGCTATGCCCTGCAAGCCCTTAGTTGTTAAACAATTTTTAATTAAAAAAAAAGGAATGATCGAATTTTATTGATCATTGCCAGAAATTTTCCTTGTTTAATTTCATTGTAATTTTATTTAAAAGAAAAAGTCGACACAGATAAATAAGAATTAACTATTAAATGTGTCTTAAATGAGAATTGTTTCACTTTATTTAATTTTAAATAAAACACCTTTCAAGCAAACCTCCAACAAATTTAGTTAAATTAAATAAAATGAAACAAAGATGATTCACACATTAGCAGTTACTATTTATATCGATCATTGTAAAATTAGTTAATTTCATTCAGGATGATTTAATAGAAATTAAAACACTTGGTTTGTTTCACTTGTTTTATACTGAATTAATGCAAAAATGTTTCGTCACGGGTTAAGTGAGAAATTAATTAAACATATAGTTATTTTAATTGAAAAAAATTATGGCCGAAGGCCTTTGTTCGAGAGCCAATTTGTGAATTCTACAGTAATTATGTATTACTAAATTAAAATTATTATATATTATTGTAAATTCATAAATAAAGATATTTGTATATATGAATAGTTACAAAAGTCTGGCGCATTCGCCATTTTATTTACAAATTATAGATATTAGAATAAGAGTGAGGTTGATACTTAATTTCTGTATCCACTATTTATAGATACAAATTCAGAGACTACTTTTACTGAATACATTTGCACCTGGATACAATATTTAAGAAGTTTGAAAACTAGCAAACGATTTTAAAATATTTTGTTGTAACATATTTCTATATCGTGAATAGTTTTTTTTTCACTTAACAATTGGTGAAACGTACAAATATTTCGTTATACTACTGATCACTACTGACTACTTTTGTTGAATATTTTTGCATCTAGATTCAATATACAGAAAGTTTAAAAACAAGCAAATGATTATAAAAGATTTTGAATATATTACTATATCTTGAATGGTTCATTATCTAACAATTGATATAACGTGTAAAAGTATTTCGTTGTAAATATAAATAAAGAATACATAGTCTGTTTCACAAATTAAATAATTTAATAACTCGAATAGTTTAGCTTTTTACGTCATTATCGAAAGTTTTATCCGAAACTAGTTAATAAATTATTTAATTTGTGATTTAAACCAAGTATTTATATTTATAACGAAAAGCTACCTATGAAGTAGCACCGATTAATTATATGCCAACTATAGCTAAATGGCTCAATCATAAATTATTAATTTCAGATTTTTTTTCATTTTGAACTTGATAACATTTTTAGGTTATTCAATTGTACGGTAGATTCCCTCTAGAAAAAAAAAATAGCTGATAGCTGATGAAATTTGATTATAGTTCGACATTTTATTATTTATCCGGTAGATAAATTGTACGGTAGATTTTCTCTTAAAAAAATAGCTGATAGCTTTAAATTTGATTATAGTTCGTCATTTTATAACTTATCTGGTAGATAACTTCTGATTCAACTAGCCTGTAGATTTTCCTCTTGCTAAATTTGACTGATGGTGCACTCAAAATTCGATCATGAATTATGATTGTTTACGTATGCAATAGATATCAGTGGTAATTCTTGATATAAACGGATTTTAAAAATAAAAAAAACTAGCCGGTAGATTATCCTCTTGCTAAATTTGGCTGATGTTTTACTCTAATTTCGATCATAATTCATCATTTTTTACATATCTAATTGATGCCTATTAGATACGTAAAAAATGAAGAATTATTAGATACGATAATTCTTAATATAAAAGGATTTTAAAAATAAAAAGACTCGTTTGAATTTTTTTTATGCAAAATAAAATATATACCTTTATTTCAGCGTATCATAAAATAAATATAAAATATAAATCTTGTTGTAGAGTCGTTCTGTGGGTCTCTCTTAATTGTAATTTCTTTGGTGACGGTGGTGGTGGTGTTTGTTTTGTGGTTTTTACTTGCCGAGGATGATTTTGCGGCCGGCGCCCATGTTGTCGCCGGATTGGGTGGCGCCCTTGTTGGAGCCAGCCTGGAGGCCGATTATGCTCTCGCCGGCCTTCAACTGTTCTTCGGTGAACTCGCGCTTGTTCTCATCGGAAGGCTTAGGTCCCAAATAGGGTCCGGTCCATTCTGGGTGTTTGTAGGTCTTTAAACAAAATTAAATTATTAACAAATATTTCTACTAAATTTTGTAGGCTTTCATGACCGGTGTGATTAGAATTGTTGATTTCCAGACTATTGGGTCTTTGTCCGTAAACCAACAATCAATTTAATATCAACGATTCTAATATGCCATTAAAAAATATGTATAGACAGTTGCAGATGAGTTTTGCTCAGAATTACGATCAATTGACAAATCAAATCTTTTCATAACTAAGCGAGTTATAAATGATAGTTAGCTATATATCGTAATTCTGCAGCTAACTAATCGAGTTATAAATGATAGTTAGCTGTAGGTCGTAATTATAGATCATAGCTATAATTCATAATTAATTGATTAGACTGATAATTGTTGAAAGTTCATAATTACTTATATTAAATAACACTATTTAGTCTTTCAAAGTCTATTGTAATATCGCTACAATTGTTTCACCACACTATGGCTTCTTCGCTTGAAAGACTAAATAGTGTTACTTAATATAAATAGCTATATTTCATAATTCCAAGCATTACGCAAAGATCATGATGGCTTGATAAAAAAAACATTTATAATTTTAAAATGTGTTTTTTCTTCAATTACCTGTCTGCCAAGAGCAAAGATGGTGTTTGTCACTTGGGCGATGTCTTTCTTCTCCCACAAGTCGACGGTTTGGAATACATCGACATCGGCTACACCGTAAGCTTTAAGAGCAGCTTGGAAGCTGTAAAAAAATAAAGCAATAACAACTTAGAAATTTACTTGCAAATATATAAAAAATAATTTTCTGGCCATTTAAGAGTAGCTTGGAAGCTGTTGAAAAAAAAGAAAGCAATTACAACTTAGAAATTTACTTGCAAATATATAAAAAAACAATTTTCTGTCCATCTTACATATTTCCATAGTGATATTGACGTACTTAAGTTAAAACTAAAATTAATAAATGGAATCTAATTGGTATAAATATTTACGTAAATATCGATAGATAATTTCAAAATGCAAGTGCCAAGACTTTTTTCAATCTGGTTCAATACACCTTTTTAAAAATAGCTCAAATTCTTTTTTTTTTTTTTCGTATTCTTTTTTTAATCTTTGTGATTTTTTTCGTTATTCTTTTTTTAAATACATAATAACTTTCTCTAATTGCATTCCAGAGCAAATCAGCCAAATAGTATTTCCCGCTCGACTTTTGCCAAGAATGCCGCGCTTCATTATCAGTATTAATCGATCCATTCTTTGGATTTCCTTTCTACTTTCTGTTTTTGTGTACCGTGCCAATTTGGAGGATTACTCAATGGGATGTAATTTTAGAAATCTCGTATAAATTTAGAAACAATAAAAGTGAAGATCGAAATACTTAGAATTCATATTTTTCAAGTTTATTTAATTTATATCGTTAAATACTAAGGTGTTTAATTTTTAACAATCCATGCCATTTTTTATTTAAGCACTATTTCTGATTTTCAACAATTTATTATATATATTAAATTGTTGAAAATCAGAAATAGTATTTCTGAAATAGTATTTCTGATTTTCATCATTCAAATTGTTGAAAATCAGAAATACTATTTCTGATTTTCAACAATTTAATATATACAATAAATTGTTGAAAATCAGAAATAGTGTTTAAATTTATTAAATTTATAATATTTATTTATTAATATATATACTATATATTTTTTAATATAGTAGAAAATCCTGAAGAGAGTTTAATGTAAAAATATTATATTTATTTCTCAAACTTCAATTCAATTTAATTTAAATTTCTTGAAATAATCATATAGTTAAAATAATTTTAGATAAAAAAGAAATTTTATTTGGTTTTGTTTTACTTAATTATTTATTTTTTTAATAAATTCAACTTTATTTTACAACTGCAATATTATTCAAAGTTATTTGTTTTACATATATTTACGATAAATATCTTTGTTTCTTTCTTGCTTGCTTGAACAGGCAATCGACCTATGGTCTTTCCGCCAAATTTTGTTTCATTAAACTTCATTGCTACAGATTATGAGTATTATCTGTAGCAATGAAGTTTAATAAAATAAATCCAAGATAAATTTAATAAAAATTAGAAAAATAGGAGAAGGGAGAATATTTTTAAAAGTGAATGGTGTTGATCATTACTTTGTGGTGATCCATTATAATAAATAATATATAATGGTAAAAACTCAATAAATATATTTCATTTCGTATAAAATATTTTTTTAATGAAATAAAAATGTTTAATTGTTTAATCATTTTCACTAAAATACAACGACAAATATATATTGTTAAATTCAATGTCCGACGTGGGCATTTTCCCGGGAAGTAGTTGTTTCAATTTATTTTTATTTAGTATTTACGTCGTAAGTCCGTAATTGCAGAGCAATTGAAAATGAAATAAAAAATCTTAATTATTTTCGAGTTTTTTTTTTTTAATTAAACTAAAACTGAAATTGAAAACATGTTTCCCATATTTAATGCTTTTAGACTGAAAAATTAAATATTAAATAATGTAGAATTATGACTGAAAAAATAATCATTAAATAATGTATAATTATGGCTTAAAAAAGATTAAATAATGTTTAAATTCAGCCTAAACAATATGGCCATTTAACAAAAAATATCAACAACAAAATTGTTCTACATTTTTAATATTGGAATTTGTTAAATGTCGATAAATCCAACGATGCCACTTGAAATATAGGCAAAAGGTGGCGCTTGCGTCGTCTTTAATTTATTATGATATAAATAGCGTGATTACGGAATATGAGGAATTTGTATGTGCAACGAAATGAAAATTCCAATTTTCATATTTCGTTGTTTTTGTTGTTGTGAGTCCGATGCCAAGACGATTTGTTTCGTTGAAATTTCTATTTAATTTCGTAAAGCCGGTTGCTATTTTCGATTTCTTGTAACATTCGCGAAATGTGTTTACACTTTGGCATCCGCGGACACGCGCGTTTGGTTATATTTAAAGTTTCCTGCGTGTACTTCGTCAGTTTTTTAATATACACAGGATATAATAAATCTATATCATTTAAAAATATTTATTAACCAATTTTGAATTAAGAAAATTATGATCTCAATCTGATCTGCTATCAATCCCGCGTTCGCTTCTTATTTTTATAACAGATATATATTTGGAGTATTATAAATACCGCTGCTTATAAATTTTTAGCATTTATAATGCGTTCTTAGTACTTCAAATGCACATCTGATTTTAATAAAAATGATAAGCAAAAAGGTATGTAATTGGATGATTGAAGCCATTACTTTGTGATGCATGTTTAAATCGACCGTATAGGTCGAAACTAGTCACAAAATAAACTGTGTACGTGAAACTATCAAAGTGTTTAATTGCAAAATATTTACCTTAAACGAAAAAGGGATTGAGTATTTCGTACATCATAGTAAAGAACTCTTTACATTACTCAATCACAAATTTGTTAATAAACCAAATGTTTGAAGGAAGGTTTTCCCAGAAATGCGTTACAAATTCATTAATTGTTAAGACTTCTACTTCGTTATTCGATTAATGAAAACACTGAAATTTATTTTATGATAAAAATACTTTGTAAACTGAAACAAAGTATTTTTATCATAAACTGAAAATATGTTCATTGTAACACTGACATTTCAGTTATACAAACAAAGTGATTTGATTAATCGAGTTACATATTACTCAGAAAAAAGAATGGCTTTAATTACATAAATAAGTTCAAATAAAAATTCACATTTAAAGAAATGTTCAGCCACCATTCATTTCGTTTTCCTTGTTTTCATAAACAGGACAAGTTCGCCTTCCTTTAGTGGATGAAACAATGATTCTCGGTCGTCTACTTTATAGACCCAAATCGTTGACGATGCCACGTGAAATTATGCAAAAGGTGGCGCTTGCGTCGTCTTTAATTTATTATGTAAAATAAAAATATTAAAAAAACTGGAAAATATATGATAATTATAGTAGGTAAATTGCATAATAATACGAAATTAATAATCAATAATTAAGCAATATAAATTCACAAAATTAATTTCAACGATTACTCATAACATTAATATCTGTTTAGATTTGTATTGTTTATCTATAAAATATAATAATAGCGAATATAATTTTATTACGCTGTTTATCTAAATGTTGCCCTCATGAATAATAAAATTTATGTTATCTATTCAACACATAGATAACGTTTTAATTGATATTTTATTACAATACTCTGATATGAGTTCACAGTATAATTAATCTATTTTTATCAAATGCAATTATAAAATATATTGAATTTTTATTTAATAAATATATACCCAGTTCCATGCTACAAATTATTTAAACAATCAAAACTGCATTATTTTAACTTTGTTTGAATAACATCGAAGATTTTTATTGACGAGTAAAAATATTACCTTTTAATACTTTTTTTTCACTGAATAGAATTTATTAGATGAAGAATTACACTTCTTTTGTTCCAATAAAACAAGTGTAATTGAATGAAAATAGTAGTAATATTTGTTTCCATCAAGAGTGTAGCGCAACAAGCATTACTATGAATAGATTTTATTTGTCTCATATTTATTTATTTATTTTATTTATTTAATTATTTATTGATAAATTGTATGATTGACGTATGTGATTGTAAATAATTTTAATCTATTATTTATAATCATCTAACGGCGCTCATTATTTATTTTCTTATTGTTGTTTTTATTTTATTTTTATTCTACAAGCCACTATACTTATATATTATTAATTATATTGTAGATTTGTTAAACGGTAAATCCGTTAAATAAATAAATAGATTTTAATATTATTACTATTACATTATATTGTGAACATAATTAAATTTTGATAATAAATATGAATAAATTATTAAAAATCCACCAAAATTGGTTCTATTAAATGATTTGCATCTGTTGAATTATTTTTCTTTAAATTAAATGACTTCGTTTAATCGGATTTTAATATTATTTAACAATATGCTGCAAATTGCATTAAAATTCGACTTTTTTTGTCTAAAATTCGAAATAAATGTATGGTATAAAAAAGTAAAAGTTTTTTATTTATTCCAAATATATATATATACATTTATTCATATTTATTATTATAATATGATCTACCAATGTTTCAATATTTTTTTGTTTTTTACATATTTTGAAAGAGTATGCTGTACTTAATATACCCACAAAGTTTCATAAAGATACCCCAAAAGTTTTAATTGTTGTGATTTATTGACAAAAAATTGAATGCAGAAAATTGAATTAAAATTCGACATTTTTGTCGAGAGATATCTCTCCAAAAGATATCCAAAAAATGTGAATGGGATAACTAAGTTTTTCATATATTCTAAAAGAGTAAGCTGTACTTAATATCCCCACAAAGTTTTATAAAGATACCCCAAAAGTGTTAATGTTTTAATTCTTGTGATTTATTGGAAAAAAAAAATGCTGAAAATTCCATTAAAATTCTCCCTTTTTGTCTAAAAATGGAAATATTTCAAAAACTGTGAATGGGATAACTTTTATTGTACATATTATGAAAGAATAAGCTGTACTTAATATTCCCACAAAGTTTAATAAAGATACCCCAAAAGTTTTAATTGTTTTACTGAAAAAAAAAAAAAAAATTGCTGAAGATTGCATTAAAATTCTCCTTTTTTGTCTAAAATTGGAAATATTTCAAAAACTGTGAATGCGATAACTTTTATTGTACATATTATGAAAGAATAAGCTGTACTTAATATTCCCACAAAGTTTAATAAAGATACCCCAAAAGTTTTAATTGTTTTATAAAAAAAAAAATGCTGAAGATTGCATTAAAATTCGCCTTTTTTGTCTAAAATTGGAAATATTTCAAAAACTGTGAATGCGATAACTTTTATTGTACATATTATGAAAGAATAAGCTGTACTTAATATTCCCACAAAGTTTAATAAAGATACCCCAAAAGTTTTAATTGTTTTATTAAAAAAAAAAAAATGCTGAAGATTGCATTAAAATTCGCCTTTTTTGTCTAAAATTGGAAATATTTCAAAAACTGTGAATGCGATAACTTTTATTGTACATATTATGAAAGAATAAGCTGTACTTAATATTCCCACAACGTTTAATAAAGATACCCCAAAAGTTTTAATTGTTTTATTAAAAAAAAAAAAAATGCTGAAGATTGCATTAAAATTCGCCTTTTTTGTCTAAAATTGGAAATATTTCAAAAACTGTGAATGCGATAACTTTTATTGTACATATTATGAAAGAATAAGCTGTACTTAATATTCCCACAAAGTTTAATAAAGATACCCCAAAAGTTTTAATTGTTTTATAAAAAAAAAAATGCTGAAGATTGCATTAAAATTCGCCTTTTTTGTCTAAAATTGGAAATATTTCAAAAACTGTGAATGCGATAACTTTTATTGTACATATTATGAAAGAATAAGCTGTACTTAATATTCCCACAACGTTTAATAAAGATACCCCAAAAGTTTTAATTGTTTTATTAAAAAAAAAAAAAATGCTGAAGATTGCATTAAAATTCTCCTTTTTTGTCTAAAATTGGAAATATTTCAAAAACTGTGAATGCGATAACTTTTATTGTACATATTATGAAAGAATAAGCTGTACTTAATATTCCCACAAAGTTTAATAAAGATACCCCAAAAGTTTTAATTGTTTTATAAAAAAAAAAATGCTGAAGATTGCATTAAAATTCGCCTTTTTTGTCTAAAATTGGAAATATTTCAAAAACTGTGAATGCGATAACTTTTATTGTACATATTATGAAAGAATAAGCTGTACTTAATATTCCCACAACGTTTAATAAAGATACCCCAAAAGTTTTAATTGTTTTATTAAAAAAAAAAAAAATGCTGAAGATTGCATTAAAATTCTCCTTTTTTGTCTAAAATTGGAAATATTTCAAAAACTGTGAATGCGATAACTTTTATTGTACATATTATGAAAGAATAAGCTGTACTTAATATTCCCACAAAGTTTAATAAAGATACCCCAAAAGTTTTAATTGTTTTATAAAAAAAAAAATGCTGAAGATTGCATTAAAATTCGCCTTTTTTGTCTAAAATTGGAAATATTTCAAAAACTGTGAATGCGATAACTTTTATTGTACATATTATGAAAGAATAAGCTGTACTTAATATTCCCACAAAGTTTAATAAAGATACCCCAAAAGTTTTAATTGTTTTATTAAAAAAAAAAAAATGCTGAAGATTGCATTAAAATTCGCCTTTTTTGTCTAAAATTGGAAATATTTCAAAAACTGTGAATGCGATAACTTTTATTGTACATATTATGAAAGAATAAGCTGTACTTAATATTCCCACAACGTTTAATAAAGATACCCCAAAAGTTTTAATTGTTTTATTAAAAAAAAAAAAAATGCTGAAGATTGCATTAAAATTCGCCTTTTTTGTCTAAAATTGGAAATATTTCAAAAACTGTGAATGGGATAACTTTTCTTGTACATATTATGAAAGAGTAAGCTGTACTTAATATCCCCACAAAGTTTAATAAAGATACCCCAAAAGTTTTAATTGTTTTATTGAAAAATTGCTGAAGATTGCATTAAAATTCGCCTTTTTTGTCTAAATATTGTGAATGGGATAACTTTTTTTGCATATTATGAAAGAGTAAGCTGTATTTAATATCCCAAAAAAATTTTATAAAGATTCCCCGAAAGTTTCAATTGTTGTGATTTATTGAAACAAAAAAATGCTGAAAATTGCATTAAAATTCGACTTTTTTGTCTAAAATTCGAAATAAATTTATGGTATAAAAAAATAAAAGTGTTTTATTTATTGAAAATATATATACATTTATTCATATTTATTATTATAATATGAACTACCAATGTTTAAATATTAATTGTGATCAAGTTTGTTTTACATTTTCATTTGGGTGAAAATCTGATAATAACAACAAATTCAGTGTTTCAGTGAGGTTCCCAAGTTGTCAGTAAATGTTAAGTTTATTATTTTCAAATTAAAATTTAAAATACATAATATTTTAAAAGGGAATCTATAATTTTATTGTATATTCAGATTCTTTAACAAAACTTATATTCAGACTTTTTTATTCTTTGGTAGTTGTAGTCAAAAGGAAATTCATACATTCTGTGTCAAAACTTATATTGAGACTTTATTATTGTGTTTTTAATCCCCTTTGTTTAATAATTGTAAGTAAATGTTTAACTTTCATGTTAAATTTTAAAACACATAATATTTCAAAAGGGAATTCATACTTTTATTGTATATTCAGATTCTCTGACAAAACTTATATTCAGACTTTTTTATTCTTTGGTAGTTGTAGTCAAAAGGAAATTCATACTTTTTTGTACATTCTGTGTCAAAACTTATGTTGAGACTTTATTGTTGTGTTTTTAATCCCCTTTGTTTAATAATTGTAAGTAAATGTTTAACTTTCATATTAAAATTTAAAACGCATAATATTTCAAAAGGGAATCCATACTTTTATTGTATATTCAGATTCTCTGCAAAAACTTCATTCAGCCTTTTTTTATTCTTTAGTAGTTGTAATCAAAAGGAAATTCATACTTTTTTGTACATTCTGTGCCAAAACTTATGTTGAGACTTTTTTCTTTGTTTATTATTTTTATTCGAGACTTACTTGTTGATGTTTTCCATCATCTTGAATTGTCCGCCTGATGTGTTGATTTTGGGTACGGATCCAGGGACGAGTTTGTTCATCAATTGGCAGAGGACGGTTCCGTCGCGGATGACATCCTCGTAGAGCTCACCTGGTGGGAACTTGGCGCCCAAGAGGGTCTCGATCCATTCCTGGGCTTCCTTGTCCTGTTGGGGATCACGCTTGGCAGCGAGCTAAATCAAAATGAAACAATAATTAATCAATTACGATTTTTTCTTAATATAGTTGAAGCTCAGTAAGCTAAACTCTTGATGGATACAGATATTAATAGTTGGTAAAGAATAACACTTGTTTTGTTTCATATTTTTTTATTGTCAGTTGCCTGACACGTGTTTATATTTTCACAAACCATAATGATCTGATAGTAAAAATATTTTAGGAACATAACAATTCTTTACCAAAACCACAAAAAAAATATTCTTAGATTGAAATATATTAATACAATAAAACAATTTATTTACAACTTTTGACATAGACTATTAATGATAATCACATTTTTTATCCAATATTTTGATAACGACGAAAATACAAAATCCAGATGAAAAGACCATTGGTCGCCAACCAATTGGCAGACTTTTAAAATATACATTGTAATATTTTATCTTATATTATTTACTTGATAAAAATTATTTGGATAATTAAATAGGAAAAGAATTTATTAAAAAAATATAATTAAAAAATTAACCACTACAATAATGGCTTACATATATCGAGAAGATTATTTCATAAAATAATTATTAACTTAATCAATGGCTAAGATTTCTACTTCATGAAACTCCATAATATACTATATGTAAATAAAACAACGGTTTTTTAAGCTTTACAAAAAATGTTATTGTAGAGGCACTGCTACTGATGATTAATAATTATTATTTATTAATAATCTGCCTGAAGATGCAACTGCATTGGCGAATCAATTGTAACAGTGTCGCTACATCAGACAGATTATTAATAATAATTATTAATCATCTGTAATAGTGTCTCTACATTTTTATGAAGCTTAGAAAACCGTTGTTTTTTTTTTAGAAATGCACATAAGTTAAGCTAATAATTATTTTATGAAATCTATCTAAACTATTAATTTATAGGTTGAGTAAATTAATAGTTTCTAAATTCTTTTTATATAATCTGACTTTATTACTGATTATAGATTATATATATATATATATATATATATATATATATATTTTCAATGACCTTTTCTACCCATATGGGTGTAGGGTTATTAATTAATTAATTATTTTCTATTTAGTCATCGGAATTATATAATTACAACTAATTAATCCTAACATTTGTGTCTGTAATTTTTAAAACTGTGGACTCACCTTAGCACGAACTTGGCGTTCAAGAGACATCCTGTATTTTCAAGTGATGGCCGGTGTATTTAGCACAATGTGTGTATTTACCACTGCACCAGGTATTAAACTAATCGGACAAACGCGCGGTCGCTTTTATATATCGAAATGGACGCCGACGCTCAACGACGCGTCGAATTCGCGATACCTAAATTTAGTATATTATTCGGTACATTTTGAGAGCGTTTACGGTTTCGTGCATTTCTAGAAAATTCTTTGGTGCGCACGTGTTTTTTGAGGAAAAATCACTTGGTTAAAATTAATATTTTGTATAATTGACGGGGATAACCATCGAGTTATTTATGCTGGGAAAATGAAAAATGAAATATTTCGAACTCTTATAAATATTCTTTCATTAAAATGAAAAAATAATAATTTTCTGATTTCAACACTTGGTGAAATAATATTTTTTCAAATAACTATCATAATTAAATGATTGCTTTATTAATATTTTTGGCATAGTTGTAAACCTCGTTAGAAAACATATTTGAAAAATGTATTTATTTTTATAATGTCACACTTTTTTTTATTTTCAATTTTTCTACTTCTCATTTTCATATTTTCTTTCTTTTGTCTTTACTTTCTTTCAATTTGACAATCACTAATTTTGTTATTACCCCGACACCAATTGGTAAAAGGGGACATCGATTATATATATATATATATAATTTTGTTATTAGTTAATAAATAACAACAATTAAATCAGATGTTTCCTCTTTCTTTAAAAATCTGATAGCTTCGAAAATAGGTAATTACTAAACAATAATCCTAGGAATAAGCGTTTATTTTATTTTAATTTAAATAAAATAAATGCTTATTAAAAATATATCTAGATTCGTAATTTTATTTGTTATCGAATATTTTTTTTAATATTATTTCATTTAAATCAAATAAAATGATTTGAAAATAATTAATAAATTATTCTCACAATTAGCTCTGTGACTTTTGACTTACGTTACCTAAGTACGTTAAGCAAATGCACATTACAACAACTACTTCACGGACAAATACCCAAGCCGGACATTGAATTACACAATGTCTTTTCTATTTATTCAATTTATATCTGGTCGTAAGCCCAGGACGGAAAAATACTTTTATTTGGTTGTGCATACTTATTGTTAATGCTTGTAGAAATGTATGTAATTGTTTAAAAAAAATATTTGTATATATAGCAGCTTTGTAACTATTAATTACTCCAATTAAAAAAAATATTTTATTAAATTATAATTTTAGTAGTATAAATTATTATCAAAACTGAATGATAATAAGCATATACAATGAAGTAAACTGATAGTAAAAAAATGTAGCTGTTAAAATAAGCGATTTTTAAAAACATAACCTCGAAATTTACGGAGAAATCAACGATAACTCATTTTGATAGTTAGGAAAAACTGTTTTAAAACAAAAGACGCTCAGAATATAATTCTCGACATCTTTTGTTTAAGACGTTCCTTCGCAGTTGTAAAAATGAGCATTTTAAAACTTTTCGAACAAAAAACTTTCTGAATGAAAAAGTAAACTACTTTTGATAAAATGTACGAAAAAACTTTTCTAACAAAAGTAGTGTACTTTTTCATTGACAAAGTTTTTCGTTTGAAAAGTTTTATAATGCTCTTTTTTACAACAGAAATGTAAACAGAGTGTAATCCTCGACATCTTTTGTTTAAAAAGTTTCTCCACAGTTGTAAAAATGAACATTTTAAAACTTTTCAAACGAAACACTTTCTGAATGAAAGTTGTTAGAAAAGTTTTTTCGTACATTTTATCAAAGGTCGTTTACTTTTTCATTCGGAGCGTTTTTCGTTTGAAAGGTTTCTTCGTCGAAATGAGTTAAAACTTATTTATTACGTTCATTTTGACGGTTGCGAAAAAATGTTTCAAATAAAACTCATTGAGAATTCAATAGTCTCCAAGTTTTAAAATCTTTCCAGCTGTCATTATAAGCGAATTGCGATGACATAACCTATTTGCTAGGGCCATTTAAACCACGCAAGAAGAAGAAGAAGATGACATAACCTTATAAAATTCCCCCACCCCCAATTTTCAATGTCTTGAGAAATTTTTATTTTTCAATTAAATACACATTTGTAAAATTTTAATGGCATATTATAATGAAATTGGAAAATTCTATAGAAAATGTAAATTTTATAAAAACAATTTAATGCTATACATAATAAATTAAAGACGACGATGAGGTTCGAAAAACCGAAATGGCCATCACTAGTTATCCATAAGTAAGATGAATGGTGGCTGAACATTTCATTAAAAGTGAAATAAAAGCTACTTCATAATTATAGAAATCTCCAGTTTTCTATCAATTCTAATGATCATATATCAACAAATTCGCCGATTGATTGTTTTGAATATTTTCTATATTTTTTTTTATATGAATTTCAAATATGACTTACTTGAGTTGTTAGATTTATGATTATTATTAACACTTGTTTAATCCACCATTACTAGATTAAAAAAATCTTATTATTGGGCATATAAGTAACAAAACTCCACATAAGCAACGATACAACATATTTTTTTACTTTTTTTTAATAGAAATTATCCAATGGACCAATATATTTAAAGATATCACACTTTTTTCACCACCTTGTGAATAAATTAAATGAAAAGAATTTGAAAATAATTAATAAATTATTTCCTCCTTTAGCTCTGTGACATTTTGGCTTTTTATTTAATTCATTTAAATAATTATGACCAGTTATTTAAACATATTTGACATCATGTGAATGTTGATTCTTTTAATTCTTACACTTCTAATTAAACCTTTTCATAACATTGGTTCGTTTGCATATTTTTTTTATAAAACTGAACAGCTGGCGAACAGATTCATGGACTAATTAAATAATATAGTTTAAAATCCTGCAAATATCTTTAAAGTAGAGATGAAGTTATTTAAATGAACCCAACTTTAATTGGTATACATATTCAGGGGTATTCCACATGACGAAAAAATAAATTTCACATATGAGTAATGCATTTAATTATGCATTTGTAGATAAATAAATGTTTTATTGGCAAAAAAGGCTTCTGGCTGTTAGCCGATTGCTATTTTATTTCAATAAACGATTTTAAAATGTTATAAGTTATTTATAAATATTATATCAACACAGTAATAAAGAGCTTACGAATGGGCTTATCTTGTTACAAAGATAAGCCCATTCGTAAGCTCTCATGGAATACAGGCAAAATGGCAATGACTTTCTTTCGTCAATAATTGGTGGTGATGAATCTTGGTGTCATTATTTTGAACCATTCAGCAAGCTCTTATCGATGCAATGGAAACACGCAAATTCTACTCTCTAATTTCTAGAAGTTTAAAGTTCAACCTTTTGCAGGCAAGGCCACGTTAACATTTTTTTCCACCATGAAGCTCATAGATTTTACAGAACCTAGATTGCATATCAACGCAAACATATATAATGAAAATTTGAACAACATCCATCAAGCAGAAAATCTCTCGTGGTGTCATTCTATTGCACTAGAATGCTCGACCTCATGTCGCCAGAGCAAAGAGAGAAAATATACACAGAAATAAATAGAGGATGTTAGAGTATCCATCCTATAGTCCTGATTTATCGCCTTGCGATTTTCACATCTCTGGGCCACTGAAAAAGGCGTTAAAAGGTAATCACTTTCGGCCGGACGCAAAAAAATTAAAAATCCGTAAAAGAATTCTTCGAGTAGCAGCCACAAGAATTCTTTAAGCAGGGTATACATCGGTTTGTTGAAACAATATGTACCTTAATTGTGGTGGTAATTATTTGTAAATATATTTGCCACTCATTTTTTTTTATTGTACCAAAGATGGGTTTCAATTGAACAAGCCTCGTAAACAAGGGGAGTCCGATGGGTGCGTCTCTACTGATTGCTTGTGGTTCAAGTAGTTAGTAGACTAATTAAAAAGGTTAGTCACAGACTCCTTCTGTGCAAATATTATTCCTCCTAGGCGTGTAACAATAATAAAAGTTTTGTATGTATAAATCAAAATAAAACGCAAATATATAATGACAGATATTTTTTTATTTTTCCATAATCCTTAATACATAGCACTTAATAAATACTGGACTAGATTTAAATTAGAATTCAACGGGCAATTTCACAATTCCACATTTTTTTTTATTTCAATTTACTGCATTCATTAAACCCACCATACAACCAACCGAAAAATCATCACTTAATAAATTTGGACTTATTAATTTTTTTAAATTTTGTTGCGTTTTCAAATTCTCCACGCACACTCGCAAACATTTCTCACATTCCCTTATGCAATATATAAACAATTATCTTATACTATTTACACAATATACACTTTGTTTTTTTTTATTTTTTTAAGTCGCGGGGGTGGTTTCTTAAATATTACCAAGACACAATATTGCATAGTATACAAATGTGACCACTCGACGATCCTCACGCAAGAAAATTAATTTTTAATAGATAAATAATTTGATTTAATAAAAAACGGAAATCACTAGAATCGTATAAGTATTTACCTTAAAGGGTATATTCATGCGTATACTTAATTTATATGTGTGTGTGTGTTTTGTTTAAATTAATAATTTACAATATTTACAGATGCAATGGCGGAAATTTAAGATCAAGTTTTTCTTGTTTTTTTTTCAATAGTGTTTTTTTTTGTACAATTATTGCGGGGTAACTGAGGTGTAATCGTTGTTTTCATTTCAATGGTTTTTCGATTTATTTTATAACGGGTGCAGCACTATTTTTATTTTTCCAAATTTTTAATTAAAGCAAAATGTTTAGAAAAAGTATACATTGCGTGGTTTAAATTCCTTCCAGATTATTCAGCTCTAACCATTAAAATTGATATTAATTAAAATAAATAAAATAGATCATTATTATTATTATTATTAATAAAATATATAAAATATATCCCCCGACACCAATTGGTAAAAGGGGACATCGATTATATATATATATATATATATATATATAAAATATATCATATAAATTTTATTTATTATTTATAAAGTCGATAGCCCAGGACAGACGAACAATTTATTGTTTATACTTAATGTTTGTCAAAATATATGTAATTGTTTGAATAAAAAATATTTGTGTATAGATTATATTATGTGCATTAAACCACTAGTTCAATTTCTCAAAACGTGTACTCTTTATCACAATTTTGTAAGATTAGTGAAATACTTGATTAATAAAAATATACTTGAATATAATAAAATCACACATATTCTATGGACTGTAGATAAAGGGTCCGTAAAATTCTTGCTTAAAAACGAACAAAAGTTTACAGATAGTGACCATAATAATTGAAAGATAACGCAAGCGCCATCTATTGCCTAATTGCATGTGCTTGATAGTCTTTTGTTTTCTCAGTATAACACCAGACATGAACTGGAATACACTTTTCCAAAGTATAGGCTGGCAAAATCTATTAAGAATTTACATTCACCTGCCAACAAAAATTAAAAAGAAAAACAACTACAATTTTTATTTAAATAACTACAAAGAAACTAAAACAGCATTGTATAATTTCTAGTTGATCTGGATATGGCTCCAGATTCAGTAAAAATAGCTTACATAAATTTTATATTTTATTCTGTACAATTTAATTAGTTTAAAAATTTTAATCTGTATTATCTATTTATTTATCATAAACAGTACATGTAGTATGAATTTGAACTAATGATTTGGTGTTAGTTGGATTTTATTAAATTTCCCATATTCTTTTGAAGAGGCTTTTATTTTATTAAACTCTCGATCTCAATTGTGAAATTAAAACATAGAACTCTTTAAGTTTCACAAAAAATATTGTTGGAAACACTGCTACAACTCAGTTGATAATTTAAGCAGTAAATGTACTAAATTCTTCGTCACTATTAAGAATATTTATCGTTGAGAAATTGTATTAGATTTTCATCAGATTCAGAATCTAGAAATAAATGTTTGGATTGGTTAAAGTTAATTCAAAATTAAGATTGATCGAATTTTATTGATCATTGCCAGAAGTTTTCCTTGTTTAATTTCATTGTAATTTTAATTTCTTCTTATATTTTTATCTGGTATATTAATATTTTTTATAGGTATAATAGATAAATCTGTAAACCGAGAAAGGGTAAGCTGTATTCTAAATGTACAAAAATCCAACAAAATTGTACAGTATAGGTTTCTGCCCTATACTGTCCAATTTTGTTAGATTTATTCAATAGCTTAGGACAGACAAACAATTTCATTTTATTCTGTATACTTCATATTAATGTTTGTAAAGATGTATACAATTTTTTGCATAAAGATATTTGTAACAGAGCTGTGTCATAAAAATAGCTACGAATTAGTAACAGAGTGCTGGCGTTTTCTATTAAAAGATTTCGAATTCTAATAATTGGTTTCGAATCCTGGTAAAATGATTGAAATCCTTATGAAACGATTCGAATCCTGGTAAAGTAATTCTAATACTTATGTAAATATTCGAATCCTGGTAAAATGAATGAAATCCTTATGAAATGATTGGAATCATAATTTTTTGGATTCGAATATACATCATTACTGATTTTTATTACTATTCAAAATCATAAATTCTTTATATGTTCGTCCTCTTCGCAGATTTCTAATTGTAATAATTGAATTCGAATTCTGGTAAAATGATTAAAATCCTTATGTAAGCATTTGAACTCTGGCAAAATGATAATAAATCCGTATGAAAGGATTCGAATCCTCGTAAAATGATTGAAATCCTTATGTAAGCATTTGAACTCTGGTAAAATGATAATAAATCTGTATGAAAGGATTCGAATCCTGGTAAAATGATTGAAATCCTTATATGGGGATTTAAATCATATTTTTTGTGATTCGTATACTATTTATTACTGACCTTTGTTACTAATCAAAATCATAAATCTTATGTGAAAGAGCAAATCCAAATTTGCTAACCATTTAGTGAGTAAATCGCCCTTGTCGCGATTCATTTCACGAACGTAACATTTTTTTAACCGATTCGGGAGTGATTACACCAGTAAATCGGTTTAATTAGGTAGTTCGCGAGCAATTTGTCAATCTATAGTTTAATTATGGTTGTTCTAAGTGTGAAACTTATCCGACACCACATTTAGTGATAAAAGGAAATAGATTATATATTAAATAAAAATGATTTGAAAATAATTAATAAATTATTTCCACATTTAGCTCTATGACTTTTGACTTACTACGTAGCGTAAGTAAGTACGTTAAACAAATGCAAATACGTAGCGTAAGTTAAAAGTCACAGAGCTAAATGTGGAAATAATTTATTAATTATTTTCAAATCATTTTTATTTAATATATTTAAATAACTGTGACCAAGTGAATGAATACTCTTTTATATTATATATTAACTGTGAAACTTAATTTATAATAAAAAACTTGTTTAGATCTATCAGGAATTTATATCGCGCATTAATTTTCTTTCTTTTTTGTTTTATTTAAAAATTTAAAAAAAAATCGAATATTTATAGTCTGCGGCAGCAATTGGATTAAAAACCTACTGGCACAATTTCGAAACTTCCATCTCTGCACGTACGTTTCACGCATTTCCCACCAATAACACACGTTTTACTAATTTATAAATGATTCTGAAATGGACGTAATACTCATATTATTATTTTTTTCAATTCGTTCTTCTTTAAATATAATTTCAATTTAATTTCGGGGATGTATTTATTTTTATTTCATGTCGATCGGAAAAATGTTGGTGATTAGAAGAGATGGTTGGCGGTCGCCGTCGGTTTCAAATGGTCGCCTAATAGGTAGGAGGCAGCGCCGCCGCCTGCCCCCAGGAGGGACGTGAATGGCGCCGAGAGCGCCGCCGCCGCTGCCGCCGCCGCGTGGTGCGACCCGTGGTGGCTTTGCAGATGCGAGGGTTGCGAGGACAGGACTTTGTTCGCCTGCTGGACCAACAGGGCGGTGTTGCACGAGTTCGGACTCATAGAGGCCCATTTGTTGTTGTTCGAGATTATCGCTTCGTCTGAGAGTTTGCCTGAAATTAAAAGATAATGTAAAATTAAAAAGAAAAAAAAATCAAATTATTATTATAATCGATTTTTGACAGGGAAATGTTAAGTTTTACGTGTATTATATATAAATATTTTTTTTTCATCACATTCGGCTTTTGTAAAAAATATGTACATAGAATGTAAAGTTATTGATAACGTACACGTTAAACTTAACATTTGTCATACGAAATTGCTCTGAATATCAATTATTTTCATTCGAATGGTCGCATCACTAATTATTTTAGAAAAAAAACAATATCGGTCATTTTATGCAAAAATACGGAATAATCCCGATTATATACACACAAAAAATTGAATAAAATAGAAATTACTTGTAACCCATGACAGACTACTAACACAATTGTACATATTATTATTATAAATTTTGTAAATATTGTAAAATTCCGCTATACTTTGAATTTTTGGGTTAAGCATTTTGTGTTTGCAGTGTACTGCTTAAACCAAAAATTCATAAGTATAGCGGAATTCGTAAGTAAATTAATAAATTGTGTTGAACCTGTACTTATTGAAGACGTTTTATTTTATAATTCTTTGTATGCCAAAACAGACCCCTTTCATGCGATAAATATGATGATCATTGTATTTTTCTAGTTTATCCTGTAATTAGATCTTATGAATCTTTTGGATAATAAATAAATATACAAAAGAAAGTGAATACAAATTCAGCATATTAATGAGTTTCCCGGCGCATTCACCAAAATGCACAGAATAAATGTTATATTATAAATACTATTTATTTTAGTAAAATTCTCTAATTTTCTTTAAAAATATATAGTTTTCTAAGATTTTTCTTTTTTAGCAATAACTTGCTTCAATTAAGCTTCATTTTAAGTAAAAAAATGAAGCTTAATTAAACAATCAAACCAAATATTCATTTATGGAATATTTTCAAATAATATAATAACTGAGTTTTATTATTTAAAATAGAAAAAAAAAAATAATAATACACCTTAAAATCACTTAGCAAATATTTTACTTATATACATTAGTTAGATTGATCTAAGCGAAGCTTAAATTAAAGCCACAATAAACAGGCATTACGCTCTAGATTTATCACTTAATTATGACTAAATATGGATTTAGTGGCAAATACAATAATGAAGTGATGAATTAACTGTGCTTAATTCAACAGTTAAACAACTTCAAATACTTCTAAAAAATATGTATAGGCAGAAGGAATAACAGTCGATAGCCCTTTGCAAAAAAAATCATTATAACATCATTATTGTGTATTTATTCATTTTGATTAATGTATATTATTGTTTAATTGGTCAATAAATGATTTATTATTATTATTATTATCACTAGCTGAGAATAAATATTTCCACTGAATAAAATGTTCGCAAATAACATTGTGACAACATTATTTTATGTTTTTATGTCTATTTTTAATGGAATATTTCTTACTGTTATCTATTTGTTAACTCACAAATAGATAGTTGAAAATACATTTTTCAAAAGCAAGGATTAGGCTTCCTAACGTTTAAGATTTGAATATCAAATACAATTATGTAGAGTGCAGGGATTTTAATCCAATAAAGGATTTGAAATAGAATAGCAATTTCTAATAAATGAAAGACAACGCAAGCGCCATCTTATTAAAAAAAAAAAACAATTCCTATATTATATATATAGAACATTTTTATTGAGACAATTACTATAATTAATGGTTTTAATATTTAGACATTGGTAGTTCATATTGTATGAAATAAATATGAATAAAATATTAAAAATCAACCAATAAAACACAGATTGGATTGAATAACTTTAAATTCTCGACTAGTGTAATTTCTGCCCATTCCTATATTATTTTCAGCAATTTTTGAAAAAAAAGATCACCATAATTGAAGAGAAACATATATTCATATAAATTTAAAATTTACAAGTCAAGGCCTCCTAATGTTAAAAGTTTAAATCTCATATAAAATAATGTAGAGAGCGTAAGAGTTTTAACCTGTCAATATTTGAATAAATTTTCGGCAATATTTGAAAAAAAAAATCACAATATATATTCATATAAATTTAAAATTTACAAGACAAAGCCTCCTAATGTTAGAAGTTTGAATCTCATATAAATTAATGTAGAGGGGGTAAGATTTTTAACCTGTCAATATTTGAATAAAATGAAAATTTATACACAATTATTAACAGTATTTTAGAAAATATCGCAATAATTATGGAACATAAAAAATAAATGCAGAAGTAACAAGGCGAAGCCTCTTAATGTTACAAGTTTGAATCTCATATAAAATGTTGTAGACGGCGTAAGAGTTTTAACGTGTCAATTTTTGAATAAAATAACAATTTATACACAATTAAATAAAAATGATTTGAAAATAATTAATAAATTATTTTCACATTTATCTCTGTAACTTTTGACTTACGTTACGTAAGTACGTTAAACAAATGCACAACTACTTCCCGGGCAAATACCCACGCCGGACATTGAATTACATAATGTACAATTGCTGTTGCACATCAATAAAATATTGCATAATGCAACATGTTTTTTTAACTGTGATCAAGTGAATAAATACTCTTTTCTATTTATAATTAATACACAATTTCAACAATATTTCAGAAAATCTCACAATAATTACAGAACATATAATTGAAATTCAGAATTTATAAGGAATAGCCTCATAATGTTAAAGATTTGAACCTAATATAAAATAATGTAAAGGGCATGTTAATATTTGACTGAAATAGTACTTTCAATGCAATTCAACAGTATTTTTAAAAATGTCACAATAATTTTAATACATATAGGTTGGAAATCAGAAATTAAAAGGCTTCTTTTAGTTAGAAATGTATACTTCATTTTATTTGAATGCAAAGATTCATCCCGTAAGAAAATATTATAGCATTGCTGAATATGGAAAGGCATTCGATAGAGTTTCCAGGGATAAAATTTTAGAAAATAGAGATATTATCAGCAAGCTATTAGCAGTAATCAAAGGATTATATAAAACATGCAACGGATATGTAATAAAAGATAATATGATGTCAGAGATTTTAGAAACAAAAGGCAATTTTAAAATAAGGCAATTTGGAGGACTTAGTCCCTTATAAATAAATGAAGGAAATATTATAAATAATAAGGGACTAAGTCCTCCATCGTTTATGGATGCTATAATAATAAAGTACAATAAACGTACTAAACCAATAATAATTGGATACATACACCTACAAAATATAACAGAATCTGCATTTGTAGATGACGTAATGCTCTTTGTTCGGGGAAATTTTAGACATGTAGCGCTGCAGCGTAAAGCGCTTGATGTTCCTTGAACACGCTTTCGAGGTTAAGGACGCTCAACGGTTTTCTTGACAGCTGCGCGGCTTGAAAAGCGATCAAGAGGAAAAAATATATGATTTACCGCTTGATAAAGCGCTGCAGCGCCACACATAAAGCAGTACCGTTCAGCGACACCGCTTTCGTAAAGCGCTGCAGCGCTACAGTTGCTTGAACGTGTCCATTAATAAGAAAGACCTACAAAAATTTGATAGAGACAACTACAAAATGTATAACAGAATCTGCATTTGCATATGATGTAATGCTCTTTGCCAATAACAAGAAAACCCTACAAAAATGTAAAATTTAAATGTGGAAATGATTTATTAATTATTTTAAAATTCCTTTTCATTTAATTTACATTTTTTTTGTCCTATACCCAAATCGGGTAATTTTTTTATAATCAAGTAGTCCAATCTTGACATATAAAATGTTGCAGAGCGTACCGGATAATCAAGTAGTCCAATGTTGATATGTAAAATATATAAAATGTTGCAGAGGATGCCGGATAAAACTTCCGGATAATACTTCAATAAAATACATAAAAACATCTAAAGATGATTTTTTAAAATAAGCATAATTTATTTTTATTATAGCCCGGAAATCAACATTTTTAAATTATTTTTATTGTTGCATCATTTAGATTCATAAAATAATAAAATATAAATTAATTAAATTTTTGAATTCTTCTTATACAGGGTGGCCAGAAAAGGTCTGATAATTTTCAATTAAAGTGGTTCGTTAATCAATTTTAAGTAGAGAAAAACTAAAAAAAGTTTTTAAAATAAAAAAAATAATGAAATAAATATGAATAAATTATTAAAAATCAACCAATAAAACACAGATTAGATTGAATAACTTTAAATTCTCGACTAGTTTCGGGTTATTAGCCCATTTTCAATAGAATTTGTTTAATTTTAGCAAAATAATTCCATAATGATCCTGAGGATGGTTTTTTAGTGGGTTTTTTCCACCTTCTGAGCAAATTCTGGGACCGAAATTATTTTGCCTGCCCCACAATTAAATTAAAATAAAAATTAAAAAATCAATATATCCATTAATGTAAATATCCATAGAAATTTTAATAAAACAAATTTTAAATTCTCTTGAAAATGGGCTAATAACCTGAAACTAATCGAGAATTTAAAGTTATTCAATCTAATCTGTGTTTTATTGGTTGATTTTTAATAATTTATTCATATTTATTTCATACAATATGAACTACCAATGTCTAAATATTAAAACCATTAATTATAAAAAAAATTAAATTAAATTAAATAATAATCGACTTATTTTTAAATATGATAATCATTTTCAATGTTTAAGTGGATGTTAATAGAACTAATTTTAATAAAAATATTACTGATTTCTAGTCACATATTTATTATATGAATGGCCTCGTAGGCTTTAATGAAGAACCGTACAATATTTTTTTACTTAAATTTTCTACTTGAAATTAATCAATGAATAACTTTACCTGAAGATTATCACACCTTTTCTGGTCATCTTGTATAGAATAATATATTATTTTCTAAGTGGAAATAATAGATTTATATAAAAAAAATATAGGCAAAATATATCGGAACGTATCAATCGCGCGAGTACATTCAAGGTGCTGGGAAGGGGGGGCGGCAGAAGAGGATGCTCCGGGGGAATATTTTTATTGCGAAAATATATAGACGTGTTTACTATATTGAAGCGGGGTTTTATGTGCGGGGCGGGGGTTCCGAATTTTTTTTACCCTCTCGGCTGGCCGTCCTCCGGATAATATATCAAAAAGTGCGCGCATACACACCAACACACACACATCTCCGAATCGAAGCAGACAATATTATTTTTATATTCCGGATATAAATCTAGAGAGCAGCTGGCGAGCATCAAAACATTTCATATGTGTTATTCATTTCCAATAAACCGGGAGGGCGGAGGGATTCCGGGGAAGGGGGGAATGGGGGATGGAGTGAGGAGGTCGCTCTCCTCATCCCACCCGGCTCCTCCACGGGACAGAAACGCCACGCCACTCTGACATTTAATCTAGAAAATTGCCCGCTACCGCTCATTTATTTCCATTACTGTCAACTCTTTAGTTGGAGCTCCGAGGAGGAGTCTGCAGAAGCGAGCAATCTGATGTCATATTACTTCATGGGGACTTTACTTTTTTTTTTTTTCGTCGTTGAGAGAAGAATTTTTGCAACAACAAAAAAAAACACGTGGGCGTGTTCTTAATAGCGCACTTAAGAACACACCCAGGTTTTTACAAAAATAATCTTATCTTTTATCATAAAACAAATATTTAAAAAAATAATATTGAAAATATGGAAACCTCTGATCGACATCCATTTAACTAATTAATTAATATATTGTACTGTATAATGTAGTAATATTTTATTCCTTTCTTCACTTTTTTATTTTTATCACTATATACATTTCAAGCACAACGTGCTCTTTTTCAATAGTTTTATTTATTTAAAATTGACAAATAAATAAATAAACATGTAAACAAAATTTAATATACAAATGTGATGTGTTATTAAAAAAAATCAGATAAAAGTAATTTATTGATTTTTTTACTAAAAAAATCAGATAAAGGTAATTTATTGATTTTTTTTAATAACACATCACATTTGTATATTAAATTTTGTTTACATGTTTATTTATTTATTTGTCAATTTTACATAAAACTATTGAAAAAGAGCACGTTGTGCTTGAAATGTATATAGTGATAAAAATAAAAAAGTGAAGAAAGGAATAAAATATTACTACATTATCATTATATCAAGAAACTTCACGTACTCACCAACAAATTCATAGAAATTGTACTGTAAATGCATGTATTTCTTGAAACTCCATTTTAAAAGATAAATGAAACAATCTTTAACTTAAGGTTTCAAAGTTCTCTAATAGTACTTCGACAATTGTTTCAATATACATTCGCTTCATCAGGTAGTTGAATGAACGATTGTTTCTATTTATCAATTAAATTAATTGATGTAATTCTTTGCATTAAATGCAACATTTTGTTCAGTGGAATTGCACATTCATGTATTTAAATATTAAGAAAGTCCAAAGTTTATTCGACAAATCTTGATAAAAGACTGGATTTCACGATTCATGACTCAATTTACATGAAACTTGGGTTTAGATTCTGAATTCTGAAGTTATAAATTATATGACATGTCTCGAAACATACTCAATAAAAATCATTAATTTACATAAAACTTGACTCTAGATTCTTTGCATTAAATAAATTAAATTTGTTTTTTATTATCGAATTTCGTGATGCTTTCTATGTGAGCTAATTTTAAATGGAGTTTTTGATAAAAATGTTCATATAATTATTATATCAACTAAATGTAAAAGTATATTAAATAAAAATGATTTGAAAATAATTAATAAATTATTTTCACATTTAGCTCTGTGACTTTTCTAAATGTAAAAGTCTTATCAAAGATAATAACTTGGACATAAGTTTAGCAACTAAAAATTGCTCATTAAAGAATATTGTGTAACTAAAATTACTCCATTTGGTAAACATTAATTATATTTAAGATTTGTAGTTTGGAAAAAAATCGATGTTACTTCAATTAAATTTGTCCATAAAATCATTAACTTCATTGTCTTCAAAATATAATTCTCTAAATCACTGATATATTTATATTAATATTTTTTTTAAAGTTGTATATTGATATGTATATATAGAGAAAGAGAATGAATTGAATGGCGTGATTACCGTTTCCGTTCATGGGCTTGACGTCGCCGTTTGATTGGTGCGAGGAGGCGCTCGTGTTGGAATTGGGGGTCGTCGATATGCCCGAATGGGGAGAGCCCGGCTTCACGTCCTTACTACCTAAATTAGACTTCGTGCTGCCGTTGTTCTCGGCCTTAATGTTCGGCTGGGGATTATTCGATCCGTCGCTCGAATTGTTCGAGGCCTTCTGCTGGGCGAGTCGCTCCTGTTTCCTGAACTTCGCCCTCCTGTTCTGGAACCAGACCTATAAAAAAAAAACGATAAAAATACAACGAAAATTAAACTTTCTGTTTACAAATTGAAAAAATAATAATTATATAAAATCTATTTTATAATAATAATAATAACAACTTTATTTGTCCAACAGAGTAACCAATATAGGACAAGTTAAATATTCCATAAGTTTATAGAATTGAAAGAATATGTAGACTTAAAAAAAATATACAAGAAAAAATAAAATCATTAACGAAAAAAAAAAAAACACACATTTTTAAAATACATGTAAGTATAGGAGTTTGCAGGTACATCAGCACGCAGAAATTCACAGTTGACAAGTAGTTTGAGTAATATACAAAAATATATATTAACACTTATAACTAAATGAACAAATCATTCGCATAAACATGCGTTTATACAGTTGATTTTAGTTAACCTGTTTAAAAAATTATACCGCTTTGGAATAATATGACATATGACAAAAATTAGAAAAAAATTATACAAGGTTTTTGTGTTTATTTCGTCAGAATGGTCAAAGGAATATACATAATTTACATCAATGTTATATAAACCGTTAATGTTGATGCAGTAACATTTCGTTCAATAGAATTGATCATTCGTGTATTTAAATTTTGTTAAAATTCCAAATTTATTTGACAAATCTTCCACGAGTCATAACTCGATTTACATGAAACTTGACTCTAAATTGTGAATTTTAAATTTATTAACTATACGTTATGTCTCAAAAAATACTTCATAAAAATCACGATGAGCCATGATTCGGTTTACATGAAACGTGGCTCTAGATTCTGAAGTCTGAAGTTACAAATTATACGTCACGTCTCAAAAAATATTTGATAGAAATCATGTGGAACCATTACCCCGATTACATGAAACTTAACTCTAGATTCTGAATTCTTAATTTACAAATTATACACCACATCTGAAAAAATACTTGTAAAAAATCTCCTGCAATCCTCTGTTTGCATCAAACACACCATAAATATGTTCATCTTAAATAAACAGACTGTACAGGGCGGTGCATTTTGGTGATGCTACATAGAATCGAAGTTATAGGTTATATTATAATAATAAAAATAATATAAGCTTTATTGTTCAACAGGAAACCCAATTACAGAACAATACGAGATATCAATAGAAAAACAAACATAAATACAAATGAAATAAGAGTAAAAAAGTACAACGTTATATTTTTAGTGACGGTGAATGTAGCATTTAAATGAAAATATCTTCGTAATACTCTTCTGATCGTTGCAGGACATTTGAGTTGGAGGTCGTTAATCTAAACGTGGAGGCAAATCTTGTCTGTTTTGCAGGCACGTTAAATGGCACTTCTGCTAGGATATCCGGGCAGTCGATTCTCCCATCGATTAATTTCTTCTAGAGACTAGAGAATCCATGCCATAACGTTGAAGAAGTTCGTCTTGCGGCGTTCCAGTAGTAGAATATACCTGGTCAGCTCTAAATGAAAGAAATTTCAAAAATCGACGGTGAATGCGGTCTAGGAATAGCGAATGACTGGCATAGATGGGAAACCATATTAAAGTATTGTATTCCAATTTACTTAAAACAAATGCAGAGTATAGAGCTTTCAGAGCATCTGTATTGCGAAAGTTACGACTAACGCGTATAATAAAACCTGATGTCTTCGAGACATTTGCACAAGTAAACTCAATATGGTTTTTAAAAGTAAGTTGGCGGTCATTTTTTTTAATCTTTTTCCTTTCTACCGTTAGGTGTAAGGAGTTTTTGTTTAGTGTCTGTTTCTATATTTTTCTCTCCATGTCTTTCTGTCCTTGGTTAATTGTTTAATGTCCTTCCAATCTATGTCCTTTTTTTTCTGCTTCTTCTCTAATTATGTCATTCCATGTTTTTCTCGGTCTTCCCCGGTAATTTCTTCCTTTCGCTCTTGTTTCATATATTCTTCTTGCTGTTCTATCTTCTTTCATGCGGCAGTTGGCGGTCAAATACAATACCTAAATATTTAAAAGTTGTACATTTCGATAATACGTTTCCGGAAATGTGATATGAAGAGTCAACTGACGTGCGTGTACGGAAATAGCTCATTACACAGCACTTCTTAATGTTGAGATAAAGATGAACATGGTCACAAAACTCAGCGATTATATCCAAGTTGTCTTGAAGAGTGAGGACATAATTGGTACTATTGATTTTTTGATAGATTTTAATGTTATCCGTATATGGCAAGACAGGGCAAGTAAGCATACTTAATAACTTATTTATAAAAATGTTAAAAAGTAGTGGTCCTAGACAAGAGCCCTGAGGAACACCAGAAGCGGAAGAGAATTCATAAGATTATTCATAATTCAAAAACTAAAATGCTAAATAAAATGTGATAATGTATTAGAAGTCAGCATACAATGTTGTTTGTTCAATTTTTAATAATAACGGAGTTACAGGCACCATAAAAAAAAGACTCATCGTCAATTTCTGGTTATAACCTGAAAACGGTTAAAGATGGTTAATTTTTTCTTCGCCATTATTTTTATCATTAAAAATTGGTCTAGGTTCGTGAAAATGTTTTTTTCGATATCTCTAAAAATAAATATACCAGGGCAGAAAGACCTCCGGTCGATAGCCCAGACAGACTATTGTTATTATTTATATTGTTATATTGTTAAAATTATCTATATAGTCTGAATAAAGATATATATATATATATAAATATACCAAAATGCTCTACTCTTTACATATTTGGTATTAAATAAAAATAGTGTAATGAAACTACTATCATTATCAATTCATCTTTATCCTTACGTAACTCAGCGAAAACTCTAAATCACGTGAAGGTTAAGTTTAGTGGAGGAAGGTTACACCAGAAATAAGTGAGAGTAGTAGAAAAAAAAACATAAATAAATAAACGGCCTGCGAATTCTCAGGAGGCGTTAATTAATATCCATCATTCCGTCGGTTCCGTTTCTATTTCGAAGCGCGGCCTTCCCGGAATTTTTAATTTTCGGCCATCGTCGCGATGAAGAAACCGACGCCGAAAGGGGGTCAGGAAAATAAACCGACTCGGCCGAAATAGTACGGTGCGAAAATGCCGCAACACCCATCTAAAACTGCGTTTTTGATTGAGAGAAAGAAAATAACAGAAATATGGAATTAATAAATTTTAACACGACAAAGGCGGGGTGAATAAAAATAAATATGGTGATGTAAGTTGAAGAATGTTTATATCTTTCTTTCTTAATCTTATCCTCTTTTACCTCTATTCGGTGTCGAGGAGAATATATATGATTAGCTAATTCGTATATAAAGATAGGTAATAAAATATTGGTATACTTTTCTTGATGTGTGTATTAACATCACATGCGAATTTTGATCACTGAGTAACTAAATTTTGTCAACCATTATTAATGGTTGGTAAATTTACTGATACTAATACCATTATCAATGGTTGACAAATATTTATCACTTCGATAAAACTGCTCACTCCGTACTGTTATATAGCAGTAAAATCTGAGCTTTTAAATACCTCTCTGCAACACCTTCAATCCATCTAAAAACAATAGCATGTGGGTGGGAATGGGTTAATTGACTTTTTTTAAGTCAATTAACCCATTCCCTTAATCAAGAAAAGGTTTCTTTAAAGCCGTTTCTAGGAATCCAAATTATAATTGATTTTAATTTGAAACCCAATGTCCTCCTTAAATAAAAACTCGCCGGAGAGGATGTGAAGAAGTCGAAGGGAAGTTTTATTAGAAAAAAATAATCATCCCCCCTTTGAGCGGGGTAGCAGAAGTCGACGGATAGTTTTGCTAGAAAATGAAAATATTATTTTCACTTATCCTTTCCTTCCAAAAGCTCTTTCTTGAACCGCTTTCGAGAAGCCAGAATATAAATTATTTAACTTGAAAATGGTATGTAAAATTTGTTGATATCAATCCCCTCCTCAAATAAAAAATATATTCAGCGAAGAGACAAACGGATATTTCCTTGGAGAAAAAATCAATCAATATCTTCTATTCTTCAAAAAAGCTTCTTTTAGAACCGCTACTGGCAAGCCAAACAATAATTGATTTTAGTTGGAATTGATATGTAAAATTTGTTAATCTTTTCAATCCACAAATAAAAACTCGATGCAGTGTAATTGAAGAAGTTGAGGGATTTTTTTTTAGAAAAAATGTTAATAACTGATTTAACTTGAAAATGGAATATAAAATTTGTTGATATCATTCCCCTCCTTAAACAAAATCCAGATAACGCAGTGATGGTGGAAGGGGGAAGGAAATATTTTATTGAAAAAAAAAAAC
Organism: Philonthus spinipes; assembly: GCA_963082785.1. Taxonomy (NCBI): domain Eukaryota; kingdom Metazoa; phylum Arthropoda; class Insecta; order Coleoptera; family Staphylinidae; genus Philonthus; species Philonthus spinipes. The sequence continues at coordinate 23,419,911 of OY720304.1, read as the reverse complement.
TAGGTCTCCCCCCATCAAAAAAGCTTGTTTTAGAATCACTTATAGGAAGCCAATATATAAAATCATAAATAAAAATATTTTAGAAAAATGCTCTGACACGTCGATTTTTATTTTTAAAATGCTCTCCTGATATACATTTTTCAGCCCCTCACCCCTTCGCTACTAAGGGGTGGCAACCCAAACTTTAAAAATTCAAATGGTAAAGCACCCCTTGCGATACATCAAATGATAGATTCTTTTATTCTGAATTCAACGAAAAATTTTTTTTATCCAAATCGGTTAATAAATAACAGCGACATTTACCAAAATGTATTTATAAAATTGAGAGGGTAACAAAATTTAAGTACTTTTATATAAATAAAACAATTTATAACTTTTAAATATATTGTAAACTCGCTACAATTGTTTCGCCACACTGTGGCTTCTTCAGGCGAAACAATTGTAGCGAGTTTACAATATATTTGAAAGTTATATAAATTGTTTTATTTATATAGAAGTGAAGATGAACTTTCAACATTTATCAGTCTTATCAATCAAAATTTAAGTAACTAATCCTTAATTAAATGTTCAAAGTGCTGCTCGTTAACGAAGAGACAATGCCCTAATCTATCTACAAAAGCTTCTTGAACAATATCTAACATATCTGGAGTAATTAAGTGAATTTCTGCACGAATTCTTTCCTTTAACTCCTCAATATTTTGCCAAAGAAAATAATCTAGTGGAGTTTCTAGATTATTTTCTTTGGGGTTATTTAAAGTAAAGTTTATTTAAAGGTTTATTTAAATAAACTTTACTTTTTAAATAAACCCCAAAGAAAATAATCTAATTTATTTAAATAAACCTTTAAATAAACTTTACTTTTTAAATAACCCCAAAGAAAATAATCTAGTGGGGATAAATCTGGCGATCTTGCTAGCCATTCAATATGACCTCGTCTACCAATTCACCGATTAGAAAATCCTTGATCGAGGTATTCCCGAACTGGTAGTGCATAATGCGGAGACGCACCGTCTTGCTGTAACCAAATTCTGTCATCGGGTCTATCAGGATATTCTGCGATGGGAAACAATATTACCAAAGTAGGTAGTACTTCATTTCGGAGAAAGTTCAGCTAACGTTCACCATTCAGTGTTGTGTCAAAGAAATATGGTCCAATAATTCTTAAACCCACCACACCAGCCCACACATTAATTTCAGAATGAATTCAAAATAAAAAAAATCTATCATAATAATAATAATAATCTTTATTGTCCAACAGATATACCATAAAAGGACAAATATCAGAAAAAAATATACAAATAAATTAATTAATAACTAAAAATGGTTCAATAACTACTGTAAGTATAATATAAAAATAAGAACTAAAATGAATTATAAAAATTAAATCATTTGATGTATCGCAAGCGGTGCTTTACTTTTTGAATTTTTAAAATTGGTGTTGCCACCCCTTAGGAGCGAAGGGGTAGGGGGCTTAAAAATGTATATCAGGATAGCATTTTAAAAATAAAAATCGACGTGTCAGAGCATTTTTTTAAACTATGTTTATTTACGATTTTATAGAATTTATCCGTTGCTTTTGAAACACCCTGTATATATATGTATATATATACATAATCATCTTTATTAATGTATTAAAATTCATTCTAAAATGGCTATCGACCATCGGTTTTTCAGCAAAAATACATTTTGGTAAATATCACCACAATTTATTAACCGATTTTGATAATTTTTGTTTCGTTGAATTCAGAATAAAAAAATCTATCATTTGAGGTACCGCAAGGGGTGCTTTACTATTTGAATTTTTAAAGTTGGGGTTATCACCCCTTATGAGCGAAGGAGTGGGGGTCTCCACTCTATCAAAATAGCATTTTAAAAATAAAAATCGACGTGTCAGAGCATTTTTCTAAAATATGTTTATTTACGATGTTATAGAATTTATCCGTTACTTTTGAAACACTCTGTATATATATATGTATATATATATACATAATCATCTTTATTAATGTATTAAAATTCATTCTAAAATGGCTATCGACCATCGGTTTTTCAGCAAAAAGCCGCTGTCTTATGTGTCATGTTCGTCTTTTAGTCTTCCTCAATGAAATAAGATATGAATGTATGAATAGTGGATTCAAGATATTGCAATTTTGACGGTTGAAAAATGGTTTGAAATTTGTTGATTCGAACAAATACCAAATGCAGCAGGGGTGGAGGGCACGAGGGATTATTTTCTTCGAAAAAATAAAATATATATTGCGGAATTTGCCAAAATATATTTAACTTGAAAATGGTATGTAAAATTTGTTGATATTATTTCCCTCCTCGAATATATATATTTTTTTTTTTTTTCGAAAGAAAAAAATATCTTATCAACTCTTCCAGACAAATCCCCTCCCCACCCCCTTTGAAAAAGTTTCTACTAGAGCCGCTTCTAGGAAGCAAAATGATTTAATCAAATTTGTTAATCGTTCAGATTCTCAAACAAAAACTAATTGCAGGGGGTGCCCCACTTGAGAAAATATTTTCTTGAAAAAATATGTCTATTCTAAAAAAGCATCTGGGAAGCCAACATATACAGAGAGCTTTTTTATCATTATACATTTCTCCTATGTATACCTGCAAAATACGCGAGTCAAATGCATTAATATATGTATGTTTAGTTGCCTATAACACGCAACTGAACACACATATGCCAAATAGTCAACTAAACATACACACATTAATAATTCAATGCGGCTGGCTCGCATTTTTTGCAGGTATACACTTCGCCTAATGTATACTTATAAAAAAATCTCTCTGTAACTGATTTATCTTGAAAATGGTATGTGAATATAAACCGTTGATAAAATATTTATTTGTATTGTTTTAGATTATTTTAGTTGAGTTTTTTTTTTAATTAAAATATATAGAATAACCAAAGTTTGTATAGATTCTATAAAATATAGAGAGTGTATGTTATAATATGAAAAGAGGAGAGAAGTTTATTTTAAAGTAATTGGATGAAAATAAAAAGTATGAGAATTGATTACACTGATTGCAAATGCAACGAATGTGCGGATGGGGATGTCGGATGCTGCGTTTAACATAAATAAAAGCGTTGGCAGCGCTAAATTCTACGCGGGGGCAATTTTAATCTGTCCGCGTACGCGCGTAATTACAAACCAACCCCCGCACTGTATTCACAACGTACCCCCAAACACACACACGACCGTTACGTACGTATGTATCATGGCGGCCGTTTATGTGTTCTTTAAATATTATTATTCGCAACGGGTGATTGTTGTTTGTGAAACGATATAACAAATCATGCACGCGCTGATTCGATTAAGTGTTTCAGTATGCAATCATTGATTTGACGTTGTGCGCCCGATTCGGCCCCGGCTACTAAATAGGACATGGCGGACTTTTTGATTACTGATTAGGCGTTTCATGTCCGCCCGTTTTTACGGTTCGCTGGAGATGGTGACGCGCCGACCCCTGCACGCCGCTGCCACCGCCGCCCCAACATCCGCCCCCCTGCGAGTAAAAAGCTTGTTAAGCGTAGGCCTCGCTAAATTCAATCAAACTTGTAAACAGTGAGACGCGCCCCGGAATACCGATGACTCTTAATTGTCTCTCGATAAAGGCAGCGGTCGCGGGAAATCACCGAGGAATCAGGACGGGCCATTGCAAGACGATCCTCAGCAAATAGTAATCAGTTGCCTTCTCCTCGCCTCGCTACACTATGCTAATCCTTACTTACATCTCCACCGTCTTAATAATCAAACATTTCCTTTATTCTTTTTTTCTTTCTCTCACTCTCTCTCTTTCGTTTCATCCACCTCTGTAACGAATTTTCTAATCGATTTGATTTCACGAATCGGTGAATAAAGGTCATTTTTATAAGTAATCGCTCGAATAATATCTATATCGCACAATTGAACCAAAACAAATACACAAAATTTATCTTTCAATTACGCTCTTTGTATAAGAAAAATATTTCCAAGATCTAATAATACAATTAATTTCATCCATCAGCTTTTGATACTTAAAAAATTAAATAAAAAATTGATAAGTGAAGTGCAAAATAAAAGAAATTAATTAGAAAACTCATACACTACAGTCATGTAATTTATACATTCAGAATCACTGCTTAAGGTCACATTTATAGTACGGCAACATGATGCCAGATGCTGCTACAACATACCTTGAGAGAGGGTGATTCTATTGTAGAGGCTCATACTATAGAAACTCCATGTTAAGAGTGCGGTTTAGAAGAAAGAGATAGCTATACAAATATGGGCAATCACTAATTTGAGTTAGATTGTTGTTGTGATCAATGAACAATATTGTATTATGCATTAAAATAATCTTAAAATAAGCAGGAATTTCATCAGATAAATTAAAAATTATTTTTATGTTTAATTTCTGTGAAAAATAATTATGAAAAACAATGAAAATTGATCAAATTTATAGCAAATTTTAAATTAAATTTTTGCTAATAAAAACTTGTGCAAAGAAAATTTAAAGGATTCATTAAATTCTGCATTCAAATAACTTAGCAGACATGACCTATTAATTTCATTATATCTTACAATTTTCTTTTCTAACTTAAACTTGGTAGATAAAAAATGTAAATACACATTCATATTATGAAATCCAAAAGAATAGCTCTACTTTCAAACGAGTATTTCCATTTTACTATATAGCTATCTCTTTCCACTAAACCGCAACCTTAATTTAAAAATAAAATACGATGTTTAAGTAGATGAATGGTGGTTGAACCTTTTATTAAACGAGTTTTACGTTTTCAATATTTATTGTAGATATACTGCTGCAATTGTTTCGATACACAGTACCGTCATGAGGCAGCTGAAGTAATTTTAGATTATAAATAAATACAAGTGACAATTTATACAGTTACAGATAGAGAACGATAGTATATACATATACAGAGAGGTTTTTTTAACAGTATATAATGTATACATGTAAAATACCCAAGTCAAACGCATTGATGTATGTGTGTTTAGTTGCCTATAATACGCAACCCGAACAATCGATTCCTTCAACTAGGATAATTAAAAAAAAACAATTAAAAAATTTTCTATTTTTGTTTATGACAATATCGAAATGCACAATTAGGAAGAATTATTCTAATTATTTATTTCAAGTTTATTGTTCTTCACTGTTACTTTTCTTTCAATTTGTCTTAATAAAATTTATTAATATAGTTTACCTGTAATTTCTCCATAATAATAATAAGTGACGTATTTTTGCTAAAAAAAGGAAATTGCTTGTGACGGTAACGCATGCAGTGTTAGCCATGTGGAAATAATTTATTAATTTCTTCAAATCATTTTTATTTAATATGATTTATTTTGTTGCGTTTTTCAATAGAATAAAGAGAACGAAACTTACAACCTTCAAAAGAAAATGTTTTAGTTTAATTATTTTTATAATCATCCTAACCGAGGTATTCGGCCACTTTGGCTTCATTGGAAACATGTCTTATTGTGTGAAATATTTGATCGAAAATGTATACAAATGAAAAAAAAAGTCTAATTTCAAGCGTGTATTACAATTCCAACAGTACTAGAGGAGGCTGTTGTAATACATGCTTGAAATTCGACTTTTTCTTCATTTGTATGCATTTTCGATCAAATACAAATGATAAAAAAAGTCTAATTTCAAGCGTGTATTACAATTCCAACAGTACTAGAGGAGGCTGTTGGAATTATAATACACGCTTGAAATTCGACTTTCTTTTCATTTGTATACATTTTCGATCAAATATTTCATACAATTTGAAGTTTATAATTTGAGGTTTAGTTGTCTGTTATAGGTAGGCAACTAAACATTCACACATTAATCGGTTCAATGCGTTTGACTTGGTTTTTTTGCAGGTATACAGTTCGCTTAATGTATACTTCTAAAAAAAAACTCTCTGTATATATATAGTGGCATATTAGTGTTGCATATTAAAAAAATAAAGTATTATACTTTATATTAACAAATAAAGATATGTTTACAAGCTGGATATAACTATACAAAACTAATAATATAAATTAAGAAGCGGTGATTTTTTTAATTCTATTAGTTCATTAAGCGCAATACTTTTCTGTTTAGTTTATTAATAAATTTAAAATATTCTAAGAAATTTAGTTATAATCCTTTATTACATGCATGTAGAATTTTAATTTATCATTATTGTTGTGATTTTTTCTTTTTTTAGAAAGGATTATTGAAATGATATTAAGGTTAAGGAATGATGAAATGAAGACACCTTTGTCATAGGTAATTTCATTCAGCCACTAACGAAATTTTATACATATAAATCATTTATCTAAGATTATTGTTGTGGTTATTATTGATTCGGCAATAATGTCCTTTTTTTATCAAGGTAGCATTTTTGTATGTCCTTTGACTCATGTTTTAAAAAGGGCGTCCGATTTTGGCTACGTAAACATATTGCAGTCATTACATTTTGAGAGCATCAACACCTGACATATTGTGGTAAACATTTGTCTTTCTTATTGTTTATAAATGAGAAGCTTTTTGGTGCGCGAACTCGAAATTCTAATTATAAACAAAAGCTTGCATTCAAAATTAGTCACTTCCAATATATGCTGCAGCTAGTATCTCGCATCCTCTCTCCCACTGTAAATGCGGCTTAATTCACAATCTTTATTTGCTTCACGCGCTGTAATAATAATAATAATAAATATTTACTTCTACATCATCCCACCACTATTAATCAATTGAATTGGGATGGGATGGTGTTTGATTTATCAGGACAGTTCATCCAGCTAGCATAGATTTTTTTCTTTAATAAATTCATGACAGGGCAGAAAGACCTCTGGTCGTTAGCTCAGACAGATTAACATTGTAATTATTTATAATATATTGTTTTGTATTATCTATTGGCTGAATAATATATATACAAGGTGTACAGAAAATGAGTGAAAAGCTTTAAGTAGCGTGACTCTTTGACTAATTTTTAGATAAAAATATTAACGAAAATAAGTCACATGGTCCTTCCTTAAGCCTCACGGGCCACTTAAAAGAACTATACATTTGGCAACGCTGGATCAAACAAGTGTGCATTTATCCTGTTTATAACTGCTACATCATCCGCTGGAGGTGTTGCATACACCGTTTCTTTTACAAACGAGCGTGCGTCGTTACCAGATCTATTTTCATTAAAAGAATGCTTCTGATGAAGTTATAAAATTGTACAAATATCCGATTTGTTAATCATTTACATCAATTGAATTATACATGTGTCTAATTCATTGTTAATGCTATTGATTTTTTACAAAATATTTAAAAAACAATACTAATTTAATAAATAAATATTTAAAAAACAATACTAATTTATAGTCACATATTTTAAATATTGTTATATTTAAAATTCCGAAGACCTCGTGAACCTCAATGAAGAACCATACAACATTTTTTTATTTGGATTTTCTATTCATTAATTAATTTTTAATTAATGAATTGAGTTACCTGAAGGTTTTCACTCATTTTCTGTACACCTTGTATATATATAAATATTTGTTTCTTTTTTACACTTTTTTTCAATAGCGCAACAGCTTTCGACTTGATAGGTATTAAAATCAATTCTAAAAAAATTAGCTTGTGCTCAATTTAATTTCATTGCATCAAAATGGCAATAACCGATATTCACGCAACATTTTATCCATATCCTTTTTCTATCTCAGAAACGCCGGATTTTTTTTTATTACTCTAAAAACATTATTTTTTAATATACCAAATACCTCCACACACACAAAACACATATTTTAAATTGATATGGGTCTTCCGCGGGGGTGGACTCCGGCATTTTCGGCGGTGGAGCAGGTGTCCACCTAACAGTTTATTATAAGCTGTCCATGGTGGGTAGCTGACAATATACTTAATGCGAGGGGTGCCAACTTTGGCCAAAAGGGGCGCGTTCTGGTGCTCAGCTCTTAAATAAATATCGGACGCCGCTAATAAATAACGCAAATTCGGGCACCCCTCGCAAAGCCGGTTCCCTCTTCCTCCCTTCCCTCTTTTTTTTTTCAATGAATGGATCATTAACGGGGTGTACACTGTATAGAATATCAATTGTGTATACAATGAGTATGTGGAAAATATAAACATACTAGAATGCGTAAATAAATTGCGAGGTGTCTTATTTATGAAAGCTATGCTAAATAGTTTCTAGGGTGAATCAATTGTATCAATATTGTTATATAACGGGTTGGTTCTTTCATTAAAAAAAATAATTTGTTAAATACGTTAACCTCAAGAAATCCCTTCGCTACTTCGATTTTAATATTTTTATATGACACTAATTCTTTTATATTTCTAGAATTGTATTAATTTTGAACCATTTATTACAAGTAAAGCTTATTTATTATTATAATATTAACAATAATCTTTATTAATACATATTTTCAAAAAATATCGTTAGCCCATGGCAGACTACTAACACAATTGTACATGTTGTTATATTACAATGAAATTAAACAAGGAAAATTTCTGGCAATGATCAATAAAATTCGATCAATCCCTTTTTCCAACTGCAAAAATCTTCTTTGTTTCATTTTATTTAATATTGTTATAATAAATTTTGTATTTTTTGTCATATTATCCGATTTGGCTCCTACGATTTGGCTCGTGTAGACTATATTAATTATATCCGATTGTCACATTTTTTCTGGCCATTCTATATATTTTTTATAGACCTATATACTTAACTGGATTTTTAATTATGCATTTATTATTTATACATAGAAAAGAGTATTCATTCACTTGCTCACAGTTATTTAAATAAATTAAATAAAAATTATTTGAAAATAATTAATGAATTATTTCCACATTTAGCTTTGTTGCATTATGCAATATTTTATTGATATGCAACAGCAGGTGTACATTATGTAATTCAATGTCCGGCGGGGTATTTGCCCGGGAAATAGTCGTTTTAATGTGCAATTGTTTAAAGTCACAGTAGTAGTAGTCGTTAAATGTCACAGAGCTAAATATGGAAATAATTTATTAATTATTTTCAAATAATTTAATTAATAAATAAATTAAATAAAAATAATTTATTTATTATTTAATTCACTTGGTTTAAAAAAGGCTTATAGACACACGAAATACAAAAATTTAACTAGTAAGAAAAGATAATTGCTGGATAGGCAATTGGCAGACCTTTGCCATATATATTGTAATATTTTATGTTTTTGTACATATTGTATTTTGTTTGACAATAAACATTATGTACAAATGTATAAATACACAGATGGCGTCTTATTTTTGCAATAAAAAAAGCAATAAACACATCTTAACAATAATCGAAACTTTATTATTTCCATATCTCAACATTATTATTGTCGAGCTTCTTGCGCCTGGGAAATAGTTTATTAAGTAATTGGATTGATTCAAGCGGAAACACTTTGACGTGTCTACACAATGAAAATTAAACGTCGTCGCCGGATCGGAATGACGTTCTTAATTAAGTGTCGAGCCGTGACCAAGTGAACGGACCCACGCGCACCTGCTAAATCCGGATCCGGAACCCTCATTAGTCAGACCTGTCTCCTCGCCGATAATTAATTCCCACCCCCGGCTTTTCCCTCCACTCACCTAACAGAAAAGCCTCTCTCTTAGCTGGATGCGTTTTTTCCTCATCATAAATTATGGTAAATATTTGAGTTTCGTCGCTATTTAAAAAATAAACTACTCAAAGAAATACTCGCAATGATTGGATTTATTCTAGAGATGGGCAAAGTCGATCTTATCGATTTTTTTTTTATTACTCTAAAATTAAGTATATGATAATTTTATTAACGAAGCGTTACTATCAGTAGCTGTTCCCTATTTATTATTATAAAAAAAGATTCAATTGTTGATTAAGATTAGTTATGAGATGCAGAATTGATTGTGGAGAATCTTTAATCTTAGAAAGAATAAAAAATGACAAATGCTGTTTTCAACACGCCGAGAAGACTATATATTTTTTTCCGAGCCAATACATCGACACATTGCACGCGTCCTTCGCCGAAAGCGATCGTTTTCATCTGAGATTCCGGACAGAGCTCTGCTGATGAGAAATGAATCCCGAAACTCGTCTCCTTGTAATTATAATTTATGGGTGACTTTCATTAAATATTTTCGGCTCATTCTGTTGCAATGCACAGTAATATGGTATGCAAAAAACAAATATATTAAAGAACTGTGACCAAATGAATAAATACTCTTTTCTATTTAAACAAATATCTTTAATTTAATTAATAAAGTATTTATGATTTTCAACACTATTTTATTTAATTTCACTACAATTGTTTTGCTACGCTGTAGCTTCTTTAGGTGAAGAAAGTTAATAATAATATTTACAGAAATGTTTACAATATATATACACAGTTTTATTGCACGGGGTTGGAGCGTGGTTTTCCTTACATCCTGAGTAGTGGGGAGTTCGAGAGTTCCACTTGTTCATTCAGCAAGAGGCAATATCTTTAACTTTAACTTTATTTTACGGAATTCTCCATTATAATTGATTGCATTATACAATAATTTACATATTTGTATATAATAAGGTAAGTATTTCTAAACTATTAATAATTAATAAGTAAGATAAGTGCATTCCCAAACGGTTCAAAGAATTGATCTCTATTGATTCTTGGATCTTGGAGGCGTTCACTTCGTGGTACATTTTCAATTTTGATATAAAGAAAATACTTAACTTTTTTATACCACTTTTATTAATATTTTTTTAATAAAATAAATAAAATTTTTACGTGTAAAACAAATCAAGTCTAACTTAGTCAGTAATGTTTTTATTATTTTAAGATTACCACGTTTTTTTAATAAAGCTCAGCTATTTGAAAAATTCTCGCGAAACCTTGAACCATGAAAAAAACGTCCGCGTTTTCCCGTTGCCTAATTGTATCCTCAAAACACACATCTAGGAAAAAAAAAACGTTCACGTTGAATGAATCCCAACAAAAACATTAGTTTCACAAAAATGCATGTACAGTTCATCTCTGCCAAGGATAACTTAATCAAAATAAATTACCGGCAAACGGAAAACAATACGCGAATTGCGCGAGTTATTTCAGGAAAGAAAATGCTGAAAATTCTTAGGGATTACATTTCGCAATAAAAAAAAGTGAAAACAAAAATCTTTAAAATTTTATTTTGTCTATTACGAATTTATAGGCCTAATTACGACTATGAATTCGTATTACATAAATTAAAAAAATAAACATCTTTATAGAAAAGAGTATTCCTTCACTTGGTCACAGTTATTTAAATAAATGAAACAAGAAGAATTTGAAAATAATTAATAAATTATTTCCTGAGTGTAGTTGAATTAATTTAATTGATTTATTATAACATCTTTAAATTATGTAAGGCATAGCTGTACTGACGAGGGATAGATCTCGAAACACGTGTCTGCAGATAGCCTTATATTAAGTAACGTTCCTTTTGTTGTTTTTACATTATTATTTTTTTAACTACTGTGATATATTGACTTACGTTACATAAGTACTATAAAACAAAATTACATTAAACTACTTCTGTTTTCGGGCCAGAGAAATAGTTGTTTTATCTTTTTTATTTAATTTATACAAATATCTTTGAAATTTTATTGTGTCGATTATAGATTCATAATTAGTTTTATGAATAATAGAAAAATGATTTATTCACTTGGCCACAGCTATTTAAATAAATTTAAAAAAAGAATTAATTAATAAATTATTTTATCTTCTGCTAAAATGTCTATTATTAGACATTTGTTAAAGTACTTATGTAACATAAGTCTTTATGTCACAGTAGCAAAATAGAAAATAATTTATTATTTTCAAATTCTTTTTATTTATGAAATAAATATGAATAAATTATTAAAAATCAACCAATAAAACACAAATTAGATTGAATAACTTTAAATTCTCGACTAGTTTCGGGTTATTAGCCCATTTTCAAGAGAATTTAATCCAATGTCTAAATATTAAAACCATTAATTATCTTTTTATTTAATTTAGTTTTATGAATATTTGCGTTTTATCTACGTACTCTTTAAGACATTTTTTCTGCTCCAAATGGGCACTTTGGCTTTTTAGACAACCCCCCCTCACATTGCGGGTTGTAGCACCATTATGGTTATGCCAGTGGATATATGTATGTATAGAATGTGAAGTTAGTTAATAATGCATATACGTTAAACTTAATAGGGATTAGCTCCGAATATATGTAATAAAATTCGACTATAGTTTAATAGAAAAGTACGAAGGGGTACACATTTGGAATGACTTTACAAAGTGACAGCTTCTACTACCGAATCAAAAGAGAAAATAATTTATTAATTAATTATTTTTAGATTCTTTTTATTTAATTTAGTTTTATTATAGTGCAATATTTTTTGATTCGAGAAAACGAATCAAAATATTTACATTGTTTCATTGTAAATATTTTGTTTCGTTTTTTGCTCTTTGCATTAAATATTCTCGAATCAAAAATTATAGCACTATAATAAAACTAAATTAAATAAAAAGAATTTAAAAATAATTAATTAATAAATTATTTTCTCTTTTGCTACTGTGACATAATGACTTATGTTACATAAGTACTTTAACAAATGTCTAATAATAGTTGTTACTATGCAATAGCAAAAGTCCATTATGTAATTCAGTGCCTGGCGGGGTACAGACCCGAGAAGCAGTTGTTTTAATTATCTACATTTGTGTTAAAGTAATTACGTAATGTAAGTCAAAAACTCACAGTAGCTAAATATGGAAATAATTTAGTTTATTAATTATTTTCAAATCATTTTAATTTAATTTATTATTATCATTGTAAATTGTTCATTTTTTGATGATATAGCTCAGCTAAATTATTTTTATATAAATATTAATGTATAAAGTAACTGAAAATAAAATAATACAAAAAAACCCTCTTTTGGGAAAAGCAAAAAATGTTATTCCCACGCAAACACAGCAACCTAAATAATTTACAGTAATTCCCAGAAATCAGAACAGTGTGTCAGTTCCGGGGCGAATTCCGGGAGACCCGCGTAAAAATTTACATTAGCGCGACTTACGTGGCCCGGGAAGGCGCAGGCGGAGGCGGAGGAAACTCGGGCGGGACTCGTCTTAAATATTTGATGTGGAATTGTGACGCCTGACGTAATTGTACATTTGAAATCCGGCGGCGGCGGAGGCCCGGAACCGCCGCCCGCCCGCCCGTTCCGGGCAACTTTATTAAGAAGAGCCGGATGAATAATGAAGCGGATCGCCGTGACAACTGCTTCCAGGATTAGACGGCAATTGCAGGTGTCCTGTCACATTCCGGGACGCACACATTCACTAAATGATTTAGAACCGTCCCGGGGATTGCTCGGTACATTTTTCACTAGTCTCGCAATTTGTCCCACAATTTCTCTGATATTAACACAATTATTTCATCAATTAAACAAAATACATTTCTTACATACATATTGCATTAATCTTGTTATTTTTTTATATATATAATTTTAAATTCACCTCACACTGGAAAGTAGAGAGGCATATATAAGAATGTTATACGGAGAGGTTTTTTATCAGTATACATTTCCCCTATGTATACCTGCAAAAAACGCGAGTCAAACACATTGAACCGATTAATGTGTGTATGTTTAGTTGACTATTTGGCATATGTGTGATCAGTTGCGTGTTATAGGCAACTAAACACACATACATTAATGCATTTAAAAAAGGTCTCTGTATAAGACTAAATAAAATAATAATAACTTTTATTTGTAATGCATAATATAATTTTATAATAATAGTAAAAACTAAACTAATATTAATATTACAAATCATTAGGCAAGATTCACTTTAACTAACAGTTAGACTAGTCTACCATTCGCGGGCCGCGAGTTTGTTCAGGGACTGTTTAGACAAAAAAATGACACACTTGTAAATGCAGAAATAATAAGTAAAGTAAACTATAACACAAGTTACAAACAAATCTGATTGTTAAGTATTTTAAATGCATTTAACAAATGCTGAATATTTTAAACGTTTCAAATCTGCTGTTAATAAATTATAGATATATATGTATAAATCAATTTAATGAACAAATAACATAAAAAAAATAATCTTTGAAGTAATTTGGGTGCAACATTTGTTTTTATTGCATTATTCTTCGGTAAAACCCTCCCTACACCATTTTTTTTATTGTAAAAAACATAAATGGGGTATTTTTATGATGACCCATAGTTTTAGGAATTAATTCTTACGGTTTTCTTTAATTTATTCTTTTATGTGATAGTTAAAAGACTATTTTTTTATAAAATTAAGAAAAGTCTAGTTTTGCTAAGTCACATTTTTTAAAGAAAAAAAAGCATTATTATACATCTTTATTCAGACAATATGATAACAAAATTTACAAAATGTATTATAACAATTGTACAATTGTGTTAGTAGTCTAACATGAGCTATCGACCATATTTCTGCCTAGCATTATTATTTTCTTTAAAAAAATTAACTTAGTAAAACTAGACCCGATTTAATTGAGTAAAAGAATAGTCTTATAACTAACACATAAAAGAATGGGATCAAAATATATAAAATTTATAGCAAAAACACAGAGTAACAAACATTAGAAGAGTCCATACGAGACAGATTAAGAATTCCACACTTCAAAAAAAGCACCTTTCATTAAGGGTGCGATCCTAATAATGGGTCTTACGATTTGTAATGTTAGTCGCCTCCGATTATATATTTTTTAAACACAATTACGGAATTAAATGCTACATTTAATGGGCTACACAATCATATATTTTTCGTTTAAAATAAAAATTAAAAATTAAAAATAATGTTTGTTAAATATTAATTTCGTATAGATATACTCATTTAAATAAGGCGAAAAATATGTGATTAAATGAGGAAAAACCTCTACTTTATACGTCTGATAAAGAAGATTGAATATAATAAAAAATAAAAGTGTGCTATCTCCTCTTATAAGAGGTGTAAAAAAATATTTTTAATTGAGGTAGTAGTAAAATTCGATGGCGAAGTAATTAACACTTGAATGTGATTTTACAAAAGATATAACATTAGCCAAAGTGTTACAGTAGCTAAAGAGGGAATGATTTGTTAATTATTTTCAAATCGTTTTTATTTAATTTATTTAAATAATTAATAAATTATTAATTTAATTGATTTATTATAACATCTTTAAATTATGTAAGGCATAGCTGTACTGACGAGGGATAGATCTCGAAACACATGTCTGCAGATGGCCTTATATTAAGTAACGTTCCTTTTGTTGTTTTTGCATTAAATTTTTCTCGGATCAAAATTTGTTACATTATGCAATATTTTATTGAAATGCAACAGCAGGTGTACATTATGTAATTCAATGTCCGGCGTGGGTATTTGCCCGGGAAGTAGTTGTTTTAATGTGCATTTGTTTAACCATGCAATCCTACTCTATTTAAGACACCCTGTATATACTTAATGTATTTTTACTTTGTTATTATTTATTTAAATAGATAATATAAAATAATTATTTCATAATAAAATTAAATTGAATTGAATTCATATTTAACGTACTTACGTAACGTAAGTCACAAGTCACAGAGCTAAATGTGGAAATAATTTATTAATTATTTTCAAATCATTTTTATTTAAATTATTTCCTCTTTTGCCACTGTGATATTTTTCATTATAATCATAAAAAGTACATGCAGCATTTATCTGTTCTGTTCACCTAATTTGTATTTTTTGTTTTAGTCTAAGTTTAGTTTTATCATTAGCTAGTTGATTTTGTATATTTTTTCCCTGTAATAGGAAAATGTAAATTTCTGTTGGGAATAAAATCTATTATTATTATCTATTATTATTATTATTATTTATGTTACACAAGTACTTATATAAGATAAGTTAAAATGTCAGTAAGTACTTATGTTATATAAATACTTATGTAACATAAGTCAAAATATCACAGTGGCAAAGGAGGAAAAAAATTAATTAATTATTTTCAAATTCTTTTTATTTTATTTATTGTAATAACTGTGACCAGGTGAATAAATCCTTTTTTCTATTATTATTTTTATTTAATTTATAGCAGATAGATATTTTAAAAGAATCCCTTCGTATTTTATTAAGTACTACAAACATGGTTACAGAATGAACTAATCCGAATTTGAATTTAATTTAAGAATGTGTTTCAATATTTTTATTTGTTTTTCATTTTTTTTTAATGAATAATTATTGTAAATATTTGATTTTTCTCGAGCGCCAAGAACAACACTAGAAAAGGTGTAGAAACAGGCTTAGGGCAACAACACCACCCCCACGCACGCCGAACTTGCACCACCGCTTGATGAATGAATAAGAAAACAGCGCAAAAACCTCACAGATGTTCCCCCCGCGTTTATTCTGTTTGGATTATCTTTGTACAGAAAGTAGACTCCTCGAGTATTTATACAGTAGATTAGCCCATCCGGAGAGAGAGAGTAAAAACGGTGTTGTTTGATCACGCCGAAGGGCGGGCGGCGGGGTTGGAGGAGGGGGGCGGCGGCAGGGAGAACACGACATTTCGTATGCAATGTGTATTTAACAAAGTGACAAGGGAAACACGTATATTAAAGGTTTTCCCCGGGCCCCCTCAACGGGCGTGCGTCTGTCTGTCGGCCGTTTAGCACTTTTTCTCTGTTTTCACTAGCGAAATTTTAATACGCCATTTTTATTTTCACCCCCCGTAACCGTCCCGGCGTGTTTTATAATTCGATTTGCCCTTTTCAAGAACGCGTTTTCATCTCTGACCCACTTCACACACACACACACACACACACACACAAAGCCAATTTAACATTTATATAAATACTTTTAATTTGTACTGAAATTACAATTAGCTGAGCGGAATTTAATTTTGAGAATGAAACTGTTGATTTTAATCGCAAAAATATTAAAATTAAAATACATTATTTTATAAATGAAATAATAATAAATATGAATTTATTAAAAATATACAAATAAAACAAATTAAATCATATAGAATATTTTCCATTTTATCGATGCTTCTACTTTGTTATTCCTGTCTAAACATTTTCAATACTCACACTAATATTACTTTAATTTTAATAAATTAAAGACGACGCAAGCGCCACCTTTTGCCTAATTTCAAGTGGCATCGTCAACGATTTGAGTCTATACGCTAGATGAATGGTGACTGAACGTTTCATTAAATACTTTAATTTTCATTAGTAAGGTCGATTTTTGGGATATTGTTCAATTATATGGAGTCCGCACTACGCCATCTGGATAAACAAGATCGAAAAAGTCAAATCTAAATTGGGATGAAGGCGCCTAAGAATTTCTAAATAGAATTTGAATTTAAATTCATTTAAATTAACGTTTAACTCACAGACGTATTTGTTAAAATGTACGTTTTCTGCTTAGACTTACTTCAGATTTTAATCATTCATCTTTCTAGTCTCCGAAATGTACTTAAGAGAGAGAATGTGTATCGGACTGAAATAAATTATGAGAGGTTCATATCATATTCATCAGACACGTGGCGAAAAAGCGAAGAGCTGACGTATGTAAAAATTTTCGTGATAGACGAAGATATATTACTTCGTCTATCATGAACTTTTTTGACTCTTTCACATGAGAAATAAGTGGTACAAAAAGCGATATTTTTAAGCATTCTAAAAAAGCTAAACAGTGACAAAAAGAAAAGAAAATTTGAGTTATTATTTATTGAACCTTTACTTATGCGGTGTAATAAATAAGTTTCTGATAGTACATTTATTTGCAATGTTATTGATATGAAATTAGGACAGTGGCATTTACGCAGATATTTTTAGATATTGATTAGCCACATTTTTTTTGTTTTATTAATATTATAATTAAAAAAAATAGTACGCGACATAGTAAGTAATAAAGAAAATAATTTTGTGAAAGCAAAACATAAACATATAGTTTTCTAATTTTATTAGAGCGCTTAACATTTTACATTGTTCTCCATATATATCAGTATATGGAGAAACCCCTGAGGTCTTAATAAACCCATCAACTGACAGAAAAACAAGACAACATTCAACATTTAAGTTTTAAAAAAATGTCACACATAATTATAGTCTCAATAACCTATTAAATGGAATGTTCAGGGCTGAAAGACCACTGGTCGTTAGCCAGTTTCAAAGTTGGAAATATATTGTGAACGTTAGTGTATTTTTAGATATTGTATTGTAATTGCATATTCCAATCTCAGAAATAAAGATGTTTATGTATGTATGGAATGTTCAGATTTTGTAATATTTTATTAATTTATAATCCTGTGGCCATTTTTGCCATTTTTTTTACTATCTATTTACTTATATATTAAAAAGATAATAATTAATTTTATAGTTTTTGCTTTATTTGTATATTTTATTGTTTTCGTATCGATATTTGTACTGGTATTTATTTATATTTATATTCATGTTTGTCTTGCTATTATTATAATGTAAAATTATTTTGTATTATCCTGTAATTGGGCTACTGTTTTCTGTTGGGTAATAAATTTATTATTATTATTATTGTTTTCAATTAATTAATTAATTAATTTGTTCGAATTTGATTTACTTCTATTATAATATTTATTATCACATTTTTTTTTTCTATAATATTTTATCTTGTATTAATGATTTACCTTAAACTTTCTTAATAAATTAAAGACGATGCAAGAGCCATCTTTTGCCTAATTTCAAGTGGCGTCGTCAACGATTTGGGTCTACAAAGTAGACGACCGAGAATCATTGTTTCGTCCACTAAAGGAAGGCGAACTTGTCCTGTTTATGAGAACAGGAAACGAAATTCACATTTAATTACTAGTTATCCATACGCTAGATGAATAGTGGCTGAACATTTCATTAAATATTAAGAATTCTTGTTAAGTTTAGTTTAATCGTTAATTATTTTTGACTTGTATATTGTTAACTCAACCCCTAAGACCAATAAATTATTATTATTAATTTTGTTTACTTAGAATATGTTATTATTTATTCTAAAAAATTATATATACCGTAAATAGAATAAATAAATAAATATCTAAGATATTTGTTGGTGAGTACGTGAAGTTTCTTGATATAATGTAGTAATATTTTATTTTTTGATTGATAAGGAAGATAAATATTACTACATTAAATAAATAAATATATTAATAAAAACACTTTAAAACTTTGTTTTGTATAACACACAACATTCTATCTTCACTTGTCACTGCAGTTTCGGAAAATTTTGTTTGCCATTATTAAACATGAAGTTTTCACTTCAGACGCAAGTGATATTTGTGATAATTTTCTTTTTATTAATTAATTAATCAATTATTAAAAGAAT
Source organism: Philonthus spinipes (assembly GCA_963082785.1). NCBI lineage: Eukaryota > Metazoa > Arthropoda > Insecta > Coleoptera > Staphylinidae > Philonthus > Philonthus spinipes. The sequence continues at coordinate 23,400,568 of OY720304.1, read as the reverse complement.
CCATTATAAAACTATACTGCTAATACATATTATCAATACATCACTTTAATAATAGAAAATCAGTAATTAAATTACTCCTCACAAACGGCAGCCATAAATCAAGACATAATTAAAATTCATATCTGCCCGGAGAAGACAGCGAGCAGTGAGCGAAAACAGACGCGGGGGACGGCGATCAGTCGTCGCCCCGCGTCAACCCTCGGCCCGTCTAAACGCAACGCACTTTAATGCAACCACCCCACGGCCGGCCCCCCTGCTTGCTTGCTTACTGGCTGCCGGTGAATTGAATCGGACGCTTCCGAGTGGAAATGATTTAATATTCATTACAATAGCCGTGAACTTGCTACTTACAACATAATCCGCCACCCCTCGCAAAATGTGTGTCATGTTTTGGTAACATGTGTTCCTCGTAATCCGGCGTTAATAGACTGTACGGATTTAGTTTAACACTTGTTTAATAGTTTGTACGGTTTGGGTGTGTTGCTTTTTTTGTCACGGGTTTAATCGGCGTGAATGCAAGGGGTTGCGTTTTTTTTGTTGTTCGTGTGTGTAATTCAATTTGAGATTTGTTAACAGATTGGGATTTTTTGATTGAGGTTTCTGATATACATGTTATAAATCAAGTAAGGCAGTTTGTGAAAACAATATATACGTATTTATTCAAACTTGAATAAACTTGAAGTTTGCTACAGAATTAATACAAGATATTTATTTTTTGATTGATAAGGAAGATACATATCGAAAATTCAACTTAATTTTTTTTTAAATGTAATACAATACATGTGTAAGATATTTTTGCAACGTTGTAAATGGGAATGATTGAATTTTATTGATCATTTTCAATATTATCTTTATATAAGCTTTCATCAATATTTTGTAATCTTTATTTATATATTTTATTGTTCTATATTTGTACTATTATTTTGTATTATCCTGTAATTGGGCTACTGTTTCCTGTTGGGTTATAAATTTATTATTATATAATTTTAATTTAAACCACTATGTTCAAGCCATTAATATTTGAATAATAAAATATATATTAATTTTATGGGTACTGGTAGATTATTGAATAAGTTCATGACTACATACGAGGTGCGTTCAAAAAGTAAGGTAACTTTTCATATTTCGCGCGCTACTTTTTGGGCACAACGGTTTGCCCTATAATATGTAATAGTTCTAAGCAAATTATAAAAAAAATATTGAATCGTCACAATCTAGTAGAAAAATATCGAAGCCTGTTTTTCTGAAATGAAGAAAAAAATACACATTGCGGAAATAATTTGTTTTAGAAGAAATATATTACCCTCCTAACATTAAATAATTTTGTATAAAAAAAATATGCGTTTCTCCTACAAAGAGGAAATCGTTAAGTGGCAACGCAACATTTCATAATTTATATTTGCACAAGGAATGTAAATGTTAGAAAAATATTCAAAAGTAATGAACACTTTTTGTTTATTTAGAACAGATAAAACGCTTTTGTACTACAAAAACTTGTTACTAGTTCGAATTTAGTAAATTATCTATTTATTTATAAAACCAATTTATGATTTTTTTAAGGTTTAGATAAAACTTTCAACCTATATTAATAATTTTTCTGTTATGCTTAGACGGACTGATAAAATTCTGACACCTCACATTAATTAATAACTAGTAGGAAAAATATTTTTTACTACATAAAAATATGTGGTATGAAATTAATTTTGATAAAAAATGCACGCGCTTAGTGGAATTGTGTTAAAATATTCATAGTTAATATTTTTATGATTTTCATGGAAATTGAAATTAATTTTTATAAAGTATATAAATACTGCAATGCATGAATAATAAGTGTGTAAATAAAAAAGCGCAAATGAATATTTTTAATTCCATCAATTTTAAAATTACCAATATGCGTACTTTTTTTTAAAACAAATTGATTAAATTTTATAAATCTATTAGCAGGATAATTTAAACCAAATGGAGGTGCTGCCGTTCGATTCAAATCCGATTTCAATCTCGCTTCCGAAACCGAAAGTAAATTCCGGTCTCCGGCGGAACCGGGCGGCCGATCCTGGAGGAAAATATCACTTTCGAAAGTGCAATTTGCAAAATCTGTCCGCCCGTAACGACCACGGCCGGGGGCCGCGCACACAAAGTGTTCTTAATCGAATCGAAATGCAGGAAAATGGGGAATCGATGAGCGGAATCGAGTTAGCCGTCGGCCCTTTTGGACGCTCCCGACATTTGTGTACGTTACGCGAAGGGAAGTGATTAGACAGAGTGTGTGCAGCAGTTGGGCGCAATTCTAATAAAGCGATTGCTCGTCCGTATCTGTTGTTTTTTTCCTCTCTCTGCGTTATCGTATACGCTTCAGTTTGAGACCTATGTTGTTTCTTTTTTTTTTTGATCCATCATAGAGTGACCATTTGCCGTTGTGCTTTTACGACCAATTCGAACGTCGTCAAAATTTATTACGAGTTGATCAAATGGGAAAGCGAATGGGTTATAGTCATGTCAATAAAATTGTGTGTCTTAGAATCAAATAGCAAATAAGTAGAAATAATTACAAAATTAATATTTTCTATTGTGGAGGTTTCTAATTCGTTATACATGTTAAAATATAATAATGATCCAACAGCCCAAAAATTACTAAACCTACTTTGTAGCAAGAGAAACCCAAACATTCCTCCTAAATGTCAACATCCTAAATCCACAATATATTACATCTCATACATTCTCATACATCTCATCACTTATTATCGACTGACATAACATAAAGACAAGGACTAACGGCTGAAAGACCAATGGTCGATAGCCATTTAGTTCGTATTAAATCAAATATTGTATTATAGCTAATTGTATCAAAGCCTCAATAAATATAAATTATAAAATATAATAATGAAGATATTTGTAAATTTTGTTTTGTATAACACTTGTGACTGCAGCTTCGGCAAATTTCCAAACATTTCATTAACTTTTTTTATAATGGCAAGCTGAAATTTGCCGAAATTGCAGTCACAAGTCTTATACAAAACAAAGTTTACAAGTATTTTCATTATTATATTTTAACATCTATAAAGAAGTAGAAGCCTCCACAGTAGAATATATTAATTTTTGTAATTTAAAGTGTGAAAATAAAGTGTTATAAAAAACACAGTTTAGAAGAATAAATAGAAAAGTTTATTCTTTCACTTGGTGACGATTATCTAAATAAATTAAATAAAAAAGAGTTTGAAAATAATTAATAAATTATTTCCTCATTTAAAAGGGACTATAAAGAAGGTATTGATCTTCAAGCAATAAAAAAGTATCAAGTGTGAAAATAAAGTGTTATAAAAAACAAAGTTTTGAAGTATAAATAGAAAAGTGCATTCTTTCACTTGGTGACGTTTATCTAAATTAATTAAATAAAAACAGAGTCTGAAAATAATTAATAAAATATTTCCTCATTTAAAAGAGGACTATAGAGGAGGTAAAAATGCTGTTCAAGCAATAAAAAAATATCTGATGTGCATGTAGGAGATGTGTTAAGTGAACGCCTGTACCGCAACTGGTTTGCAAAATTTCAATCCGGCAATTTTGATCGCGAATCACTTTCTAAAAGGCCTGTTGAAGCTAACGAAAAAAAAAAAAAATGAATATCGGCGAATAACAACTCGTAAGATCGCTGAGAGATGTTCATTTAAAACAGTTAGGTTTAAGCTCTACATATGGCTTTCTCATCTTCTTACGAAAAAAAAAAATGTACCGTTGCATTGACGTTTGTGATTTGATTCTGAAATGATCCATTTTTAAGAGTATAATCAGTAAATAATTAGTTGTCTTTATTAACAATGATAAACGAAGAAGATCCTACAACAGATAATTTGAATCGATCCAAAGCATGAAAGGCTCTTTAAGAAAAGGTTAATCTACCTGCTTCCAAAGTCGGGCTTTAAAACTTTGAAGTATTCCTGATATTACAGCTTCGAAACATCGACAGTTTGACTTTACAATTTTAAACCTTTCATTATTCATGATTTTAACGAATTTATTGGCATTATTTTTATCGTAAAATAACCGTGAGTGAGATTCGATTTTTAAAATAGACTTATTCGTGACATTACAGTTCAGAAACATTGACAATTTGACTTATTCATGACATTACAATAATGACAATAAATTACTGAAAGTCATGAATAATCAAAGGCTCTAAACCTTTGATTACAGCTAAGAAACATTGACAATTTGACTTATTCATGACATTACAATAATGCCAATAAATTACTGAAAGTCATGAATAATCAAAGGCTCTAAACCTTTTTACAATAAAAATAATGCCAATAAATTACTGAAAGTTTGACTTATTCATGATATTACAGCTAAGAAACATTGACAATTTGAATTATTCATGACATTACAATAATGCCAATAAATTACTGAAAGTCATGAATAATCAAAGGCTATAACCTTTGATTATTCATGACTTTCAAAGGCTCTAAACCTTTGATTGGCATTATTCTAATGTCATGAATAAGTCAAATTGTCAATGTTTCTTAGCTGTAATATCACGAATAAGTCAAACTTTCAGGAATTTATTGACATTATTTTATTGAAAGTCAAACTTTCAAGAATTTATTTGCATTATTTTTATTGTAAAACAACCGTAACTGATATTCAATAAATACTCTTTTTTATTGATATTCAGACATTTAAACTTTGACAGATTGACTTATTCGTGACATTACGGCTCTAAAACGTCGACGGTTTGACATTACAGCTTTAAACATATGATTATTCAGGACTTTAATGAATTTATTTGCATTATTTTGATTGTAAAATGATCATAGGGCTTTAAAACTTTAACAGTTTGACGTATTCGCGACATTGCAGTTCTGAAACTCTGACAATTTAACGTATTCGTGACTTTAGAATAATCTATCGCTATTATTTTGAGAGTAAAATATTTGCGAGTGATATGCGGGCCCTAAAACTATGATATTTTTTTAATTCATAACTTATCAAGAATTTATTTCTGATATTTTAACACAAAATAAAAACAGTCAACCGAAATTTAGCTGTATGACATCTGTCAGTGACAGGGACGGATGGGAAACATAGTAGCAGCCCGGGAAATATTATATATAGTGTCATCCCAATAAAAAGTTTGTCTAGATTAGTTAGCCACCGACCCACTAGAAAATTTCCCGGTCACCTATATGGTCCCTGGTCGGCGAGTTAATTAGGTATTTAGATTTTAAAATAACTACAGGTAAACCCAATTTTGATATTTCGACTTAAGGTCGTTTCGTTCTACCAATCAACACAACGATCAATTCTGAAGTGTACTGTCATCGGTTGGACTAATTGAATGATTCATTTAATTAATTAATAATTATGATTAAATTCGGTGACGGGTAATCGATACTTTTATATATTTAGGTTGTTTTTTGTTTTCAAAGACAGACTATTTTTAGTAGAGATGGTTTACAATAAACTGATAAAATGAAACATTTTGTACTAAAATAATGAAAAACGAATTAAATCCTGATAAAAATACATTAATATAAAAATTCATTGTATGATAAACATTTTCTGAGGATATATTGTACAAGATTTATTGTATTTTATGTGTGATTAGATTTTTTTTTGTCGTGTCTTCAAACCGTACGGATATTTGTATCATAATTAACTGTTGTTACTTTATACATTTCCATCAATTTTTCAATGCATTTTGTCATATGTTATTGCAAGAGTGCAATAAATTTAAGAGAGGAACTTTATAATTTTTTGTTTTATTTATTATATCCTGTGAAACTACACAAAGTACCAACAATTCAATAGAAATACATCAAAATTATGTATTTTTTAATTTATATATTTTTTCAATAATAAATAAGTATAAATTAATGGTTTTAATATTTAGACATTGGTAGTTCATATTGTATGAAATAAATATAAATATATTATTAAAAATCAATCAATAAAACACAGCCCATTTTCAAGAGAATTTAAAATTTAAAATACTCTTGAAAATGGGCTAATAACCCGAAACTAGTCGAGAATTTAAAGTTATTCAATCTAATCTGTGTTTTATTGGTTGATTTTTAATAATTTATTCATATTTATTTCATAAAATAAGAATAAATTTATTGATTAAATTAAACCTAATAAAAACACACATTAAAATAAAATTGTCGTGAAAATAACCTGAAACCAGTTGAGTATGTAAAATTATTCAATTTAATATGTATTATTATTTTGTTTAATAAACATATTTTTAATAATTTATTCATATTTCTTATTATATAAACAACCAATCTTTAAATATTGTAATTGTATATATTATCAAGAAAACCTTTATACGATTAAGAGTGTCGGATTTTAAATTTTGTAATATTAATCATAATGAATGTTAATTAAGAAAAACTATAATTGGTCGATAGGAAAATTATTGTGTTCCAGCAAGATAATGCAAAATCACATACAAGTTTGATCACTCGGCAATAACTTTTAGAGCTTAGCTATGATATTCTGCCAGTGTATATTTTCACAGAGCCTACTAAATATACAGGGCGGAATTTCGGAATGGGAATGACTCCGAGATATATACGTATAACTGGCTCGTCTCGCGCACTGCTCTAATGCAAAATTGGAACAATTATTTTTGCATTTAGTTATAATTTGTTTATTTATTTATACAAAAACCCAACGGACTGAGTACATTGACAGGATTTATAATATTTCCAAAGTTAAACTAGCTTGGCTAAATATGACAGTACAAATTTCATGATAAATATTTAAATTTTTTAATAAAAAAATAAAGATTTTTATTTATTTATTTACGGACATCGCCTATTTAACAAAATCTTCTATTATAAAATAATAACAAAAAATATCTAAATGAAACTACAAATAAGTGTTATACACACAATACAGGAAAATAATAAATTTACTCAAATGATTGCTTTAAAAAGTATACAACTAAATAATACAGCTTGATAAGTCAATAATTCTTAGACCACGCTTAAATAAAAGAAAAGATGAACAAAAAATATGGAAATTGGAATTAGAGTTTAAAATATTGCAATATTTCATCATCCTGACGATGGGATTGTGATTTCCATAGTTAGATGAATGAAATGGTATTCGAAATAATACTTTAGCCCTAGTGGTTTTAGTAATGGTTATTAATTAAAATTATTTTATTTGGTTGAGAATATAATTCCAAATTAAATAAAGAAATAATTATGAATGTTTCTGTCACGATAGTTCGTAGGCCAATGAATTCTCCCATGTGGGCTCCGAGTAGACTCCGAGATTTCGAACTCCTCACTCCACTCCAGCCTGTATATTTAGTAGGTTCTGATTCTCATTATACAAATTGTGGATCAATTACTTTCAATATTTCTAGAGAAAATCACAAAGTCACGCTTTTTTATAACAAAATAAAAATGTGTAAATTTGTAATTTCTTACTAAGGAGTATATTAGGTTAACGGAGTATATGCGGTTTAAATAAGATTTTTGTTATCGAGATTATTAGGCTGTGGTTGCGGTTTACTAAAAATCTCTTTCTACTAATCCACAACCTAATAATAATAATAATAATAATAATCCTTTATTAACGGTGGCCATTAAAAACAATAAATACATTAAAAACAATAAATACATTAAAAGCAATAAATTAACATATTAAAACTTAAAACTAATATGTGAAATACTAAATATAAAAAAAGCAACATAACTCGATAACATAAATCTTATTTAAACGGCAAATTAAATTACGAAGTTACACATTTTTAATTTTCTACTACTTTTCCATGTAATTTATTTGATGAGTACAGTTCCAGCATTTATTATTATTATTATTTTTCATTATAACACCTTTTTTTTTGAATATTTTCTCTAATAACTATTTAAATAAAAATAGTTGTCCTTTCTCCTACTTATTTTTTATTAAATTTCACTACTGAAGATGGAAACATAGTTTCCGAAATATATTTAGTTTAATAAAAAATAAGTAGGAGAAAGGGCAACTATTTTTATTTAAATAATTAAAGTCTCCACAACCAACAACCAACATAAAGAAGATTCTCTAATAACTGTTGTAAAAAAAATTATTGAGCTTATTAAAAAAAAAAGTACCCAACACGTGGTGGTAATTAAAACGTGGAAAATAGTAATAAACAGATAAATTTTCCGCCCGGGACCCGAAATAAATAATGAACACTAATAACGGTTTTATCACTGATTATGATTAAATTCGTTAACGTGAATATAATATTAACGTTTTAATTACGCACTTTGAAGCGCGTTCGCGCTGGCGTTTTATAAAATCCCATTTGAATTTTCCATTGAAAACGCCGAATTTCCCGCATTACGGGAAAGTAGGCGATTTATTTAATTAGGGCTGTCGAACGATCATCATCGGCACCGCGCGGAATGACCGCGCGCTCGTCAATTTTAAATTTCTCATTACCGGCGCTCATTTATCTTTATTGAAGCGTCGCGGCGTCGACGCCGCACTAATTAACAAACAAACCCGCCCAACGGCAATAATGTAATTGAAAACGCCACTAATAAACAAACGATTTATTTTTGGGGAAAATTTCAGCGCGTGCGGGACGGATTCAATGGTTTTATTTTTGATACGTTTTATTATTATTATCGTCGTCGTTTTTCGATTCGCCGCGGGAATTTTTCAGTGTGGGATTTATTACGCTACGAAAACGCACACGCACTTCGCTATTCTATTTTTACTAACTTTATTTGGCATCACGTATTTTTTATATCGAGAGGATTGTGAATTAAATTTAGCATTGATAGAAAATATTCGTTATTAAAATAACTACAATTTTTATAACTATTATAAATAATATTCATTAAATTGAAACAAATATAAATTTAATTAAATAAAAATAATTTGAAAATAATTGGGGAATCCGACGTCGTCCAGGAAATCTTCCATGCAATGGTGAAAATCGTGAATTACGACAGAGAATGATGAATAAAAAAAAACCATGTGGTTAATTTGAAAATAATTAATTAATTATTCTTACATTTAGCTCTGTGTAATATAAATTTATAATATGTATACATACATACAATAAAAATATTACTATTATAATTAAATAACTTGGTCGTCCTGGCCAGCTTCAACTTCTGTTATGAATCTCCTTTGTATTATTATTATTAAATGAAAAAAAAAAAAAAACAGTAATCTTCAAGTTTATTTTAAATTCAATAAATAAGTAAATATTGTTTGTTTTAACAAATTTAAGCTGTTTTGTAAATTGAACATTTATTTCCACAAATGTTAAACAACTTAAAAACTAGTTGAGTTATGACAACAAAATTTTGGATCTACTAGATCCAACTAGATCTAGTGAAACAAACCAAGTGTTTTAATTTTAATTAATTATCCAGATTGATGTAAAAATGTTTCACCACGGGTTAAGTGAGAAATTAATTAAACATATAACAAAATTTTACAAAAATTATTATAACAATTGTGTTAGTAGTCTGCCATGGGCTATCGACGCTATTATTTCTGTGCTAGTTGAGTTATTGTCTATTTTTTTTAATGATTTAACACATTTTGCAGATTTTATCTTTTTTTATTAATTTGTCAAAATTTTCAGTTAATTGTATCAGAATTGAAAAATTAATTGTAATTATCCCCATTTCAATTTTTTTGTTTGGCGCAAACATCCGACTTATCGCCGGATTAAATCCCGGGGACGGGAACCGGGGGTTAAAAGTAATTAAGGAATTACTCGATGGGACGATAAGACAAGGGACACTTCTCATGGTCGAGGGTTCGGAGGGCCGTTAAACGGTGCATAATAGAGTTGACATCCCACTGCGGGCGACGCAAAGTGTGCAGCCCTCGGGGAAGGGGGAGAGCGCCGAGGGTCGATTCCGCCGAACGCCCACCCCACCCCCTTAACATCCAGCAGAACAGAACGAAACATGAAAAATTCATCTGGGAATTAATGTTTAATTCAGCCGGTTCATTAGATCATAATTTTCGAAATTAAGTAGTTGACGGTTTTGTGGGAGAATTACGCTCGTGTTTTTTTATTATTGTTTTTTTTTTATTGGGGAAGAAAAGGGTTGAGCTTAATAAATGATTACTGCAGTAAACACAATAATTCGACAAATAATTGTATGGGCATTTTATAAATAATAATTTTCATAATTAAAACAATGCATTAATTATTTATAACACTAATTTACATAAGCATATAAATAAGCATATGTACATACATTAGTAATTTATTCATTAATTGAATTACTTATTTAATTTTTCATTATGGAAAAATATATTGATAGGAATAAATTAATATTTTTTTCATTTATTGATAAGTGATAAAACTTATCACTTGGCAAACTTTATGAAAATATTTAAATATACACACCCATATCCCTTAAATAAAAAAATTGCCAATAATTCTGATAACCCACCCCTTCTTACGAAATTCTGTATTCCCCGTAACCCTAATATCCTTCCTAAATACGAACATCCTCCTACCACCATTCATAAATTCATTTTCGAAAATCATCAGTACAGTTCAGCACTTGAATATAGAATTTAGTGAAATATTAGGAATTTAACTATAATTTCCACTTTATCCACTCAATCGTTTTCTCTTACAACTTCTCATATACATCTTTATTTCTGGACATATACATACAATTTTTACATTTAATTTTTAGAATCATGGTTGATAAGTACACCAGAAAATGGCTATCGACCGTCGATCTTTCTACCTTTCTCTTTCTATTTAACACAATTTTAATAGCATTACATATTATTATATATACAAATATCTTTATTCAAGGGACTTTTACATTATATTAAGTACAGTATTGTATAGTATAATACGGTATATAATTTGAGGTTGTCCTTTCATAGGCTATCGACCCGAGGTCTTTCTGCCATCGTTTAGCTTTGAAGATGAGTTATGATTAAAGTATGTTATGAATAGATGATAATGAATGAATAGATGTATGATAATGTACATATTATTATTTAAATAAAAATATAATAATTCTCCTTTCTCATACTTTTTTTATGAAAAATGAGAATTATTTTTATTTAAATAATTTAAAGTACCCCGACACCAATTGGTAAAAGGGGACATTGATTATATATATATATATATATATATAATAATTGTATGGGAATATATATATATATATATATATATATAATTTAAAGTCTCCACAACCAACTTAAAGAAGATTTAATATGTAAAATGATTACATATTAAATCACTTATATAATATTTTGAATTATGATTATATGGCCTAAAGTTATTGAAAATCAAATCACGTTTCATTCAACAACCATTAATTTTCACCCATTGATCGCCGTGATTAATTCGACTTTCCTCGTCCATTTTTTTTCTCACGATTTTTCCCGCACCCCACGAAAAGAAAAAAAAAATAATAGAATACCAAAAACGAAACACGAGCGAAATTTTCTCACGTGTGTGCGCCGTATTCCCAGAGAAGCAATAATTTTTTTGATCCCTTCGACTCCCACGATTGGACAATTGCGCGCCCCGACAATTTGCCGAGTCTCCGGAGGACGCGCCGGGCGTCCCGACGCCGCACACGATTCCATTACGCGACACGGGCGCCCACCCCCTTCAGGAAAAACCACCCACCCCTCATTCTCCTGCTCCTCCACCTACTCCTCGGGCTTGATCAGAAAAGGGCGCCCCTCTGTCCCCCTTCTTCACTTCCCTACAAAGACGCATCCCCTTAATAAAATTAGGATAATTTATCGCCTGCGACGATGTTATGTACTCTTGTTTTTTTTAATGTGTGTATAAATAGTTTCATTACTATAATTGAAAAATTTTGTTTGATTAAAATATTATACTTTCGTTTTTGATGTAAAGGAAACACTTAACTTTTTTACGCCACTTTTATTTTACCCCTTAGCCCTGAATCGTGGAACAAAGAAAAATACAAATTAATTCTATTCGAAACAAATTAGAAAATTACATATTACGTAGCGCAGAAAACAAGTCATACAAAATTTTAACATTCTTTGGCACAATTAACTCAAAAATTATAATCTAATATTGCTTTTAGGTTGTACACTAAACTATTTAATTTAAAGTTCTTCAAACGTTACAGTTAATACAAAAACGTCAACAAATTTGACTATTGAGCCAATTTCATCTTCAAATTTAACTGTTGATAAAAAAAATATCTACAAATGTGACTATTGATGAAAAAGATTTATCAAATCAGATTTCTGGTAAAAATTCATCAACGAATTTATCTGTCGATGAAGAACCGTTACCAAATATCACAACTTTTTCTATAACTCTTAATAATAATAATAATAATTTTTATTTTCCAACGGAAGAATCCAACAAGGGAAAATATACAATCAACATCATAATATAAGAAGAGTAGAAGCAAAGTTAGTTAATTTTAAACAAAAAAAAAAGAGAACAAAGTATAAATTAATATTAACAAACAAAATTAAACATTATGCAAAAAAATATGTCTTCATACAAATAATATAAGAAAAATACAAGCTATCAGATATTAAATTTAAACAGAAAAAAAAAAACAAAGTATAAATGAATAGTAACAAACTAAATTACACATTATGCACAAAGAATATGTCTTCATACATTTTGTTAGCATTGTGGCACATAACATAGAACTTGAAATTAGGCAAAAAGGTGGCGCTTGCGTCGTCTTTAATTTATTATGATTAACATAGAAGTAGCCAAACGTTCAGCCCTTCGTATCTTAACCAAAATCCGTCACCCAAACAATCCTCTTTATAACTCTTCCAACACTCTCCTTTACGGCAAAACAAGTATAACCCCAATATCCCTAAGACTTATCCAATTATCCCATAAATTTGCCACAAATCCCGTAACCCAAGACTTATTAAACCGACTATGCCTTAAAAGTATCCCAAACACCTCATCCAAATTCGGCTATCCTGAAACAACTATTCATTCATTCATCTCATCAACGACTAAAAGACTGATATGACATAAGGACATGAACTCCTGGCTGAAAAACCGCTGGTCGATAGCCATTTAGTAAGAAGATTATATAAAATGTATTGTATTGTATTATACTTAATGTAAATTCTTTTAAAAAAAGATGATATAAGATGCGCAAGACAGGAATTTATAAACGAACATGCTCAGAATATGAAAGAGCGTACATCAGACAATCATGTCGTAATTTTCAAACCAGATTAAAAGACCATTATAAATCACACAATTTAAAACATAAGAATTCAAGCAAATCATTTGTTAGAAACAAGCCAAAATTTCGGCAAGGATGTATTTTCGATAATCCATCTCACTGGAGTAGGTAGAAAGATGGATTTACTCGAAGCTGCTGAAAACCATAAAGCAAAAATTAATCCGGGAAATTCCATCCCTGACGACCAGGTTGACTTGATGTTCACTCTTCTCTTCAAAGCCTTTAAGATTTAATATATTCGCCTGTGTGTTTTTAAGTATTTAATTTGATAATGATTACCGTGTAATTGAAATTAGTCACTAAAGTAAAATATGAGTGATATAAAAAAAGAATTTGAAAATAATTAATAAATTATTTCCTCTTTAGCTACTAAGTATTTTATTAATTATTTTCAAATTCTTTTTATTTAATGTATTTAAATAACTGTGATTACAAAATAGAAAGACTGTTATTCCTTACTTCACTTTTTATTTTTATGTTAGATGTACATTTCGAGACACAAAGTGCTCATTATTAATAACATACTAAATTAATCCGTAAGCTTCATATACCGTGCACATAGTTTTTAGAATTTAGTTTGTTATTGATAATGAGCACTTTGTGTCTCGAAATGTACATCTAACATAAAAATAAAAAGTGAAGTAAGGAAAGACAGTCTTTCTATTTTGTGATCAATCACTTCACGTAAACTCAAAAATATACAGTTAACTGTGATCAAGTGAATAAATCCTCTTTTTCTATTATTAATAAAAAAAGTTAAGTGTTTTCTTTACAACAAAATTGAAAACGAACCACGAAGTGAACAATACCAATATTCAATAATATTATTATAGTTTCACTTTTAAAGATAATAATACTGTAGATTATTAACATACTTCAACAACTTAGAATATATTTATGTGCCATAAAACAACGATTCCTACCCCTTTTCACTTGCGGTGGAGCTTTTTATCTACCTTGTGTGTTATAAACCAATGAGATTGAGAAGTAATGTTAGGAAACTGGAGTAAATAAAATACGGATCATTTTATTTATTCCATTTCCCTAACATTACTACTCAAACTCATTGGTTTATAACACACAAGGTGTTGCATTTAATAAAATGTTCAACCACAATTCATCTACCTTATGCTACAAAAATCAATATTTCTCACAAGATTGGAAAAAGGCTGTAAAAGTAGGCATTAACAAACCAGGCATTTATTCTTCACTTATAATTAATTACCGTCCCATTACTCTCCTTCCGGTGATCGGAAAAATCTTTGAATCCTTAACTGAACAAAAAAATCCTAAATTCCTGTAAACACTTCATCCCAAAATACCAATTTGGATTTTCCTCTAAAAAACTAACCGTACTTCCATTCACCATCCTCACGTTTAATATTCAAACATACCATCTTGAAGGAAAAAAAACTGCATTCATCTTCTTTTTTTTTTCAATTTGCCACCTTGAAGGAAAAAAACTGCATTCCTCTTCATTTTTTTTTTTCAATTTTCCACATTGAAGGAAAAAAACTGCATTCCTCTTCATTTTTTTTTCAATTTGCCACCTTGAAGGAAAAAAACTGCATTCACCTTCATTTTTTTTTCAATTTGCCACCTTGAAGAAAAAAAAACTGCATTCCTCTTCAATTATTTTTTCAATTAGCCACCTTGAAGGAAAAAACCTGCATTCCTCTTCTTTTTTTCAAATTGCCACCTTGAAGGAAAAAAAACTGCAATCCTCTTCGTCGATTTTGAAAATGACTTTGATTCGGTCTGGCATAAAGGTCTCCTTTACAAATATTTCCTTTTAAATCTTCACCATCATCTCATAATTTTACTAAATAGCATCCTCTCAGACAGGTTATCACAAATAAAAATTCGACAGTCATATTCATTCCCAATCCCTCTCCTACAAGGTGACCCAGAAGGTTAATAATTACTTGTAAATATTTTAAAGAAAATTGTAACAAAAAAGTAATAATTTTCCCCTATATCGGTTATGGGGAAAGTAAAAACAAGTCCTAATGTATTCTAATTCAATAAACAACAATGACATGATTCCGGCGATTACCATAAGCGATCATAATCACGATAGGCACTCGAAAACCATCGACGGTCGGTCGCGTGTCGGATTCCGACTATTAGCGAACGGGCCGTTAAGTAGGCACAATAACAAATTTCACGGGGGCGCGATGATCGCCGCTTCCGGATCTGGTTACGCGTGCCGAGGGTGCGCGCCCCCCTCGTTGTTATTGTTGTTGTACACGCCGGGGCCATTCGATACACTTGTTTGTGCACTCTGGTGTTATCTTGTTCGATGATTTTTTGATCCTTGGCCCCACCGTGTGAACCCGCTCCACGGGAATTCGATACGTTTATAGATGAACGCTTGTAATTTTATACTAGCGCGGATTTGTCCGGGGGTGGGAGATTATACGAATCAATTATCATTCGAAATAATAATTCACGTTTCGTTAATGGGTTGAAAACGCATTTAGCCTTTAGAAATTTCCCACATGTTTTTTTTTTTTTTAGTGGTGAAACAAGAATGCATTTTTGAGGGAGGTTTTAATAAACGAAACAATTTTTCACTTTTACAACTTAATAAAGACGCTTTCAAAATGTAGATTTCGACCTCTAATTGACCAAAGTGCGCATGCAGCAAACCAGTTAAAAAATGTTATTATCACTTGAGTGGGAAGTATTATCGCACCCACTGTACTCATCAGGTATGGCCTTATTCGACTTTTACGAAGGAGTCCTTTGTTAATTTCGAAAAAAGCTTGATAAATGGTTCAACTCAAAGGAGAAACAATTCTTTGGGGTGGCATCTCTAAATTAGTGAAATTTAGCGAAATCCCTGAAATTGCCTGAGAGATGGGCAAAATATATAGAATCGAATAGCCAATACTTTGATCATCAGCATCCATATATCAGATGAATTCACGTTTCATTAAATGAATTAAGACTAAGAGTCTTACTTTGATAATGACAAGTTATCAACAATTTTAACTTGCTATTTTTAAACTAAGACTCTTAGTCTAAGTTCATTTAATAAAATAACTATAGTCACTACAATAAATTTAAAGTTATACAAAGAAAGTGAATCTGTGATTTTTATTACAACGTAAAATGATGTATAAGAAAGTGGAAACCTTTATTATCAATAATTTAAATGAATTACGTTTCCTAATCATAAACAGGACAATTTTGCCTTCTTTTAGTGGACGAAACAACGATAATTTACTATGTTAAAGATGCTACTTTTCATTAGGCAAAAGGTGGCGCTTTGTGCTAATTTTCCAATTATATGATACACTGAATTAAAAGTAAAGAATTTGAAAATAATTAATTATTCTGTTTCCAATTGCTCTACAACTAAAGACTTACTAAGTAAGTACAAAGAAAATACAAATATCTGTTAAAACAACTACTTCCCGGGCAAATACCCACGTCGGACATTGATATTTACCGTTGCATCTCCACAATACTGATAAAGCAACGTTTTTTATTCAAAAATATTTTACACAACCAAAAATAAACTATAAATAAAAGGCCATCTGTAAACAAGTGTTTCAGGATTTATGTCTCGTCAGTACAGCTTTACCTTATATAAAATATGCAAAAACGTACCGTTCTCTACGTGAATTCAGAAGCCTTTATTATCAATATTTTAAATGAATTTCGTTTCCTAATCATAAACAGGACAATTTTGCCTTCCTTTAGTGGACGAAACAACGATTCTAGATCGTTTGCCATCTTGAAGAAGCTACTTTTAACTAGGCAAAAGGTGGCGCTTTGTGC
Source organism: Philonthus spinipes (assembly GCA_963082785.1). Classification (NCBI taxonomy): domain Eukaryota; kingdom Metazoa; phylum Arthropoda; class Insecta; order Coleoptera; family Staphylinidae; genus Philonthus; species Philonthus spinipes. The sequence goes on along the minus strand of OY720304.1, from coordinate 23,383,559 downwards.
TAATTTTCCAATTATATGATACATTGAATTAAAAGTAAAGAATTTGAAAATAATTAAATATTCTGTTTCCAATTGCTCTTCAACTAAAGACTTACTAAGTAAGTACAAATAAAATACAAATATCTGTTAAAACAACTACTTCCCGGGCAAATAGCCACGTCGGACATTGATATTTACCGCTGCATCTCCGCAATACTGATAAAGCAACGTTTTTTTTTTAAAACAAAAATATTTTACACACCAAAAATAAACTATAAATAAAAGGTCATCTGTAAACACGTGTTTCAGGTTTTATGTCTCATCAGTACAGCTTTACCTTATATAAAATATACAAAAACGTACCGTTCTCTACGTGAATTCGGGAGACATGACGGACTTTTCGCGATGGTATAATAAATTTATGTCAATGAAAAACATTCTTGATTCGTTTTTTTTTTAATTGAAAGAGAAGCTCGCATAGCTAATGAAATTATTAATATGGTTGAAATGTTTTACAGAGTGCGGTTTTCAATGAATTAAAAGTAAATTTGAAAATAATTAATTATTCTGTTTTCAATTGCTAAGCAATTAAAGACTTACTATGTAGGTACAAATAAAATACTAATATCTACTGGAACAACTACTTCCCGGGTAAATACCCGCACATGACATTGAATTACACAGTATATATAATAATAATAATAATAATAATAATAACAAATCTTTATTCCAATGTTAACATAAAATACACAATATATTGTATATGTACATCCACACGGAATAGGGTCAACAAAAATTATAATTTTATACATCACATCACCGAGTGAAAAATCCATTCAAGTCGTAGGGTTCTAAGACTAGTAAATAATATATATATATATATATATATATATATATATATATGCCGTTGCATCTCAGTAATGTTGATTATGTAAAGTTTTTTGAATAAAATATAATTCGCATAAATAAAAATAAACTATACCATCTGTATACACGTGTTTCAGGATTTATCCCTCGTCGATACAGCTTTACTTTGTATAAAATATTCAAAAAAATGAAATTGTTAGTATTGCTGAGATGCAAATATTTATTTTGTATTCAATTTCCGACGTGGCTATTTGCAATGGAAGTGGATGTTTCAATATATATTAGTATTTTCTTTGTACTTAGTATATCTTAAATTGGAGAGCTATTATAAAGATAATATTTAATTATATAATTATTTTCAAATTCTTTACTTTTAATTCAATTAAAACTGCAATGTAAAATATTTCAACCATTTTTATGTGATACCACAGACAAACATATATTTTGTCTGTGGTGATACATAGTAATTGTTTTTTTTTTTTTCAATTTTCAGAAAAAAAATATGTAAATATCCTTAGTTGAATAACAATAAATTTTTCGTCCACGGGGTGAGATGTGATTAGGAGGCGTATGATATTGATATCATTAGATGTAATTTGCTCCGTTCCGTGTAAGAGCCTCCGCAAGTGCACCTGGGGTTCACGCTGTTCTTTGAATATTTCATCACAGCGTGCGCGGGAGGGAGGGAGCAAGAGAGAGAGAGTCGGGGGGCGGCTTTCCCTGCGACGGGAAAACCGTCGACGGAAAGTTAAATTGAACGCGCGTCTGGAAAACGGAATGAAAAATGAGCACGGCCAGACAAAGAATCGCGCCCGTTGCGGAGTCTCACAAAGAAGTGCAAAAAGCCGGGGCGGAACGAGGGCGAGAGAGAAAGTCGGAAATGTGCGCGGCCCCCGGAGTGTTTACAGCCGAAATGGAATCAACGGCTTAAACCGTATATTCATTAAACATTAGGGAATTAATTGTTCTCGTCGCGTGCTTTTAATATTATCAACCTTGCGCTCCTTTGAAATTAACTGGTCAGAATGAATAGTTAGTTTAATTGATAAATTAATTTCGTCTTTATTAATAATTCTTGCGAGCGTATTAATTTCATTTTACATAATAAACCCTGAAATGTTCTATTTGCCATAAATCACTTGATTTCAACGCTGCAAAAATTGCTTACAATTTTAGTTTCTTTCACATCTATATTTTATTTTAACAAAAATGGTTTGGGTCATATTCATGACCTACTTCAACCAATTTCAAAGGTGAATATAAAAAATAATAATTTATTTCTATTTACAGGTAATACATATTTAAAAAAATACTTAAGCTAAGTTTAAGAAAATAATACAAACAGGGTTTATTTTAGTATATAAACTCAATATAGAAAAAAATGTAAACGGTTGCATTCACTTTACTTTTACTTCACACTAAATGTACAAGTAAAGTGAATACAACCGTCTATTTTTTTCTATATTGAGTATATACACTAAAATAAAAGTAGTACAACAGTTGTACTATTGATAATGGATACTTAGTATCCGAAATATACATTTAGTGTATAATAAAACTGTGAAATAAAGTGAATACAATCGTCTACATTTTTTTCTATATTGAAAAACTTCACGTAACTCCATCTCATGTATAATTATTTACTCAATGTTTGTAAAAAAGTATTTGTCTAAATAAAAATATTTGTATATAATACAAACATAGAAATCAGACAATAAAAAGGCATAAGATAATACAAAAATGGTTGTGTCTTCACTATTTGAATCAATATTTCAATACAATGAAGATATTCTTATAGCACTTTTTATGATATAATTGATTACATTATCAGTTTCCCAATAGCACGTTTCGTTTCATCTAGACCTTCGTCTACTTTCTTATTTCTTATAGATGCTATATTGGTTTCTTATCACATTAAAATCCTCTATTTTTTTATTACAAAAATACTGCATATCATATCGTTATTTTGATAACTGCTCACAGTCTTAAAAAATAATATAGTTAACACTGAGTAATCATACTAACCAAGAACTTAAAAATATATATTCGTCGGGGTTATTCCCTATCGAAAATGTTATGTTTAAGGTTGCGGTTTAGTAGAAAGAGATAGCTATTTAGTAAAATGGAAATAATCGTTTGAGAAAAGAGCCATTCTTTTGGATTTATTAATATGAATATGTATTTATATTTTTTATCTACCAAGTACAAAGTATCAGTTTAAATAAAAAAATAAATCGTTAATTTTCGTGTATTACGTCAATTTACTACATACACGTTAAACTTAACATTTTCTGTACGGAATAGCCCCGAATATCTACATATAACATAAAATATTACAGTATGGACAGAAAGACCTCCGGTCGATAGTCCATGACAGACTACTAACCCATCAATATGTATTGTAGATATAAATATTTGTAAAGAATTGTAATTCTGCTGTCTGAATAAAGATGTTTGTATATTACAGTATATATTGTAAAGGACTGTCAAATGGCTATCGACTAATGGTCTTTCCGCCTAAATAATTTGATGAAAAATAGCATCAAATTATTAATTATGGGGTTTCATCAAATATCAGTATTAACATATTTTATAATGACATTCAAAACACTGTAATTATTTGTAATTCAATGAATCTAAAAATATTACTTCATTATTTTTGTTTTTGAATGATTTCTGATCAATTCATGCGTAATTTTCATAATTCCTCTATAATTCCTTAAAAGGCTGCACCGACGTAAAGTCTTGGCACGTTACTGCCCGTGAGTAACCTTGCAGAAAAATTACATGGGGGCGTTTTCTTGGCCTCCGATCCACCGTCACGGCAGACGGGAAACGTGAAAATTTCGCCTATTCAGAGGAATAGAAGAGCGTCTGCCTATTTTCGGCCACACTCAGCTGTTCAGAGTATTTCATTCTCGTGCGTTTTATTCGCGAAAGCCGCGTCTCAATGTCAAGAGCCGTTTTTTCTCCCGCGCGAATGATATTAATAGAAATTTTTAGACTTTTATAAATCGCGCGTGATTTTGATTTCATTGCCGTGGATAGGGATTTTTATTAGATTATTCATTTTGTTATTTATAATTATAATAAATGATTTTTTTTAAATCCCAATCTAACTAATAAATAATTTACGAACTAAATAAGACATTCATCCTCCGGTGGATTACCTTTGAGTGCCATAAGAGGCAAATCATCCGTAGAATTTCAAAAATATTTAAACGAAAAATTTACGAATTAACAGTATTATTTTTGGTCTTTTTAATAAACGAAAATAGCATATAATTTGTAATCATTCATTTTTCGACTATTATATATACAAACATCTTTATTCAGACAGCGGAATTACAATTCTTTACAAATATTTATCTTTACAATACATATTGATGGCTTAGTAGTTTGTCATGGGCTATCGACCGGAGGTCTTTCTGCCCTCGACTATTATATTTACTTAAAAATTTATAAAACATCCAAACAACCCATCCAATACACTTCTTTACGAAAAAATCCCAATAATCGTTAAGAACTAAGTTCTTAGCGATTATTTATTTTTGATGGATAGAGAAAATGTTTAAAATAAGAGTTGTAGATCTTGAAAAATAATTATTTTTTGTTATAAACCTTCAGTTTATAGCGGAAGAATTTCATCTACCTAATAAATTCTCTTAGAAATAAACAATCCTCGACACCCAATACAGGTAAAAGAGGGTAAGATTAAGAAAGAAAGAAAGAAAAAGAAATAAACAGTTATTTTGATCATCTTCTTTATATTGGCTGTGGAGACTTTAATTATTTAAATAATTTATGTTATGTCAAATAAAACCGTTAAAATGCCGTAAAATGTCATACACCTTTCACAAACGCCTCCAGAATATTCAAGAAATGAAAAACTGCGGAGAAATTTTGTGAAGCTATTGTACGGTAAGAAATTACAAAATAAATACGGTAAGAAGTAACAAAATAAATTTCTTCCAAATGCTCGTCTTTAAAAGACAATAATGATTTTTTTCAATTTATAATTTTTCCTTTGCCATTAAATGTTCATTCAAAAACGTATTTTATTTTTATTTTACAATAATAATAATAATTTCCTTTATTTGCAAACAGAATACAAATTCTAGTTTACTTGTAATTAAATTCAATTTAAATAGATTATTATATACATTATATATTTCATCGAATTCATCGAGGAAAGTACGACATCACCATTTTTTTTTTATTAAAAAAAACAAAACAAGTAAACAAAGTAAATAATTGTGTAGTTAATCGTTGAAGATATTACAACAAAATATTTGAAGAGCGAGCCAACAGGGTGATAATAGGGAGCCGCAACGCGCGCGTTGTCCCGAAAAAAAGAAGAAAACTAGGGTGTATACTGGTACATATATTTTTTCAGGAATGGCTCGAGAGTAAGCACTTTTTAATCACCCTAAGTGGATCCTGATGTAGAGTAGCTTTTACCGTTTTCCTGCTGGTGCCGCCGCACAGTCCTGCGGACCGGTAATAAAAGCGGGAAACTCCACAGTAACACTTATCCTCCATCACAGCGCGCATTAAGGCAACTTTTCTCCCTTTTCATTGTGTAACTGTGTAAAATGTCTACAAGTGGGAAAGGAAGAGCGAAGCGAGCGGGCGCTTCCCCTCCGTTCCCTTCGCTTCCTGTAATCATTTTAGCGGACGGACGGACGTGCTTTTCGCAGGGTGCGAGCGGATCCGTCCGCGCTCCACTCATTATTAAATCAATTTTCGGGCCGCCTCTATAAATTATGCATTTCATTAAGTTAATCTCTATAAGTGGGCTAACTACAAGGAGATCCGTGGAAAATTCCCTGTTTTTCACGGAGCGATTTTGTTTTTGCTCGAGCGCAACGGGGGCCATTAGTTTAAACTCCCCGGGAATACGTAAGAGAGTGTAATTTATCGTCTTAAGAATAACATAATGGGGGATGTGTGGTGTCTTCTTGCAAAAAATAAAAACAAGCAAAACAATTTAAAAAAATTATAATCTCTCTTGCGCTTGATTGATATAGTCTAGACACATACAGACTGATCCAAAAGTACGTATACAACAATATATTATTATTTAATTACATATTTAATTCCGAAGGTGCTAGAAATGTCAACTTTCGGCTTTGATGCATTCCTGCAATCTATCCCTGACACTCTCACGCACAGTACAACAAAAATTCAAGTTAAAACGAATGTCTTCAAACGCATCATCTTCTTCAACTGTTGTACTGTGACGGGTTTTCTGGAAGAAACCTTATCCTTTACGACTCCAGAGAAATAAAAAGTCCATTGGAGTTAAGTCCTGGGAACATGGTGGCCATTCAATGCTTCCCCGTCTCTCTATCCAATGATGCAGGAATGCCCGATCTAGGTATTGACAGATCCCCAAAGAATAATGCGCTGGGGCCCCGTCCTGTTGAAGGAACAACTCCGTAGAGTCGGGCCGTGCTTGCAGTTGTGGCACCACAACTTCGTTCAACATGCCAGATACCATCAACGGTTCCACAAAAAAAAACAGGACTCACGACACCATCGCAGGATTTGCCACCCCACACTGTGACTCCTGTCTGATTCAATTGCATTCTCATATTGACATGTGGGTTTTCTTTGGAAAGTACATAGAGTTATGTTTGTTGACGTAACCAGAGAATTCATCTGCTACACAATTTTTGAAAGCAAGTCTAGTTGTTTATTCAGTTGATTGCGCATTATCTCACAGAACCGTAATCTGCGGTCAGAATCGTCCTCGAGAAAGCCATGCAACAGTTTGGGGCTGTACGGCTTAAGGTTTAGCAGGTATCCAGCTCCCAAGACGCTTGTTTCTTTGGACTGTTTAAGAGCTACCTTTATCTCATTTTCCGGTGTCAAGTCACGCGTGGTCGTCCAGATTTCGAACATAAGTGATGGGACTCGTGGTCTCAAATTTATCTCTGATGCAGTGAATCGTTAGACGTGACAGGATTAAAATATGTGGGATTATGATGGTGAATATCACGGCAATAAATATTTTGTAGCAGTGGTGATAAGGGAGAACCTTGAGGAACGTCTTGTAAGATTGGGAAAGACGTGGCAGGATTGAAATATGTGGAATTATGGTGGTGGATATCATGGCAATAAATATTATATAGTAGTGGGGATAAGTGAGAACCTTGAGGAACGTCTTGTAAGATTGGGAAATCATGGGAGAGTACTTGTCGGATGCTTACTTGGCAGGATCTATTGGAAAGGAAGTTGTGGATGAGGATGATTAGGTGGAGGGGGATTTGTAGTAGGAAGCACTTATACAGGAGGCTAATATGCCAAACCGAGTCGAAGGTTTTTTGAAAAGTACCGTGAATTTTCGACCTTCTAGATGTGTGATTTGCATATAGGAGGCGAGGATGGATATGGGAAGTGCGGTTGATTTTTTAGGTAGGAAACCAAAATGGTACTCTGGGATGATTTGTCGAATTATTATTATTATATGTCAAATTATTACAATGCATATTTACATACAGCCATTGTATTCCTCGATATTAAAAAGGCATACATTTTATATTTTAACTATATATATATATATATATATATATATATATAATCGATGTCCCCTTTTACCAATTGGTGTCGGGGTAACTATATATTTTTATCTATGAATTGTAGAAATTTCAATGTACAACATTGAGGTATAATTTAAATTAAATAAATATAAAGTGGAAAAGGAACATCTCTAATGGGATTTGAACCCATGCCCCTTTATTTCTAGTCGAAGTGCGTACACTTTTAATATCAAATCTCCATTCAGTTTGGGTCTACAAGACAGACGACAAAAAAAACTTCAACAATGCTTTACCAAGTAGTTAATCAAAAGTAATTTAAATAGTGTCCAATAAATTTGAAAAGTTTATAAATTTCTATTTTTTTATAAATCGCTCTTGTATAAAATTATTTAAAAGAAAAGTTCGTTGCTTTGGTTAATGTTTTATATTTGAAGGTTTTATAAGTTATGTATTAGAAAAATCACACGCCGATCAAATTTCATTCGTGAATCGATCCAACAAACCCCCAGAAGAGCGGACGAAGGGAATGAAGTGAGCGAGCGAGAGAAGGACGGGAGGGTGAAACGGCGGATCGGAATAATAACTCACCGGAAACAGAGCGCGGCCATCGGGCAACCAAAACATTTGTTAATTTCCCTATAGGTGCTCGTCTGATTTGGACAGGACGGCGATTTTGATGTATTCGGGCAGCGGAAATATGGCAATAACCGCCGGCCCGTCCGCCCACCTCCCCGCGCCCGGCGAATCCGCTAAACGCTAAAATTTCCTTCCATGTCCATCCGTGTTCCGAGAGAGGGTGCGGGGTGGTGGGCGGCTGTGGTCAGCGCTAATCTATTTAGGTAGCGGTCTCAAGCGGCCAGCCTTCAGTTTGAAAAGCATGGAACATCTGTATTCTCCGCCGCTGCAGCCGATGTCCGCTAACTCGTAAACTATTTAAATGTCCATCCATCAGAATGACAAGACTTTGAATTAGTTATTATCTAGATATTATGGCATGCTTAGTATTCATTTATAAATGGCAGTTATAAATTATATCGGTCCCCGAACGGCCCGGCGCCTCCGCCGGAAAACGCGCTGCCAAAAATTACACACACACACACAACGCGCTGAATTATTAAACGCGTATAAAACACGTTCGGAACGGGTCTGAGCCTCACTTTTGCTTGATTACAAAATTTCATTTATCTTATTTAATCATTTATTATTTTTTTCATTTTTTTTTGTTACTATATGCATCCACATCAATCATGATTATGATTGCTTTAATCGAAATTGAAAAACACAAACATTTAATAATAATAAAAACTACACTTACCAATGTTTCTATCAATAATCCCTAAATGTATCTCAATACATACAAAAATTAATTTATAAAAATCTCAAATTTGATGTAATTTCAATTTCTCCTCCATTGCATTTTTCTTCCATCTATTTAGTCTTTAGGTTTTCATTTCTCGAGTATTTATTATATATTTTATAATTCATTATTTAATTTGATTTTATCATTAATTCACGGGTTGCTTTCTTTTCTTTTTATCCTCTTGGTTATTTTATTAGTTTCACTTATATACAAACATCTTTATTCAGACAGCAGAATTATAATTCTTTACAAATATTTATATTTACAATACATATTTATGGGTAAGTAGTCTATCGACTGGAGGTCTTTCTGCCCTAGTTTCACTTATTATTATACAAATATATTTATTCACATAATTACATTTTTACAAACATTGAGTATATACAATAAAATAAAGGCTTGTCTGTACTGGGCTCTCGACCGGAGGTCTTACTGCCCTAATATTTCCACTTAATTTTTGTTAAAATAAATGTTTGGGAGTTCGTTAAGGTAATTGATTTCATTAATAACATTTTTAAAATATCATTTTAATTTGCGAATATTTTTTTTAGCGAATATGTTTTTTTTTTATGTAGGATTGTCATCTTTAATTATTTAATATACTAAAATGATTTATTAAAAGGCAATTCATTCCACGATTTTAGAGAGTTCGTTAAAGTAATTAATTTCATTAATAACATTTTTATAATTTCATTTTAATTTGCGAATAATTTGTTTTAGCAAATGCCATTTTTTTATGTAGGATTGTCATCTTTAATTATTTAATATTCTAAAATGATTTATTAGAAGTCAATTAATTCCACGATTTTACTTGCTTCTTTATATAGAAAGAATTAAATTCAAGTTTTGTATGTAAATATATATACAAACATCTTTATTTAGGAAACTATGTATAGCAAAAATATATAATATAATTTTACAATTAAGCTTTATCTTTTCTTTTAAACCGGATAAGGATTTTTAAATAAATGACATAGGCAGGACAAGGGCAGGCGAAAAGACCACAGTTTTCGCCTGTCCTTGTCCAGTCTATGTCATTTATTTAAAAATCAGATCACTAATGTCGATGTCTATGTTCGGATGATTTGATGAGATGAATGATTGCGTTTTTATATCTTGCGGGATAGTTGGATTTCGGGGAATACATAGAAGTTTAATAATGTCGAAGATGTAGGAATTTGTGGCATAAGATTTCAAGACCCTCTTTGATTGTTGGAATTTTACATGAATCATATCCTTGGTGTTGGAATAATTTTATAGTGGATTGTTTGATTGTCTTTTAACAATATAACAACAAAAGAGAGTATTCGTTTACTCGGTCACAGTTATTGAAATAAATTAAATAAAAAGTAATTGAAAATAATTAATAAATTATTTATTTCTTGATTGTTAAGGCTTTCACTTGGTTATACATTTTGAGTTTATTAAATAAAACACCTTTTCACTTTGTTTGTATAACTTGTTATTTTATTTTAGCGACTTCGAAGCATAGAGCATCATTATCAAACTAAAACTAAACTAAATAAATTATTTCCTATTTAGCTACTGTAAAATTTTAACTTAAGGTTTCGGTTTAGTGAAAAGAGATAGCTATATAGTAAAATGGAAATAATCGTTTGAAAATATAGCTATTTTGGATTTCATAATATGAATGTGTATTTACATTTTTTATCTACCAAGTATAAAGTATCAGTCTAAATAAAAAATAAATCGTTAATTTTCGTGTATTACGTCAATTTACTAGTTTAAGTTAGAAAAGAAAATTGTAAGATATAATGAAAATAATAGGTCATGTCTGCTAAGTTATTTGAATGCAGAATTTAGTGAAATACTTTAAATTTTCATTGCAGAAGTTTTTATTATCAAAAATATAATTTTAAATTCGCTATAAATTTGATCAATTTTCATTGTTTTTCATAATTATTTTTCACAGAAACTAAACGTTAAAATAATTTTTAATTTATCTGATGAAATTCCTGCTTATTTTAAGATTATTTTAATGTATAATACAATATTGTTCATTGATCACAACAACAATCTAACTCAAATTAGTGATTGCCCATATTTGTATAGCTATCTCTTTCTTCTAAACCGCACCCTTAAGTTACATAAAAAAAATAAAATAACAAATGCATATTAAGTATGTTACCTAAATCATTGTTACAATAGAAACAGAGAAAATAATTAATTTTTATTATTCAGGGACTTTTACATTACATTATTGTATAATTCATAATTATTATACAATTAATCACTTATCCCGTGGTGAAACATTTTGTATGTAATAATTATGAAGTATTTTAATTAAAACACTTGGTTGTTCGTTTCACTAAACTATTATATTTGTGTTTAGTGAAACGAACAACCAAGTGTTTTAATTAAAATATTTCATAATTATTACATAAAAAATGTTTCACCACGGGATAAGTGAGAATATAATTCAAAATTAATTGTATAATACAGCACTTTAAATAATTTTGAGATTGCCCTTTCATAGACTTTTTTGCTATTTTTTTTATTTAGTTTAAAAATTCGTTTCCTATATAAATAAATGTCTGCTTATTGTTTAGGATAAATAGAAATTGAATGATTTATATCTAGTAGAAATTGAATTAATTAATTTGAAATTGAATGATTTATATCTAGTAGAAATTGAATTAATTAATTTATCAAATTTAAAATTCTCGGATTAAATATTACAGAAATATCGCAAGTTGACTAATTTACACGTATCCCATTTTTTGTTGCAAGGAATTTCTACGTTGTGCATTTTGTGATTTATTTAAGCGGGTAAAGCCAAAATATGAACCGCCTAATAAAATTTAATGCAGCCATAAATTATTCGTTCAATCTTTATTTATCCTTAACAATAAGCAGAAATTGAATTAATTAATTTATCACACGTTGAAGAAATTACATTTCTCTTATTCAATATAACAAAAATATCCCAAGTAGACTAATATACATGTGTCCTATTTATTACAAGAAAATACCATATCGTGCATTTTGTGCCTAATAAAATTTAATGCGGCCATAAATTATCCATTCAATTTCTATTATTCCTAAACAATAATCAGAAATTGAATTAATTAATTTATCACACGTTAAAGAACTTAAATTTCTCGTATTAAACATGATAGAAACATCCCAAGTTGACTAATTTACATGTATTCTATTTATTTGTTACAAGAAAATACCACTTTGTGCATTTTTTGTGATTTATTTTTGCACGCAGAGCCAGAAAACGAATCGCCCGATAAATTTTAATGCGGCCATAAAGTGACGCACTCAATGCCACATATACACGCCAGAGAAATTATTCGGCTTTTATTGCACCTATTTTTACCAATCATCAAACAAATGGTAAATTGTATGATCTACGTTCGCGTTGAGTAAGTTTTAATAGCACATCATTCAGAAAATATGCTTTGAAAAAAAAAAACGAATTAAGTGATGAATCAAAGCGATTTAAATAAGATCCCGATCCAACGGAAATTAATGAGCTCGTAAATATTTTCTAATAGAAAATTTCAATGGATATATCCATTTCGAGATTCCTTCAGCTCATTACAATGATTAAAAAAATGCATGTTTGTTTCCTCGTTAGAAAAAAAAATGGCTAAAATTATTTAACTCGAAGATGATATTTAAGATTTTTACTTGAAGCATGCATTTTTATTAAATATTTTCCTTTGATTAGTTTCTCGTTAAGAACTTGGTGAAACATGATGTATATGTAAGGTAATATGTATAAACACACTTGGTAACGTTTCATAGTTACTAGTTTTGGTTTTTGTAATAAAAATAAAAATAAATTACTGTGAAACGTTACCAAATGTTTTTATACATACTACCTTAAATATTTTATTAAGTATTGATCGTATTTAAATATTTAAAATACAATAAATAATTTGAAAATAATTAATTATTAATCAATTAATTTCTCTTTTGTTACTGTGACTTTTTGACTTACGTTATGTAAGTACTTTAAATTAAATGTACCTACATTAAAACAACTGCTTCTTTATTTCAAAGTGCTTACATAACGTAAGTCAATAAAATGTCAGAGTAGCAAAAAAAATGATTGATTAATAATTAATCATTTACATTAAATTACAATGAAATTAAACAAGGAAAATTTCTGGCAATGATCAATAAAATGCAACAACAAATATCTATTGTGTAATCCAATGTCCAGCGGAGAAATGCTCGGGAAGTAGTTGTTTCAACAGATGTTTGTAAAACTTACAGTGTAAGTATTTTTTGCAGTTGGAAAAAGGGATTGATCGAATTTTATTGATCAATGCGAGAAATTTTCCTTGTTTAATTTCATTGTAATTTAAATAACTGCAAATGTGTGAATCATCTTTGTTTTATTTAATTTAATTTAATTAATTATTTATAATTTTTTTATATAATTTATTTTAAATAGCTGTGCCCAAGTGAATAAATCCTTTTTTTCTATTGTTATTTAAAATACAAGTTGTAACTCTCGAGAAACTACATATTATATGACTTTTTATCGTTGCAGTTTCAATTTTAAAGAAATCAGTGGAAAGAGCCGATTTACCTGATATCAGCTCTCATGGTTAAAAAAATACAAAGCATGCTGTAAATATCAATATAAAAATATATTAAATAAAAATGATTTGAAAATAATTAATAAATTATTTTCACATTTAGCTCTTTTTTATTTATATAATATAAAAATATTTATAATATCACATTCGTAGAAATTGGTACAATATTTAGAAATTCAACAAAGAACAAGAAAGTCACTTGTAATTTGGATATTATGAAATTAATTGAACAATCATCACTTTTAGTTATAGAGTTATCAGCGGATTACCCGATAACTGCTTTCAAGAATAAAAAATATACAAAACATGCTATAATTATCAATGTAAAAATATTTATAATGTCACATATGGCAATGAATATTTCGTGGACATTTAGAAATTCAACAAGAAACAAGTAATTCACTTGTAAGGAAGAGGAAATTATTTGATAGCTCAGAACAGACAAACACTTTCATTTTATTGTGTATATTTAAAATTAAAGTTTGTAAAAATGTATTTAATTGTTTGAATAAATATATTTACATATAAAATTACAGCATGAAGAAGAAAAAATATATCTTTGATATTAAATAAATAATTACTACTTGAAGAAGTAAAAAAACATTTCTGTGATGAAAATAGAAACAACGTTAGAATTAGGATATCGAATTCATCTTAATTCTAACGTTGTTTCTATTTTCATCACAGAAATGTTTTTTTACTTCTTCAAGAAGTAGAATTAGGATGAATTCGATATCCTAATTCTAACGTTATTTCTATTTTCATCACAGAAATGTTTTTTACTTCTTCAAGAAGTAGAATTAGGATGAATTCGATATCCTAATTCTAACGTTGTTTATATTTTCATCACATAAATGTTTTTTACTTCTTCAAGAAGTAGAATTAGGATGAATTCGATATCCTAATTCTAACGTTGTTTATATTTTCATCACAGAAATGTTTTTTACTTCTTCAAGAAGTAGAATTAGGATGAATTCGATATCCTAATTCTAACGTTATTTCTATTTTCATCACAGAAATGTTTTTTACTTCTTCAAGTAGTAATTATTTATTTAATATAACAGATATATTTTTTCTTCATCATGCTGTAATTTTAACATTTCAATATATTTATTTAAACAATTGAATACATTTTTGCAAACTTTAATATTAATCTGTTTTTTAGCACATTTACATACTTCATTTTTATTCACTTTCCCACAATATTTTAAATGGTCTTTTAAAGTTGCCAAAAATGTTGCGCGCTCCGGGTTTTCTTTTTAATTTGAGTTACATGAAGGTATAGGGCAAAATAAAATACTACTTTTCTTCGCTATATACTTTTTATTAGTTATTGTTTATTAATTGTAATTGAAATATAGCTATGCGAATATAGTCAATTCAATTCCAATAATAATTAAAAACTGACGAAATAAACAAAGAAATATTTGCATTAGTTCCAATAGATTGGTGTAAATAACCGTTTGTTATAATGAAATCACTTGGTTTTGTTTTACTAAAATTTTGTTATATTTTCTACTAGTTTCGGCCAGATGCCATTTTCAAGAATGAAATAAACTGTAAATAATGTAAATAAACCTTAATAATAATTTGTTCACACAACGAAAGGTATACTAAATTCCTGACTTAGTCTGTATGTAATATGCAAATATTATTATTAGTTTTAATATATTTTAGGGATTTATTATTACACAACGTGTATGAAATATTGTTCATGTGTTTTATATTATTTGAAATTGTAAACTCAAACACACATACGTGAATATTTATCTGTGTGTATACGAAAGTGTATTATTTCAATCATTCAGAATTACGGTGCGAGTTTATAATATCCAAAAATTACGGCGGGGAAGGAAATCAAAGGCATATATCAGGATTAGCGGGGGCCCCGTGTACGTTGCTGCGACCGCGGAACGGTTTTGCGGGTGAAATAGTGACGAGAACTCGCGTCATTTAGCGAATTTTATGGGGCGGCGAGGAGCTTTATCTTTTTACTCCCAATTCCCAGAGCCGCATATTGCCTGCCCGCCTGCCTTTTGTGTCTGTGTGTATGTACGTATATGTGTGTTTGTACGCGCCATGCCACCCCCTCGCTCGCCACCCCCCTAAAAACAACACAACAGGCACAGGGTTTATCCATATTTGTCCGACCCCCCGCGAATTATAAATCAAATCGCACTGATACTATATTTGTTGTATTTATTGCCCTTCATTTGATTATGAGTTATAATTGCTACAATTGAAAAAAAAATTACACCGCATGCATGTTGCATTTTTATTAATTATAATGATATATATTTAGTTGGAATCTATAATCAATATAAAATCATGTAAAGTGAAGTAATGAAAATATAAATGCTGTAAATAAATTATTAATAATATCTTTTTGTCAAATAAGACACTTTAAACTTTGCTTATACTATTTGTAATCACATGCTGAGATTCTCTCAAAATCAAAATTATTTCTTCTGATTTTGTATACAACAATACTTTTAGCACATCGTTGATTACTGAGGCATTTAATTTTTGAAAATCTATGATAAATTTAAATGAAGCTCTCTTTCTGATTTTCAACTGTTTACTATACCATATGATCGAAAACTTTTCTCCTCTGAAGTGCATTGATTTTTTTTATTTTTTACATTTTGTTGGCACCTGTGAATAAAAACAAATAAAACGTCATTATTTGTCAAATCAAATTATTCAATTTGTTAGAATAACAAAACCTATGGCGTGTGGTTACTTTTATTGAAAACGTCATTTTTTAAATTAAAAAAGCACTCTTGAGAAGAAAAGTTCTCAATTTTTTCTCCTACTATTTTTATCGAACTAAATATATTTCGTAAACTATATTTTGACCTTTATCAAAGGCTTGAGAAGAAAAGTTCTCAATCCTTTCTCCTACAATTTTTATTGAACTAAATATATATTTCGTAAACTATTTCCAACTTCATCAAAGGCTTGACAAGAAAATTTCTCAATCCTTTCTCCTACTATTTTTATTGAACTAAATATATATTTCGTAAACTATATTTCCACCTTCAGTAGTGTATATATACACTAATAGTGTACTAGTTGGTTGTGGAGACTTTTAATTATTTAAATAAAAAGGACAATAATTTGTATTTAAAAAATGTAATATAATTATTTATGTTTTTCATCTCAACAATTGTTGTGAAAAAGAGTTGAAAATCGGAAGTGTTTACTTAAAAAAATCTTTTGTATAAATATTGATTAGTTTTACTTAAAAAATAACCACTATTCTTTTGATTAAAGCTTGATAAACCTTTTGTATGCCTTTAATAAAAGTCGTATTTTATTTAAAACAAAAAAAACTGTTATCCATATTTTAGAAAAGTAAATAAAATGAAACAAAGATGATTCACACGTTTGCAGTTATTTAAATTACAATGAAATTAAACAAGGAAAATTTCTGGCAATGATCAATAATATTCGATCAATCCCTTTTTCCAACTGCAAAACTTGCA
Organism: Philonthus spinipes; assembly: GCA_963082785.1. Taxonomy (NCBI): domain Eukaryota; kingdom Metazoa; phylum Arthropoda; class Insecta; order Coleoptera; family Staphylinidae; genus Philonthus; species Philonthus spinipes. Next base: position 23,366,740 of record OY720304.1, on the reverse strand, counting down.
GTTGGATTGATCGAATTTTATTGGTCATTGCCAGAAATTTTCCTTGTTTAATTTCATTGTAATTTTAGAAAAGGTTTGATGAGTGAATAGTTTTGGTTGTTCGTTTTTATTTAAAATCCTCTTATCCGCATAAACCAGAGAAATCTCCACAAAAATCTATTACACACGCCCAACCATAAATATCGCAGCCGCTGAAATTTCATTTTTCAAAAACCCCACCTGTTCCGAACACGGAGGGCTGAATATTCGTTCTTTATGTCCTCGCGGCTGTTGACTCGTTTGTATTTTTTTTTTGTTCATTTTCGCCCCCGTCCGTGCGCTCTATTAGGGAAATGCGCTCGCGTTATACTTTTTTCCATTGTTCATTTTTTTCTATCCGTTACTTTGTTTTATGTGTATCGTGCATGCACGTCAAAAAAAAAAACAACGAAACTTAATTACGCGCCGTCGTTCTTTTTAAAAATTCACCACCCCCCAGGAACGGAGCGTAACTTCGCTAGTTTATCGTTCTAGTGATTTTACACATTGCACCAGCGAAAATAAATAAATAATATATATGAATGATTTATTAAAAAATATCAATGAAACAAATATAAATACAGATTATGTGGAATAACTTTAAATTCTGTATTTTTATTAAATAAATTGAATTTTAAATTATCTTGAAAATGTTAACCTATTTTTAAAAGAATTTAAAATTCTGAATTTTTATTAAACAAGTTGAATTTTAAATTATCTTAAAAATATTCACCCATTTTCAACAGAATTTAAAATTAAATACATAAAAAAAATCATAAATACAGATTAAGTGGAATAACTTTAAATTCTTCATTTTTATTAAATAAATTAAATTTTACATTATCTTAAAAATATTTGTCCAAGATTACGCAGCAATCCTTTACTATCATCCCCACCCAGTCACCCCTGAAAAACATACAAGTCGACCAGAAATCAGCCCTTGGATTGCTAATTATAATTGGACACCTCCAAATTTTTTCAAATTTTTTCAAGGATTATGTAAAGGATTACATAATCCTTGAAATCCACTTCTATATGAGCTCATAAACATAGAACTATTAAACTCCCTATGAATTTTCTCGTAACGAAACTACAAGTACCAAACGTAAATTCCCTAGTCTAACACTTCATGAATGCATCAAATCATTTCACAACATACAAGACAGTTAAGCGATTTGAAAGAAAGAAAATAAAAAATCAAAGCGGAAAGACCATTGGTTTATAGCCAATTGGCAGACTTTTACAATATAAATTCTCAGATAGTTTTTCAGCAATTTTAAGGTTTCTACTTCGCATCACATATTTGCAACTCTAAAACACCGTTGACTGGGCAAAAGTTAAGAAAATACTTTTCCATAGTCAATGAATGAAACAAACTTTTAAAGTTACAAAAATGTGGTGCGCTCCAGTTTAATTATTAAATAAATAATTGTTTCATTCATTGCAAAAATCTCTAAATTTATATCAATTCAAGCGCGCAATTTAATTATTAATACAAAATAAATATTTCTTTCAATCATTGTAAAACTATCTAAATTTACATCAATTCAAGCGCGCAGTTTATTTTTACCTAATTTTTGTTATTTTTTTTATTTCCATTATCAATAAATTAATAATTAAGTGCTTTGGTGGACTTACCTGTACTCTCGCTTCAGTTAGGTCGATCTTCATGGCGATTTCCTCCCGCGTGTAAATATCCGGATAGTGGGTCTCCTGGAAGGCTCTCTCTAATTCTTTCAATTGTGCCGAGGTGAACGTCGTCCTTATCCTTCTCTGTTTCCGCTTTTCCGTGAGGACACCGTCGTGTCCGGGGTACACTTTGTAAGGCAATCCACCTGAAATTACACAAGCAAGAAAAAAACATGCAATCAATACCAAGAGAAATTACAGCAGAATTTCAGGTTTAAATCGAATTATATATTTTTTAAATAATACAGAGTTTTTCAATTGAATTTTACATTCGGAAATAGTCCGCGGTTAAATACGATGTTTTTTTACAAGGGGGAAAGTCGGAGAATTTATCACAAATACAAAGAAGAACGTAGACGAATTGATTTTGAAGGAAATCCAAAAGATAAGTATTATTTATGATATGAGATTCACTATATTTCAAATATATTTCTCGTTGACATTTTTTTTTTAAATGTGTATTTTCTCTCTGTAAACTGATTTACGATATATTTAATAAATCCATTATTTTGGATGAATTGTAAAGATAGCTACATAATTCCACTCCATAACTGTTCAAAATTTTAATTATTTGTATAAAATTGTGGCTAATCAATTAGCTTGTTTTTCTAAGTATTTGAAATTGAATATAATGTTAATTTGTATTATTTATTATACGGATGAATTGATTTATTAAAATACGATAAAATCAAAATAGTTTTGAAATAAATAAATTAATTAATATTACATATTAATAATACAATAAATACATTATCCGGTTACTGTAGATTGTCACTTAAGATATTTTGCTTAAAGTCGAATTTTGGGAATCAAAATATTATGATTATTAAGCTGTATCGAATTCTTATTATTTCTTATTTCTTGTAAAGGGTTATTGTCGTTAATAAATATTATTATTAATAATTACTCTAATTAAAATTAATATTATTTAATTTAACTTTTTCAATACAAATTCTGATTTAACAGTTAAATTTAGTGTAAAGTTAACAAAGCTTAACAGGATTTGAATACTTTGGGATTCTAATCATTTTAGAGGAATCGTACGCTGTATTCGATTACTTTTATAACAATGGGTTTATGATCACGAATTTATAATTACAAATTACAAATCATAAGAATAATCTTGTCATTATTTTATTTAATTATTTATACGTGATGCTTTTTCTAAGAATTCGATACAGCTTTAGTAAGGTCGATTTTTTGGAATCAAAATATTATTTTGATTTCACCTTAAGCAAAATGTCTTAAGTGAAAATCTACAGTAACCGGATAATGAATTTATTGTATTATTAATATAGAATATTAGTTAATTTATTTATTTCAAAATTATTTTGATTTTATCGCAATTTAATACATCAATTCATCCGTTATCCCGGCGCATTCACCAAAACATCGACACAACATTCTCGTATTGTTGTATTTTTTGTTTATTTCATATTTTTTCGCGACCCCGAAATTTTGACACCGAAACAAAAAAACCCTCATTTGTTGTATTTGTTGTTTATTTCATATTTTTTTCGCGACCCCGAAATTCCGACACCGAAACAAAAAAAACCCTCTTTTTATTGCCAATTCATTTGTTGTATTTGTTGTTTATTTCATATTATTTCGCGACCCCCAAATTCCGACACCGAAACAAAAAAAGAGCTCTCTTTTTATTACCAATTCATTTGTTGTTTATTTCATATTTTTTCGCGATCCCGAAATTCCGCCACCGAAACATAAAAAAGGGAGCCCTTGGATTTATGCGCGAAGTGAGATTTCGGGCTATTGATTAAGTTGGCCGAAATTAAATTGGTGTTTTACTCGAGCACTTAAGATATTGCGTTATTGTGCCGGAATGAATTTAGCGCAGTTGTTTAAGATTTATATCTTTAATTACATTAATTAATAATGAATAGAACCCCAAAACCGAGCCGGAATTCGCCTCGCCGAGATAAACCTCGACGAAAAACTGACGCGGGGATGGAGGGAAGGGGGCGAATCTTAGCTCTCGTGGTTAATGAAGATAATTTATGGAACGAGATATTCTCCGTATTGAAAATAAGGGAAGTGTATTTATACAACAACGTGGTGATGTTTTAAAAAAAATTAACATACATACAAATATCTTTATTGTACTTTTACAATATTTACACAGATATAATAGGTGTTTTTTTTTGCTTTCCGGGCTGTTACAACATTGACACAGATATAATAGGTGTTTTTTTTTTGCTTTCCGGGCAATTAGGCCAATGGATTAAACTACAAAAGACCACGGCCTAATAGCCCTGAAACCAACAATTCTAACTATACTGGCTGTAAAAGCCTACACAGTTTGATTTTTCTTGCTATTTGGTTTTTCAGTGTTAAGTTTTTGACAGTTAACACATAATTCGTATCAAAGTCTCAAATGCTCAGCTTGGATTGAATGAACAGACTTACAAACGAACAACACTTGCAAATCATTAAATTTTATTATCAAAAATCGTGCTCTGGGAAAAATGTGTTTCACAAATAATATTTCTTGAATACCTTTCTCATTTATCACTCAGTGAAACATTTTTAACATTAAAAAAAATAAATAAAGTAAAATTAAAATCACTTCATTTGTTTCACAAGTTTGTTGTACCTCACAACCCATTCAATTAAAGCTATATACAATTGTTTCGATTCAATACTAACAATTGGAATAATATTTCGGAACAATAGGAAAAATGTGTATGCTACAGAAAAAAAATGCATACAATTTACATTCGTATTACAATGGAGACAATCTTGACATGGGAAAGTAATAAATTTCTGACCGTATTTACAGTTTTCATATACGAATGTTTAATTTTCTTTTTCATAAACAAACACCAATTTTCGTACTAGTATGTATAACACAAAAAATCGAGATTTGTAATGGCCAAAACATAGACTAACATTAAGCGAGCGAAATGAAATGCATTTTGTAATGTTCTCGTTAAAATTAAAGGAAATTAAGTCGCTGAAGCAGTTTAAATCTAAAATTTACAATCTTTTGCTTCAAGCTGAATTATGCTCGAAATTTTTAGATATTTTTTGTCTTTTGTTTTATACATGAATTATATTTCTGTTATGTTAGAAACATATATGTTCCCAATTATACCAATTTAGACCATTAAATTGAAATAAAGATTGTTTATTTTTTGGGGTGGAAGGGGAAATCCAGTTACGGGTGTAGTGTGGGACTCCTTCGAGTCAGGATTGTTTACTATTATTATTATATAAGTGAAACAATGAATTTAATTTCGTGTTTTCATATTATAATTAGAGATAGGCAAAGTCGATCTTTTATATTACTGCAAAATTAAGTATATGACAATTTTATTAACGCAGCATATTCTATTACACATTGGATTATTTCTTCTCATTTATCACTTGGTAAAACATATTTAATATGAAATTGATTTACGAATATTAAAACACGTGAATTTATTTTACTTGTTTATTCTATTACTATCAGTAACTGTTCTCTATTTATTGTAAAACATCAATTTATTGTTACTTATTAACTTTATTAATTTAAAATTGCTCATTTAGAAATACTCGATTACTAATAGTACTCTATTTTGTCCAACACTAATTATAATCATTTTTCACGTAGTGATTAATGAGAAAATGGTAAAAAAAATAAATAATGTAAATTGTTAAATAGATTCATTACGGTTAAAGTCGTAATTGTGAACATTTACTACTCGGAAGAATAAAAATGTTGTCACAATGTAAGAATTTCCCGTTCCACTGAATATAACAAGTATTTTTCATGCTGAAAAGAACGCGGAAGCAAACCCAAGCGAGGGTAAGAAAATTGATGTAAATGCACATCGAATTTTTATCGCCGTTTTACTGTCGCAACATGTAGAGTAACTTTATGGTTGGCGGAACTTCTTTTACGGCGAGAAAGGCGAAACATTTTCTTTGTCCACCCCCCGCCTCCCGGCCCCGTTGCTGCCCCTTTCTTCCTCTCCGGCATCCTCTCGAATATCAAACGGTGTTAAATCTTTTATTGCCCCCTGAATATTCAGCGTCCTGATTTGATTGATTCCAGTCGCCACCTGCCTTCGCCGGAAAGCGCGCAGCGTGTTTATGCCGGTTCTGCACGTCATATTTTCTGCCAGCGCGGGTGAAATAGAGTTTTTAAAAAAATAAATGTTGGAGAGAAGAAGAAAAAAAGGTGAGCGGGGTTTCTCCCGCTCTCGCCACTTCATGATTCCATCATAAGCATTCAGGGGGCGAACCCAAACATCACTCAAGGAATTATCACCGCCCCCGCGTGCCAACAACCGCCCAACCCCCGCTTTCCCGCGCTCCTTTTCGCAAACATTCCGGCGCGGAATAGAAAGAAAATAGAGGGGAAGGAAATGTGCAATTTTGTTCGCATTCGTTTTTCGGGCACGAACGTCAATTCGAAGATCATAATAACAAACATCTTTATTTCCAGGTAATGATTACAAATTTTTTATAAATAAAATTTGCACAAATTGAATTAACTTGTTAATTCTTAAGACTTATAATTTCTTATATTTCTAGGTAATGATTACAACATTAAATATTTTCATTCTTCAGGAATTAAATGTTGAAAACTCCATATATATATATATATATATATATATATATATATTCTGTGAAGGTGGTATTCTTATCTTTTTTCTAAGTTTCACAAAATTTATTATATACACTGCTACAATTGTTTCGCCAACTTAACAAAACTGTTGTTTAATTTGGAAATAATTAATTTGTAATTATTTTTATATTTATAAATTATATAAATGGCTTAATTCAGGATGATTTAATTGAAATTAAAACACTTAGTTTGTTTCACTTATTTATATTTTCTCCAACTAGTTTCCACCATTGGTCATCTTCAGGAATGAATGAAGGAATGAAGATGACCAATGGTCGAAACTAGTTGGAGAAAATATAAATAAGTGAAAGAAACCAAGTGTTTTAGTGTTTTAATTTGAATTAAATCATCCTGAATTAATTCAAAAATGTTTCACCACGGGTTAAGTGAGAAATTAATTAAACATATATAAATGGCTTTTAAACCATACCTATAAGGCTTCATATTAATTTCAGATGAACATTTTATCGCTCAATTAGTTGCAAATTATTAATTATTTTTTAAGCAATCGATAGTTCAGGCTTATACTTGATGGAAATGCATAATACACTTTTTGTAAATTAAACAATTTTTTTTTTAAGTTTCACACAATTTATTGTAGATACACTGCTACAATTGTTTCGCTAACTTAACAAAACTGTTGTTTAAATTGGAAATAATTAATTTGTAATTATTTTTATATTTTTCGTTTTTTACTTCAAACTTTGCTTTCAATATTATACCGCCAGTGCCGAATTATTCAGTGTACTTTAGCTGCATCAAAATTAAATCAATTTTGCAGACAATTCATTTTCGGAACCACCATATATTTTTTTTAAATTATAAGATTTGTTTTTGTTTACGAAATAAAATAATATTTGGACGGATTGGTCAAAGGAGAAAAAAAAAATATTCTGGCAGAGGCCCGTTGTGGATCGGATGGGAGAAAATGAAAAGTGTGGATGAGAAAAAGATATGATAGATGTATGTGTATGTTGTGCGTGATTGGAAGGGATACAGAACCATTTTATTATGTATTATATCATTATATTTCTTGTAAAGGGTTATTGTCGTTAATAAATAATATTATTAATTACTCTAATTAAAATTTATATTATTTAACTTTTTCAAGACAAATTCTGATTTAACAGTTACATTTGGTTTAAAGTTAACAAAGCTTAACAGGATTCGAATCATTTTAAAGGAATCGTACGCTGTATTCGATTACTTTTATAACAATGGATTTATGATCACGAATTTATAATTACAAATTACAAATTATTAGAATAATAAAAAATACATAGAACCATTTAGCGCAAGAGTACAATGAAGTGCGTGATAAATGGACGCTTCTTTCATCCATTCATCTATTCTCATTACTAGAAGAAGGCGTAGAGATCATGGATCATTGGGATAGAAAAAAAGAAGATATATGAGGAATGAGTGATAATAATTTAAATTAGGTTATTTACTTACAGAATTATACATTACGGCATGCCAATAAAGGTCTGTTTTACCTTAATTTTTTATGATACAAAATTCCCCTTAAATCTGCTTTTCAAATACGCAAAGTTTCATTCAAGATAATTGTTTCTTAGTATTGCATATTATGGCAAAATAATTAACTTATTTGAAACTATAAATACAAATGCACAAAATACCTCTCATAAAACAGAATAATACTTTTTTTATTTGAACCCAATAACCAGGTACGATAACTACCTTAATGGCCACAAAAAAAATGCATATTTTTCTTCGTGGTTCTTAAGCTAGTAGACAACTTGATAACCGGCAATCACACTAGCAGCAAAAAGAGTCAAACCACACTCGGACCAATCACAGCTGAGGGGATAATTTTGAAACCAGAAACCAAAAACAATGATCAATCACAATTCGAGCTCCAATCAATTCACACGTGACATCACAACCAACAATTAATATTATTTCTGAAGTTGTTTGAATTTAGTAGAGATGTTGGTATTTCTCGTAATGCAGGTTTAAAAGGGTGAGGGGTTTTGTGGCAAATTTTTGGAATAGATAAGTAATTAATTTAATAAGAGGATAGCGCCGGTAAAGGAATAATATTGGATGGTTTGTGTAAAGGATTGTTTGGAAGTCGAATTTTTGTAAAGATTCTTAGAGCTGACCGATCAGCTACCGCTATGTTGTTTAGAGTTGGAGGATTGTGTAGAAAGATTGCACCGTAGTCCAGCAGGGCACGAAAGATCATTTTGTGGATGTGAATTGCTCTTTTTGATATGATGGCTTTGTTTTGGGATAGATGGGTAATTAATGGGATAAGGGGATAACACCGGTAAAGGAGTAATATTGGATGGGTTTGGAATTGTTTGTAAGTCGATTTTTTGTGAGGATTCTTAGAGCTGACCGATCACTTACCGCTATGTTTTTAGAGTTGGAGGATGAGGATTGTGTAGAAGGATTGTACCATAGTCCAGCAGGGCACGAAAGATCATTTCATTTTGTAGATGTGAATTGCTCTTTTTGATATGATGCCTTTGTTTTGGGATAAATGAGTAATTCATGGGATAAGGGGATAACACCGGTAAAGGAGTAATATTGGATGGGTTTGGAATTGTTTGTAAGTCGATTTTTTGTGAGGATTCTTAGAGCTGGCCGATCACTTACTGCTATATTGTTTAGAGTTAGAGGATGAGGATTGTGTAGAAGGATTGCACCATAGTCCATCAGGGAACGACAGATCATTTTGTGGATGTGAATTGCTCTTTTTGATATGATGGCTTTGTTTTGGGATAGATGAGTAATTATTGGGATAAGGGGATAACACCGGTAAAGGAATAATATTTGATGGGTTTGAAATTGTTTGTAAGTCGATTTTTTGTGAGGATTGTTAGAGCTGACCAATCACTTACCGCTATGTTTTTAGACTTGAAGGATACGGATTGTGTAGAAGATTGCACCATATTCCAGCAGGAAACGACAGATCATTTTGTAGATGTGAATTGCTCTTTTTGTTATTATGCCTTTATTGGCGTAAGTTAGGAATCCGAAGTGTCGTACTCTGTTCTGGACCATGGATGTGATTATTTGGAAGTGAGGTTTCATAGGGTTTGCAGGTAGGGGAAGGAGAGATCAAAGTTTGGTTGATATTAATTTTGAGGGGAGAAGTTTGGAGCTTATTGTAAGAGATTAGAAGTTGGGATTAATGGTATTTTTCCATTACCATGAAATGAAGAGGACTTCAGTGAATATAAATAAAAAAATACTTTGAAAGAAATACATTCTTTTAATATTTTTGGACGAAAAAATTCGAAAATGCAGCAAAGAAATTGACGAGTAGGGTATTTAATGACCTTTGATTATTTTTGGACAAAAAAAAATCGGAAAATGTAGATTAAAGAATAAAAGGATATAAACATTGTCTCATTCATCTTTTAATTTTACCTCAAAAATGTTGTAAAAATCGGAACTCTACATCGAAAATCCCCTTAAAGCCGTATCGTTTGCAAGCTGCAGAAGCTAGGCTTAGGTTTAGATGTTGTGGATTGGGATTATAAACATCTCACAGAATAGGAGAGAGAAGCGAACCTTAAGGAACTTGTTGGGATATGAAGGGCTGGAAGAAGGTATTGTGCACTCGTACTTTGAGGGAACAGTTTTTGAGGAAGCTGATGATGATAGACTATTCGACGAATAAAGCACTAATAACCTTTCTTCACACTTTTATTTGGATTACCAAATGTACATTTCGAACACAAAGTGACCATGATCAATGGATTGGTTGGATTTCGGACACAAAGTGACCAATCCATTGGTAATGGTTACTTTGTGACCGAAATGTACATTTGGTAATCCAAATAAAAATGTGAAGAAAGGTTACTAGTGCTTTATTTGTCGAATTAATTTGATCTTCAAGTAACTCAATCAATCAATTTAAGATAGACTATGTTAAGGAAGTGACATTTCTACAAGATTCTTTTCGACGAATAAGGCACTCATAACCTTTCTTCACACTTTTATTTGGATTACCAAATGTACATTTCGGACAAAAGGTGACCAATCCATTGATAATGTTCACTTTGTGTCCGAAATGTACATTTGGTAATCCAAATAAAAGCGTGAAGAAAGGTTATTAGTGCTTTATTCGTCGAATTAATTTGATCTTCACGTAACTCAATCAATCAATTTAAGATAGACTATGTTTAGGGAGTGACATTTCTACAAGATTCTTTTGTGCCAAACAGAGCCAAAGGCCTTTTTGGTATCCAGAAAAAGGACTGCGGATTTTCTATTTTCGAGGCGCGAGGTTAGAAGGTTTTGATGTTAGCATAGATAAAAACAATTCTCCCGATTGTGGTGCTTTCTTCGAGGAAGCCGAATTGGTAGGGTGGGATGTGTTTCGCAACACAGGTGCGAATTTTTTGTTTTCGAAGCTCAAGATTAGAAGATTTTATGGTAGGGTAGATGAACTCGACACCCAATACGGGTAAAAGAGGATAAGATTAAGAAAGAAGAGATAAAAAGAAATCCGACCAATTGTGTTCCTTTTTTCGATGTATCTTTAAAGTGTGAAGAAAAGATACAACAGTGTTAATTATTCTATTTTTTTAATGTTTATTTTTATCAAAATTATTTCTCAAACATTGTTCGATATGAAGCAACCGATCAACGCGTACAGCGAAAACATACTCTCGCAATACTTTTCACATTAATCCAGTCGTTTGATAAAACAATAATAACAAAATCTAGCCGTTTCAAAAATAAATTCTCTGCGATTCCGTATTTATAAGCGCGACCGAAATAAAACGCATCCTCTAATTTTATTCGATGACAATCGAGCTTTAACGCGAAATCGGCTCAGGATAATGGATACACGCAGAGTTGGCGCATCTCTGCAAACATCTGCGCCGACAAAATCAAATTGCATCTTGGCAGAAGGTGCTGCGCGTGGGCGGGAATTACGAATATATTTTAATTAAAGCATCCGCCAGTCGAAGCGATTTATTTCGATGCTTAGCTTTCAACAAGTGATTTAATAATTTTATTAAACAATAACAAATCACTCAGACAGGGTAATTGATATATATACACTTACAAATAATTACAGAATATATTTAAAAATAATCTTTATTAACAGATATATACAAAAAATATTTTTCTATATAAAAGTATACCAAAACTTTTACATATAATTCTCGGATAACTTTCTGCGAGAATTTTTGTGTGTGAATTAGAAAAATGCTCGTAAGTAATTAAAACATTTATTTTTAATAATAACTATTTATTGACTGATATATCCTCTTTACAAAAGTAATATATATAAATTAAAACAATTATGTATCCCCAAAAATCCAAATACCGCTTCAATTTTTTTTTTTTATGAGATTTTTTGGTGAGATGAAAAGATAAATTGTCGAAGGGTATTTACGACAATGTATCTTTTCATCTCATCAAAAAAATGCAGAATTTGTCAATGACGTTAGCAATCATGACAAGAACTGGACAAAGTTAGGTAGAAAGACTTTCGGTCATTAGCTGTTTCATGTATCATATATTATATGAGAACATAACTTTATAAATACTTTGTAAATAATTGTTCAAAGTTTGTATTAATATTACACGAATAAAGTTGTTTAGTTAATTATACTAAATAAATAATAAAAAATACAAAATCTAATTTATGGTTTATATCTGTTAATTGGCTATCAACCAGTGGTTTTTCCGCCTAAAAATATTTATAAAAATAAAATAGAATATATATTGAAAATGTTTATTTCTGAGTATTACATTATATAATTTTATAATACATATACAATCATTTACACATTGTTAGACCTCAGAAAATGGGTATCGACCGTCGGTCTCTCTGCCTAAAATAGAATATTTATGCCTGTAAATTCTTATCATATTGGTTTTATCAGATAAATACGATTTTATTAGGTTATAAAATCATATTTATCTGATCGGTACAATTATGTAGTATTTAATGAATGTTGTCATTTTAATTTATTTTAAGTTCTGGGGTACCTCAAGGATCTAATCTTGGACCTCTTGAAATATAACTATTATCTAATAGTTCGGGAATCTTTCATGAATTGGAATGATGTTTAAGGTTGCAATAATATTGAGGAGCCTACCGCATTGTTCTATAATAAATTATATTATATAAAATTGAAAAAGATCAAAAAAATCATCAAGTACCTATTGTAAAATTTGGTATACAAGGGTCGTATTCAGAACTCATTTTTTTTTATTTTTAATTAATTTCATTTTAATTTAAAAAAAAAACTGTTTAGCGAAGGTGGGATAAAGCTGATGTAAAGCAGATTGACAGACTCATAAATAATACTTTAGACTGTCCTGATTTACATACGTAAATAATGTTAATGATAATTTAAAAAGTATGTTTTCATTATTTATGAGCATATTAATTATTCTAAGGTACGTTTTACAGACAAAAATTCTGACAGAAAGTTGTCCCAGAATTATATGTATACGTTTTGCTATAATTCTATATACAAAATTATTTTTACCTGCTATAATTGTTCAACCCAAACAGGTGCGGCATTGTATATAGTAATTTATGCTTAAGATTACTGAGAATGTATGTATCAATTTTTGATTATTTTATTATTTAAAATATTTACAAGTAATTATTAATATTTGGCAGAAATACCGATAGTCGATAGCCATTTTCTGAGGCTTAACTAGAGGTTTATGATTGTAATGTAAATATTGTAATGTAATTTAACGTATTTCTCAGAAATAAAGATTTTCTATATATATATATTAATATTTAGTGTTAGTCTGTCTGGGCTGTCTTTCCGCTCTGAGAGAATATTTTATATATTTTTTTTTTGAAAATGGTCAATATATTTGTTACGAAAATTTTCACAAAAAAATATATTGTAAAAATCCCTATATTACTGCATACACTTATAATATATTTTTATATAAAATTATAGGGAAGTCTGGTATGGTGTGTATCACCAACATATACTTCACAGTACATACAATTATATTATGAATTTTTGCGAGAATTCTTGTGTGTGTAATATCGCTATTCCTTAAATATACAAATATGTGCATGTATTTCGATTTATGTAAGTAATAATTTATTAATTATTTTCAAATAATTTTTATTTAATTTATTTAAATAGCAATAAATTGGTCACAAGTGAATGAATACTCTTTTCCATTTACGTAAGTTAGGTTTATTTTCCATGTTAGCTTAGTTTTTTTTTTCTTACTCTGTGAATAAAAATATTTTCCTATTTAATTTTATACTCACAAAAATATGCACATGAATAATAGTAACTAGAAGAGTAGCAAATTATGGGTTCAAATACCAGATCGAAATTCTTCCCATTTACGAACTCAAGTTACGATTACGTTGATGAATAATAAATAATGTTATTTGTTTTTGTAGGAAGTCTTAATAATTCTTGTTACATAATTATTAAAGATTTAAACCAATATTAATTAAATTAAATGAATAATTTTAACGATGATCTTTTTTTTTACAACAAACTAATTTTATGTGGGCAATTAATAAATTTTTCTTACAACAAACTAATTATACGTGGGCAATTAATTAATTTACATCCCAAGCGTTAAGAGTGCAGAACATTATTTCCACCTTCTTCTTTCCCGTCTCCCTCTTTTTTTTAAAGAAAACATCAAGAAGATATACGGTACAATCAGACACTCGAAAATAATTACGCGCCATAAAGTTTTGTCAGCAGACAGATTCTCTTAAGCGAGGCGGACATTTTTCATTGCGTGAGGAGCGGGAATCCTGCGATCAATATAGGCGTTTCTTCCTGCAAACATTTCCCGTTAACTTGGGCCCTGCCGGGAAATGGCGAAATGGCGGCGGGACGGCTCTCGCAATCCGCACAACTTTTTCGCGAAAATCACCGTTTATTAAATAAAAACAAAAAAAAGAGAGAACGTCAACTGATGGGGGGTTTGGGTTTTGTGTTGTTGGGACGCGTTCGATTTTAGCGCGCCAATTCCCTAATTGACGGTGCAAATAGTGTCAGGATTATATTAATTTCCAAATTGCTTTTAATTAATCCCGGTGTAATGTAATTTAGTCGGTGTAATTCGATGTTGTTAATAATGTTGCTGCTGTTGAAAAATTATTGCGTCTGTTTGTTATTAAATTTTATTAAAGTATTAATTATTCATTAAACCAATACGTATATATTTATATAGAAACTTGAATGATGGATTGTCATATATTATAATACACAATTAAATAATTCATTTTCTATATACAAATAAAATATTATATTAATATCATGTATATAATATGTATACAAGTACATAATAATAAATTATTATTATTATTATTTATGGAGCTGTAGTGGCACTAAATCTAAAGATATCTATCTTCACCAGATACTACCAGATACTACGCCGGTTTGCTCAGGCTCAGGGTTGCGGGAAACACAGTATTTTTTTTTTTTTAGTAAAAGACTGATTTAAACATACAAATGAACTCTGGTTTATTTCTTGATAACAATTCTAACACCAGGCTGGGTAAATCGTTTAGTATCACAAACAATTACAAATCGCACCAAAGGTTGTCGACAATTGCTTTAAGAAATTCACAGTGATCACAAAGAACGTCGTGAAGCTATCTAAAAATAGCTTAAGGTTGCGGTTTAGTGGAAAGAGATAGCTATATAGTAAAATGGAAATAATTGTTTGAAAATAGAGCTATTCTTTTGGATTTCATAATATGAATGTGTATTTACATTTTTTATCTACCAAGTATAAAGTATCAGTCTAAATAAGAAATAAATCGTTAATTTTCGTGTATTGCGTCAATTTACTAGTTTAAGTTAGAAAAGAAAATTATAAGATATAATGAAATTAATAGGTCATGTCTGCTAAGTTATTTGAATACAGAATTTAGTGAAATCCTTTAAATTTTCATTGCACAAGTTTTTATTAGCAAAAATTTAATTTAAAATTTGCTATAAATTTGATCAATTTTCATTGTTTTTCATAATTATTTTTCACAGAAACTAAACATTAAAATAATTTTTAATTTATCTGATGAAATTCCTGCTTATTTTAAGATTATTTTAATGTATAATACAATATTGTTCATTGATCACAACAACAATCTAACTCAAATTAGTGATTGCCCATATTTGTATAGCTATCTCTTTCTTCTAAACCGCACCCTTAAATGGTAAAGTATATCACATAAAAAATTATTAATTATTAAATGGCTATCGTTTTTCTACCTAATATGTATACAAATATATTTTAAACAAATAAAAACAATTAGAAAATAATCATCATGATGCAACCGTAATTACGTGGTAATTCATAATCATTGAATAAACACTTACCATATTTTTACCACAATTTTTTGTATAAATATACGACTAAAGTTTCTACTTTTGACAATCATTATCAAGTGGTACAAATTATAAAAAAGTTACATTTATACTGGTAAAAAATATAGTGAGGTTAGGAATTAGTACACTAGTTTCAAAATCAGGAATGTTGCCTTAACACTGCTGTTATTCTTTCAATAAATAAAATCCGACTATGATTAAAGTTTGTGAATGGACTAGAAAATAATTAGGCTTTTGACTAAAAGTCAAACTGCTAATATTCCTGAAGAATAAAATTGGAATATTTGCGAAACATCAAAACAGAAAATATTCCACACCTGTGGAGTGTAAATTATTTTTAAAATCGAATTTCCAAGTTATTTTTTTTAAATAAATAAACTTATTCCATGTCTTTAACGGAATATTAATCAGCATGAAATTTTGCAAAAGTGTCGTATTTAAGCTTAGCCTCTATCTCTTATAATAAGCGAGAACCCCACCGTGAGACTCGAATTTAAAACATAAATTACATTTTCAACATATCTTGATCTATATTTCCCAAAACTGAAAAGACCTATGAAAGAGCGGAGATTTGCAACGATTGATGAATTAAAAACTGCATCGCTAGAGGAGCTCAAAGCTTATGAGAAGAGCTTTGAGGACTGGAAAAAGCGTCGGCACAAGTGCATTGTATCTGAGAGGGATTACTTTGAATAATATAAATATTAATGATTAAATAAATATTTTTTCATAAAAATATAAAGTTACCTTGCTATTTTAACACACCTCGTATAAGTTTGTTTTCCGAATAATTGCCTCAATTATGCTAATTTTTATAATTTCGACAATCAGATATTTAGCAACTTTTATTATAAGTTCATGGAATTCACAAATAACGTCAAAACAACATTAAATGTGAATGAATTGATATATTACGGCGACCTCTTACAGAATAGATCAGGACAAGCCTATTTTTTACAAATTACTGGTATATATGCAGGTTATATGCAAATTATGTCGATTCAATTCAAGTAATAAGGGCATTCGAAATGTGTGAATTCCATCGAGGAAATCTATGATTAAAAAAATTGTACATATTTATTGAGAAAGACCTACAGTCGAAACTAGTCGAAGAAATATGAAAATAATTAGTGTAATAACAAATATCCGATTTGGTTTTTGCATGAACCTAAGATCAAAGTGAGGGATAAGTTTGAATACTTTAAATTAGCTTTAGATTTATGAAGTTACAAGCTATATTAAAGAATTTAACTTAAGGCAATTTTGTCTCATTTTTTTGTGTTTATGCGAAATGCGGATATGTGCAAATTATGTCGACTCAATTCAAGTAATAAGGGCCTTCGAAATGTGTGAATTCCATCGGGGAAATCTATGATTAAAAAAAATTGTACATATTTTTTGAGAAAGACCTACAGTCGAAACTAGTCGAAGAAATATGAAAATAATTAGTGTAATAACAAATATCCGATTTGGTTTTTGCATGAACCTAAGATCAAAGTGAGGGATAAGTTTGAATACTTTAAATTAGCTTTAGATTTATGAAGTTACAAGCTATATTAAAAAATTTAACTTAAGGCAATTTTGTCTCATTTTTTTGTGTTTATGCGAAATCTCAATAAGGAGCACCAAATTATATTAATTTATTTTGAAACCAAACCTCAGTGGCAAGCACTACGTTGTATAATGGTTTCATTTTATCGAGTCCGCAAGATACTGTAAATTACTTTAATAATCATTTTTCTGAATCTACTTCATAACGTTTTCAAAATAATTATTTCAATTAATTCTTATTTTTATAATTTCGACACTCAGATATTTTGCAACTTTTAGTATACGTTCATGGAATTCATAAATAACATCAAAACAACATTAAATGTTAATGTAACATTGATTCAATGCGGCTTCTACCGGGGGGATAGATCAGGACAGGCTTATTCAACGTCCCCGTAGGATCCCGCGGTGGTACCGAAAAGTAGACACTTGGAGGGTATATCAAAATGATACGATAACGGCAAAAACAATAAGTTGAACTGGTACACATTGTAAATAAAAGTGAAATGCACTCGCCCTTTTGTGTTTAATAAGCGTACTTCTACTCCCACATTGTTTATATGCATTTCGTTCAGAGGTCACAAATAACGTTAGAACAATATTAAGCATTAATATAACATTGATGCAACGTTTTTTTAAATCCATTTTGGTCAGCAAATCATAAATAACATTAAGTGTTAATGTAACATTGCTGCAATGTTTTTTATATCTATTTAGCTCAGCAGACCATAAATAACATTAAACTTTAATGTAACATTGATGCAACGTTTTTTGTTTCCATTTTGAACAGCAGGTTATAAATAACGTTAAAATAATATTAAATGTAAATGTATTATTGCTGCAACGTTTTCATATCCATTTTACTCAGCACATCATAAATAAGATTAATAACCATTAAATTTTAAGGTAACGTTGATGCAACATTTTTTATATCCACTTGCTCAGCAGGTCATAAATATGCTTTAAATTTTAATGTAAAATCGATGCATTTTTTTTATATCCATTTTGATCAGCAGGCCATAAATAACGTTAAAATAACATTAAATATTAATGTAAAGTCGATGCAACTTTTTTTATATCCAATTTGCTCAGAAGGTCATAAATAACGTTAAAATAATATTAAATTTTAATGCAACATTGATGTAACGTTTTTATATCCATTTTGCTCGCCAGGTTAGTATATAGAAGCAAACTCTCTTAAAGCTCTGCAGAAAGTTACTTCGTCTACTTCTACAATCACAAAAATTGTAAGCAGCAGCCTATTGAACAACATGTATATCTATATATTAAATAAAAATGATTTGAAAATAATTAATAAATTATTTTCACATTTAGCTCTGTGACTTTTGACTTACGTTACGTAAGTACGTTAGACAAATGCACATTAAAACAACTACTTCCCGGGCAAATACTCACACCGGACATTGAATTACAGAAAAAAAACTCTTTTCTATTTATGTATATCTATTGTTGCCAGCCCCATACGTCTTCAGATAATGCTGATACAGCATCCGCCAGCAGATATAAGGAGAGCAAAGAACCCAACCAGGACAGTTCCGTTCTTGAATTTCCAAAGCAAGATACACATTGCCGTAATTTGATAAATTAAAAAAATGTTAACTTCCCTATTGTGAATATGTTGAAAACATAAAACTTAAAAAAGCACTTGCGGGTCGAAAAACGTTAACTCTCTCTCTGTCTCTGTTTAGACTTTCAGTGATGTGGATCATTGTCAAAGAAATTCAACAGAATTTCTAAAGAAAATAAAAATATTGGAACCGGTGCAATTAATTACCAAAACAGAACTAGTTTTGTTTTGTTGTTCTGTTTGGATTACTAATTGCACCATTTTTAATCATTTTCTTCTTTAGGATTTTTTTTGACAATGATCCACATCACTGAAAATCTAGACAGAGGGAGTTAACGTTTCTCGACCTGCAAGTGCTTTTGTTTTTAAAAAATGTGATTTTTACAACACAATCACAATAGAAAAGTCAACATTTTTTATATATTGAAAATCTTTATTTCTGAGTATTACATTATATAATTTTATAATACATATACATACAATCATTCATTTACACATTGTTAGACCTCAGAAAATGGCTATCGACCATTGCCTAACATTTTTTAATTAATTAAATTTATCAATTCAGCAAGTGTTTTTTTTTTAAGTTTTATTTTTACAACTAATTAAAGAAATTTAAGTACAATCCACGTTATATTTTGTCTATGTTTCTCTTGAACTTTTCTGTTTTTCCTTGCATGCCATTTATTTTATACATGTACACTTTTTGCCTTGGCCCGTCAATCTGAAAATATACAGGGCGGGGGTAATTTATAGACGCGGGAGAAACGGTATGACGGTCCCTCGGCTCGGACCTGAAAGATTGGCCACGTAATTGGAGGCGAAGTGCGACCCCGCAGAACGTCTGATACTTGAACTCCCATCGATCTCCCTTCCCCAACACACACACACACACTCACAGTAAGAGCGTCCCGTCCATCCGATAATATTCCCTACAAATGATAAACACCCGCTGCACGTCTGCCCACAAACATCAATCACGACCCAAAACAACAATAAAAACTAAATCCAACTCTCACACACAACAAACAGGAATATAAAACATATAAAAAGGATTTAACATTTAATAAGTATAGGATGTGTTATAAATCTTCTATGTTATGGTTGTTTTCTTAATTTAAATAAAATATACTTTACTTGCTCCTGCATTTTTAGGAGAACGCATTTTTTATTAAAATTGTAAAAAATATTGTTTCTGTAAACAAAAAAATACTTAATCCTACTTTTATTGGAGAAAGACATTTTTAATTAAAATTGCAGAAATAATTGTTTATAAACAAAAATTATTTTACATCTTTCTTTTTTAGGAAAAAAGATTTGTTTATATAAAATCAAAAAAAAATGTTTTTGCAAACAATTTAACAAAAACCCTGGACTGGCTGAGCTTAGGTTTCAGGATTGCGAGCGAAGCGCTGAACTTAGAACAACGTTACGAACTTTATAAAAAACTTGGACTGGCTGAGATTGCGAGTGAAGCGAGTTTAATAAAAACCCTGAATCATGGCTATTGAAGTTAGGGAAACCAGCTATAGATTTGATTTGAAGAGGAAAATAATTCCGAAGTGTGCGGAAGCTATCGAGGATGTCCAAAATAGCATCCTTGTTTTAATGAGGAGATGCGGATGTTTGATGAAGAAGCACGCGCTTAAGTTGAACGAGTTCCTACTTTTATTGGAGAAAAGATTTTTTAATTAAAATTGTAGAAAGTTTTGTTTTCGTAAACAAATAAATACTTTACTCACTCATACTTTCTTAAAAGAAAAGAATTTAATTTAATTTAGAGATTTAAATTTGCATATTTTGTGAGTGTTGTAAATTAAAAACAGATCGTTGAAAACGAGAGTTTTAATTTTAAATACAACAGTTACATATTATTTTATCCAGCGAATTATCCATCTATTCCAAAAAAAAAATCCACAAAACCTATCACATGAGAACTTTTGAACCTTTTCTGAATTACCAGAAATCCCAATTTACCGCCGAAATTCAAACATCTTCAACACAATAGTCAAACTATAACATATGACTAACTATATTTGAGACAAAGGACACAGGCGAAAGGGCCCTCTTGTAAATAAAAATGTTATGTTTTGTAAACTTAATGTAACTGTAAATATCATATATTTTTAAAAATTTCAACTACTGAAGATTGAAATATAGTTTCCGAAATATATTTAGTTCAATAAAAGGACAACGATTTTTATTAAAATAAATATGTTTATGTATGTATTATTTTAGTAAATAATAGATGGAGGATTCATAAATAAGTATATATTAAATTTTGAAGTAATATTTAAATATTAAATATATAATAATTATAAACACCTCATTTCACATTCAACGCACCTAAACGGCGACAATTAAAACAATAACGAAAGGTGCCGGAAACGGCGCGATATTAATTCCGGCAATAATCGCGACGGTTCCCTATTCGGGGCGGAAGGATTGGGGTTGCGTGGTGCGCGTGGGGTTTCACAACGAGACCGCATACTAGGAAATTCAGGAGTTCCGGCCGCCGCCGCCGCCGCCGGAAAGCTGAGCTCTCTCTCCTCGCGCGTCACATGCACTAAAGATGCGGCAAATTAAGTTTACGCGCTTACAGTTTTAGCCGGATTAATTTACTGCCGAAGTTAATGCATTTACAGTAATTTATACATTCAACAATCTGCGTTATAAACATTTCGCCTTTCATAAAGTTCCCCCGGCGAGACGCCCGAGATACGGCATAATGAAACTGAACCGAAAACTCGACACTGCAAACTTCAGAGCTTGTGCACGGGCATCTGCTTTACTTTGCTTTTACTGTGTGTTGGAGAATATATTACGTTATTATATCGTAACAATAAAATATTTATGTTTATATCTTTCTGTATATACTTAACATAAAAATATTTAATTAATTTGTTTATTTTTTTACGCAAGTGGCTGCAGAAAATAACTTTTCTTGCGAGTAACTATTTTTACTATTTGAAGCAAAATTGTGTTGAATACATTATCAACATCACTGAACCATTTTTGTCAAAATCAGATAAAAAAAAAGTATATTAGTGCTTGTGCAAAACTAGATATAGAAAAATCTAATTTTGCAGAAGCAAAATTACAAAACATATTTTGTAAATGTGCTTCTGCAAAACTACAACATTAATGAAATAGAGTCAATGTTATAGTTTGACTATGTTTGACAGTATTAGAAGCCTCATACTGTCTAACATATTCAAACTATAACACTAATTTATATATTGTATAATCTGATTAACGTGCTCAAAGTAAATGTTAATTGCTTCTTTTTCCGATCTGGTGGAGCGCAGGTTTAGCGTAAGCATGCGTTTGGATTCCAACTCCATTCTAGCTTAGTGGGACTGGTCCTAGTAGGATGGTTATCGCCCAATTTATCATTACAAATATTAAAAAGGTTACTGGTTAAAATGGTTACAAAATAAAACAGACCGATACCCTTGTGTGAGTAAAAAAATGTTACATTATATTTTAATCTAGATACTTGCCCGGCGCATTCACCAATATTGCCCACTATCCCAGTAATTATCTGTTTTCTGAGCTCAAAAAATTACATAGAGGTGAAATATTTGCTAGCAACGAAAAAATATAAACATAAAAGAGTTATGTCATATATTATAATGTTTCGTATTATTTGTATGCTCTGATTAAAGATGTGTGTATAATTATTAAATGAATTAAATAAAAATGATTTGAAAATAATTAATAAATTATTTTCACATTTAGCTCTGTGACTTTTGACTTACGTTACGCTCCATTTATTAATAGGTGAAATTAGAACTACCGTTCCTTTGTTTATTTCTCAATACAACTTTTTGCGTCGTATTCACCAAAATACATAATCCTTTCAATATTCCTATACGATCCCTACAAAATCCCTCCCATGTTTTAAGCTCCTATTCGCAATTAAGCCTTACATTTTTTTATATAATTAAGCACCTATGCACATCTTGAAATCCTGTTATAGCACCAAAATCCCTACATTCATTCATTTCATCTATTCTAAAGTTATCGAGCGTACAGTTGGGCGACTTCACCCGCAATGGTAAAGTACATCGCCCAGTTGTGTGTTTCAAAACTAACTGAGCATATGTTAAGATTTTTTGTTCAAGTATTTTTACCGTTCTCTGATAACATATTCTTGTTTACTATTTCGTTCAGACTTTTCTTCTATAGACTATTGTAGTGGAGCAAAAATGGTACATTTTGACGGAGCTGGCTTTGTACTTCTAAATTAGAATTTTTAAAGTTAAAACTGAAAGAACTTGAATGAGTTTTAGAATTTTAAATGTAAATTCATAACTCTTAAAATTTTTTTCGGACTGCTAAAAAGGTTTACAACGCATGTTTCAGATGGTCTAAATTATTGTGATAATGTTTCAATACCTTCCATAATCGACAGTATATTGATCAAATTAATTATAGAGATTATGCATTTTCTAAAACTAGTTTTATATTATTTGATTCCTTTAAAAGGATTGATGATCAACATTTTTTGTACCCAATGCAAAATCGAAATATCAAAATCAAACACAATTTTGATAAAAAGAAAAGAGTATTTATTCACTTGGTCACAGTTATGTAAGGCATAGCTGTACTGACGAGAGATAGATCCCGAAACACGTGTCTGTAGATGGCCTTATAATAAGTAACGTTGCTTTTGTTGTTTTTACATTAAACTTTTTCTCGGATCAAAATTTGTTGCATTATGCAATATTTTATTGGTATGCAATAGCAGATGTACATTATGTAATTCAATGTCCGGCGTGAGTATTTGCCCAGGAAGTAGTTGTTTTAATGTGCATTTGTTTAACGTACTTACGTAGCGTAAGTCAAAAGTCACAGAGCTAAATGTGGAAATAATTTATTAATTATTTTCAAATCATTTTATTTAATACACAATTTTGATGTTTTGTCATAAAAAGGTAACAATCTTTTTAAACAAGAAATTTCAAAGTAATAAAGCTTATTTCGAAACAGAACGAAAATACTTAAAAATATTTTCTATATCGATTTAGAAAATGCTTTCTACAGAAAGAAACATAATGAGAAAACTTAAGCGTATTTTCTGTATCGCTATAGAAAAGTGCTTTCAACAGAAACAAACATAATGAGAAAACTTAAGTGTAATTTCTACATCGCTATAAAAAAGTGATTTCAACAGAAAGGAATTATTCACAGATTGAATTTTAAATCATTTAGAATGCTTAGCATATAATAAAAAATATTTATTCATCCTGACATAAAATATTAAGTAGTGGTGGTACATACTTGGTATTTTTTTTTGCAATAAAATGAAACAAGGAAAATTGTAGCAATTTTCAATAAAATTTTATCATTCCCTTTTTTGTAATTTAAACAACTGCAAAAGTGTGAACCATCTCTTTATTATTTTATATTGTCTTTCTTCTTTTGTAATTTAAACAACTGCAAAAGTGTGAACCATCTCTGTTTTATTTTATATTGTCTTTTTTTGTATCACCTAAGTATAAACGTAGTTATCAAGTGTATTCTTCATTCCAATAAGACTATCTTCTAGAAGCATATATCGAGGTAATGTAATGACCTTAAGAATATTCTTTATTCCAATAAGAGTATCTTCTACAAGCTTATATCAAGGTAATGTAAATGATATGCTACCAAGAAAGTACCTCCCACCTCTCTTGGCAGCATATCCTTTATTCCGTTAACAAAATATTATAGTGTTATCCGCGATTGACCAAAATGTTGAAGCGCCGTAAAACCCAGATATATTTTGCACTAAGTTTTAATGAGTTTATCACAGCATCATTAGATTTACTTTGGCTGTTGGTGTAAAAAGTATAAAAACTGCTATACTAGTTCGTTGAACGTATTATCCTTTTGCCAGGATTTCTGTAGAATTTTATTCGGTTCAAAATTATTTCATCGCATAATGTGCTGTTGATTTTTTTACTTTTATTTACAAAGAGGATAGTAATTTTTTATTAAATATCTAAATAAGGAAATGTCATAAATAAGATATAATAACGTTGTAGCTTGTACAATAATTCAAAATATTCTTATGATAATATTTAAAGAATGTAATAAATAGCTGCTCACAACACACTAATGGAATTTGTAACTCGGGGAATCGCAGCGAATTCCAAAAATCTCAACCGGCGATGAATATTTAAGAGATCGCGGGGATTTATCAAATTAGAAGAAGATTATGCCCGTCCAGATTTGCGGAAGGAAGGAAAGAAAGTGTTGCCGGGCGCCGGTGGTGGTGTCGGTGGTGGGGGGTGGTTGAAACCTCCCCGAACGAGTTCTCCAGACCAAACTAGATTATTCACAATAAACTTTCGCTGCTATTAAATTATTTAATTTCGGCCCCGTCGGCGGCGGCAGGGTGGGGGGCGGATGTAGTGGATAAGGTCGAGGTGTAACCTTGTTAGCGGGAGCACAACTGAGTTATGGTCTTATAATGCCCCGGAATGAGAAAAAGAAGCGGCGAGGGCCCCGACGGTTTCATCGGCATTCCGTCAGTTCACTTCCTTCCAGCGGGCGGTCTGGTTACTTTAATACAATCAAAAATATATACAAACATATTCTAATTATCAAAGCGAATATGTATATATTTTTTATGGTATGATCGATTAGTTGTGGTGAATAATTTATTATAAAAGTGACGCGTCGCGCGAGATGAGGATGACAAAGTGTGTTTCCTTTTCCATTAGTGGATTGAGTTTGAATTGTTTAAATATTAATGGTGTTGGACTTACTTTGCAAATTCATCGAGGATGGAAACATTGTGGCCCTGTGGACATCCTGGACGTGCGGTCTCGTTCCCATTACGGCGCACTGGGAGGCGGCGGAGGCGGGATGGTGCACCCCCATGGCACCGGCACCAGCTCCCGGATTATAACTCCTCGCCATGGAAGCGGCAGCTGCTGTATATCTATAAGCAGCTTGAGACATTTGACTGCAGGAAGTCAAATCACCGTAGGAGCAGGGCATGTTTCCAAGACCCGTCGGATCCATCCCGCCTTGGAGGCAGCTGGAATCAAAGCCGGCGGCGGCCGCTTGATTCAAGTACGAGTAATCCATTTCCAAAATAAAAATAATTAAGAAAAAAACAAAACGGTGAACACTTTTTTAGGGGAAAATTGTAATATGTTTAAAAACAGTCTCTTCACAACAACTTGTGGATGTTCCTTAATTGAAATCGAAATTGGAAAATTCCGACGTCGCTAACTAACGGCCCGCAAAATCTAAGATCATAAGCGAGCGCCTACTTAGCCTTAAAAGGGGGTAATCGAATCAAAAAGTCTGATATCAAATTATGGCGATTACGGATAATATCGGGGCGCGCGGGATATTTTTTTCTAAAGACCTTGCAGATTCGCGCGTGTATTCGAACCGACTGTCTGCTTGCGCCGAAATCAAATGATAAGCTTAATTCAATAACGTGCCAGAAACCTCCGACGTTCCGAGGGTGGAAACGAAAAACGTCTCCCTTGCACCGACGTTAAGGGCGTGGGCCCAACTCCATCCCTCAAACGGCGGCCAATCGGGGACGCGCACGCTCGCATCCAATTGGGCACCCCCGGTGACGTAACTCACCCTCCAACACGCGACTCACTTGGTGACACACACACACTCGCACGGGGGCACCCTCTCCCCCGGAGTCGACAGCGCGCACACAGCCGGAGCCGCGCGTGTGTTTTGGAATATTAAAATGCACGTTTTCCAAATTAAATTTGCATGCAGAATAGCTGATCTGTTTTCTTTGACTCTGTTTACATCAACAGTTGCTGAGATCAACTGGAAGACAATATTCCAACACCTGTAGACTACGTACACTTTAGAAAAATGGGGCGAAGGTACATCAACAAATATTCTCTCACTCTCTCTCCTAGACGGTTTGAAGAACATTTTTTATAACCCTCACAATAAAAACATTTTCTAAAATTCAACGAACTTTCAAGTTAAAAAATAAATGACTAATTACAATTTATCTATCAATTTACAATATTAAAGAAATTACGGTATAATTTTTTTTCCCTTACAAAAATAACAACCCTTAATCCCATATCTACAGGAACTGTATGGTTTTGAGTTAATGAGGTACTGTTTTGAATTAATAAATTGAGAATTCAGTTTTCTCCATTCTTCACTTTTTAGTGATTTTGCGATTGTGTCAAAAAAAATGATACACACGTCTTTTTTAAAATAAATAAATAAAACACTAAACTTTTCTTCACTTATTTCGATCAAAAAGTAATCATTATCAATTGATATACATAATCAAATAATACGCAAACTGTGAAAACACTTTATTGTTTTATTTAATCAAATCATCTTCACGTAACACGTCTACAATTATTACCTCGGTGATTATTTCAATACTTAGCGAGAGACAGTAGCACATCCAGTCCATTTAGGGGAAACATGAAATTAAAATTTTGAAATTCACCAATGAAAAATATAAAAACCGCTCCCTCCCATCTCCTCGTGAGTGAATTTTGGAACCTTTAAAGGGGTGTAATTTCCTTGGTCCATTTTCAAATGTTGGCAGTCCCCTGAAAATTCATGGAATTAGGAAAGTTAGGAGTTTTGGTAGAGGTCAGAAGGACATTGTATAATTCCGTGTAGACAAACCAGGCGAGGACGTGCCTGGTTTGTCCATAAGGTTGATTGATTTAATATTGAAAAATTATTTGTCTTAATTGAATATGGGTCCATGAAGGGTTCTGATACGCAATAGATTGCAAATCTCTTTGTCGACTACTTTGCTAGTGTATATACGGATAATCCTACATCACTAACAAAATTATCACCATTTAATAACTTAATTACTAATGATGATAACTTAAAAACACTACTACCTAATCAAGGTAGGCTAGCTGAACTGAGGATGAGTGATCTACAGGAGGTAGCACAATGGGCCTTATAAGGCCTAAGTGCGTAGCGCACACTCTCTTATGCCAGATACCAGAAAAATATTTAAAAATATCCAAAGAACATATTATTTAACGAATTACTCCATTGAAATCTTGTAAAAATTCAGGCCACAACGGTACATCAACTTATCTTTTAATTAATTGTGTTTATTGATAATTTGCTCCGATATATCATTTATTTTCAATATCATGTGGAATATTTCCATCTGTTTTGAAATCAAGATATATTAACCCAACATATATATCTGAAGGACGAAAATACATATCTAATTATAGAGGGGTGTTCCTTTTATCCTGCATACCTAAAATTAGACAAGATTGTTGTCAAACAACTTTGTTGGATGGCTAAACATATAAAAACCAACATGGTTTCATGCCTGGCCCGATTTTCATCTTATACCAAATCCTTAACATAGTGAGGCAAATTTATATATTGTTGAATTCTCTAAATTTGAGCCTTATCTGATTTTTTTTCTAATATATACGTCCACATAATAGATTTTAATTTAACAAATTAAAAAGACAGATTACAAAATTCTGTATTCCCCGTAACCCTAATATCCTTCCTAAATACAAACATCCTAAAATCACCATTCATTTGTGCAAATGATCAGGACAGTTCAGCTAGCTAGCTTAGATTTTTCTTTAACTTCATCATAAATTCACGACAGGGCAGAAAGACCTCTGGTCGATAGACCAGACAGACTAACACCTACATGTATTGTAATTATTTATATTGTTATATTATTAAAATTATCTATATAGTCTGAATAAAAATATATATATATATATAAAAAGAAAGATATACTTTGGGATGTTACAATACATATTTTGAAACTATGCATATCCGTCCATTTCTTCTCTTCTGATAAATATTTTTATATTAAAATTTTTCAATATTTCTACACGTACGAAAAGTTTACCACGGATTTGGGATTACCCGGCGCATTCACCATCACAGAAATTATATACAATCATTTTAACATTTGCTTTATATAAATAAACTAAAATTAATTAAATTGTATATTTTTAGAAATTAAAAATAAATTTAACTATTTTTTACATTAATATTTTTACATTTATACCGTTCATGGATTTAGAATATTTTCAAAAATTCAAAAGCGTCATTTAGAACGTTTCAAAGTACAAAAAAAAATAGAATCATGATTAGAAACATCTAGTTAATAATTCTAACTAATTTATATGTTGTAGTATTTCATGATTTGGAAAATATACGTTTTTATTAAAATCTCATCTCTCGCTAAGGATTTCGAATATAATTAGCAATGTGTAATCAACAAATTCAAACAATTTGTTTATAGTGGCATTCTGAGATTCAGAAAATTTTCATGTTTATTAAAATCATATTTCTGGCAACAGATTTCTAATATTTTCAAAAATTCAAAAGTGTCATTTGGTATCCTTGAAAATACGAAGAAATAGAGTGATAAAATCGTGATTAGAAACATCTAATTAATTTTAATTTAAGTCAAATACGGTCGCTTACTTAAAAATAATCCAAATTAAGGGCAAAAAAATAGAAAAATATATTTTCTATTTTTTTTTTAATAGAAAATATATTTTTTATAAAAATCATATTTGTACTTGCCCTTAATTTGGGTTATTTTTAAGTAAGCGACCGTATTTGACTTAAATTTAAAAAATATATATATCAAAAATATATTATATATATAATATAACCACATAAAACGAAAACTCTAAGCAATAAGATAATGTCAATTTTTTTATATCCGAACCTCCCAGCTTCCTCAAATTGGGAAATTTTCGAGAAGGCAGCTAGATTTGATTCAAATTTAAAAAAAATCAAAAATTTCAAAAACTACTCTAGGGTTAAATTAACTATATCAGTTTAATTTGACTCCAGGCAGTAAGATAATGTCAGATTATTTGTACCTTGAAAAAATCGAAATATATGGAAAAATGCGAAAATCTGTCAAAAATCCAAAAACAAGCAAAGGACAATAATATACCAAAATATAGCTAAAGAATGGGAGCATTATCTGTGGAAAGTTAGACTCAACAAAAAAAATTAGTTTTCTATCAACACGCTCGAAAACTGACTTTAATAATATGGGCTGAAATTTTGTTCTATTTCACGTTTTTTTTTTTTTTAATGAACTCCAGGACGGCCATTAAGGATGATCATAATTGAAAATATAGCTGCATTCTCTAAGAATAAATTGCTGAAAACCTCATTCTTCTATCTTTTCTATGAAGCTTGTAATCTTGGATTAACCGTAGACGTGTCTGAAACGGCCAATCGACGGTCTTCGCTTAAACGATTCAATTATTTCTAAAAACAATCAAAAAATTCTGCAGGGCTAATTTAACTACACCGATTGCTTAATTAGATTCATATTATTTGTACCTTAAACACCCTCCAGTCCTTGCCTAGCAATTGAAGGTAATTTAAAAAAAAAGAAATATATTGAAAAAATGAGAAAATCTGTCGAAAATCCAAAAATATCCAAATGACTTAATAATATACCAAAAGATAGCTAAAGAATGGGAAAACAATCTGTGAAAAGATAGACTCCTACAAAAATTTAGTTTTCGATCAGCACGTTCGTAAAATTGACGTTAATAATATGGATTGAAATTTTGTTCGTTTTCGCGATTTTTTTTAATAAACTCCCGTACAGCCATTAAGGATGATCATAATTGAAAATATAGCTGCATTATCTAAGAATAAATTGCTGAAAACCTCATTCTTCTATCTTTTCTGTGAAGCTTGTAATTTTGGATTAACCGCAGACGTGTCTAAAACGGCCAATCGGCGGGCTTCGCTTAAACCGTTTCCATATGGCCGCCTCGTTTAATTTCACGGGGCGATTCAAATATTTCTAAAAAATAAAAAAAATGCTACAGAACTAATTTAACTACACCGATTACTTAATTAGACTCCGTGCTATAAGACAATATCATTTTTTGTACTTGAAACGCCTTCCAGCCCCTGGACAGCGTCCTCAATTTGGGTTATTTTTGAGTAAACGGCCAGATTTGACTCAAATTACAAAATTCTAAAAAAAACAGAAAGTGCTGTAGGGTTATTTTAAATACATAAATCATATGACTAGACTCAGAGCAGAAAGTTAATGTCATTTTTTTGTACCTGATACTCGATGCTCTATTGGGAATTTCGAGATTTGGAAAATATATTTTTTATAAAAATCATATCCCGAGCTACGGATTTCGAATATTTTTAATAATTCAAAAATGATTAGCAATATCTAATTAACAAATTTAAACAATTTGTTTATAGTGGCATTTTTAAATTAGAAAAATATACATTTTGATTAAAATCATATCTCTGGCAACATTTTTCTAATATTTTCAAAAATTTTAAAGTGCCATTTGGAACTTCTGAAATTACAAAAATGTAATAGAATCATGATTATAAATATCTAATTATCAAATATAAATAATTTATTTATTTGCCTTTTGAGATTTATAAAATATATCTTTGTATTAAAATCATATTTCTGAACACAGATTTCTAATAATTTAAAAAAATCAAAAGTATCATAAAAAAAAAACCTCTAAAAATACAAAATAATTATAGAATCACGATGATACAATAAATATTGGCAACATAGGGGTTTTTAAATATTAAAATTGCGATTGAATGATTTTATTTTCAAATATAAACGTATTATTAAAATATATATGATAAAAGAATATATAAAAATACATTTTTTATTTATTTAATGAATTTAATGAAAATACATGATTGTTAACAGTAATAAATTAGGTAGAGTAAGACTGATTTTCATTAATCTAAGCAAGGTACAGTATTATCATCTAGAGGCGCCAATTATTTGTTTTACTTATTATTATAATTATAATTTCTTTATTTTTGTTCTAGTATACATAAATATTATTAATTATATTGTAGATTTGCAAAAAGGTAAATCCGTTAAATAAATAAAATAATTAATTTTCTAATCTATCGAAACCTAATTATAAATGTTGATAGTCGTGGCTATTCTCTAAGTGAAATGTTAAGTTAAACATTTACGTTATATTTATCGTCACAATCTAAGCAACTTAATAGATATGCATATATAGAATGTGAAGTTAACTCATGACATAAATTATTAATAACTGAGGCTTCAACTTTGTTATACATTGTTTATTAATTAAATAAAACACTTTTAACTTTATTTGTATAACACAAAAATTAATTAATAGTTTCAAGAATTTAGACTTGTCATTATCAAACTAAAAGTTTTAGTTTGATAATGACAAGTCTAAATTGTTGAAACTATAGTCACAATAATTTGTTATACAAACAAAGTTAAAAGTGTTTTATTTAATTCATAACAAAAATGTTATGAATGTTAACATTTCGGATTATCGAGTTTTATTTAATAAATTTATTGAGCGCAAAGTTAAAGTGAATATAAATGGAAGGAAAGTGTAAAATGTGCTGAAATGGTTCAAGTGACAAACAAAGCTAATAAAAAAATGTGGATCTTCAATATGAACGATTTCCCGCCGGTAATTCAAAATCGCGTTTACGCCGCGAAAAAAATCGAATAGAGCTGTGCGTGACAAATCGGTCAAACAAGAATGTCAAAAACAGTATCCATTCATACGATTCGTTTTATTCGCATTTAAACACTTTTGACGTGAGTTCATCCACAGTTAGTCCGTCTCCAAATTTTCTTTTGTCCAAATCCAATGTCCGTGTCCCGGCCCTCCCCACAAAGGACCAAATGATAAGTGACCCCGAAATTGGCTAGTGCAAATATGAAAACGAGTTTACTTAATTTGCCCACGTACATCATCACAATTTTCATTAGGAAACTCCTGGATATTCACACCGGAAGTACAACTGTGAGTACATAGGTCGAGAATGCAGTTTTTTTCTGTCTTTTTTAAAGACTCTTACGCGAATGTGTTTGGGTTTTTGGAACCATCTTAATAAAGGCTTTAAATTAAGTTTTGCTTAGATACGTCAATGTCACTAAACAAATATGATATTTACTAAATGATATAAATTGAATATACGGTTTTAATTAAGGATTTAGGGGCGGGAGGAGGCCATAACCTAAGCCCATACAGTCATCTTAATATAAATATTAGTTATATTTCAAAGTTACTTTAATTGATTTATTTACGGACTTCTCTTTTGCGCAATAAGAAATACATGGATATTATATGTAGAATTGTTAACATAAATTATATCAAACAATAATATATAATTAAAAATAAAATAAAGGGTTTGTAGGGCGCTTCGACGGCAAAGGTCATTCGCGCAAAATAAAATAAAATAAAATAAAATAAAAGTATGTATCGTACGAATAGTTTAGGATTTAATTAAATTAATTAAGAAAGCTTTATTATTTTTGAATTATTGCTTTGAACGCAACTAAAGACTATAAATTATTAAATAAAACTGACAACAATTACGCAATGGTAAAACTATTGGTTATTGTTTAAATTCTAAACAAGTAGTCAGTTACCTTATTCTATAAGGGCCTACAATTCGTAAACAATTTCAATGGCCAAGTCGTTTAGAAGGACTACCAGCTATATAGGGCTGCCAGCATTGAAGAAAGAGAGGTAAACGGGAAAGCTCGTCCAAATAGTAAAACTATTGGTTGTTGTTTCATTTGAAAATAAAACATAAACGAAAACATATTCTTATTTAAACTAAGCAATTGTAAAGCAGAGACAAAGTTTTGTTTCCACTTTATTGCCTGTTTTAAATAAACTAGAAATAAATCGGGAACAAAGCTTTTTTATTCTTTATTAGTGCTGCTACAAAGAGATGTTTACACTCGTCATTAATACAATGAGATACAATAATGATTCATAAATATAATAAATAATTTAAATCAGACTCACATTTCGGCCAAAGAAATGTAAAGTGACAAAGCTTGTGCTCGAAAAAGGTTGTTTTAAATATCACAGATTGATTTATCACAGCTCAAATATTCGTCCCATGAATAAAATGCTTCCTGTATAAGATAATTTTTTATGGTAATTTTAAATATATCAATAGGCAAAGGTCGTACCGTATTTGGCAACTTATTAAAAAATCTTATACAGTGGTACTTAGTGCCTGTTTGTACTGTATGCAATCTGACATGTTCTCGATAAATTCTGATTTAAATTGAGTATTGTGTACATTTAATTGAGTGAGCAATGCAGGCCAAAAAGCATAAAATAATGGTTTTGTGCATAAGAAACTTTAAATTTAGTTTTTATAGCTTACAGAAATGAATTTAAAAAAAAAATAACAATAAATTTGATTCATAAATTAACTAATATATCCTAATTTTACATTCAATTAAACCAAGTTCCGTTCCCGGTTTATTTATATCTCTATGAAATAGAACTAATATTTCAATTAATCTTATTTAGTAAATATTTACATTTTAATCATTATCAGCCATTTGCATAGTCTGCTGAATCCTACTAACTGGAGAATAACTAAATTATATAATTGATTGTTGAAGTCATTAATTTATGATATATAACAAGCGAAAATAACTAATTTAGTTATTAATTTAAAAGGAAATAGGTTTAAAAATTAAATACTTGGTTTTATTTTTAAAAACAAGTCCATGATACAAGCAAAGTGTTTAATTTTTAAACCCATCTCTTTTTATATTAATAACAAAATTAGTTACTTTTGCTTGTTATGCTTTTTTATGCATTGGAAAATTATTTTTCAGCGATTATTTAATCAATGTGGCTCTAAATTGTTATTCTCAATGGAATATAATTAACATTTAAAAACAATCATGTTTTTAATATTAGTGAAACCATCAAAGCACGTCCACTTTGTATAACTATACTTTTACTGTGCCACTCATTATTACAGCATTATCTTTATCAAAGTGGAAGCTTTAGTAATTAACCAATCGATTTATACAATTCAATTTTAAATCTTATGAGTTTTTAATGGGATCTGTTTTTTTTAATAAAGCACAAAGTTATGGCAAGAGGACCTTGGATAGTTGACGACGTTATAAATTCAGAAAACATATACATTTATATAATAGGAGCCACGTTGGCTTTTTTCGTTGCTAATATCAAGAAAGGGCTCATCGACCACTTCCTCGCGAAATATCAAGCTAGGACACAGGGAAGAAGCAAATATATAACGTATGTATAAATATCTTGTTTTTAAGCGTCTTATATTTCTAAGAATGTTTTTATTTAATATTATTGATGATTGATTGAATAATTTGTTAGCCAGATTGCAATATAAAAATACGTCTACTCTTACATTTCAATCTAATAAATTATCAATTATAATGAATTTATTGAATTGTGTGAGTTACATGAAGATCATAATAACTTGATTAAAACACTTAGGAACCTTTCTTTACTAGTTTATATAAACCAGATGAACATTTCGGACACAAAGTGATCATGTGGTTACAAATAAATTAGCAAATTAAATAAAATTGATTTGAAAATAATTTATAGATTATTTCCACATTTAATAAGAATTTTAATCAAGTATTTATTAAGATCCATTTCATAATTCATATTTTTTTTGTTACGTAGAAATTATATTTCTTTCTGTTTACGTTCGAATTAATATTATTAGTTGATTTAAAGACTGGTCGAAAATCGATTAAATGATATAAATGATACATTTGATTTTGTAATTTTTAATATTTCTTCTGTATATCTTTTAATAAAAAGTATTATATATGTTATTGGTAAAGTATTTTATCGTGGTTCAAATAGAGGATCCTAAACTTTGGAAATTGCGTTATTGTTAGAGTATTGTTACGAAATAGGGTTTAATCAGTTACACAGTTTTTCTTATATATTTCGTTAAATATGCAGTACTTTTTTTCTTGAATAGTTTTTTCATTTATCACTTGGTGGAAAATTATTTGAATAAATTAGGATGATTTTTTTTTTTCCTAAAATTAAATCATCCTAATTTACTTTATTTTTTATTTCAAAACTTTTCATTTTTAAATCCGAATCCGGGTTTATTTATTTATTTATTTAACGGATTTACCTTTTACAACTCTACAATATAATTAATAATATTTATGTATAGTGGATTGTAGAACAAAAATAAAGAAATAACTAGTACAGATTATATTAAAATTGTTGAAATATATACAAGACTGAACCTTAAAGACAGACATAATAATAACACATTAAAATGGTCTTAAATAACAGAGGCAAGTGTTGACAATTTGCAAAACATATCACAGATTTAAGTTTTCAGAAATAATGTAAATACACAGGACTGTAATTACTACACAAACCGACTAAATAACAGATTAAAATTATTTACAATCATAATAATAATAATAATAATATTTATTGCGTGCCAGTACATAGAGTTTACACTAGTCATATAAGGGTATTTGAACTATAAGATAATTTTAGACTATAAATAAATCATTGATATTAAAATTAAGTTAGTTTACGTACATAAAAGAGACAAAACAAAGAACAATAATGTTAAAAACAATGAAATAAAGTGAGCTTAGTCTAATACATAAAATACAAAACAATGGTTTACTCGTAACCCGTTGGTGAGATATCACAGAATTTGTGAGCTAAACATTCATCGATGCTATAAAATGCCTGAATGGACAAGTATTCTTTAATTAACTGTTTAAATTTAATATGAGGGAGTAACTTTACAGGTTGGGGGAGTAAAAGAAAACACGTCAATCATACAATTTATCAATGATATCAGACAAATCAATTCTAAACAAATATATTTTAAATCTCGAAAGAGAGGGCTGGGTTAATATATTAATTTTGATAAATACTGTTTTCATATTATCTATGTAAGTATTTTATTTGAATTATTTATTATTTAGACAGAGAAAATGGCTCCAACGAAACAATTCCTGGCTTTTGAAAAATTTATTAGGAAACAGAGAAAACCAACAGAAGGCAATATCGCTATTATCAGCGCAAATACCCTTAAGTACGGACCACATTGATGTCGACAAGCATATATTAATGGAAAGCATGAAGAAAGAAACCAAAAACACCAACGCCGGTGAAGGCTGCTCAAAAGAACCCCAATTAAAAGACAACCCGCTTGAAAAAGCTGTAGAATCCAGAGGGGGGATTCAAGAAGATTCCAAAACTTCATTCTACAGCGTCATCGACGACATGACAAGCAATTACAAACCGGATAATAACGACAAGACCGGTTATATAAATTTATGCGATTGTAAAGGTTGCGAGGAGAAGGATGATACGAGTAAGGATAATAAAGAGCGGGGCGATGGCGAGAGTAGGAAAATGTTTATGTTCGACTCGCGCAGCACCACGCCGGAGCTGTTCACGTCTTCCGTGATCAGGGAAATCATCCCGAGCGATGGGAGCGAAGATGATATCCCGAAGATACGGTTGCCTGTGAAAAGGAAGATGAGGAAGACGAAGAAGGATTTCCGCTGGAAGCTTCCCCAGAGGCCGATTCATGCGACCGTCAGGAGAACCAGGAGTGGGAGGGTTTATAATTTTGGATATAGAGATTAATTTTATGTTTAGATTTAAAAAAAGGACTGTTGTAAATAAATAAACGTGTCTCTTTGTTCTATCTTAGGGGAGATGGTACCGATGAGATAAAATATTTGGTAATATTTTTTTTTTCTTTGCTTCTTTTTTTTATAGAAACGTAATCGCAAATTAAGAAGCTTCAACATGAACTAAAACAAAAATTTTAAGAAGCATTCAAAATATCCACGTAGTTGTTATAATTGTAAAGAATCAAGAACGATTCTCTGAAAAAGTCGTGGAAATACAGAGTTTTTCAGAGAATCATTCTCGACTCTTTATAATTATAACAACTACGTGGATATTTTGAATGCTTCTTAAAATTTTTGTTTTAGTTCATAATAAATGGAAGACGATGAAAGCGCCATCTTTTGCCTAACTTCATGTGGCAAATAAAATATCTACAAAATATTTCAGATATATGTGTATACATAATTAAAATATTGTGTAGATATTTTTTTGAAAACAAATCGTGATAAAAAACAAGTGCTTTAATTATTCCGTTTAGTATGATCTATTGCATCCATGAAAATGTTTTTTAAACAAAAATGTTTATAAATAACGGAAAAAATCGATTAATTGAAACACATTTTAGATAAAATAGTCACTAAATAAATTTCAGTTAAACAAAAAACAAATTTAACTGAAATTTATTTAGTGACTATTTTATCGTGATAAAAAATAAATGCTTTCTTAATATATATTCACCCTCTTATAAAATATTTATTAAAAATCGCAAATATAGGTTTCTTTTCATTTTCGATTAACTTTTAAAAAAGTGTCATTCATTTAAAATTTATTTATAAAAACTGCACTGTACAATTTGCAAACCCAACATCAAGGTTTATGTGTGTTTTGCGTGCGACGCTCCCGGATAAATATTTGCGGGACGCTATTAATTGGGATTAATTGTGAGCAGCTTTGAGCGCAGTTTTGTCAATTCAGCGTAAGAAGTGAAAAGTAAACAGGGTGATAGATGTTTATTATAGAGCGGCCATAGTTAGGATGGTCCCCGGGGAGAGCCGGGATGAATCTTAGAGGTGGAGCGCGCGGATGCCGGCTTCTTGGACAAATTGCTAGCAGCGTAGAATCGGGGGAGGACTCGGGATAGGGGGGGGTGATCAGCCCAGGGCCGCTTTCATTCCACCAGGGTCGAAGTTTGATAGTGAAAAAGTGCCAGGATATTGTAACAGAACGGGTTTTAACGAAGATGTTTGTTGGTGAGTACGTGAAATTTTCTTAATTATTAATATTTTATATTACTTTCTTCACTTTAAAATTATTCAGACATGAAAAAGTTTAAAAGAAAATTGGTTCAAAACTGAGGAACATTTTGAAAGCAAAGATAAATCGTTTTACATAATTATTCAGACATGAAAAAGTTGAAAAGAAAATTGGTTCAAAACTGAGGAATATTTTGAAAGCAAAGATAAATCGTTTTACATAATTATTCAGACATGAAAAAGTTAAAAAGAAAATTGGTTCAAAACTGAGGAATATTTTGAAAGCAAAGATAAATCGTTTTACATAAAACCAATAATCAATAATTTGATATTTCCTAGTAAGACCATATTTATAGTGGGTCATATTTAAAGTATTCAAAATTAAAGTTGTAAACGTTAATAAAACATTTATTTTTTTTCTTACTCTTCAAGCCGCTGAGAGCTGGCCATGAAAAAAAATAAAAAAAAAATAGAAAAAAAAAATATAGTGGACGAGACGATGCTAGACGCCTGCTGCATCATATCTTGAAAAAGGCTATTTTTTAGCACACAGTCTAATTGCAATCATTTGCATGTGCTCCAAAAATTAGTCACTTTCAAGGATGCAGCTGGAATTTAGCATCGTGTTGCTTCACGTAAAAATAACCTTTATTGTAGGACAATAATGATTGTATAACTATATGAACTAAATATAAATTTAAATTTCCCACCCCCCTATATATCTTCTTCTCTTTTCCTATTCCAATCTACCACGATCTTTACGCCTGCCTCATCTTCTCTTATCAATTCTTTCACTTTTTTTTTCAGAAATAACATTAAGTTATACTTTTTTTATATTTACATCATAGTCGGCTATGGTCTAATTGGTATTTATGATGAATGTATTCCAATTAATGAGGTAAAATACATTCAAGTGAAGTATTTTGATGTTAATCATAATAAATCAAAGACGACGCAAGCGCCACCTTTTGCCTAATTTTGATGTTGACAAATATTTTGTGTACATTACTCTCTAAGGAAAAAAAATCAGGACACAGACGTAAACGAATTCTTGGTGGAATGAAAAAGGCCCGCGCCGGAAACCTTGAGCACCAATCCGGCGTAGAGATGGACTCCTGTCCTACGGCAATGAGGACAATCAGTCTCTCCCTTGTTCTTATTTCCACAGAGATATTTGTCTGTCCGGGAATCTGCTCCTTCGCGAAGTTGAGACTCTCATTCCGGGACCGTTTCCATTCGCCCGCATTAGTCCGGATTGTCGCCCTTTTCCTCCCTTCTTGCCCGCCCGCCAGACTCCCTTCTTCTACGTAGCTGATTGCTCGGGGCATACAAATTGAAACATTGACCCACTCAATGGCGTCGTTTATTTTCCGCGACGGCGTCGCGAGCATCATACGGGATGTCTTTGCCGGGGACAATTCTTTTTATTAGTTCCTTTTTCTCACGCTGGGAATGTAATATGTTCCTTTTTTTTGCTTTTTGTTCTTCTCCGGGTTGTTTTATGAAATATTAAAGAGGCGATGAGTGTGATAACAATGTAGATGAGTTATTTTATAGGAGAAAAATAAAAGAGTTAGATAAGTAAATTTAGCAACCTTGTCTTATAAAAAATATATATATATATATTTTAATTTTCCTTGAAAAACATTTTCACTTATCACATAATTAAATATTGTGGAAATATTTAAAGATGTTTAAGATAAATAAGAACTCTTGATTGTGAAACAAAATTCAACATATATATAGACAGGATTTTATTGCATTGATCTATGATAGCTCTATGATAATTTTTAGAAAACTCATATCAATACAAGGTGTACAGAAAATGAGTGAAAACCTTCAGGTAACTCAATTCATTAATTAATTTTTAATAGAAAATCCAAATAAAAAAATGTTGTATGGTTCTTCATTGAGGCTCACGAGGTCTTCGGAATTTTAAATATGTGACTATAAATTAGTATTGTTTTTTAAATATTTTGTAAAAAATCAATAGCATTAACAATCAATTAGACACGTGTATAATTCCACTGATGTAAATGATTAATAAATCGGATATTTTTACAATTTTATAACTTCATCAGAAGCATTCTTTTAATAAAAATAAATCTGGCAACGACGCACGCTCGTTTATAAAAGAAAAGGTGTATGCAACACCTCCAGCGGATGATGTAGCAGTTATAAACAGGATAAATGCACACTTGTTTGATCCAGCGTTGCCAAATGTATAGTTTTTTTAAGTGGCCCGTGAGGCTTACGGAAGGACCGTGTGACTTATTTTCGTTAACATTTTTATCTAAAAATTAGTCAAAGAGTCACGCTACCTAAAGCTTTTCACTCATTTTCTGTACACCTTGTATATAGAGAGGATTTTATTGCATTGATCTATGATAATTTTTAGAAAACCCACATCAATATATATTTAAATAAACTCAAATAAATTGCTTTCTTCTTTCTCATTTGCACTATCTACGACTATCTGATATATTATCCAATTTGTTTGACAAGGCTTAAACCAAGTGGAATATTATACCCACGAAAAATAGCTAGATACAGAAATAACGATTAAGTAATTAATCTTACATTGATAATACAGCTATTACTTCATTTGTATAAGTTTAATAAAGTAAAAGCCTCAATAATTAATAAGTTACACTATTTGTAAATAACGTTTTTTTTTTTTCAACATTTAACAATTATTCTAGAGACACTGTTACAATTGTTTCGTCAACACAGTGATATCATTCAGGTAGATCATTAATCAATTTTTAATTTTATTTGTATTTTTGAAAATTTGTTACGTTTAACGGTTTCCTCTATTTTTATTAGCCATTTAAAAATAAAATCATATAAACTGATTTTATGAAATAAATATGAATAAATTAATAAAAATCAACGAATAAAACACAGATTAGATTGAATAACTTTAAATTCTCGACTAGTTTTCTGTGTTTTATTGGTTGATTTTTAATAATTTATTCATATTTA
The DNA here is from genome assembly GCA_963082785.1 of Philonthus spinipes. Taxonomy (NCBI): domain Eukaryota; kingdom Metazoa; phylum Arthropoda; class Insecta; order Coleoptera; family Staphylinidae; genus Philonthus; species Philonthus spinipes. The sequence continues at coordinate 23,325,251 of OY720304.1, read as the reverse complement.
TTTCATACAATATGAACTACCAATGTCTAAATATTAAAACCATTAATTAAACTGATTTTATTTTTATCATGTTTAATATTTTGTTTTTTTTTGTATTGTATTGTATTTTTTGTATATAGTTTAATATGTGGTCCATGTCCTTTATTTGTTTTCTCTGTTTGCTAAAAAATATTGTAGCATTGTTTAAACTCTAACAAAATTTAATATATTAAGGCTGGTAGATGCAGATTTCCTTAACAATAACTCTTGGATATAATATTTTGCAGTTGGTTTGGCGACGGTTTGTTAAGGCCATTATTTTTTTAAGGGAGGTTTAATGCCACTTGGGCAACAGTCCATCATACATTTACTTGTAAACAGAAAAACGTATAATTTAAAAATAATTTACTACTTTAACTGAATACTTTTGTATCCAGATAGTGAATTGAGAAAATGTGCAATTATTTTCAAAAGCCAAACTAGTGTGGAAAGTGAAACTTTACGCTTACGTTTTTAAGCGTAAAGTTTCACTGTCCACACTAATTACGTTTTTACCACACTTTTTTATTCAATATACAGTAAACAAAAGTATACTTTTATTATATATTTGTTAATATAAAATTTAAATAAAAATAATTTTTTATAGTTATAATTTCAAAGTTGTATTCATGAATGCAAATATGTACTGAATAAAAAATACTGAACATATACAAAAACGCCCAACACTAAAATATACGCTTCTTTGCTCATTGGCTATATTAATTACAAATTAATTCTGGTCTGGTATTATAATAATAATAATCTTTATTAACAGATATATACAGAAAGTATACAAAATAAGTAATAAACATTAACAAACTCAAATGTATAATTTATATCTGTTAATTGGCTATCGACCATTGGTTTTTCAGCTGTCTGATATTATTTTTTTTGTGAATAAACAAACCTTTATTTCCAGAAATGACAATGTTTGTAGGTTTCATTACAATTAAAAAAAATAAGAAGAATTAATGATTCATGATTTCATTCATTTAATATAAATTATTTATAACAACTCAATGGATAAAATCATAACCATTTAAAATTCAAATTTAAACAATTCCGCATTGAATTAAATTAGGGTGAAATGATTCCGACCGAACGGTAAACGCCGTATTTTCTTAGTTACCCCAGTAGCTGCTACAGACAGTTGAACAATTATCCGAGACGCCGCGTCGCGTTAAGGCCCTTAATATTTCCCTTTATCCGTTATCCGATTCAATGAAGGAGAAACCCTTAATAACGATAAACAGATGACTAGCTTCGAGCCTGAATCGACCCGACGTTGGCCTTTTAATAAAGTCCATTATTTCCTTTTTCCACTGTCTTCACTCAAAGCGCGCGTCATTAATTTAATAATTATTTTGTAGATGAAAAAAAGAAGAAGCTTGTTTTTTGTAAATTGGTACTATTTAATTCAAATTAATTAAACATTGTTTTATAGTATATTATTCATAAGTGGATTATGAAGTCCGTAAATCGCAAAACACATTGTTCTACTCTACTCGTCTACGACACGAAAGGAGCCGTAGGCTCGTAGAATAAAACAAGCTTTCGTGATTTATAGACTTCATAATTCACTTGTTTTACTCTACTCGCCTACGACACGAAACAAACCGTAGGTGCGTAGAATAAAACAAGCTTTCGTGATTTATAGACTTCATAATTCACTTGTTTTACTCTACTCGCCTACGACACGAAACGAACCGTAGGCGCGTAGAATAAAGCAAGCTTTCGTTATTTATAGACTTCATAATTCACTTGTTTTACTCTACTCACCTACGACAAGAAACGAACCGTAGGCGCGTAGAATATAACAAGCTTTCGTGATTTATAGACTTCATAATTCACTTGTTTTACTCTACTCGCCTACGACACGAAACGAACCGTAGGCTCGTAGAATAAAACAAGCTTTCCTGATTTATAAACTTCATAATTCACTTGTTTTACTCTACTCGCCTACGACACGAAACGAACCGTAGGCGCGTAGAATATAACAAGCTTTCGTGATTTATAGACTTCATAATTCACTTGTTTTACTCTACTCGCCTACGACACGAAACGAACCGTAGGCGCGTAGAATAAAACAAGCTTTCGTGATTTATAGACTTCATAATTCACTTGTGAATAATATACCATAATATCCTCTGACAGCAAATGTTATTTAATTTATTGTTAAAAAAACACACCAAATAAACAAATTCGAAATCCCGCATAAATCCCTGAAATCATCATAATCTACTTGTGAATAACATACTATAAATCTTCTGATATCCAAATATTTCATACAGCAAATCAAATGTTATTTAATTTACACCAAATAAACAAATCCGTAAGCGCATAAATACCTGAAATTCCATGTGATTTATAGCTATCGTAAATCTTCTAGCGAGTGAAGTAAAGATACTTTATGATTATAACATGCTATGAATAATAATATTAAATAAAATCAATTATTGAATTATTTCTCTACTACAATAAAGTTATTTACAAAAATATGAACAATGCAAAAAATTACTTTCCGATAAAATAACCTCACTGGATATTGAATTACATAGAATCATGTCTTCAGGTTAAAAAATCGCTAAACTCTTTACGCCGTTCTTTATATTTTTTCGTATACAGTTTTTACGTTTTTTTAATGATATATAACTAAAATATATTATTAATGTAAAGAGAACATATACGTCAATAAATTTATTATTAATAAATTAAAAGTTCACATTTATAAATGTGAATTGCGTTTTCCTTGTTTGCTTAAACAGGACAAGTTCGCCTTCCTTTAGAGGACGAAACAATGATTCTCGGTCGTCTACTTTGTAGACCCAAATCGTTGACGATGCCACTTGAAATTAGGCAAAAGGTGGCGCTTGCGTCGTCTTTAATTTATTATGATTAAATTCAAAGTTATTTACAAAAGTAAATACGTGTTTCATTAACATTAATGAGGATAAACAGTTTATCTAAGATTTTCAATTCGGATGTATAAGCAATAGATGTACTATTGATTGAATACGATTGCATCTGACATCACACTTCAGAAATTCATAGATACGAGTAACGCGTTTGATTCTGTTAATCACGAAATACTGCGACGAAAATTATTTTATTACAATTTCACACCTAAGAGCCGAAATATATTATCAATATGACTAATAGAAGACAATCGGGGCTGTTCCGTACGTGAAATATTAGGTTTATGACGATCAAAAATAACGTACACGTTAAACTTGACATTTCTAATGCGAATAGATTCGTATATGCACAAGTAGGTAATAAACATATATTGCACACCGGGGTCCCTCAAGGTTCTATCCTTGGGTCAATATTGTTCTCGATATTCCTCCATGATATGCCTGATTGTGCTCTAGAGTCAGCCGTAATACTTTTTGCAGACGACACAACAATAATCACAAAATCTTCGTCAGAGGAACATGCTACATGCTGAAGTCAAACTAGAGTCAGAAATTATAAGAACCGCGACTATGTTTCTACGCAATAAGCTAGAAGCAAACGAAGTAAAAATAGTGGATATACTTGTATACTGAATCTGTAAATATTTTTGGGATTACATCCGGATACTAACTTAAACTGGATTGGATGCAAAAGCTTCCAAAAATATCTACCTCTGTATTTATGAAAACTTTTGCCTCCAGATCTGTCTGGAAAATTTAGGCAAATCCTAAAAAGTACTGACCTCTTGGTCTATTATTTAATAGAATAATTCTGCTCTGGAACTCTGCTCTGTACTGCTGAATGTGTAATATTTTTGGGATTACATCAGGATACTAAGTTAAACTGGATTGCTCAAGGCAAACTTCTGGATGCAAAAGCTTTACAAAATATGTACCTCTGTATTTATGAAAACTTTTGCCTCCAAATATTTATCTGGACAATCTAGCCAAATTCTAAAAAGGTCTATTATTCTATAGATTGGCTCCAATACAGTACTTTGCTCTGGGGCCATTCCCATGTCATGCGCGATATTTTTAAATTACAACGCAAGGCAATTCGAGCAATTGCAGGTATACCACACAGAAGCGACTGCAAGCAATACTTACAAGTGTTAGCTATTCTAACTGCTCCCAGCACATATATATTGTAATGCCTGATATTTGCAAAAACACCTCAATGAATTGGTACAAAAACGTTCATGAATATAATACCTTATTTTGAATTAATTTCTGACTAACCTTTCTCAGTTTCTCAGTTTCGACCTTAGGTCATTCTCAGGGAGATATGAAAATGACCTAAGCTCGAAACTAGTCGGAGTAAAATTAAAAAAAAATCAGTGAAACAAACCAAGTGTTTTAATCAAAGTCTATTAATATAATGCCAGACATCTAAGCGTGGAATCATTTCAACCAGCAAGGTCTATGGTTGGTACAAAATATTTCGCTATATAATTCTTAAAAAAATTACCAATCGTTGTATAAAACCACGATAAAATTATTTTAGACAAAAAATGTATTTTAGCATTTTATTCAGTAGCGAAATTCCTCAACAGAGCAGTTGTAATGTATTTTTTATTTAAACTTTATTACATTTTTTAAACTTGTTAATATGTGCGCTTTATATTTGTCATTTGTATATATTTCCGACTTGTGCACAACAGTTAATAGCACCAATAAACTTATTGTTATTATTACTAGAAATGTTGTTAACTATAAACGCCATAACTTTCATTATTTAAGGGATTAATTAATTGAAATTAGTATACTATGTATATGATCGAATGTATTTAGAAACTTCCATATAAAATAAGACCTTAATTAGCTTTCCAGATAATGATTTTTTCAAATTAAACCAACTGGGTTGCATTAAAATAATATATTTTATTAATGGTCCACAAAAACATATAAATATTTGTCGACTTTTGATAATCGTTCAATTTAATTTGCATTATATTTAAACTTTTTAATTTTCGTAATTGAAGTACCTCGAAATTTTCGGCAACGAGTTGGATATGGAATTGTAATGACAGGTTGGAGTATTAATTTTCAGAGTTATTATAGAATTTCTTAATGAAATATGAGATTCATTTTGATCGCAATTGGATATAAGGTTCAGAAGCGTCTCCTAAAATATATTTCTTATAAAAGTAGTGGAATTTATCCAGACAGACGGATTACACTGATCTTCTTCGGAAACACGATTGTAAGTCTTTATCTTGTCGCGGGAAGACATTGTTCTTCTTTTATGAAAAAAACTTATTTCTAATGAAATTAATGCCCCTGAAATATTAGCTACGGTAAAGTTTCAAGTGCCTCGTCTTGCATCCCGTCATTACGATTTGTTCAATCGGGTGTACTAATATTTTATTAAAAGCCCCTCTTACTAATTTAAGTCGCAATAGTAATAAGTTATATGAAGATATTTTTTCTTTAATTTATACCTTTTTGTATTGTTTTTTTTTCCAAATTGCTTATCCTGTAAAATTATTGTTTTATAATTAAGTTTTTTTATTGGATATTATATAATAATCCATTATTTTGTATTTTTGTCCTAATTTAGATAAACTGTTGGACCCAAATCGTTGACGATGCCACTTGAAATTAGGCAAAAGGTGGCGCTTGCGTCGTCTTTAATTAATTATGACTAATAAAGATGTTATTATTATTATTATTAAAAGTCAATGATGGTTAAAACAAACTGGCTTGTAATATTTACACATATTTTTATTTTTGACCAAGAATTTGAACTATTTAGATATTATACGACATTAATATTTCAGACTCAGAATATTATTAGATATTCTCTTTCACTATGTTCTCATTACTCACTTGGTGAAACATGATTGAAATATTAATTTGAAATAAAAAAAAAACACTTGATTGTTAGTGAAACAAACCAAGTGTTTTTTATTTAAAATCAATATTAGATATTCTCATCTAATGTCAATGAGAAACATGATTGAAATATTAATTTGAAATAAAAAAAATCACTTGATTGTTAGTGAAACAAACCAAGTGTTTTTTATTTAAAATCAATATTAGATATTCTCATCTAATGTCAATGAGAAACATGATTGAAATATTAATTTGAAATAAAAAAAAAACACTTGATTGTTAGTGAAACAAACCAAGTGTTTTTTTATTTAAAATCAATATTAGATATTCTCGTCTAATGTTTTAATAATAATACAGACTCCGAAAAAAAATATATATATATAAACGAGTTTATTATTTCTTCTCAGACTAAATCACTAATATTGTATAATGTCTAAAATCTATAAGAATTACTTATTCATACAATTTGATATAAGACTTTTATAAAAAAACTAAATCACAAAATAAAAAGTAATATGAATTCATAATTTGTATATTAAGATACAAATAAATAGTTTTCACTCAAAAACATAATAATAAAATCCAGTTCATTACGAACGTATATGATTGCTAAATGTTGTGTGCGCAATAAAAGGGCAGCATCCCTTGCAACAAAGCACAAACACACACACATACACAGAGAGAGAGAATGCGGATGAAAGGGCCAGATGTACGTTTGAATGGGTGAATGAGCGCCTTGTGGGGTAAGCACGTGACCGCCCCGGTTTGAGCATTTGTCAGCCTTTTCTGCCACCCCCCTCCTGCTCTTCCCACCACGCCGCGACTTTTATACACTCTACCCCCTTATTACCTACACTTGTTCGTCCGATTGTGTAAATAATAACACTAACGGGTGGATGATTTGGCGAAAGTGAAAAGGCCCCGACACCCGGAATAACATTTTAATTAACTAAAGTACGCGCGAGGAAAGGCGAGCGGTGATCGATCAATTGGAACGCTTTTATAAATTATTATAGATTGTGTTACCCACTGCACTGGATAACAGATGCGGCCTGCGATTTAAATTTTACCCGGAACGAACTTTCGTTCGTGAAATTGCTCAACGTAATTTTAATAATGTTTTTTTTTTATGAACGATTAATTTAAACAATAAAAACTTAAAATATTTAACAAATAAATTCCATCTAAATCCTGGTGTTGTATCCTGGTAGCAATTTGTATGTAATTGTTTATTGTTATATATTAATCATTATTATAATTAACATTATTTCTTCGCTGTTGGGTCAATTTCTAAATATTTGGTATTTATAGGCAAAAAGACCGATGTTTGACAACCATTTTCCGAGGCTTAACTAGATGTAATGTTGTAAATATTGTGATTTAATTTAATGTATCTCTCAGAAATAAAGATTTTCAGTAATAAGAAAGAAGAACTGTGTATAGTTATTTATTTTTTTTTTTATAGAAAACAATGAAAAAAGTGGATTTAGCCATAAACCTATGACGATTATTCGAAAAGTAATGAGCTGAAAGTTACGAGGAGAAGAAAGTTAGAGAACGCCCGGGCGTTAAACGGTGCAAAAGGAAGACCCGCAGGCCCTTTCGCCCTTTAATCGATGTTTATGAAACGGAGGATTGCCGGCGGATATTAACGCTATTAGAGTCTGAAATTGCTTCTTATCTTATTAGGCGCCATGAAGAGCCGCATTAACCGTATAACTCGCTTTTACATTCTAATTAAATTGCCGACTTTAAAATGTTACGTTTTCCCGCTCCGCACTTAGTCTCAATTAAAACTTAACCGGGCTGATTTATTCTATTAATAATCGTCATCGGGTTTTAATTCGCTTTTCCCTTATTATTATTATTATTATCGTGTTGTTGTTTTATTTCTTCCGCGTATGCATGCTGGTGATTAAAACGGCCGTAATAAAAGTTGCGATTTATAATTTTCTGCGTGCGGATTAAGGGTGCTTTCCAGGATGGGGGGTGGAGAGCCGGGGGCGCGGATTAATGCGCGAACCCCCCGGTGTGCGGTTTTAATTTCAAACGCCTCATGTGTTTGTTGAAATTATCAATATTTCATTTAATTAAAAGAAAACTCGAAATAACTTTAATTATACAGAAAAATTGAGTTAAATGTTTTGAAATACATGTAAAAAAACTAAGCTCGATTGAAAGTTCTTGATGTAAATTAAGTCTATTTCTAATTAATTTGTATTTTTCTTTTATATATTTTGTTTTCATTTTGTAAAATGGTGTACCGTTAGAATAAATAAATAAATAATATATAAACTTAGCGTCGCCAAATTTAAATATACATTATAAATTGATGCGAAATATTTTAAAGGGTGTTTTTTTTTTCAGCAAAAAATAAGGGGGTCTTTCACATATTTTTTTATTCTTCAAAACCCCTTCCTTTTCAAGTTACAATATTATTTTCCTTAAATTTGAAGATGAATTCCGGTTTAACGGTTAACTTTGGTTAATATATAGATAAGTTCGGTTGAATCATCATGTTTTAGTCCCAGAAACCTGAGGAGGTTATGCCCTTTTTCCAACATTAACATACATCGTTATTCGTACAATTGTACATACTTAATTGTTATTTACAATGCATACATGTAATGGTATTACGAAATGACTATCGACCAGAGGTCTTTCGGCCGAACAAAAACCACTAATATCAATTACATCATAAAAAATTAATCACCCCTTAATCAAAAAGCCAAAAGCAAACACACATTACACAAACGCTTCCCTTTACTATTATTATTATTATTTTCGAGTATGAACACTGCGTCGAGAGTGAATCTGATTAAATAACGATTTAACGGCACGCAAAGTGCATTCGACAATCCCAGTTGCACGTGGCCGGCCGATGGACCGACACGTGCCACCGGATGAGATCATATCTGATCACCTATTGTCGCCCCCTACGAGCGATAAGATCGGAAATGTAATTGGGAAATCATTTCGGGGAGGGGGCGGCGCGATGTTCATCCGATGATAAAAGTATTCATCTATTTAAGTGATTTATTAGATGCGTCCATTTTTATTGATTCGTTGATTTCAATTGCTCACCCTATACCAATCAACCACGGAAACATATTCGCGAGGTGATTGTGGTCTCTTGAGGAGATAAATCATAAAAGTGATGGTGTTTATGAAGGGTACTTGTAGATAATACTGTATTAAATTACTTACGAGAGATAATTGGTCTAATTCTCTTTCAGCCTTGAATGTTTTCTTACTATAAATAGAAAACAATGTGGAAATAATTTATTAATTATTTTCAAATCATTTTTATTTAATATGTTTTCTTACTGTTTCAGTAAGACATTTTAAATGCAATCCCTAAATTTGTTGTGAAAATAATTGAATGTGTATTAATGTGCAACAATTAACATGCGTGCTAATAAGGTTGCCTATGATAATATGTACAGGATGCGGCAAGCAATAAAGATCAGTGCCCATCTAATTGTTATTTGACTCACACACATATCGCAGAGTGTTTATTATAATTTATTAATTATTTTCAAATCATTTTTATTTAATATGTTTTCTTACTGTTTCAGTAAGACATTTTAAATGCAATCCCTAAATTTGTTGTGAAAAATAATTGAATGTGTATTAATGTGCAACAATTAACATGCGTGCTAATAAGGTTGCCTATGATAATATGTACAGGATGCGGCAAGCAATAAAGATCAGTGCCCATCTAATTGTTATTTGACTCACACACATATCGCAGAGTGTTTATTATAATTTATTAATTATTTTCAAATCATTTTTATTTAATATGTTTTCTTACTGTTTCAGTAAGACATTTTAAATGCAATCCCTAAATTTGTTGTGAAAATAATTGAATGTGTATTAATGTGCAACAATTAACATGCGTGTTAATAAGGTTGCCTATGATAATATGTACAGGACGCGGCAAGCAATAGAGATCAGTGCCCATCTAATTGTTATTTGACTCACACAAATTTATTATAATATATACAGAGTGATCAACAATGATTGCAGATGAGTTAAATATCCCGCCGAAAAATCTGGGAAGTTTTATCGCTTCAAGTTCATGACAAGGAAACAATAATAAAGAGGAACTATATTTGACAATAGCAGCGTCGTGCGTCGTATTTTGCTATTACGTTTTTAAAAAACGAATGCATACCCTAAACGAAAACGAGATAAGGAGCAGCTTCAATATGTAAAAATTAAATATATAGTTATGATTGAATATTTCATTTATTTAGGGAAAAATATTTGCTACGCCAATGGAAATCTAGGGGATTTTCTTTTCATATGATCAGTTGTACCAACATGCGTATTTATTTCCCTACTTAATAATCTGCAATCATTCTTGATGACTCTGTATAAGTTAAAGATTCATGTTATTCGATTTTAAGTTATATTCATATAAATATACGTAACAAAGTCACTTAAAAATGTTGGGGGTGTTGAATCTAGTGGTTTTCTACTTAAAAAAATGCTGAATTGAGAGATTTTAGCACTTTAGAAATGGTTTCATGCATACGATTTTTTTTATTTATTTTATCATTGACAATCGCAATTGCATTGACTTTAAAAACGAATTAGAATTACTTAGAAAATAATAAAATATTTGAATTGTATTTGTATTCATATTTTATTTTAGATTTAAGACATGTATTTATCTACTTAAATGGACATCCGTTAAATAAATAAATAAATAAATAAAAAAAATTGCATTCCCGAGATTTTTAATAAATTCTATTTACAAAAAAGATTAATAGAAATTTAAATAAAAATCGACTTAATTATATGATCTCTAAACATAATTTAAAAATCTTGATCAATCGTTTTTTTATTGTTATCGTTTTTTTTTTATTTGATTTTCGATGTATCTAAATGATTAAATAAATAAACATTGTATATGGAGAAAATCCTATGCAAAAAAAAACATTGTATACATAAAACCATTTCTACAGTGCTGAAATTACTCAGCATTATTTTTTTATGAGTAGAAACCCACTAGATTAAACACCCTCAACTCTTGTTAAGTGATTTAATTATATACATTTACGATGGATATAATTTAAAATCGAATAATATGATTTTCTAAGTAATTGGATCTGTAAATATAGATAATTATTGTATGTGCCTATATATAATTAAATACAGATGGTACTTTTTTTTATCGGAGCTTAAAAAGTGTGTTTTAGTATCGTTTCAACGACATGTAAATGTCACAGTGAAAATAATGTACCTGCACACGGGCCGTAATAAAATAAAAATTATAGCCAATAAAATCATACCTCCAATGATGACCGGGCGAAAAAAAAAACTGAGGGTATAAGCACCCATAACATCGACACACTCGTTATTTCCGTCCGGAATTCGCATCCGCCCCCCTAAACACGTCCGCGGCGAAAATTTATTGTTGTGACCGCTGCGGAATGTAAATTTTTACGTGCGCAGAGTGTTTTAATTCCGGGCCCCGGCGCCAATTGATACATAAATCCCGCGCGACTTTTGAATATTGAATTAGATTCATAGTCCCTTAATAATTGGACGTCCCGACATCGATTCCTGCGGTCCCGGGGGAGCCGCCGCGAGGGCCCCCTTTCCCTGCAATGTTTACGATGGGAAGGACGCACCGGCTCCGGTCACAGCTCCGGAATTCCCCCGAGCCGCTCCGGGTGGTCCGCTTTTTTTCGGTCGGCGAGGCGCCCTCAAGAATATTACGCGGTGTTCTCACACACGATCGTCGAATTCGGGGTGTGTTTGTGTGTATGCGGAGGGATTAGCCGATTCTTTTCGGTTTTAATTTACGGCGCGCCGGAAAAGTGGGGAAAATGATTAAAAATGCAATTTTAATGAGTGTTGCCGAAAAAGGGTTGCGAATGAAAATCTATATCCCATGATTGCTATTAGGGAACCCTTAGATATTTTATACACATAAAATAATTGCCAAATGGGAATTCAAATAAAAATTATTATAATATGGTTCTATTTTTTACTTTACTGTACTTCACCATTGGTGCACCAGACGTCCCTAAATTAGGGGAAAGATGGTTCAACCTAAAATTATTATGTTTTTAATTATAATATGACTTGTTGGTTGTGAAACCACGTGTTTCATATCATGTGATCGATTTTTCAAACATATTGAATACGTATTTTTTTATTCGATGTGTATTTTTCGATTTATTTGACCGTCCCGGGACTTATTATACACCGCATACCAATGCTCCTAGAGAAATTTAGGCTGCTTTGGGATGATATTGAAAACTACAAGCTCTCTAAGGAAATACTTGTGCATCCTAATAAGAGATCAGAGAGTCTTCTTTTGACTATCTGGGGATTTGGCTTGGGGCCAACCCCAGATGGAGCTGCCACTTCCCCGAGGCGGCAAATGGCACAAAAAAGCCAAAGTCGATATGGCGAGTGCCACGTAGAAGGCGCGGGTGAAGGCGCTTGTTGATGACTGTGGTAAGGGCAAAACTTGCGTATGCAACGCCAGTATGGGACAAGGCGGGCATAAGACGGAATGCCGTTAGGGTTAGAGGAGAACTTAGAGTCACCAAAATCATTGCATGAAAGAGTATACAGGACGGTGTCCATGTAAGACAAGCCTTTTCATATTAAAGATCCAGAGAAGTAAATGATAAAAAAACAGCAAAAAAGGTGAAAGAGCAACCAGACATGAACAAGAACTCTGCGATTATTTGCTCCAAACAATGACTAAATATTGAAAAATATAAAAAAAGTTAATTTTTGCCAAAATGAACGAAATTGACGAAATACCGAGAAAACCGGGAAAACGTGGTTTTTTGCAAAAATGACCAAAATTGACAAAATACAGAGAAAACCGGGAAAAAGTGGATTTTTGCAAAAATGACCGAAATTGGCGAAATACCAAGAAAACCAGGAAAAAGTGGATTTTTGCAAAAATGACCGAAATTGACAAAATACAGAGAAAACCGGGAAAAAATGGATTTTTGCAAAAATGACCGAAATTGGCGAAATACCAAGAAAACCAGGAAAAAGTGGATTTTTGCAAAAATGACCGAAATTGACGAAATACCGAGAAAACCGGGAAAAAGTGGATTTTTGCAAAGATGACCGAAATTGACAAAATACAGAGAAAACCGGGAAAAAGTGGATTTCGGCAAAAATGACCGAAATTGGCGAAATACCAAGAAAACCAGGAAAAAGTGGATTTTTGCAAAAATGACCGAAATTGACAAAATACAGAGAAAACCGGGAAAAAATGGATTTTTGCAAAAATGACCGAAATTGGCGAAATACCAAGAAAACCAGGAAAAAGTGGATTTTTGCAAAAATGACCGAAATTGACAAAATACAGAGAAAACCGGGAAAAAATGGATTTTTGCAAAAATGACCGAAATTGGCGAAATACCAAGAAAACCAGGAAAAAGTGGATTTTTGCAAAAATGACCGAAATTGACGAAATACCGAGTAAACCGGGAAAAAGTGGATTTTTGCAAAGATGACCGAAATTGACAAAATACAGAGAAAACCGGGAAAAAGTGGATTTTTGCAAAAATGACCGAAATTGACGAAATACCGAGAAAACCGGGAAAAACTGGATTTTTGCAAAGATGACCAAAATTGACGAAATACCGAGAAAACCGGGAAAAAGTGGATTTTTGCAAAGATGACCGAAATTGACAAAATACAGAGAAAACCGGGAAAAAGTGGATTTCAGCAAAAATGACCGAAATTGGCGAAATACCGAGAAAACCGGGAAAAAGTGGATTTTTGCAAAAATGACCGAAATTGACAAAATACCGAGAAAACCAGAAAAAAGTGGAATTTCGCCAATTTCGGTAAATTTTGCAAAAATCCACCTTTTCCCGGTTTTCTCAGTATTTCGCCAATTTTAGTCATTTTTGCAAAAATCCACTTTTTCCCAGTTTTTTTCCCGGTGACGAAGGGGAGATACACCTATATTCTTCACTATAAAACGAGTACAATAGACACCATTGAAAACAAAAGTATAAATAAATAATAAAATAATTAATCACAAAAACTACACACATTAAAAAAAGTAATTTCTGTTGAACGAAATAAAAAAAAAATCCCATGTGTTTTCCGCAGAGCGTGGTCCAGTTTAGTGTTAAATGTCCACGTGCTCGTTCCCAATTTAACGTCCCGAACAGAAAATGAAATGCCTATGGTGTCTACAGTTTTTAGGCATATTTTCCGCGACTTTTAAGTTTTCTCACGCCGACAGCACGAAATTTCTAACTGAGAACTTTTTCGCTAATTTGGAAGAGAATTTAAAAGGTCAGTAGAAATTAATTAAGAAAAAAATGCTTAGTAGAAAGAGATAACTTGACACCCAATACGGGTAAAAGAGGATAAGATTAAGAAAGAAAGAAAGAAAGAAAGAGATAACAATATCTCTCTTTAATCAAATAACAAATAAATTTATTATTTTATATTCTTAAAATTATTGATTATAAAATAGAATTAAATTTTATTGAATTTAAATACTTCGAATTGTCAATTAAATAAAAAGAATTCGAAAATAATTAATACATTATTGCCTCTTGCCTAAGTCAAAATGTCGCAGTCATTACATAAGTACTTAAAACAATTAAATTTTATTGAATTTAAATACTTCGAATTGTAAATTAAATAAAAAGAATTCGAAAATAATACATTATTGCCTCTTGCCTAAGTCAAAATGTCGCAGTCATTACATAAGTACTTAAAACAAATGTTCAATAATGGATATTTGTAGATGGACGATGGCCTTATATTACATATTTTTTTCATTTTAATTTTTTGCATTAAATATTTTCGAATCAAAAAATTGTTGCATTATACAATATGTTATTGTTATGCAACAGAACATGTCCATTATTGAACATTTGTTTTAAGTACTTATGTAACATAAGTCAATATATACAGTGCATTTTTTTTATCTAGGCCTCATAGGGATTTACATAGGAAAATCTTTTCATCGCGTTAATGGTTTTTCTATGGTATGGATTTTGATCAAATTAAACACACATTTAATTTAGAGTAATATGTACAAAATTCAGTAGTTTTTAAACTACTTCAAATGCGTTTTATGTTTTTAAAATTGATTTTAAATGATAATAATTTTGAATCTTTTTTTAAATAGTAGGCTTAGTTCACTGACATCAATCGTAATTGTCAAAGTGTTCCAATTTATTGTACTCCTTTTATTGAAAGAATGTCGGTTTATACCACCCAAGAAAAGGTTAAAATGGTGATGGAATACATAAAAGGGCTATCAAGTAGACAAGTGCGTGATTTTACATTTGATGTCAGAGAACTAAGCCTATTAATTAAGAAAATATTTAAAATTATCATTATTTTAAATCACTATTTAAAACATTAAATGCATTTAAAATAATTTAAAAACTGCTGAACTTTGCACAAATTACTCTAATTTAAATGTGTGTTTAATTTGATCAAAATCCATACCATAGAAAAACCATTAACACGATGAAAAGATTTTCCTATGTAAATCCCTATGAGGCCTGGATAAAAAAATGCACTGTATGTATATGTCGCAGTAGCTAAAAAAATTGTAATTTATTTTGGTTTTTTGAAATTAATAAGAAAAAAATCGAGATATAAATACAATTATTAATCCATAAATTTATAATATTCTGTTGCGTTTTTTTTTTTTAATGATTGAGTATTTATTGAAGAAATGTTAATCTTTTTTTAATAAAAAAGGGTTAATCAATATCCATTGAAGAAAGTTTAATCAAGGTACAATTATTAACTTAATTAACCCTTCTTAAATATTGATGTAAAGAAAACACTTAACTTTTTTTTATATCGGGTTTAATAATAATAATAATAATATAATAATAATTGTAATAATAATAATATTTATTTACGGGAGACCCTAATTTATTTTATTAATTCTTGGATCTTGGAGGCGTACACTTCTTGGTACATTTAAATTTTGCTTTTATTATTGATTTACCATTTTTATAACAAAAGAAATTAACATTTCTTCAATAAACATTCAATTAAGATTAATCCTTAAATATCATTTTTCTATAACCTTACTAATTTTAATAATAATAATCTTTATTAACAGATATATACAGCAAAAAATACAAAATAAATAACAAACATTACAAATCAAATATACAATTTATATCTGTTAATTGGCTATCGACTCCTTAGTAATTTTATTATATCACATAATTGAATTTTCTAACAAGAATTAATGAAGTGCCGTAATCCACAATAATTAGCCATTTTCTTACAACTGGGAATATTAATATATTTAGATTATTTAATCCTAAATACTCACTTTTTTTAAAGTAATTATTTTCCCTTTTTTTTCTCTCTCTCTCTCCTTCTTTACTATATAGTTATCTCTTTCTACTAAACCGCAACCTTGATAAATATTACTTAAATATGTTTTATTTCAATCATAAATTATCATTGCATCTTTTATTCGTAATAATTAGTTTACGTTTTTTTTTTAGGTGAACCCACCAATGAAGCCACTTATTCATTTATCAATAAGCAGATTGATAATTACATCAAGTTAATTAAAAGCACCCGGCATTCTCATAATAGCAAAAGTCGTAGACGAAGAGACAATTTGGAATCGATAGATGTTATGAAAGATAAACACGGTATGTAAATAAATAGAAATTATATATGAAAATAAGAAACTTATTAACAATAAGAGAAACAATATTAAAAAAAATTAAGTCGATTCAATTGAGAGCATGAGTTAACTTCATGCGAGTCTCAATAGTCAAGGTAATATAGAATTGCTATATGACGTCTTGTGTTGTAACAAATTCATGCGAGCCTCAATAGTCAAGGTAATGTACAATTGCTATATGACGTCTTGTGTTGTAACAAATTGTTTTGTTTTAACCTGAATGGTTTGGGTCATATTATTGACAACAAGCTACGAACTCAGGAAAGAATTTAGACATCACAGGAAATTAAGAATATAAAGGAAACTAAACAAGAAAAGGGTTAACACATTTTTAAAAACTGTAAGCATTTCATTTTCTGTTCGTGACGTTAAATTAGGAAATAAAACACACAAACAAGTTATATATTTTTTTTGTTTGTATTTAATATGGTTTTTATTATGTTTAATTCTTTATTCTTTCCCTTTCATAAAAATAATTAAATAATGAATTAAAAATAATAAGGGCAGAAAGACCGTTGGTCGATAGCGCAAACACACTAACACTAAATAATAATAATTACTTGTAAATATTTTAAACCTCGACACCCGATGCGGGTAAAAGAGGATTCGATTAAGAAAGAAAGAAATATTTTAAATTGTATCAAAAAATGTCTGAATTAGGATGTTATATATAAAAATCATAGCTAAGACAAACATGTGGTGAGAAGTTTCAATATAATAATTTATTATTAAAAATTATTATTAATTATCTTCTTTATAAAAACATATATAATTAAACTATTAATCGAGGTGGCTGATAGTTGTTGAAAGTTCATATTTATCACTTTAAAGTAAACACGTTTGTTATAACTTTCAAAATTTGTTTATTTTGTATTTCACTACAATTGTTTCGCCACCTTGTGAAGAACAAGTTCTTCACCAGAAGAAGCCACAAGGTGGCGAAACAATTGTAGTGAAATACAAAATAAACAATTTTTTAAAGTTTTCGAAATATATTTAGTAAAATAAAAAATAAGTAGGAGAAAGGACAAGTATTTTTATTTAAATAATTAAAGTCTCCACAACGAACAACCAACATAAAGAAGATTATAACAAACGTATTTACTTTAAAGTGATATATATAATTAAAATTTAGATTTTTGAATTTCCTTCTACTCCAAATAACTCCTTAAAAATAAACCCTAAATCTCTCTCCTCCAAATACTTGAATAGCTCCCCCATATCCATATGATTACTCCTTGCGCCGTTACTTTGAAAACCCACCTCCTCAAACTTATCGAATCTCTGAGTCTTACAATCCTCGGTGACCTTACAAAGAATCTTTTTCCACGTCATCGACTTTATCACTTGCCACCATTCATTGCAATCCGACGCTTTCCCCTCAATACAAATGATCCCCGGCTTGCCCGGCATGCAAAAACCATTGATATTCAACGAATGGGCTAAACTCAAAATCTCCCTACGTTTCATCTTACTGTAGATATGATGGGAGTAAATCCACATCCTGATCATCTTCTCATCTTTAACCAAATCCTGCGGGTTGACTTCCGGAATTGCATTAACATTTACGTAATCCCCAGCATTTTCTTGTATCCAGGTGATTATTGTGAAAATACAGGCTTCGCCCCTGGGTTGCTCTGAGGTGAAGTCGTGGCAGTCTTTGTTCAGTTTGGCGTGTTGGGTTTTGCTCAGGGTCTCGTTCCTGATGTAGATGTCGGGTTCGATTTCGGGGTACTCTTGCGGGAGGTTGATGCAGATTTCGAATTTTTGCTCGTTGATGAGAAGGTTTAGGGTGAGGTCTAGGAATGGCGGGGTGTCGGGGGTTTCGCCGTTGACGAAGTTTTGGATTTGCTGCACCGTGTTGGAGTCGTCGAATTTCAGTTCGCCCGGATTCGCGAACATCGACTGCAGCATTTCTACTTCGTAGAGTTGCTCTTGGAGGTTCTGTTTGAGTTTACTCGTTGAAAGTTGTTCGTCCATAACTAAAAAAAATGAATGAATAAAAAAAGACATTAATACTTTAAAATAATTAGTCACAATTATATATGCAAACATCATTATTTAGAAGAATATGTATAAAATAACAATTACATATATTTTTCAATTAAGCCTTATTTACATTTTTTCTTCTAAACTGGCTAACGACCTGTGGTCTTTCCGTCTAGAACACAATTGTTTTCATTACTTCACTATTTTATTGTAATTTTAAATATACATTTCGAGCAATCCATTTTCCTTACTTCAATGTTTTATTTCAGTACTAAATATACATTTCTTACTGTACAAATGTATATCTAATTGTACACTAAGTGTACGAAATGTATATCTAGTACTAGAATTCTTACACATAGTGTACAAATGGCTGATAATCATGAAATTATTATTGAAACTGATGATTATCATTTATCGTCATTTCTTTGTTCTTTCTATTACTAATCTTTTCCTTATTTTATTCAGATGTATTCGTCGTGAATAAATTAACACCATTGGATATCATCAAAACGGAATTTCCGCAAGACATCCTGCTTTTCAAACACCTTCATTCCGATTGCGAAAAATGGTACGCGGTCGCTCTGGAAAAACGAAAGGAAGAGATTCTTTCGATCTACAAATACAACGTAGGTTGTGGTATTATATAATATAAATAATAATCCTTATGAACTTTAAATTCGATTTTATTTTCATAACAAGAAAATATATACTTGTTTAATCGATGATTGATTTTGAGTTACGTGAAAAGTATAATAAAAATAATTAATATAAATAGAAAAGAGTATTTATTCATACACTTGGTCACAGTTATTTAATTATATTAAATAAAAATTATTTTCACATTTAGCTCCGTGACTTTTGACTTACGCTACGTAAGTACGTTAAACAAATGCACATTAAAACAACTACTTCCCGGGCAAATACCCACGCCAGACATTTTCCCGGAAGATAGTTGTTTTAATGTGCATTTGTTTAACGTACTTACGTAGCGTAAGTCAAAAGTCACGGAGCTAAATGTGAAAATAATTTATTAATTATTTTGAAATCATTTTTATTTAATACAAAATAATTAACACTGTTGTATCCTTTCTTCAATTTCAATTTCAATTTATTAACTTCCAGAAAAAAACAATATTTACATTCATGGGTTGGTCACTTGTTTAATATGACTATTTTCGCTCATATATATTTAATTTACATTATGCATATCAGTGCTATACACTGAAATTATTATTTATAATCGGAATTGATTTCCATTACAGGGAAGCAATTTTGTGAAATTATTCACCGAGCCGGTGAAGGGCGGAATCAAATTGGGCCTGCACACGTCGGAAAACGGGACTTTCATCGTGGCAGCCGAAAATTCGCAGACCGAGGACGATTTCGACGCAAAATCAACAGTTTATCTTTTCACCAGGGACGAAAAATTGAAAATGATTCAGAAATTCCAAGTTGATTTCGCCAGTGATGTTTCAATTTGGTAAGCAAATTTCTTTTACATAGTTATTTCTATTTAGTCAATGGTTGAAACCATTACTTTCTGATACTTACAATGAAATTAAACAAGGAAAATTTCTGGCAATGATCAATAAAATTCGATCAACCCCTTTTTTCCTTGTTTAATTTCATTGTAATTTAAATAACTGCAAATGTGTGAATCATCTTTGTTTCATTTTATTTAACTTTCTGATACATTTTTAACTAATGTAAAAAGAGATAGGTTTTAAAATTAAACACTTTTATCGTATCACACACTTGTTTTTATTCCGTTATAGTTACTAAACCTATTCGACCTATACGCTCATTATCAAACAGTTTAAACCGTTAAATTATTCAATTTCTTGTAAATTTCCTCTTCAGTTATAATTTGATACACGATTTGATTATATTTTTTCATTGCAAACCAGAGAAACAGAGAAATGTCAATAAAACAAAATCATTCATGAGAAAATTTGGGTTGTAAAACAGTATTATGAACGATTATAATAATAAAGGTTAATTATAAAATTACTTCCCGACACCCGAAAAGGTAAATGGGATTTTGATAATATATATATATATATATATATATATATATAGAGAGAGAGAGAGAGAGCTTTTTTATCAGTATACATTTCCCCTATGTATACCTGCAAAATACGCGAGTCAAATGCATTAATGTATGTGTGTTTAGTTGCCTATAACACGCAACTGAACACACATATGCGAAATAGTCAACTAAACATACACACACTAATCGGTTCAATGCGTTTGACTCGCGTTTTTTGTAGGTATACACTTCCCCAAATGTATACTGATAAAAAAGACCTCTCTGTATATATATAATTACTTTTATTTTTTATATATTTTAGGGAAGACAAAGGTCAAATCTACATGGGAATATCGAAAGAAATGTCGAATACAACCGGAAGAGCGGAATACGAAACGTACAGCGTCATTTACAAATGGCTGGGAAAACATTTCGATATAATCCAAGAGGTGAAAACGTCGGAAGCGCGAAAGATCGTTCCTTTCGTCATCGGAAAATCGCATTTTTTGGCCATACCAAACAGACAAAACAACTTAGGTAAAACGCGAAACAAGCTTAAAATAATTTAATTAAAAACAATTTGAAAATAATTAATTATTAATCAAATAATTTCCCACTTTAAAGTAAACGCGTTTATTATAACTTTCAAAATTTGTTTATTTTATATTTTACTACAATTGTTTCGCCACCTTGTGGCTTCTTCAGGTGAAGAAATACATTACGATTTCTAAAATCCCCACCATCAAAATTATCCTTCGAGTTTCCTTCGTTGGAACCGCTTTTCTCTCGCAATCCGTTATGATTTTAACACAAAGAACAAAAAATCACGGCATGGTAACTAAAAGGAAAATAATTAATTAAAATTAAGAACTGTGGAGGCTTCTACTTCGTTATACATGTTGATTAAAATAAATTAAACACTTCAATTTTGTTTGTAACCCCGACACCAATTGGTAAAAGGGGACATCGATTATCTATATATATATATATATATATATATATAATTTTGTTTATATATATATATATATATATATATATATATATAATTTTGTTTGTAAAACACAAATTAGTTTTTATTATGAGGGCAGTTTCGGATTAACTTGCCATTATCAAACAGATAACTGTATATACCATATCGTAATAATAATAGCAAATTAATTTGTCGAAACTGCAGTCACAATAAAAAATAATTTCTGCTATACAAACAAAGTTGAATGTATTATTTATTTTAGATTAATAATTAATTATTTTCAAATTCTTTAATTTCATTTATTTTAAATAGCTGCGACCAAACGAATAAACATTCTTTTCTATTGTTACAAGCCTAAAAAATGCTTTTGATGTAATTAAAATGAGTGTGCTCTCTTTTTCAGGAGCATCCAATGTTTACTCGGAATTATTGAAATACGATCTGAACCAGGAGAAATTTGTAAGCTACCAGAAGATTCTGACCAACGGGGCCTCCGACGTAAAAATGTTTTGCTTCAAAAAGCGTAACCATCACGAGTACTTCTTAGCACTGGCAAATACATTCTCAAAAGGTATAGAAGCAACTCAATAAATTTCAGTTTTATAAACTTTTAATTGTAGGCTCATCTAACACTTTGAAAACAATTTATTTCAAAATAGAAAGACTGTCATTCCTTACTTCACTTTTTATTTTTATGTTAGATGTACATTTCGAGTGCTCATTAACAATAACAAACAGTTTGTTATTGATAAGGAATAACAGTCTATTTTGTGATCAATCACTTCACGTAAACTCGAAAATATACAGTTACTGAATTTATTAATTATTTTCGAATTCTTTTTTATTTAAAATACTTGGTTATTGTTTCACTATTATTTTTATTTTACAAGCAGTTTTTGTAATAACTTTGAAAATGGTCGTCCGACCGAAATTAGTCAGTTATTTTTTTTTACGAATAGTCAAGGATTGATTCACATATATGACAAAACTGGCATAATCCCAACTATCCCAATTATCACAATTCTTGGATCGCATCAAAATGTATAAAATAAATTATAAATTATATTGCAAACAATCCTTAGATCAACCAATGGCATTCGCGAATCCGGGATTCATCAATCCTGGATCGATTCAAGGATTAAGCTGCGACTATTATTACGGCTACAAGTGTTTGATTAACTTTTTAACAAAATTTAAACCCCTACACCACCATTATAGTAGATGGGGATTTTAGATTATATATATATATATATACAGAGAGGTTTTTTTATCAGTATACATTAGGGGAAGTGTATACATTCAAAAAAAAAAACGCGAGTCAAACGCATTGAATAATTAATGTGTGTATGTTTAGTTGCCTATTTGGCATATGCGTGTTCAGTTGCGTGTTGTAGGCAACTAAACACACATACATTCATGCAATTAACTCGCGTATTTTGCAGGGGAAAATGTATACTGATAAAAAAAGCTCTCTGTATATATATATATATATATATATAACAAAATTTAAATTCAGATTTCGATTTTAGTTTAATCGATTTTAAAATCACTTTAAAAAATTCGATATTGGACCACAGACAAATATAATTTGTTTTTTTTTTAATCGCAGACAATTGTATAAAACAGACAGTTATACAATTGTCTGCGATTATACAATTGACAATTCCACTTGCACACTAAAAAATTAATACTTTTTACAACAACAATAAAAAGTTCGTTTCAATATTCAAACAAACATAATATTAAAACGTTCGTTTCAATATTCTAACGAAAGTTTTATTGTTGTTATTGCATGTAATTTTAACAATTTAAACTCAACTAGTTACTGTTAAATGGTTTTTGATTAAAACTGAAGCTGTTTTTTATAAAAGATATTTCGTTTCTGTTTTCTTCTAATTTATATTATTTTAAAAACAATGTTTATAAAATGATCTGTCCTCTCCTAGACTATAGTGTAAACCTTTTCCGCAACAAATTCCCTCCAAAATTAAATAACATAAATAGAAAAGAGTATTATTCATTCACTTGGTCACAGTTATTTAAATATATTAAATAAAAATGATTTGAAAATAATTAATAAATTATTTCCACATTTGCCCGGGAAGTAGTTGTTTTAATGTACATTTGTTTAACGTACTTACGTAACGTAAGTCAAAAAGTCACAGAGCTAAATGTGAAAATAATTTATTAATTATTTTCAAATCATTTTTATTTAATATAATTAAATAACATATCCTTAATAAAATTCGCCATCTCTTAAATAACTCATTCAACACACTCCTATATGACAAATCTGGCATAATCCCAACTGTCCCAATTATCACAAAAAATTGCCACCAATCTCATAAACTTCGACATATTAAACCTACTCTGCGTACAACGAAATGCAAATCCAGCTTCAAAATTCCGCTATCGTTTATTCACTATTTATATATTTATCTCATCTTTCATCAAGGAATAAAAGACGGATATGACATATAAAACAGTGGCTTCTGGCTGAAAGACTGATGTTCTACAGCCATTCTAATGTTAATAAAATTTTTAAAAAATCAGTAGGTGTATAAATACAAAAGATCTTTATTGGCTTTCCTTTGCTTTTCACATACACATACCTTTAAACAACTTATAAATGTCTTCTTCTCTCCATCTTCCACTCTAACCCCATCCCAATTTTGCACCTGTTCCATCCTCTCGCATCTATTCATATACCCTTAAATTTCCGTCCGTTCATTCCTCTTGTACCTCCTTACATTCCCTTCTTAAATGTACCTATGTATCCACATACACATACCATTAAACAACTTAAACTTGTCTTCTTCTCTCCATCTCCCACTCTAACCCCATCCCAATTTTGTACCTGTTCCATCCTCTCGCATCTATTCGCATACCCTCACATTTCCTTCCATTCATTCCTCTTGTACCTCCTTACATTCCATTCTTACATGTACCCATGTATCTTCATTCTCTGCACAGCATACACTTCTACTTTTCCATCATCCATATCTTTCGTCATCCCTCCTCTGATCCACACTCAGCCCTGGCTAATGACAGATCCACGGATTTTAAACCCGGCGCATCCACCATGATGGTTCATTCACTGATTTTTATTTCCATTTCTTTACTTTAGCTTATTAGTAGAAGTCGTCAAACTTACTTTGAATAACACTATTATTGTGTCTTAAGAACCATCTCAACTAATAAAAAAGTTATTTTTTTTTTAATTTTAAGCCAAAGTCAGCCGTTTTGGACTTTGAAGTTTGATCGATTGTCTTGAAAACCGTGGATGACAAAAAAATTTTAAAAAAAATAGTTATAATGAAAAAATAAACTTTTCTACTGGCTGAGATGGTTCTTAAGACATCTAGTAAAAATCTCTGACAAAAAAATCTTTCATCAACAGCATGGCTACATTCACACCATTTCCCAGCTGTATAAATATCTCTATAAAGATGATTGTGTATATAAAAACTAGTGTTGGGCAAAATCGAATGAATTTAGTAATCGAGTATATCTGAAAAACCAATTTGAAGTAGCTGAAGTTAATAAATAACAATAAATTGGAGTTTACTAATAAATAGGTGACACTTCCCAGTACTAATATTATAAATAACATTAAGAAAATTGTCATATATTTCGTTTTACAGTGACGAAAAAGTTCGAAAAGATCGACTTTGCCCATCTCTAATAAAAACTAATGTGAAGTAATTGTTTATTTTTTATTTATAGACGTTTACCAAAACATCGATTACAAAACAAAATCGATAATCTACAAATTCGTTGACGGATACTTCATTCCTTTCCAGAGCTTTGATTTGATCGGTTTGACTGAATGGCTACCAGTTGTTGTAAGTTTCCACTGCAAATAATTTTTACTATTTTATTTAAATTTAAATTTTATTAAAATTGTTTTGAATTAAGGTACAAATAATAAAAAAGAGTATTTTCACTTGGTCACTTCGTTATTCAAATTAAATTAAATAAATAAATAATTAATAATTGATTATTTTAAAGTTATTTTTATTTAATATAAATCACAAATGTCACTTTATGCTAATTATTGTAAATTTTAATGTATTCTAGCCCCACTATTTTATTTTGTTAATTTTTTAATCTCCTACTTTCGTTGATTAATGAGGTACTTAATTTTTGAAAATCCATGGTTACTTGAATTATTAAAATATTTATGATTTTCAACACTTTTTAATTTAATTTCACTACAGTTGTTTCGCTACGCTGTAGCTTCTTCAGGTGAAGAAACTTTCTTCACTTTCTTCACCTGTTGAAAATCATAAACATTTTATTAATTCAAAAAAAATCTCCTATTTTGTTACACATTGTAATTCAATTTTAATTAATCAAACACCTTCTTTGTGTTTCATTTATTAAAATTAAAACACCTTGTTGTGTTTCATTTATTAAAATTGAATTACAATGTCTAACAACGTAGAAGCTTCAAAAATTAACAAAATAAAATAGTAGGGCGGGAAAGACCTCTGGTTGATAGCCCAGAACAGACTAACATAATCATGTATTGTTTATATTAAAAATTAACAAAATAAAATAGTAGACACATTTGTATTATTTCGTTTTTGCTTTGGTAATAACACGCTAAGGTTGTTGAAACTATAGCCACTGTTTTACATTTCAAAATGTTCAAAAATTAATTAAATATTTTTCGAAAGCTGAAACGGAGGTCTTTCAGCTTTCGAAAAATATTTAATTAATCGATAGCCGATTCATCTACAGAATATAATTCTAATTTTTGTATATTATTGTAATACATATACACATTTGAATAAAGATGGTTAGTTAGTTAATTATTTTTCGAAAGTACGTGCAAACGTCATATACTGCCTGCCATTTTATATACGTTTGGAAAAAATCAAAAATTAACTGATTATTTTTTGGAAAGACAGCGCAACTGCCATCTACTTTATAATTGCAAGTGGCATTGTCAACGATTTGGGTCTACAAGGTAGACGACTATTTTTATTTGTCTTGAGTGATGAAAATTATATAAACATAATTTTGATTTTTTGTTAATAAGGGACTCGATGGTGAATTCGCTTTATTCGCGGCTTGCAAACACGAAGGCCTGAAAATCTTCCAATACAACGGATGGAAATTCGTGAAAGCCGAAACCCAATTCACCGACGACTCGTTCGGAAAAGGGATTCTTTCGATGAATTCTTATCAATTTCAAGGCCAGCCGGTTGTTGGTAAGTGAAAAATCCTTCACTCACTTTATTTGAAGTTAATGAATTACACACCAATGAAGAAATATTACTAAAACAACAAAAAAAATGATTAAATATAAAATCCTTGTCCTTTCTCCTGCATGTTTTGTTATTGTGATGAATTCAAATTCATATATGAATAAATTTAATTACGCATGCCGGAAATATGGTTAATTGCAATTATCCTTTTATGCGCAAGTACGAATAATATACAACCTCCTTCTTCCAAGAATCGTTCTTCTTATATAATATAACTAAATTTTATATAATATAACTAAAACTTTATTCACACTAATACTTTTACATACGTGCATTCGCATGGAGTATCGTTACTCCATGCGAATAAAGTTTTAGTTATATTTAAAAATATATGAAAAACATAGCAAAAACAGTATAGTTACACTAAATATATTTAGAAAAATATGTTTTTATATTCAATACAACTATTGAATATAAAAATATATGAGATGTATAGAAAACAAGATTTTATTTAATTAATTAAACAATATCAACAGCCAACTCACAGAAAATTATAAATAAATTAAAAAATAAAACAAAATTTAAGCCAGTGGCAAAATATGACGCACGATGTTGCTGTCAAAATCTAGCTACTCTTTATTCATTTTTCTTTGGCATGAACTTGAAGCCATAAAATTCCTCAAATTTTATGGCAGGAAGTTTAATTTACTGCAATCGTTGATCACTCTGTGTATTCCAGCAATGAGAAAAATTTCAATAATGTCATACATTATCAGAAACAGTACATAGAGCAATATTTTTCAATGAAACAAAATTCTTCATGAGAAAATTTCAGTTTAAAAGAAATATTGTGAACGATTATGCTAATAAAAAAATTGATATTAATGATCAAAAATTGCTTTAAATCACTAAAAAGTATTTTATTGTCTCCCTTTTGCCGCATTCATAGCAAGGTATAGCCTAGAATAAATTATAATTAAAGCATAGTTTTGGACTTTAGCTACTTTAATTATATTTGATTCTAGGCTATAAATTCCTGACTAAATTGCGCCTATTTGCTCCCTTATGCATTGAATATCAATCTGTAGAATCTGTAGTGTGTTTTGTTTCTATTAATTTTCAGCTGAATACGAAGGATTCAAGTCATTAAAATAAATAAAAATATAAACAAAATATCGATGCTTTTTAAATGTGGCATGTGAACCTGTGTCGTAAACTCAGAGACAAACATTATTTAGAAATTGAAACTTTGTACACTCATACATATCCCGTGTGGACTTCTCCCCCTGAGTTTCAACTTTTTAACTCAATCCGGAGGCGAGATATTAAGGATACCAGAAATGCGTCATTTTCAACGCCCAACCATCTATCTTGACAATAAACAAAATATCAATGCTTTTTAAATGTAGCATGTGAATCTGTGCCGTAGACTCAGAGATAAACGTTATTTCCTAAGAAGGGTTAAGAAATAAAACTTTGTACACTCATACAGATCCCGTGTGGACTTCTCCCCCTGAGTTTCAACTTTTTAACTTAATTCGGAGGCGAGATATTAACGATACCACAAATGAGGCATTTTCAACGCCCGGCCGGTCATCGGGGACGATGCAATTTCGTCCAAGCGCGGATACCTAAGGGATACCCCCCGGCGAGAAACACTGTAAATTTTATTCAAATCGAATGGAACATTCGATTGTTATCAATAAAATATTTTTTTATTAATTTTTGTATTCATATTTTGGTCTCAGCAACCTAAGGTTAAGCCATTTCCAAAAATTAGCAGGACATTCTTTATATAATTGTTTTGTTTCACCAAAATATGATTATTTTCTCGGACAAGTTTCAACTTTCGTCGAAATTATCCTTGATATTGATGAAAAAATTAATAAAAAAATCTCTTTTTTACACAATATTGGTGTTAAACACTTAAGGGATGATTTCTTTGAAAAAGCCGTTTGGAAGAAATTGTAAGGTCCTGGTCATCGCCTATCTTGACCGTTGATAGAAGTGAGATGAAAGGCCCATTTAGAACCTATGAGTGCGAGTGAGAGGAAATCCAGTCTTTCGACCTTTCGATTTAAAAAAATCTAAAAAACAACAATTCTACTCCAAATTGAGTAAACAATACCGTATCACTGTTTACTTTTTTTCTTTATTTATTTCCATGGCAATTTGAGATATTTTCATAAAATTGTTTATAACTTTGCAAAAACACGAAAGAACCATAACAAAATATATATATTTGGAATCTACGAAAAGAACTGTATCCAATAATGTCATTTTTTTATTATAATCACAATTCAAAAAATCGAAGTTTAAGGTTATAACTCAATAACTAAACATGATAAATAAAATGTGATAACATGTTCGTAGTTAGCATAAACTCGACACCCAATACGGGTAAAAGGGGATAAGATTAAGAAAGAAGAAAGAAAGTTATCATAAAATGTTTCTTTGAGAAAGTGTTTATTATATTTTTCTATTTTTAATAATAACGAAGTTACAAACATCCTCGAAAAATGACTCGTCGTCAACTTCCGTTTATAACCCTGAAACGGTTAAAGATATATAATTTTTCATAGCCATTATTTTTATCATTAAGGGAAGTAGGAGGAAAGAACTTTGAAGAAAAAAAAAAATATGCGGCACCACCCTCTACTATGATATCCCATTATTGAAGCAACTAGATTCCATTTAATGTTTGCTGCTGGCGCAATTTCTTAAAATTATAACAATTAAAGTATGTCCCTTACTTTATGATAATCCTATATAACTATATCGCAATCTGGCTACTGACCAGAGGTCTTTCAGCCTGTGTATTATTATTTTTCTGTTATTTTTAGTTGTGGCTAATTCAAATGATCACGGACAAATGATAAACATGTACGAAGTCTCCTTCAACAAGCAGAACGATCTCAACGAGTACTACGATGAAATGTTGACGTGGTGCAGAAAGTCGCTTTTGGACGTGAAGCAATCCAACGAGGATGAATTATCGAGGGTGATAAAAAGCACACCGACGGTTGACGAGAAAGAGGTTGTCCTCAGCAAGAGGGTCACCTTCAAAAATTTAACCGTTGAAAATCTCCACACACCAGAAGTATGTTAAAATAAAATTAACATCAATAATTATACATTTTATCATTAATAGTTGGGTTAAGATAAAAAAAACTTAAAAGACTTAAAATAAGTCTGATGTAACTTAACCTGAACCAACAAATGTTTCACTTATTCAAATTCAACTCAACTATAAATGATATATATTTTTTAATGAATAAAAAATACTGATGTATCAAGATTTAGTGATGAAAAATTAATGGTTGGTGTAAGTTGAGTTATATCAGACGTTTGTTTTAAACCATCAATCTTATCGTCATTAAAACTTCATCACATCATACCTAAATCAACCATTTTTTTTTCACATAATCAAATTTATCACAACTATAAATGATAATAAAATATATCATGTTTAAAAAGGTCTGATATTTACGTTGATTTAGATTAAGTAACTTCAGATCTTTTATAACCAACCAATTTTTTCATCATTAAAACTTGATGACATCAGGATTTAAAAAAAAGTCCCTTATAACTTAACCTCAACCAACCAATTTGTTGGTCGGACTTAAAATAGTCTGTACTGTTCAATGTCCGGCGTGGTACATCAGGATTTAAAAAAAAGTCTCTTGTAACTTAACTTCGATCAACCAATTTGTTGGTCTAACACAGTCTGTATTGAGGAGAGATAGATCCCAAAACACGTGTCTGCAGATGGGCTTATATTAAGTAACGTTCCTTTTGTTGTTTTTACATTAATTTTTTCTCGGATCAAAATTTGTTGCATTATGCAATATTTTATTGATGTGCAACAGCAGGTGTACATTATGTAATTCAATGTCCGGAGTGTGTATTTGCCCGGGAAGCAGTTGTTTTAATGTGCATTTGTTTATCGTACTTACGTAGCGTAAGTCAAAAGTCACAGAGCTAAATGTGGAAATAATTTATTAATTATTTTCAAATCATTTTTATTTAATATATTAAAACAGTCTGATGTAACTCAACCTAAACCAATATTTTTTTCACATAATGAAATTCAACCTAAATTAGAACACCAAGAATTTATTAGACGATTTTAATTGTGTAAATTTAGAATTTGATGATGAACATAAAATACATCATTGATCAAAAAAATCAACTTGAAAAACAACACTCATTAACACGTCGAAGCAAACTAAAAATCAGGCAATCAATATCTACTTGTGGTATTTCATTATAATTTGATGTTTAAGTTCTATTATTGTGTTATGGGGGCGCTGTAAGTTGCCTATTCTAACACCTATCATATCCTAAACATGTTCTATCGGCGATAGATCAGGAAAACGAGTAATAAAGTTAGTTAACACCTTCAAAAAAATTGTGTGCTAAATGTGGCTTCTGATTTTTTTTTTCTCTTGTACAAATTTCTCCCATTTTTTTTCTTTCTCTTGCTTTTTTATTTCTTAGATTTCATTATTCATGAAGATTGAACATGAAGTTCAATTAAAGTTGCTTTTGATTTTTATACAATTTATTAATAGAGTCGATTGTTTTAATTATTGTAAAAGATTTCATTTAATTATCTAACCTCGACACATAATACTGGTATAAGAGGAAGAAACAAAAAAAGAAAAAGCGATATTTAATTATCTCAAAAACCTTACAGATCGAAAATTTTGAGAGAACATCTCGACTCTCCGACGATCCGCAACTCGAAGACCTGAAAGCCGCACTGGAGTCAGAAAAACAGAACCTCCGGCAACTCGAAATCCTACTCCAAAACTTAACCAACCCACAGTTCTCCGTAATAAATCACGACATCTTCGCGGAAGAAGTTATTTTCGAAAACGATAGCACCTTCAACGAGATCACCTCGCGTACAATCAACGAAATTGACGTGAAGAAATTTTTGGATAACATTGTGTACATCAACGGGAGGAGGATTGCGGGAATGAACCTGCAAAACGCGCTTTTTGAAAATAACGTTACAATTGGAAACATTAATGGGCGTAAAGCAAATAGTTTGTTATATATTAATAAGCCGATGGAGTTGGGGGAGGTTGTTATTAAAGGGAGTGCAATTTCGGAAGGGATTTACGTTAAAGGTCTAATCAATGGGGTTGAATTAACAAACGAGACGGTTTTGTTGGTAGATGGGGATCAGAATTTTAAAGCAGATCTAGAAGTTGAAACTCTGCGCGCACAAAACTCAAACGCGAAATATTTTAATAAACTACCCTTATCAACAATCGGTGATTTCAATCATTTCAACAAATTAAACACACAGAAGCTCGAAGGCCATTTAGATAGGTTGAATATCAAACAATTAATAGTCGGTGGTTATTTAAACAACGTCGATCTTCCCACTTTGAATAAACACGCGCTGAGGATTAAAGGCGATCAAACCATAACCGGGTTTTATCATTTCGGGGGGATTACCGCGAAAGATTTCAGCGCGAAAATCGCGAATGATCACGCGATTCCCGAGGATTTCATTGCAATCGATGATGGCGATTTCGAAATAAATGAGGACGTGGATTTTTCCGGTGGTCTCAATTTGGATGCACTTCTACTCTCAAAGCGACTCAATCATATTAAGGTGAAGAAAAATAAATTGGATGTCCTTTTGAAAAACTCTGAAGATGAGCAGGAAATCAAGGGATATAAGGATTTTGAAGATGTAGATCTTGTCAGGCCGTTCGATATGCAGGGGAAGTTTAATATGAAGAATAATTTGATTGATCCGGTGAAGAATATTGATGAGGAGGTGGTGCTTGAAGGGGACGTGGTTATTAAAGGGGATATATTCGTAGAGGATGTACTTGAAGTTGCGGATTTGGCCAGCAAGGATAAGGAATTCACAATTAAGAAATTGCTTGAGCAGGGGCTGAGGATCGATGAGGAAAAAGTGCCGGTGCATTTGGATTTTAAGCAGAAGCTAAATGTAAGTTTGAATGATTTTAGAAAAATCCCTTGATCAAAATAATGTTATCCTAAAGTCTGATCCAAGCGAAAGAATTATGATCGTAAAAATTTTCGAATAGCTAATTTCAACGGATATACACATTTTGAGGTAACCATGGATCCAGGGCTAATTTCAACGGATATACACGTTTTGAGTTGACCATGGATCCAGGTCACCTCAAAACGTGTATATCCGTTGAAATTAGCTATTCGAAAATTTTTACGATCATAATACCTGGATCCATGGTCACCTCAAAACGTGTATATCCGTTGAAATTAGCTATTCGAAAATGTTTACGATCATAATACCTGGATCCATGGTCACCTCAAAACATGTGTATCCGTTGAAATTAGCTATTCGAAAATTTTTACGATCATAATACTTTCGCTTGGATTAGAATTTATGATAACGTTATTTTGATCAAGAGATTTTTCCATCTAGTTTTGAAAAATATCAGTCTGTGTGCGTGTCTGCGTTTGTGTGTGTTTTCGCGATAGAGCAAAAAATGATTTTAATCCATTTATAAAATCATTTTTTTTTTCACTGACTCCTTTATTTTTGACAGCTGGCAAATATATTTCAAACAAAAGTAACAGACAATTGAATTATAGGTAAATTTTGTTTGAAAAAGTTTTTCCTAGATATTAAAATAAGCGAGTTATCGTTTATTGTCCCGTAGATTTCGAGGTTATGTTTTCACAATTCGCTTATTTCGACAGCTAGAATATTTTTTCCGCGATTTTCCCGTAAAACTAGTCATGTCGTTGTAACTCTCTTACTATGACAGTTGGAACAATTTTTTTTTTTTTTCGAATAATACAGAAAATTGAATTGTTAACGAATTTTATTTGAAACATTTTTTTCGTAACTGATATTCAATATGAACGCGAAAATCAGTTGTTCAACCACCAATATATTTTTTTTTTTTTGGGGGGGGGAACATTTCAAACAAAAGTCGCAGGCAATGGAATTCTGCGTTGCTTTTATTTGTATCTTTTTTTTTCTAACTGTTAAAATAAGCGAATTATCGGTAAATATTTTCATTATGAATGCAAAAAAATCTTTTTTTACTATGGCTCGCTTATTTTGACTGCTGAAAAAAAAACACTTCAAACAAAAGACTAGTGTTGGGCAAAATCGAATAATATTAGTAATCGAGTATTACTAAATGTGTCATTTTAAGTATTTAAAACGAAAAAGTAACTTAAAATTTATGTTTATTAATAAATGGGAAGTTATTTTTGATATTTTTATAATAAATAACATTCTTAAAATTATAATATACTTAATTAAGCAATAATAAAAGATCGACTTTGCCCATCACTACAAAAGACTAAGATAATTGAATTCTGCGTACATTTTGTTTGAAAACTTTTTTCCTAGCTGACAAAATAAAAGAGTTATTCGAGATATTCCCGTAAATTTCCAGGTTATGTCGTTGTAACTCATTTATCATATTTGGAACGACTTTTATAATAAAATTCGCGCGCAATTACATTTCGAGCGACTTTTATTTGAAAAAAAATGTATATATCCAAATAAACTAGTTAATTTTTCATAACCCCACTTTTTGCAAACTCGCTTTTTTCAACAGGCACAAAAAAACTTTAAATTTTAGGCTTTGTTGTTTACAAATAAATCTATGACGTATTGTTACCCAAGAGGCATCGGACCTCCCTTGAACATAACCTTAAAATTAATGTTTAAAATGTCAATGTCTCGTTCGTTTCCACAGTTACGAAAAATTTGTACAGACTAAAATTGAATTCTCAACGAATTTTATTTGAAACGTTTTTTTTTTCCAAATATCAGAATAAATAAGTTATTAAAAATACGATTTCTTGACTCAATACCGCAAGAAAAAAACGTTTCAAACAAAAGCTGTCGAGAATTTCATTCCGACCGTCTTTTGTTTGAAAAAGTTTTTCCTAATTGTCAAAATGAGCGAGTTATCCGCGATTTTTACGTAAATTACGAGGTTATGTATTCACAACTCGCTTATTTTGACAATTGCGAAAAATTGTTTCAAATAAAACTTGTAGACAATTGAATTATGAGCTGATTTTGTTTGAAACAAACTGTCAAAATAAATAACTTAATTTTACATAACCACACTTTTTTGCAATCTCGCTTATTTCGATAGTTACGGAAAAACCTTTCAAACGAAAGCCGATCAGAATAAAATTGTCTTAAACTTTTGTCTGAAACTTTTTTTTCGCAAAAGTTCAAATAAAAAGTGAATTTAACTTAACTCCTACTTTTTGTAAACTCGCTTATTTCGACAATCACAAAAGAAACTTTTCAAACGAAAAACGTTCAAAATGAAGAAGTAAAAGACTTTTGTTTGAAACGATTTTTCGTCAAAATGAGAATCGTTTGAACATAACCTTAAAATTAATGTTTAAAACGTCAATGTATCGTTCGTTTCGACAATTACGAAAAATTTGTACAAACAAAAATTGAATTCTCAACGAATTTTATTTGAAACGTTTTTTTTTTCCCAAATGTCAGAATAAAGAAGTTATTAAAAATTCGATTTCTTGACTCGTTTTGACAACCGCGAAAAAAACGTTTCAAACAAAAGCTGTCGAGAATTTCATTCCGACCGTCTTTTGTTTGAAAAAGTCTTTCCTAATGTTTAAAATGAGCGAGTTATCCACGATTTTTACGTAAATTACGAGGTTATGTATTCAAAACTCGCTTATTTTGACAATTGCGAAAAATTGTTTCAAATAAAACTTGTAGACAATTGAATTATGAGCAGATTTCGTTTGAAACAAACTGTCAAAATAAATAACTTAATTTTACATAACCACACTTTTTTTGCAATATCGCTTATTTCGATAGTTACGGAAAAACATTTGAAACAAAAGCCGAAAATGAGAGAGTTATTTGAACATAACCATTAAAATTAATGTTTAAAACGTCAATAGCTCGTTCGTTTCGACAGTTATGAAAAATGTGTTTAAACAAAAGTCGTAAATAATTGAATTCTCAATAATTTTATCTGATGTTAACAGTTTTTTTATCAAAATCAATGAATTATTTAATAATATATATATATATATTCAATGACCCTTTCTATCCATATGGGTGTAGGGTTTAATAATAATAATAATAAACTTTATTACCCAACAGGCAAAAAAACAATTACAGAGCAATAAGTACAAACTTAATTTAGAAAACAAACCGATTTTTTCGCTCCTTTTGACAGAATTTCATTCCGAACGTCTTTTGTTTGAAAAAGTTTTTCCTAATTGTCAAAATAAGCGAGTTGCCGTGATTTTCCCATAAATATTTTCAACATGAATGCGAAAAATCAGTTCATTCACTATAACTCGCTTATTTTGAGAACTGGAAATAATATTCCAAAGAAAAATCGCAGACAATTGAAAAAGCGTAGATTTTGATTGTAAAAGTTTCTCCTAGCTTATTTCGAAAACTACAAAAAAATAATTTTTAATCAAATAGAAATCGCACGGAATTCATTTCTGAGCGACTTTTGTTTTCAAGTTCATTTTCTTTATTTTATTTTATTTTATTTATTTATTTTTTTTTTTTTCAAATAACTGTAACCAAGTGAATATAAAAAATAAATACTCTATTCTATTATCCCAACCCTAGTCACAAATGGGTTAAAGAGTCACACTTTTGATCAAATCGAAAACTAGCTTATACTTACCAAGAACGATCAAATACGTTTAAATTATTATATTTATAATGGATTATAAACTCCGGATTTCAAATTTCCTATTTAGTTAAAGAATTTCCAATTTATTATAATTTTTAGGTCGGAAATATTGTCGTGGATAAAATAAACGATGTAAACATCAGCGATTGGATAGTGAACGGCGTTGAGGAAGTGCAGAATATTAAAGGATCGAAAATTTTCGAAGGCGATTTGTTCATCACAGGCGACACGAAGTTATTGTACGTGAACGGAATCAATGTTCCTGAAATGGAGGCGAGCATTTTAAAAATAAACGGAGATCAAGTTGTGGAAGGAAGCATACACGTACAAAAAATAACAGCACAGAGGTAATGAATAAACAGTATTCGTTTAATAAACCTATGATGAAATTCCAACGTTGTCCTTAGAATACGGCTTCCGACCATCGGTCTTTCTACCTATTCTTGTCTAATTCTTGTCTTGTTATCTAAAGGACCTATGATAAAATTCCAATGTTGTCTTTAGAAAACTGCTTCTGACCATCGGTCTTTCTACCTATCCTTGTCGTGTTACCTAAAGGTCATGATTGTTAATGACTTTGTCTATATCTGCAAATTTAAATTAATTGTTAATACAAGGTGGGAGAATTTAGAAGTAATTACAAAGGTGTTGAACGATAAGGGCAATGTGAAAATTAGTGACGAATTTTTAAGATAAAGATTCCAATCTGATTTTGCATGTATCGTAGAACAGTTCATTGGAAGAATTATTAAGTCTGGGTGTCTAATTTTGGCAAGTGCTCTAAGGGCTGTGCGTTCTCCGATTTCTATATTTTTCAATATATTTGGACGCGAATTGTGGAATAGGATGAGAGCATATTCAAGCAGAGATTAACAAATCAGTTTGTAAATATATACTGCTATTTCGGATCAAATTTCTTTATTTTTGTACGTGAGTGCTCTGAAATATCACGGGATAATATTTTTTTCTGTACAATTGAATTCTTTTAATTTAAAAATGAATTTTTATGTCTAAGCACTTGATGCAAATTATTTGTTTTAGTTTGCAAGGAAACAACGTACAATTCTCCGAGCGCAACTGGGCAGAAATCACTGGAAGCGATGCGAAAACAGAAGACGCCATCCTGAAATCACTGAAAGCCGGAACTATTAACTGCACCAACCTGAACATAACAGGCGCGATCAACGGAATAAACTTCAACGAAATGCTGGAAGACACCGTTTTCAAAAACGCGAGTACCATGATAAGTGGACCAAAACACTTCACAAATTTGAGGATTGATAATTTAACGGCGCGCAAGAGCATCAGTTTATCCAAAATACCGACGTTGATTAAAAAGGGTGTGGTTGAGTTTAATTACAACGGGGTTTTCGAGATTCCGGAAAATTTGAGCGTGGAACATGTGTATTTTGGTAAGAGATTGAATCATCTGAGCGCGGAGGAGTTTAATGCGAATTGGTTGGGTGGTGGAGAGGATCAAGTGATAACCGGTGATCAGTACTTCGAGGAGTTGGTTTTGTACAGGGATAATGTTATACCAGGGGAAGTTATAAATGGAATAAATTTAACTGAGTTGAGCTTGGAAACAGTGAAAATTGATGAAGAACACGAGTTTGGTGATGTTAAATTTGGTAAGATTATCTAATAAATTATTTAATACAATCTCCTTCATGCTGGTTGTGGAGACTTTTAAATAATTACAAAAATATTGTCCTTTCTCCTGCGCTTTTTTCGAAACTATTGGTCTAACTGGGTTTATGAATTTTGGATAAATCACATAATTTTTGTAGCCTTTTATTGATGACTTAGATTTTTTCAAATATTTGTTTTTAGAGTGGTAGAAATGACTATCTCAACACCCAATACGGGTAAAAGAGGATAAGATTAAGAAAGAAAGAAAGAAAGAAAGGAAGAAAGAAAGAAAGAAAGAAAGAAAGAAAGAAAGAAAGAAAGAAAAAAAAAGAATGAATGAAATGACTATAATTTTTATTTAAATAATAAATTAAATCTTTGAATGTTTAATTAACAATTTGCTCAAACCCATTCTAAAAAACATTTTTTTTTGTATTAGTAATACGCTTTCCATTTAATAAATAAATAAATAATAAATTTATTACCCAACAGGAAACAGTAGCCCAATTACAGGATAATACAAAATAATTTTACATTATAATAATAGCAAGATAAACATGAATATAAATATAAATAAATACCAGTACAAATATCGAAACGAACTGAAAGAAAAATATAAAATATAACTGAAAGAAAATATAAAGAAAGCTAAATGAGATGGTACGGTCTCATATGTAGAATGAGAGAAGAATTCCGTAGTGGTTCAGGTAAAAAGAGACAAAAGTGGAAACAATCAACCTGATTGGGACAACAAACAAAATGAGAAACGTAAGAAGAATATATGAGTCAAGGACTCCAGGCAAAAACCAAAAAGATAGACCAAAGGAGGAATGAAAACATGAAATAATTTTTTCAGTAAAAATTATTGTCCTTTCTTCCACTCATTTTTTCTAAACTATTGGTCTAAATGTATTACTTGGTTTACGATTTTTGGGTAAACCATATAATTTTGGTAACCTTGGGTTGGTGACTTTGAAGTTGTCAAATATTTTTTTTAATAGAATATTTCAATTATTTTTTTCATCGCTGGAGTCGACCACTTGGGTAAATTTTTATTTTGCAGTTTCCGCTACTGATATTAAAATATGTTATTTATGTAAAATTGTTATTATTCTGTATATATGTGATTTACAGTCATGCTATTTGTCTAAACATTTTAAATATTGTTATTATTCTGTATAAAGGTGATTTACCGTAAATAAATGAATTGAATTGAAAAAAAAAAAAATAGGAAAAAGGACAATATTTTTTTTATAAAAAATTAAATGTTTAATTATAAACTTACTTAAACCCATTCCAAAAACTTTTGGTTTGTATTAGTAATATGCTTTTCATCTAACTTATTTCGATTACAAGAAACCTCTTTGAAGATGATCTTGTACTTCAACCTAAATTCCACGTTTGGAAATATTTTTAAATGAAAATTTAATTGGTCATAATTTCCAACCATACTCCCAATTTTTAGCATCATTGAAGAGGTATACAACACTACCTTAATTACAATGATGGCTGAAAAACCCTCATTATGTTTTCCCATTAATCCCTTTACCATTCTAATCCCTCCCTGGTATCTTAATTTAAATAAGCGGCGTTTTTTGTAAACATTATTGCACTTAAAATGTACATCTAGAAATAAAAATGAATATTGAAAAAAGGTGAGTATTTCACCTCGACACCCAATACGGGTAAAAGAGGATAAGATTAAGAAAGAAAGAAAGAAAGAAAGAGTATTTCAATTTCCACAACGTTGGTTGAAATATTTCACATTGCAGTATTAATTAAATTAAAAGAAAATAATTATTCTCTTTCAATTGCTTCGCAATTTATTAATTTTGGCAGTTTGTATCTCCTTGCAGAAGAAGATTTACTTTCGAGCGAAGCAATCATCCTGAGAGGACATATTGAAGGTGTGGACATCGACACAGTAGTTTCTTCCTCCGACGAAGAGATTGTCATCGGTGATAAGATACAATTCCTGGACGACGTTTTCGTTAAAGGGAACGTTCACGCTGAATCCCTAATAAACGGTTTCAATTTCTCGGCACTATGCGAATTCGCCGAGCCCAACATCAACGAAAATCCAAAGAGTTTGATTATTGAAGGTAGAATTAGGATTTTTAATTCTTACATAGCCAAAATAAAAAAAATATGCGTATATCGAAAATTAATAACGTATTTTCAGAATTATTTAGTTTAGTTATCTATTTATGTTCCTCGACACCCAATACGGGTAAAATAGGATAAGATTAAGAAAGAAAGAAAGAAAGAAAGAAAGAAAGAAAGAAAGAAAGAAAAAAAGAAAGATCTATTTATGTTCATGGATTAAGCTCTTTTTCATTTCTTTCCTAAGGAAACGCTTGCTTCCTGAAAGGTCCAATCGCGAAGACGCTCAACGGATTGCAAATGGAAGAACTTTTGAAAAACACATGGATGGCCAACAAGGAGACCACCTTCAATGGAAACCTTTATTTGAACAAAGTTTTCTTCGAAGATGATCTCGAAGTTAAGGTATGAAGTAGCTGATTATATATACATTTTTACAAACATTGAGTATACACACTAAAATGGAGGACATACCTGAAGTATTGACCGGGCGTAGGTCTTTCAGCCATGTCTTGAATTGAAGAACTGTCTTAAAGCGTCTTAATGAGTTCGTGAAGGATTGAGAGTAAGATTATTTGCAAATTTTTTGGAAAAGTTTTTATACGTTGTAATTTTTATGGATTCATACTGGAATTTGTTGTTATATTTTTAGCTTTCATAAAATAACTATGACATTTATCCATTTTTATTCGATGACAAAATGTTCAACCACCATTCATCTACAGTTAACCATTTCGGATGCGGACCTGGTGAGACAGTGTGTTCTATATGCAATGCTTTGATCAAGTTGGTTCATACAGATGAACCAGATAGCAAGATAGAAATCTTTCTCTTTTTTTACAGTACTTTTCATGAGAAAAGTTCTCGTATATATTGTATTCCACTTTTTTCTTTCTAGGGGTTATTAGGTGACGTAAAAGTGGAC
Organism: Philonthus spinipes; assembly: GCA_963082785.1. Lineage (NCBI taxonomy): Eukaryota > Metazoa > Arthropoda > Insecta > Coleoptera > Staphylinidae > Philonthus > Philonthus spinipes. The sequence continues at coordinate 23,284,201 of OY720304.1, read as the reverse complement.
TGGTTGAAGAAGACCTATTTCAGCAAAACGAAGAACCAAACCGTGCCAGCAAAACTGGAATTCTCTGATGGGATCGCGGGGAAGAAAAGCTTGCGCGCTCCCCGAGCGAAAGTTGAAACGGTCTCGCAAATAAATCTGGACGAATTCGTCAGGACTGCCTTGCTAGATGATTTCGATCAAGTTTTCGAGGAAGCCCTATATGCGGACATCGTTAAGTTCAACGGTAATGTTACTTCACACTTTTTGAAAATGGGATTTATAAATTAAATAAAAAGATTTTTATTTAATAAAATGTTCAACCACTATTCATCTAGCGAATGGATAACTAGTAATAGCCATTTCGGTTTTTCGAACTTCATGAGACGAGAAATTAAATAAAAAGAATTTGAAAATAATTAACATTAGCTACGAAATCGGGTTTAATCAGACTCGGAAATAAATAAAACAATGTCTGTTGATTGTTAAGGCTTTCATTTTATTTAATAAACTCAAAATGTATACCCATTTTGAGTTTATTAAAATTAAAAAGTTAAATACTTTTTAAGTTGCTGTATAACTTGATATATAAAATCAAGTTATACAGCAATAAACAATATTTTTTTAGATAGTTAAAAAAGTTAAAAAGTGTTTCATTTAATAAAAATAATGTCTATTTATTTATTTACAGTACACTTAACACATTTATTAATATCATACTTTCACTATTTATTTATAACAAGATGTTGAGCACTCGGACGTTAGTGATAGACTGACTGCCTCGCCGCTAACGCCCGTTTATATAGAGGTTAGACGCTTCTCGAATATTTCAGAAGTTTCCACGGCGCCATATTTACATTTGCGCGCTCAGAGAGACAATTAGGATTATTGCTTCTTTCACTTTCGTTACAATATAATAATAATAATAATAAATGCCTTTATTTGCTAAAATGAAAATATACAATTACAATTCATTAGTGTAGGCGAAGTTCAGTCAGGTAGTACCTTTTACTGCTCTTCCACTTAACCTATTATTCCTTCTTTAGCTACTATGACACTTTTAACTTACGTTACGTAAGTACATTAAAAGAAATATACAAAAATAAACACTTATTATTGCATAACAATAACATACTGTATAATGCATTTTTTTTTTTCATTTAAAATATTCAATGCAAAAAAACTGAAGACACGTTTTTCGGGATTTCATTCCTCAGTACAACTCTGCCTTATATAATTACGAAGTTGTTAAGTTAAATTAATTATTTTTACATTTTCTTAGGTAAATTATTCCATTATGTAATTATATACCCGTAGATGTTAGTTTGTGAAGTCATAAGCAACACTGAATTAATTCTTTGAACCTTTTGGGAATGCACTTATCTTACTTATTAATTATTAATAGTTTAGGAATACTTACCTGATTATATACAAATATATAAATTATTGTATAATGTAATCAATTATAATGGAGAATTCCGTAAAATAAGTTAAAGTTAAAGAACGTACCTTCTCGGTTGCGATCCTCTTTAGCTACTGTGACATAATTACTGTACTTTGAAACAACTACTTCTCGGGCAAATGCCCCGCCAAACAATGAATACTCTTTTCTATTGTTATTAAAAGGCGATTTATACTTGTCAGACCAACAATAAACTAAAATATTTATTCAATTGCTTGAATTATTTCACAGATTTTCAAGGAAGTTTCACAGTGAACGATTTAAATTTAGAAACTGATGTGATGAGGTACGATGTACCAAACATCATCACTGGAAAGAAAACGATAAATTCCGTAAGAGCGGACGTTCTAAAATTGGACAGGAATATCAAAGTGCAGAACGTCGATTTGTTGAGCTGGCTTCAAAACGGTGTGCTCAGGAGTGGAAGCCAGAAAATCGACGGGCGAGTATTCTTCAGAGGATCGACAGTATTCAACAATGGAATTAAGTAAGTTGCTTAATTGATCGTGTAAGGAGAATTAAAATTACGAAGAATTAATTTGACCAATTCCCATTAAAAATCGACGATTATTAATAATACTGCATTAGTATACAATAATATCAGGGTCTAATAAGTTTAATATGTTATATAATAATATATTTATTAAGTTTAATATGTAAAACATATCATTACAGTTTTAAATCCATCTGTATCTAATTATTAAGACCATGAGATAATTTAAAAGATTTCCCGTTTTTAATAATTATAAATTTCTACAATTTATAGAGAAATTTACAATTTTTATTGAAAAATTAGAAATCTTTAAGATTATCTTAAGGTTAAATAATTGGATACAGATGAAGTATGTAATGAGAAGTCAATTATATAACTTTCTTTCTTTATCTTATCCTCTTTTACCCGTATTGGGTGTCGAGGCAATTATATAACTAAGAAATTAATTATTAGTTTTTATAACTAGGAATTTAACTATTAGATTATTATTAGACACTTAATTGGAAGTTTATATTGAGCTTCTACTTAAAAGCTTCCAAATGAAATCTCAATCAGAAGTAGAACTAAGAACTGTTTTTGAAGCCAACCAACAATCATAGTCATTGTTGCATTAATTGGATTGTTGGTATTTTCAACAAGTGTAGCTTATATAAACATTTATTATGTTAATTTGTATATTTACTTTTTATGTTAATTTGTATATTTACTTATTGTGTTAATTAAAATTTATTTAATAAAATGTTCAACCATATTTTATTAAATTAATTTTGTTTCCTGTTCTCATAAATGGGACAAGTTCGCCTTCATTTAATGGACGAAACAACGATTCTCGGTTGTCTACCTTATAGACCCAAATAGTTGACGATGCCATATAAAATTAGGCAAAAGATGGCGCTTGTGTCGTCTTCCATTTATTATGATTCATAACATTTATTTGTAAATTGTTCTATATAAAATTAGGCAAAAGATGGCGCTTGCGTCGTCTTCCATTTATTATGATTCATAACATTTATTTGTAAATTGTTCAATTGGTTAATGATGTTTATTACTTTATCAAATTATTAGCGATTAAAAATAGTTTCATACTTTAAATAACACCGCATATTTCAGTCTATTGGGCTTATTGAATCAAAACGTATTTAATCCCAAAAACATCATGCTAAAATCCACACCGCAAACTATAACGGGAAACAAAACCTTCGTGCAAGTAAACAACAACCCGAGTCAGTTTCAAAACATTAAACTTAAAGGTCATCTGAATGGAATGGAGATTTCGGAAATGATGCACAATCAGGTGAGGGGTTCTCATCGATTATGGACTTTCCTTATTATTTTTTATTTTGTTTCAGGCATTCAAGAATAAACCCAATATATTCACAAGCCAAGTCAACTTCAACACAGACCTGACGGCGAGGAATGTCGTTTTCGAAAGTCTCTTTCACGGCGTCAACGTTTCGCAGTTGATCAACAACTTGACCAATTTGAATTTGAATAATTATTACACGAATTACGACGAGTTGCATCGGGTGGCGAAAAATGTTAGGAATTCCTTGTCGGGTAAGACGCAACCTTAAGAATTCGAAAGATAGCAAAAACAGAATTTTATTGATCATTGCCAGAAATGATCTTTGTTTAATTTCATTGTAATTTAAATAATTACAAATCTGTGTTTGATATAAAAAAAACCTTTAAATAATAATAATATTATATATTTATTTAGTCTTACATAACATCGTTATATGTTCCTCTCTACTTCTCAGTTTGAGGTGTAAATAATAATAATAACAAAATATAATTTTAGTTATTTAATATAATTAAAGCTTTAACTAATATTATTTTGGACATGTTCGAAATTAAAAAAAAAATACTTTTCTACACTAACATTCTATTATTTTTTTTTAGTCCAAGCACATTATTTAAATTACTACAAAGAGCTTCAATATTTTACCGATGTGGAAGCAGTATTTCCAGTTCAACTGAGTTTTTACGAAGACGTGCTTTTGGCGACTGTGAAAATTATCAACACGACGCACGTCATCAATTTTTACAGATTGGATCCCGAAACGAATCAATTCATAATCAATACTGGTAAATGCATGCGCGAAACCTCGCGGGATTTTTACAGAGCATTATGCAACGATTCTTGGATTTGTATTACTGATGTCAAAAGAAATATAAATAATATGTTTACGTGCTTTATATGATAATTAGTAGGAGAAAGGACAACTATTTTTATTTAATTAATATATTTAATATTCATTGTATCTAGCACAAATCCTATCCGGTTTCTCGTATATTCACATAGTTAAGGTTGCGGTTTAGTGGAAAGAGATAGCTATATAGTAAAATGGAAATAATCGTTTGAAAAAAGGACCATTCTTTTGGATTTAATAATATAAATATGTATTTACATTTTTTATCTACCAAGTATAAAGTATCAGTCTAAATAAAAAATAAAACGTTAATTTTGGTGTATTACGTCAATTTACTAGTTCAAGTTAGAAAAGAAAATTGTAAGATATAATGAAATTAATAGATCATGTCTGCTAAGTTATTTGAATGCAGAATTTAGTAAAATCCTTTAAATTTCCATTGCACAAGTTTTTATTAGCAAAAATATAATTTGAAATTAGCTATAAATTTGATCAATTTTCATTGTTCTTCATAATTGTTTTACACACAAACTGAACATTAAAATAATTTTTAATTCATCTGATGAAATTCCTGCTTATTTTAATATTACTTTAATGTATAGTACAATAGTGTTCATTGATCACAACAACAATCTAACTCGAATTAGTGATTGCCAATGTTTATATAGCTATCTCTTTCGTCTAAACCGCACCCTTAACAAAAAACTTAAACAATAATGTTCTTCAGGCATTCGTATAGTTTACAAAAAATATTACAAATTTATTTTCTCCACTTATCAAAATAAAATAGTTCTTGTAATAAAATTTTTTTATGCAGATTTGTTGGAAATAAATCATGGTTTCTTTATTACAAGAATCGCGCCATTGGAGATCGATGATGAGACTTATTTGTATGTTGAGCATAAACTACCAAAACCACTAAATAGTAAGTGAAACAAAGTACACAAAATTAATAGAATTAATGAAAAAAAACTAGTTATAGATTTTTTTTCATTAATTCATTAATTTTATAAGTAAAGAAAACATTTAATAGGTTTTCGAGTTTCACAGATTTATTATAGAAAATACTGTTACAATTGTTTTATATATTTTTAGTCAGCTGATGTATTTTCTGCAGTAAATCTGTGAAACTTCAAAAATTATTTTAATAATAAATATATTTATTAATTAAATAAATATATTTATTATTAACATAATTTTTGAATATATGAATATATTATTAAAAATCTACCAATAAAATAAAAGGCTTAGTTTAAAATGAATAAATTAAATAAAAAGAATTTAAAAATAATTAATTAACAAATTATTTTCAGCTACCGGTACATTATGACTTATGTTACATAAGTACTTTAACAAATGTCCAACAATGGATATTTGCTGTTGCATAACAAAACATAATTTTAATTTTGGAATCAAAAATATTTAATTGAAATGCCATAGTAGCTAAAAGGAAAATAATTTATTAATTAATTATTGTCAAATTCTTTTTATTTAATTCATTTAAATAACTGTGACCAAGTGAATAAATCCTTGTTCTATTATTAAAACTTTAAATTATCGACTAATTGTTATTTTCAAGAAAATTTGAATATAAACCCGAAACTAGTCGAGATTTTGAAGTTATTCATTTTAATCTGTGTCCACGAAGATTTTTAATTTTTTTAGCCATATTTATTATTATATAAACTATCACAATAGACCACCTGATCGCAGTGTATGTATGAGCTGACTGTACTCACTCATAGAATTTTGCTTATAAATTAGTTATTTAATTAAGCTTTGATTTGTTGATTGTTAAGGCTTTCACTTGGTTATATATCTTATTTAATTTAATTAAGCGTTCAACCACCATTCATCTAGCGTATGGATAGCTGGTGATTGTATTTCGGTCTTTCGGGCCTCATCAGACCAGTGTGTGCCTTGATGAAGGCGGTTGAACCGATCTTGTGTTGTTAGTTATAATGACATTTTATTAAGTAACAGCTTCGAGCATATTTTTTTGTAAGAACTATACATTTTCTTTAATAACAATTTAGCCTCATTTAAATTTTCAATTATAGATAACGGAAGAATCGGTGAAATCATATCAATCCTGAACAAAACTTCCGTTGAGATCCTGCACACGATTCCTAATAACGGAACAAAGGATATCATTCCGTTCAACTTGCCGCTTTCAGAAAAAGTCTGCGTTATGATGTCTTACCATTACGAGTTATACATACACATTTACTGTACGGAAGAACACGAGGGGTTGCAGTTGTATCAAAAACTTGAAATTCCAAATGCATACGTCGTAAGTTTCTTGTTCTTTAATCGCTTCTATGAGAACCCCCTTTAGTTTCTTGATGCAGAGGTCCGATTTTTATCTAAGCCTTAACCACTTGAGAGTTTAATCAAGTGGCTACGGTATTCAATAGAATTATCAAATGATTTAAAAGAGCGAAATTAAAAAAAAAGAACTAATTGTTGCAATGATTTTATTATACATCATTAATAACCAATATTTCAGACCACTCTCGCGACAATCGACGAGTCCGTTTACATAATGGCTATCAATAAAAATCACAGAGAAGATGAAACGGCAATTTTCGTTTGGAAGAGTGATAAGATAACGGGCTTGTTTAACATCCAACAACATATACATCTTCCCAACGCCAACGACATCGTCGTCACCGAATATAAGGAAGCCTTCTATTTGGCCATAAGCTCCGGACAAATCGACAATACAATGCACACCGGACAAATTAGCATTAAAAGGTACATACAAGTATTTAAATTAAAGACTAATTGAAAACAAAATCAGATATAAATAAAATGTCTAGGAATAATTTACAACTATTAGTACAGCCAAAAATGTTGATAAATCATGTATGGCTCTACTAACAGTCGCAGATTATTCCTATAATAAAACTATATTTGATAAATCCCGGTTTCCGAAATAAAGGACAAATTAACATTGGACGGCAATAACAGGCAAATATTCAAACTAAAGAATTATTTAAAAGAAAATCAGACATAAATAAAATATTTATAAATAATTGCAAATTATTTATAAATATTTATAATGTCTGATTTTCTTTTAAATAATTCGCAATTATTTATAAAATCATGTATGGCTCTACTAATAGTCACAGAAAACTAGAATTCATAAATTTATGAATAACTTTTGATTATTAATACAAGTCGATAAATCATTTGTGGCTTATTGTAGAAAAATCCTTTAATCAAAAGTAGGATTCATAAATTACGGACTCGCTAATATTATTGGCGGTCACAAGAAATTATTTAAAAAATCATACATTTTGACGCAATTCGACAATTAATAATCAAATTAAATAAAAAGAATTTGAAAATAATTAATAAATTATTTCCTCTTTAGCTACTGTGACAATTTGACTTATGTTACATAAGTACTTTAATTATTGTCTAATATTAAGTAATCAGTCATCATCAGTAATTGTCACAGTAGCTAAAGATAAAATTATTTATTAATTACTTTCAAATTATATTTATTTAATTTATTTAAATAACTGTGACCAAGTCAACAAATCTCGTTTTTCTATTATAATTAATAATCAATTCCAAATCAAACCTTGACTATTAAACCGGGCTTTACTCCATATGAATTATAATTGCAGTCAATGGAATTGAAGCCATATTTCAGTGCAGAATTTGTACAATTGTCATTTAAGGCTCAACCGTTATAAATAACTTTTATCACACTAAAAAAATAAGCAAAAATCCTTAACAATAAACTTACTTTTTCAAAAGTTGTATAAATCTAAAATTAATAATATATTTTCTTAGTTAACTAATTATAATAAACACATACATAGTGTTCGAAATATATATCTAGTACTAAAATAAACAAAATTCACTCATTACTTCACAATGAAATCTCACCTCACCGCTTTAATTACTATTATAAACTCTCACAAATTCATATAGCAAATATTTTCATTTTCTTTATTTGTTATTAGATTCCACAGTTCCGTACAGGGTTTCACCGAATTCCAAGAAATCCCCATCGACGCGCCGATTTCCGTGGAATTTGCCTTACTTCCCAGCAACGAATTGATGCTCTATGCTCTATGTGAAAGTGCCACGAAACCTCTCATAATTTACAAATTCGAGGGTTTGTCGAAGTTCGTCCAAAAATCTGTCACTTCTTCGCTAGAGCAATGTCAATCGATAACCGCTTTCAACAACCACAATAAAAGCTACGTGATAACTAAGAGCGAAAAAAGGGCCACGATAATTGAAGCTATTTTCAAAGGGTACTGATTTAAAATAGGATTAAATGTTGTTTTATTGTTATATATTGTTTATTTTTGTAAATGTATTTGTTAATTAATTAATTTATGTATTAAAAAAAGATCAACTTTTAGACTTATATTTTTATTTCTCATAATAATTTATTTACCGTAAATAAAGTTATATCAATATTAAAACAACATTAAATATTAATAATATAGGTGAAAAATAAAAATTCATTACTTCACTTTAAATTTAAAGTGTTAATTATTTTGATTATACACTTCACGTAATTCGCAACCAATCATCGATTGAATTTTATTATTTCTTTGAATTCCTTAATATTTTATTTCATTGGTATATTTACGATATTTTATTGATATTTATTATTACTAACATTTTTTTGTAACATCTTTTACTTTCCAATTTAAATATTGTTATTATTTTCGACAAAATGTTATAAAAAAAAAGAAAAAAACAAGATCAACCCTGGCAACCGAATATACGCAATTTGTCATATGAAGTTGCATATATTATATAAGTAGACAACTGAATATACGCGAGTTGTCAATTTAAGTTGCATATATTACATAAGTTAGTCTATGCAACTAAACATACTCAAGTTGTCAAATAAGGTTGCATACTTTACAATCCTAGATATAGTATTTTATAGTATGCATAGATTTATTTTTACTACATCTATGCATACAATATAGACTGAATAAGCGCAATTTTACTAATAAAGTAAAGCCAAACTTTATATATTGTTTCCCATTGAAGTCACTTGACGATTCCGTAGAAAAAATAATACGAACGATAAATCGGTCATTGATAGCAGTCGTCACTTGATCATCTGTACAATGAGTAATAAGTCACTATTTATTATCTCAAAGAACGCATAACTTTAAATAAATAAATATTTTCGCTTATTAATGTTCATTAAATTAAATGATAACATGTTTTTTTTCTGAATCTTGATGGTTAAAAATCATTTTGTTTTCAACAAACACATTTAAAAACAGCCTCGAAATATAACCATTTATTAACAATTAATACAACAAATTTTTGATACTATAAACATTTAAATCATTCCATCAAAGCAACAAATCATCCATTGTAATTTATGAAATATACATTATTTCAACATATGCAACTGAATATACTAAAAGAAAAATACCAAAAAAAAAGGAATCTATGATTTATTTATATTTTTAAGTTTAATTTATTTAATTAAAATGTTTTATTATTAATCCATTGATTAATCTTATCAATTAAGACTAATTGTCCTATATATACAATTTGCATAAGCAATACAATAAGAGGTTTCACAAAAATAACTTAACAATCTTGCACAGAATTATAAATGAAATAAATTTATTGCAACATTCAAATGCTTTGTAAGAGCAAATCCCACTACGAATATGTTTAAAACAATTAAAAACTCACCTATTTTCAAATGACCTGAATTATTAAAGCACAAAAAACGGCAGCTGTTATTAGAAATTTTTAGGTTATGTTTTTATTTTGATTGTTATTAATTTGCAATGTATACTATTTAACATACAAAAAAAATAGTGTGCATTTCTTTATCACTAAATAAATGACGTTTGTGATAAAAAAGAAATTAATTTCATTCTTTGAATTAAACTTGATATCGGCCTTGTAAATATTACTGAATGACTAATAATAATTAACCAGAGTTATTCAGTACGTAGATATTGAATTACAATCGGAGTTATTACTTGTTTTAATGTTACGTTTATTAATACGATATTAATTAAATTCACATTCTATGAATAAATTTCTAAAACAAAAGTTGCTTAGACTGTGATAATAAAAATAACGCACACGTTAAACTGAACACATCTCTTACAGAATAGCCCCGAATATAAATATACATAACAATTACAACACTCGCATAAAATGTGATGAAAATTAATAACGTGTACGTTAAATTTAACATTTAGGATCGCATTTTTCTATTTCAGTATTACTCTGTGGTTTTCTGAGTTAAGTTTTCTATGACTCTGTGAACAAAAAAAAAATAATATACATAGACGTAACTTAAATACTACATCTATGAAAATATAATTAAAGGTGATATAGGCAACATTATATACAGTGTTTCATTGAAGGTGGTCTACATTGTTTAGCCATGGCAACTAAATAATTAGTAATTATTGTATTAAATTGAAAATATTACATACAATAACACCAACAATGTTATTCGGGCAAATAAATTATTACAGATTATTAAAGACTGGTGGTCTTTAAGATAAATAATTTAAACAAAAATGAGCAGTAATTACGATATTAAAATAATTAAAACCATTTATTTAATAATTGTTTTAACTAAAAAAAAAATTAAAAAAAGAATTAAAATGTCTAAATAAATGGTTTATATTTCTACAAAATATAAAGTCATATATTTTATAAGGCTAACAAATATATTTTTAAATAAAAGTACAAATAACAAAATGTAGTCAGTATAAAATTAATTTAATTTTTCTTTAAATGTAGATGTACGATTTGTTTTTAATTTATGTTTTATTATTTTGTAAACAAAACAAAATTGTATTTTTGTGAAATAGATTATTTAAAAAGATATTTGTTTTATTTATGATAATGTAAGAAGTAATTATTATGTATTTTTAATGAGTAATACGTTTAGTTTATCTTTATGAATAAATATATTTTTTAAGCAATAAAAATCGATTGATACGCCCATGGAAAGCGTACCACAGCGCCACCTGCAACGAATCGCGGGAATCCGCGAAGCGGCGTTTCGCGGCAGTGTTGCCACCACACGGGCAATCGCAAGCCGAAAGCTACCGCTTGTTTCTTGCATGCGCTTCCTTCGAGAAGAAAAAAAGTGCCGCGTCTTTGCGAGAGGACACAAAAAACACGCTTACCACGTAAAAAACATGATAAACAAGAGTGCCCCCTTGTACTGGCCCGTCTGAACCAGCGTCAATACATTCGCAGTGTGCGTTAGTGCGCGAGTACAAGCACCAGCGGGGCCCGCTCAATAGGCCGACCGACAATCAACAACCGATCCACCGTAATAATGGACAGCGATGTATCGCAAACAACGTCCGGAATTCTAACCTCAACGACGGTGGGCGATGAGGGGGCCGCGCCGGCCTCGGGGGACTCCCAGCCGAGCTCCTCGTCGGACGCCAACAGCGTCGATGTTAGTGCCAGGAAAAAATGTAAGTGCATTTTAACCCCCTTCTACTGTCTCCTGTGGCGCCGCAAAAACGGCCATAACTGCGCTATTTTGTTTTTATGTACGTGCGTGTACCCGTTTTTCTTCTCACCCGCAGCCTGCGACGAAAAACACAAACTGGTTTCGTACACACAAAAAAACATTTTTTTTTATTTTTGAACAATTCGAACCGCAATTGAGTAATGCCCAAAATATTTATTTTGACAAACAAGAAGTGTTTTGTTAAAAAAAGTAAACGATATCAACAACTTCAGGTGAAAATAAACAAAACAATATTAATTCGATAAGGCCAACGACCATTGTTATATAAACAAAAACCTATTAAATATTTTTAATAATTCTTTGTTGATTCAATATTAAATTCCCTTGCACTTTTTTGCGGGCGTTTTCGTAGGTCTTCTCGTGGAAAAAACCGCCGCCACAAAGAAGTTTTCATTAAAACAAAATGGTTGGCATTTTAGGTTAGGAATGCACTTTAATATAAACTCTATGTTTTTATTTACTGTTTCATTGAAAATTTCTTCATAATTTTGTAATTACTCTTTGGTTTTGTGGTAATTGTGCATTTCGTAGTTTATTTCTGTGTTTTTTATATAATTTCATCTAAATTACTATAATAATAATTATAAATATATTTGATAAAAAATAGAATCAAAAAAATGATTACAATTTCTGATTGTCCATTTTGATGAATTAGAATAATTTCATTATTTACAAAATGATTTTAACTAATATTGACCAACATCTAGCAATGACCATTATAATGAGTTCAGCAGTCGCACTATTAGAACTAATGAAACATTTAAATTCAGCTTCAGTTATAGCAAATAACTAGAATACAACATAATTTATATGTTCAGTTAATTTCATAAAGTTTATAATTATCAACAGCTGAATTTTTACAACCTGTTAGTCCTACCGTGTAGATCGGTGGAGTCTATTGAATGCAGCTATTAGCAATAGAATATTTCTAAATGAGCCATTTTAAATAACTAAATTTAATATATACAAATAAATTGGTGATTATTAATGATTAAGGTGTAGTTACTGAAATTAATAAAATAAGTAACACAGAAAAACCTCCGGTCGATAGCCCAGGACAGATAAACCTTTATTTTAATGTATACACTCAATGTTTATAAAAATGTAATTATCTGAATAAAAATGTTTGTATATAAGTTATACATTGTATACTTAATTTAGTAGTAATGAAAAAGTTTAATTTTCCTTACCTCTAATTATAAAAGCCGGAGATTTTTTGAAAAGTTTACAATCAATTGTCAATATGACAAAAGAATCACAACTTTCTCAAAATTATTGTGAAGAATTGTTTAAGAACGCAATGTATTTCCTATTTAATCAGTGACTATCACACAAAAATGAGTTAATTGAACTGTTATATTACTGTCTCCATTCCCTTCACACAACCAACAAATTAAAGACACAAATCACAAGATAACATGGTAATAATCTTGCCCTAACCTAAAAAATAAACAAATTCACTGAAGTGCCAAATTTGAAACAAACAAAAAATATTTTAAATATTTACATGATAATGAAGTTATCCATTCTCATTGGAATTATTTATTGAAACATGTTCTTTAAATATTGTTTAATGATATTAACACTTTGATTAATATTTTGCTGATTTAAAATAATATACCTTGGTTATTCATAGATTTAACAAGTTCAAGGAGGCGATACATAAATTATTAATAGACAGTGAGTTGTGTGCTCTTAAAGACTACCTCTATGAGAGATGATTATTATTTGTTACTTTTTTTACACAATTTAATTTATGTTTTACAGAATTGTATTTTTTAATTTTATTACAAATTTAAAATAAACTTCTATTCTATTAATTATACATTTTTTAATGACTTTTCTGATTGAAGAATATGAAAAATATTCGTAGTCATATTGGTAATATTGTATAAAGTCTGTTTCCATGATTAAAACAGGCTAATAACTATTCGTAGCAAACATCTCTTAAGTTTCGTCATCTTAGAAGAAGCAGACTTTATTATACAATAAGATTGATAACTTTTCTTGAGTGCATTGATTTTTTTTCTTTATTTTACATTTTTTATATCTTTTGATTCAACAATCACTTGATCTTTCTTTGATCTTATATAATTTATATAATCTGTTGATGTTTATTGCAGCCTCAGATGATCCGATAAGCAGCACCTCGGACGTATACTCGAAAATGTCCGACTCGAAACACCTGATGAACAAAATGGAACTAGACACAGAGATCCACCTTTTCGCGAACGAATGCAACCTCGAGCAGCTTCCATCTGAGAAGATCACGGAGAACGTGGAGGACATCGTCTCGGACCTTGAGAACCTTCTCGGCAGCTCCGACTACCCAGTGAGTCGGCGGACCGACGCCGGTGATCCGGCCACGCTCGACGCCGCCTTCTTCAAAATGGAAGACGGCAGCAAGGAGGGCGCGAAAAGGGAATCTCAAAACGTCTCGCCCGACACCAATGAGCAAGAACCGGTGAGCGCGGATTCCATCGGATCTTCTCTCGACACAAAAGAGGGCGCAAACAAAATTTCAAAATCCATTCCGGAGTCGGACGTTTTAAACACGGACACGCTGGACAGCTCGACGGCTGATCTGGTGACGACGAATGAAGAAAACAAAAAAGTAGCTGCGATTGAAAATAATGAAGAATTCGCAATGGAAGTTGATGAAAATATTACTGAAACAAAGGAAACTGAATCTCTGATGGAAGTCGATGAAACTACAAACGCGCCAACAGTTGAAAAAGTCACAATTTGTGATGATTCTAATACTGCAACTGAAAAATCTGTGGATGAAGTCGATGAAGCGCATGTTTCAAAATTACCTGACGATTCAAAAATAATTGAAACAAAATCATCTACAGATAAAACAAAATTACCTGACGTCAAAGAAAATGTTACGAAGGGAGACAGCCTTAAATTAAACAACATTGAAGAAGAAATTTTAATAAACAAAGACGAATATAAAATTCAATCCCCCAATAATGTCATTGAAGATGAACACACTAATAAAACATCAGGGAATGACATAAAAAACGAAACGGAGACATCATGTAGTGAGAAAAACAAAGATACAAATCTTGAAGAAGTGTCGCGGAATAAAGAAATGAACAAAGAATCTGTGGAAGTTGCAGAGAATGTTCAATCCTATAAAAAAATTCCCGACAGTGAAGAAGCAGCAAAGACTGTAGATACAACAGAAACACGGACAGATGTTGAAGAAGTTGAAATGGACAAAAATCAGGATGCTGAAATTCCAGAGACGAATACACAGGAAGGTGATGAGGGGGAAATAACAACCAAAACTAATTCAGAAGAAAATATGGAAAAAACATCCTCAACTGAAATTTCGAAAACTGAGAAGAATGAAGAAGGTCGATCACCCAATCCAGAATTAATTGAGAAACCATCAGTTTCAACAATTGAATCCCTTTCAAATAACACTAAATGTGAAAAAGAACTTTCCTCGAATGTTGAAGAAAATTCTGAAGTTCCCGAAGAGAAGGTAGAAGAAAATGTAAAGGATGTCGATGTAAAAGAGGACAATGAAATAATCGAAGAGAGTGCTTCTAAAGTAGAAGAAAATCCAGTGGAAACAAAGGATGAATCAATTCTTGAAAGTGATTCAAAAACAACCTCTTCTGAAGAAGATGAAACAAACAAGAAATCTGCTGAAACCATGGAAGTTCAAAGTGATTCAAAAATAGCTCCTCTTAAAGAAGATTTAAATAAAAAAATCGTACCATCTACCGATAACAATTCTGATGAGAGTGAAGATACTCGAGCTTCAAGTGATGAAGTTATGGAAGTTGAAAATGAAGAGGTTGAAGAACAAAGTGGAGATTCCGAAGAAGCAAAGGTTTCTGAAGAAAAATCCATTTCTGAGAATACTGTAAGCATAGGGGAAGAAATGATTTCCACGGATAATTTAGAAAAATCTAAAGAACTTCCAGTAGAACTTGACGTTAAAGATAATGAACGAAATTCAGATGAAGTCTCTAAAAGTGATGAATCCAAGGCTGCTTCAACTGAGCCAGAATCAATTTGTGAAGTTTCTCCAAATGAACCGGACAGTGTTGAAGAAACAAAATTGCCGATTTTGAAACAAACAGGACTTGAGGAAGGGATAGCACACGTAGAAGAAAATATATGTGAGACAGAATCTACTAAGGATGGACAAATATCTCTAATTAAGCCAGAAACTACAGGGCTTTCAGAAAAACCCAAAGAAGCAGAAGTTCAGGAAGAGATTGCAAATAATGAATTAGTAGTTCAAAAAGGAACTGAAAATGAAGAATCAGACGTTGAAAATAAAGAATCAGTAGTTCAAGAAGAAGAAAATAAAGAATCAGACGTTCAAGAAGAAATTAAGAATATAGAATCAGAAGTTCAAGAAGACATTGAAAATATCGAATCAGACGTTCAGGAAAAAATTGAAAATAAAGAATCAGAAGTTCAAGAAGAAATTGAAAATAAAGAATCAGAAGTTAAGGAAGAGATTGCAAATAATGAATCGGAAGTTCAAGAAGAAACTGAAAATAAAGAATCAGAAGTTCAGGAAGACGTTGAAAATATTGAATCACACGTTCAGAGGGAAATTGAAAATGAAGAATCAAAAGTTCAAGAAGAGATTGAAAATAAAGAATCAGAAGATGAGGAAGTAATTTCAAATAATGAATCAGAAGTTCAAGAAGGAACTGAAAATGAGGAATCAGGAGTCCAAGAAGACCTCGAAAATAATGAATCAGACGTTCAGGAAAAAATTGATAATAAAAAGTCAGAAGCTCAAAAAGAAATTGAAAATGAAGAATCAAAAGTTCAAGAAGACATTAAAAATAATGAATCGGAAGTTCAGGAGGAGATTGAAAATATCGAATCAGAAAGCCTAAATGAATTACGAGATACGGATGTGGAAATTCAAGAAAGGAAACAAGATAAAGAAGCAAAAGCTCAGGAGGATGTAAAAGATACTGAAGAGAAGATTTGTGATGAGCCAATGGATACTCGAGAATCCGATTCAGAGGTTGAAGCAGAACCTGAAACATCAGTTGTAAGTGTTAAAGAAAGTAAATCGAAAGTGGATGAAATCGTCGAAGAAGCTGTTGAAAAAATGGAAACCGAAGTTATTGAAAAAATAGAAACACCCGATGTAGAAGCAGAATCTTCCACGAGTGAAACATTAGAAGTTACGAAAGCTGTTGTGGAAGAAATTTCTTCTGCCGAAGAAGAAACTAGTCCTGAACCGGAAAAGGCTGTTGTGGAAGAAATTTCTTCCGCTGAAGAAGAAGCTGCTGTGGAAGAAATATCTTCTACTGAGGAAGAAATAAATCCCGAACCTGAAGTGCTTCCTACAGTTGAAGATAGCAGCGACGCACCGAAAGAGGAAGAAGCTGTCAAAAGTAGCTTAGTGGAAAAGGAAACGATTGAAACTCCACAATCGGAAGATGTATTATTAACCAAATCAGAAACAATAGAAGAATCTATTTCTCAAAAAACAGATTCAGGGAAAGAAAGTGCAGATCCTAAAGAGACGGAACATTTCGAGTTGACTGAAACAGAAACAAAAGAAGAATCTGTTTCTCAAAAAACTGATTCAGAAGAAGATAGTGCAGATCCCAAGAATGAGAAAGAAAATACAAACTCTAAAAATGAAGAAAACCTTAAGCAGGAGAGTTCCAGTATGCTCGAATCCCCTGAAGAAGAAGATAAACCTGAAGATGATTCAGTAGCTACATCTGAAATGGTTGAAGAAAATAAACTTCAAAAGGAAGATGAATCATCAGAAAAAACTGGCTCAATGGAGGAAGAAAAAGATGATAATCAAATGGAAGCCGAAGATACTGAAGAAATTTTAAAATCGCATACAACTGAAATTAATGAGCAAGTTGTAAAAACAAAAGTTGCTGAAAACCTCGAGGATGTTTTAATAGAAAATAAAGATTCTATCGTAGACTCAGTTGTTGAAGAAACAGGCAAATCTAATGAAGATAAAAAGGAGGAAATAGAAGAATCAATTGAGGAAAATGCAGAGACTCCTGATGAAAGTAATCAACCAATTCAAAATATTGATGACTTACCTAAAAACATTAATGAAGAAAAAGCGTCGGAAGAACAAACTACAGAAACCGTTGAAGAAGGTAAGAATACAAATTCCGAAGCTCTTTTTGATAACAAGAAATCTTCATTGCTGAAGAGTATTGAAAGTGATGAAGTAAAACCAGCCGTGACAGAATCTATGGAAGTTGAATCTTCTGAAGAAACAGAGGAAGGAAACAATGTTCAAGAAAAATCAAGCACTGGAAAAGAAACTGAAGTTCCAGAAAAATTAAGCACCGGAAAAGAAACTGAAGTTCCAGAAAAATCAAGCACTGGAAAAGAAACTGAAGTTCCAGAAAAATCAAGCTCTGGAAAAGAATCTGAATTTCCTGATGAAATCGAGGATGATGTCGCCATGTCACCTCTGCAAATTGAAGACGATGGAGAAGGTCTTGTTTCAAAGCAAACACAAGATGATGTTATAGAAGAAATAAAGAGTGATGTTGAAAAAGTAAGCAAGGAAGGAGAAACGAGTGATGAGATACAAGCAGAGGAAAAAAGTATACATGTTGTGGAAGATAATCTTCAGCTGGAAACAAAAGATGTTGAAGAAGTTGAGACTGAGATTGAAAGTACAAACCCTGATGAAAAGACAGATCAGCAAATGATAGAAACTCAAGATGCAATTGAATCGAAAGCGCAAAATGTTTCTGCTGAAATTGAAGAAGATATGGAAGCCATGTCTCCACTGCAGATTAAAAATGATAACTCTGAAGAGACCGCTGAGGAAAAATCAAATGAAGAGATTGCTTCGAAAAATATTGAGAAAGAAGGTGAGTCTAGTAAGGAAGTGTGTGTTAGTGAAGAAAATGTTGACCCAGAAGTTTCTTCAATGGAAGCAGAAGCGGCTGAAAAAACGGTATCGATTGAAGAGATAAGTGAAAGCGTCACAAAAGAAGTAAAAGAGTTGTCTGAAGAAGGAATTGTTGATGAAGTTGTTTCAGAACAAAGAGAGGAATCTGAGAAAATCGAATCAACTTCAGAAGAAATAAAAAGTTCT
Source organism: Philonthus spinipes (assembly GCA_963082785.1). Taxonomy (NCBI): domain Eukaryota; kingdom Metazoa; phylum Arthropoda; class Insecta; order Coleoptera; family Staphylinidae; genus Philonthus; species Philonthus spinipes. The sequence continues at coordinate 23,265,505 of OY720304.1, read as the reverse complement.
GAAGCAGCTGAATCTGGTGATGGTAATAAAATGGAAGAAGAGAAATCTGAAAATGAATCGACTCCAGAGAAACTCACTTCTGAAATAATTAGTGATGAAAAACCCACAGGAATTGAAATTGTTGATCCAACTAAGGTTGTTGAAGACCAGGCAGAAGAAAATATTAGTGCTGAAAAATCTGAAGACCTCGAGGAGTCCATGGAATGCACAGTTACCGAAACAGAAGGGGAAACGGACATTACAGTACCTGAGGAGGAAGTAAAACCAGTAGTCGCCGAGGAAGTTGAAAAGGCTGAGGAAATGAAGGATGAAACTGCAGAGACTACCAAAGAGAAATCTGATGAAAATAAAGGTGAGTTTCTAAAAAGCATTTATTTAAGTATTATCGAAGTAATTGTTGCAAAATCCGTTTCAGAAAAAACGGCAGTCCCTGAAATTACTGAAGTAGTTCCTGAGGAAGAAATTGCAGCTGAGGTTTCTGGTGAAGGAACAGTAGCTGACATTAGCGAGGAGGGATCAGAAGAATCACAACAACCTAAAGTTTCAGTGGTGGAAACAAAAGAAGTTGAACTCACTGAAGAAGCAATGGATACCGAAATGGTTTCGAAAAAAATCAAAGAATCTGAAGCTTCTGAAACTGCAGTTACAGAAGCTGAAGTTGTCAATGTAGATTCGGAGGTAAAAGAGAAAGAGCCTGAAGAAATAATGGAAGCTGAGGTTATGGAAGTGAGTTCAGAGGAAATTGAAGAAGAAAAAGAAATCAAAGATACATCTGAACTTGTTGAAGAAACTGAAAATGTAAAAGCAGAAAAGGAGGAAGATCGTGAAGTGACTTCAGGAAAGGAGGAAGTTCATGAAGTGACTTCAGGAAAGGAAAAAGTTCCAGAAGTGGTTACAGAATTAAAAGAAGATGCTGAATTAATTTCAGAAATTACCGAAGAGGCTTCAGATGTAAAGGAAAATACTGAAGTAGTTTCAGAAATAAAGGAAACTCCTAAAGTGGCGTCAAAAATAAAGGAAGTTCCCAAAATGGTTTCAAAAACAAAGGAAGTTGCTGAAGCAGCTCTAGAAGAAACTAAAGATACTGATGTAACGAAAGGAACGATAGAAGCCGAGGAAACTAAAATCACTTCAGAAGAAGTTAAAGAGAAAAATGAACCAGAAACTGTTGAAATGGTTGAAGAAGAAACAAAAGTTACCGAAATAACTTCTAAAGATATTAAAGTTATAAAAGATGCTGATGTAAGTAAACCAGATGAAATTACTGAAGCCGACAATTCTAAAAATACCGGAGTAGATGAAATGAAAGAACCAAAAGCTGTTGGAATGGTTTCCGATGAAAACAAACAATCACTCGAAGCCCAATCTGAAGAGGTGGAAAAACGAGATGAAATTACCCCCATGAAAGATGTTGAAATTTCTGAACCATCCAAGGAAATACCAAATGAAGATCTACCAACACCAGCAAAAACCATTGAATACCCTAAACGATTTGAAGAGTCGTCTGCAGTTAAAAAAACAGAACCTACAAAAATAGAAAATAGTGAAAATGTGTCTTCTGATACTAAAAAAGCAATTGAAGTGCCTGTTTCTGAAAAACAATCTGCAAAATTGGAAACTGCTGTTGAAATTAACCTAGAAATAGTACCCGAACCTGAAAAATCTGTAATGGTTGCTGAACTAAAGAAAGATGCGACCGAACCTGAAGAAACAAATGTTGCAAAGAAAGATGAAGAAGTTGCTAAACCTAAGAAGGATGCAACTGAAGGAACAAAAGAACTTTCTGAGCTAAAGAAAGATGCAACTAAAGGTAAACGAACTGAAGAAGTTGTTAAACCTAAGAAGGAAGAGACTAAGGGTAAAGCAGCAGAAGAAATTGGCGAACAAAAGAAAGATGCAACTAAAGGTAAAATGGCTGAAGAAGCTGCTAAACCTAAGAAAAATGTGACCGTAGAAAAAATAACAAAAGAAGTTGCAAAATCAAAGGAAGATGTAACTGAAGGTAAAGAAGTTACTGAACTAAAGAAAGATGCAACTAAAGGTAAAGAAGCAACAGAAGTTGCTAAACCGAAGGAATATGGCACTGAAAGTAAAGAAGTTTCTGAACTAAAGAAAGATGCAACTCAAGCTAAAGGAGCTGAAGAAGTTGCTAAATCTATGGAAGATGTGACTGAAGGTAAAGGAGCAAAAGAAGTTGCTAAACCAAAGGAAGATATGACTGTAGGTAAAGTAGTTGCTGAATTAAAGAAAGATGCAACTAAAGATAAAGGAGCTGAAGATGTTGCTGAATTAAAGAAAGATGCAACTAAAGGTAAAGAAGCAAAAGAAGTTGCTAAACCAAAGAAAGATGCGACTGAAGGTAAAGGAGTTGCTGAACTAAAGAAAGATGCAACTAAAGGTGAAGTAGCTGAAGGAGTTACGAAACCTAAGAAAGATGCGACTGAAGATAAAGAAGTTACTGAACTGAAGAAAGATGTTGCTGAAGGTAAAAAATTAAAGGAAGTTGTTAAAGTAAAGAAAAATGCGATTAAAGGTAAAGAAGCGAAAGAAGTTTCTGAGGTGAAAGAAGATCAAGTGACTAATGAAGCCACGGAACTAAACAAAGATATAATCGAAGATAAGATTCTAAAGGTAGATGAAGTAAAAGCTGAAGCTACTAAAGAGGCGACAGATGTTGATAAAATTGATCCTGCGGATTCAAAACCGGCTTCAAGCAAACAAATTGTGGAAGAAACAAACATTGAAGTCAATCCTGGGAAGAAAATTCAACTTGAGAAAGAAGAAACGTTGGTTGAAAAGGTAATCGTTGAAACTGCAGCGATTGAAATTAAATATGATGAACCAACTGTAGCAACGAAGAAGATTATGAAGACTAGGAAAGGAGCGCAAAAAGCGGATAGTAGACCTCTTACAAGGATGGAAAAAAGGAAGAGCGTTGAAGTTGAAGCAGAAAAACCGACTGAACAGAAAGAAGTTGAAAAGGCGGAAGAAATTAATGTAGATAAAGATAAACCAGTTGAAGTACAAGTGGAGAACATCAATGAAGCGAGTGTTGAGAAGAAAGGGAAAGCTGAAACTAAAAAGATTGTTAAATCTGGAAGAGGTGGTAAAAGAATGAATACCAGAGCAAAACTTGTTATAGAAAGCCCACAAACAACTGATGATTCAAAGTCTGAAGAAAATACACCAGAAACAACAAAGGAAAAATTAAAAGATGACAATATTAAAGCAGTGAAAACGGAGGTTGAAAATTCAGTTGACAGCACCGTAAAGGATAATGAACCAAAAGTAGAGGAAAATATAACAAAAGCGAAGAGTGGGAAGGAAGTGAAATCTAAAGCAATAATTGAAAAGGAAGAACCACCAAAAGAGGAGGTTAAAGAAATTGATGAAACCATCAGTAAACCGAATGAACAAGCTGAAGAAGAAGTGAATACTAGTGCTGTAGTGGAAACGCCCAAGGAAGTAAAAACGAAGCCTGGAAAGCAAAAAGTGACACCGGCTAAATCGTTGTACTCCTTGGAAGAATCGATTGCGAAGACGCGAACCTCCCGTGAGAAATCGAAATACGCCCGCAAGGATTCTACTGAAGCCAAAAAACCCGCAGAGGAGGAAAAGGTTCCTGAAACCCCTGAAACGCCAGCCGCGGAAGAACCTGAAACGCCAACGACTGAAGGCGAGCCTGTTGTTAAGAGAAGAGGGAGGAAGCCTAAGGCGAAGGTAGAAAGTGTTAAACCCGAAGAAGAGGAAGAGGTTAAGATTAAGAGAGGTAGACCAGGAAAAAAGAAGAACATTGATGTCAGCTTAACGGAAACTCCGGGGACTGAAAGTGATGCAACTCCCATTCCTGTTTCTGCCGAAGTTGCTGATAACCCGAGCGGGAAGCGGAAGAGGAATTTGAGGAATCAGAAGGGTAAGCCAGCAGCTTCACCAGCGCCCTCTGGTGAAATCGTTGAGACTCCTGTTAAGGAAATGGTTGATGTTGAAAAGCAGACTCCTGTTGAAATCACGGGGAATAAAAGGAAGAGGAATTTAAGGAATCAGCTGGAAACGAGTATGGAGTCTCCTGCTGTTGAAATCGAAAATAAGGAATCTCCAGTTGAACCAATAATAAAGAGAAAGAGGGGTGGTTTAAGAAATGCTGATGTTCCAGAACCCGAAGTTGAAACTACAGTGGAAGCTCCCACGCCCGAGGGGGCTAAGAAGAAGAAAAAGAACCAACAAGAAGAAGCTGCCGAGGAGGTTAACGAAGAGGCAATTCCGGCTAAACGGCGGAAGAAGAGTGTCGGTGTTGAGGAGAATGAGGAACAAACCGAAGGTGTCGTTAAAAGGAAGAGGATGGGGCGTGGACGTAATGCGCCTGAGGTTGAGGTAGTTGAAGAACAGCCAGTCGTTGAATGTGAAGTTGTTGAGAAGCCCGTTGAAGTGTCTTCAGGGAAGAAAAAGCGTGGTTGGAAAAAAGATACAGCTGTTGAAATCACCGAAGCCGAATCGACAGCCGTAATCAAGGAACCCGAAGCGCCGATACAACCTCCCCAAGGTGTGAAACGCAGACGAAATTTAAGAAATCACCCGGAGGAAGAAGCTGAGCCCTCCCCGGAAGTCCCGCCTGCGAAAAGGAAGAAGATCGCGAAGGTTCAAGTAGAATCGACCATTTCCACGCGCAGGAAGCGCGGATTGAGGAATCAAGAAGTTGAAAGCAAAGTGGATGAAATTATCGAAATCGACGACGAAACTCCCGAGCAATCAATTGGAAGCCGTTCGCCCGGAAGCGAAAGGAATGTTGATGATGAGTTGATTAAAGCAGCGAGTGACGCTTCCGGTATTAAAGAATTAGAACCTCAAGAGGCTCATCAAGTGCCTGATTGCAGTGAGGTCGTCAAAACAGCCGAAGACTTCGCAAACCGCGAAACGACGCGTAAAGAAGAATTGATGTTAATACAAGCCGCTCAGGAATCTCATAGCAGGGAAGTCCGCATGGCTGAAGAGTACAAAAAACCTTTAAACATAGTCGTCGATAACACCAATGTTAGTGTGATAAAAGAAGCCGAATCTACTACGTGCGAAGATTCGGAAATACCTCAGAAGGAATTTTCGAGCGATGAGGACAAACAAGCAGAGTATAGTTCGAAAATTAATCAGAATCAAGAGCTGAAGTTAACAATAACCAAGACAAAATCAGATGAGCCGTCTTCCATTTTGAAGATTTACGACCCTAAAAACCCGCAAACCACCCATGTTTCCCCGAGCGAATCCGACACGGAGAATGAGGAATTGCCAATTCCGAAATTCGTGATTAAGCAATCCAGCCCGAAAGTAATGAGCCCGCTGAAGATCACGATTAAACCGGTGATTAAACCCGAGGAGCAAACTATGAAGAGCAGCCCTAAGCTCATTATCAAACCCATTATTAAACCCGATGAGGAAAATATTAAACATTCTGAAGAGAAAGAAAGGCACCACAGCCCGAAGATTACGATTAAACCCATTATCAAACCGGATGATGCGGATCCAAGCAGGTGCAACAGCCCGAAAATTACAATAAAACCAATTATCAAACCGGTTGAGGCGAGCACCAGCCCGAAAATCACGATAAAACCGATTGTGAAACCCGATGAACTTAAGGAGGAGGTCGAGGAGAGGATAGTGCTTAAAATCACCAAAAATAACCTCCAGGCTCAGCAGAAGAATGAGGATACGGAGAAGTTGGGGAAGATAAAGTTGAAGTTTTCTAAAGAAGGACGGCACGCTCATATCGTCAATGAAGAGGAGAGCGAGAAAGAGAAGAGCAAGCATTTAGCTTCCACGGAAGAACCCGAGAACATTCCGATTATCGAAATTCCCGACGACGGTTCGAATTTGGATTCGGATCAAATGCAACAGAAGATCGAGGCTGTTATTGATTCACCCGCGGATTCAACGCTAGAGAATTCCCCGGCAACGCCGTTGCCCAAAAGGCGGGGGAGACCTAGGAAGGTTCCGTTGGTCGTCAGGGAGGAGTTTAAGGAGCAAAAGGAGGGTACGCCCGTGCAGGAGGTTATTGAGATTCCTGAAGAGACGACTCCGGTGGAAGAGGTTAAGGAGGCGGCGGGTGGGCGGCCAAAGAGGAGTTGCAGGGGACCGTCGGTGACGATGACGCTGGGGATTAAACCTAGGAAGCCGAGGGGTGCTGGGAGGGGAGGTCGGATCGGCTCTAGAGGTGGTGGACGCGTCGAAAAGGAACCAAAGGTTAGTGACAAGAATTAATTAAAATAGCACATTCAAAATTAAATTATTTGTAGATTAAATAAATAAATAACCCAACAAACTCAATCTGATCAATTGTATGGTTTATGCTTTTTGAAACTTTTAAATAAGTCAATCAAAAACGGCTTCAAAAATTGATTGTGCCTATTAAAGGTCTATTCACATACATTAGTCATGATTCCGTTCTGCCAATTCCGAGATGTATCAGTCACAAAAAATATCTATTCTTGAAATTTAAATGGTACAGTCTAACCATTTCAATTTCATTTCAATTTAAATTTAAATTTCAAGAATAGATATTTTTTGTGACTGATACATCTCGGAACTGGCAGAACGGAATCATGACTAATGTATGTGAATAAATAGTTTTCTTAAAACCAATTTTCTATTGCTTATTTTTTTGGATATAAGTAGTAATAATTTAGAATTAAACTTAGCTTATTTTAACAATAATTGCCAGTTTATAAATCTCAAGTGTGAGCTTTTTTTTAATACGACATGTTCTCTAAAAGAAGATTTGTTACTTACTAAACGTATCTGATTTAAAAAAACTACACCAGGGACAGATTCCGAATAGATCGGTCACATCTATTGGGACTAACAATGAAGATGGAACAAATCAAAATACGGTTAATAGATAGAGAATTCCAATTCTCTATGGCAATACAGTCCCATTTGAATTTTTTTTCTTTACTTTGGTCAGATTGAGTTTAATGGATAATAAATAACACTATACAGACTATTAATGCACTGGATATTTTGCAAAAAAAAAAACAATTAAAATATAATTCATTATAATTATATCAATTGTAAACGCTTTTTTTTTGTTTTCTTTCAAATTGTGTGTTTATGTTCAATCATCTAAATAACGATTTTAAATTTTTTATGATAAAATAAAATTATTTCTGAACTTTAAAAATTCTTGAAAGTGATTAAACATGAAAATATAATAATATTAATAGGAACAAATTATTAAAAATATACCAAAAAGAAAAATTTATTCAATAAAAAAAATATTTTTATTGTATTGGTAGATTTTTAATAATTTATCCATATTTATTATTATATGAACTACCAATGTTTAAAACTTTAAGAATTCTTGAATGTGATTAAACATGAAAATATAATAATTAATATGGATAAATTACTAAAAAAAAAACAACCAAAAAAATAAAACCTCATTCGATAAAAATATTTATGTATTTATTCATTTATTACTCAACAGATACAGTACATCCAATAAAAGGATAACAGCAGTTTCAAAGTAACACAAAATTTGTATACAAAATATTCAAATTAATAAGTTTTTATCATATTGTAATAAATGGAAGACGATGCAAGCGCCATCTTTTTCCTAATTTCATGTGGCATTGTCAGAAAAATTACGCAAAAGATAGGGCTTGCGTCGTCTTCCATTTATTATGATTCATATCAGGTGCAGTTTTATGTTTTGTTAAAACCGATTTTCTTTTGCTTAAATCCATTCAACCGCCTTCATCAAGGCATTGCACATGGAACACACTAGTCTGATGATGTTTGAAAAACCGAAATGGCCATCACTAGTTATCCAAAAGTTAGATGAATGGTGGTTGAACATTTTATTAAATTTTATTGTATAGGTTAATTTTTAATAATTTATTCATATGTATTATTATATGAACTACCAATGTTTAAATTTTAAAAGTATTAAACACCAAAGGATTAAAATAATATTTAAAGCTATTTTTAATCGTAATTGCAATTTTCAAATTAGCAAAAATTCAACAAATTTTTATAGGAAATAAATTCATAATATATTAAATAAAAATGATTTGAAAATAATTAATAAATTATTTTCACATTTACGAAGTGAATAAATATTCTTTTCTATTTGAATTCATAATGTTTTCACAATTTTTGAGCATTTAATATCAAACATTTCGTTAAAAAGTAAAGGAAATGACATGCGAATTTTAATTTAGAAGATATCAACTCGTCGAAGTTGTTTTTAGTTATTGAGATGATTGACTAACAGTAGCTCATTTTGAAAATCGATTAAATTTGAATGGGCAAAAGGGATTCAAGGGATTAGAGGTGTAATGTTTTCAGAATATTTTCAGCAACTACAAAAATATGGACGAATAAAGGAAATTGTAAACTGATTATTTATTTAAGAATGAACTATTTTTTATTGAGAATTGATCATAAATATACGGTTTTTTAAATTTGCTGATTACAGAGAAAATTAATTATTAAAAACAATTGTTAAATCACTAAATAAACACTTCCAATATCAAACAGTCGTCGTTTTTAAAAATGTATTAATTTCGTAATAATAAATTATTTTTTTTAATATTCTTTTAAAATAATAATTCACCCCTACACCCACCACCATTATGGTAGATGGGGATTTTAGATTATATATATATAAAATAATAATAAAAATTAATAAATTTATGATTGCAGTTTCGGCAAATTCAGCTTGCAATTATCAAACATAAAATAATTTACAATTTCAGTGATACAGGTATATACAAGGTGAGTTTATTTTCATATTTTCCATGGGGATCTCGGAAACTATAAGAGATAAAGAAATGGTTAAATGGCAAAGAAGTGCAGATTTATGAGCTGAATTAAAAGCTACTTGTAAAAGTTTTAAAAAAGTCAAGGGTAACTAGATATTTTGATAAATGACAAAAATTCAGTTTCTTAAATCGATTTTTCTCAGTTATTACTAGAAATCGAAAAAAAAAAAAATACAAATGACAAAATTTTAGATAATTTTACGATAAGTAATAAAATTTTATCAATATTTTTTTCTGAAATTAGTTTTCTAGATATTAAACAAACTTACATTTTTTAAATGATTAAGATGGTTTTGTCATCGTAAGAAAAATTTTTTTTTTCTTTCTGTTTAATAATGATATACCACATGACATACTTATTTTTTAAAATATATATATATATATATATATTCAATGACCCCTTTCTACCCACATGGGTATAGGGTATATTTTTTAAAAAAGCTGAGTTATTAAGAATTGTCTATTTTATTTACATTAAAAAAAGTAGGATATGAAACAATGACAAAAAAACAAAATGTGGTTGTTTTTAATGCATCATTATTAAACAGAAAAAAAAAACTTTCTTATGATGACAAAACCAGCTATGGTTTTCATTTATAAAATGTATGCTTGTGTTATACCTCGAAAACTACCGACAATAAAAAAATACCTAATAAAATGTTATTATTTAGCGTAAAATTATCTAAATCTCTTTAAATTTGTTTCTATCTCTATTAATAACCGAGAAAAATCGATTTCAAAAAAAATCGTCACTTTTGTCGTTTTTTAAAATACCTAGTTACCCTTGACTTTTTTGAAAATCATAGAAGTGGCTTTTTATTCAGCTTGGAAAATTGCATTTCTTTGCCCCTTTAACCGTTTCTCTATCTCTTATAGTTTCCGAGATCCCCATAGAGAATATGAAAAAATCTCACCCTGTATACAAGATAATAGCAAGCTGAATTTGCTGAAACTGCAGGCATGAGTAAAAATAAAGTTTTATACAAAACAAAGTTTCGAATAAATGTATTTTTATATACATAATCTTTATTGACAATCGTAATACAATATTTACATATAACATAAAATATTAAAATCTATATTGCAAAAGGCTGTCAATTGACAGAGCAATGGTTTTTCCACCATTTATTTTTTAATATTCTTTAAAATAATTATAAATATAACTAAATTTATTTATTACTAAATATCTTATAATTGAGAACTTTTTTAATATTCTTTAAAATAATTATAAATATAACTAAATTTATTTATTATTAAATGCTATATAATTGAGAACTTTTTTCCTCTAGAAATGTTTGTAATTATTGTACTTGTGGTTTTAAGTATTAAACATGAACATTTGTTAATATTGTCTTGTAATTAGGGTAAATTCTATTGGACAATAAAGTGTTATAGAGTGCTTTGAATTTTTTTATTAAAAAAAATATGTTGGCAACAAAAGTAATAACCTATAGCCTATATAGGTTTTGTTATTCTAATAAATTGAGTTCATAAATGACTCGTAACGTTTTATTTGTTTTTATTCATTGGTGCCAACAAAATGTAAAATAAAGAAAAAAATTAAAGCACTCTAAAACATATATTAAATTAGATTGATAACTCCTAGGGGTCTCCACGTGTTGTGAGTTTAGTTCCCCGGACGCAATGCCCTTGCATGGAAATTAACCGAAAAATAATAATTGAAACTAAAATTTATGAAACCAACAGATTAAAATCTATCATAAAATAATCTAAAATCCAATATTTTTTTGATTGGTGTACAAGGAAATCTTATTAAAGATATTGTAAATAACCTATATTTTTCTAAATAAAATAAAAAAAAATGATACGCGTGTTATTTTTAAAATTTGCTTAGTGTATCAAAGAAATAATTCACTTATCAGTCTTTCTTTCTTTTTCATTCTTCAATATCTGATTTATTTTAGATTTGCATATTGTTCTGAAGACAATAAAAATTATAATAAAACAAAGAAACAAAATCCGCGATAAGATACTGTTAAGCCATTTTAAAATATTCAAATCCCATTCACTTTTCTCTTCATTAATGATCTATTTATCGTTTAAAACAAACCGAAATTTATTTCTGTATCGCTTCCTACTTGGAGCCGCAAGCGCATGCGCGCTTTTAATTCTTATTCCTTATTATTTATTTACAGCGATAGTAGACTTATTTTAGTGCTTAGTTTGTCACGCGTTCTTGCCAGTCAAAAACAACACGCGCTGTTTCATTTTTTTCCCACTGAGCGCAGGTAATTAAATAGTGCTGAGCCGGTAATTCGGCGTTAAATCCAATTCAGGCGCGATAGTTTCGTTGTGGCGATAAGACTCGGAAAAATTGCGTGATATTAAGCTGAATCATGAGCATGAGTGTTTGTTGTTATTGCTTCGGGGAATGGGAAATAGCTAATGCTGTAATTTGAATTTGTTGTTTGCATTTTGAATGAAATGTAATTTTAGAGCGTGTGAATTATTTTATCAGGGTTTTTAAAAAACGAACAGCAAAATTAAGTCTGTGGTTTAATGAAAGATAAATAATTTAACCGATTTGATTAGCATGATTTTAAATTAAATCAATAAACCGCGAACCTTTAGGCAAAATGGACATAAAAATCTCTAAATAAAAAAAATAATACACGCGCGTGATTTGTCACATTCGCTTACCACAGAATTACGCCCTGTTTCTCCAATATCTCAAGATTTTTTTCTAGAACTCGAGCTGTAGCTTGAGACCAATACTTGGCATAATCTGTTGCACAAAATCGAATAAAATGTTTATTTAATCAGGACACCTCACACTGAGAAGTAGAGAGGAACATATGACGATATTATATAAGACTAAATAAATTTAATCAGGGCTTGAGACGCCAATTTCGAAAGCTAAAGCTGTGAAACATAACCTATATAAAAAAAGTGACGTTCAGTTTGTAGGTTATCTTTTTAAATTATTGTCGATAAACTGATAGTCGGTTCGCGATTAGTGACGTTCAGTTTGTAGGTTATCTTTCAATTATTTAATTTGTCAAACCATTGTCGAAAAAACCGGTAAAATCGGTTCACGATGAGTTTAAAGCCACATCAATGGTCGCGTTCAGGGAAGTGTAGCGCTTAAGCGCTTTACGAAAGCGGTTGCGCTGAACGGTACCGCTTTATGTGTGGCGCTGTACCGCTTTATCAAGCGGTAAAGCATATATTTTTTCCGCTTGATCGCTTTTCAAGCCGTGCAGCTGTAAACAAAACGGCCATATTTTCGTGAACGTCTTTAACATCGAAAGCGTGTTCAGGGAACATCAAGCGCTTTGCGCTGTAGCGCTACATCTCTAAAATTCCCTGAACGCGACCAATGACAGTATTTTTTAATGCCAATTTTATCACTCTGTTTCTCTCAAGATTTATTCATTGTTTATGTTCCATAAATCTTAAGCTACTAAATTATCCTGAATTAATTCAAAAGTGTTTCACCACGGGTTAAGTGAGAAATTAATTAAACATATCTTAAAGCTACGTCTTGAGACCTAAGCTCGGCTTTTTCTTTTGAGTCTCAACGAAATGTCATTTCTTTCGCTATTTACAAGCGCTAAAGCTCGTAGAATATTAATTCAGAAACTAGGCCTTTTCGATGAGTCTCTGTTACTTAAATATTAATTTAAAATGAAATTTGTCTTTTGTTTCGTCCGGGACGGGATTCGATCCCGCAGACTCTGCTTCATGAGTAAAACCTTTGCCCACTTGGTTATCACAACCCCTGCTAAAGCTCTTAAATACATAACGTTGGGTTTGTAGGTTATCTTTCTTCAGACAAAATAGTCGCGGGGATTTTGACACAGCTAATCAGAAAGTCGTTCAGCGAATAATGGTGGTGTTGCCAGATTTATTCAAGCCCCAGTCAAGACTTATTTCGTTAAGCCTTGATAAAACGTAAATCCGTCTTTATAATGATGGTGTTGCCAGATCTATTCAAGTCCCAATCAAGACGCATTTCGTTTTTCCTTGGCGCAACTTAAATTCGTTTTCAGTTGGACTTTGGTCTGAGTCAACAACAAACTTTGAATATATTTGACAACACCGCCATTATTTGCAAAGCGGCTTTCTGATTAATGGCGATGAGATTCAAACAATTTCATCGCCATTGTTTTGTTTGAATTTAAAACAACCAATCAGAAAGTCGCTCTGTGAATAAAAGTGGTGTCAGATTTAATCAAGGCCCAGTGAAGACTCATTTTGATAAGTTTTGGTGCAACGTAAATCCGTCTTCAGATGAACTTAGATTTGAGTCAACAACAGACTGAATAAATCTCACAAAATCGCTGTTGCTGTGGCTTTCTGATAGCCTGTTTCAATCTTCCCGCCATTCTTTTGTTTGAATTTAAAACAACCAATCAGAAAGTTACTCTGTCAATAATGGTGTGTTCAAAATGTGTGTATTTATTTTATTCCAACTTTGATTTTTCAACTTAGCGGCAAACATCTGAACTACTAGATACTGTGTGTAACGCGGCCAACTTCATGCTGTAGTCTAGGAACCGAACTAGGCTTAAGTTAACGTTTTTTTTTACTTCAGAGCTTTAACGCTCGAAATTGACGAATTAAATGACATTTCGTCGAGGCTCAAAAGAATATGCTGAGCTTATGTCGCAAGACGTAGCTTGAGATTAAAATGAGGCATGTTGAAAAAAAAAACGGTTAATAAAATTGGCAATAAAATTTATACTCAATTCCGGATCAAACCCTGACTATTAGTACGGGCATATAGGTGTTTAGTTGTTCCAAAGGGAGGAAGCATGAGGGGACCAAGTAGACCTATGCATGTTTGCCCACCTTCCACTAAACCGTAAAGGTTATGTTATTCTAACAAATTAAAGAATTTGATTGAAAAATAATGACGCATGTGACATTTTATTTGCTTTAATTCACCAGTGCTAACAAAATGTAAAATAAAAAAAGCACTTTAGAGAAAAAAAGTTCGCGGTCATACAGTATCATTTTAAGTCATTTATGTTGCATAGAAACTTAGCTTTAGTAAAAACCGTAATCACTTGATTTCCAGTGAATGTTACTTATGCAAAATTATAAGTGTTTAATCATAACTAATTACAACATAGATGTTTCGTTGTTTTATCTGCAATGAATTTATAAAAAAACAACCGAAAAAAGCTGAACAACCCCAAGAAACCGTTTGCCCTTTCAAATCTCACGCGAATTATACTCCAAAAATAAATGTGATTATTTGTGACTATATTCATCCTTGTCTGTTGGTGTTTTTTCTAGTATTATTTTATTTATGACTAAAATTAAACATTAATAATACAAAAATCTTCTTATTTATAACTTTGTTTCATTTAAATTTTACGTTTAATTTCAGATCCAGGAGAACTAGTTAAAACAAAGTAAAATATAAACAAAACAATGACACGAACTGAACAATGACTAAAAATAGAGCACGATGAAAATAAAAGTTAAAAGGAAATGTGATATTAATTTAAAAAAAAACATGAGAGTAAAAGTTTAGTTAAATAGTATTTATATAAATATATATACAACAAAAAAATATATTAAAAAAATATGTTTTGTGCGCGCGCGCGTGTGTAAATAATTAACGTTTTCGAGGGATTTTTTTTATTAAAGAAACTAAGATAGAGAAAGAGAGAGAGAGAGAAAATAGTGGTAGGAACGTAAACCAACCAGCAGACATGTGAGAATATAATATAAATTTAGATCACATCACCTCCTCAGTGAGCTATTTTTAGAGGGACACACGTTTATATTTGTTTGTTTTGAAAGTACTTTTTTTGTTCAAAATTTATTTTGAGTGTGTGTTCATTTGGGATTTTAAATAATGACAAAACAATGAATACCTTAAGAGGGTGCTTCCGATTAATTTGAATTGAATATTTTGTGAATGCAGAAAGGGAAAATAAGTGAATCTAAATTAAAATTGATAAAAGAAGCCGCTATTACTGCCAAAGTGAGCGAGTCGCTCGAGAGCCAAGATGTCGAGATGACGATAGTGAGCGGGAGCGTGTGCCCGTCGCCGATTCTCATCGAGGACTCCAGTGAGGAGAAGGAAATTGTTCTTAAGGGTGTTGTTAGTGAGGAGGAGGTTGCCGGGCCGGCGGCGGATCGCGAGGAGGACAAACTCGTGGCGGAGGAGCCCGTCGTCGTCGTCGCTCCAGTCGAGACCAAGGAGGAGGTTAAGGTGGAGGAAGTCAAGGAGATCGCCACGGAAGACGTCATCATGTACGAGGAGGAGACCAGGATGAGCGCCGATATCAACAGCAGTAGGGCGCAGACGCCTGCGAAACAAGTAAGTCACAGTTGTTCTTTTGTTTTTGTTGACCTAATGGCGTCCGAATTGTATTCCTAATCCTGCATACGCTAATTAAATATTATGTTTGTGACTTTTTATCAACAAAATGATTCAGATAAATAATCTTAAATAGAAATATTTGCAAAATGTATTCAAAACTTTAATATTTCACATAAATTTTGCTGATACAATTCTGTGCAAATGCAAATAATAATAATCTTTATTTAGCAATATATATAACAATATACCTATATAAAAATACAACACCCCATCCCACTTAACCTATAAATTATATCCATACATGCATAATATATGCTGAACAAAATGATTTGTGATTGGATGACAGGACTTCGAAGCCAAAGCCAATAATTTTGCACAAGAAACATAAGCAACATTGCATCAACATTACAAGTTATGGTGATATTGCCATTATTTTTCTATCCATTTTACTCGGTGAGTAGGACAAATCTACAAGTAACACATCTCTCAATAAGTCTCTTGTCTATCTAAGAAAAACATGATTTATCAAACATGAAGCTATGTTTTGATAATGGCAAGTTTGTTATACAAACAAAATAATAAGTTCATTGATTACTGTAGCACTTAATTTTCTAAAATCCATATTTTTTTTTTATTAAAAACAAATTTGTGTTTATGATTTTCAACTTTTTATTTTTGAATTCTAACACTACACTCCTATGGGTTTGTAAGGAGATCAATGAGACGAGTTATAATGTTGTATTTTTACTTCTCAAAAGAATGACTGATTTTTTTTATTTTTATGGTGACGTTAATTTCCTAAAAACGCAGGAAATTAACTTCGCCATAGGTTTTTTGATAATATATATATATATTTAAATTCTCCACATGAAGAAGCTACAGCATAGCAAAACAATTGTAGTGAAATTAATAAAAAATAGAAAATCATAAACAAATTTAGTTTTAATAAATTTTTAATATTTTCATCTTATAAATTTCTCCAGTCGATGAGAGGATCCCTCCAGAGATGACTTCAAATGTTACCTTTTTATCTAACAAATCCACTTTTCTCTGAAAATCTCTTTTTTATATATATATTTTGTGTTTAACATTATTTATGATCATTTATGGAATAAACATTTTAATTCATGTTATCTCATATATCTTTTTGTTCAAACAGATTCTACCGACTGATGTGGTGGAGGAGTCCCAAAGTTCAGTCCAAAGCAGTGCGACAACGGAAAGCAATAAAGCCAAAAAGTGCTCTCGCTTGGACGTTTTCAGGGAACCGGATGCGATCACCTCACCAGACCAGCTTGCAGAATACTACTGGGCTGGTGGGGGACCTTACATGCTCCAGGAGCAGGTCGCTCAGTTTTTGGGTATCAAATCGTTTAAACGAAAATATCCTGGTAAGTCAATGACAAAAATAATCACTCATTATTCTCTTGTTATTTGCAATTTACTTCTATAGGGGATTGAAACCTAATTAATGATTGATTAGGTAAAAAGGATTATGGATATTCAGTACTATTCCCTTTCAAAACTTAAAGGTTTGACAGTTATGGTTAGATAAGCAGACAATTACAAGTGTGGTTATGTTTATAGATAATTCGGTATCCAGATACATGTTTTCTTCCAATGTTAAAAACACAAATAACAAACGATGTCGAAGGTCAAGAAAATCGAAAAAATAAAAAATGTTGATTTGATTATATGGGACGACCGTGCGCATATTGCGAAGCATCTCAAGTAATTTTATGCTGGAGTAGTGAATATGACAATGACACACTGAAAGATGACAAAATCAATGCAGAGTCAATGTTTTCCCGATGAGATTTCTTCTCTCTGCTTGAACAATGAAATAGCAGAGGTTGTATTAATAACACTAATGAACTTTTTTGTATTAGCTTTTTCACTGACAAGTCAAAACTAGTCACCATAAAAAAAGTGAATACAAAAAAGTAATTAGTCTTATTAATATAAATAGTTAAAAAGTATCACAAAGTAACGGCCTCCACCACAAAACATTTTATTTTTATTTGCACAAGTTGCAAATTGGTCTGTCGAAAGTTGAAGTATTCATTAAAAAGGATCTTGAGAAGAATTTTATCTTCGTTAAAACATATATATTGTTTTCTGATGTTGAATTATGACACAATAAGTACAAATTTCCCATTCAAATAAATATCACTCTATTTTATGTCCTAAACTAAGATGAATTTTGAAATTCACGGGCAATATACGAAATGTTTACATTAAAATGAAATAGTCACAAATAATTTAATTATGCTATTGTAAAACCTTCCTATTTATAAATTTGTGTTTATTATATTTCATTGATTTTTTTTAAGCAATGAACAATTTTTTGCAAAAATGTGGATTTCTGTTGAGGATATTTCCCTAGACGTAAAATACTAAAGAAATATCCTAAATTTAGTCTTTCATTAAAATTCAATTAATATTGATGTAAAATAGCATTATCGGAAAAAACCTCTTGAAAATTAGAATGCAATAATTGTTTATTTAAATAAGCCGTGATAGAAACATGGTCACATGTCTTCATTTTTGCATCACGCATGTGTGTCTGCAATAAATTGGAGGAATGCTTCACCCACTCGATATCTTACTAGAATATCAACTTGCCTTGATATTGTGTAAATTGTCTATCAAGCGCCTCCATATTGCAAGTCTCTATCGAGTGAACTAGAATCCCGGCACTGCTGTATATTGAAGCCCTGTCTAAGTTTATTGCAGCATGTTTTAACTGTCTTTGAGCCAGTATAATTCTTTCTCAGATATTGTACAGCTCATCTACTGCCCGTGAATATCAGTAGACTTTTATTATCTACATAATGCTGAGTTATAATTTCAGCAGCATGTATGGTAATTGGTTGTATTTATACCCATGGCTTGAATGATTAGGGTCTTCAAGAAAAAAAATAGTTTTTTTTTCTTTATTTGACATTTTGTTGGCACCAGTGAATAAAAACAATGTTCACATATCATTGGTCGCGTTCAGGGAAATTTTAGAGATGTAGCGCTACAACCAAAGCGCTTGATATTCCCTGAACACGCTTTCGATGTTAAGGACGTTCACGAAAATATGGCTGTTTTGTTTACAGCTGCACGGCTTGAAAAGCCATCGAGCGGAAAAAATATATGCTTGATAAAGCGGTACAGCTCCACACATAACGCGGTACCGTTCAGGGAAATCGCTTAAGCGCTACAATTCCCTTTATCAAATCATTTTTTCAATTTGCCAACATTATTTTTTTCATAAAAAATGCAAAGCCCTCTGGTGGAGAAAAGTTCTTGATAATATGGTACAAGTACAATGAATAAAAATGTGTAGCAAATGTTGAAATAAGTAAGAATTAATTCAGTATAATTTGTAATCTGAAACAATGATGATTGAATTATATATATATATATATATACAATCATCTTTATTGATGTTTTTTTTATATACATTGTTAAATACAATATAGTTTATTTTATTATTTCTAAAATGGCGGTCTTTCAGCCATGATTGAATTATTTTTCAGTGTTTGCAAATTATTTGATAAATTGATAGACGGTTGTTCTTTATTCTTCCATTAAAAATAAGAAATTTAAACATTAAAAGAAATATCAACAATTTACAAAACACTTCCATTTAAAGCAGTAGGCTTTAAAATCAATCATATTTACCAATAACTAAATATTATTATGTGACAAAAAATATGCTTAAAATTATTGCAAATAATATTTTTTACAAAAAAAGTAACTAATCCTCTATTCTCTACATCCCGATTACAAATTTCCGCATTTGCCTACAATTAATAAATGATTAACACCCAGCGCAACAACACGCCCTGTATCTCTCTCTCCCGATCTGAACATAACCTCAAAATGCGTCCGCGTACGTTTATTGATTTTCGCTGCACAATGTAACTCAAAAATAAATAAATAAAAAAACAATGCAACTAAAACCGATTCGCTTATCAACACAAAACAATCACACCCGGATTTACTAAAATTCCGCCGCAATTAAACAAATTAATTTACATAAAAGTCAAGTCAATGACCCTCGGCGTTCGTTTGTTCTTTTAATAAAATCGGTAATAATTTTCGTAAAAAACAAGCTTTTATTAGAATCGGAGTGGGAAGTAATGCTCGGTGATTAAAATTTTGTTGAAAAAAAAAAAACAGCAATTGAAAGGATGACATAAAGGAAAGCATATGTGATAATTGCATTGTTTGTTATGGAATTATTTTACCTACACGTCAAGGAGTGGTTTTGTTTTATCATCATCATACGTTTGGTACGTGATAAGGATTTCATTACTCCTACAATTTTAATCGGTAAATTTTAAAACATTTTTTTAATCATCAAATTTTAATTTACAATTGTTTTTTTTTTAAACAATTTGCACAATTAACCTGAATGAATTTTGTATATTCATCATTGTGCATTTATAATATTGAATATTATAATTTATAAAAGTTGGAATGTTACTATAATTATATATTATCAAAAAAAATCCTTTATTTCCTTAAAAGATCGGGTTATAACTAATAATAGTAATATTATTTTCCAACAGGTTACATACATTATCTTAACAGAATAAGCCCCACTGTATATATTCAAAACTTATTAAATAATTAATTTAATACATTTACTCTATGCTTTTTTTTATTAAATGCCTTTTAGATAATCCGTTTATATGTACGACATTTCTCATACTATGTTTATTTTTCAATTGGTTTTAATTAAATTTTAATTAACATCCATGGATAGGCGACTAATCCAGCTTCTCCGTCACACAAGTCGGCTGTCTCCACATAGCGAGTGGCATAATCAGTAGCTACAACAATCATTAACTTTCCTCTGTTACTTAGTTAGGAAATGGGTTTCCCTCTTTTTCATTTATTGTAACTTTCATCTTGCTGCTTGAATTTAGTGTATTAAATGAACAGACAATTATTACTGCATATTTTATTTATAACTTTTATTTTTATACATGTTATATACATTTTATATTGAGCTATGATTAAGTAAATGAATAAATTGAGAACTGTGAAGGCCTCTACTTCATTATACATGTTGATTAAAATGAATAAAATACTTCAACTTTATTTGTATAACATAAATTATTTTTTATTATGACTGCAGTTACGACAAACTAACTAGACATTATTAAACAGAAGTTAATTTATTAAAACTGCAGTCACAATAAAAAAAATAATTTGTGTTATACAAACAAAATTAAACCCGACACCATATTGTAAAAAGGGACACTGATTATATATATACAGAGAGCTTTTTTTATCAGTATACATTTCCCCTATGTGTACCTGCAAAATACGCGAGTTAATTGCATTAATGTATGTGTGTTTAATTGCCTACAACACGCAACTGAACGCACATATGCCAAATAGTCAACTAAACATACACATTTATTCGGTTCAGTGCGTTTGACTCACGTTTTTTGAAGGTATACACTTCCCCTAATGTATACTGATAAAAAAACCTCTCTGTATATATAAACTAAGTTGAAGTGTTTTATTTATTTTAAATGATTTTTTATTTTTTTGCATATTTTATTTGTTGTAACTTATTTTTATACATATTATTGAACTATGATTAAATTAATAAATATTTCCAATTTTTAAACAATGAGTAATCTTAAATAAAAATCTTAGGTATTCAAAGGCGTACAGTTGACATGCAAGAACGAGACTTCATCCGCGATAGCAACCTGGCCTCGGAGCACATGTGCGACCTGGGCCTGACCGCTGTCAGCACCGCCGACATCCTCGATATCATGTACTCGGACTTCCAGAATAAATACGAGGAGTACTGCAAACACCTGCGGGACCGCCAGACCAAGGACATCACAAACAAACAGAAGGCACTAAATCTGGCTGCGAGTCAAGAAAAGAATAAACTGGACCTCATGCAGCAGGCGATAGAGTCCGCTTCGCAGTGGAATATTTCTTTTAACAAGTCTAGGCGGGAGGAGCGAAAAGCTTGCATGGACCTGCAGACTTTCACGATTAATTATCCCAAATCTTCCGTGAAGCAAATTCAGAAGCCAAAAATCGGAAATTATCCTATTGCTTTGGTGCCAGGACAATACACAGATTATTATGAGGTATGTTTAAATAGAAGTTGATGAAAAGTATATTTCAATAAAATTGGTAAGATCCTACACCTCTTATTTTATTGTTTTCGAAAAAAAAAAAAGAATAAAGTGGTATTTGTATGATAACTTATGGTCTTAGGAGCTGATATATGGATTATGGCCTATTTTAATTAAATATATCAACGAATAATTTTATGCAAACATATTAACAAATAAACATCGTTTCTTGGTCATAAAGAGGACAAGTTCGTTTTTTTTTTTTTTAGTGGATGAAACAAAAATTCTCAGACATTTACCTTGTAAACCCAAATAGTTGATACTGCTTGTAAATTTCACAGAAGATTGTGCTTTGTCCCATCTCTTCAATTATATAATAAATATGCATCTCATTACAAAATATTCCTAAACCCCGGCGAAACGTACCTTCGTTAGCAGGGGGATATGTAAATTAATCATGAGCTTCGGGAAAAAAAATTTATGAAGAAAAAAAAATAAAGATTTAGCTATATGCTATACAAAAACATAGAATAACACAAATATGTGTATATAAAACTACAACACCGCATTCCACTCAAAATATGCTGATGTGTTTCATTTGTTATTAATTATATATAAATAGAAGTCTTCATATAAATAGAACAGAGTAGAAGTCTTCATAGTTCATCTATTAATTAATCTTAATCTTTACAGACATTCACACCAACTCAACTAAACAACCTCCCGCTCAACACAATGCTGTACAACCCTATCAACACGCATGACGACGACAGCCAATCGGACGGTTCGGGTTCCGACTCGGATACCAGCAGCTCGGGCTCGGAGAGCTCAGACTCGGAATCATCGGACGGAGACTGCACAATCTGCAATGCCAGCGGCGGCACGCCCGCCGCCAAAAAGGCGGTCCTGTAAATCCCTTCGAACCGATTCTTTTATTATTTTTCTGTGTAGCAGTATTATCAGATTTTTTATGAATATATATATATTTAATGCAGAAAGGTATAAGAATAAAGTGAAATGTAACATTTCGTACTTTTAAATTAAAGAAAATACATATATTATATATATATATTATAAATAGATAGAATGATAGATCCGTTTCGTTTTATAAATGTACATATATTTTTTTATAACGAGCATTATTATATAAAATCAAATAAATGTTTAAATGTATGTGTTTCGTTCTTTCATATTGTTGTTTAATTTCTTTGACTAATAAAAGAGTTTAAAATTAACATTTTGTATTTATTCATTCTATTTTATAATGAACTTTAAAGTTGACATTTCAAGAATTTAGTGTATATAAGAACTTTTCTAGAGTGCTTTGAATTGTTTTATTAAAAAAAAATACATAAGCAATAAAAGTGACGGCACTCTGTAGGTTATTACAAAAAAAATAAGAATTTAATAAATAATCTGCGTTATTGTGTTAAGAGAACTCTTGAGTTTAACGTGTACGTTAAATGTTTATATATATCATGGAATGTAGAATTAATAACTTAATATTAATATTTTCCGTCAGGAATAGTCGCGAAAGACAAATGTAACTATTTCTTTAAATTCACCAGTATCAACTGTAATTACGCGGGCAAAAAATGTAACGGCCATAGAAAAGATTTTCAATACCTTGATCGGGAAGTCTCATTTCAAGTTGTACCTCGTCACGTCTCACACAAATCACGGGAAAAATATATTTTCAAATTTTAAAATTACACGTAACATGACACTTAAAACTAGTTCAGCAACTCTTCCGCCAGGTATCGCATTTACAAAATGCATTATCTATGTTAATAGAAAAATATTGTAAAGACACACTAGTATGAAATACACAAATCGGCCGCGCAGTGTCGCTACTTTCGATTCGATTATCTACACCTATTAATTTTCTATGATTGTCAAGTTTGAAATCTCGCGTGTTGTTTTCTCCCGGTATTTGTTTGTTATTTTAGGTTATGTAAAATAATAAAACGATGGACACCTCAAAGAGAATTCAGGAAGAACCTTCCAGTTTTGTGGATTTGAAGGAACACGGTACCATCATAGGCGTACACTTCTCACCGTACGAATGGAGCCAGGATATCATTTTGATCGCTTTTATGAATAAGATCATCGTTGGGCAGATTAGTTTAAATGTGAGTAGGCTTTTGTTGTGACCTT
This sequence comes from Philonthus spinipes, assembly GCA_963082785.1. Classification (NCBI taxonomy): domain Eukaryota; kingdom Metazoa; phylum Arthropoda; class Insecta; order Coleoptera; family Staphylinidae; genus Philonthus; species Philonthus spinipes. The sequence continues at coordinate 23,242,127 of OY720304.1, read as the reverse complement.
GTTTCAGTACTGAAATCGTTATGGAAATTAAATTCATAAATTTAAACTCGATTTCAAAATAGCATTAATTTTTAGTAAGGGCCGATTCTCAATCGCTCAGGAAGGAAAACAGATCGTATACAGAAAGTCTGTATGGTCCATTCCCGGGCGATTGTGAATTGATACATGTAAATTCTATGATAACCCTACACCCATATGGGTAGAAACAAAAAATCTCATATATTAAATAAAAATGATAAGTACGTTAAACAAATGCATGCATTTGTTTAACGTACTTACAAAACGTAAGTCAAAAGTCACAGAGCTAAATGTGAAAATAATTTATTAATTATTTTCAAATCATTTTTATTTAATATATTTAAATAACTGTGACTAAGTGAATGAATAAATACTCTTTTCTATTTATATAAAAAAATCTCGTTTTCTGACATTTTGAATCAGCCACAACTTGTACTAATATCATTATTTTAATGATGTTATTTACACATAGGTATTAAAATAAGAAAACTCCTGAACAGAAAGTCTAACATCTCTACATGTATTGTAATTATTTATGTTATATTCTTAAAATTATCTATATAGTTTGAAAAAAGACGAGTGTATATAAGAAAACTTCAAGCTTTTCATACAATGGGGGCTATGCTATAAAGGAAAAGTTTAGTTTAACATGTACATTATTTTGTATAATCACATTCTAAGCAATTTTTGTAATAAATATATAAACATAGAATTTGAATATATCGGACACTTTTTTCTCATTAATCACTTAATAAAACATTTTCAAAAATATATTGCTTTATACATTACATTCACTTGGTTTTCTTTGACTTATATGTATTTTATTTAATTTATAAACCAATATATTATAGAATGTGAAGTTAATTAACAGCATTTATTAAAAATTACATTTCCCATAGGGAATAGCCCTGAATATTTCAATGAAACTGTTTTGAAGGAAGAATTATTATTATTATTTTAGGATGCATTAGAATTAAAAAAATTAGCTGAATTCAAACATGCCGATGTGTGCACAGCAATGTACTTGTCTCCGGAAACTTCCATCAGCATGATCCCGCTGAATGTCCAGTTCTGCACAGCCGGCAGCAAAGATTACATGATTCGAATTTTTAAGGGTAACTTGAGCGAAGACAACACTTGCAAGGTGAGCAAAAAACTATAACACAACATTTTCTACTATTATCAGTAAGGTGACAACATAACAACGTGAATAAACATTATATATATGCTTTCAGATACTCAGAGGGCACACAAATTACATTAACGACTTAAGTTACGATATTGAAAACCATTACCTGGCTTCGATCAGTGACGACTGCACGGCCAGATTGTGGAGTGTGTCCAATGATTACGAATGTGCCTCAGTTTTCCAACTCTCCTCTCCAGGTATGAATTAGTTTTATAGATATTTAAAAAAGAAAAAGTTGAAGTTGATTTTTTAAGGTTTCTACTTTTTTATGTATCTTTATAATCGTTCACACCTCACACTGAGAAGTAGAGAGGAACATATAACGATGTTATATAAGACTAAATAAAATATAATCGTTCATAAATTAAGTGGTGATGCCTACCTATAATGTCGAAAAAAAAAAAAATTCGGAATTTTTTTTAGATAGATAAAATCCAATTGCATCAGTTTATTTAGCGTGAATTTAGAATATTTTTGGCTTCTCTGAAGGTCCTGAGGGTTCGTGACACAGCTCTCCATAGAAGACCTTTTAAAAAATAATTCCGTGATAAAAAAAAGGTTTTTTTTTTCACTCACACAGGGGCATTGGTTTATCTTTAACCGTGCAACCCATATTTTGAACCTATGTAAGTAGGCAATACCCCTTAATGAAAACACTTTTTATGTAACAACGTTTTTTAATTAATTAAAGTAGAGATTTTTTTCTATAGTTTTAACAATTTTAAAGACATAAATTATTTCTTTATCATTATTTAACTGCATTGTCTATTAAGGTATGTCTGTGGGATGGCATCGAGAAGATAATTCCAAGTTGTTGGTGGCGGAAAAGAACGGCATCATGAGGTTCTACAATGTGGCCACCCAGCGTCCAATACTTTCCTTTGATGTCGATAAGAGCTTATCGGCCGCTCATTGGGCTCCTTCAGATCCTCAACTAGTTGGATCTTTGAACATGGGAGAATTGGTCTTGTGGGATGTCACAAAACCTAGGTATAAAAATCTTGAGAGTTTTATAAAATATAATGAATATTATTGTTTGTTAATGGTAATGAACACAATAAGTATTCTCTTCATGTTTTAATTTTATTAATGCCGTTTGTTAAACACAAGTTTTAACTATATGCTTTTCTCGTGCTTGTTACTAATCGTGATTTTGGTTGCGTTAAGAAGACGGTATCGGTAGAACTAACTGAATGTTTAAAATTAGCAATGTTCTACAGTTAATAGCACATGACAATAAAATACAACACAATAATTAATAAGATAATTCCAAGTTATTGGAACGGTGGAACTAACTGAATGATTAAATTTAGCTGTACATTAATTTATATTAATCATAATAAATGAAAGACAACGCAAGCGCCATCTTTTGGCCTAATTTCATGTGGCATCGTCAAATTAAATTAATTTATATGTTGAGTTAATTTCCTAATTCACATTTAATTTCGTTTTCCTTGTTTGCTTAAACAGGACAAGTTCGCCTTCCTTTAGTGGACGAAACAATGATTCTCGGTCATCTACCTTGTAGACCCAAATCGTTGACGATGCCACTTGAAATTAGGCAAAAGGTGGCGCTTGCGTCGTCTTTAATTTATTATAATTTCCTAATGTTTATAATCATCAATAACTGAGTTTTTACGAACAGTTAATCTCAATGGTGAGACTGTTGACGTCTACTGAACGTTATCATTATTACTATTTGCCACATTTGATATGTGTTTAAATGTAAAATGGCTTAAACATGAGGAAAAAATAGACTTATAAATTAAAGCTATTATTAGCTCAAATGTCATGATTAGATAATAACAACGTAAATACGACTTAGATACAAGAGAAGAAAGTGTTTTGATATAATGAAAAAGGAACAGTGAAGAAACAAATGAATATTAATTTATAAAATATCATATGGTTGAAAACTTTTCTCCTCTAGAGTACTTTGCATTTTGCATGAATATTTTGTAGGTACTGAACAATGTAAATAAATAAAAAAATGAAATCATAAACTAAATATGAAGTGAAGAAACTTTAATAAGAATTGCAGCAATGTCAACAAAAAATAGTGAAATCATAAGCAAAATATGATGCGAAATTTAAAGTGATTTTTAATATATTTGAATAGCTCTAAGCCAACTATGTTGAGTAATGAATTTCACGTATTTTACTTACCTAATAATAATATTCACTTCGACACCCAATACGGGTAAAAGAGGATAAGATTAAGAAAGAAGAATAATAAAATTCTATATGAGTGGGTGTAGTGAGCTTTTCCTCTGCGACCAGACGGACTTTTGTGGATTATTATTTTTAATTATTGTTTTTTTTTTTTTTTTTTAGTAATCCAAGACAAACCATTGTTTTCACCCAAAACGGTGGACACTTAAAATTCAGCCCGTTGGGTGAGCTTGTGGCCACTGTGAATAAGCTGGAGGGGGCATTGAAGGTGATCCACATACAAACACTGCAGCAGAGGTTGTTTGCGAAAATCTCCCTCCCTACCAATATTTCCTGGCATTTCAGGCTGCCGATTGTTTGTATCGGCGACGACAGAAAGTTGTGTTTTTTCAAAGTTATGTCCAAGTAATAAAACCTTTTTATACATTTTATAAAATTGTTTAGATTATAAAAATAATCCCAAGTATAAATTTCTATGAATAACAAATGATGAAATTTGTTAACATTTTAAGTTTTTGTTTTAAATAAAACACACTTTCAAAATATATATATTTTATTTTCAAAATATATATATATCATATTTTCAAAATATTATATATATATTATATTTTGAAAGTATATTAAATAAAAATGATTTGAAAATAATTAATAAATTATTTCCACATTTAGCTCTATGACTTTTGACTTACGCTACATAAGTACATTAAACAAATGCACATTAAAACAACTACTTCCTGGGCAAATATATTTAAATAACTGTGACCAAGTGAATGAATACTCTTTTCTATTTATTTTGAAAGTGTGTTTTATTTAAAACAAAAACTTAAAATGTTAACAAATATGGATTTTCAAAAATTAACAGCCTCAACAGTTAAATGATGAAATCCCAATTGGTATATATCCCAATTTCATATATTTCCATTACCTTAAATATTTTTAAAATTTGAATTGGTAATTTTTTATTACAAATATTCAACAAATACATTGTTTTTCATTTAAAACAATGTATTTGTTGAGACATTTGATGAAGTTAGTTTTGTTTATTCACTTGAATTTTCAAATGATCCGACACCCGAAAAGATTTAAGGATTCGGGAAAAAAAGTTTTAAACTCTATTGATTTCAATAAATTGATGACATGTATATCACCATAATTTCATGAAATGCCTAACAAAACCATTTGAATAATTTTATTTCATGCTCTAACTAGTGATTAGAGCATAGAGGTGAACTACAAGACTTTTTCCGAGATAGAAAATGTTTAAGAAAAATGATTATTCCACGAAAAAACAATTTGTGTAGTTCATAGTCTCTTTTGCAACACTTGATGGACATCGATTGTTTTATGTAATAATTTGTACATAAGTGTACTACTGGTTAATTTGTGTTGATCTGATTCAGGATTCAACATTATGGAATGATGATAAAGACGATTGTCTAACTCATCGCTACATATTATATTAAACTTAAATATGATTATTTTTAAATTTGCGTAATTTGAGTTTCTTTTATTCTAACTATATTTTTCAATTTGTCAATACCAAACTAAAATTAAATAATTTGGTGATTTACATAAATTTAAAATAATAATGTAATGTATATTACATTATATATACAAACATCTTTATTCCCAAAGAATACATACATATTTAATTCAATATACAATACATGAAACAATTAAAAACAAATATATATTCTTAAGAGAAACGGCTATCGACCGGAGGTCTTTCGGCTATATTACATTATTATTTTAAAAAATGCAGATTAAATGAAACAAAATTAAATAAAATTTTTATTCACTTGATCAACCAAATTTGAAGTTTTAATGAAAAATAATTAATTATTCAATTGTGTAAATTATTTATTTTCAAATTAATATAAAACTTTGTAAATTGTAACAGTAGGAAATAATTAATGTAATTAATTATTTTCGCATGATTCTGCAAGTTGGTTGTGGAGACTTTTAATTATTTAATAAAAGTAAAAACATATTAGGAGAAAGGACAATAATTTTAATTTAAATAATTATTTGGATTGAATAAGTGCTATAATAAATAATTGATTATTTTCATCATTGGAAATAAAACGACAGAGTACTGTTTTTCGTTTTTAAATTTCCCGGTTATTCTCAGTCGGTAAATATGATTAGGTTAGTTTGCGCAGTGCGAAAAGAGATGTCGCCAGTGTTATTGATTGCCGGGGAAATAATGGCGCATTAGTTGCGTTTGTGCGCCGCCAGGGCACGACTTGGGCGCAACGTGATTGGCCACGATATAACACGAATTGGTCAATGTCTGAGCATCCGAAATTAATGGTGAGGTGAAACCCGTTGGAGAATTAAAAATGGTTTAAAGGGTCCACGTCCCTGGTGCGGGGTTTCGAGTGAAGTGCTGGTGTGCGCGTGTATTGCAACGAGTGCTACTCGACGACGGTGTCCACCGGAGAAAAATAAGGGGGGCTCCGAGCAACGGCAATCGAACGCTGTCCGTGTGTTTCTCTTTTAAATGTCCGCCTGAGAAGTGCAGCGAAATCGCGGAAAGGAGGACAAGAGTTAATAACAGTGAGCCCATCTCGTTCGGATTGTGAGGGGTCGTGCGTTTGGGTGTCAGCGGCGAGAAATGTGATAGATCACCACCACACACCACCACCACCGTCGCTATTCGGATTTACTCTTCGGACACATAGACATGAGTGGACGGCCGAGAACTACGTCCTTCGCGGAGGGCAACAAGCAGCCCCTCAATCCTCCATTGGGTGGATTCAAAATCAGCAGTAAGTTCCACCTCTATCCCCAATCAAATACCTATGCATGTCTCTTACGAACAAAAAAACCCACACCTCCGAAACTCTCTCGACATCTATTTGCGTGCGTGCGAGTGTGTTGGTAAGCGTACATGTAGAGCCCGCAACATGGCTGCCCCGAGCGCCCGCATCCTCTGGCACCTCGTCGGAGGTGGGCCCCCATTCGCGGCGAAAGATCCCACCTCTGGGGATCCTCGCCGCGGCGCGGATCGAAATCCGAAAGAATCCTGGGCGCCTAGCGCCTGGCCTCGCATCCCCGCCCACCCGAGGCGACGGCGGCGCTTCACTAGGTCATTGCTTTGTGCCGAGCCACCCGTCTTTGAAAAAATCACGAGAATCGGCTCGAATCAATCCCCCTGCGCGAAAAAAGAGGAGGTCTAAAATTAACACAAAAGTAACTCCTTTTTTTGCGTGGTGCGTAATTGGGGTCGTGAGCTCGCCTCGCGGCGTCACGCAAGGGAAACACCTGCAACGGTTTTCTTTCTTGCAAGAAAACGCAAAATGAGGAATGAAGCGAAAGAATCGACAGAAATATTTGCTAAATCCCCCCCAGAAGAAACATTAAATTATAAAAAAAAAACGTCATTCGAACATAACCTAAAAATTGAAACTTCACTCACTTTTATGTATTCTCTAATTAATTTCAATTGTACTTTGCATTCCTAACCCACAAACGTATGATTCATAATAATTCTTCAATGACGAGTGTAATTGCTTTTATAAAATATAAGGTAAGGTAACAAATTCAATAAGGTATGCGCGTTACATGAACTGGTGCAGCACTTTATTCTCTCTGCTTTGAAATCGTTTGTTACTTGCATTAAAGTGAACTGGCAAACACTGATGTGTGTTTACTTGCATTTAACCTGTAATTTCTCCTCCCCATGACATGCAGGTTCAGTGCTACGCGAGCAAGAGAGAGGTCGTTGGTGTTAGTAGAGCGATTGTCCGCCAATTTAAAATTACGAATATTTGCAAAGGTTACAATATGACTGAACGATACCTATGTATGAGTGGAAATATAAAGAAACCTGCACTATTTGTCCCTGTTCCAGTATAAAAGATGTAATAAGTGCAAGATTAAAAATTGCAGAAGTCGAATTAAAACACTGGCATTTTTCATAAATAGATGTAGCACAGAATGTTTGAAAACTTATTTTTAGTTGAGGAATATGTGAATGTAAACCCCTACACCACCATTATGGTAGATGGGGGATTTTAGATTATATATATATATATATGTGTGTGTTTTGATTTTGTAAGTCGCCGCTCAATATATTACATTAATTATTTTGTTATTGAAAAAAACTAATTAAAAATTTACTTTCCCACAACAGTAGCAAATAATTTATTATTGCTCTAATTATTCTCGTAATACTACTGTTTTCACATGACTTGTTCACTTTAAGCACAAGTGTTCATTCAAATCGAGTACAGAGCATAAAAACCAACATGACTACTCTGTAGTGCTAACATTATGGGCTGATTCACAATTTCCCGGGAATGGAAACGGGAAAGATGAATCACCGAATTTAAATGTATCCATTCACAATCACCCGGAAAGGGTCTTTATGGCTTTTCTATATATGATCCGTTTCATGTGAATCGGCCTTATGTAATGTAACAAACCTATTATTTCTTCAATAATGAGCGTAAATTTTAAACTAAACATTTTTAAACTATATGATAAGTTATTTAAATAAAAATACTTGTCCTTTCTCCTGCTTATTTTTTATTTCACTAGATATATTTCAGAAACTATGTTTCCATCTTCAGTAGTTGAAAAAACATAGTTTCCGAAATATATCTAGTGAAATAAAAAGTAAGTAGGAGAAAGGACAAGTATTTTTATTTAAATAATTAAAGTCTCCACAACCAACATGAAGAAGATTATATAATAAGTTGCTAATAACCTCACAAAATTTCACTTTATGATTACTATATTATTCACATATAATATAGTAATCTGGATAGTTAATTAAAATCAAAACACTTGGTTTGTTTCACTAATCTAGTGAAACAAACCAAGTGTTGATTTTAATTAATTATCCAGATTGATGTAAAAATGTTTCACCACGGGTTAAGTGAGAAATTAATTAAACATATAATATAGTAATCATAATGACTCTTCGATTTTCAAAAGATTGTTGTGAAAATAACCTTTTAAAATTAATGAAAAAATACTTGAGCTACACAGACTGAATTTAAATTTCATGTTATTGTTAAATTTTCTTCACATAGAATAATTAATTAAGAAATATAATAGAATAATAAATTTAAATAAGTTATTAAAAATTTCCCCCCCCCAAAAAAAATTACACAGAATTAAATTGAATATAGTTATGAAACGAAGTTTTCACTTTAAAACAAACATTTTAATGTATTTTTCAAATTTGACATTTAAAAAATCTAGTGTGTGCAATTCAAGCTGTAATTCATATTTAATGTGAATTTCGTTTTCCTTGTTTTTATAAACAGGACAAATTCGCCTTCCTTTAGTGGACGAAACAATGATTCTCGGTCGTCTACTTTGCAGACCCGAATCGTTGACGATTCCACTTGAAATTAGGCAAAAGGTGGCGCTTGCATCGTCTTTAATTTATTATCAAGCTGTAATAATGTAACCGCACGTCACACTGAGAAGTAGAGAGGAACATATAATGATGTTATATAAAACTAAATAAATAAATAATGTAACCTACATAACTGGCATATATATATATATATATAATCTAAAATCCCCATCTACCATTATGGTGGTGATATAAAAATTGTTCATATATGCAGAGTGTTGTTTTTATGTCACATTGAAATCCCAAAGCACTAATTAGAGGTCGGATTTTGGTTTAGTCGATCACATCGAAAGCAACTCGAAACGACGATGGAGCGATTCCAAACAACGGTGGATAGAGAGAACTCCGATTCACTGTCGCAATATCGTTTAATTTAGAATCTCATAGTCGATCTCACTTTACTAGTTGTGTGTTTTAGGTTGGGGCAAGATTATTGTTATGTAATCTTCTTCGGAGAAATTAATTGCCCTGGCTTCGAAGCCCTGTCAACCAGTCTCAGCAATCGGATGTTTTTATTTTACTTTACTTTCTTCGTTTTTATCAGTCTGATGTAAGTAAGAGAACATTTAGTATAATTATCTTCTTTAATTATTCTTTATGGGAAATGTTATGTTTAACGTGTAAATTAATTCACAGTCTATGAATAAATATCTATTATAAAAGTTGCTTAGACTGTGATGTTAAAAACAACATACACGTTAAACTTAATGTTTCCCTTACAGAATAGCCCTGTATGTTATCTTGTATTTGAAGTTTTTAATTTGTTGGTTACTTCAAATGCGACAATTCAATAAACTTATTTTTATAAAATATTCAATAATTAATTACATACTACTGAGTAATTAAATATTTTCTGTTTGCACAAATTTTTCATAATGTTCTTAATTCATGTGTTTAAATTTTGATAAATTAATTTTATATGTCATGTTGAAAATCAGTTATTAAACAAAAGTGAGTTAATTGATCGGTCACATTTCCCTTCACGTAACCAATGAATTAAAAGCTTGTATTACAAGATAACATAAGAATAATCTTGTTATAACCTAAAACACACAGCTTTTGAAGTTTGATGCAATTAGTGTTTTGGGATTTGAATATGAAATAGAAGTAACACTTATACGCACGGTGTTGCTTTCATCAAAGAAAGAAACACTGTTTATTTTTATTAAACAATTAAGCATTAGGGGCATAATGAGCCCTATTTATACGAGGCTTAATTTTACTGAATTTGAACATAACTTTTTTTTACAATAAACAAGTGCTAGAATTTAACGATTCAGTGAGATCTTCATTCGATGCTGGAAGATTTAGTAATATGACTAAAAGAATGAATTATTATTTTGTGATAATTGATTATTTAATTTTAACTTGAAACTTTGAAAAATATTTAAAAACGCAAATACAATATTTACTTTTGTTAGCGCTTGTGCGCCCCCGCCGCTCTAGTGGACAGAGGTCTGAGGTTAAGTTGCACCCTCAAAAAAAAAGGACGGACCAGTCAATACCACTATATTGAACACTCGTAAAATTGTGTTAACTACTGTGAGTAAATGTGTTTTATTCGTAAATGCTTGGATTTTCTTGGAACCCGTCAAAACATATTGGAGAAGCTAACGCCCGCTTAACAACTTTGGTTATAATTGATGTTAAACTTGAAACGATGAAAAATATTTGATTAGACATTAGTATTTCCTATCTCCAATGTTATTTGGGCATCCCAATAATTATACCTTAATGATATTTATTTACAATGTAATTTGAAAAAAAAGTTGATAAACCTGAAAAGCATATTACATGAATAAACATTTTAAACACTTGGTTTGTTTCAAATTTTAAAGTGATTCGTACTTTAAATATATGTATATATATATACAATTGTTTTACTTGTATCTTTTTCATGGCTAACTATTTTTTGGTGTATGGTAAAATTAAAAACAACTGTAACTTATTTTATTTGAAAAATAACTATGCCATATGTTATATCGGATTAAAGGGAAAAATAGCCCTTTTAATAAAGTCATAGCCAACTATTATTTCCATTTAAAAAAAAGGTAAGTTTGTGTAATATCTCCCAAAATATGGGTGAAATTTTTTTTTTTAATTTTTTGTTATTAATATGTGTAAAATTTTCTACAACTTTGTCCTTTACAGTTTTTTTCTATCTATGATAATAATAGAGATATATTGATTTCAAAAAATTGATACATTTTACTTTTTTCAAAATATCTAGTTACCCCTGACTTTTTCAAATATTTTGAAAGTCTCATTTTATTCGTCTTATAAAACTACACTTCTTTCCCCATTTAACCGTTTTTCTATCTCTTATAGTTTTCGAGATCCCCATAGAGAACATCGAAAAAAACTCACCCTGTATATCCATCCTACACCCATATGGGTGGAAAGTGTCATTGAATATATATATTCAAAAACACATATATAATCGAAAAAAACTCACCCTGTATATATATATTCACCCTACACCCACATGGGTAGAAAGGGTCATTGAATATATATATTCAAAAACACATATATACCCTTCACAGGGTGTGTGTTTGTAAACAAGCACAATTTATAACATAAAGTCAGAATAGAGTTAATTTCTATTCATAACTAAAATGTTTACTTTTCCTAAATATAATAGGAAAGGACAGTATTGTGATGGCAAAAAGCAATTTGAACACTATGTATTCATATTCATAAGTGTGTGGGATTTTATAATTTTAACTGCAACAGAAATGAAACAATTTGGAACTCGGTCAAGATGTGTCCGTGTAGTTTTTGTGATGAATTCGTTTGAGCGGCCTTGATTCCACTAAACTTATATTCATAGTTTCATCATCAAAGTAAAAGTGGATTTATTTTGTTGTCGGGTTGAATGTCTTTATGGAAGCCATTTTCGTTTTTTACTCACAATTTTAGTGTTACAAAAATAAACGCAGTTTATTAAATATTTACTTTCGCTAAATGTTTCGAAAACATATGTTATTCATTATGTAGCGACTCGTGGGTTTGTTTATTTAATTAACAATTTAATTTTTAACATTCATTATAAAGAAAACATTCACGATGAGTGTAATTCCATAAATTTGTATAGATGAAATATAATTAAATTAAATTGATTGAGTGAGTTATGTGAAGATCAAATGTAATTGCTAAAAAACACTAATATCCTTTCTTCACACTTTTATTTTTATTCCATATGTACATTTCAGACACAGTGTGACCATATCATGATGATTGTAGGAGAAACTGGCGAAGAAGTCGGCAAACCTTGATAAGTCAAGAGTGACACTTACCGATGTAATTTCTCTTTCTTCCCGGTCTAAACTTTGATCTTAGCCATGGGCCGAGAAGCGATCTTTCTTCCCGGTCTGGCCAGACTGAAGTGGACTGTATTTTGGATGCAATTGATTATTCTTAATTTCACACACTACTTAATATTCAAACAATAATTTGAAAACGAAAACGTGACTGTTTCGCGCAGAAGTCCGCGTAAAGTATCCCAACGAAAAATAAAAAGGTTTGCCAACATAATTCCGAAATTAACTATATATGGCGCGAAATTTAAACTATTTACGTACTTAAGATTCAATTTACCACACAACAAAATAAGTGATTTTAAATTCCCGAAATTAGATAAATACACAACTTGTGTTTAATAAACAAATAAAATAAATTAATGAATTCTGAACAATAATAATGGTCACATTGTGTCCGAAATGTATATACGGAATAAAAATAAAAGTGCGAAGAAAGGATATTAGTGCTTTTTTATTGAAACATAATTAATTCTAGTAATGGGAGGATCAGATCGATCAAAAAGATCGATTTTACTGAACAATCTTTTTAGCTCGATCTGATTGTCGATTTCCCTATTTCCATTTGTTTTGATCAATTTTTCGACTCGATTGCCTTGGATCAATTTGTTCGACTCAATCTGATCACCTCGCAGCTGTTAGACCACTCCATTTAGCTTAATTTGTTGTTTTCACTAATTTCTGCAAAATAATGCATTTTGCATTACTTATTTCATATTTTTATCACTCGTCAGATTTAGAAATAATAATTATAATTTTTGTAAGTTTGCTGGTTCTTAAAATGTTTTCTTTAAACATAATCGTGAAAACGAAAGTTATACCAAGCCTATGTATGGGGGTAAATTGTTAGTCACGGAGTTAAATATATTATTTATTTATTTAGTCTTATATAACATCCTATGTTGCTCTCAACTTCTCAGTATTAGGTGTAAACATAATATAAATATAATTTAATATAACCCAACGCTCTTAAAGGTATAAAGGGTTTGTTTTTGATAATATATATAATATTGGTTCGTCTGACCCTGAGTATTCTCGCAGTTCACGTGATTGTGTTTACATGCGCTGCCTTTTGAATGTGAATAGGCTATAGTAATAGAAAAGAGTATTCATTCACTTGGTCACAGTTATTTAAATATATTAAATAAAAATGATTTGAAAATAATTAATAAATTATTTCCTCATTTAGCTCTGTGACTTATGACTTACGTTACGTAAGTACGTTTTTTATTTAATATAGACTATAGTAAGTTTAAATCTCTTTACCGTACTCTCCGTAATCATTCAATTCATCTTTAAATTCTTGTGTTTTCATATCGCTCATTTTTATTTTTGTTGTTCTCATTTTTATGTAAATATTTAGATGAATAGTTAAATAAATATTAATTTGTTTGTTTAATATATTGGCATTTTTAATTATTAAAAACAAAAATCGATTAAGTTTGTAAACAATGGATATTTCCGGTCTCATCTCGATTCTGACTTTAAATTTTAAATTGTGCTTGTTTATTTTTAGAACGAATTACTTTAAACTCCAGGTGTTTTGAATTATTATCCATGTAATGTCCTTACAGATTTGATAATTTTCATGATTACTTGTAAATTAAAGTAAAATTGAATACAATTTCGCCGAATTGAATGTTGTCTTAGATAAATTCAATGCATTAAATTATTTATAAAACCCACTGGTAAATAAATAAATAAATATATTGAAAATTACGATTATTTCCAAAATATCACCTTCCACAAATTTATAATTTATATGTTAGAATCAGTCATGTTTGTATAGTTAAGTGGCCAAAACCCACTGGTAATTGAGTCTATTCCGAATGGAAAATGTTATGTTTAACGTGTGCGTTATTAATCAATTTCACATTCTATTTATACATATCTATTATGAAAGCTGCTTAGATTGTGATGATAAAAAATAATGTACATGTTAAATTTAACATTTTCTATACGGAATAGCCCCTAATGTCTATAAATTAAAACTTAAAAATGGGATATTGATTTTTAAGAATATATGAGGGTGGTATCGAATGATTCCAGTTTTATAAATATATTTTTAACAGCCGGTTCGTGTCGAGCATTAATTGAAAGAAATTACCTCAAAGAAGAATTTTACCCAATACGGGTAAAAGAGGATAAGATTAAGAAAGAAAGAAGAATTTTAATGATGTCATATTTTCACAAATAAGACTCAACTATTTTTGGTACGGTGGATCACGAGAGTTAGTAAGCTGTGGTGTCATACACTTTTGCATTTTATTACTATTGTAGTGTTATTAAATTAACGACAAGTGTAAATTGTCACCAAATATAAATTTTTGTAATCAAACATGTTTTATTCAATCATACAAATGGACAATTTGATCGAGAACAATATAATCATCAAAAAATTTCTGCTGCTGTATGGGCTGTTATATTGTCTTGTTGAAAATATCCAGCTCCAAGTTCGTAATTGATGTAAATAATAATTTTTGTGTATATATCTAATACACCCTAAATTAAAACCATTCTCTAGGATATTATAATAAGTGGATTTGAAGGATTCTGTAAGGTTTTTTTTAATTATATATAGAAAATCTTTATTTCTGAGAGTTACATTAAATTACTTCAGAATATTTACAACATTACAATTATTTATAAAATGATCAATTCATACTGAGAAGTAGAGGGGCACATATAACGAAATATAAGACTAAAATAATGACAAGCCACAAGAAATTGGGCGAAAGATGGCGCTTGCGTCGTCTTTCATTTATTATGATTATTACAATCATTTTATCAGAAAATAGCTATCGACCATCGGTCTCTCTGCCTTTTTTTTATTTATTAAATTTGATTTTAATATATTGTGTATATCAGGAAGACCTAATGTCGATAACCTTTTACAAAAGAGAATGAAAAAAAAAACGTTACTTAATACGTAATCAAAGACAAAATGTAAACAATTTTCTTTGGATAAAGACATTGTAAAACTAAATCGTGCGCGATTTCTTTGTTTGCTCGATTATTGAAATTTAATGACCGCATCGGTCCTTCTCTCCTCTTTCGCAACAATCCCCATCGTATTTTTCGCTGTTCCGGCCCGTCTGTTTCGCACGTTAACGATGACGTTATCGATTTCCACGGTTGCGTCGCGGCGCCGTCTCTACTGCCCCGTTTTATCTCCGACGCCGACGCCCCCCTCGCAGGCGCGGCCTAACCGATCAGCTACCCCTCCTTATCGGGCCCGCAATAAAATTATTGCAGCCGAATTTGCAATCAATTTTGATTACTCCCGTGGTATCATAACGGAAACAAATTTATCGCGCAATTAAATCGAATTAAATTATTTAAATAGGAAGAGATAAATGAGAAGTTGGAGAAAGTTAAACACACAAATATCGTTATTATAGTAATAATAAGCAAAGTGTAATATTAATTTCATCGAAATGGAATTTTACATTCTACTTGGAATTTTGATGAAACACGTTCTTCCAAATCTTCATTTAATTATAATAATTACGGTTTAATTGCCTGGTTGTATGTTCAAATTTTTGTAATCGTTCTCCGGAAAACACGAAAAACTGCTGACGTCACAACTTTAATAGAAACTTATGATTGATAACTTTTAAACTAAAGATGCTACAATAAAAATTTACAACTAACTCTAATTTTCAAAACAAAACAAAAATAACTCGCATATCTCTATGAAGCAGTTTGTAACGCACTTGCCTAGAAATCGAGGGACATGGGTTCAAATCCCATCAGAGATGTTTCTTTTCCACTTATATTTAATTAATTTATATATATATTCACCTCGACACCCAATACGGGTAAAAGAGGATAAGATTAAGAAAGAATATATATATTCAATGACCCTTTCTACCCATATGGATGTAGGGTTAATTAATTTAAATTATAACTTAATGTTGTATATTGAAATTTCTTTAAATAAATAAATAAATAAATAATAAATAAATTCTTTATTTTCCAATAACTCAAAATATTACAGTAGTATAGGAATCGTCAAAAACACATAAGTATATAAAAATAACTAATTATGGTAACACATTTAGAGGATCAAAAACATCCAGATTTACAGAAATATCACTCTCTGTCCAAGTATTCTTTATATATTCTTTAATTCATAGATAAAAAATATAATTTCAAAATGAAAATCAATTAAATTAACCCTACACTCTTATACCCATAAGATTGCAGGTTAAAGGTTTTTTTTTGATAATATATATAAATATATCAATTAAATTAATTAAAAAATAACTTATATTCAAAATTGCATCCAAGCCATTTTTATGTTTCAGAACTTTTAATTAGAAGATTCTTATTGCAACACAAAAAGAAAGTGGTTTTCGTGAAATAAAAAAAATCAAATCATCTTATGTGTGTGTGTGTGTGTTTTTTTTAACATAACGATGAGTTATTGTCGCCGGCTGTTAATTGGAGTTAACGGGATAATTAGCCGGTTGTGCCAGTTAGCAGTTGACCGCGCATACTCGCGAGAAGGAAAAGCAACGTCGAACGGGGAAAACGCGACTGAAAGAAATGTAATTGCCCGACTCGGGCCTGTCACTAGAGTCAATTAGTCAGTCGCACCGGGAGATGAAAAGGGACGGAATTGAAATGAATAATAAAAGAGCGCGCAACGCGAAAATATAAAGGGAGAAATGTTGTTATCTCGCACTGTTACGTAATAATATGCGTGTGACTTATTTATGGACATAAGCTAAATAACGAAATGTGATACTCTCAATTTTTGTTTTCATTATGAATTATTTTTTGCATAATCATTTTCTCTGGTGTCAAAATCGCGAGAGAAGTATTATATTTGCTCTCGATGGACAGAAGTAATCGGGGCTATTCTGAAAGACGAATGTGAAGTTAGCCATAGATTTCAGCCATATATTTTCAAATTTCATTATTTTTATACATATTGAAGATAAATAGATTGTTTTTACTTTAGGGTGTAAATAAAACGTTGAATTAACAAATTGTCAACAAGCACCTCAATTTTCAATTCTTAATATTTTTTATCACACCCTTAAATTATAAAATTAAAAAAAGTCAAAGTGCGTCGTCTCCCATTAAAAAGTTAGCAACAAATATTGGTTCAGCACATATTAAACTATATAATTTTGAATTATCACAGTCTAAGCAGCTTTTGTTAAAGGAAGGAAGGTACTCCTTTAGATGATTCTAGCTCAGGAAGAACGGGGAGAGCTAATCCAAAACAAATTAAATTTAAATAACTGAAAATGTGTAAATCATATCCGTTATTATAATAAATTAAAGACGACGCAAGCGCCATCTTTTGCCTAATTTCAAGTGACATCGTCAACGATTTGGGTCTACAAGGTAGACGACCGAGATTCATTGTTTCATCCACTAAAGGAAGGCGAATTTGTCCTGTTAAAGCAAACATTCATTGAATGTGAATCTCCGTTATTATTTTAGAAGTTAGTATGATCGAATACTATTTTCTAAAATAATAAGAATAACAAGCTTCTAAAATAGTAATTCATCAATTTTTATTTGTCCGGTGGATATCCGTCGTCATTTTCCGTACATACACGAACCCCGATCATAAACTTCTGAAAATCTATTTCAGTGCACGTTTGATTAAATCTCGTTTTCGATTCTGAGAAGTCACGTAAGTAATTCGATCGGTCGCTAGCGCGGTTTCAATGAAGTCCAATTGAATCGGAACAACGTGGCCGATTCGAAGGTCCCCGATTCCCGAAAGGTGCGTTCAAAATTAAAACCGCCGAGAAGGTTCGCCAAAAGGCTTCCGACTTTTCCATTTCAGCAGGAAGGGCGTGAGTGCGGCAACCTCGCATTCGCTAGGTATTTACGGCATTTACGGGCCGTAATTGTTTTGGAACGATGACAATTATACCGAATTAAGTCCACCGGCACGGCGCATTGGCACCGTTGAAATGGCGTGACGAAAAAAAGAAAAATGAAATTTTAAATGCTGAACATGGAGAGAAAAAGTGCGAAGTTCCGGCGGCTTCGATTAATTGAGCTAAAAGTAAATTAGAGTGCTGAAATATAAATAGATACAAAATAAAAAAAAAATAATAGAATTGGTCGATAGCCTTTTAACAATTAATTTGTGTGTAATACAGCGATGGACAAAATCAATCACTTCAAAGATCCATCGAAATTACATAAATCATTTATAGGTTATTTACAATTTCATATAAACAATAACATTAGTATGCGACTTAACCTAATGAAAATATAAATTTAATTTAAATAAATTAAAACCCTACATCCATATGGGTAGAAAGGGTCATTGAATCTATATATATATATATATATACAAACATTTTTATTTGTGAAATTGAAACAGCATATACACAATACGTTAGGAAACCATTACATTACTATATTATACATAATAAATTTCACAAATTGGCTATCGACCAATGGTCTTTCAGCCTTATATATATATATATACAGGGTCGCTACAAAGTATGAAAACACGGCTCTCACGTGAAAACGGCTAAAAACATAACCACCAAAATTGGGATTTCTAAATGGGATATTTTCTTGAACAATTTGCCGTGAAAAAATCAAAAATGATTCTCAGAATTTTCACATACGGACGCCATCTTGAATTTTTTTAAATGGAATTCGATTTTTTTATTTTACAACTTTTATAGACCTTATAATTCTGATTACAACCATATACCTTTTTTTAAAAATACTTGTCTTTTCATCGATAAACCGGGCTTTGAAAAGTATGGAAACAGCGAAATATTTTGAGAACGATTTATCGGAATGTCCTGAAATTTTGCAAAGGTTTAGAGTACGTTAAGGCCTTCAACTTGCATTTTTTTATTTTTTCATATTCATTTGTTTTGTAAATATTCTATTTTTGGTCGAAACTTAAACATAAAAATTAACAATGTCAATTTAAAAAAATAGTTGCCTTTGAAAACAGTTTTCATTAGCCTGTCAAACTTGTAAAAAACATTAGTAAGTAACTGGTTGTTGCAAAAATGCCACATTTGAGTGAAACGGATCGCATAGAGATTCTCATGATGATTGGGTGTGGGGATAGAAAAGGAAGCTTTGCCGAAGCTGCTAATCTTTTCAAAGTAAATCATCCAGATCGAGCACCTATTTCCAGGTCAGTTGCATTTAAAACATGGAATAGGTTTAATGAAACTGGAACTGTTAAAAATCGTCCAGAAGTTGGACGACCAAAAACTGTTACAAATGAAGAAAATTCATTTAATCTTATGATAGATGTAGTTGAAAATCCAAAAACTTCGGTGCAGCAATTGGCTTTCAATAACAACATGAGCAGGAGATCATTTCAAAAAATAATGAAAATTGAAAAGTATCATCCCTACAAAATTCAGCTGCTACAAGAATTGAATGAAGATGACTTTGATCGCAGAATTGAATTTTGTGAAACAATGATGAATAGGATAAACCAGGAGGTCAATTTTATTAACCGTGTGCTCTTTTCCGATGAATCAACTTTCTGCTTAAATGGACAAGTTAACCGCCATAACTGTAGATACTGGTCAATCAAAAATCCACATTGGATGGAGCAGATTCATACGCAGCGTCCACAAAAAAATAATGTTTGGTGTGGTATAATTGGGCAGCATATTATCGGCCCTTTTGTTATTAATGGCAATTTGTCATCTGAAACATATTTCCAGCTTTTGCAAGAACAGGTTGTTCCCAGACTTAGACAAATATTCCCAAATTATGAAACTCAGGCTAATCCAGCTGAAAACATATGGTTTCAGCAAGACGGAGCACCAGCTCATTTCGGACTAATAGTACGTGAATATTTAGATGTAACTTTTCCCGGCAAATGGATAGGCAGGAGAGGAACAATTGAATGGCCTGTTAGGTCGCCCGATTTAACTCCACTTAATTTTTTCCTGTGGGGACATTTGAAAAATCGAGTTTATAACAACAGGCCACACAATATACAAGAATTAGAAGAACGCATAAGAACCGAAATTGCAAATATTCGTCCTAATATTTTAACTAGTTCATTACAACACTTTGTCCTGCGTATTCATTACTGCCAAGAAGATAATGGAGAGCACTTTGAACATATATTGTAAAATAAAAAATCATTTATTGTTTAATATTTTATTTTTTCATTTGACTGTTTAATATTTTTTTAAGTTTTGATCAACAATAGAACATGCATTTGTGGTATTGCAGCATTTAGAAAAAGTACTCGTTTGCCTGTTTCCATACTTTTCAAAGTCCGGTTCATCGATGAAAAGACAAGTATTTTAAAAAAAAAGGTATATGGTTGTAATCAGAATTATAAGGTCTATAAAAGTTGTAAAATAAAAAAAATCGAATTCCGTTTAAAAAAATTCAAGATGGCGTCCGTATGTGAAAATTCTGAGAATCATTTTTGATTTTTTCACGCCAAATTGTTCAAGAAAATATCCCATTTAGAAATCCCAATTTTGATGGTTATGTTTTTAGCCGTTTTCACGTGAGAGCCGTGTTTCCATACTTTGTAGCGACCCTGTATATATACAAACATCTTTATTTGTGAAATTGAAACAGTATATACACAATACGTTAGGAAACCATTACATTACTATATTATACATAATAAATTTCACAAATTGGCTATCGACCAGTGGTCTTTCAGCCATATATATATATATATATATATGAATAAATTAAAAAATTAGAATTAAAGATGATGGAGGATACGAAAAATTTCATACGTTAAAGATTTTTCTTCTGTGGCTTCACACTTCTTGTGGAGTTTGGCCGCTCTTCTTGGGGCCCTTCCAATCCATTTATCTGGGTGAATTAGTCCCAATTCATTTGTTGTGCAACCTTTTTCCATTTCTTCCTGTCGTTTGCTATGCTTTTCCAGTTTCTAACTCCAAGTGAGTTCAGGTCCCTTTTAACTTCTTTCCATCTATTCCTTGGCTTTCCTCTTCTTCTGCTGCTGCTAGGTTCCCATTCTAATATTATCCTTAGCCATCCTACATGATTTGACCATCGATATATGTCATAACTATCGAATTTTTACCGCTTTTATGTTATTTATACAAATAGAGAAATTTATAAGATGCTATGAGGTATCTTATAAATGTCTCTATTTGTACACACACGTTTAAGATACTTTATTAAAAATATCATATACTTTATTAATAGGTGATTTGGAGCCATACAATGTAGAGTTATAATAATAATTGTAAAATATATTGGGGAACATTACACTATGCTCTAATTTCTCTTGCTTTTTAAAATACCTTGTGGACAAACCATGTAGATTCTGCAAACTCTCAACATCTATTGAAGGCTCATTTGATGCCAATTAGTTTATTAAAATAATTTTCTTCAAGCAGTTTATTTTACAAGCTCAAACGCCTGTATATCGAACACCGTTGATACAATCATTCTAAAGAGAACCACGCACAGTGTTTTATTTGGAGCCGCGAAGGTTCAGGCGTGGTGGGGGTATGCAAAACTCAAATTGATATTAGACGAAAATTAAAAATGTCATATTATTAAAAATACTTTAAAACTTTTAAAAATGAATTACCAGATTTTTAGGTGCACCTGTGTAAGTACAATGAACCGTCAAAGTCGAACATTTCTAAAAGTTGTTCAGCGCGCGGTATTGAGGATCACATTTAATAATTTCCCAGCACGCCCCCAAATACTTTGTCACAACCATTTTGTAACATAATCATAAACATGAGTTGCTTTATTTAATGAGATATGTTTCAGTGCATTATTTTAATTTTGATAGTAGTTATAATTAATTAAAGTTGCGCAATTTTTATTTTTAAATTTCAACTTTACAGAGGCCGAAATAAATATTATCAAAAAAGAGCAGTATGACGTTAACTTCAAAAAATCGCCCGCAGTTTCCTCTAGATGACTGTGTAAAGATCATGTATATAGCGATCCATGATCAACAGTTATGATTTTTTTTCTTCCGCAAGTCATGTAACGAAAGCGACAGCGCGCCGTATTTCTTATATTTTCAAACAGCAATCCGCGTGCGGTAAACTAAGCGGCAGCAGATTCCGCGCGCCCGCCGTTGCTTTCGTTACATGATTTGCGGAAGAAAAAAATCATAACTATTGATCATGGATCGCTATATACATGTTCTTTACACAGTCATCTAGAGGAAACTGCGGGCGATTTTTTGAAGTTAACCTCATACTGCTCTTTTTTGATAATATTTATTTCGGCCTCTGTAAAGTTGAAATTTAAAAATAAAAATTGCGCAACTTTAATTAATTATAACTACTATCAAAATTAAAATAATGCACTGAAAAATATCTCATTAAATAAAGCAACTCATGTTTATGATTATGTTACAAAATGGTTGTGACAAAGTATTTGGGCGCCTGCTGGGAAATTATTAAATGTGATACTCAATACCGCGCGCTGAACAACTTTTAGAAATGTTCGATTTTGACGGTTCATTGTACTTACACCGGTGCACCTAAAAATCTGGAAATTCATTTTTATAAGTTTTAAAGTATTTTTAATAATATGACATTTTTAATTTTCGTGTAATATCAATTTGAGTTTTGCATACCCCCACCACGCCTGAACCTTCGCGGCTCCAAATAAAACACTGTGCCACGCAACAACTCCGCATTAAACAGATTACTCAGCTGGATTATTAATATGCACGCAAGAATCCGACATTGACAAGATAAGTACCGGCCGGACCGCTCTTACCGTTATTATCGCCGCTGTTAAACAGTTTTCACTTTTTTTCGGGCCGCCATTTATGGGATTAGTCTTTCTTTATTTTATTTATTCTCTTTTTTGCGCGGATTACGCAAATCCGGACTCGTACGCGCGGAGACAGGTTTGTTTCGCGTCCGATATTCTCTGTCATCGGGAACTTGAGAGAGGTCGAGAGAAGAGAGCATGTCAAGAAAGTTGCGGGGATTCGTTGAACTTTGAGCGGGCGCGCGAATTTTTATTTTCGGCGATGATGAAGTCGCAATGTCTGTATAACGTGAAATTCAAAGAATAAAAAATAGAAATAGTTGTAATTATTTTGTTATAATTTTGGATCATATTTTTGAGGCTTTTAAAGTCTCAACAATATGATCCAAAATTATAACAAAATAATTACAACTATTTCTATTTTTTATTTATTATTTATTTTTGAGGCTTTTAAAGTCTCAACAATATGATCCAAAATTATAACAAAATAATTACAACTATTTCTATTTTTTATTCCATTTACACCGACTCTGATTAAATTCTCTGATTAGTTAATCATGATTAACTTTAATCGCCGGATTTTGGTTGCACTGTATGTCGATTAACTTATGGGACTCCATCAAGTAGTATTTTTTTTTTTCATTTTATAGGGATTTTTATTTCTGTTTGGGGGATTTTTAGTAATTTTCATGCCCCAAAGTTAGAATCGGTCGAAGCATATTTGTCATATTTGTAAACTAAGGTAAATCAAAATTAATTGGATCATTTATTTCTAAATTATCAATTTCGTTGATTCACGCTTGGTCATTTCCGTCAAATCTCTATCTAACTCTCTATGATCTCTATCAACTGTAAACAACTTCACGATTATCCTCAATCGACGTGAAGTTGTTAATTAATGGGCCCAAATCGCCTGATTAAATATTCGACGTTTTTTAGGTTATCTTAATCATGATTAAGTCTTGGTGCAAGTTAATTTCAGACTTAATCGTGATTAACTATTTAATTATGATTGAGTACCCGCGGTGAAAGTGGCCATAAGTGACTTAATGTTAAAAAAAAGAAAAATGAAATTTAAAATGCCGTTCACAGTTTATTTTCATCAATAATAAGAACACAAAAAGAAAATATCGAAGGTCTGGCGACTTTAATTAATGTCGCATTTGGCGTTTTTGAGATTCCCAAAGGTGGGGGTTATCTTATATCTGTATATATAAATTTTGGCATTCCCCTAGAAAATCGTGAAAGTTGAAGGTTCACCGAATTCTGGTGAGGGGAAAATAGACAATTATGTATGTAATTATTTGTTATGGTAGGTTAGGTTAATGCAAGAAACAATACAATACAGTTGACTAGAAATAGAATGGGTATGGTCCATTCTATTTCTAGTCTACTGCTACATGAAATTAGGCAATAGATGGCGCTTGCGTTATCTTCCAATTATAATAAAAAAGTTTAAAATTTAAAGACAGCAAATTATTTGGAAAGGTTTCCGAATCGTGTCACGGGATTTTTAAAATTTTGAAAACGGAATTATGTGTAAACGTGCGTGAAATGAACGAATCTGAAGTCAGAATTTGTAGGAAACTTACCGTTTGGTCACAATTCGCATTTAAAGTCCCAATTTTGAGGTTATAATTGATCCGATTTTCGACTAAATAAGCACATTGCGAGTATAAATCGTACACAAGATGAAATAATCTAATTTATGACGAAAGTTAACAAATTTGTTGCGATTTTTTCATTTACTCAGCCAAAATCACGATTTTAATTTTATACAGAAAGTGACGTTTATGTAAAAAAAATCAATATATATTTTAGATCCATTTGTAAATAATAGATATTTTAATTTACGATATCAAACATAGATGGCGTCACCGCTCCACTAAACTATTTTGTACAATATAATAAAAAATAATAGAGAATTATTCATCGACTATTATAAATAATACATACATATTTAATTAATGATTTTTTTAATGAAAATATTGGATAGATTGGTACAACTACGATCTTTTGCACCTTTTATCGACTTAGGTTAGCTTAGTTTAGTTTGGATTAGTTTAGGTTATGTTAGTTTAGGTTAGTTTGGATTAGTTTAGGTTAGGTTAGTTTGGGTTAGTTTAGGTTAGTTTGGATTAGTTTAGGTTAGTTTGGATTAGTTTAGGTTAGGTTAGTTTGGATTAGTTTAGGTTAGGTTAGTTTGGATTACTTTAGGTTAGGTTAATTTAGGTTAGTTTGGGTTAGTTTAGGTTAGGTTAGGTTAGGTGAGAGTGCAAACATATTTGGAAAGTATTCTGACAAAACATGCAAAAGATCGTAAGTTGTACCAATCTATCCAATATTTTCATTAAAAAATCATTAATTAAATATGTATGTATTATTTATAATAGTCGATGAATAATTTTCTATTATTTTTTATTATATTGTACAAAATACATTCGGTTTAGTGGAGCGGTGACGCCATCTATGTTTGATATCGTAAATTAAAATATCTATTATTTACAAATGGATCTAAAATTTGATTTTTTCATATAAACGTCATTTTCTGTATAAAATTAAAATCGTGATTTTGGCCGAATAAATGAAAAAATCGCAACAAATTTGTTAAATTTCGTCATAAATTAGAAGATTATTTCATCATGTGTACGATTTATACTCGCAATGTGCTTATTTAGTCGGAAATCGGATCAATTATAACCTCAAAATTGGGACTTTCAATGCGAATTGTGACCAAATGGTAAGTTTCCTACAGATTCTGACTTCGGATTCCGTTTTCAAAATTTTCTATACCCCGTGACACGATTCGGAAACGTTACCAATTATTTTTTTGGGCAAAATACCACCTTAACAACGAGCATAAATCTGAAAATTTTTGATCGATACTTTACGAAATATACATATCTACCGAAAACAAATTATGGATATCTTTTTACCCAACCAAATTTGTATTAATTTTGTAAAATAATTATTTTTCTGTTTTCTATTGTTTTATTTACAAGCGTTATTTTCCTCCTTCTGTTTGCCGTTAACAATTTAATTGAATGTGGCATAAACTTTTTTTCACATCCGTGCATACACACTCCGCTTCTCCGCATTATCATCATTACTCAGATCCAATTTGCGTAAGTGAACTCCTTCCTCCTCCTTGCTCTGCTCTGGCCGCATGCATGCACGGTGGAAACGGGTCCGGTCGTTTTGGTCGTTGATTTACGGTACCGTTGCCTCCGCTGCGACGACTCACTCGCTTGCGTCTATTTTCCACAAACCGGCAGGCATTCCCCTCCGGGTTGCGAAAAGGGCAATTTCCGGTACTGTTTTTCTCGTCTTTTTCGTGCGTTCCGCCTCTGCGATTGCGATCACCTGGACTGGCTCGGGCTTGCGATCGCGTAATTGGAGCTGTTGTTGCCGATAAGCGGGTGCTGTCGTACAATAGGGGATCGAGTTGAAGGAGTGTGGGAGCAACGGTAAAAAGTTGGAACGAGGAGATTCGCACACTGCCCTTGATTCGTCTTTGTGTGGGAAATTATTGTGGCTTTTCTTATTTCGAGGGTATGGGGAGTTTGTTGAAAAGTTCAGGAGTTTGGTAATACAAGCTTTTAATGGATGTATTGACGCACTCCTCCAACTTTTCAACAAATTAATAACAAAACAACTAGTTGTTAGAATCCATTAGTAGAATAATGAATATATGAAACAAGTGGATTTTGCGTACGAACAAGAGAATACTATGGTTTTGTTACTTTCCCCTGTTCAAAGGAAAGTATTGTTATCGTTTTGAAGACAATTGCAACGATTTTTTAAATTATTTTGCATGTACGCGCTCTAAAGCAAAATCTACTAAATAAATTGAACACAAATTTAATAAACAGGGTTATTTAAAATAACCAGAATACCCAAATAATACCTGATATAAATATATATTTCGTTATAAATCTATTCTATTCAACCTGTTCGGTAATTTCGTATTTGTGAATATGTTTTATTTCACCTACGATTTCATTATTTTGTTATTTTTTTTAAAAAAATTTTTGATCTGAATTTAGTGAAGTGGAAATAAACTTATGTATTTCGATGTTTTAAATAAAAAAAAACGTATTTGATTGTACATGTTCATACTGCAATTTTATTAATGTAAAATCAAAGATGAGGTTATGTAACATTCCGTACGCCTCGGTGGCGCGCAGGTTTAGCGTCAGGCAAGTTAGCCAGAAGTCCCCGGTTCGATTCCGGGAGTGGGCTGGTTGTTTGTATGAATGGTGTGATTGCCCCCAAGTTGAAATTACAAATTTACAAAGGTTACTGGGTTGCATGGTTAAAGATAAACCAATGCCCATATGTGAGTGAGGAAAAAAAATGTAACATTTCTTATTTCTTTTGGGGACCGCGGTGGCCGAGCGTAGCAGTTCTGTCGCTATGGAAATGAGTTTCTTGTTTTGGAGATTACTCGTCCTGGAAACTATGGATGTTGTAAGTCATTGTGAAAGTCTTAGGTTTACAACGACGTCAAAACTGGTCAAAGTTGATCGTACAAAATTGACTCAGACCATATGCGTATAAAAAAACATTTATTTATATTATGAAAATGAATAACACGTGTTTTCACTACCAATTTTTTGAACTGACATTCTTATAAAATAAACAACATTGGAAAGTAAAAGAACCAGATAACATTAAAGCTATTTTTGCTGGGTGGATAATTTATTAATTTATTTTACGGAAATTTTATTAATTTATTTTACGGAAATCTCCTTTCTACAAAATAATAAGCATTTACATAAATCATCACAAATAATTTACAACATAACCACAATATAAACAATTATGGCTGTCGGTACGTGGTCTTTGACAATTCACAATAACTGCGCATGTTCTTTTTGTCAACATACGTTTTAGAAGGGACACATTGAGGTTATGGCATGGACCATCCTTTCTACATATATAAGCTTTGATACAAGGTAGGTTTTTATATCAAATTTGTTTTGTAAATTTATTATCGTATGAATAAGAGACTCACCACCTTTTTACCTTTGACCATAGAGATAAAGTATAAGAGGGCCAGATCCATATATTTAGCGGGAAACGCGCGCAACATCAACCAGTGCTCAAGTGGACAATTATTTCCCAAGTTTCAAACCTTTATAAGGTTTTTGAGGTTAGGTTCATATACACACTATAATATAACTAATGGCGGGATTTTTGAACATTCTTCTATTTATGATTTTTTGTTCACTATTTTACTTCAAATTATTTATATAAAAGTTTTTTTTATAAACGTGCTATTTTACTGAAAAAATATCAGTAGATCATGCAAATAAGAAATTGCAATAACATTTTTAAGTAAAATATATTAAACTTATAAAAGTATCATTTACCCTGTTATTATATATATTGAAAATCTTTATTTCTGAGAATTACATTATATAATTTTATAATACATATACATACAATCATTCATTTACACATTGTTAGACCTCAGAAAATGGCTATCGACCGTCGGTCTTTCTGCTTTCCTGTTATTACATTCATGTATTAATTAAAACATATTAACAACAGTTATAATTTGAATTAATTGATATCTCTCAGCTGGATAATTTTATGAACTCCTTTCCTTAAAGAATCTAGAAAAATGTGGATATAAATATTACTTCAAAAACGTCTATGTTAAATACATTTCTTTCTGATAGAAAATATTGTAAAAAGCATAAACTATATAATAAAAATTGAAGATTTATAGACAGAAAACATATTTTGAGAATGTGGGAAATAAATTATATTTATTAATAATTAATTATTGCTCGATTGGTTCATAATTTTAAGTTATGTATATTCTTTCAAAAATATACACTTCATAGAAATTATTAAGCAAACGTACTTTAAACTACAAATAATAACTTACCAGTTGTAGTTTTATAAGAAAACGTGAAGAAACTTCTGACGAATACAAAAAAAACTGTCAAAAACAATTCATATGATTTACATCAATCAAATTGAAATACGGCAAACTGATCCTTATTTAGAACACCTTTAATGATTAATTACAAGTATAAATGTTTAAGAAATATACCTTATAGGGCGACAAAAGTCACCAATAATAAATAAATCATTGTAAAAACCCAAAAATAAAGTATTTTAAATTTTCCACTTGAGACTTCAGCGCCTCCAGTGCTCAAATGGACAACTATAGCCGTGTTTCCCAATTTCAAATATTATCCGACCCCCCCTGCCTTTGACATTCATAAGTTGACATAAATTTAATTTTACCTTTGATATTTACGAAACGGGTTAAGCGTTCCATTTCGTAAATAATAAAGGTAAAATAAATATGAATAAATTATTAAAAATCAACCAATAAAACACAGATTAGATTGAATAACTTTAAATTCTCGACTAGTTTCGGGTAAAATTAAATTTATGTCAACTTATGAATGCCATTTAACTTTAAAAATTAAAATAGCTGGTGAAACAAAACAAAAATAGAGGGTACATACATTCTTTATTTGTCATTGGTGAGTTTCAAAATTTCATTGTTATATCCTCTCCCAGAAGGAATGACAGGATGCGCTAC
Organism: Philonthus spinipes; assembly: GCA_963082785.1. NCBI lineage: Eukaryota > Metazoa > Arthropoda > Insecta > Coleoptera > Staphylinidae > Philonthus > Philonthus spinipes. The sequence continues at coordinate 23,212,770 of OY720304.1, read as the reverse complement.
TAACTTTAATTTTGTACAGGATAATTTCAAAGTTTCATTATTGTGAATTACGAATATACAAAAGATGAATACGATGTATACAACAAAGTAGAAGCTTCAAAAACAATTAGCAACTTTATTTTTAGTCGACTATATTGAATAAATAAAATCCCCCCGTCCGTCCGATATCTAATTATTTCCTTATCGCGAATTCCGACATATACGCAATTTAATATCTTTTTCTATTTTTGCGCTTTAATCCCCGCGGGTCATTCCTAATCCAATCCGGAGGCGATTAGATTTCGGCGAAAGTGCTGGTGGGTGGGGGGTTCGTTTGCGCGCCGTGAAATTGATTTCCATTAGAATGGAAACCGTTGGTGTGTTATTTCGGAAAAGCGTAATCGGAGGCGAGCAATCCGGAGCGTGACGAAACCGCGTCGCCGCGGCCTTCCTTATCAGCAGCAGCGCCTTCCCGATAAACGCAAAATCCGATCCGTTATCGCGTGACGTGGAGATAGCCGCCGATTTTATGACGGGGACGATAATATGTGCGCCGCTAATTTTTCTGAGTCGCTTATACTCTAATCAAGCGTGTGGTTTCTTTATGTAAGGAGTAGGATTTGAAAAAAAAAAAAATCAAAGGAGATATTTTTTGCATACATGAGAAAATTCTTGTAGTATTAAATTACAGTTAGCTTTCCATATGTGTGAAATTGCAGGTCTTCAATTTCCACTGGTTTGTCATTACAAATGAAGAAATTCCAGAATTAAAACTAATTTATTTAAATAATATATATTTTTTTAATAATAAAAAATATTTAATGAAATGTTTAGCCACCATTCATATAAGCGTATGAATAAGTGATGGCGATTTCAGTTTTTTGAATCTCACCAGACAAGTCTGTTCCATGTATAATGAATGCCTTGATGAAGACGGATCTTGTGTTGTAATTAAATAACCTGATATGAACCATAATAATTGAAAGATTACGCAAGCGCCATCTAATTACATGTGGCATCGTCAACGATTTGGCTGCTACATGGAATTAGGCAATAGATGGCGCTTGCGTTATCTTTCAATTATCTTTCTTTCTTAATCTTATCCTCTTTTACCCGTATTGGATGTCGATGATCTTTCAATTATAATAAAAAAAGTTTAAAATAAAATTTTACTCGAAAAAAATAAAACTATTAAGGGTGCGGTTTAGAAGAAAGAGATAGCTATACAAATATGGGCAATCACTAATTTGAGTTAGATTGCTGTTGTGATCAATGAACAATATTGTATTATACATTAAAATAATCTTAAAATAAGCAGGAATTTCATCAGATAAACTAAAAATTATTTTAATGTTTAGTTTCTGTGAAAAATAATTATGAAAAACAATGAAAATTGATTAAATTTATAGCAAATTTTAAATTAAATTTTTGCTAATAAAAACTTGTGCAATGAAAATTTAAAGGATTTCACTAAATTCTGCATTAAAATAACTTAGCAGACATGACCTATTAATTTCATTATATCTTACAATTTTCTTTTCTAACTTAAACTATTAAATTGACGTAATACACGAAAATTAACGATTTATTTTTTATTTAGACAGATACTTTATACTTGGTAGATAAAAAATGTAAATACTCATTCATATTATGAAATCCAAAAGAATAGCTCTATTTTCATACGATTATTTCCATTTTACTATAAATTAGGTAATAGATGACGTTTCACTTTTAAGTTGACCGCTCTTTATATTCAAATCCGTAGATGATTTATAATTTTGTAAAAAAAATAAAATGATTATTTTTTCAGGAAACTAACTAGCCCACGTTATTTGTACTACCACCAAGGGTCATTTTGTTTTTTTTTTCTTCTTTATTTTTTTAGCAGAGAAAAAATCTCTGAATTTTGAAAATGTCAACGATTTGAAAATCGCAAAATGACTTCTTTTTTTTATCAAAATGTAGCTAAAACTAGTAGATTTGTTTGGACAAAAGTGGAATTTTGACGAAAAAATCGCAAAATGACTTTTTATACCACAATTTAGCTAAAAGATGATAATAGTAATAAAACTGATAGATCTGAATGGACAAAACTGGAATTTTGTCGAAAATCGCAAAATTACTGTTTTACACCAATATGTTGCTAAAACTGAAAAAAATATACAGTTTTAGCTACATTTTGATATGAAACAGTTATTTTGCGATTTTAGCTACATTATGACATAAAAATTCATTACTCTTTCAAATCTATTAGTTATCAATAATAACACACGAGTTTTTTCCTTGTTCACTTTTTATAAAAAGTGAAGTAAGGAAAAAACTCGTGTGTTATTATTGATACTAACACTTCACGTGAACTCAAAACCCATTTATTTCTATTAGTTATAGCTACATTTTGGTGAGAACTTGATACGAAATTTTCGTTAGTTCGCTCGCAAAGTCGGTCTTCATAAAATAGGCGAAAATATTGTTGATAATTAACAAAAATGATGAAAATCTAAAAAAAACAAATGTTTTCTAGTTTTTATTAGGCGTCTTAATATTCAATTATAAACGTTTTTTCTCTCTCTCTCATTCTATTGGAATCTTTGCGTTTCGTTGCCTTCATGTGAGTCGCATCCGAATCCTGTCGTTCCAGTATAATTTCAACACCGGCGTTTTTTCATGCTTAAATTTCCGAAAACACTGAAAATGTTGACGTGTACTTTGGCATTGGTGGACTTAATTAAGACTTTTACATCCTTCACACTTTGATGTATCTAAGAAAGGATACAATAGTGTTTTAATTATCCTAGTTTGTCTTTATTTTAAAATAAATGGTTGCAGAGGCAAAAATTCATGACAATACCATTCATCCGAACCTGTAATAATAATTAATTTAACCAATAGAACACAAACCTATAAATAAATAAATATATATACATACAAGGTGTACAGAAAATGAGTGAAAACCTTCAGGTAACTCAATTCATTAATTAATTTCTAATTAATATATAATATATATAATTCATTAATTAATTTTTAATATATATATATTATATATTAATTAAAAATTAATTAATGAATTGAGTTACCTGAAGGTTTTCACTCATTTTCTATATTCAATGACCCCTTTCTACCCACATGGGTGTAGGGTATAATTTTTAATAGAAAATCCAAATAAAAAAATGTTGTATGGTTCTTCATTGAGGCTCACGAGGTCTTCGGAATTTTAAATATGTGACTATAAATTAGTATTGTTTTTTTAAATATTTTGTAAAAAATCAATAGCATTAACAATCAATTAGACACGTGTATAATTCCATTGATGTAAATGATTAATAAATCGTATATTTTTACAATTTTATAACTTCATCAGAAGCATTCTTTTAATGAAAATAGATCTGGCAACGACGCACGCTCGTTTGTAAAAGAAAAGGTGTATGCAACACCTCCAGCGGATGATGTAGAAGTTATAAACAGAATAAATGCACACTTGTTTGATCCAGCGTTGCCAAATGTATAGTTCTTTTAAGTGGCCCGTGAGGCTTAAGGAAGGACCGTGTGACTTATTTTCATTAATATTTTTATCTAAAAATTAGTCAAAGAGTCACGCTACCTAAAGCTTTTCACTCATTTTCTGTACACCTTGTATATATATATATACCCTTTCTACCCATATGGATGCAGGGTTCCACAAACCTATAAAAAATGTATTAATTATTATTTTTGAATGTTCGGATGAATGATTTTATTTTATTTATTTATTAGATACAATCAACGGAAAATAAATTCCAATTACAAATAAAGCATGAATTTGTCACATCTTCAGAATTTCACCGTTTTGGCATTGTGATGTACAATTTAAGATGAAATAAATGATTTTGAAAATAATTAATAAATTATTTCCTCTTTAGCTTAAGAAATAATTTATCAATTATTTTCAAATTCTTATTAATTCATCAAAATAAGTGTAAATCCATGAAAACCACTAAATGGTAGAAACACTCCTGTGTCTATCATTCATCATTAAGATACACCTTTATAGGATTTTTTTGAAAAATAAAAAAATGTAACCATATATAATATAAGTATTCAGATTTTGGCGCTGCGATATTCAAATTAAGATCGCAGCGCCGAAGCTGCAAAATTCTGAACACTTCGAGAAATAATAATAATTTATTCACTTGTACTGTCGTCTTCTCTGGAGTCGTTTTATAACTCTTGAGCATTTAGTTTAGCTGTTTTTAGGTTAGGTTCCTTGATTTCGTTGTTCTGTCATATTAAGTAGGAGAAATGACAAGTATTTTTATTTAAATAATTAAAGTCTCCATAACCAACATAAAGAAGATTGTCATATTCGGTTTTAAGTTTTGTTTTATTTATTCTAGGATTAAGTATTACTTTATATATTTTAGGTTAGGTGTGATATTAGTTTTTAAGTTAAATAGGGAACAGTAAGATCTTGTAAAATATTTCTCGTCTTGGTTTCCCACGTTTTTTTTTTTTTAATAGAGTTGGTTTGTTCCTCTCGATGATTGTCACTAAGCTGCCTCGATCACGTAAGATCTTGTAATACATGTTAGAAAATCAGTGCATTTAGTCTGTGTACGATCGGCTAATGACCATAGTGGTCGAAGCTGGTAAAGTGGGAGGGATGTTAGTCGGTAGTTTTCTAGTTAAAACCTAGGTGGGGCTCGATACTGAGTCCGTAAATGAATTTTCCACTTCTACAGTCCAAAAATGTATTCACTTTTGTTTTTATATATCAATCACTTTAAATATCGGCACCATGATTAACACATTATTATATTTATTGTGAAAAAAAAAAAATGGTGATGTGTCCATCATGGCACTTTCCCCGGTGAATACGGTCAAATAAGTTTCTGATAGAAAATTTAATAGGGAAGCAAAATGATTAATAGAAAAAATTGATTGTTATCTTTTAAAGTTAAAGCCGAGTATTTAGAAGAATATTGTAATTAAGTGTGTTATTTCTTACCTTACAATAGGTTAAAATCATTCCTCCACACTCTTCTTCATTTTTGAAAACTGGAGGCGTTTGCGAATGATAAGTTGAATTTGACGGCACTTTGACGTTTTAAAATAATTATTTCAATAATTAAAATCTCTAAGGGAATTTATCAGATAAATGCTTATAAAATGAAAACCGGAGGTCCTACAATAAAAGTTTTATAACAGAAATTATTTATTTTCCAAGATCTAAAACTTTTATTTGAAACATTTTCCTATCCGAATTAAAAAATGAAAAAGTTGAACTTAATGAGTTTTAATTCTAACCAAAAGCTTTTCAGATCATTCCACTGTTATATAAAGCTTAAATATAAAGTTTGGGCTTAATCCATTTAGCCGTTTAGGCGCTATCGCGGAAACACACAGACATTTTTCAAAACTCGATGGAATGAACTCAGGGGACCTCAAAACGTGCATATTTGTTGAAATTGGCGGTTCGAAAATTTTTACGATCACAATACTTTCCCTTGGACAGGGGTCCGGGGAAAGTAAAAAGTAGTTTTGTCCGCCTCGGTGGCGCGTCAGGCTAGTCAGCCAGAGGTCCCAGGTTCGATTCCGGGAGTGGGCTCGTCGTTGTATGAATGGTGTGATTGTCCCCCAAAACTTGAAATTACAAATATACAAAGGTGACTGGATTAATGTTAATGTGTGAGTGGAAAAAAAAGTATTTTTTAATATGAATTTTATAATGACGATGCTCTGAATTCCTTCCAAAGAAATGAAATAATTATGTGCTACGGTTAAAACCGCGAACATTTCGCACTTTTATGTCGGTTTTATCGATTTTCCTCAAATGGCAAGCGTCCAATAAAATAGGACCCTCTTTTATTTTACACAAATACATATATTACTTTGCCGCCCCCCGCCATTTACTACTACTCCCGTTCCGTTTCTGACGCATACAGAAATATGTGCGCACGCGAACGCGTCCCACATCGGTCGCTGCTACACGCCCGAAAAAAATAAATAAATAAATAAAATCGGACGACATAAAAGAGTACAAACAAGCGACGACAAAAGAATGAAAAGCGAAACAGAAGAAAAAAATGGAACAAAAACGAAATGTCATCGCCCGTTTGACAGATTTACGATTGAGTGGTTGAAATGATACGCTTTTCGTGTAGAAGTAGAACTCGATTTACAAATTACAATGACTTGGCATGCACTAACGTTATGTGTTAATTAAAATTAGTGTCTAATCTAAAGTTAAAATCACAGATTATCTTACTTATGCCCGTACTAATAGTCATGGATTGATTCAGAATTGAGAATTAATTCTTGGATCGTATCAAAAAAAAAAAAATGCCAAACTCATAATTATTTTAATTGTGACATATTTAACTTTAGTCTGAGTGAATTCAAGGCATTCCTTTCTGTAGTTGAATTTAACTTATAAGGTTGTAGATACATTATTACTTAAAACGTTTGTGTCACAATTGTATTCTAATTCTTATTTTATTTTTATTTAAATATGTCATTCTTTATATTTTTATATGCGTCTTATTTAATAGCACATTATATTAAGTTTGTACTTATTGCTCTGTAATTGGGTTTTTTGCCTGTTGGGCAATAAAGTTTATTATTATTATTATTATAAAATAATTAGCATAATTAATTGCAAACAGTCCTTAGACCAATCAATAGATAGCATTCACGAATCGGGGGAGGGGGGGGGATTCATAAATACTAGATGGATTTAAGGATTAAGCTGCGACTATTAGTACGGATATTAGATTAATAACTCCAATAGAAAGATTTGTTCAAAGTTTCGTTTAGTATGCCCCGGAAATCATAAGCGTCGCTAGTGTCGACTCGAGCAGAGGATTGCGTAGAAGGAGGAAAGTTCCGCGTTAATTTTAATGCCACAAATATTTTTTATAAACAGAAATAGGGATAATTTATTAATTATTTTCAAATCATCTTTATTTAATATAATATTTTTTACTTTGCCAATATTGTTTCACTATTTTTTTTATATGGAGTTACAAAATATAATCTAATATTATAATAATGAAACATATTTTCGATTTCGACAGGATAATCTTAAAAAAACTTGAAACAAATCCTCCTGCATTATTGTAATTTCGAAAGAACGTGCAAACAGGCAAGTAATAATCATATAATTTTTATAATAAATAATATTTCTTGCAAAAAAATGTTGAAATAGTATCGCTGGAATTCAGATATTAGATGAACCACGAGGAGCGAAATAAAAACACGTGTTGTCGATTGGAAAACTGTGTATCAACTAAACTCTTTACTCATAGATGTCTCACATTACAAAAACAGTAGATATTACAAACATAATAGATGTCCATAATTTTGATATCTTATAACAAAAAATCGGTAAAACTTTTTAAACATGTGCTTCTAATAATTAAGCATATTTCTTAAAGACACTTCTCCCTTTTGTTCGTATGAATATGTCAACAGTAAATATTTGCAATTGATTATTTCATACAAACAAATGTGTTAAATATACTACGGATATATTTTTATACAAAAGTACTGTAAAACATGACGATATTTTTGTAATTAGGGAAACTCCAAATGCAAAATCAAATAACGCTTTGTCATACTTGTTTGTTAATGAATTATATGATTATTGCTTATCAGTTTGTATAATATTCTAAATTTAAACTATACACGACGTTTATTTGGACATTTTATAACATAATTATTTGCTGCGTTTTATGAATTAATTCCAAAATAAATCATGACAAAAATTAAGGTATATTGGATGGTTGAAGCCATTAGTGATACATGTTTAAATCAATAAGGTTTTTTTTACAGTGGATCAATCTCAACTGTCCGTGGTTGGCAACTAGAGAAATCGCAAAATTAGTACATTTAAATGTTTTATAGTTGGGTAGAAGCCTAAACATCTTTTAATAGTACAGCATGTTTCATCAAGTGAGAAATAAAAGTTAATCAAGATTTTTTTTTTGAAATTGCACTTGCGCAAAAAAATAATCAATGTTAAATAAATAAAAACAATTTGAAAATAATTCACTCACTCAGCATGTTTCATCAAGTGATAAATAAAAGGTAATTAAGAAATATATTTTTTTTGAAATCGCACTTGCGCAAAAAAAATAATCAATGTTAAATAAATAAAAACAATTTGAAAATAATAAGCTAATGTCAAAATTTTACTTATGTTACATATGTACTTTAAAACAACACAATAGCTAAAGAGGGAGTGTATACACGAAGATCTTTATTCAGACAATATGATAACAAAATTTATTATAACAATATGTACAATTGTGTTAGTAGTCTGTCCAGAGACGGAGTAATTTATTAATTATTTTCAAATCATTTTTATTTAATTTGTTTACATAACTGTGAGCAAGAGAATAAATAATTTCTTCTATTAATCAATGTTACACATTCGCTGATATGAATAATACAATCATTATAAATTAAATAAGAAGAATTTGAAAATAATTATTTAATAATTTTTTTCCCTTTAGCTACATATTCGCTGATCTGAATAATACAATCATTATAAATTAAATTAGAAGAATTTGAAAATAATTATTTAATACATTTTTTCCCTTTAGCTACATATTCGCTGATCTGAATAATACAATCATTATAAATTAAATTAGAAGAATTTGAAAATAATTATTTAATATATTTTTTCCCTTTAGCTACTGTGACATTATTATGACTTTTTTTGTCATGAATCATTATTGGAAATCATAATCACCCTGTTTTGTTTTTAATTAAATATTTGTATAAATATTCCATCACATTCCGTCAAACAGTTTTAGAGCAAACACTTGTTATTCCGTATTATCGAATTATCGGCTCGGGCTGCGGGCTTATCGCCGGCAAAAATGCGTAAATAATTGCTTTCGATATCATCGCGACACGCATCGGAAATCAAAACACGTGCGAGTTCCGCGAACGCACGACAAATCGCAATTTGTACGAATTGCTTTGTAATTTGCGAAGCTACCGCTGTTCGTCCGAACGGTGCTTTTCAGAAAATGGTGATTTGCAAGGATGTTTGGTCATTCGAATTGGATGTTGAAATAAGGTCGCTTGTGTTAAGGTCGGTTTAATGCGCGACCAAATTTGGATAAGTCTAAAAATGGGTATACGTTTAAAAAAAAACTAATGTTTCTGGGAATTACAATATGTTTTACCAATCAATAAAGTCAAATAGTATTAATTGCTTTGGTTTATTAATTAATTCTCTTTTATTTTTTGGAACATATTCCCAGTGAACAAAATGTAGATTTAAACAGAATATATATACAGAGAGGTTTTTTTATCAGTATACATTAGGGGAAGTGTTACCTGCAAAAAAAAACGCGAGTCAAACGCATTGAACCAATTAATGTGTGTATGTTTAGTTGACTATTTCGCATATGTGTGTTCAGTTGGGTGTTATAGGCAACTAAACACACATACATTAATGCATTTGACTCGCGTATTTTGCATGTATACATAGGAGAAATGTATACTGATAAAAAAGCTCTCTGTATATATATATATATATATATATAATCTAAAATCCCCATCTACCATAATGGTGGTGTAGGGGTTTAAACAGAATATGCTGCTTATAATTGTTGGGGTTCTTTTAAAATTCTGTATTATCTTCCTTTTAACAATAAAAACACCTATGAAGTTCTTGCAGTCCTTACTGCTTAGCTTGGTCTTTTACGAAGTAATTCTGGTGGTAAATCCTGCCATTCCTTTAAAAATCGCTGAAGCTAGATATTGATCTTTGTTTTTTTTTTGAAATGGTGATTATTAGCACCTGTCTAATAATCACCATTTAAAAATAAAAAGACCAATATCTTAACTTTATGAAGTTACTCTTTTGATAGATCCTGCCATTCGATCGAAAATGGTTGAAACTAGATATTGGTCTTTGTAGTTTTGAATGGTTTAAACTCACCATTCAAAAATACAGCTGAAGCTAGGTATTGGTCTTTGTATTTTTGAATGGTTTGAACTCATTATTCAAAAATACAAAGACTAATACCTTGCTTCAGCGATTTATGAACGAATAGCGGAATCCATCACCAGAGTTACTTCACAAAATCACCCGTTTTATACTCACCATTAAAAAATATAAGGACCAATACCATAAATTTAGCGATTTTTCTAAAATACAAACACCAATATCTATCTTCAGCGATTTTTGAACAAATGACATGGTTATCACGAGAGTCGCTTCATAAAATCACCCGTTTTATACTCACTATTAAAAAATTTAAGGACCAATACCATAAATTTAGCGATTTTTGTAAAATACAAAAACCAATATCTATCTTCAGCGATTTTTGAACAAATGGCAGGGTCTATCACGAGAGTCGCTTCATAAAATCACCCATTTTAAACTCACCATTCAAAAATGCAAAAACCAATACCAATAATTTAGCAATTTTTATAAAATACAAAGACCAATATCTAACTTCAGCGATTTTTTAACAAATGGCAGGATTTGTCACCAGAGTTACTTCATAAAATCTCTCGCCATTCAAAAATACAAAGATCAATATCAATAATTTAGCAATTTTTGAAAAATACAAAAACCAATACCTTCCATCGATGGTTCTATGTTCAAAGTTTGACAATCACTATCACAAATACTCTTACAGTTCAAATATTTACGAAGTTCATTATCTCCTTTAACCCTCCGTGGATACGCGCCCTGTCACACAAGTAAAAAAATCAATATGACGATAATAATGTGTGAATAATACCGTAGGAATGCAGAAAAATATTTATTTAGAAAGTGTTTGTTAGGCTTGCATTGAGATAATTACTCTTTAATGATAAAGTGTGACACAAAATTATATAGCCACCTATATTTTTTAACGTAAATTCTCAGCCATTTGATGAATCTTCGTGAAATTTTTGGAGGGACTGCCTGGTTATACGTATAATTAAACATTGTTATCAAACAGGCCAAATCAATGTGTAAAAAAATTGAATTCGATTTTTTTTCGATTTTGGGTGACACAAAATTATATGGCCACTGATGTTTTTAAGACATTTATTAACAAAACATAACATTTTATGAAATCTAATAACATTTAATAACTCGTAACACATCCGCGGTTTTCGACAGCCTCAATCATGCGTTTGGGCATCGATAGAACGAGACGTTTCAACGTGTCTAACGAAACACGATCCCAGGCGTTCAAAATTGCTGTTTTCAGCTGCTCCATATTGTCAAATTGGCGACAATCGGCGTAAACATCTCGAACAAGAATCCCCCACAAGTTTTCAATCGGATTGAAATCAGGGGACTTTGCTGGCCAGTCCAAAAGCGGAATGTTTTGCTCTTGAAACCATGCTTTGGTCGAAGCGCTCACGTGAATGGCAGCATTGTCCTGCTGAAATGTGAAACCAATTGAGCGAAAGCGTCTTTTATATGGTAAAAGATAATCGCTGAGAATCTGTTGATAATTTTCAGAGTTCATGCGATGTGTCACAAAAGCCAAACGACTCTTCCCGAAGCCCGAAAACGCCGCCCAAATCATGACACTGCCGCCACCAAAACCCCGTTTTGAAAAGTAACGTGGCTCTTTTCTCAAGTCTCTCCAATAGCTTGCAAGTCCGTCTGGGCCATCCAGATTAAACTTTTTCTCGTCGGAAAAAATTATCTAAAATCATTTGATTGTAAATTTTATTTATTATTTGACCCGACAACTTAACGAAATTTACCCCGTTCCATTCATGAGTCCAGCTGATGTGATCTTTGGCGAATTGAACTCGGTTGAGCTTGTGAGCAGCCGAAAGACACGGCGTGATGGTAAATCGTCTGCGCACGATGTGTGGCGACTTTATCAACACTCGACGAACAGTTTCGCGGGAAACGTTTGGAACGATTTCCTTGCACAAACGACGAACGCCCTTGGTAGAATTCGACGCAGCTGCCAGAATTCGACGTTTTTCCCTATCCGATAGTTTCTTGGGTCTTCCTGCGTTCTTGTTTGTGCCGTAATCATTGACATTGTTAAGATAGTTATCAATTACACCATGGCTTCGACCCAATTTTGCGGCAATTGCGCGATTCGACAATCCAACATCACGATAAGCTTGGATTTTGCCGATTTCTTCATCTGACAACTTTTTCCCACGTCCCATAACTATAAAACATGTACAGTTATAATAAAATAAACTTTTACGCACAAATTTTACAATGACATAACTTTTGAATACAGAAAACATCAGTGGCCATATAATTTTGTGTCACCCAAAATCGAAAAAAAATCGAATTCAATTTTTTTACACATTGATTTGGCCTGTTTGATAAAAATGTTTAATTATACGTATAACCAGGCAGTCCCTCCAAAAATTTCAGGAAGATTCATCAAATGGCTGAGAATTTACGTTAAAAAATATAGGTGGCTATATAATTTTGTGTCACACCGTATTTGTTTGCAATAATTATCAAAAAATCGTTATCATATCTGAAAGGGATATTACACAAAAATATTGACTTTTTTCGTAGGAACACACAAATATTAAAATCATGTATATTACGATACTTTTTATTATTCATATTATGTTTTTAAAATTAAACTTTTTATTTTTACTCAAAAAGTAATAAAATAAAACTGTGATTCGACTTTAATAAATTTTTAAATATTATTGCATGACTTACAACTCTGTTGGCCAGACCTGTATTTGAATTTTAGCTATAGCCAATGCTTACTAAATATATAGGCTGGAATGTCGGAGGGAGGAAATTGAAATCTCGGAGTTTACTTGGAGTCCACACGGAATTTAAATATCGTGATGAAAACATCGCTTATTGACAATCACTTCTTTACCTAATTTAGAATTTTATTTTCATTTATAAAATAATTTTAATTAATGACAACTCTACACCCATATGGGTAGAAAGGGTCATTGAATATATATATATATATATATATATATATATATATATATATTTAATTAATGACCTTAAGACATTATTTTTTTAATAGAAAATATAAATATTTATCTTACAATGAAATTAAACAATGAATTTTTTTTTGGCAATGATCAATAAAATTCGATCAATCCCTTTTTCCAACTGCAAAAAATACTTACACTGTAAGTTTTACAAACATCTATTGAAACAACTACTTCCCGAGTATTTACCCCGCCGGACATTGGATTACACAATTGATCGAATTTTATTGATCATTGCCAAACACATTTCCTTGTTTAATTTCATTGTAATTTAAATAGCTGCAAATGTGTGAATCATCTTTATTTCATTTTATTTAATTAAATATTTATCATTAAAGTGCAAAAATAATTGTTTCAATTTAACTCGCTTGCATTAGATAAGTAGATAAGTGTGCGAGACGAGCAGGCGCTCCAAGAACAAGTAATACGTATGCTTGTCGGAGTCCTCCACACTCTGACATTCCTGCCTGTATATTTAGTAGGCACTGGTTGTAATAAAAGTGGTGTAAATTCCTCACTTCACTTATTTATTTGAGCACTAGATGTATATTTAGTAGGCATTGATCGTACGAAATCGGTTGCGGTTTAGTGGAAAGAGATAGCTATGTAGTAAAATGGAAATAATCGTTTGAAAATAGAGCCATTCTTTTGGATTTCATAATATGAATGTGTATTTACATTTTTTATCTATCAAGTATAAAGTATCAGTCTAAATAAAAAAATAAATCGTTAATTTTCGTGTATTACGTCAATTTACTAGTTCAAGTTAGAAAAGAAAATTGTAAGATATAATGAAATTAATAGGTCATATCTGCTAAGTTATTTGAATGCAGAATTTATTGAAATCCTTTAAATTTTCATTGCACAAGTTTTTGTTAGCAAAAATTTAATTTAAAATTTGCTATAAATTTGATCAATTTTTATTGTTTTTCATAATTATTTTTCACAGAAACTAAACATTAAAATAATTTTTAATTTATCTGATGAAATTCCTACTTATTTTAAGATTATTTTAATGTTTAATACAATATTGTTCATTGATCATAACAACAATCTAACTCAAATTAGTGAGTGCCCATATTTGTATAGCTATCTCTTTCTTATAAACCGCACCCTTAAATAAATGTGAGGTTTAGTTACGGCCTGTCTTAACTTAACCTAACCTAAAATATATATTCTAAGTTGTCTGACCCCAAGTTAATAAAACACTTTTTTTAACTTTGTTTGTTTTAGTTTTATAATGACTAGTGTAAAAAAAGCGAATATTATTTTTTATTGATATTTTCGTCACTATTCCTTCCACAAAAATCAATAGACAATTCAAGTTAGGTTTGGTTAGGTAAGGTTGATCCTTACTTGAATTGTTTTCTTTTTTATATTATCTTCATTGGATAGTACTGAGGGTTCGTCTTTGACAAAAATCAAGAATTTTTAGGCCCATTGTGATTGTCTTTGTTTATTGGTGGCGGTTTTTGGATATTTTGATACATTCGTATCCTTTTTCACAGGATTCTCTCGAAATAGCCTCTGACGAAAAATTGAAATTTAACTAAATAAAAATTCGAAGATAATAAGTAAAAGTTATTGATATATGGTGACATTAAGCATATTAAGAAGAAGTAGAGAAAAACGATATTTTTTTTATTCTGTTGGTTTAAATTAGTTTAGATGATTTTCAAATATGTAAATATATTAAATAAAAATGATTTGAAAATATTTAATAAATTATTTTCACATTTAGCTCTGTGACTTTTGACTTACGTTACGTACGTACGTTAAACAAATGCACATTAAAACAACTACTTCCCGGGCAAATACCCACGCCGGACATTGAATACATAATTACAGACAAGCCGGAGAAATCTTTGAGGGATGAGAATGGAAAATATCCAATTTGGTTGCATCCGAGGAAGAGGGGAAAGAAGAGCGGGAAAGCTAAAGTTGCAGAGAGAAATAAGAGTACATAGCGCATACAGAAGAAAAATCCGAAACGTAAGAAGAGGAATGAGAGGAATAAGAAAAAATGAATGTGTCTGTTTGAGGATAAGTTAGGTTATTAAAAATATGATTGATACAGAATATTAATAAAATGAAAATTTATTTTATTTATTTACGGGAAAACCCCTTTTTACAAAAACAGTTTACAAAAATATTTTACTTATTACCTTAAATTCTGAATTAACTCTAATATTATATTACACAAGAAGTACATGTTTCTTTAAAACGCGCTTAAATGTATATTTACACGAATCAAATAAATTAAACCACTCGTACTGATTTAATTTATTAGCCGATCTTAATATACGACTAACAGGGCTGTTATAAGAATGGTTGGTCTTATGTGTTTGGACATAAAATATATTAACATTTCTGAGTGATCGAGAGTAATTACATACATTAAATTTAATGCCAGATAACAAAGCTGGACAGAAAATAATGTACACCTGCTGTTGCATATCAATAAAATATTGCATAATGCAACAAATTTTGATCTGAGAAAAATTTCATGCAAAAACAACAAAAAGAACGATTCATAATATAAGGCCATCTGCAAACACGTGTTTCGGGATCTATCCCTCGTCAGTACAGCTATGCCTTACATAATTTAAAGATGTTAAAATAAATCAATTAAATTAATTCAAATACAATCAGCGAAATTAAATCAATTATATAACATTAAATTAAACTAAACCAAATTAATTCTATTTAAATCAAAACCGAATAAAATTAAACGAAAAGAATTGAATCAAATTAATTAAAAAGAACGACCCTCAAATTTTCAAATCATTTTTATTTAATATATTTAAATAACTGTGACCAAGTGAATGAATACTGTTTTCTATTTATATTCAAATATGTAATTGCATCACGCGTTGGATGAATATCTTTCGTGCGAAAATCCAGTCCTGGAATCGAAAGACCAACGCGTATCCACGCGCTATTTCCGTACGTTTCTTTAAAAGCAAAACAACAAGCTCGCAAGCGAAGAATGGGAGAGGAAACAATAATAATAAAAAAAAAACAAGTTTCAAGCGTTAGTGTGTGTGGGCTGTGGCGCTCGCACAGTTTCCAAGCGACACAATCGCGAACATGGACTTTGTCATACAAACACTCACCGCCCATCTATACATCTCTATCGCCGCCCCGATCAAATATTTGCAAAAGCGATAAGCGCGTGATAAGCAAGCGAGTGATAAAAAGGAAAGCGGCCAATTGCGGAGAACGCGCGGGCGCCCGCTCACCTGCTACGATTTCGCGTTTGTCTATCACTTTTTCCTCTCTTCTGCAGTGTCCCGGTGTAATTCGTCGAGTGTTGTTGTTTGGTTAGTGTGTAAAGTTGTGATCGATGGTGAGTGCGTCCACCCACCACCTCACCTTTTGCTCAGTCAAGCGCCGACACCGCGACTCCTCGGTCGCGCCGCTGTTTCGGAAAGAGATTAGACCTGCTGAGGAGAAAGCGACATTTTCATCTTTTTACCGTTGGGAAAAGTTCAATTCGCGTTTTTTTTTTATTATGTCAATGCGAAGGTAATTGCGTAACACATTTGCATAAATAATAAATGTCGAACGCACGTGATCGTTGTTTACGGGAGTGTTTCGAGCCCACGTGCTAATCAGGGCTGTTCAATTCGCGAGATGCGGACATGTCGCCTAAAGTGGATTTCAAGCATCCGGTGACCAGTGGCGATTCGGTGGTCATGGAGAAGGAGGTGACCCCAGGGGACGACAGCGGGAAGCGCTGCGTCCGCTCCATGTCCGCCCTGGACATAACTTGCAAGACATCCAGAAACCGCTCCAAATCCTCCGGCGACGTCTTCGCCCCCAAAAAGAAAACCTCCGGCTCTATAAACAATTTAGACCACCTCGGACAAGAAAGACCGTCCAATAAACTAGTCTCGTACTGGAGGAGGATCCGTAGGTCGCTAAGTATTAGTAAGTGTTTTTTGGTTGTTTGTTGTGGGTGCGATGTAAATTGGGTCGGATGAATTGCCGTGATTGCGGTTAAGGCGGAAATGCGTGGACGACAGGTGACCCCCGCACGAAAATTAAATTACGGTCATGCGGTTCAAATTTTCGGTTTCACTCCAACATCCTTTCAACGAAAACGTAATTTGTGTTAATGTTTGCGATAATCGCCTCTCGATTCTATTTATACAGTAAATTCATTCCGGATGATATAATTACTAAATCTCTTCAGTAATTTAGAATTATATATAAATCATCTAAAGCTTTCCACACATACACAAATTTAAACTTAATAACCCTTATTCTACATATTACTGTTATAATCATAGAATAGCATGTAGATATTATGACAAAAATTACAGAATAAAAAGTCTGTTGTTCCTTACTTCACAATTTATTTTTATGTTGCTCATTATCAATATCAAACTTTGTTATTGTCTCAAAATGTACAAATGTGTAAATCTGATATAAAAATAAATTGTAAGTAAGGAATAAGTCTTTTTATTTGTGATTAAACACTTCAAGTAATATTAATTTGTAAATTAAATTTAATATTTTTAAAAAAATGTTTTACCAAGTGATTAATGAGAAAAAAGTCTCCGATACTTCAAGTAAACTAAAAAAAACTATATAGTTAATAATA
The DNA here is from genome assembly GCA_963082785.1 of Philonthus spinipes. Lineage (NCBI taxonomy): Eukaryota > Metazoa > Arthropoda > Insecta > Coleoptera > Staphylinidae > Philonthus > Philonthus spinipes. Next base: position 23,195,234 of record OY720304.1, on the reverse strand, counting down.
CCATATGATGGAGAACTTTTTCCTCTACGGCTTTGATTTTTTGTTGTTGTTAAAAAAATGATGTTGGCAATAAAAGTAACCACACGCTATAGCTTATGTTATTCTAACAAATTGAATAATTTGATTTGATAAATAATGACACATGTGCCGTTTTATATATTTGTATTCACCGGTGCGACCAAAATGTAAAATAGAGAAAAAATTAAAACACTCTAGAGGAGAAAAAATCTCGATCAATTGGTAGAATAGCTAGTAGATATATTATAATATTGATTATAGAGTCAGTAAAAGAATGGTGTGTCAAGTTGACACCTTTATGAAAAGTTCCAATAGTTCTGGGCTCTCTTTAAGTTATCTAAGAGTATTATCAAATTTTCAGAAAGAGTTCTGATGTGTGTAATATGTTTCTTTAGACGAGTTTTAAAGAAAATCCCAATGGCAAAATGTTGTACACTTAATATTTCTATCTGAAAATGTAATATTAACTTTTAGATAAAAAAAATTAAAGTACGGCTACTTTTTTTTTCTATCAACTTCTTTTTATTCGAAAATGTTGTATTAATTCTTTAGAACAGTAAGCCGGGCTCAGAACTCTCAATTTTTGTTATTTTCTATTTAGAAAACCCTACACCCATATGGGTAGAAACGGTCATTGAATATATATATATATATATACAGGGTAGCGCAAGATTCCGATGCAGTCCAATATATTAGTTATTTAGAAATTTACAAAAAAATATTACTGACATAATTTGTAGCTACTATAAAACTTCACATTTTAAAATTAGTTTCATATATACAGGGTGTCCAATAATCACGTGACGTATCAAACATATTATTTTTTTAAATGGAATGCTATATTTTTTATGTCGATTTTAGATTCTACGCTTAAAATGAATCATTTTTGACATAAGGTTTATTAGGTCAATTTTTAATATTTTAAAAGTTATAAACAATTTAATGTTGAAATCAATAGAAGTTTAGGGCCTTATTTTTCAAAATTGAAAAACGATGTAAACTTTCTATTAACGCAACTTAATTGAAAAAATGCTTAATAATATAAGGAATAATCCATAAAGCAAATGTTGTGTACAGGGTGAAACAATACGCAAAATGATTTTTTTCTTTTTTCACTTAAATGGAACACCCTATATTTTTTACACTATTTCGATCTTTAATTTTTGTACAATAAACTATACCCCTATCTGTTACCGTTTTTTTAACAATTTCAATTCAAAGTACAAAATTATAATTTTCGCTTATAATCTATAATTTAAGTAGGCTATAATTAAAACAAATGCAATTCATAATCGTTTTCTGACATTTAATAACATACTTACTTCCTAACCTAAAAGGATATTCAAATGACAATCGATATTTAAAGGCGCATGCATAATATAAAGAAAATAGTTGCTCGGCGATTATTCAGCGAGTTATATTGGGACACATTTTTTAAGAAAAAAATTGTAAAATGTTTGAATTAAAAAAAATAAAAAAAATATGTGAGTGCGTAAAATAAATACATAAAAATGTTAATACTAACAAAATATAATGACATAAGTATTTTATCATTTCACTTGGTATTTTCGGGTTTTCAATCAACATGAATTGTTTAAATAAATCAATTTAATAGGAATATTTTAAATATTTTTCCAAAAAATGTAAAGGTTTTAAAGAGATTTTTTTTTTAAATTCTCTTGAAAATGGGCTAATAACCCGAAACTAGTCGAGAATTTAAAGTTATTCAATCTAATCTGTGTTTTATTGGTTGATTTTTAATAATTTATTCATATTTATTTCATGTCAAATATTAAAGTAAAAAATATTCAAATTAATTTTAAAACGACAAAAAAAGCATAAAAAACTGTAAACCGCGCTTACATTTAATAATAATATTTATTAACAGATATATACAGCAAAAAATATTAAATTAATATTAAAAATTACAAAATCAAATGTAATCAAATTTATATCTGTTAATTAATTGGCTATTGATCAATGGTCTTTCAACCAGTTTTTTTTTTGTGTTTATGTTCTTGTTGTGAAAGAGGTATGGTGATATTTAACTATCAGAAGTCATACCTTTAAAAATTAAAGTGAAAAAATACTTTAATTAATTAGAAAATAATTAATAATTAATTTCCTCTTTAGACATTTTGACTTATATTATATATGTATTTTAAACAAATGTTAAATAATGGATTTTTTTTATTTTCTATTACTCAAATTAATTTTAAAATTTTACAAAACAAAACAAAAACTTTAAATCGCGGTTTATTTTTTATTTTATCAAAACATGCAAAAATTGTAGTTAGAAAATCGCAAATATCAAAATAAAGCTTAAATTTGTGCCAAACCAGCAATAAAAGAAAAATTGACTTCTTTTATTGCTGGTTTGGCACAAATTTAAGCATTATTTTGATATTTGCGATTTTCTAACTACAATTTTTGCATGTTTTGATAAAATAATGTAATATCTTTTTTTTTGGAATAACTTTGTAACGTGCAGAAGCAAAAATTATACCGATGAAAAGAAAAAAATACATATTTTTTTTTTTGTAAGAAAGTCATATTTTAATTTCAAAAAAATGATGACAATACCATAGTTTTTGGAAAAATTGACCTGCGGCAGGTCAGAATTATCCAATTCAGCATATCTGAACGAAAATCTGACACTACATTAATTTATATTAGAGATGGACAAAGTCGGTCTTTCGATCTTTTTTGTCGCTACAAAAATTAAGTACATGACAATTTTATTAATGCAACATATTCTAACGAGCTTATAACAAAAATCGACGACGAAGTTGGCGTTGGAAGTCTCGAGTCATGTCTGTACCAAGATCACACGCGTGAAATGCCAATTTCGTCATCGATTTTTGTTATACGCTCGATATTAATACCAGTAAATGTTCCCTATTAATTGAAAAACATCAATTTGTTATTAATAATTGACTTTATTTAAATTTGCTTCTTTAAAAATACTCGACTACTAATATTATTCGATACTTGCCTAACACTAATTTATATACATAGCGTTCTATAATAATCTAAAACAATCTGTTAAACAAAAAAAATCTTCAATTGGTATGGTAGTAATATTATGGAATATATTATTTTGTGAGTACGTGAAGTTTCTTGATATAACATAATATTTTATTCCGTTCTTCACTTTTTTATTTATTAGGGAATGTTGATAAAGTTACACTTGGTTTGTTTTACACGTAATAATTGATTAATGAAACTCAAATTGAGGAGAAACAGGTTTTTTTTATAAATGATGGACACATTTTTAAAAATTATTATTTATTAAAGTACAAATCCAAAATCAATAATCTTCGCAGCCACGAAAAGAGGAAGTGTCAAAGTTTTTCATGTTGCAATATTGAATGTGAATTTTGCAAAGCGCATAGGCGAACATTATGTCTGTTGACTCTTCCACAAAGGTAGAAAATTACTTCGTCTCTAAAAATTATACTTCCTCATTTCTGCACAAGTTGTAATCAATAGTGCCTATGTCGACTTAGAACTTTCCATAGAGTTTGTTGGGGTTTTCTATGTAATCAATAGTGCCTATACAGCAAACGTCGACTTAGAACTTTCCATAGAGTTTGTTGGGGTTTTCTATATAATCAATAGTGCCTATACAGTAAACGTCGACTTAGAACTTTCCATAGAGTTTGTTGGGGTTTTCTATATAATCAATAGTGCCTATACAGTAAACGTCGACTTAGAACTTTCCATAGAGTTTGTTGGGGTTTTCTATTAGCTAATTTGTAGACTCACTTGGACTGCGAACAAAACTTTCTTCAATACGTCTGACATCATTTTTAGACACACGCTGTTTTAAAAATGGGTCCATCATTTATAATACCCTGTATATGGTAGTAATATTTGAAGATATATATTTTTTGACGAATCAATATCATCCCCCTCCATCTTCGTAAAACAAGCGATGACATTTAAATCATTCACCTAATTTCCAAACACTACCTGTACGTACATTTCCGCTTATTAGTATTGTTTTTCTTTTTTTTTGTTGCTATAATCGACTGTCGTCGAAAGTGGTTCTTATCACGCTCGTTTTCGGCGTGTATCTTTTTCGGTGAAAATGCGGGCGACGTCGTTTCGAAATATACGACACACTGACATGAAACTGGCAAATTACGCGGCCAATTCTCGGGACGCGATCGAACTATCCACCGCCACCCTACTTTGATAACGCATAAAAAATATGACAAGCGGTGAGTAATGCGATACGAATAGACGGACTAATTATAGTCTAATTATAGATGTGGAATGGGTTAATTGATTTTCTAACACACAAAAAATTGTGTTATAAATATGTTTACACGAAGAATACACAAAATCAAAAATCAAATAAAACACTTTATTTGATTGAATTAACATGTATAACGAAGTAGAAGCCTCCACAGTTCATAAAATCAAAAATAATAATCGTATTTTTTATAAATAGCATAAAGCCCCATCTTATGTCTGATTTGATAACATTTTAAGTCCACAAGGTAGAAATACGAGAGTGTTCTTCCATTTATTAAAAGAAGAGCGAACAACAGAATCAATGTTATTCCCTATGGGTAAAGTTACATTTAACATGCACGTTATTAAATAAATTCACATTCTACTGATATATATCTATTGCTAAAGTTGCTTAGACTGTGATGATAAAAATAACTTACATACTAAGCTTAACATTTCCCTTACAGAATGTCTCCTCGAATATTAAGATGTTGCATATGCAATTTCAGATATTTTTTTAGAAACTTTAAGGGTGCGGTTTAGAAGAAAGAGATAGCTATACAAATATGGGCAATCACTAATTTGAGTTAGATTGTTGTTGTGATCAATGAACAATATTGTATTATACATTAAAATAATCTTAAAATAAGCAGGAATTTCATCAGATAAATTAAAAATTATTTTAATGTTTAGTTTCTGTGAAAAATAATTATGAAAAACAATGAAAATTGATCAAATTTATAGCAAATTTTAAATTAAATTTTTGCTAATAAAAACTTGTGCAATGAAAATTTAAAGGATTTCACTAAATTCTGCATTCAAATAACTTAGCAGTCATTACTAATTAATTTCATTATATCTTACAATTTTCTTTTCTAACTTAAACTAGTAAATTGACGTAATACACGAAAATTAACGATTTATTTTTTATTTAGACTGATACTTTATACTTGGTAGATAAAAAATGTAAATACACATTCATATTATGAAATCCAAAAGAATAGCTCTATTTTCAAACGATTATTTCCATTTCACTATATAGCTATCTCTTTCCACTAAACCGCAACCTTAAAAGACTATTGCTATTACTGTACATTTATGAAAGTATCTGTAATTTCATGTGCAACCACCTAATATCCTAGGAAACATCTGTGTTGTTCGTCTACTAAAAGCGAATTTAATAAATTAAATAAAATGTTTAACCACAAAAAAAAGTTTGAGAATCACTACTGACAAAGAAATGCCACAAATCATTACGCTATTTAAGTATTTATAATCTAGATTTTATTATTTTATTTTTCATCTTTGATTCCTCGCAGCTTCGCAGAATTTCAATAATCGTTGGACGCCCGTTAGAATATAGAACTGGTTAATTAATGCTAATTCCGCCGTTTAAACATTTTCCACTGTCTCGATTTGTTCACGCACATAATAACACCATCTCGCGAACAATGCATCACCTCAACTCACGTGTGAACTACTGTTCAAGGTCCGGCCAATTATGATAATTGTTCCCGGTGGGATCATTTCGTTTTTATTTTCGTCGATTTTCCACTCTTTATTTCATTCGAAATAATTATGACTTTATGAAAAGTTAAAGTTATTTCCTCGTAAAACCCGAGGCGTTCGAGTTATCTTCGATCGAGCCTCGTTTTACCGCTCGGTTGAATGAGTGGGGAGTAATTAGACGTTTTTGAATATTTCAGGAGGCTGTTTTCTCGTCGCACATCGATCGCATCGCGGCTGGGGTTGCCGGGGGCGGTTGATGCATTTGTTTGCGTTGGGGGATGGAAGAACAATAAACCTTGTTTCCGGTTGTGTTTACGAAACGATGAATTTGTTAAACTAAACGTTCTGATTATTTTTTATAAAAACAAAAACCTCTACAGGATGTTTATTAGTTTGTTGCATATGAAATGTCGGATTCCGAAATTATTTGCTATTTTAATGTTAAAAAATCACCACAAGAAGGTCATAGTGTTGTAGATTTTCGTGGTAAAGATACTTCGTTTTAATATTATCAGTTTTTTCCCCCCTGGTGGTTAGGGGGTTATATATAATTGTTTCGCAAATGTATTGCTTCTTCAGGTGAATGAAAGAAGCAAAAAATTTGCGAAATAATTGTTGGAAATTAAACACACTTTTCACACAAAATTATTCATAATTTTATTTGCACTAAGTGAATATGGATTTTCACACTTTCTTCAAAATCACAAAATTATTCATAATTTTATTTACACCAAGTGAATATGGATTTTCAACATCTTAACGCCTTATCAATCAACCAATTGAAATGTGATGACTTAACTTAAATCAAGAAGAATAGTTATCGATAAATTTGTGATTGAGTAACATTAAACTCGACACCAAATTTACTCATTACTATCATTCTTAGTTTAAGTTAATCTCATCACATTTCAATACATCTTTTCACAGTTCTATATTATAAGGATGGAGATAAGAAATCTATCATTTTTGTAAAATTTCAAAATTTTATAATATATTACAATTAATTTAATTTATTATAATATTTAATATATATATATATAGGGTCATTATTCTTCTTGGTTTAAGTTAAACTCATCACATTTCAATACATCTTTTTACTGTTCTATATTATAAGGTTGAGGATACGAAATTTATCATTTTTATGAAATTTTACAATTTTATAATATATTATAATTTTTTTTTTAATCTTTTTCCTTTCTACCGTTAGGTGTAAGGAGATATAATTATTTTAATTTATTATATTGTTATTTATTATCTGATAGCTTGTATTTTCTTATATTATTTGTATGAAGACATATTTTTTTTGCATAATGTTTAATTTTGTTTGCTAATATTAATTTATACTTTGTTCTTTTTTTTTCTGTTCAAATTTAACTAACTTTGCTTGTAGTCTTCTTATATTATGATTTTGATTGTATATTTTCCCTTGTTGGATTCTTCCGTTGGAAAATAAAAATTATTATTATTATTATATTTAATATATATATTATTATTATTATTCTTGGTTTAAGTTAAACTCATCACATTTCAATAAATCCATTTTTCAATTCGCAACACTTTATTGTTGCGCGTGCCATTATGCTCGCTTGCTTCTCTTCATTCTCCATGTCGTCCAATTATAATTAGTCTTTAACGAAGTGTGCGCTGTTGTTTGTTGTTGGTTTCTTCAAACCAGTGAAACTGCGAATGTTCGTGTTGTGTGTGTTCATACGGCGCACTTTTCAGAGCGTGTAATGAAAAATGATTGGCGGACTTTTCGAAAACCACCAACGCGATCGAGTGGCTCCTCAATTAAAATAAGTGCAGTAAAAGTGAATCGGTCAGACGTGGATTAGTTTCAATGTCACGGAATCAATGAAAGCTTCTAAATCGTAATATTGATAAAACAAAAGTCCGCGTGCGAAAATTTTTCACGTGATTGTTGAAAGCGTATATCCATTGAGAAAAGTTGATATAAAAGATGGCGCATTAATGCCATTATGTTCGCTTAACTAAAAATATCCACTGAACATTTTGTGAATAAAATACACTTTTCAATTATGGGTATTGTTATTTGTGGAGAGCTGAAATTTCTGTTTGGAATAGCGATGGGCAAAATTGATTATTTCAAGAATATTTTTTTTTAAGATAAAAAAGATTATAATAAAACACTTTTTTTTAAACTTTGTTTCTATAACAGAATTCTGTTATAAAAACAAAGATTATAATAAAACACTTTTTTTTAACTTTGTTTCTATAACACAATTCTGTTATAAAAACAAAGTTAAAAAAAGTGTTTTATTATAATCTTTTTGACTCAATCAGTCATTTGATAAGTGTAATTTTCAAAACTGTATGAAAAAATAATATATGAGGTGATGTGTAAGGAGGAAAAAATAAGTACTATCTGCGATGGGCAAAGTTGATTATTTCAAGATTTTTTGTTTAAGATAAAAGAGATTATAATAAGATTATAATAAAACACTTAACAGAATTCTGTTATAGAAACAAAGTTAAAAAAAAGTGTTTTATTATAATCTTTTTTATCTTAAAAAGAATTATTCTTGAAATAATCAATTTTGCCCATCACTTCTGTTATAGAAACAAAGTTAAAAAAAAGTGTTTTATTATAATCTTACACAATGTATAACGAAGTAGAAGCCTCAGTGATCAGTAACAAAAAAAGATTGAGAAACATTAATTTTGAACCACCTCAAATAGTTATAGAAACAGACATTATAATAATAATAATTTATTATCCAATAGTTTACAAAAACTTATTACAGGATAATTATGTTTTAGTTTTATATCATAGATTTCATAGAAAACAATAAAATCAACATTCGGTTATCGAAAATAATCGTTTATTTCGTATTCGATTATTGTAATAATCGATTTTGCCCATCACTAGAGGCCTAGAGGCGATCTTCCTTTGCGCGTGCGTTCTCCAGATTTGGCTTCACGCAACTTCTTCCTATGGGATTATTTGAAATCTATCGTTTACAACGATCAACCACGGACCCTAGCTCACCTGAAGACAAACATTCGGAATGCCGAAATAAAGGTGGACGTGCTTCAGAGGGTGGTGCGAAACTTCAGAAATCAACTCAATTAGTCATTTGATAGGTGTAATTTTCAAGACTGTATGAAAAAATAATATATGAGGTGATCTGTAAGGAGGAAAAAAAAATTGCAATAGTTTCATTTTTATTAACCTTTCAAAAAAGTAAGTTTTCCTGCCACATCCTGTAGTAGCCAATCATGTCGAAGATGTATGAAAGCTGAGCAAAATACGAAATGCAAATGGCTTAAAACTAAGACATGAATCATATCATTTGGCGGTGCCTAGATTTTTTTTATGTTAGGGCCGTTTTACACACACAAGAATTCTCGCAGAAAGTTGTGCGAGAATTATATATAAAAGTTTTGCTATAATTATATATATAAAAATATTTTTCCTGTTTTACACAGCAAATAATTATTGTGGAAATAAGCAGAGCAGATTGTTTTTACAGTCGTCCAATACAAGCAGGCGCGCCATTATGTAGTATGCTATTGCTTAACATTATTGGGAGACTGTTTTATATAATTATTTTCTAGATTATTTTGAACATGTTCAATATATTTCTCGCGAGAATTTTCGCAAGAAATATATTATAAAAATCGCTGTAATGCACATGCGCAAACTTATAATATTTTTCTATATATAATTATATTATGAATTTATGCGAGAATTCTTGTGTGTGTAAAACGGCCCTTATACAATATTAAAATTTCTTGAAAATTTGATCGTTTCATTCTTACAAAAAAAAAATCAATTTAAAAAAAAAACTTCTTACTATAACGCTTCTAATATCACTAAGTATTTAATTTTTAATTGGCTAAGTTATTTCGTCAAAACTTTTTTCCGCTGTCACGGCTAACAAAAAAAAAATCGAACCCTCTATACGTCAGCCTGAAACCCCCTTGACAGTTCCCGACCCGGTGTCAACATGCTTCACATTTGATCATCCGCGCGTATCATTTCGCAAAGTGTCGCGCGCTGCGCGCAATGCATTGGTAGCTTGCTGGAGCATCTGTGTTGCGGAAGCATGCAACGGTCTGTCCACAACTTCAGCGAGAACATCATACTCTCCGTCGAGAAGCAAGTCACAGGTAAACGGAATCGATCCGAAGCGAATGAATGCTTCTTTTAAAGCCAATCTTAAACTCACCTGCGGTTCTATTTCAATTCGATTGATTTATCAATACTGCGTTATGAATTATTTTTGTGATTACTTATTCCGAGTTGCAAGCGTCTTAATGAATATTGTAGGGCTAATTTATAGGAATGATTAGCGTTGGATGTATTGATATATTAATATTGGGTTGGCAACTAAATTCACCCCATTTTTGTTAAACACTGATAATTCATTTAATATTGCCCTTTGTTGGATTTATAATAATAATCCACGCCAAAATATTGGATCTATATTCAATCCTCGATGTATATTAAAAGAATTTAAAAATAATTAATGAATTAATAATTACGAAGTGAAAAAAAAAATATATATTTTTAATATTTACTTTTCATTTAAAAATCTACCAATAGAACAAATTAAAATGAACTTTAAATATTTGACTAATTTCTCTTTAAAATGGGCTAATAACCCGAAACTATTCGACAATGTAAAGTTTAATTTAATCGATTTTATTTGTTTTATTGATAGATTCTTAATAGTTAATGTGAAAAATAAATATTAATTTAAAGATGATTCTCGAAAAACGAGAAATTATAAAACAACCTACTGAACAAAACGTTTATAAATAATTTTCGGTAACGTTTCCGAATGGTGTCACGGGATATAGAAAATTTTGAAAACGGAATTATGGGTAAACGTGCGTGAAATGAACGAATCCGAAGACAGAATCTGTAGGAAACTTACCGTTTGGTCACAATTCGCATTGAAAGTCCCAATTTTGAGGTTATAATTGATCCGATTTCCGACTAAATAAGCACATTGCGAGTATAAATCGTACACATGATGGAATAATCTTCTAATTTATGACGTAATTTAACAAATTTGTTGCAATTTTTTCATTTATTCGGCCAAAATCACGATTTTAATTTTATACAGAAAATTACGTTTCTATGAAAAAATTAATATGTATTTTAGATCCATTTGTAAATAGTAGATATTTTAATTTATGATGGCAAAAATAGAGGGCGTCACCGCTCCACTAAACTATTTTGTACAATATAATAAAAAATAATAGAAAATTATGCATCGACTATTATAAATAATACATACATATTTAATTAATGATTTTTTTTATGAAAATATTGGATAGATTGGTACAACTTACGATCTTTTGCACGTTTTGTCAGAATACTTTACAAACATGTTTGCACACTCACCTAACCTAAACTAACCCAAACTAACCTAACCTAACCTAAACTAACGTAACATAACCTAACCTAACCCAAACTAACCTAACCCAAACTAAACCAACCTAACCTAAACTAACCCAAACTAACCTAACCTAAACTAACCTAACATAATCTAAACTAACCCAAACTAAACTAACCTAACCCAAACTAACCTAAACTAACCCAAACTAACCTAACCTAAACTAACCTAACATAACCTAAACTAACCCAAACTAACCTAAACTAACCTAACCCAAACTAAACTAACCTAACCTAAACTAACCCAAACTAACCTAACATAACCTAAATTAACACAAACTAACCTAACCTAAACTAACCTAACCTAACATAACCCAAACTAACCTAACCTAAACTAACCTAACCCAAACTAAACTAACCTAACCTAAACCAACCCAAACTAAACTAACCTAACCTAAACTAACCTAACCGAAGCCGACAAAACGTGCAAAAGATCGTAAGTTGTACCAATCTATCCAATATTTTCATTAAAAAATTAAATATGTATGTATTATTTATAATAGTCGATGAATAATTCTCTATTATTTTTTATTATATTGTACAAAATAGTTTAGTGGAGCGGTGACGCCATCTATTTTTGCCATCATAAATTAAAATATCTACTATTTACAAATGGATCTAAAATACATGTTGATTTTTTCATAGAAACGTAATTTTCTGTATAAAATTAAAATCGTGATTTTGGCCGAATAAATGAAAAAATCGCAACAAATTTGTTAAATTTCGTCATTTAGTCAGAAATCGGATCAATTATAACCTCAAAATTGGGACTTTAAATGCGAATTGTGACCAAACGGTAAGTTTCCTACAGATTCTGACTTCGGATTCGTTCATTTCACGCACGTTTACCCATGATTCCGTTTTTAAAATTTTAAAAAGCCCGTGACACGATTCGGAAACCTTTCCTAATTTTCTATTGTGGAAGCCTCTACTTGTTTTTTTTTTTAATTTATCATTAAAATATGTTAACAAGTAACTTTGCATAAACAATAAAATATTATTAAACGTTAATGTAATATTGATTCATGCAATGTTTTTTTTATATAAATTTTACACAGTTGGAATTATCTTTAATCATGGACAGTTGCGATTTTTATTTAAAGAAGCATCGAATTGAAATATCTTGTAGATAATAAAAATCCAATCTAACTAAACTAACGAATTTTTGTATATGAGAATTAATCTATAATGATGACGAACACAAACATCCATGGACCCAGGACAAGCATATTTCCCTAAAAATATCTCTTGCCCCGGTGAGATTCGAACTCCGTGACAGTTGAATTTAGTTTCCAGATTAAAAATGCAAACTTTAATCGGGGACAGTTGCGCTTCCGGCGCGTTCACCATTCCTAAAACCACAAATAAATCTTTTTTTGAACAAATCCCCGTGGATTTTACATCTCAACAAATCGGTCATATTTCTGTGTGTAAAATTGTTTACTTTTCATTATTCATAAACGAAATCGTTGCGTGCGGTAACAAGTAAGACGTCTCTCGCGTGTCCCCCATCCGCCCCTTTCCATTTTATCCTGCCCTTCACTCGCCTATTCCGAGCCGGGCAAATTGCTCGTTCGCGAGAAAGTTTAATTGAACTTTCTCGGTCCTCCCCCACGAAAGTTTCCGCGCGCGCCCTACTGAACCCCGTTTACATCTCGGAACGACCTACAAATCGAAGGCATAGCGAAATCTCATCGATGAGAATACATTTGCTTGCGAGTTAATTTTCTGAACAAACATTGTAAGTTTGAAAATTTAGTTATTGAACCAATATTATATTAAAAATGTTTTAATTAGGGATATATTTGAAAAAAATTGTCGGATAAATTACATCCCAGATCAAGGGAAAGTATTGTGACCTTTAAAATTTTCTAATCGCTTATTTCAACGGATATACACGTTTGAGATTTCCTGAGATGATTCCATCAATTTTTCAGAAATATCACTGTATGTGTGTCTGTACGATCGAGAAAAAAGCTTTTTCTAACAATCAAAACTCATTAAGTGCAACTCTACTTTTAGCGCATTTCTACGTAATTTATTTCTTCGCATAACTCACAGAAATATATCTGCCATTTTTTGAATGGCATAACTTTTTTATGCCCGGGAGAAATTATATGTATTGATATAAATAGAAAACAGTATTCATTCACTTTGTCACAGTTATTTAAATATATTAAATAAAAATGATTTGAAAATAATTAATAAATTATTTCCACATTTAGCTCTGTGACTATTGACTTACTTACGTAAGTACGTTAAACAAATGCACATTAAAACAACACAATTTAAAGATGTATTGATGTTTACTCTATAATATGTTACATCTATAACGTCGATGATGAACAACGCCACCCGTTCGCACATTGCATCAATATGTTAGAAAGAGAAAATCTGGCGGCCAGTTGAAATAAGAAGTTATCATCTGTTTAAACTGTGTCAGGGGGGACATATTGAGGTAGGGAATAGTATATACAGAGAAGTTCTTTTTATCAGTATACATTATGCGAACTGTATACCCAAGGTAGATCGAGTGACACATATATACATATGTGTAAAGGTATGCTGAACTAGCGCCTCGTATAGTTTCAACGCCCCCCTTGCTTCTCACCTCCCTTTCGGTCATTAAGACCTCATGACGTAGACGAATTCGAATATTTTCGCGCGTACACTGACGAAAACAAGCATAACCTATTTTCACATTGCGTGCTTTCTACTTCTTTGTTTATGCCCGTTCATTGTTTCATTATTTAGTTATACTTTGGTCTTTCAGCGACCATGCGAAAAGTAAATTTGAAAATTGTTATCACCGGGCGTAATACATTAATTTGTTTGTCTGCGGGACATTACATATTTTTGTATTATTTTATTACTTTGATCCACAATATTTTAAAATGTTGCACTCTTTAGGTTTTTACACAAACAAGTGCACATACTATGGTAACTGAGTAAAAATGGTAATAACTAAATTCATTACTACACTGTATTATTATAAAAAAATTATACACTTTTTTAAGCATTGAAATGGTCACATCGTGACTGAAATATACATTTGCAATCAATAAATTTTATGAAGGAAATGAAGGAAGAAGACTCAATCTTTCATTTACTAGTACACTTTTATTTGTACGCAATAAATACAACTTAAGTATCGACTTTTGAGGTTATTGTTTATTCTAATTTTATTACGATACAAATATTAAACAATTTAATTAATATTAGTATTTTTATTTTAGTAATAATATAATAAAATAAAAATTATATTAATATAACCTAAGGCCGTATTTTAGTTTAGTCGATAACGACTCCAAACAACGGTTGAAAGAGAGAAAACTCCGATTCGATATCGTTTAATTTATTATTCGATAGCTATTTTAATCATATTTAAGGCGTGCGCAGTGAGTTACTGTGACGTCATGAGGTCTCCCATTAAATTCCCCCCACTCTCAAATTTTCAATTCCATCTATCCTTTATACATATACTCAAGCGTCGTTGCTGTATACCTATCAAAAAGCCAAGTCAAACGCATTGAACCAATTAATGTGTGTATGTTTAGTTGCCTATAGTAGACAACTAAACGTCAAACGCTAAACTTCAAATTGTATGAAATATTTGATCGAAAATGTATACAAATGAAGAAAAAGTCGAATTTCAAGCGTGTATTACAATTCCAACAGTACTAGAGGAGGATAAGACATGTTTTCAATGAATCCAAAGTAGCTGAATACCTCGGTTAGGATGATTCTAAAAATAATTTAAAACATTTTCTTTGGAAGGTTGTATGTTTCGTTCTCTTTATTCTATTGAAAAACGCAACAAAATAAATCATGACTAACACTGTATGTGTTACCGTCACAAGCAATTTCCCTTTTTTATCAAAAATACATCACTTGTTATTATGGAGAAATTACAGGAAAATTAAGAGATTTTATTTAAAGCAATTTTTAAAAAAGTCACCTCACACTGAGAAGTAGAGAGGAACATATAACGATGTTATATAAGACTAAATAAATAATTTAAAGAAAAGTAACAGTGAAGAACAATAATAATGCATTTCGATATTGTAATAAACAGAAATAGAAAATTGTTTAATTTGTTTTTTGAGTTATCCTAGTTGCAGGAATCGATCGTTCGGGTTGTGTATTATAGGCAACTAAACACATACATCAATGTGTTTGACTTGGGTATTTTACATGTATACATAGGGGATATGTATACTGTTAAAAAAACTCTCTGTATATATCCTTTCCTAATACACAGCCTTTTATATCAATACAGTTGTCAAAAGAAACAATTTCGTGCACTCAACTCGAACTCTACTCGTTGTGTAAACTTCAATTATCATTATATAAAGCTGTCAAAACAAACGATTTCGCACTCGGTTGGTTGTTTTGAATAGAAATTAAAGAAACAAACAATTATACAAAACCACTTTGGGGATGTAAATCGTGAGAAAACCTATTTATTTTTTCTTGGATCTTGGAGGCGTTCACTTCGTGGTACATTTTCAATTTTGATATAAAGATTTTTATTTAATAAAAGTGGTATAAAAAAGTTAAGTGTCTTCTTTATATCTATTTATTTTTCATTTTAATAGACTTCACATATAACACTGACACTTTTCAAATAAATCAATAGAATATAGTGTCTATTCAATTTATGTTTCAAATAAATGTTAACCTTTTCATAGAAATATACAATAAATCCTACATTTTAATCATTTCTGAAAATTCTATGCCCTTTTTTTCTCTAATTCACAATCATACCATAAATTAATCACATTTATAATACAGATAATAATTATGTTTTTTTAAATACAATATTTATTTATAGTATTATTTTAAGATTGGTTAGAGTGGAAAAGCACACACATAACTCTGCAATCCAAATTAAAAAATGTGTTATAACAAGGTTTTTTTTATAGTAATGATTCCGCTAGTATTTCATCAAAGATGATATCACCTCAGTTAATAAAACTACTTATATTTTATGGCAGTAAAAATATTCAGGGCTATTCTGTAAGGGAAATGTTACGTTTAATGTGTAGGTTATTTTTTATCCTCACAGTCTAAGCAGCTATTGCAATAGATATACAGAGAGCTTTTTTTTTATCAGTATACATTTCCCCTATGCATACCTGCAAAATACGCGAGTCAAATGCATTAATGTATGTGTGTTTAGTTGCCTATAACACCCAACTGAACACACATATGCCATATAGTCAACTAAACATACACACATTAATCGGTTCAATGCGTTTGACTCGCGTTTTTTTTGCAGGTATACACTAAGGGGTAGTGTGTACCTGCAATGTATACTGATAAAAAAACCTCTCTGTATATATACATAGAATTTGAAATTATTGATTACATAGACGTTAAACTTAACATTTCCCGTATGTAATAGCCCTCAAAAATTGCGCCAACTTTAAAATTAAGCAATACAAAAAGTACAATTAAATTGTTAAAATACAACTTTTCAAGATGTGTTTTTTTATCGACGTATTTCTTTTATTGCCATAAAACGATAATGACAACCAATCAAAACATTTCCCGTATGTAATAGCCCCTTTTATGTAATTTCAAAAAAGGCGCCAAAGCATGCATTTTGTATAGTGGTGCCCTCTAACATTATTAATTAATTAGAGTAAACTAAATGTATATAATAATCAATAATTTTCTTTGATTAATCTACAATTGGTCTAGCCAAATGGAATTTGACATAGTTTATCAAATAATAAAAACTCAAAGTTAGAAACGTTTAAACCCCACCGCTGTTATTGTAATCTGTCGGTTTATATATAGATTAAAATGTCTGTTTTGTATTTAGTGTTAATCCATTGGTTATGGTCAATTTGTCTCCGAAATGTATATCAAATAAAAGTGTGCGAAGAAAAGTTATTAGTGCTTTATTCGTCATAATTAAAAACGTGTTTTCATTATATTTTTTTTAATGTAGTTGTATTTATTCATTGTGAATGCATTTTCTGTAAGGGTTCCCAATTTTCAATACGAGAAATGAGACAATTTGTTGCGATTGTTCACCTTGAACTGATTTTTTTTTTTGCCCGTCGGAATTATTTTTAACCGCGTGTGTCCAGGTGTGCACTCAGTCTATCAGAATGAAATTCGCCTGCACGGAGAGCTATGTGTGTGTCGTGGTATGTACACGCTAAAAAAAGTACGCTCCCCGCGTGCTCTTTTTTAATTATTCACGAGAGGATAATTAATTATAGCCACCCTCTCTAATTTTCCCCCAGCACGATGTTAAAAATTCACAGGCACCGCCTCGTGTTTGTTTATTATTTCACCACACGCGGAGAACAAGAGGATTGTTGTTTGGATGTAATTGGAGGATTAATTATTTTTTTTCGTTTGAATTTTAATTGAGACAAAAATTACTGACACACTTATACTTATTGCAGTTATTTAATTCGATGTTTAATTATTAAAAAAATGGTGATGTGTCCATCATGGCACTTTCCCCGGTGAATACGGTCAAATAAGTTTCTGATAGAAAATTTAATAGGGAAGCAAAATGATTAATGGAAAAAAGTGATTGTTATCTTTTAAAGTTAAAGCCGAGTATTTAGAAGAATATTATAACCAAGTGTGTTATTTCTTACCTTACAATGTGTCGAAATCATTCCTCCACACTCTTGTTCATTTTTGCAAACTGGAGGCGTTTGCGAATGATAAGTTCAATTTGACGGCACTTTGACGTTTTATTTGTCATTAAAATAATTATTTCAATAATTAAAATCTCTAAGGGAATTTATCAGATAAATGCTTATAAAATGAAAACCGGAGGTCCTACAATAAAAGTTTTATAACAGAAATTATTTATTTTCCAAGATCTAAAACTTTTATTTGAAACATTTTTCTATCCGAATTAAAAAATGAAAAATTGCTAAGAGTAAAGTTGCACTTAATGAGTTTTGATTCTAACCAAAAGCTTTTCAGATCATTCCACTGTTATATAAAGCTTAGATATAAAGTTTGGGCTTAATCCATTTAGCCGTTTAGGCGCTATCGCGGAAACACACAGACACACAGACACACACACAGACACACACACAGACATTTTTCAAAACTCGATGGAATGGACTCAGGGGACCTCAAAACGTGCATATTTGTTGAAATTGGCGGTTCGAAAATTTTCACGATCACAATACTTTCCCTTGGACAGGGGGTCCGGGGAAAGTAAAAACGAAACTGAATTATTTTTCTTTTTAGATAAGAACTGTAGAACTATGAAAAATGCTATATTATTGATCAAATCTGTACAAATGCTTAAAAATCTTCAAAATACACTTCCTCTGTATCGATACACTTGCGGAGACGTGTCTGCCACGCCTAGAAGACACCATGAAAGTGCTCGATTAGAATATTTCTCAAAAACTATGTAACATGCCTTTGTATGTTTTTAACGATCTTCAAATGTTTTGCTTGAGCTCTTTCTTTAATCGGGGAAATAAAAAATAGTCGCACGGAGCTAAATCGAGACACCACATTTCCCAACTGATTTTATCGCTCTGCCATGGATAGTTACGTCATAATAAAATCATGCGTATTATTTTTCATATTTGTCATTATGCATTGCATTCTGATCGAGATAAATCTATGTATGAGAAATTCAAAACATCAATAAAAATGTTGCAATTTTATACAACCTACATGATGGGTCATTTTTCATATTGTGTCACATATTAATTTTGATTGTTTACGACAGTTCACATTTTGCAACTTTTGAAATATTTGGAAAATTAAGTGAATTGTTAAATTATTGAATGACAGTTTACACTTTTCAGTTTATGAAAATTATAAATCCGTTTGCGTTTGATAATACCAAATAAATCCACGCCAAGTTCACTTTCTGATGAGAATTAAAAACTCTTTTTCACTTCCACATCATCTCGTTCATAAATTTAACAATTTGATGCAATATTTTCATTGAAATATCACATCTTTACATGCAACTTTTGACAGGATACACGAAAAAAATTAGCCGACAATTTTGGTTTTAGTTGTAAAAAGAAAATAAACAAAACAACTCATAGATGTATTGACTTATTGATTTTCTATAAAATAATATATCTATTACATTTTAGTCTATAATATATTGCATCTATAACGTCGGTGACGAGCAGTGCCACCTGAATTCATGAATACACAGGAGATTCACACATTATATCCATATGTTAGAAAAAAATGTAGCGGCAAACTAACATATGAAGTTGGCCATCTTTTTAATCTGTGGTAATGTGTTTGTATTGTATCTCGATTATTATTATTGGCCGCCATGGTTGTTACTGCAACAATGCAAAAAACGAGCTTCGTAACTAAGTGGGACAACGTGTATACGCAACTTGAAAAAATGAATGAATTGTTAAATTATTGTGCATTTTTCAGGCACAATTTCAAAAATTGCCAACTTTAAAATTAAGCAATACAAGAAGTACAGTTAAATTGTTTTCAAGTTGTGTTTTGTTTTTATCGACGTATTTCTTTTATTGCCATAAAATGATAATGACAACCAATCAAAAAAATAATTTGATATTTATCACGTGTTTGGATTTGTGTAATTGTTCCCTCTAATCTACGAGCACCACTCGAACACATCGAGCGCTTTTTGTTTTATCATTTGATACATTCACACTACCGAGCTCTCTTCGCTCTGTCAAGTAAAAAGCGAGCGGTTGGCAATTTGTGGCGATCGGTGTGATTAAAGCCACACGTTATCACTGAAAGGGATCACAACACTCGCACACACACACACACAAAGAGACAGACGCAAACTGTCGACGCCGATTATATCGGCGGAGCGTAAGGGCTGGCGACAACGAGCACAAAAAGACCGCCGCCACAAAGGGAAATAGTTTTCTCTTTGGATGCTTTCCAATCGCGATATTTTCCACAGAAAACGGCTATATTTAATGTTCCGGCCCGCCAATTATAATCGGATTTATTTCGAAATAAATACCCCGAGGATCATGCGATGAAAGGGATTTTTTTAATAAAAAAATGAAAGTATACGGCAATTTTTTTTATGAAACTGTCACTAAATAAAATGTGTGTGTATAAAAAATTGCATAATTAAAAATAGAATACATACACATTTTTTTTAATTCAATAAACCCTTCCATCGCATAGGAAGCTACAAATTTGTAAATCAATGGCAGATCTAAAAAAAAAAACATTTTCATAAATGATTTATTAAAACTTATTAACAGTGAAGACAGTAAAATTTATTAATTAGCTGATGTTAAACAAAAACTGGATGCAGGGCAGCAGTTTTTGCAAAATGTTGTTAATCAAACACACTCGCAAAAAACTGCATCTGCATATGCTCCTAATAGCTAATATCTTGCTAACAGTGAAGGGTCACAATTTGTTAATTGCCTTACCTTAAACAAAAACTTGATACAGGCTGGCAGTTGTTTTGCAAAATTTTGTTAATAAAACGCACTCCCAAAAAACTAACAGTGAAGGAGGCACAATTTGATAATTGATCTACCCTAACAAAAACCAGATACAGGGGGCAGTTTATTTTTTAAATTTTGTAATCAACCCCCTCCCAACAAAAATGCATCTGTATTCGTCCCTTATAGCTGTCAATCTCACTAACGGCACAATTTTATAATTAACCTACCCCAAACAAAAATTAGATACAGGGGGCAGTATTTCTGGAAAATTTTGATAATCAACCCCCCCCCCCCCCAAAAAAAAAGAAAAACTACATCTGCTTACGCACCTGACAGCTGTTGATATAGATGAGTTTTAGCACGCTTCAATAACTTTGCTAATTTTAATATAGCTGTCGAGATGGTTTCTTGATCCCTTCCAATAAATTATCCTTCATTAAATACTATATCCATCTACTCAAAATGAATCAGTTATTTTGAAAAGGATTTATATCCAAAATTAAAAAAAAATTGAGTCATAAAAAAACTTGGTACTATTCATAAATTATAACTTAAAGCAAACTAAGAGAATTGTGTAAATTTAATAAAAAAAAATAAATATATAATTGGATCAATAGCACAGAGCGCCATCTGTTGCCTAATTTATAAGTGGCATTGTTAACGTTTTTGGGTCTACAAGATGGGCAACTGAAAAAACATTGTTTTGCCCGCTAAAAGAAGGTGGACTTATCCAGTTTTATGAAACAAGGAAATAGAATTAATTTACAATAAAACACTTATTACATGGAGTTTTTAATAATGACCAGCTAAATTTATTAAAACTGTAATTGAATAAAATAAACAAGTGTTTTACAAGTAATAAGTGTTTTTTTGACTTGTTAATTGTTGAGGCTTCCACTTTGTTATACATTGTAATTCAATTTTAATAAATGAAACACTTTTTTACTTTGTTTGTATAACTCGGATACAGGGGATTGATTATCAAAATCCAAGTTATACAAACAAAGTAAAAAAGTGTTTCATTTATTAAAATTAATAAGTGTTTTATTGTGAAATTAACAATAATAAAGTTTGATATTGATAATGATCACGTTATGGTGAAAATATAGACTATCTTTCATTAAATAGTGTAGTTCATCTTCATGTAACTAAACAATAATTAAAGTACATCTAACTTGTTAAATAAAAAGTAATATAAGGAAAAAAAAACTCGGGTTATATTACTGACAAGTGTTTTTATTTAAAGGATCAGTTAAACATATTTTTGATTTAAATTGAAAAACAATTGAAAAATCTCTAATATTTAAATGTTATTTAACAAATCATTATTGGTAAATAAAGGAAAAATCCCTATTTTTTATCCCTTAATTGTACAACTCCACCTTTTTTCGTGATAGTTATTATTTTATTCTCTTTCTTTTATTGTTGTGTTTGCAATAAACTTTCTTTACTGGCGGTAATTCAGGTAAAGATGGGGGCAAGGTGACCACGGTAGTGGCGACCCCAGGCCAGGGGCCCGACAGGCCGCAAGAGGTCTCCTACACTGACACGAAGGTGATAGGGAACGGCAGCTTCGGCGTCGTCTACCAGGCCAAGCTCTGTGATACGGGCGAGATGGTCGCGATCAAAAAAGTACTTCAGGATAAAAGATTTAAGGTGAGTAAAAAAAAATCATGATAATAACAAAAAAAATCTTAGTAATAATAATATTGTACAGGGTGTCTTGTTGTCAAAGCCAACTATGATTTACATTCAAAAAATTATATTTTATCATATTTCTAAATTGGCAAAATTTGACATTTGCTGTATAACTCGAAAACAATTGAAGATAGACAAATTTTGATAAGGGATGTGAAGTTAAGCACTAAAATTGACCCCTGGAAGCATATATTTTTCTCCATCTTTAATATTGTACTTTACTTGAAGAAACCATCGAAAATAGGACCCTCCTAAATGGTTCATAAATAAGAAAATTAATGGAATGGTTTGTCTTGCAACTTTCTAATTCATTCAGAATAATTCTTTCTTCTTCTTGAATTCTTATACCCTTTCAGGTGTCAGATGTAATTCATTGAAGACAGAAAGTTGAAAACCATCCCATCTCTCTCACAAATTTTTTGTATTTTAAATGGTTCATGTAAAATCGTATCGTCAAACAACCTCTACATATATTTTTAAATAAATTATGTGAAGTAGATTTTTTTTATATGAAATAAATATGAATAAATTATTAAAAATCAACCAATAAAACACAGATTAGATTGAATAACTTTAAATTCTTGACTAGTTTCTGGTTATAAGTCCATTTTCAAGAGAATTTAATAACCCGAATCTAGTCAAGAATTTAAAGTTATTCAATCTAATCTGTGTTTTATTGGTTGATTTTTAATAATTTATTCTTATTTATTTCATACAATATGAACAACCAATGTTTAAATATTAAAACCATTAAGTAGATTTTTTTGTTTCGTCTATCAGTGTTATTTTAATTTTATTATTATCTATATTTCAGAATCGAGAACTACAAATAATGAGGCGGCTCGAACATTGTAATATAGTCAAACTAAAATATTTCTTCTACTCTAGTGGTGATAAGGTAAGAGACTCATTTTATTAAACATAATATCAAACTTCATTTATTCTAAACTTGAAATAGACAATAGGTTTTATTTAAATTCAAAACATAAAACTCCTTCATTTGTTTACAGCAATTTGTTTAAAACTCAAATGATTTATGTTCTAAGTATACAACATGAGCACGACATACAAACGGGTTATATACAGGGTTATTCAAAATGATCAGAACAGATAAATAATTCTCCAATTGTTAAAAAGTAAAAACTTGTTTGAAATGAGATTTTCTTGGATATAAATGAGGCGTCTTTTAAATTTATTTTTAATAATAATATATTATTTCTCAAACGAATTATATTTAAGCCACTCTTTAATGTGATAAATTAATAAAAAATAACTAAAAATATTAACAGATTGGCATTATAGGATGAATAAAATATAACATACACACATTCATCAATAGATTGGTCCACTGGGACCCATTATCGTTAAAAGAATCCTCTGTATACTATGTAACCGCGAATATTTGTGGGGAGATTATTGCGTATGCTATGACGGTTGCCTTGAGGAGATTTTTTGCGAGCACGAGGGGCCGGAGGGTACCAAACAGCTCTAAGTTTGACTCTAAATTGCTGCCGGCCAATGTCAGTTCCTCATTTTTCACCACCTCGTTGGTGTGCTTGTCGTAGGCCTTAACCCTATTGTTTTTTTTTTGTCATATATGTTCTGGATGAACACGATCAACTGTGACAGCTTCGAAGATATATTTTTCATTGAATGCAACTCAGATGCTCATAAGGATGATAGGATGAAACCCATGGTTTTCAGAATGAACAATCTCTGAAATTCGTATTCGTATTGGATACGCAGGTTTGAGGGACTCAAACCTGCGTATCCGCAGTGACCGAATTGTCAAGACCAACACCTTGACCGCTCGGCCCCAACACTATTATTACTTTGCTTTTCAATTGTTCAAATTTTAAAATATGCGTATTTGATACTAGTTACATAAGGGATAAAAGAAATATGAAACAAAAATAAAGTGGCAGCACGTGCTATTGTAACACGGATGACACCAGAATATTTTCTACAATCCTTTGTATTATGTAAATAAATAAATAAATAAAAAACAGTACGCATTAGTCTCTTAATGAAAACATAATTTTTTTCTTATTTATTTTTTTTCTGATATTTAAATGGCATCCAATATGGCCTTGTTCCTTTTTAAAATATTTTTTTTTACATAAATTGTAATTATACAGAACCCTCCCCTGTTTTGTGGTCTAATTGTGTACTTAGAATAAAACAACAAATTGAAAAACTAATCAATAACATATCTATAATCCAAAGAGCAATTTCTGAAATTACTGATCATAAAAACAAACTTCTTTTTATTTCATTTTTTTATATTAATAAATCATAGCGGTATGTTCTTAGCTCGAACCATCAATTTTAGGTGGATTTTATTCTTATTTGTTTTGAAATTCGAATAAGTTTTTTTTTTAACAAAAAAAAAAGCAAATTATTACCCTCAAACCTTTATTTCCATGAATTGACCCGCACTTTCAATGTAGAATGTCCGACGCTGTCGTGTCCCCTTACCCATGGCGCATGTAAGCATCCATCTATTTTTACTGGCGTGGACTTTATTGAGTGGAATTGAAGCCGACGGTCGGCCATTGATGCGTCGGATGCTTGAAACAACAGCATGAAGGGGAGTTGCTTGACGGCAACTCCCAGAAGCCTCCGCTATTGTCGCTATAAAAATGTGTCCCAACTGTTTGGGGTTGGCAACAAAAAAAATCCCTACATTATGTTTGACAGTTTTACAAATATGATTCAATAATTTATTATTTCCATCGAATAGATGTTAATCATATTGTTATTGTAATATGAAAATATGAACATTGAAAATTTTTAAAAAATTAATTTTGAAAATTATGAAAGCAAAATTTTAGTTTGACAGATTAAAATTGGATATGGAATAAAAGAAGCTAGGCAATCTTCCAGTTATCCCACTTTGCCAACTCTGGACAGTTGATGTCTTTCGGTACTTCAATCAACGTAAAATGTTATTTTTCTTAAGTATTATTCCTTATCGCACATAGCAAGTTACAAATTTCTTTTCTATATTTAAGATTAAAATAAAAGGATTTTTGTCCTTTTTTTTATTTCGAGTCCATTTTTTTAAAAACAAATGAAGTTAACGCAAGAAATTATTCACTCGGCATTAAAAATGGAAGCTCTTGTCTAAATTACACCGACCTCACTGTTTCATCAGTTTACCACCATACCCCATTTATCCCATTGGTGAGCCTGAAATAAAAAAATTAACATTCGTTATAAATCCATTGCAATTACATCATCACAACATTAATTAAACTACAAAAAAGGAATGCAGCATAATTACTATTCACAAGTGTTTGTATGTTTAGAGGGCGTTGGTTCCGTGTGACTTGAGCTTGTTGATGAATACCAGCCCCCAGGTACGAATGTCCCGGCCCCCCTCCCTAGCTACAACAAAAAACAAACAAAACGAAAGAAAACAACCCCCTTTGTCTCCTTCACAAAACAAACGGCAAATCAACATTGCGAAAATAACGTGGACATCAAATTCATGCTATTATCTTAGTAGCTTGCCAGAGCGCCTCTGCAGGATTTTAAATCAATTAACAACATGCAAGCACTTGTTTTTCCTTAATCATCCCCGAAATTTCCGTTCAGAATTTCCCTTATAAAAAAATAAATAAATAAAACATCCGGATTAGACTGACATCACGTGCCGGATTAAAACAATAGGCTTGTTTTGATTTTATTGAGTTTTAGTATTTACATTTTTGGGAGTGTGTTGGTTTACTTGAGCTAGTTGGTTGGTTGGTTGATAATAAATTCATTCATTCATTTTTTTTTGTTTATATTTGTTTAGTGTAACATTTTTATTATATTAGAAAAATTCATCCACCATTTTCATTCATTACTTCATAAATGTTTTGTACTAAACCAGGAATTGAAATGATGTTGTTTATTCCTAACTTCACTTATTTATTTATTTTCATTGTTAAATAAAATAACAAGTTTGTTCTTGATAATAATTAGTGACGGGCAAGATCGATCCAAAAAGATTGACTGCTTGATCCTTGCAGGCGATCGAGTTGCTCTAATTCTGCTTAGACTGTGATTATATTTATATTCAATTTTATATTTAATTCATTTTTTTTAATAATTTGGCCTATGGATTTCTAATAATAACTTAATAATTTAATAATTGCCTTCACAATCAGCAACTGTAATAATAAATATAAATAAATAATCATTTTTTTCAAAAAACAGGTCACCTGAGTATGGATTTCTTAATTTCATTGATTAATGGAAAATTCCATTTATAGTAAATTATTACAAATTGTGTAAGAATTCACTTACTTACTGTAAATAACAAATATTGATAAGCAATCACATTAAATCTCAATTTTAATCTCAATATTTCAAAGAATATTTGTGCAAATGTCTAGCCTATTTGACGAAGACCAATATTATCAGCACTTTGTCTCAAGTTATTTATAAATTAATTTTTTTCTAAATATATTAATCACATTTTTAGATTTTGTACTTATCAAAGTGAACTAACCTAAAATGAAGAGATTTTGTCAAAAATAATTACTTTTGTTGTAATATATTATTTAATTATATTCTATTTATATTTCTGTTTATTCTATTTTCATTGTGTTTTGAAATATAGTTTTATTCTATTATTATTGAGAAACAATATTGAAACAATTTCTTCAAATGATTGAGATCCTTATACATTTTTATGAAATACAGACTCCATATTTTTGCTATATTCCATAATGGAATAAATAAAGTATTAAAATTTTTAATTTATTCATTTAAAATCATTCACTTTTTTTTACTTTTGATTAATATACCTGTGTGAATCTGACATCCAATTTCAAGGAAAACAAAAATAGCTTATTCGGGTCAAGGTTTTCAGAACAATCTCACTTAACCAATGAATATTATAAAAATAATATTATATATTTTGTATCACTTAATATATTACATTACAATTTGAATGTTATTTTACACTATTCACTATTGTATTAATGTAATCAATTATTAATTTAAAATTTGTTATCTTAAATATAACTTATCTGCCATAAACAATTTTATCTCAAATAAGATTTAATTGAGATAACACATTTTTTAGGAAAAATCATTTTTTTAATGGATTTGATTTATCAATTGTATGTATCGTTTTTTAAATTTTAATAATATACATATTTTTTGTTTTGTGAATGGTTCACCATAAATAAAGAAATAAAAAAAACAATATAATGGGCCCACACAGTCAGAGTGAACAATAGTGATCACTTTAACCTAATCTAAGACTATATAATGGTTGTGTTCTGCAGATGTTACCAGTTTGACCAGTGAAACTAAGCAAAAGTTTAAATTTAGCTATTTTCTTGTAGCAAATAACAATGGAATTCAACATAATTTGTACATTCAGTTAATTTCCTAAAGTTTATAAACATCAACTACTAAGTTTTTATCACCGGGTTGGTTCCACCCGTGAGACCCGTAACACCTGTTCAACACAACCAATAATAAATAAGTCTTATTTGAATTTCAGAATTTTATGGCAATCTTACACGGGATTAAGGTTTTTTTTTATAAAATCTTAAAATTTAAAAATTCAGATTTACATTTATTTTTAATCCATCTCTTTAACATCTTTCATTTTCAAAATTCATCTAATTTGTTTCATTCATCTCCTTTATGTTTTCAAAATTTTGTTTGGCTTTATTAGAATTAAACGAAAGGGCGAAAACATACAACTAATTTTTTAATTTGATTAGGGTTTTATTTTGTACGCAGGACTAATATATAAAACGTTGGCTAGAGATGTCGCGCGCAGAAATGTACTCGACTCTTGCCCAATTCACCAACTTTCAATCATCAGCATCTTCCAATAAAGTGGAATTTAAAAAATATCATAAAATCCCATGTTGATTAATTGAAACTAATTTTTCAATATTAAAAGTTAAAGTTTAATAAACATGAATATATTATTAAAAAAAAACTGGTTATTCATATTTATTATTATAATTAGAACTACCAATATTATAATGATAATAATAAATGTCTTTTATTGAAAAGTAAAAGTTACAAATACAAGAATGTATTAAAGAATAAGCAACAATATTTTTAAAACAATTAAAATATCTTCGATATTTATTGATATTCAATAGCAGAAATTAGAAATTTTATTTGAGAGAAGTTCTTAAAGAAAATATAAAAAAAGCAATATGAGTTTCATTAAAAAAATTGATAAATATTAGATGATTAATAATGGTGAAATTGGGCAATGGGATAAATATTTTTGGGTTTTGCTACAGAGTGTCTAATTTCCAACGATTTTTATTTTAAGCTAGATTTTTTTTATTATTATTGTTTTTTCTTTTGAAACACACACACAAAAACGAATTCTATCAATTTGCTAATTTTGTTTTTCGATTTTTCTTTGTAGAAAGACGAAGTCTACCTTAATTTGGTATTGGAATATATCCCCGAGACGGTGTATAAGGTCGCGAGATATTACAGTAAATCAAAACAGACAATTCCCATCAGCTTTATAAAGGTTGGTTTGTAAAAACAGAAAATTGTTTTAAGTGTGGTATTGTTTTTTTTTTTAAATTACATTGTCTGTTTCTTTTTGTAGTTATATATGTATCAATTATTCCGGTCGCTGGCTTACATCCACTCGCTGGGCATATGCCACAGAGACATCAAGCCGCAGAACTTGCTCCTGGACCCCGAAACAGGCGTCTTGAAGCTGTGCGATTTCGGCAGCGCGAAGCACCTGGTCAAAGGCGAGCCGAACGTCTCGTACATTTGCAGCAGGTACTACAGGGCGCCAGAGCTGATATTCGGGGCGATCGACTACACCACGAAGATCGACGTGTGGAGTGCCGGGTGCGTGCTGGCCGAACTGCTGCTCGGACAGCCCATCTTCCCCGGTGACTCCGGGGTCGACCAGCTCGTCGAGATCATCAAGGTGCTCGGCACGCCTACACGGGAGCAGATCCGCGAGATGAATCCCAACTACACGGAGTTCAAGTTCCCGCAGATCAAGTCACATCCCTGGCAACAGGTAAGGAAACAACGGAATGAATAAACAGAACACACAAATTTGTTATTCAACTATTAACCAATAATAATTCTGGAATTATAGTATTGAACGAATAAAATATCATTTTGTAGTTTTGGGTAAAATCTAGTAATTTTAATAATCAAGTGCTTCTATATGAGCAATACACAAATAATATTATTTAAATCAATAAGTTATTGCTACTATCACCTTATTGATTTAAACATGTGTCACAAAATAATGACTTCAACCATCCAAAATATTTAAATAAATGTTAAGAAAATTCACATGTTACATGATGGAGAACTTTTCCTTTCTAGAGTGCTTTGATCTTTATCCTTTTTTACAAAAGCTTCTGAACAAGTACTGAATTTTCCTTTTTTATTTTACATTTTATTAGCCCTAGTGAATAAAAACAAATTAAATGTCACATGAGTCATTATTTATCAAATATAATTCTTCAATTTGTTGAAATAGCATAACTTATAGTGCGTGTTTACTCTTATTGCCAACATGTTTTTTTTTTTTATAAAAAAAATAAAAACGCTCTAGAGGAAAAAAATCTCAATCTTAATTTTGTAGTAATACAAAAAATGGATGCTTATGTCTAGTATTAATTAAAATTGTAACAATTGCGCAAAGCGCCATCTGTTGCCTAATTTTTATTTGGCATCCTCAACTGTTATTTGGACACTTGAAGATAGGCAACCAAATAAACGTTTCGTCCACAATTTGCATCTCATGTTGGTATTTATAAACACTGTAAAACATTCATTCAATTGCCTTCATCAAGCTATATGGAATCCAATGAGGTCTGATAGACCAAAATGGCTGTTGAACAAACTCATTTAATTAATGAAAATTCCAGAATTTTAGTTGGCTAACAAAAATATATTCCAGTTGGGCGAATTTTGCGTCATCTATACTTCAAAACTTTACGACTATAAACAGAGCAAAACAATTAACATGTGTTGTTTATAACCATTAAGCAATGTTCAGTATTTCGGAGAATCACTTGCTTTAAACGCATGCCTCACTAATGAGGAACTGAAAATCTGAAAGACATGATGGACATTGCTCATAAAAATTTCTAGACAGATACAATATGTTTTCAAAATAGTAATTCCAACTCCTTACTGAAAATAGGATGTCCTGAAATTTTAGGTAGAAATTAAGTTGCAGTTACAATCACATTCAATGTTTATTAGTTTTTAGTAATAGAAAAAAAAATCATTTATGTGAAGGTGGCAATATTTCATGAACACAAACCATGAATCTTCGGACTATTTATCTCTATTTATTTCTTTCATTTAAAATAAATAAATGATCAAGAAATTTTAAGTTTTTAATAAAAAAATATAAGAAATTTGTGCAAGTCATACTTCATCGTTTCACTGTAAACATATTCAGTAATTGTCCTCCAAAGCATTTAAAACTTGTTAATGCTTATTGCTAGGTAGTTATATCTTCAAAGTATAAAATCGAGGTTATTCCCTATTGAAAATGTTACGTTTAATGTGTGCCCTGTTAAATAAATTCACACTCTATGAATATATTTCTATTAGCAAAGTTGTTTAAACAAACATATCACTTACAGAATAGCCCCAAATATCTATTACAGACTATAAATATTATGGAAAACTTATCAAAATCAATTTATAACGATTTGGAAATGCATATTTTAAACAGAAAGAGCTAAATGGGAAAATAATTTGTTAATTATTTTCAAATCATTTTTATTTAATATATTTAATGCATATTTTAATTCATGATTCATTGTTATTGCTAAAAATATTGCCAACTTCACTTGCATAAAATAAATCATATTTAATAGACCAGAATAATATTATTGAAGAGAGGAAAAAAAAAAGAGCAACAGTGGGAAAATATACAAACTCATGAATAACTGAATAAAGTTTTAAACTATTGGAATTCTAACTCACTTTCTAAAGTTGAACATTTTCAATAGTACCCTTAAAAGGGCTGTTTATCTAAATTTTTGTTACATCAAATAGTTTACATTACGTCTTTCAGCTAAATGTATTTGTATTAAATTTACAAAAACATTAAATAAAATAAATAACATCAATCAATGTTGTAACTTCACAATAGCAATAAATGATATCATTTCTGCTGTATTGTAGGTAATTATTTTACTACTTAATTTTTAAAAACATACACTTCGAAATTGATTGATTGAGTTACGTGAAGATCAAATTAATTCGACGAATAAAGCACTAATAATCTTTCTTCACACTTTTATTTGGATTACCAATTTTAGTCATTAACTTTTTTTTTTTATAAATTTCACATAAAATGTCATCTGCATCTATTTAACTGCAAGTATTGTATATGGAACACACCGGTCTGACAGACCATTCATTAAATACATAAAGTGTTTTCAAAATTCACAATGTTTTAATTTGTAACAAAACAGAAGCCTCAAATATTATTAGTAACAGATTACTGAATTATGTCAACTGTCCTCAGTTAGTAACAAATAATTTGGAATGACTGGACATTGCCTAACATGATTTATTCTATATCCGGTTTTATTCTACCAAATTTAGTGGTATCGTAGCACTTTTTAACTGAATCTTGGTTATCCTGGCCAGCTTTTATTTCTGTTGTGATTAATTTAACTATTAGTATTGTTCACAGTTATATTTAAATTATATATCAGTTAGAATATCATATATATATATATATATTTTTGTAATATTGATATTTATAGAACACATTCGTAGAAAGAAGATTCCGTAATAAATAAATGGATAAATCAAAAGGATATATTTAATCACTAAATCATGTTAAAAAATGTATTAATGTAGGTTTTTTTTTGCCAAAGTTGTACAGTTGCGATTGATCAGTCTTTAGTTAAACATTTTTTGGTGTAAAAGTATTTGAATATCACACAACACAATTATATCAGTCATGTTCAACAAAATCACACTGACATTTTGTTTATATTTATTTAATAAAAACTTATAAACAAATTTAAATGGATTAAAAGTTGATAAGTGTGTTGGATAGGGATAATACATTTTGTAAGGCAATGTCTTCAAAAATAGGTCCATAATATTTTTTGTAATACACAGAAAGTTAAATTTAAACTTCATATGTTTTTTTTTATTTCATTATTTAGTTATTTTTGCCCGCAACATCTTCATTGTAATTATTTATTTATTTTATTGTACTGTATGAATGAAAAGTTTTATCCTTTGCAATTAAATGATTTGACATAGCAAGAAATTTGAAGAACTCCAGAAAATCTTTTACTCAGTTTTTACAACTCTTATGTAAATGTTTAAAAAAAAAAACAATTAGAACAGTTTTATAGTGATAATTACATACAGGAGAAATACTTTCAAACTAAACATGGGATTTTTTTTTAAATTGTTTTTCACAGATTTCATTAAATCAAAAGATTTTTTCTCATCATAGATCCTTCTCATGTATACATAATCTTGAGAGATTGAAACTGAACATAGGGACAATGGTTGAATTTTTGTATGAAACATTTTTTGTAAAATGCATAATTTTTAATTTATTTTGGGAATTAATTTGGTTGATTCAAATTAATATAAGATTAACGATTTTACAAAAAAATGTTTCATATAAAAAGTCCATCATTGTCCCTATGTTCAGTTCCAATCTCTCAATTATTATATTATACATGAGATGGATCTATGCAGAGGTTGTAATGAAGAAGAGATGGGGAGACACATCCTTCACGAATGTCCAGGGCTTTCAAAAGTAAGATGTCCTACGGACACGGATAAGCCCTGGATTAGTGAATGGATCCAGTGGAGTCTGACCCATGAAGAGATAATGGACATTGCCAAATCTGTAGAGTTGGTCTATTCTCTGAGAGGGAGGTACAACAATAGGTCTAAGATTGTCAAAACTGGGTATATGAACTGCCCTCCCACACCAAAATCTTTAATTCTTAATATTCAGTTTGAAAGTATTTATCTAGTAAATTATTATTCTTTCTTTCTTAATGTTATCCTCTTTTACCCGTATTGGGTGTTGGGTAGTATATTTATATAACATTAATAATTAATGAGAATCAAATAAAAAACAATTACATATCTTGTATGAAATATTGTTTTTTTGTATAAATTAAAGTTAACTAATAATTTTTTATTATTTTATTAAAATTGCCGCTGTAATTATAACTGTTAACAGTTATATTTTTAAGATATAATATATATGTTTTTGGAGGATAAAACTTTTAGATCGTATGGTATATTATTAATGTCTGTGTTTGCAATTTATTAACTTTTGTTTGTTCTGTCATAATCATAATCGACTATTATATATTCTGTTTATTATTTCTATTATTATTTTTTAATTTTCTTTGATTCAAATCGGGACCTCTGTTTGCAGTCATTGCTGGAACGAATGTCGCTCCCAAAATGTACGACCGAGCACCAAAAGATCCGTGTAAGTGTGTGCGTTTATGAGAGAGGTTTTTCCATTTTGTTTCTCGTTCAGAGAGTAAATTAAAAAAAAAAAGAAAACACCACTGTTACTAATTATGACTTTCAGATACTAATAACACGAGTTCCTAATCAAGCATTTTCCTTTTACTCTGTTGTTGCGCATCGCACCCGATTTTGTTTTTTCTCACTTCAGTAACAATGTTGGGTTTGTTATATGAATAAAATGTAATTGGATTTTGTTGTTTCCCGTTGTGAATAACTCGAAAATTTTGCCTCTTGCGTTTAATTGGAGAATGTCGGTGTTTTTTTTAAATATTTTGTGATTGCGTCGAGTGAAATGCTTTCCGAAAGAAATTCGAGCTTAATCAAAATTAATTATAACGAATCGCGCTTTTCACTCATTTTTGTTCTATCCAGCGCTCCACCATATTTTAAATTTTTTGCGGCATCCTCAATTTTTCAGGAAATTATTTTGAAGTGTAAAATCTGTCTCGGTTACCTTTTCTCTCTGTGTATTTATTTGTTTATGGATTATTTTTGTTTTTTCTTTTATTTTGATTTGCGACGCGCGTTTAGGTTTTTGATGGTCTCGTGTTTTGCAGAGCAATTTTGTTGATTCTCGGTTTCTGCAGGTGTTCAGGGCCCGCACCCCGCCCGAGGCCATCGAGCTGGTGGCCCGTTTGCTCGAGTACACGCCGTCCTCCAGGATCAGCCCGCTGCAGGCGTGCGCCCACTCGTTCTTCAACGAGCTGCGCGAACGTAACACTCGCCTGCCCAATGGCAACGAGCTACCGCCCCTATTCAACTTTACCGAACAAGGTAACTACAAAAAACAAAAAGCAATAGATAAGTTGAGTTAATCGTATTTATCGGGGGTTGGTTGTGTTAAGGTAATAACACAACTAAGTTTATTAATATGTAATTTTTTGATTTTACTGAAACTGTTAACAAATGAATGTTCTCTGATACTGTGTAGAATACAACAGCATACTATATATACATAATAAGGTACATTAAAGGTCCTTCCACATAGAGGTGTGAAATAATTTTAACATGCTCGGATGATTCCCTCAAAATCATTAAATTTTTATCTGAAACATTTTATGAGATATATATTAAAATGGCTCACCCAGTATAAGCTTTCTTTGTTATCTTTGTTAAAGATAGAAGAATGGCATATTTTGATCACGATTGCTTGTAGAGAAATCTATTGGTCACACTTCCAACTAATTGTTGGTAGTAAATGAAATATATTACCTTGTTTTAACCATTATTGTTTGCTACTAATAATTTATTCACTACACACAAAGAGCAGAGCTACAAATACCTCTTTTACTACCGATGTAATATTTACTAATATATTCTAAATATAAATTGCACCGACTTACACGTTGGACATGTATGATTTTTGTATGTTGAGAAGGTAAAACGAATATATTTTCGTTTTCTGTATATTAATAATGTGAAATTTGTTTTTTTACTAAAATCGTCTTGCAGAGTTGATCATCCAGCCGAACCTGAACTCGATACTGATGCCGAGGGGGTCCGGACAGGAGACGGCGAGCAGTCCCCAGGATGGGGCGGGAACGTCGTCCGCCGTGGACGGCAGTGACCAACCGGTCCAGCCGGCGCAAGCCGCAACCTCGGGCATAGCTTAGGTAGTCTTTTCTCAGCATGAAAAAAAAAATATATATAAATATATATAACGAGAGAGTGCGACAAAGCAAACCAACAAAAACAAATAGGAAAACTAAACTAAATAATAAAAAAAAAATATGATACGATTTATTATTCTCTCATCATCCCCAGTATGACAAATCCGGGCGGTATACATAAAAAATGACATAACATACGCGTT
Organism: Philonthus spinipes; assembly: GCA_963082785.1. NCBI lineage: Eukaryota > Metazoa > Arthropoda > Insecta > Coleoptera > Staphylinidae > Philonthus > Philonthus spinipes. The sequence continues at coordinate 23,159,584 of OY720304.1, read as the reverse complement.
ACCTCTAATAAAACAACAAAAAGAAAACACATGTAGTACTAATATTACACACACACAGAAATACACATACATTTACAGACAAACAAACAAAAAAAGAAGCATATGTTTATATATATTATTAATCATTAATATTAAAATTAATAAACAAACCGGAAAGGAACAAATCTGGGAATTGGATAAAAGTGAAACACAAAAAAAAAGAAAATTAAAAAAACAAGTCAAACTCGACTCTCTGCTTAGAGTTAAAAAAAAAATAAGTATAAAACAGAATGCAGGAAAAAAGTTATTAAATAAATATAAATATATATAAATTTAAAGAAACAAGAAAAAATCATCTTAGAAAAGATGAGCGAAAAATGATTATTTGTAGTGAAAACAAGATTTAAACAATTAATTATCTATCTCTCTCTAACAATCTCTCTTTCTCTCTCTCTTTCTCTCACACACACATATTCACCATTTGAAAGTAAAGATAAGATTTAATATCACGCATTCGCTCACTCGATAATTTTTCAATGAATCTGTTTGAAATAAAGTGAGTCAGTAATTTGGAATTTTTGTGGGAGGATTTGAAAGCGTGTACAATTAATATTAATTTCAACTTTCGAAATTTCGAAAAATTATTAACTCTGAAATGCTAACAGTTATGAATTTTTTGATTTGTATGAAAAAATATATTAAATTCCAGCTTATCTGTAATTACAAAACCATGCTCTGATTTAAAGATTAACAGACAGAATTTTGACAAGTATTGAAAAAAATGCTAAACTAATTAATAATCTTTATTTCAAGACATTATATTAAAATAAATATTTACACAATGTCATTTTGTACCTTTTTAATGTACAAAATTAAATTGTATGAATTTTAATTTTTCAATAACTTCAAAAGTTGGAGAAAAAAAAAACAAGTTTATAAAAAAATTCCCCCAAATTTTGGTGATGAAATTTCAATATAATTTCAAGTAAATGCGCCTGATTCCCTTTCAGCTGTAAATAAACAGAAGCACAGTAAACAGACAGAATTTGTGCAGTGTGTAAATAAGCAAAAGTCATCACCCGTTTCTTATCCTCCTTTTTTTTCCATCATAAAAAAAGAGGAAATAGAAACGAGAACGTAATAGGCCCTCCTCCTGATTTCTAAATTTAGTAAAAGTAGGAACTAAAGAGAGTATCATTACGCTCGTGTGCGCTGCGGTGCTTCAATGTAAGTAAGAAATAAAAATGTGTAATCCGCCTGAGCCTGTTATATAACTTGTTGTATACTAAGTGCATTATTAGGGAATATATAATTAAATAATAATAATGAAACAAAACGTCGGAAGGGATTTATGAAAAATACACTTCTCAAAAAAGAATGCTCCAATAATTATTATTTTAAAAATGTTAATATCGTGTGTATTAAAAAAAAAATGTTCTCTATATGTTGATGGTGGAAACCATTACTTTGTGATACACGACTAATTAAATGTGAATGTGTAAAATAAAATTATAATCACAATAAACAAAGTGTAGTATTGATACAAGTACTTCCATCACTGTTTTTTTTTTAAATTAATAACACTGATGTGAGTCCTTATAACGCATTTATACAGTGAAGCTTTTATTTCATTGATTATAGTATTGCAATTAAATTCAAGAAACCTGTAAAACATCATTAATGTCAGAAACTGAACAAAGGGCTATGTTCAATGAAATTAAATCCTCACTGTAACAATGATTCAAGTTCTTGCATCACTGTTATTTATACATAACAATGATGCAATTGTTTGCATCACTGTTATTTATATACAACAATGATGCAAGTACTTGCATCACTATTTTTATTATATATAACAATGATTCAAGTGCTTGCATCATTGTTATTTATATATAAGAGTGGTAAAAGTAAAGCGTTTTTATTTTATCACCTTCTCATTTAAATTGTTTTTAGTTTTTAGTCTAATTACTTCAATTGAATGAAAATAATTTGGTATGTGAAGAGAGGGAAGAATCTTTTCCGTTTTAAAATCAAATATATATATAAAAAGAGAGTAAGCTGTATTCCAGACTGGAGAAACCAAAAAATAAAATTCAATTCCCATTTTAATTGTTTCGTTTAAATCGTTTCTAGAATGTAACATTTATTTTTACGTAATCCACTTACACTTCTCCGTCGACAAAAGAAACACTTGGTTAGTTGCGAGGAGGTACGAAACAAATGAACAATCCTGTGAGAGTTAACGCAATGTAACGAACGGACGTTAAATGTAATTAAATTCACGCGCATAATATAGAGTGAGGGAATTCGATTTCACCGCCTTTTATATAAGTAATTAAGTAAACTAAAGAGGACATAACCTAAATATAAAATGTTGTAATCGTTGTCATCGGAAATTCTTGTGGAAGACCTTTGTTACTTTTCGTTTTAGATGCAATTGCGTGCGTCATTTCGCTGCACCAAACTTGTCAGTGTAGAAAAGTTCAAGTCATGAAGTGTCATACCTCAAAAAAGTACTCTCGAGAATACACGCAGTACCAATGTATTTAACTGCTGTTTTTTAAAAGTTCGAGTCATTAAGTGTTATACCTCAAAACAGTACCCTTGATAATGCATGAGGTACCAATGTTATTAGTACTTTGGTGTGATTAACAAATATAAACTGATTTAACTTTTTGGAGTACTCGAATTGGTAAACACCAAGAACTAATCTATTTAACAGTACTTCTATTAAATAGTACCTTTGGAAGTACAAGTGTCCTTGAGAATAAGCAATATTGAAATAATCACTGATAAAAATTTTCCAAAATTTTAAATGATTTTTAATAAATACAATTGCTTTTTAATACTAAATTAACGAACATAAAGTGATTTATCTTTTTGATGCACTTGAATCAGTAAACACCAAGCAATAATATATTTAACAGTACTTTTTTGAAGTAGTACCTCAATGATGTTAAGTATTCATGAGAATGAATAAATTTAAATATTTTGAAGGTACATAATCAAAAATGTGATGTACTTAAAAATATTTAAAAAATAATAAGTACTACAGTATATGAAGCTTTATATACATTGAGTATCTGTAAATTTCAATTTAAATTATACTTCTAGTAAATTGAGGTGAATACGTATGAAACTTGTTGACTTTAATTTTTCTACTGATTATGTAAAACACACACAAACACGAATATACACATAAATATATAACATGTTAATTCCCCCCCACGCTGTTGTTATTATTATTATTTTTTAATATAACTTTTTTTTGTTGGTTGACTTTGTGAAACATCGATGTGAACGTTTTAATTTTATACCTTTAGATAGAGCTATTTAAATAATTGTTATTTTATTTCTACAATTTTTTCTCTTTGTAGTGAAAGCCCTTAAGATTTTATTTTTCATTTACTCGACATGATTGTATATAATTATATATATATATAAATATTAAAAGATAGTGCGTTTCTTCTTCTTTCAGGCGCGATGTTCATGTTATAGATAGGGTTAATTTTATCGTTTAGAATCAACATGGAAACACGTACACACTCACACTGTTTGAGCACTAGGATAGAATGGACTCTTGCGTATAACGGACATATCAAACCTTGAGAAGCTAAAAAAAAAGGAATACTGAAAATTGATTAAAGAGAGAAATAGGAGCAGGAATTATAAGGTTTTATTTCACTGTTTTTTTTTTAATTATTAATGATAATAAAAATGGTAATGTGTTGTTTTAATTTTGGTTGGAAGTTTATTGATGTGTTTGTTGGTTGATTTATATGGTTGAAATGGTGTTTTTTTGTTTGTTTATTGGTGACATTTTTTCTAAACAACATGAAGATGTAGAACTTATTGTCGTTTGTTACATGATCTAACGCAGCACTTTTTACATTTTCTGCATTGACAGTGATGTAAATCTTAGGGGTGCCATTACAAACATGCACTCATTTCAAATGAACAAACCTAATATCTCAAGATATTATTTAGGTGGGGAGAGGATCAGTCCATAAGAACTTAGGCTAGACCTTTAGTTTACTGTGGAATTTCTCATACCCGTGGTTGGATCCGGCATCAGGACATAATTACTTCAGCAATATTTGTTTGGGCTCAAAACCTAATATTACTCCTGGACAAAAATTTCAACCGAATTAATACATACATCTTCTATGAGAAGAAAGTCCTTAATTATTACAAAAATAAAATAATAAAAAATTGCAGGAGGAAACTTCTACATTTTTTTTAACTAAAAATAAATCGCAACTAATTCTTGTAATTTATTTCTATGTTCAAATACAATTTATAAGAATATAGCACGTTTTTTATTTAGTGATTACATTATGATCTGCCACGTAGTTACAGTCGCAACCATCATCATGTTACAATTAAAATATGTAAATTGTAATCGAATATTGCAATATTATTGTTGAATAAAAAATTAATCCAAACATAAAACATATTAAAAAGCATTTTTCAACGTAAAGTGCTCATGAATTCGCTAAATTTAGTGCTGTAAAATTGCCCAATTAAATGGTGAGGATAATTAGAAGAAAAAGTTATGAGAAAATTATTTCAATAACTTCTTTTTCTTTTCAAAAAACATTTGTTCAAAAAATCGTAATAAATTGTAAGTCTTGAGTTGGACAAAAAATCTCAACCAAATGCTAAAAAATGTTTTCATTGTGAGTAAACGCATTCGGTTGATATTTTCAATTGTTTTAGAAAATAAAACCTAACCAAATATTGAAAATTTTGCCCAGTGGTTCTCCCAATTAAATGTTGCTAGAGTAATTGTTGAGATTATTAAGCCGTCAGTTGAAGATATAAATTTTAACAACAGAAAAATTCTAAATAAATATTGACAAGTTTTTTTTTGCTAGAAAAAGACATGAATTTTTTTAGCAAAAAAAAATCGTAAATTATTAAGCTTGTAACTAACAGCACTATAATGCCTTTAAATAAAACACATAATTAAACATTTTTGCCTAAAGAAGTGCTTTATTTAAATTTAAATCAATTGAATGACGAAGCAGAATAATTTTTGTGTTCATTATTGCATTACTGAAGTAAATTAATTTAAAAATCTTCATTTTATTAATGAATACGAAAATATTTATTTATTTCAGTGCTTTTATTTGTTGCGTCCAACAATTTTGACAAGAATGTCCTACAAGAGTCAAGCAAAGATGTTATTCCTTTCAATGTTGGGCTTAATTATATTCAACAAGGTCGACACTTAATTGTGTCCAACAATGTGGATAAAAGTCGAGCGAAGATGTTTAATTATATCATTATTGGACTTAATTGTATCCAACAATATCGACAAGAATCGAGCGAAGATGTAATTAATTATTTCAATTTTGGATTTAATTGTGTCCAACAAAGTGGATAAGAGTCGAGTGAAGATATTGAATTATTTTAATGTTAGACTTAATTATGTCCAATAGTGTCGACAACAGTCGAGCGATGATTTAATTAATTATTTCAATGTTGGACTTAATTGTGTCTAACAATATCGACAAATCGAACAAAGATGTTTAATTATTTCAATGTTGGACTTGATAGATATTTAATTAGTTCAATGTTGAACTTAATGTTGTCCAACAGTGTCGGCAAGAGTCAAGCTGAGGTATTTAATTACTTCAATATTGGACTTAATTGTTACCAATAATGTGAACAAGAGTCGAGCAAAGATGTTTAATTACTTTAATATTGGATTTAATTGTTTCCAATAATGTTAACAAGAGTCGAGCAAAGATGTTTAATTACTTCAATGTTGGACTTAATTGTGTCTAAAAATGTCGATTCGAGTAATTAAATATTTTAATGCAAAAATCAATAAAGCCGTTTAATTATTTCAGTGCTGTTATTTACTATAGCCAAGAGCGTCGATAAGAGTTCAACATCTTAATAATAATCACGAAAAAAAAAAAAAAAACACCACTTCATTATTTTAAACCATTTTCACCTTTAAATCTAAGACACTCACAATTTTTAACTCTTGACAATTTATTTTTCTATACCAATACCTCGAAACGAGTTTTTACATCGCCATTTTTCTTGTATTAAATCCTGATTCACTTCAACACACAATATTTACCCTTTGTTTTACATATAGAGAGAGTAAATATATTTAAAGAAAACCAATATACAATATGTACGTTGCTGTCTCTTGTTTTATTGTTTCGTTCTTTTTTTTATTTAATAAATTTTATTTTTTTTTAAATATGGGATTTACGATTAATGAATAGAAGAAAAAAAAAATAAAAGGAAATTTGTTGTGTGAGAGTCTTTGAGAAAACTACTTCGCTATGCGTGCGCAGTTCAGTTCCGTTTGTTGCTGCCGGCGCGTGTGAAGGGGGAGGGATGTTTCGCGCGCGGAGGAAGGGGAAGAGTTGTGCGCACCGACGAGGCGTGTATGAGCGCAGCTGACTATGCGTAGTTTTTAGCAGTTTGATGAGATACGTTACGTTTTATGTATTTAATTAAAGATAATTATTATAATAACGTTTAAATGGATAATAAAGAAAAAGAGAAGGAAGGAACGAGTTTGGGAATTATTATTATTCTTGCTATTATTGGATTCGTGTTTGTATATATTTACCCCCCGAGAGTGGTATGGATTTTAGGGTTAAGAGTGTTTGTAATTTGTGGCTGAGTATGGTATAATCGAGAGAAATTATTCTTTAATCATTTAAAATTAAATCGACTAGACATTCTCAATCATACAAAATAATAAAAATACAAATAAAAACAAGTTTAAATTAATTCAATTAATTTAAGTCAGAAAAAAATGTTACACAAATAAAGTTAATTATAAAATTAACATACAAAGTTATAAATGTCCTGAATTGGCAAAATTAAATTTTTCATTAATCTTGTTCTCATTAATCAACATTTTCAAAAATAAATTAATAACATTATTTTTCAAAACCTTCATTTTTAAAATCTTAAAAAAATATTTTTCAAAACCTTCATTTTTTAAATTTGTTAAAAACACTATTTATTCATTTTTAAATGTGTTAGTAAATTTTAGTTGTGATGACTGTGGAAATCCAGTCAAACGAACGTTATGTTTTTTATGTTGTAGCCCACTGAGCAAAATGTTCAGAAATAATGTTGCATCAACATTAAAACAACCTTGAAATTTAACATTGATACAACGTTTTTTTATATCAATTTTGCTTAATGGGAATAGTAATTAAAAAAACTTTCAACAAGACTGACGATGTCAGACAGTTCATTGGAAATAATAAATTACTGAATCATGTTTGTAAACCCATGATTATTTAGAATTAAGGACTTCGTTTGTTTGTTGTTTGTCTTTTATATCAATCAATGAATTAAATTAATTATTATAAACATAATTTCTTTAATAAAATTATTTTAGACAAAAGATGGCACTTGCGTCGTCTTCCATTTATTATGAATCGTATCAGATAGTTTATGTTATTACAAACATAATTTATTTAATAAAATGCTTTTTTAGGCAAAAGATGGCGCTTGCATCATCTTTCGTTTATTATGATTCACATCAGATAGTTAATTTAATTCACCGAAGAATTAAATTAATTATGAACATAATTTATTTAATAAAATGTTTTTTAATCAAAAGATGGCACTTGCGTCGTCTTCCATTTATTATGATTCATATCAGATAGATAATTTAAATCACCGAAGAATTAAATTAATTATTATAAACATAAGTCTCGACACCCAATACGGATAAAAGAGGACAAGATTAAGAATTTATAAACATAATTAATTTAATTCAACAATGTTTTACGTAAAAGGAAATTTTAATTTAGAATAAAACGAAGAATAAATTCTGATTTCTTTATATCAATCTTGATTATATCATATAAATGTGAAATCCTTGTAAAAAAAAATAATCCCAAATCAACTAAACAAAAGTTCATTTCCATCTTCACTTTTCCTTGCCATTTTCTTTTTTAGAGTGTGACCCTCCCCCGATTTGGCGGATTATTATTAATTATAAATAAGCAAATAGCGGCTTCCGACTGCATTCTATGAATGCGCTAGACTTTCCCGACCGTACATCCATACTTTCACAACACACACACACATACACTAAAAAAAAAAACTACACTTAAGAAAAAAGCAAATAATGTCTAGCTAGGTGTTACTTAGGAAAGTGCCAATGCGGAGCATTTTTCGGTCTACTATTATATAAATGAAGAAGGAAAAAAAAACACAAAAACTTTTAAATTTTAGCAAAAATTGAAGGGAAAAAAAGTATGATAAATGAGAAAAACATGGAATATGTATATATACACGATAGTTTTTCGAAAAATCGTTTGTTTTTAGAGTATATTTGGGGCAAAACTAGTGTTCTAGATAAAAACATAATTAAATAAAAAAAAAATGAGTACCGTATTACAAAGCTAAACAAAAAAATAAATAATTAAATTTAAAAAAAAAAATCAAGTATATTGTATAATCTATTTGCACAGCTTTACGTTTATCCTATTTTTCGTTTGTTTATTTTTTTTTTTTCGAAAACGTTTTTGAACATCCGTCCGCTGTGTGGGTGACGGTCTGGTCGGTTGTTGTATATTGTTGTATATGTACGGCTGAACCGTTGCTGGCACGCCGCGGGGGGCTCGGTTTTTTCGAAATGCAAAAAAAACACAACTTAATATTTAAGACAATGTGGGGTTTTATCTGTAATAACGGAAAAGTAACGAGGATTATAACAAAAAAAAATATGAATTAAAATTAAAAAAAAAATGCATATGTTAATCGTACGAGTGATTGATGGTGACTAGCTGAATTTTAAATACAATATACGAATGCAAGGTAATGTTAGCGCAACTCTTAACTATTATATAGATTGTTCTTTTCTTTTTTTCAGATCAATGTTTTACGCTGTATATATCTCTCGCTTATTGTATGTTAATTGACACTGCAATATATGAATATTTAAAATATAATTAAAGAGGAAAAAAAATAAAATGTTGTGTTTCAATTAATTTATTATTGCCTTGTTATTGTAGCTTTAATGAAAAATCTTTTAACATTTTTTTTTATTAATACAACCAGAACCTTTTTAACATAAATAATTATATTCAATTAAACCTGTACTAATATTCGAGGATTGATCAGGAATTGAGTATTAATTACATTGCTGTCTCTAGTTCAAATGACAAACAAAGGGAAGTTCGTAGTGGTTCGGGTTGGAAGTGGAAACAATCAATCTTTATTGACAAAATGAGAATATATTTTGGGATACGAGTTAAAAAAAAAACCTATTCTAAACTTTTTTCACTGATTTATTTTTCAATATCACATCAATTGTTTTTTTAAATGACAGTTAAGAAAACAATTGATGACTTCACAGCTGTCACAATTTGTTGAAAAAATTGAATAACGGTGTTTTATATGCTGAGTAATTAGAATCAATATTTATTTATATAACATTGTTATATGTGCTGAGAAATAGAGATTCTCAGTGTGAGGTGTACAATGGATATACGTGTCTTGTTTTGTCTCCATCGTTTTTATTAATGGTGTTATTGAATTTATTTGCTACTTAATTCCCACACTATGTATATATTTCAGTATCTTCTTCCAAAGGTTATGCGAGAACTTAATTTTCATAATCAACTTGTGATTGAAATTTTTCATTGAAAATAAAAGAAAAATCCTGTGAAGAAAAGTTTACAGTTCAAAATGATTTTATTATTAATTTAATGTTTTCTTCCATCAGTGTTTTCATTGTAAGACTTTAAATAAATTTAATATATACAAATATCTCAATATAAATATAACAGCAATATATTCCTTAATGGTTAAGGACTGTTGGTCTTTTAGCCAGGAGTCCTTATCGTTTTTTATCATTTCACTTGAAAGTTTAATTTGTAGGGTACTTAAAAAAAACAAGCCATGTTAAAAATATCATAAACATTTATTAATGTTATTTTAATGTTAGAATAGAATACTTAGATTATTTTATAATCAATGAATAAACATTTAGAATATTTTGATAATAATAATAAATATGAATAAATTATTTAAAAAAGAACAGACATTAAGAAAAATATTTTTCAGATATAGTGAGGTCCAAAACATTTATTAAATTAAATTAAAATAACTTTACTTCGTAAATAAAAGTAACAATGAAGTTATTCAATTTATTGTCTGTTCATATTTTTGTTTTATTGATACATTTTTAATAATTTACTCATATTATTATCAATGTTTAAATATTAGATATATTAAACATATTTTGATATTATTGACTTTGTTGAAATATGGCTATTTAATAATAATAATAATAATATTTATATACAGAGAGGATATGCGTATTTACAGCAATGTTTTCTTAAACAGAAAATACAGATGAAAACGTTTAACCGAGAAGAACTTTTCGCATCATGTCGCTCCTTCCAGGCCTGACCTTTTCATCTCCACCGGTGACGCACCTTGACGAACACAAGTACTGGAGTAACGGAATACGGTATTTCCCACAGAAGTCCACGAATTTTATATGTTCTACTCTATTATCAAAAAATACACCTAAAACAAACAAAATGAAAATATAGGATTAAAATTCTGTTTAATTTCAACAATATTATTTTATATATACACACGTTTATTCAGATGATACAGATAATACAACACAATATAAAATAAATAATTACAATTCATGTAGGTGTCTGTCCAGACTATCGACCAGAGGTCTTTCTGCCTAGAATAATTTATGTATGCTTGCACTAATGTTCAGGGAGTATTAATTTTTGTATAACTAACTAACTAACCAATAATGAATTGACATGTTTCAATAAATAGGGAAAAGTTACTGATATTTATAGAATATTTTGAATTAATCACAGACTTAATTTTGCAGTAACAAAAAAGATCGACTTTGCCTATATATTAAATTATTATTTCATTCGCAATATTAGATACTAAACACTACCAAATGTGGGAATCGGGTCAGTTGCAATTCATTAAATTTCGTGATATCAAAATTTACAATGAGCACTTTCTTCAAATTTCTTATCAGAAGATGTTATTGTTCGAAAACGAAAGGTGACAGCGGAGGAACCGATGAATATGCACTGGAAGGTGAATATTTTTATAAAAAGAACAAAGAAGATTTAGAAAAACTTGAGAAAACTCCCCGCGGAGCTTCAAAGAAGTACAAAAAAAAGTAAAAATACAGATTTAATTATTATAACGATTAAAAACAGACGATGGTGGTTGACCATCATCTGTGGTTTGGATAACTTGTGAAAGCCCTTTTGCATCTCACACACTGGTCTTTGTTCCAAGAGCAACGCCTTGACAAAGGCAGTTGAACAGATGTCGTATTCATATGAATCTAATAATTAATTTAATCTCGACAATAATTTAACCCGTTCTCATTTCTTCAACCAGAAATACGATTTTTTTTTCTGATTGCCATAATTATAGATAACGAATCCCCTTGGCATAATTCACTTCCATCTGGACATTATCATCGGGTCTTCATAACGTTTCATGTGCATAAATAAATAATATACGTTTTAGTCTTATCACATTTTTTCGAGATAAAACGGGGATATGTATAATTATTTTTTTTATCAAACACGAATTGAGCGACTGATGAGGCACTACATTCAAGTGTGTCTCTTGTTTGTTTGATAAGGAAAAAAATATTGTCCAACAATTGGTCATGGGAAATTAAATAGATAAGAAAAGTAGTATTAGTAAATATTAAGATTAAGTGTTACTTAATGTATTGCAAATTCTGGTTTATGTTGGGGAGAAATTAATTTATTATGAATTTGTAAAATTAATGAAAATTAACAAGATATATTTATTGCAATGAAATAAAATAATGAAAAAAATATTCATCAACAATTGGTGGTAGCGGGTATTTAAATAAATAAAAAAATAGATTGGTAAATATTAAGATTGAAATTTGTGGTTTATGTTGTAGACAAATTAATTTACTATCAATGTGTAAGAATAATTTAAATAAAAAGAATTTGAAAATTATTAATAAATTATTTCCTCTTTAGCTACTATGACATTTTGAATTATATAATAAAAATTAACAAGTTGTGTTCACTTTAACTTAAATAATTCATAATTATTAGTAGTGTTGAATAAAATCGAATAATTTTAGTAACCTAGTATTATACTTTCATTTTTCGAAATATATATTTAGAAAAGTAAAAAAAGTAGGAGAAAGTACAATACAAGAATTTTATTTATTTGATTAAAAAAATGGATTTATTAAAAAAAAGTAACATTACGAAAATGATTTTGCATAATACATTTAGGAGTTATTTAAATAATAAAATGGATCTATAAAAAAAGTTAACATTAAGAAAATGATTGTATACTAAATTTAGGAGTAATAAAAAAGATTGAATATATATACTTTACTCATCTCTAATTTAATTTAATTATGAAAATGATTTTGCATAATAAATTTAGGAGTTATAAATAATAAAATGGATCTATAAAAAAAGTAACATTAAGAAAATGACTGTATACTAAATTTAGGAGTAATAAAAAAGATCGAATATATATACTTTACTCATCTCTAAATATTATCATTATTTCGTAATTATTGCTTACCTTTACATTTCGGATTGACGCAATGATGCGCGCTGCTCAAATACGACGCCAAAGATTTCGGAATATCTCCGTCGTTCACTTCAATATTGTGCAGTTTCACAACCCTTGCCGACAATTCGAGCAAACTGGCGGGATTGTGCGTCATATCACTGACGAATCTTACGACTAGGGGGTTATCACGCAAACTTAACTGCAAAAACAAACAAAAAACAATTTATAATAATTGTATATATATATATATATATAATCTAAAATCCCCATCTACCATAATGGTGGTGTAGGGGTTAATAATTGTATAAAAAAGAATTAAATACACTGTAAATAATACAACAACAAAAACTGTGGTTTTGTTACCAAATAGTGTATTATGGAGTTTCATCAAGTAAAAGTCTCAACCATCGATTAAGAATTAAATAATTGTGATTAAATTAATAAAGATCATTTATATTATAGAAATTGTCATGAATAAATATAAGGCTTGTTCGTTATTACTGCACTAATTTGAACTAAGTGTAAGTTTTTAACGTCAGATATATAAAATTTACGTTGCTCCCTTACTACTTTTAACACTTAATAAAAAAGAATATCAATTTAATTTAACTTTTAACAGTTTCTACATTGGGATCATGTAAGTGGTGTGAAAAGTCCACTTAGTACTAGTTAATCGAGGCTATTCCATATGGAAAATGTTAAGTTTAACATGTACGTTATTATTTTTTTTTCTTTCATTTACTGAATAAACTTATAATTTCACATAAACGACGACCTCAATTGTAGAGTCCAAACCAAACCGGAATTTGCATGAGATTCATCGTCACTTATCAAATCGTCTAGCCATTTTGTGAACTTTTTTCGGCCATGAGATTAAGTCAACAATGTGATAACAGACTTGCGAGTTGTTAATCTGTGTGCTTTTTATGTTAAACGCATCGTCATTGTAATGAATTGGCAAGAAGTTAAATTTAAGCAAGTCGTTTAGGTCAATGCTTTTTATACAACCGAGGGATAAATTCCGTAACGTGTGTACACATGATTAAGTCTTTTCTACTAGATATCTCGTATCGGTTATATTTGTAAACAATAATAGTTTGTATTTATTATGAGAGTATGGCCACCGGGATGGAGAGGTAAGGAGGGGTCGCGACAGTACTCCTTCCCCCCTGGATTGTAATGAGCTTGTTTTGCAGAGCAAATGGAAAAAAAGTGATTAAGTAATTAATTATTTTCTTTCTTATTCTTTTAATTGCTTATTGTAATGAATTGTCAAGAAGATAAAATACAGCAAATCGTTTGGGAATTGTTTTTAGAGTCAAGCTGTACAATTTTATTATTTAGTCTTATATAACATCGTTATATGTTCCTCTCTACTTCTCAGTGTGAGGTGTCAAGCTGTACAAATGAGGCATAAATTCCAAAACGTGTATACACATGATCAGTATTTTTACTAGATATCCCTTATCGGTTATATTTGTAAACAATAGTAGTTTGTATTTATTACGAGAGTGTATCCACCGTGATGGAGAGGTAAGGAGGTGAGGGGTACTGGCCTCCTTACCTCTCCCCCCCCCCCTGGATTTGTTTCTGTAACAATTCGAAATGAGCTTGCTTATTGTAATGAACTAGTGAAAACTTAAAATACAGCAAGTTGTTTAGGTCAACGCTTTATGCATGTAAAGCATACATGCATAAAGCGTTGACCTAGGGTTAAGTTGTGCAAATGATGTATAAATTCGTGTAGACAAATGATTAAGTCTTTTCTATTTGATACCCCTTATTGGTAATATTTTTAACAACAATAGTATTTATTTATTGCGAGAGCATGAGCGGAACATTTTTTTAATAAATAGGCAAAAAAAATTCTCTTCTTGCCTATTTATTGGAACTACCAAAAATGCTATTATTACTGTAAGCACTTACAGTATTTATAAAGATGGTGGTAATGTTTCACATTGCAGTTTTAACTGAATTAAAAGAAAATAATTAATTAATTATTTTCTTTATAGCTTCTCTGCAATTAAAAATTATTAAAGTATCCAGCTTTGACATGTTTACAGATTCTGTAAGTTCTTTGCGCCGTATACTTAGTGCTAAATAGTTCGTTTTTAAAAATGTTTTTTTGTTAATTCTATTATTTTATTATTGTAACTATTCATTGTATCATGTATGTATGTTACTGTATTTAATGGCCTCCGTTAATTAAATAAATAAATAAATAAAAACGGACATAGTAAGTATACAAAATACCTATTGGCTAATGGTTGCAAAACCAAGACGAGGCAAAGCCATCTGATTTAATTCACTCTCAGTATGTTTAAATAAATAAATAATATTAGCTAATGATTGCAAAACCAAGACCAAGCAAAAGCTTTATGATATAAAAAACACGTAGCTATAAATATTTTTATAATTTTGTATAGATGAACATTTTTTTTTTGTAAAAGCTCAACGAAGATCGATACCGAATACGAGATTATATCGCTATTTCATATGCATATTTCCGCTATGTTTCAATCTTAATTTCGACACGTTTACTCACCTCTGTTAAATTCCTAAGGGCGACGATTTCAGGCGGGAGCGTTCGCAATTTATTTTTGTGCAGCATCAGCGATTTCAAATTGTGCAAATTGGCGACGTTCGCCGGAAGGCCTTCCAAGAGGTTATCACAGAGGACTAGAGCTTGTAGATACTTCAGACTGCCCAGGCTGTTGGGCACTTCGGAAATTAGGTTCCCACCCAAAGAAAGAATCTGTAAACTATATAAAAAAAAATTATAATCAGTCATATGTTTTAGTCGGTTAATCGCGATTAACTAGAGACTAACTAACATCTTAATAGTTAGGAAAATTATTTAGTAGCAATCAGGTGTGGATTCACGGCCAAGGCTATTCGTTCCACAAATTCATAAGCTACGGTTAAGGGGGTAGAATTTCTTAATCGCCCTAAATAACTAGTTTTTTTGAAAGAAAAAAACAATCTACTTCTAAATCAGCCTAAACAATTATATATATATATATATTCAATGATTCTTTCTACCCATATGGGTGTAGGGTCCTAAACAATTACTGTTTTTTTTTTGAAAAAAAAAATCAATCTCATTCTTAATCGCCTTAAATAACAACTTGTTTTTTTTTTTTTTTTTTTTTTAAATAAATCTCATTCTTAATCGCCTAAAATAACAACTTGTTTTTTTTTTAAAAAAAAAATCAATCTCATTCTTAATCGCCTTAAATAACAACTAGTTTTTTTTTTAATCAATCTCCTTTTTAATCGCCCTAAATAATAACTAGTTTTTTGAATAATTATTTTAGGCGTGTTACGTGAAGATCATCTATCTCCTTCTGGATCCGCTCTTGGTAGTACCAAGGGTGGATCCTCCACCAAGTTAGTTAATCGCAACTAGTGGAGTATTCTATTCTCCGTTATTTTGGCGCAGCGAGCATATCATCGAAATTTTAATGGACAGATTGAATTTTCAATAATAAATCACCTAGATTTAAATTTTCGTCAACTTCCCGGTATTAAAGACTGTGTATGAATGTGTACAAGATAATATGGAAATAAGTCTAGAAATATCAATCGGATCACCTCACACTGAGAAGTAGAGAGGAATATAAGACTAAATAAATAAATATCAATCGGAAGTCGTTCTGTACAAATTGAGTTATATAGAAATTTTTTTGAGAGAATACCAAAGTTGTCAATATTCTCTGAAGAGATCTTGATAGCTCAATTTGCGCAAAAAGTTTCCTGATTGATATTTTTGGACTATTTTCAACACTCTTTTATACAAATTCGTAAAACTGAGTTTTTTTTTTTCGACCGATTAGTCCCACCAGTGAGACTAGTGGAGTTTGTTGAACGCAGCCATTAATTATGTTCTTTACCGTGACCTGCTGGACCATTGTTTGAAGCCAATAGTGATAAACTACTATCAAATATGGTGTCAACAAGATGGCATACTTTAAGGGACAGAATTTTTCTGTTCTCATCGTGATAACATCGTGAGCAATTAGACAATTATATGAAGCCAGCAGTGGTAAACCACCGTCAAATGTTGTTTTAACAAGATGACCTACACCAAAGAACAAAATAGTTGTTATAAAAAACAAAATAAAAAGAAAAACAAATGTTAGAAAGAATCGAGAACTCCAGGCAAAAATCAAAAAGGTAGACCAAGAAAGGAATGGAATGACGAAATAAGAGAAGAGTTAGAGAACAAAGGAATAAAATGGGAAGAAGCCAGAAAACTCACACAAACCAGAAAAATATGGAGAAAAACATACACAGGACAATCACTTCACACTGAGAAGTAGAGAGGAATATATAACGATGTTATATAAGACTAAATAAATAAATAAATGTTAGAAAGAGTGGATTTTTTAATAAGAAGAAAAAGGAAAACAATGATTATAATGGGGATTTAGAAATTGAAACACAACATTTAGTGCACAATAAATCAGAAATTGCTAGGACTTTAATGATAAAATATTTCTTTTTGAGAATAGCTCAGATTATATTCAACGAAAAAGAAATTAATTTATTTAAAAAAAGACCTAAATATTTCATTTTACCTAAGAAATATCTATTAAAATAAGTAGGTGAAATAATCATATAATTAAGCTTTATTAGTCAAGAACACTTTTTAGTCATATTAAATAAAAATAATTTGAAAATAATTAATAAATTATTTCCACATTTAGCTCTGTGACTTTTGACTTACGCTACGTAAGTACGTTAAACAAATGCGCATTAAAACAACTACTTCCTATTTGCCCGAGAAGTAGTTGTTTCAGTGTATGTTTGTTTTAAAGTTATTATTAATTATTTTCAAATCATTTTTATTTAATATATTCAAATAACTGTAACCAAGTGAGTGAATACTCTTTTCTATTTACTTTTTAGTCAGTTATAACTTTTTACAGACTCACTATTGCTCGCAAACTTTACATAAAGCATTTTCAGTCAGGTTTTCTTATAAATTACTATCGCTTGCAAAAATTCTTTGAATCTCGTTTCTTCTTATTCTAACTAAAAAATATAAAATAAACCAGAATGTGTTTGAAACACATGAATGAATCCAGCAATTAACTCGGCGCCTCCACTAGAGACTTTTTTTTTCAAAAATATTTATTTAAAGAAAAACAAGACTTATTTAACCGTTTATTCATAATTATGGGTAAAATAATAGGGAGAATTAAATACAATAGAATACACAGTTTACTGATATGAAATCATAAATCTTTATACTATAAAAAATCGGAGAATACCGATTTTTTTATAAACAATATTTCCCAAATTCCAAAACGGCGCACTTTTTTCTAAAATTTCTTTTAGAAATGGTTTAGACAATAAAAACATCGTTTGTATTGAAGCAATATAAACAATCAAAAACGCGTGCCCGTTTATGGTTTGTCTATAAACAAATTCATTGCTCGTATTTCGAACACCAGACAACGATTTTCCATAAGGCGCAATTTTTTCATTTTCTTTTAAAAATGGTACATATAAGAGCTCCGTTCGTAAATATTTTTGAAAAAAAGTCTCAATGTGGAGGCGCTGGGTTCATTGCCTGCTTCACGCACATTAATTGTGAGCAGAATAAACATTTTAATATTATTCAGAATGTATTAATCATCATTGGTATTGTATTTTATAAGCTTATTGTTTACTTTATATTTATGATTTTTTTCTCATTTAATTAAGTCGTTTTTTATTACTTACTTGACTAGTTTCCATATATTCCTGGAGATATTCGCGATCCTATTCCCGCCTAAATACAAATACTTGATCGTCGTAAAAGTTAAAATCTGCTCGGGGAATTGCGTCAAATGATTCCCGCTCAGATTCAACTCCCTTAAATTACTCGCCGCGAACGATTTCGGCAGCGACTCGTTCGTGAGACTGTTGTTCTTCGCGATGAGCGTCGTGAGAGCGCAATGCTGGAAAACATCCGGAAGCCGCCTGAGCCCATTCGAGCTCACATCCAGCGACTTCAGGTTACTGAACTTGCACAAATTCTCCGGCAGCTCCACCAGGTGGTTGAATCTCAGCACGAGCGTTTCAACGTCTTCCGCCGATTTCTTCTCGTCCTCACAAAATTCCAACAAATTATGCTCCAGCGTCTCCTTGTCCAGCTCGCACCTCGCGAAATCCAAAACCCTGTTGGTGTTCTCGCCGTCACTGCTGTCCGATGTGTATTGGACGGTTTCCATTTTTGATGTCGGCGCTTTTAGCCTTAACCGCGTTTTATTAAATGGGAGCCGAGCGCGCTATCACCGCTCAGAGCGCGCGCCGCGATGGAATGCGCCCACAAACACGGTTTATGAAACGAGATAAACTCCCATATTATTGAACTCTGACCACGGTTCCGAGCAGCGAGATAACTTCCTCCTCCTCTCCCGTTTCGAATTACGCTTCTATATCAAACTTTACACGGTCCCCTCTTCCCTTGCGGCTTTCAAAAATTATCAGCGCTGATTTTGGATTTGCTTTCTCCAAGATTCAGATTATCTCGACTCGGGCGGTTTAAACGGGATTTAAAAATTACACGCGAAATTTTACGGCGCAATTTGACGTTTCTGCGAATTTTATCAATCATTTTTTATTGCTAATTAATTCTCGCTAATATATCTCTGAAATTCAATCAAATTTTTATAATAAACAAAACATGTGCAATTTTTGCCGAAAATACGTTCTCATTAAACAAATATTACCAAAGAGTTGATAACACATTCAACTAATTTGTGTATTTAATTTCTTAAATAATCCTATCGTTGAGGCTTTTATTTCATGAAATTCCACTATAACAATTTTAGCAGTGTTTTCTACAATAAATCTGTGAAACTTAAAAAGAATCCAGTGTTTTATTTGAAAAACTATTTCTTAGATAATCTACAAGTAAATCACTGAATTTTACAAGTAAAATTCGGAAATAAAGCAATTAAATCGCTCTTGCTTTCACCTGGAAGTAATTTTAGATTTCGTGAAAAAAATAGTTTTGGTTGAAACTTTTCTGCATACATCTGTTAATAAATACTATTATTATTGAAACCACTGTGAAAGCAATGCATGTAAATTAAAACTCAATAAGAACATTCTGAAGCAACGCAAGTATGGTCACCCTTGCTTTCACCTGGAGATGATTTTAGATTTCGTAAAAAAATAATTCTACCCCTACACCACCATTATGGTAGATGGGGATTTTAGATTATATATATAAAAAAAATAATTCTGGCTGAAACTTTTCAATATTTGTTTTGAGTGAAAATTGCAAATTATTTGAGAAAATTACTAACAAATCCCAACCTGTTTCTCTATAATACACAGACATTAGAAACGTATTCGAGCTTATAAACTTGTACCAAAAAGAAGTATTTTATTTTTTATTTTATCTTCCATGATGTAATATTTACAAATTACATCATGGAAGATAAAATAAAAAAAAATATTGGAAGTTTTAGAAAAGAGTGTTGATTAATTATCGGTTTGCTTCATAGAATCCGTTATTGTTTGTTTGTTTTGGAAAATTCCGTTTACTACGACGCACACCGTGGCCATCGTCCGCGATCGGCCACGGTGGCATGGAGGACACGAAAAATAAAACTCAAAATTTAAACAATCTGTTAATACCATCTCATTTTACATACATTAAAACCTCGGCTCCTAGGTTATTGAAATGATTACATAAATAACAACCCCGCAATTAATTCGTAAAGTTGAACAAATTGAAATTAGTAAAATACGGTGAAAAAATGCGCTACACAAAAATATATATATATTACACTTATTTTAGAAGATAACGATCTTAATTTTTTATTTGAAAGAGTATGTACATTGTACTTTAAAACTTTAAAATGCTGCAAGATTTTTTTAAGTTTCTTTTAAAGTGATAGCAATATTAATTTTTCTATAAATCTCAATTTTATAAATGATTTTTCAACTTTGGAAAGGTTCTAATCTTTTTTTGGAGGGGGGGATGGCTAAAAATTTAATTGATACCATGATAAACATTTTTTTTAATTAATTAAAATTTATTCTGGCTGTTCGCGAGAAGCGTTCTCCGCAACGCTGAGATGCCCTTCTACTTTTATCACTATTCGAGAAATACTTAATCAATTTTAATAAATTTAGTCTCTTTAGAAAGCTAAAATTCTAAGGTATATCAATCCAATTAAGAGAGATATTATTTTTTTAATTGCGAACACCCGTAATTTTACGCTCGCGAACGAATAGGCCAGTGTGCGACGCGTTTTGTTTATATAACAGGATTTTAGACGAAACAAGTGTTATTTGTTTTATGTTTCAAAATTTGATTCTTTCCTCAAACGTTCTTTTAACTCTTCACTGTCCAAAGAAAAAGAAAAATATATTATTAATCTTTAGCAAACAAATTGTTTATTTAAAAATCTAAATTTGTTAATGCGATATCCAATATTATTTATGAAAAAATATTGAAAATTTAATTAACCCACGCCCACCCTTAGTAGACTTTGGACCCACCCGAGCCATAACCCCCCACTCGGGGTTTCATATATTTAGTTTAGTATTAAGTAGTTGGTAAGAAATAAAAAGAGTCAAGCAATCATTTAGGTTTTCTATGCAAGCAATAGACATCAACGAATAAACACCTTAGTGTTATTATTCAAAACATCCCCTTAAGTTCCATCAAACATTTTTTTAGAAATATGATATCTTGGTTAACAGAACAGAGAACATAAACTCTTAATATTAACAATATCGAGCAAGCCACAGTATTCCCAACGAGATGGAATAACCATTAAATAATTTCTTAAATCTGGAATTTGATCTTTAAATATTGTTTACGAAATGTTCATTCATTAAACAAGGTCGATTAAGAAAAATGGGCACATAACATGGGATTTAATTGCTCGGTCGATGCCCTTTTGTATCTCTAACACAATGCTGATAACAAAATGGCAAAATCGCAATAATATAATATATCCTAATCACATATAATTTATCATCAGATTACAAGAATAAAACATATAAACAAAACGCTCCATTTATATCCAACTACGCGGTTTTTAAATTGTTTATTGTTGAATAACTATGCTTTCAAATATTTCTTCTTCTACTTTGGTTATACATGTATAACCGAATCATGTATAACCAAAGTAGAAGAAGAAATATTTGAAAGCATAATTATTCAAATAATTAATAAATAATTTAATTTTGTACAACTTTGTACTTCATTAATGGGAACCACTTACTCTATGGTATAACTAATAAATATCAATTATGTAATTTATTTTATTTGTGAAAGGAAACGTGAAACAAGTTAAACAAAACAAACGTTTAAAAATGTTTGAATAATTGTAACAAGTAAATAAACTTTTTCTGTATTATTACAGAGTTTTTAATTGCATTTACCTATTACTTAAATAAATTTCACTGTATCTAAAATATGAAGATAAAGAAATAATAAACCCCTTTGCTTGTATCACGTACTTGTTTTTTTTATTCTCTAACTAGTTTCGACTTATTACAGTCATTATTAAACGGTTAAACGGCTTGATAATGACTGTACTAAGTCGAAACTAATTTCTGAATGAAAAAAGTGCGTAATACAAGTAAAGCGTTTTATTTATTTTTTACACATCAATAAAAACATGTATCACAAAATAATGGCCTCAAAAATTAATTATATGTATCTTAAATATATTTCACGTTGTCAAACATATATCAACAGATACAAAAGGGAAATATATTTGATAATAATAAACTAAAATGCAATCAAAAAAGTCTGTATTAAACGTTAAAACTATTTTTAATATTAAGTATTACGTTTCGTCGATGGAGATGGCTTTATGTTAATTCATGTTAAATTAATATTCTGATCAATATTCTGGACAATATTATATAAATTAAAGTAAATGTATACTTTTACCCTACACCCATGTGGGTAGAAAGGGGTCATTGAATATATATATATATATATAAATGTATACTTTAAGTAGCATTTTCATCAGATGAATCAAAATGCATTTTAATAATAAGGTTTTCTGGAAAATAATGAAAATATGTCATTTTTATGGCAATTTTTAATTTATATTTTTAGGTAGCAAAATCGTGTACGTTTAAAAATCCTTACTTTTTATTAAATAACACCTTACATCCTAAAAATAAATTATCTGCATAACTTCCTCCCTTCTGAATGCAATTTGAATTTAAATTTAAGGCGCCATTAATGCCAAACGAGTGACCAACATTTAAACAATACTAAGAATTAAATGGTTTTATTTTAACAGTTTTAAATGTAAACTCTAATTTAAAGTATTAAAAACAATTAACTAAATTAATTATTAATGAACATAAATTCCTTTTAATTATTTTTAGTCTCACGAATCTCTATAACATATATTATTTATGAGTTTTGTGCTTCTTTTCATAGAGTTAGATATTTTACGTCTACACTTCGTTTATGCTTTTGTGCAATTAAAAAAATACTGTTATTAATTTATAAATCACAATTAACATTTCTCTAAAAATTACAACATTAAAGTCGTTTAATTGAATGAACCATTTATTTTTTAAATTTAAGGATTACTTTTTGTATTACATATAATTGGCAACGCGTATAAAAAAACAATACTAAGAATTAAATGATTTTATTTTAACAGTTTGAAATGTAAAATCTTATTTAAAGTAGTTAAAGCACTAAACTTAATTAACTTATTCAATTAATAATGAACATACATTCTTTTTAATTATGTTTAGTGTCACGAATCTCTATTACATATATTATTTATGAGTCATAATGCTTGAGTTAGATATTCTACGTCTATGATTCTTTTATAGTTTTGTGCAAGTTTAAAAAATAAACTATTACTAATATTTAAATCAAAATTAACATATCTTTCAAAATTATCAATGTTAAAGTCGTTAAATTGAATGAACTGTTAATTTTTTAATTGTAAGCATAGATGTAGTATTTAATAGACTACATCAATGATTATAGGATTAATTTTTGCATTACTCATAATTCGCAACGCTTATAAAGAACTGTCACAAACTGTCATAGATAGTGTACTGTCAGATGATTTGTTTTGGTTAAAAAAAGGGGGCCGAAATTAATTAAAGTGTGCACCCCTCGAGAGAAGAACAAACGCGGTCGAAATGGAGATTTACAAACTTTCCCCCTTAATAAAGCATACCTCACAAATTGAGTGCATCACTTCCTACGGTGAGTTTATAATAAAATTATCGACTAAAATTCGATTCAACCTCTCAACGTTACTATTTTTGAAGAAATGGATAAGACCACAGATTATCTTACTTCAGACTTAGTAGATTTATTTGTTTGGATTTTATTAAATTATGTAGATTAAAATCTAAGATCTTTCAATTATAATAATTTAGATTTTGTATTAAGAAATTTTCCCTAAACTTCATATTAAGGTTTTTACTAAAGTGTACCGTTTTCTTTGTTTCTAGATGATTATTTCCTTTTGGGTATGCGGCAAGGGCACTTGCTCATGTATAACCTCGTCAGGACATCGGATGATAAAGCGGACGTTCAACTGATGCGATACAATAAAAACTTCAGCAAGAAACCGATTTTGCAGTTGGAAGTTATGCCCGAACATAATGCTCTAATTATTTTAACAGGTAAGAGTTTGCACTTATATGTTCATATTATAAATCATTGATTATTTGTGTGTGAGCTTTAAAAAAGTGTTTTATTGAAAAATAACGATTCATTCATTTTCTTGCCTAGTAAAACATTGCAATAATTGATGTAAGATTATTAAGAAAACACTCGATACTGTTTAACATTTCCTTTATAGAAGAGCTCTGATTATCATTAGTACAACTTTAGTTGAAAGAGACGGAATGGACTCTTATTAGCTCATATTATTAAATGAGATTAATGTAAATTCAGAGAAAATAATTTAATCGAACACGTTTTCTGTCTTGTTTTAGATAATATTGTTCAAGTGCACGATTTACATTTGGTCAACTTTCCGATGATTTCCAGTTTGTCCAGATCAAGGGGAGCCACACTTTTCGCTCTTGACACATCGGTACGTCTTTCGCTAAAATCTTGAAAGTATAATGTTTCTCATAAAATAAATATAAATACATTTTTTTCAGGTATGCAACAATGAAACTGTTCATAGGTTAGCAATTGTTGTGAAGCGAAAGTTACAATTGTACATTTGGAAAGACAGGGAAGAGGGTTTCCTGAAATTAGACGAGGATATAAATTTGCTTGAAATACCGAAATCCATCGCATGGTGTCAGGACACAATTGTGATCGGTTGTAAAGGGGAATATTATTGTTGCCAAGTAAGTTTCTTTTATTAGAATTGGATTACACTGTATAACAAAGTTGAAAAAATATTTTATTTATTTAGTCTTATATAACATCGTTATATGTTCCTCTCTACTTCTCAGTGTGAGGTGAAAAATATTTAATCTAATTTCTCTTTACAGTTATCCGATAAAGTCCCCGTGGAATTATTCCCAACCAGTAGCAACCGTTCCACAGAACCCTTCGTCGTCGTAACATCAGAAAATACGTTCTCTCTAGTGCGTGAAAATCAAACCGTTTTAATTAATAGCAAAGGCGAAGCCGAGAAATCCAAACTGCTGAAATGGTCGGATGTTCCCACCGCTCTAGTTTGGGACGAGTTGTACTGTTTGGCTCTCGTTGGGGATACAATTGAGGTGCAGACCATCGAATCGGGGGGATTACTCCAGACGATTCCCGAAGTGCCCAAAGCCAGGTTCATCTCTTGGGCACAACGGGGTTTGCTCTATGCATCCTCGATAAGTCAAGTTTGGGTAATGCAGATCGTAGATGTTACCTTGCAGAGGAAGATGTTGTTGGAGAATAAACAGTTTCAGTTGGCTTTAAAAATAACGGTCAGTAATCATAAGTTAAATTGTCATGTCCAATTGTCAATATTTTAAGTACAATTACTTGCTTGACTAATTCAGAATAATTTAATTCAAATTAAAACATACCGTTTTAATTTTAATTAAATCATCCTTAATTAATTCAAAAATATTTTACTATTTTCCTTTTTTTAAATGAAAATATTTAGAATTAGTTAAATATATATATAAATTTGATATTGGTTTAATGGCCAAATTAACCCTACACTCATATGGATAAAGGGTCATTACATATATATTATTAATGGCCAAATTGCCGAGGCCAGTCTATGTGTTTATCTCAAAATCCTATCATTCACCTATCCTTAAAAAAAAAATGAAAATACCGTTTTCACAATAAAAATACTCGCTTTACAGAATCTATCTAAAGAAACGGAAGAAGAAAAAAAGAAAATAATCTACGATATCGAAACCCTCCTCGCCTTCGATCTCTTCGTGAAGAAACAGTTCACGCAGAGCATGGAGGATTTCCTCCGTTTGGGCACGAACCCCTCCGAAGTCATCCGCCTGTTTCCCGACCTACTCCCATCTAACAATGACGTGCCGAGCACCTTCACTCAGCGCGAGCTCGAAGAAGGCCTGCAAGCCCTTATCGAGTACCTAACCCAAGTCCGTTTCCAGCATATGCTCACAGTCCAGGAGAACGTCAAGAAAACAGGGGGGAACTTAAACAAACAGGGCAACACAAAAGCAAACTTGGAGATGCTGCAGATCATCGATACGACTTTGTTGAAGTGCTACTTGCAGACAAACGATACTCTGGTCGCGTCTCTGTTGAGGTCGAATCATTGCCATCTGGCGGAGACCGAGAGGACTTTGAAGAAGTACGGGAAGGATAACGAGCTGATGATTTTGTATCAGGCCAAGGGGCAGCATCGGCGGGCTTTGGAGCTGCTTCAGAGTAAAGGGAGCATGGATAGGACTATTAGTTATTTGCAGCATATTGGGTCGGAACATTTGGGGATTATTTTCGAGTTCGCTGAGTGGGTTTTGAATAAATCTCCAACGGAAGGTCTTAAAGTAAAAATTTATTTTTATTTCGAAGTAGAAGCCTTTATTATTAATATCCTGTATTTATCAAACTCTTGCCTTACACCACACAGTGGTAGAAAGGTCAATGATTAAAAAAAAAATTATCCAACTCTAATAATTATAAACATTATTTTTTTTATACCCGACAATATAAGTGTTATATGATAATATATATACATTTGTTTATTCTTTCAGATATTCACTGAAGATTTAGTAGATGTCGAAGCTCTACCACGACCCAACGTATTGGACTACTTGCTGAGGTCACACGTCACTCTAGTCATTCCTTACTTGGAGCACATAATCGATGTTTGGAAAGACACCAACCCGATTTTCCACAACGCTCTCATCCTTAAATACAAAGAGAAAGTGCTCCTGAACGATCCCGATTCGGCGGATGCAAGGAAGAACCTTCGTAAATTTTTGGAAACCTCAGAACAGTACATTCCTGAAACGATCCTTCCGAATTTCCCCACTGATTCTTTGTTGGAGGAAAGAGCGGTCATTTTGGGGAAATCGGGGCAGTACAAGGAGGCGATTGCAATTTTTGTGCGGGCTTTAGGTGACGTGGATGGTGCTGTGGATTACGCTAATAAAATCTACGAGAAGAAGATACCTGCAAGTAAAAATGTAATTAAAATATTTTTTTGCATAATACAGAAACGAAATAATTTTTGTATTGTGGAATAAAATTGTTTTAATGTTTATTATTACAAGGGAGTGAAAAATACTCTGCAAAGCAAATATAGGATCGTAGTGATCTAATATTTGCTCAGATGAAAGGCTATTAAAAATGCTACAATTTCACAAATGTTAGCTTCCTAAACCAAGGTATGAAGTAATGATTTATACCTTATTTCATGATTTTTATTTCTTAATTTCTACTGCATGTATTCCTAATGTGAAACTTTTGAGTATTTTTTTTTTCAGCTCGATACATGCAGTGGAAACTGAAAAATGAAAACATAAAAACTTGTTTAGGAAAGTGAAATTTACATAATTTTTATTTGTCTTTTATTTGCATATAGTATGCTTTGGGGGCAAACTTCAAGGGTGTGAAGTTATTATTTTTATTAAGTTACATATTCATGTGTATAAAATTGTATGCTGTAAACTTTGATTAGAAGGTTACTAACAAACATTTGATGTTAGTTATTGCAAATTACCCCTACGGCAACAATGGAGTGTTTTGTTGCCGTATTTGTGACATTGAAAATGTCAGGACAAAGACGCGAAACTACTGAATTTTGTGATACTTGCCCCGGTAAACCTCAGTTGCATATGAGCGATTGCTTCCAATATCACAATTTTTTTACTTTACATGCATGTACTTTTAACTAATATAGTGATGGAGTTATTGGTAATCCACTATTAGTTGCTAGGGTGGAGTGCAAAGGGTTAAATTCTGTGTTGTGTTTTTTTCTGAAGAAAGGATGATAAGATTAGGGAGTGATGAAATGAGGATTGTGTTTAGTTTTTCCCATGCTCGACGTTGAGTTCATTCTTGTGGAGTGGGAGCCACTTGATCTATTATTCTCTCTAACATGTCCCGTTTCTCGCCTGTGCAGTGAATAGGGAGTTAGTGGTATATGTTCGTGGCCCACCCTGTATAAGTTATTTATCTATGATGAGGACAAACACAACATCCGTAAATCCGGGACAAGTATATTTTCTTAGAAATATCTCTTGCCCCAATGTTTGATTTTTTTACCATTGTTCAATTTATCTTTCTTCTTCTTAGATTTACATCATGTTGATTCAAAACATCCTAACACCCGAAATAATTCCATCGACTCTGAAAGGCATAACGCTCTCACCGAAAACCGCTCAGGCGGACCTGGAAACAGCCTTAAGACTATTAGAAGAATACGCGTCCAGAATTAACGCTCTCGGCATGCTGGAAGTCCTCCCCGACAACATTCCAGTTTCTCGGATCTACAAATTCCTGCAGGTCGCCCTGCATGAAAATTTGAAGGAGCGCAGGAGGATGCAGCTGATGAAGGGCTTGCTCTACGCCGAGCACTTGCAGTGCCAGGACTTGAGGCTCACCTTAGAGAGTAGGAACGTTTTGATCACTGATTTGATTATTTGTCCGGTTTGCAGAAAGCGATTCGGAAACCAAAGGTAGGTTGGAAGGTAGTAATAATAATAATAACTTTATTGCCCAACAGCTGAACCAATTACAGGACAATGTTATAAAAAAAACTTATAATAAGTAATAATAATAATAGTAATTATATAATACAGTATATATAAAAAAAACTATGGTGGACACTGGAGTCTGCTGGCGAAACTTCCCAATAGGCCACATCGGTCAATGTCTGGCGGAGTATTTGCCCAAGATGTAGTTGCTTTAATGTGCATTTGTTTAAAGTACTTACATAACGTAGAGCTAAATGTGGAAATAATTTATTAATTATTTTCAAATCATTTTTATTTAAATAACTGTGACCAAGTGAATGAATACTCTTTTCTATTTACATTTACAAATCTAAATTATAGCTATTTAATCGGGGCTATTCTGTACATGAAATATAAAGTTTTATGTGTATGTTAATTTGTATCATCACAGTCTAAGCATAGAATATGAAATTAATAAATAACTAATGTTAAACTTAACATTTTCCTTACAGAAAAGCCCCTATTTATCATTTAAAAATATTTCTTTTATAATCTATATTTGAAACATTTGTATTTTTGTTTCAGTGCTTTGGTTTTATATCCAAATGGGGACATCGTTCATTATTCATGTCAGGATAAGTAAGGTGGAGAAGGAACAAAAGAATGTGATAAAATATAAGTAGTCATATATTTTTAAGTATAATATAAATTACAATAATTGATAAATTAAATATGTATATTAATTTATTATTTAAACAATACTGCGTATAAATAATTTTGTATTCATCAATTTAAGTACATAAGTTATTGTGATGAAGTAATCTCAATGCAAATGTAAAATTAATAGAAAGCTTTATTTTTAATGTAACAAAGTAAAATATCACAAGTTTTCTAGAATTATATTTGCCTAATCATTATAATTGTTTTCATTGGTTGCTCACTATTTCGATTATCAATTTTGTAATATTCATTACATCTCATCAAAGTATATTTTTTATTTTAATGTGATAATAATCTTTTATTGTTTCATGATTATTATTAATCGAATACTTTATTTTCTTTTAAGGATTACTGAATAAATAAGTTAATAATTCGGGTGCGCTCATTTCCCTTTTGTATTTTTGCACAATCTCTTGTATCTTCAATCTCCGTCTAACATGTGGAGGCTGATAACTGTAAAAGAAAAAAAAAGTTATATTGTTTTGTTTCATATGTAAATAAATTATTTCATTAATTATAACAATAATTTTTATGTACCATAATTCTGTATATCCCTGTATATAAAAAAATATGTAATTTGTTAAACCTTAAATTACAAATCCCAGCAGAGATGTTTCCTTTCTTTCATAATTAATTAAGGAATTATATAGTGGAAAGTAAAATGTAATAACATTTTGTCTTAAAACCCGCTAATTTAAAAATATTAATGTCATAAAACTTTTCCTCTTAATATCATACATGTGGACTCTAATTTTAAAAATTCTGAAAAAAACTGAGGATTTTAGGACAAAATGTTATTATATAAAAGATGTTTCAATATTTGCAACTTTCACTTAAAATATTTTTTGATAAAATCAAAATTATCAATTATTATTTCAATTTTAACCCCGACACCAATTGGTAAAAGGGGACATCGATTATATATATATATATTTCAATTTTAAAACACTTTTTTTATGTAACTGAATAGGAACCCTAAGCTGCAGAACAGAGCTAAACAAGCTCACTAGACACAATGATGAGGGCCTCATTTGGGATCCAGCTCATAGCAACATATAAAGTAACCTAATAGATTAGCTAGCAAAACTCCCAGCTATAACACACCATATAAAACTAGAATTTCTTCAATTTCATGAATTGACTAAAATACTGCATGGTAATGAGACAATTATGACCGCAGCAGCAGTGAAAAGATTTATTGTGTTCTCAATCATACACATTAACACGGTTATCGAATTTATTCTCTTCTTAATTTCCACACTGTATTGCACACTAAAAATTCTTTGATGTCATCACAATCAATTATTTTATTAAAAGTATTTATTTGATTCTTTCATATCATACCTGTCTGAATCTAAGCGTCTTCGTCTTGACATATTTAAAGCTGTTTGCCTCATTAGCGGTCCTAAAGCTCTCCTGCTGACTACCATTCCGTCCACCAAAGGTGAAGCCAATCCAACCCGTCCACTCGGCCCTTGTAGGTGCACTCTCAGCAGACCCGATGCCATTAAATGTAGACTAATGACCAAAACATCTGCGGGCCTTGTGAGGGATGTTTCCAAGCCGGTGTGCATACTGTTTAATAACTCCTCTAAAATTATCAAACATTATTAAAATTAAAAAAAAAAACAATTTTAAGATGTACTTTTTCAATTACAACGTTAGCTTCATGTATTTCTGATAAAGAAAACAAGATCATTTTTTATATCACTTGGATTTAATTAAATGTGACTAATTTTGATTACATGGTAATCAAACAATACTGTGTAATCGAAACTAGTCCATTTAATAAAATCCATGTGGTATAAAATTGTAACAGTAGCCCCTGGTGGGAATTAGAATTTTTTATATGTTTATTTTGACTTGTTCCATTCTTACCAATTGGCAAATTTAAATGATCTTCATAACTCTCCAACCACACGACCATGATTTTCGTGTTTGTGTGCGGGTGCAAGCTGCATCTATGAGGAGGCCTTCTCAATGGTACGCTCTGCTTATCTAAATCTAAAGATAAAGTCCTCTTCTCTCTGCCACTATTTTCTGATAAACTTCTTTCATACCAAGCTGAGAATAATTTGGAATTGATGAGAAATTTATAGAAAAGATCATTAATAACTAATTGATTAGGTAATGCGCATACACATTATTATTATTCACAAGTGTATCTACTGATTTGTGAAAGTGTGTGATGTTCTAGTTAGATTTTCTTTTAATTGTAAAATTACTTATACCTCAGATCAAGTAATTACTATCAGGACTGATTATTCTGTGGTATAAAGTAAAGTACAACATGCTGAAAGGCATAAACAGTAACAAAATATTATTATGATGAAAGCAGGCTGTGACGGTGAAATGTTGTGCGAATTAAAACTGCTCAAGAGACTACTTGAAGTGAATTAGCTTTTAGTTTAATTTGTACACCATACCTGCGGGCCCGAGTCTGTGTTGTGTAAGGGACTTATATGTCTCCGCTAATTTTCAAATATTAATTCAAACCATTTAAAACCAAAGTTTATGATTAATTGTGTAAACATGAAACACAATAAAAATTGTTTAATGGTTGATAATAATTTTTGTCTTAAAGAAATGGTCGAAAAAATAAATTTGTTCAGGATATTGAGAATTAATTTAAATTATTAATTGTTAAGCCATCAAACATTTACAAATTCTCATGATTCTCTTTTTCTGTGTTTTGTAAAATTATAAGGCCCATTTATTTCAATTATGGCTTTAGCTTAAGCTTTGTTTTTATATGTCAATCTCATTAAAGAAATGTATAAATAAATAAAATACTTCAACCTCTAGTCAGTAGCCCCAGACAGGCATACACTTTCATTTTATTGTGTATACTTAAAGGTAATGTTTGTAAATATATATCATAGTGTCCTGGGCTATTAATTAGAGGTTGAAGTATTTTATTAAATCAATACAAGGTGAAATATTATATTAGTTCCATTAAAAATGATAAAACTATTTGTTATTGTTTTATTTATAAATAATCCATAAAGAAATATGATAAAAGTGAAATTCAATTAAATGAAGTTTAAGTAGAAAAACTGATAGACAATTTCGTGAGCTCACAAAAATATATTTGTTTGCCCATTCAAACGATTCTCTACCTTAATATCCACTGTATTCTCATTAATAACTTAGTGAAAAATCTAAATCTCTCCAATATTTTTGTTTTGAGATTTCCTTAGAGAATACAGAAATAACTCAATCTGGATATTTATCATGAATCTTAAACAATTCCACTACAAAAAACACTTTGAACTTTGTTTTATTACTGAAATTTATTTTGTGACTATAGTTTCGACATCATTAACAGGTTGAGCGCCTTGGCGAACACCAGTGTCCACTGGGGGAAGTTCTATGTGGGTCGCAGTGGTCACTTGTGTCCAATCGAAATCTCTTGGCTGGGTAAAGTGTATTCAAATATATTGAATCTATACTGCTTATGTCTTCGCTATGTCCCCGCACTATTGAACGCTGGAACTAGACTACCGATAACTGTTTTCTAACTTTATAAAAAAAAATTGTTTTACTGAAGACATTTTTATTGGACACCAGTGCCTCCGCCATTTTTCTAACATTTTTTTTTAATCAAAATTATAAAAATATAATAGAAAGCCACATCAAACATCCACTAAAAGCTCTAAAACTCTCTAATTTTAATTTTCATTCTCCAACCGTTCAGGAATTATATTGAAAAAAGTGCATTTTTGGGCATTTTTTTGCTATTTTTGGGTTTTTTTTGGTCATAACAAATTTATTATTAGAGATAGAACAAAACTGTCAGCGGCAAAGTTGTAGCTTTTTAAAAGTTCTACAACTCTCTAATTTGAATTTTTATACTATCTCAAAAAGTTTAGAAATTATATTGAAAAAAAGTGCATTTTGGACATTTTTTTTGCTATTTTTGTGGTAATAAAAAAAAATGTTGGCCCAAGGGAAACATTTTTCCAAATAACCACGGTGCTTAACCTGTGGAAAGAGTTAATGACCTCGAAATTGCAGCCACCAATAAATTTCAAAACTAATTAAAAAATGTTTTCGTTAAATGAATAACAATGTGTAATGAAGTAAAAGATTTAACAATTAATAAAATATTTCATTACAATTTTTATTGGTTTTCAATAAACTCTTTTTTTTTCAATTTAAATTATAAGTGATTACTTACATGATAAACTGTTGGCATTGTACGAAGAATCAGCATTGGGTTCGACGGCTGACTTCGCTTGAGATGGTACCACAAAAGCAATTTCCGAACAGGCGTCCGCCCAATACAAAACTTGCGACTGTCCATCATACATTCCACCGTTTCTGGTGTTTTGTTGGGTGGGATTCACCACCCAACTTGTTGAAACGTGTCCTGTCCAACCTTGAAAATGTAAAAAAATGAATTATTTATGAATTTAATAGTAAGGATCTTTACTTACTACTAGTAGTAGTAAATATCTTTATTACAATTAATTACATTTTTAGTACAAATATATTTAATAATGATGGTAAACGGCTATCGGCCTATCTATAGCCTTTCTGCCAGATAGAAAAAATAATTTGTGTGGTGAGTCACCGAAGTGCCCGTCTTCGATATCTCCCTTGTCTTTAGAAATCCAGCAATAATTTTACATTATGCGTCTTCAGAAGCGAAGCAAGTTTTATTAATAAATTAATGCTGAATTTCTAACGATAATGGAGATATCGACGACCGACACTTCAATGACTCACCCTGCATGATGTTTTTATTATTTAATGTTCTGGTTATGTACAGTTATAATTTGAAATAGTTTTTCTGGGGAACCGTGATATTTAGGGGGTATGTCAGGATTTCTGGTGTTGCAAAATTGAGAGAGGATTGTAAAGTCGATTTTATTTTAAGAGAATTTTTTTGTTAATTTTTTGCCTTCCTTACTATTAAATTAATTTAATCACATAAATTGTTGCATTAATTCTGTATAATCCAGAATACTACAAACAAACGAATGAGTGAGACTTTTTCTGTTAAATGATTTGGATAAATTATGGAATAACATTTTCTATATATTTTTTAATAAATTACAAAAGCCGTAACCCTTCTTCGCCACTTTAAAATAGTGAAAAAACACATGTGGCGTTTTATTTGTTTTTATTCACTGGTGGAAAAAAAATGTAAAATTACGAAAAATAATCAAAGCAGGACGAAAGACCTCCGGTCGATAGCCGTTTTTTTATTGTGCATTTTTTTTTCTTACCTGGATGTTTCCACACATCGACAGGCCATCCTAGACTCCTGATGAACTCGAGGAAGTAAGGTGAGATGTTTTCACACAGGGCGTTTCCCAAAATCTCCTGGACGTTCGTCTGTTGAGAACGGACGTAGAAAATGTGAACAGTGTCGCAAGTTCGAGGGCTCATACTGTCCAACGACGTCAGGTCTTTGTAGAAATCTGGAGAACTGCTGTCGATGGCTATTAGAGTGGAAGCAGGTCCTTCTTCCTAACCGAAAAAAATATGTTTGATTAAAATACTTGTTTTGCTATCATAGCTATACAGAGTTAGTTATAATTAGTGGAACACCTAAATAATTCTCAAACAGTAACAAATTAAAAAAAAATGTTTCAGCTCCTTGGATATAAACAAACTTTAATTTAAATATATTTTGAATATACACAGTTCAATTTAGTTAGAAAATTGGGTAAACCTGTGTGTTTTTTTTAACGAAATACTCTATATATTTTTCATTTTTTACACTAGAATTGTTTCGCAAGACTTGTTTGCTTCTTCAGGTGATATAATTAATATAATATTATTATTTTAATATTAAATTAATTATGCCAAACAATATTATAGTGTAAACATGAACACAATTTTGAAAATCACAGGTTGTTCTAAATTAAGTGAGCACCATTGCTAACTTTCTTATTAGATGAGCTAGAGAATCAATTAAATTAGCAAAGTAATAGTACATTTTCTCGGAATTAGAAATAGACTATTCTATCACACTTACACCTTATTATCTTAAAAACACAATAGAGCATCGTGTTTTTAAGATAATAACAAAACAAACATTTTATTAAATGGAAGTGCACACATAAATTAGAGCACCCTGTATATTTTCTTGTTAGTTTTAATGTCTGTATTAATAATCAGGGATTCATAAGTTTTAATTCTCGAATTATATAAAAATGTATATTTGACACCTAAAAGGGTATAAGGATTCGAGAAGAAGAGTAAAAATTAGTGATGGACAAAGTCGATCATTTATTTCTGCTAAATTAAAAATATTGTAATTTTATGAATGTGTTAGGATCCTTGAATTAATTAATCTTAAAAATTTAAGCTCAAACTTCAATACAACTAAACTCTAAATAATTATCCACAATCCATTACAATATATCTTTCGTGTACTGAAATAAACAAAAGTGTAATTACATCATTTGTGGCATCCAAATTCAACAATCCGAAATGTGAGAGGAACAATCTAGCTGTCTGGAACTCGTGGCAAACGGGAGGTGGAGAGCACTCGCTGGGCTGTCCGTAGTTCTGGTTTTCCGTTAAATTATTCTCAGCAGTGGCTTGCTTGCTTAATAACTGCACCAATTTAGTTGTTTCCTCATTGGCTTTTTCGTCACTCGAGAAGACGGATTCTAAGCTCGGAATTGATTGATCACTAAAATAATTTATGTGATAAATATCTTATTTACTTCAAGAAAAAAAAAAAATAACATCAATGGTAATCATTACAACAAAGTTTTATCACCCCTAATTAGGATTTTTAACGAATTTTTATAATTACACTTTGCATTGTGGGACTCGATCAACGCTATCAGGGAAATACTTCTGCCGGACTTCGTGCCTGACGGGCGCATCTTGCATAACGACAGGACGACCTAAATTGGGAGCGTGATACTTAGTGCCGGATTTATGCCTTGGTAGGTGTCTCAATTGCATTGTCCATGCATGACGCCCAAATGGTCCCCGGATTAATAATGTCACTGTCGGTTGTGGGTCCTGAAAATTAAAATTGCTGAAATTATAAAAAACTGAGGCACTTAATTTTCAATTATCTAGTATGTCACTTCAATTGTTTCGCTACACTGTGGATGTAAAAATATATATTCATATTTTTATCATTGATACTTATCCGACACCTGAAATACCCTTTTCAGGATTCCAAAAGAAGTAGAAGATTATTGATACTTGTTGAAGAGTTTATTTTTATGGTACCTATACAAAGTTTCTAATGTCAGAAAGTGTTGCATTGTGAAAATTACTAATATTTTGGAACCCGAAAAAAAAAATTAATAAATCGTTCAACCATTCATCTTGCGTATGGATAACTAGTGATGTCCATTTCAATCAGACTAGTGTGTTCCATGTGCAATGCCATGATGAAGGCCACAGATTATAACAGACAGCTAGTTCTGTGTATTTTTTTTTAATGCTAAAAATAGCTCTTTCTCCAAAAAACTATTTCCATTTGATCTTGTGTAAAAACCTTATATGAATCATAAAAAATGGAAGCTAATGCAAGCGCCATCTATTGCCTAATTTCATGTGGCATCATCATCTCATAAATAGAACAAGTTTTCCTTCCTTTAGTGGACAAAACAGCGATTCTCTGTCTTCTACCTTGTAGACTAGAATCGTTGATGATGCCACATGAAATTAGAAAATAGATGACATTTTGCCTTTGTTTATATAAATAAAATTTTTATTATCAAACTGAGGATAATAAAAATGTCAGGTGTATAAACAAAGGCAAATTGATTTCATTATTGTGGAAATTAAAAATTGTTCATTCTAACTCACTTGATCATTGCCGAGAGGTTCTTCGAGGAGAGCCAGCATGACAGATCCTTCAGCAACAAAATACCTGAACCTCTCCACGGCCTTCTCTTGACTGGTACAGTCATTCGGCCAGGAGTTGCAGTGCTGCAGGAGGGAGACTTCATCTAGAAGTGAGCTGATAGATTCAGGCCCACATTCATTTGGAAAGTATCCAACCTAAATAATAATTAATAACAATTAATTAATAAGTGTACAATTAAAAAAAATTAAATACAATAGTTTATTATAGTCATAGATAAATTATTTAGATGTATAACTTTCAACTGACTTTTCGCTATAAAGTAAAGTACTCACATAATTAAATGAGCGAATGAATTCGCTCACGTGTATTTTTCATTCAGGCCTGTATATTTAGTAGACACTGGTTGATTGATTTACCTGTTCTAAAATACAAGTCAGCAGATTTTCAGCAGCATCCCGCACTCTCATCGAAGCCGGCTTCAGCTCCTTGTCTTCCTTCATTTTAATCTTCTCACTCGGCTTTCCCACAGATTTCGCCCCGGAGACACCCAGCTCAGCCACTTCGAGCACCTGAGTTAAGTGAGAAATTAGGTACAAAATACGGCCTCCTAATGTGACAATTAATTGTGTTCCTTATTGTATTTACATGTTTGTTATTGAAAAAAGTGACTGTAAAGTGGCTCCCTCTAGTGAATGAATATTAACTAAAGACCGAAATAGCCATCACCAGTTATCTATACATTAGATGAATATTTTTATTTAATTTAATTAAGTATTTATTTGTTTAGGGATGAATAATATTATTCCTTTTTAATTGGAGAGGAAAGCATTTTTGAGAGTAACACAGTATTTAAAGATGTTTCTATTTTTTGTTTTTGAAGATTTTATTAAATAAATACTTAATTAAATGAAATAAAAACATCTACCATATAGATAAAATAGCATTCCCTTCAACACAGAAATTTGATGATAAAGCATGACAGTCTGTATAAGAAACACAGTGCCTTGTCAATTTGGGCGGCTGTGATACAACGTAAGTAAATAATAATAATAATAACTTCACTCATGTAAAATTTGATCATAATAATGCAATATTCTACATTGAATAAAAGCAAAACCATATATGATGATTTTATTAAACACTTTCTACTTACCGTTGTAAGACAATCTTTGTCTCGCAGCAAATAAGGGTGCTCGAGTAGCCAAATGGAGCAGCACTGAAAGGCTGCCACGATTGTGGAGTGCAGATCTTTCGAGTGGTGTTGAGGTGGTTTCGAGCATTGATGCACGATGTAGTCGCACAGCCATTTCACAGCACGTTTACATTCCAATGCATCTGATTATAATTTTTTTATGCACACACAAAAATTGGTTATTAATATGAAAAATACATTATTAATTCTTCTGATATTTAAACATTGATAGTTCATATTATAATAGAAAATATGAATAAACTCTACCAAGAAAATACATTATTGTTACTAAAAACACACACAAATTTTCAACTAGTTTTGGGACATAATTCCATATCCCAAAACTAATTTAAAGTTATACATTTTTATGTGTTTTTAAGAATAATAATAATTTTTTCAAGAGTTAAAACTTTTTTTAAACGAAATATTGAATAATCTAAAAGTCGCACATACCAGTCAGTTTCCTCGCTATTGCATGAATATTAAAATTTTTTCGATAACCGTTTCGATCTGTTTTTGTTTTGTTTTTTTTAATTTGTAGCATGCAAAAATTGTTGCACTTTTAATATGAAATTCAAGATGAAAATAAACTGTTATTTCTTGGATCTTTAAGGTATTCACATTGTCAATGCATTACAAACATTTTTTCAAGTAATCTCGAATAAATTGTGCACTTCTATCATTTGTATTGTTTATGACTTTAACTGTATTTCATTCATTTAATAAATTGTTAAACCACCATAATCATCTTTCGGATTTCGCCAGACCAGTGTGTTCACGTGCAATGTCTTGATGAAGGTAGTTGAATGCTATGCGATGGTGGTTGAATATTGTACATTGAATTTTGTTTCCAGAGTTTCTATAAACAGGGCAAGTTCTCCTTTCTTTAGTGGATCAAATAATGATTCGATTGTCTACCTCATAGATTCAAATTGTTGACAATGCGACTTATAAATTAAGCAAAAGATGGCGCTTTGTGCTATTTTTCCAAATATATGTATTTCATTCATTGCTTTAATATATGTTTACAATTGAATTTTTTTCCACCCCTTCCTTAAAAAAAAACTTCTCGAATCATTCCTGATCCAAATATTGATATTGTAGGATTTTTTTAGGGAGGCGGGGATTGACAAAATTTGATGTATAAGCCAACATAAGCTTACAAATCAAATTTTGTCATCAAGTATTGCATGAAGTACAGTTTTTTATTAAATCATTGACCTTTCTACCACTGTGTGGTGTAAGGCAAAGAAGTACAGTTAATGTCATAAATTGTTATAAACAAAAGAGAAAAGTTTCTGATTTATTTAAAATTGCAATAAAAGCTTGTAATACATTGACATGGGTTTTCTAAAACTTAACATATCATTCAATTAAATCATCATCTATTATGTATTTTTGTGTTGTATATTGTATTATTCATGTAAATGGCACGCCGTTGAAATAAATAAATAAAAAATAAAAAAATAAAATAAAATCATCTCTGCACATCCGGCCAATAAATAAAAGAATCCCAATTATTTCTTAATAATTAGTATTCAGAAAGAAATACCAATAATTTCATTTTATAATTTCTCAATGATTCTATATTCACTTATTCTTTTCCTTACCTGAATCTTTGATGTGTATCCTCGCTAACCCCGAAAGCAACTCCAGGGCGGCCAAGGATACGTTCAAGTCAGTTTTCCACGATGATATCAGCCGATGGCAAACTAAATAAGTCGCACGCACGAATAGAGCGTGTGCCGAATCTAAAACATCACACACTCGAAATAACACCTTTGTCAAATCTTTAAACTCCACAAAGATTGAGTAAACATCGATTGAACGAAATAGAAAAAAAGTATTTGAAAAAAAAAGGAGTTTCCACAATCTTTGGGTGTTTCATTCATAAATTAAATAGTATTTTAACGGTAAATTGAATTTTATTTAAATTGAATTTTATTTACACTGTGGTTCATAGGATGTAATTTGAACCTACTTTCAAATTACTTCTAATAAATTATTGTTTTTAGTGCCATTTGATTTTAACAGTTGAAATTCACCTGAAGAAACTACTTTACAGTCTCTATTTTCAAAACAAATATTTTTAACATAAAGAATGCAGTGACTTTTAATTTAGGAGGTCGTGTATAGAAGACAAATTTATGATCATATTTTGAATTTGGATCTTCTATACCTTTAAAAAAAATTAGAATTTAGAATATGACAGTATAATTTCGGAAAATGAAATTTTAATTTCAGAAAAATGAAAGTTGAATTAATTTTTTTTATTTATTTAGTCTTATATAACATTATTATATGTGCATCTCTACTTTTCAGTGTGAGGTGAAAAATTGCAATATATGAAATTAATTTGAATTAAAAAAATTTGAAATTAATTAATTAGTCTCTTTCTATTGTTCTGCAATTAATTGAATCAAGTACAAATACCTATTGAAACGACTACTTCCCGGGCAATTACCCATCCCAAACATTGAATTATAAAATAGATATTTGTTGTTGCATCTCAACAATGCTGACAAAGAAATGTTTTTTTAATAAAAAAAAACCCTCTCAAAAACAAAAATGCAACTATGTATAAAAGGACATCTGCTTCGAGATTTATCCCTTGTCAGTAAAGCTTTATAATCTGAAATTAAAATTTCACTTTCTGAAATTGAAAAGGTACAGAAGCTGCCGAGACAAATAAAAGGCTTTAACAGGTCCCTTTTACTACCTCATTTTAGTAGAGGCAAATCAGTCCACAGTACAGTCGGCCTTTTGCATTGTTAATTTATTATTAAACCATTTTTTTTTTTTTCAAAAGAGCATCATTTCTTTTAAAACATTTTTTCAACATAATGTTAATCTCCTCCACACTTCTATCACTAATTTACACCAAAACTTGTATACCTCTAAAACCACATTTGTGTTGACACAGCTACGAGCGTCGATGCTTTGTGTTAAGGCTGCTCAACACGAACCTGGCCTGAGTTACTAACTAATTATTAGTCTAAAACTAACCAATATGTACGTTAGGTAATAACAAAATTAATTCTTCACTCGTTTACTACCCACTAGTGAAAAAAGTATATTTAAATAGACCTTCACATTACTCACACTTAACTATGTTAGATTATCGAGGCTATTCCATACATGAAACGTTAAATTTAACGTGCATGTTATTTTTTTATCATCACAGCCTCAGCATGTTTTGAATGCTTAGATTGTGATAATAATCGGGGCTATTCCATACAGGAAGTGTTATATTTAATGTGTACGTTATAAAATAAATCACATTCTATGTATATACAGGGTGATTCAGTTTGATGTTCTAATTGTTTTATGTTGACAGTAAACTATAACAAAGATTAATGGAAAGAATGAATTTGTTATTGATATGTGGCATTTAGTTAAGCATTTGTTTCCAAATTCAATAACTACATATGATTTTACATTAAATAAACCGATTTGGATATTTTCTATTTTGTTAATTTTTTTGTTTGCCAAGCATATATTTGTGATGGATATTCGGGTGCGGAAAAGTGCCCCCTATCCGAATTGAACAAAAAAATGATATGGTGTCATTTGAAAAAAAAAAAAAGTTGACTATTGCTACCTTGACAGTTATCCACAATAGATCTGAAAAGGTCGCGGTGGTACAGGCCATGAGGCCACCCAAATATTATCTATTATCTACCTTGACAGTTGCCATTGTATTATCAATTTGCTGATACCATTAAATAGAGAATTTCTTGCTGTTTATAAATATATATGGTTTGTTTACTGTCAAAATAAAAAAGTTATAACATCAAACTGAATCACCCTGTATATCTATTAAAAAACTGCCTAGGCTGTGATGATAAAAAATAACGTACACATTAAACTTAATATTTCCCATACAGAATAGCCACGATTAACGTTTTAAATTTAATATAATTCTTGTATGGAATTACTGCCTTGAATATTAGCTAAAGTATCTAATTCTATTGTTATTCTAAATAGATTAGTTGTTATTAATATTGGGTTAATATTTAGTTAAACATTGTAGAAACTCTAGAAGACATCTATAATTGTAAATATCTCTTAGGAATAAGTACAGTCCAAAATTCATTACATATTAAAAAAAAAAAATTAGAAGATAACTAACACCGTGTTTATAGACTCAATTGTACAATTGTAGAAACTTTTAATTTATGCGTTTTTAAATATTATATGTTTGAGGCTGTTACTTGATAAAACTCCATATTAACTTCTAATATATTAAATAAAAATGATTTGAAAATAATTAATAAATTATTTTCACATTTAGCTCTGTGATTTTTCACTTACGTTACGTAAATACGTTAAACAAATGCACATTAAAACAACTACTTCCCGGGCAAATACTCTTTTCTATTTATATTAACTTCTAATAAATAAATACACACATTTTTAAATTCTAGAAAACACTGCTTTCTTAAAATGTTTGGTTCTGTCTGTTTAAAAGAGAATAACAAGACAACTTGAATTGATTCAAGCAATTAATCAATTGTCGGAGCATTTTATGTGCTGGAAAATGTCATATTTATATTCATATTTATATTCATATCACAATATAACATATTGTTATTCTCTTTTAAACAGACAGAACCAAACATTTTAAGAAAGCAGTGTTTTCTAGAATTTAAAAATGTGTGTATTTATTTATTAGAAGTTAATATAAATAGAAAAGAGTATTTGCCCGGGAAGTAGATGGCAGCACTAAAATACGTGGATTGCTTTAATCCATACGACTATCCATCTTATATTCTACTTTAATCAACAGTTAAATGATTTTTTTATTTATTTAGTCGTAACATCATAATATGTCCCTCTCTACTTCTTAGTTTGAGGTGATGTTTTTTTTTAAATAAAACATAATTTAAAAGTTTCTTTTGTAGCATTTGTAGATTCTGTATACTATAATACAATAAAATTACATCAATAAAACAAAGAAAGATATAATTAAAGTAACAAAACGTATAAATTTGTATAAGTAACTAGCTCACACACTTGAGTTAGTAAATTAAGACCAAATCCGTTCAATCGACTCGTCTCATTTAAGTCAGTATTGAAAGCCCAACAGTCTGCATCACTACTTAAGCCTAAGTTAACTCGTGTTAAGCTCATTCAAAAGCGATCAAAGAAAATTAATCATGCACGAGTGAGTGAGTGAGTGAAGAGGGGGTTTTAATAATATAAACTAAAAGCGATAAATGATAAAACGTGAGTAAAAACATACCTGCTGGTTGGATATCCGTCAAATCGGGACTTAAAAAATGATCTGAATACGAGCTGCTTATGGTACTTGACGTATCCGATACTACAGAAGCAAATAAAAAAAAACAAAAGCCGAATAGCCAGTGCAGATACGGTAAAAAAAAAAAAAATTCGATATGAGTATGTTGTACAACAGGTGTTTGCTTTATGCCGCCTCGAGCAGGGTACGAAAAAAAAAAATATATATTGTGCGTCCCCGCAATCCATAAAACAAAAATAATAATAAAATTACAAATATTAAAATAAAGAAAAGTAGCTTGTATGAAAATGAAAAAATTAAAAATAAAATACAGGGAGCGATGAAAATAATAAGTGTGATTAAAACAAACAAACAAAATAAAACGGATTAACCGAAATTAAAACAGTAAAGTGTACCCTCTTTTTGTAAAGTTTCGTGGATTTTCTGTGGGGGAAAAACTCACCGGAGCTGAGTAAATTCGAGGAGGTCTCGGTGCAGGGTTGAGTGACCTGTTCCACTTTCTCGTAAACGGCGGAGTCCTGCACGCAGAGGAACAGCCCCCCGAGCAGCATGTGGGTGTTCTGAGGATCTGTCTCCACTTGCAGGGCGTTCATCACGAGGTTCATCAGGCGCGGTTTCAGCTGTCCGAAAGTTATCGGTCTTTCCGTCGATCCTTATAATAAAGATAAGTTAAATGAAATACACCTCACACTGAGAAGTAGAGAGGAACATATAACGATGTCATATAAGACTAAATAAATAAAAATAAATGAAATAAAATAAATTTGAAAATACCCGATTTACTCAGTTGTATAATTAAATATTTCATTTTTAGCTAGTTCAACTTTATGACTTAAATACTTTAAAACAAATATCCATTAAAACAACTATTTCTCAGACAAATACTCCTTCAGACATTAAATTACATAATGATCAAAAAGTGGCTGCTGTAAAGAAAAAAATAATTAATTAATTATTCAATTGAGTAAATTAACTATTTTAAAATTAAGACAAAATGCTGTTGAGTGTCCTATGTTTTGCCTCATATGT
The DNA here is from genome assembly GCA_963082785.1 of Philonthus spinipes. Taxonomy (NCBI): domain Eukaryota; kingdom Metazoa; phylum Arthropoda; class Insecta; order Coleoptera; family Staphylinidae; genus Philonthus; species Philonthus spinipes. Next base: position 23,114,941 of record OY720304.1, on the reverse strand, counting down.
ATTAATTGGTAGAAATTTATTAATCTGCCCAGTTTTAATATAGACGATTCATTACAAGGCAAAATGGTTTAAATTTAAAATCAAAATTGGATAATTAAAGTCAGTTAGAGTGACTTTTAAATCAACATTAAGACAAAAAAAAAAAGAATTTAAGTTAAATCCAGGCAATGAAAGTGAGCCACAATGACTTTAAAGTCAAGACTAGAAAATGAGAATGATTGAGACTATAGTCAAAATCAGGCAAATTAGATAAAGATAAATACTAAGTTCTAAGTCAAAATTGGACTACAGCAGAGACTTTAAAATTTGAATTAGGCAAAGAAAATTAGTCATAGTGTCGAAATTGTGACTTGAAGTCAAATATTGCGACAGACAGACTGAAGCTCGTGTCAGGCAACTTAAAATAAAAATATGGAATAAAACAAGTGATTTTCTTTACAGCCATTTTGTTCCATATGGCAGACCATATAAAGAAGACACTGGCTTATCATTTTAAGAAACCTCTGTTAAATATATACCTGTACTAATCAATTCTTTAATCGTAATATTCTGAAAATGCAACGGCAAAACCAGCATCGACAGCAACAAATGAATCGACGCCTTCCTCAAATCCACCTTTGAAACGTTCGAACTGATCTTCAAATCCTTGTCGGGCAGGACCATTTCCAGAGCGGTGATAAATGCTGGTATTAAAATCCTAGCCCCGTCCAAGTCCAGCCTGAACAAATCCGCCGAGTTTATCAGAATGGCCACGATGCTCTCACCGCATTCCTTGCTGTTGGTGATTTTCAGGCCCTGTTGGACGGCCAAGTAGAATCGAGCGAGGTACACCGGGAGGATCTCCTCGCCGGTTTTTTTAGAGCACATTATCCTGCATAGAGTGCCCAGTGCTTCGGCCTTCCCGCTCTCGTACTTGTCGATGGTTAAGGTGGAGGGCAGGTCGGGCATTTCGTTCAGGGAGCCCGGCTGGGAATAATTGATTGAGCCTTTCGTGTTTTCCATTACAATCGAGTTCGGTCGTTTGCTCGCATCCGTTAATTGTCCTTTAATAATAATAAGAAGAATCAATCACAGATCACTTTCCTTTGGACAGGGGTGTGAGGAAAGTAAAATCAACAAAATTTGGTCGATAGCAAGTACTTGATGAATTTGTCTATTTATTACGTTGAGTTTTGAGTTACTTCAAGACGAGTTGAATTAATGTAAAAATAAAACAAGTACCCTTTTTCTTCACTGATTTATTTTGTGCTACTAAATGTATATTTCATCCACCAAGTGGACATTATCAATAATCGTATTTAGTAGTACAAAATAAATCAGTGAAGTTTTATTTTTACATTAATATATATATTATCCTCTCGACACCCAATACAGGTAAAAGAGGATGAGTTTAAGAAAGAAAGATATATATTATCAAAAACCCTTGTACCCTTATGGGTGTAGGGCGTTTTTTTTTTACATTAATTTGTCTATTATTATTTTATAAATGTTAGAAAATAATCTGAAAATTAAACGCAATTGTAAAATTAAAAAAAAACGATCAAATCATCCTACTTTTAACAAATAAAAAGTCCGTCGCAAATTCATTCAAATTTTCCTTACTTTGTGCGAGTTCCGATCCGATGAAGGCCGCTTGATAAAGCCACTCCCCGAACAAATGAAGAATACTGTTGCATTTAGGCCGGTCAGGAGCCAACGGGATTTTATGCTCGCTACCTATTGAAGATAAAGCTGAAATGCATCAAGTCAACATTTTGAAAATTTTTAATATAAATTTCAGGAAAAAGTATCAACACAATAGATTATTGCATACACTAATATAGTATGATTTTTTTTTAAATATACTTATTAATTGATTTATATTTCTGTTGACAAAATGACATTCTGTTCAAAAACCCTTATACAATGCTCGTCATGTTTCGCCAAGACGATTTCAATTTCACGAGTCAAAAATAATTAGGCTGTACTAATAGTCAGGGATTAATTTGGATATAATTGTATTCAAACATCTAATGTTTTCTTCTTCTTCTTGCAGGTTTTATGGCTCCAGCTTTTCAGCTCTGTATCTAGTGTTTTGATAACTGATTTGGAACAATGTGTCCCGCCTATGAATATTTTTATAATTAATTTTTAAAATAAAGATATTATATCTTTCTGTCTTTCATACCTCATTAGACAAGTTCAGTGCCTTGATGAAAGCAGTTGAACAGATGCAGTGTTGCATTTATAAATGTTCATATGAATCAAATATTTTATAAATAGTGCAAAGCGGCATATATTGTCAATCATTTCAAAACTGAACAATAGATGGCGCTTTGTGCGATTTATAAAATAATTAATTCAAATTAATGTGGGATTGAAAAATTGCACACCAGATGGAAAAAAGGTCGTAGAAAATGGGGGTATCTCGACATCCAATACGGGTAAAAGAGGATAAGATTAAGAAAGAAAGAAAATGAGGGTGATTATGTTGTTTCAATTTAATGTAAAAAAACGACATTACTTTCCAGTCCATTCCAGTAATATAATACATAATTATTGACCAAAGGTCTTTCAGCCGCAATGTATTATTTTCTCAGATAATACGAATTTAGTAGAAGTACTATAAACAATCCTTCAATCCACCAATATTTTTTTGTGAATCTAGAAATCATCAATCCTAGAGCAATCCAAGAATTAATTAAGCTGCGACTGTAAGTAGGCCATAAATGAAATTAAATTTGCTCGGTGGTATTTAAACTTTAATAAATAAAACTGTTTAAGTTTCATAATCAAACCCTACACCCATATGGGTAGAAAGGGTCATTGAATATATATATATAAGTTTCATAATCTTCAAAGCTGGCATGTTGCTTAAACACTTACATGGCAAACTCGAAGTCGATGAAGGTCCCGAACTCGACACTGAACTTGGAATACTGGCGGAAGCCCGGCTGCTCGTCAACCCGATTAAAGAAGTTTTGGGCACACCTAAGAAGTGTAAATGTTAACACAAGAAAATTTTCTAGGATAAAGAGTAATTTCAATAAATCGATTATGAAAACATACAACTATTTATTACTAGATGTAAATTGCGGGTATTAGTTAGCTATTAATAATAGGTACATAATACCTAAATTGTACATCAAGCAATAAAAATCAAAAGTGAAAAAAAGAATATAATTGTATTTTCAATTAAGTTAAATAAATCTTTATGTAACTCCAGTAACTACATTATGAAAAATGAATGTGTAATATAAAAAGCAAAATAGCGTTGAAATGTGTGTGTAAAAGAAAATAAATACAAATGACTACTTTTCTTAAAAAAAAAACAATCTACAAAATAATAGTGTGCATGAAATAACTTTTTTTTAAGTGGTACCGTGCTTTATTACACTGCAGTTCTAGTTGAAGGGACTCACACAATGAGTTAACTCAATGAAGAGAAATTTTTAATAAAAATAAATTGTTCATCACAATAAAACTGTGTACATAATATGAATATAAATTTCAACATCATTAATAATCTTCACCTAAAGAAACTAAAATGTAGTGAAATATAACAATATTTCAATAAAGCTTTGTTACGCAGACTTTACTTAAGTCTGCGTAACAAAGCTTTTGTTCAGATTTAAACAAACAAAACTTTAAATGCGAATAAAATAATGTTTTAATGTGCCTGCATATCAAAGTAAAAAAAAATAACAATATTTCAAACAAAGTAAGGTCTGTGTAACGAAGCTTTTGTTTAAATTCTTCAGATTTAAGTAAAAAAACATAAACTGTGAATAAAACAATGTTTCAATATGTACTAACTGTGTCTGCATATCAAAGTAAAGCGAACAATAAACATTTGCTTAGGAAGTAATTGTTTCAATAGATAAAATCGTTGTAACATACTTTCCGGGCAAATGATATATTTGATATGCAAACACAGAGAAAATATTTTGAAACATTCGCAGTTTAAGTTTATAATTGCAGAGCTATATGCAGGTAAATAATTGGTTTTATTAAATATTGTACTTTACACTATATGGTAATCTCTTTGATTACTGATTATACAGGGTATTTTGGGAAGAAATGCAAATATATTAAAGACATGTCCATGAAGCAAAAATAAACAAAATAAGCTCATATGTTTAAGTCCGATTTTCATTTATTTCAGAGATTTTTTGAACAATAGCAATTTGTAAAATTAAAGGAAAATGTATTGCTGAACTTCCAAAAAAAAAGTACAAGTAGCATTAATTCACATTCAATTTTTGAAAAGTCCATCACCCACCTCAAACACTTATTTGCGGTTTATAAATGGATCTAGTAGTCAGTTTCAATGAACCATAATTTGCACTAATTAATGCCGCAATATTAAGAATACGATCTAGTAGCGTATCCCTTGTGTCCATTTTAATAGCATAAACTAATGACTTCATCCATCCCCAAAGACAAAAATCTACGGGAGCTTATTTTGCTTCCTGGACATGTCTTTAAAATATTTCCATTTCCAAAGACAAAAAATCTATGGGAACTTATTTTGCTTCCTAGACATGTCTTTAAAATATTTCCATATCCTCTCGAATCACCCTGTATATACAAGATGTCCAGAAAAGGTGCGATAATCTTCAGGTAGTGTGATTTGTATGTATGAATATTGTGAAAATTATTTCAGTTAAAAAAAAAATAGAATTTTTATGATAATTGATTTTTTTTATCTTCATTGAGCTGTCCCACACAGGAGTTACCCGTCTTAAACGTGCACGTGGATGTTCACCCATGCGTGTGATATTTATGTGTTTTGAGTGTATGACGGATGAGACGGTGAGAGGGCGTGAAATCGGTGCTAACCCTTGGAATTGGAAGAGGGGGCGACACTGAAGCTCTTAGCTAAGCGCCGCTGTGTCGGCGGAGTCGGGGAGGGCGTGGCCCCGCCGTGCGCCACCTCCTTCGCCTTCTCCGGTCCGCCGCCCATCACCATCGATTCCCACGATATCGGCTGTGCTATCCCTAGATGGAATTATTTACAAATAAAAAAAAACACAATTTTTAGTTTATTTCTGCGTACAAAATAAGTGATCGATGGCTAAGGAAAAAATTTGAATGATTGACAGCTATTCACAAGTAGTCACAAAATATTTACTTAAAAGGAGATTGACGAATATCGGTGTTATGTGTAAAAAATAACACTGATATTCTTTTAAACTCAATTATATTTGATATCAAGATCTAAATTGATATCTCAGTTCTCTAAGCCATCTAGAGATTTTTTTATTCTTTGTGAGCAATTACATTTCTCTTAATTCTTGAAATTTTGAGGGGTTCACTTCGTAGTACATTTTCAATATTAGGATAAAGAAAAGACTTGATATATTTTTTATACCATTTATTTCACTGTAACTAGTTTCGACTAAACTATAATCAAGTACTCAGTTTGAAAATGATTACTGTGTAGTCGAAACTAGTCACAGTGGAATAAATCGTTAAGTGGTATAAAACAGTTTTTTAAGTCTTTTCTTTATCCTAAAATGTCTCTTAATTAACGTTTATTTTTTTATTTTTTAATAGTAGAGGCTCTATTTTAGTGAAATTCAATTTTCAACACTTTAGTAGAAAAAAAAAACCCTTAGTTTTTTAATATTTCATTTTTTATTAGTCGATCACTGCGGCAATTGTATCAGTATACAGTAGGTTCATCAGGCAGACGAATTTCAAACTTAAATTAATACTTGATTAACAAGCCTGATGAAGCTACCGTGTAGCAAAACCATTGTCGCAATGATCGACTAATAAAAAGTGAAATCTTAAAAAACTAAGAGTTTTTTTTCTACTAAAGTGTTTATTTTTTCATATATTTTACATATTAACATTAATACACATTTAATGTTAATATAGAATTAGATACTATTAATTCTAACACACAATTTTAAGAATGTTATGATATTTTACAACTTTAGAAAATTGAAGTTATTAGAAATCATCAAAATTGTGACTATATTAAAGTGATTTCCTTTTCCTTTTTCACTTTCCCTGGACCCATTTTTGGGGAAAAGAATTTCCAGTAAGGCAATGGACATAAAAAGTGTTGCATGAATATTTCATTAAGATTTTTTTTTTTGCAACACACGGATTATTTATGATACATTTGATCAATGGACTGTGATCATAGAAATTTTCAAATTTGAAATTGTAATGTTTCAATTTTTCTATGACCAGCTAAAACTTAACCAATTTTAAAAACAATATACAAGTGAGGAAGTCTGTGCTACTTGCACCAAAGATTGCAACTAAATATTCTACACTTCATTAAGATTTTGTCTAGATTAAAATACAGAATGGCTAATAATTTCATGTTCAACTTATATTAAATAGATAGATTGGATAGAGAATTTTTAGCCACCTCATAGAAGGTTGAGAATAATTAAATCATTTAAAAAAATAAATGGATTTTTAACTAACCGAGGAAAGCATCGACCTGTCCGGCGATACCCTTCATGGCTTTCAAAAAAATCAACGGCAACGACTGCAGCGAAGGATGCTGGCAGGGATCCACGACACCCTGAGTGCTGATCGCGTATTGCAAAAATTTCTGCGTCTGACTGATGATTTCCGGTTTGGTCAAATTAACCGGATTCCCGATCGTATTCAAAAACCTGTACCAACTCTGCGCAATGCAATCGTTCGACATCCCCGCCGGGATCAAATCATCTTCTCCAATCTTCAACTCCGGGAAATTCGGACCGTACATGAACCCCAGCAGTTTCGATGTCAGCGCCAGATTGACGCGATTCCACTGCTCGACCAGAGCTATTCTGTGCCTCCAGTTCATGCAGCTCTCCCGCAGGGTTTTCCATAGGGGAGGGGATGGGAAGTTGTTGGCGCACGCCAGCAGCCAGATTTCGAAGAGCACGCTCAGGATGCGTTCGCAGAGTTGGTCAGCGACGTCGTCTTTTACGGTAGGGGGCGCCAGCAGAGTGTCGTTGATTGCTAGGAGGAACAACAGTAGGGCTTCCCATGTCGAGCGTTCCAGCGTTCGGGACTCGTGCGCCACCTGTTGTAGTGTCCGTAAAACACGGTGGCAAAGCACCGCCTGTCGGTTAATTGTATCTATGCCTATAATTTAAAAAATGTATAAAAAAAAGCTATATATTTGAAAACAAATAAATACAGGTGGAGTAAATTGTGATCTGTTACAACCAACACGGTTTTTTCACCATAATGGTGGTGTAGGGGTATATTTACAAAATTAAAAATATAAAATCACTTGATTTGTTTCACGTCTAACATTTATTTATTCATTTTCTTGAAAATGACTTGTAGCCATAACTAGTCGGAATAAATAAATATTATGTAGGCGCTATTTTGTAATTACCCGCCTGTGCTCGCCAGCTAACGCCTCAGAAAGGAATTGTATTTTATGTTGGCTAGACTTATGAGATTTTAGGGTAGCTATGTTCAGATTGAAAAATCATAGAGAATGATTAAGGTTATGTTAAGTTATGTGAAATTATTGTTAGCAATTATTAAAGTTTTAAACAAATTTCTAACCCCACAAAGAGGCCATCTCCGATTGTAATTATAAATGAAACAAATCAAGTGATTTTATATTTTTAATTTTCTAAATATTCGTAATTAAATACAAATCAGGAGCAGATCCAAAAAAACTTTGTTTTAAGGGGGTTGTAGTGGAGATTGGAGGGTCAATTGACAAAATGACCCATCAAACATCCTTGAATTTGATACAAAAGATTCTGATTATTATTAAAAAGCCTTCGATCTAAAATGATCTACCTTATAGACCCAAATTGTTGATGATGTCCCATGAAATGAGGCAATAGATGGCGCTTGCGTTATCTTTTCAATTATTATGATTTACAAGTCTAAATATTAAGCAAAGTAAACAAAAAAAAATAATGTTTCTATATTAAAGTAAGTCTTCACAAACAACCAATTGTATCTAGTTTCGTACCTAAATTATCCTGATATAGAAAAGGCCAGTCTTGAAACAAACAAAAAATAAGTTCATCATTTTAAATATTATTGAATTTTATTACAGCACCCGTTAAAAAACAGAATGACCTACCTTCACCCTTCCGTGGAATAAACAAATAATGAAAGTGCGAGATAATCTTCCTGGCGTACAAATTCGGATCGTCGCACACCGGCTTCGGCACGCAAACTTTCGGCGTGGGCAGCAAGGCCGACAGCCACTCGCAGTAAATATTCACGCAATCCTTAATGGCGTCGTGCTCAGAAAGCGGCAGAGACAGCCCGTAACAAATAACCTCCATGCACCACTGGACTTCCCTGTCGGTTATTAAGGAGCTCGGCTCGGCCGGCTGGGTGATGCCCAAATTCCCCGACAGCTGCTTCACGATGTTCAGAGTCACGTCCCGGCTCGTCGTTCCTCCGAACTTGTCCAGGACACTCTGCCCCATTTCCCCGAAATTCTGCACTTGGGAGCTCAGGGACGTCCATTCTGAATACATACCTCTGTGTTCCGTGCTATCCTATAACACAACGGTTATTAATTTATTGGAATAAACGTTTAGGGAATTATAATTACTGTAAAATTTATGTTTACAAAAGAAACACCTGTAAAAAAAATAAATGAATTAATTATCTGAAATATAAATGAATCTAATTTTAAACTACACTACTTTTATTTTAGAAAAATAATTTTATTACATAAAATTAAATAATAATAAATAAAAGGCTGAAAGACCATTGGTCGATAGCCAATTGGGAGACTTATATATTCGCGGTTATTCTGTAATGGCAAATATTAAGTTAAACTTATATGTTATCTTTTATCATCACAGTATAAGCAACTTTTGTAATAGATACATGTTCATAGAATGTGAAGTTAATTAATAACATACATGTTAAACATAACATTTTCAATTGAGAATAGCCCCGATTGTAATAATTTATGTTTTGTTTTTTTTTTTAATCTTTTTCCTTTCTACCGTTAGGTGTAAGGAGAATATTTTATGTTATATTTTATGTTATAGGTAAAAATTCAAGCCTATTCTTCAAGGGAAATGTTAAGTTTAATGTGTACGTTACTTTTTATCCTCACAGCCTAAGCAGTTTATGTAAGAAATATTCATTATAGAATGTGAAATTAATAAATAACGTACATGTTAAATGTAACATTTCCCGTATGGAATAGCCTCGGTTATATTAAATTTGTCAATAAATATATACATATATATAATATTATCAAACAAAAAACTTTTATACCTTTAAGAGAGTCGGGTTATGTATATATACTAAATAAAATTAAACCTCAATTTCGCACAAAAAGAACAATATTCATCACGTAACTCATTAATAACTACTTCAATTTTTGAGGCTGTCACTTTACGAAACTGCTTGTTAATTTAAAAAAAAAATAATTTGTTAATATTGCGAAAGTTTAACATCGTGTTCTATTTTTTACAAATATTATATTACTTATATTAACAAAAACCTTCATATAACACATTCGATTATAGAAACAACTGTACTGCAGCAAAGCTCAAATTAACGTTAATTGATTAATTACACTTACTTTCAAATTAACACGGTTGAAGAGGCCCAAATTCATGGGTACTGATTTTTATGTACGGCCCGCTCAACATTCACAATAATCACTCGCTGTTGACGCCGCGTAACGAACTTTATCTCGTATTAATTAGCCGTATTGAATTACATAATTAGGTTTGCGGTAGTATTGAACACGACCGGGCTTCGATAATTATTCCTGGCTGTTTTTAAATACCCAACAAAAACATTCCTCTCTGACACATAGGCAGTTTGACGTTTGATTAGTTTTTGAGGTTAGAATCATCGAGTGAGTATGAAATAGATGAATGTCATAAATGTATAATTTTAATCATAGAGTACAAATTAATATATATTATTTCCTCTATGGCCCGTATTCCTAAAATTAGTCGTACGTTTCAGTTGTATGAAATCCGTCATTTAGATAGGAATTTACATGAGAGTTGTATACAACCGAAACGTGCGACCAATTTCAGGAATAAGGTTCTAACTTAATGTTGAACACAGGCGGGTAGATAGAAATTATTTTCGGCGGTGATTATGTTTTCTTGCAGCATTACTAAAACGTTGTTCGTTTGTTTTTTTAGTTAGTTATTAAATTTTTGGGGAAGGTTATAACCCCTAACCATCCAGTACCTACGCCACTGGTTGAATATTTAAAATAATCAACCCTACTTAACTTTTGTTCTTTATTTATATACTGTCATACGCATTTTAGAAAATCCTCTCAATTGTTATAAAAATAAACTTCATTTATCAATTGAAATAAATACTTGATATATGTTAAGATTTTTTTGTTCAAATCAATAAGTTTATATTTTGTAATTTAAGTAAGAACCTAAACAAATTATTTGTTTATTTAATTATTCAAATTTAAGTCATTATTAATTTTAAACATCTTGTTTTTTTTTTAAGTTAATATCTATGGGGGTAATACGGTTGGCAATGCTTTGTGTATTGGCAGCGCTGTCATTGCAAATAATAGATGTGTATTTTTTGTAGAAAATTCAAAATGAATTATTGAAATATGCAATTTTTAACGTTAATCGCTTTAAAGGCTTTATGTTCAAACATATTCTAAAAGAGAAATAACGTGTACGTTATATTTTAGCTTCACAGTCTAAGCAGTTTAATAAATATTTATCATAGAATTTGAAATTATAAATACCATACGTTTAATTTAACATTTTGTACGGAATAGCTCCTATTAACTTAAACTTGTAGTCGTTTAAGACGACTACATTTGTTTAAAACTTTAATAATCTCTAACAACATTTTCACATAACGTAACCTAAATGTTCTATTCATTCTCTGTAATTACCTCACTCCCCTAAAAGTTTATAAGTCTAGCCAACATAAAATATATGTCCTTTTATCGGCGTTAGATGGCGCGCGCAGGTGGGTAATTCAAAAATACCGCCTGCAAACTAATTATTTATATATTTAATTGTCAATTTTAAATTTGTTGAAAACATAACCTACTAATTGAAATTCATAAAAAATGAATAGATGTTGCAATTGGTGTCTTTAAAAGGGAATTTTCACAAGGTGGATGAAACTTGTAAAAATATTTTATTACGAATAATTTTTGTAAGGTAATCTGTAGTTTTAGTTGTTAATGTGAATAAAACAATGGTATTATTAAAAGACAATTATTTATTAATTTAACATATAAAAACACCACCTATATGAATTTTGGTAACATAAATTTTATTTAATGAATTGTATATCCCATTAAACAGAACACAACAATTAAACTAGCTATACATAAAACGATATAAAATAGAATACAATTATGTTCTTTTAATATTTATTAATTCACAATGGCAAAAACTTTAATTTTAACCAAAAAATATATTTAGTAATCTTTCACATTGAAATTCAATGATTCAATCGATTGAAAAGTTAATTTTTCAATCAACAGTTAAATCTATAAATACTAAGCATGATCGACAGGTCTCCGAAGCTCACAGTTAAGAGTATACTCTAATAACAGTGTTAGAAGACAGGGTCATTAATTATGCGCAAGAAGAATTACTAAACATTTATTACAAAACGAACAAACATTTTCTGACAGAAATTACATTACACTACAATAGGTGGCGCACGAATTAATTATATTTAGTATTTAAAATACACAAACATAATTAAAAGTTGTCATAGTAATATTTTTTAAACACATGCAACAATTACAAGTTTTTTTATTTCTTATTGAAATAAAAACAGTAGCTTCTTAGACATTATAAAGAATGGAAAGTTTGAGGTAATAAAAAATAGTATAGAAATTGGGATCATGAATTATTTGATTTTTCATACAATTAGTTAAATCTATAAGTATTAGACATTTTTTATAAAACTAACAAACTTGTGCAACAAATGAAATTAATTACATTGACACATGCACACATTTAAACAAACGTTATTAAAAGTTGTTACATTAAATCTATTTACACATGCGCATTATTCTTATGTTAATAAAAAGTATTAAGAGTAAAAATTAGTAATGATTAATAAAAAAAGGAGTAATGAAATGTAAAACATTGATTTAGTGAGATAATAAAAATTATATAGGAATTAATATACCAATTAATTCACTTTTTGTAAAAAATAACAACCCTACACTGACAAGGGTAAAAATACTTTCAACTGTCATTTATAAATATAATGATATTGTTATATGAACTAAAAAATATATATTTTAATATTAAATTTTAAGAAATATAAAAAAATATATTTTGAATAAATGATTTACAGAATGCAAGATTTTTTTTGGAAATCGTAAAATAAAATGTAATTATTGTGAAACATCAATTATTTGATTTAAAGGAATGTAAAACTCTCATTTAAAAACACAATTTCTTCCAAATTAAAACTAAACGATAGTTTAATAGAATTAAATTAATATTAGAATTAATAACATAGGTACATGTTCTAAAAGAATTAATATGATATTCTGTAAGTAATTCATTCAAGATATTTTTTAGAAACCGTACAATGAAATTATAAATTTTTGTGAAACATTAATTATTTCATTTAAAGGAATGCAAAACTATCAGTTAAAATCACAAAATTACTTTCAGCTAAAAACTATGATATAAAAATATTGCTATTAATAACATACAGCTTTTAAAAAAATAACATGATGTAACTGGCTCAAGATATTTTTTATAAACTGTAAAAAATTAAGTTCTTGTAATTATTTCCGTAAAATTTCAGTGACATCTTCTTTGTCTATACCAATAAATACATCATCGTCATCATCTCTTTGAGAAATCTCATTAACAGTAGATTGAAAAGTGGGTGGTGCAACATTCCTATGGTTTTCTTCGGATCGCTCTTTATCAACTTTTATATTTCTATAAAGTCCTCTTGCATAAGTAAACTCGTTTTCGTTATTAGTCTTTTTAAAATCACCAGCTGGTTTTCTACTCAGTTTATTTGCTTTCATTTGCGATTCATTCGCATTTTCTTTCTCCCCTTCGTTTTTGTTATGGATATTTCTAATTTTCGGGCCGACATTACACGAATTAATTTCATCATGAAAATTGTTAGTTGTAGCATGAGGTTTAACAGTATTTATTTTTATATTTTCTGAATTATCAACATCGACAAGTGGTTGATTATTTTTAGAATTTTCAAAACTGTCACTCTCTTTAGAAGGTTGTGGATTTTGATCATCTCCACTCTTTGGAACGCTATTGATATTTGGATTTTGAATATCATACTGTTTCGGCCAGCTTATGTCAGTTCGATTATTACTCCAAATACTTGTATTTGTAAAAAAAGTTTCAGTTTGAAGATTTTTAAAATCTAATTCTTCGCTATTTTCAGTTGGATGAGCTCTTTTCATGTTATTTTTCGCACTTGAGCATGCTGTTTCAGAAAAATCATTATGACTCATGTCTAAGCCATTATCAGAGAAATTCAAATTCTGAGAGTTTGATGGAGTTGGATTTAGGCCGTTATTTAAATTAAGTGGTGCCCATGGATTTGGGACACAAGGCGGATGAACCGTATTGTAAACTTCATTAAAAAAATCACGAGTAGGAATATCAACACTGTTTGATAAATCTCTTCTGAAGTCTCCATTTAAAGGAAGCTGAACAACTGTTGGTTGCTTTGTGTTATAAACATTTGCACAAAAAGTAGGTGGATTTTCCACTGTAGCCTCTGACATTTTGTCTCTAAGCTCTGAAATGTTAATTTTCGGTAAACACGACTCATCCCGAACAGATTTTCCAAAATATTCACGAGGAATATTTCCTAATTCATTTATGAATGGCTGATTAGTAATTGGATGATTTGTTGATTTATCTAAACAATTTCTGTTGACAATTTGCGGGTTGTCTAATGGTGAGTAATACCTGGCTCCATTTCCAACATGAGAAGCTCTATTATTAAGATCAAATGTATGCGTATATTCTGGCTTAAAATTGTACGGAACATTATTGTTTTTGAAATTGGAATTTTGTTGGATATTTACCGAAGGTTCTGACCGACGTTGTATAGAGTTATTGTTTTGAAAAATGTGCTCGAAATTATTAGCACTTACTCGCTCTTCTGTATTCTGTGCAACATTTTGAGGATTGTTCATCAAACTCTCGGTGCATTCTTCCCGTGATGAATTTGGGTGGGAATCGAAATTTACTAAAACGTTATCGTTCAAATCTTTCTGAACATTTTGGGGAGCTAATATTTCATCAGATTTAATTTGACTACCAACATTTTTTTTAGAATTTGTATGAGAGGATGAAGAGTTTCCAGATTGAGACAATTTCTTACGATTGTATTCTTCAAATTTCGACTGTACCAAAGAGGGCAATAAATGAATATTCTTTGATTTTTTAAGGGACTCTGGTGGGATTTCGCAAACCTGTTTGGATATAATCATTTTCAATCTATCGGCAGAAGAATCTCTTTCTTCGGTATCATTTTTTCTATTTGCAGATTTGGAAGTACTGTTATGTTTGACAAGATTTCTAGATTCAGAACGTGATGTTATATTTCGACGGCGTGAATTATATAAACCTTTTAATTGTGGACGTAAATTATCGTAGTGCATCTGCACATAACTTGATTTTATCGTGTTGAAAGTTTTTGAAGAGGGAGAATTATGGGATAGAGCCCCAGGATGTTGAGAAGATCGGGGGCGTTGATCTTGAGGACAAGAAGAAAGTTGTGAAGACGATCCAGCTAATTCAGAAGAAATTCCAGCATTTTGAGATGTTTCAGAATTTTGGGAAGAAATTCCAGAAATGTCAGAGGAAGCTCCGGAATGGTAACTACGAGTCATTTTATTGATAATCCTCAAAATATTCTCAGAGGACATCTTTTCTTTAATAAGCTGTAATCTGAATTCCTCCGAGAATGATTTTGATACTTCGTTGTTAATTTCTTGTTGTAACAGGCTCAGTATATGAGACGAACTTACTCCATGCCTAATTGGATCAAATTATTTCCAATTAAAAAAAATAAATAACTAAATAAATATCCAATGGAAATTCTAATTTAAGCAAACTATTACTTCCTCTAAAAAAAAAAAAACTACAACAATCAGGACTGTGGAGTTAAGTTTGAGGAGTCCAAGTGTTTTTGATTATGACTGGAGCCAAGAAGTATGACTGGAGTCACAGTCGAGTGTTCAACCTTCAATCCGACAACTCCACAGCCGTCAGCAGGGAATTACAAATCTACCGATTCAACTACTGTTAATACATATTGAAACAAATTTCATTAAAAAAATAGTAACAATGAAATATTAAATTTAATAAATAAAATTAAAATTACAATATTAAATTCAGATGAAGAAAAATTGCCAATAAAATAAAATAAATATATAACCTCTAATTAATAGTATGATTGAGCAAATTACTTCTATTGTCTTAACAGACTCTCAAAATTAATGAAAGGTATATACAAATATCTTTATTTAGACAATTACACTTTTACAAACATCGAGTATTCAGGTTGTTCTGAATTAAGCGAGCACCATTCCACTGAACAAAATGTTCACAAATAACGTTGCATCAACATTAAAAACAACATTAAACGTTAATGTAACATTGGTGCAACATTATTATGTCCGTTTTGATCAGTGGAATTGCTAACTTTGTTATTAGTTGAGCAAGAGAGTTGGTTGTTAAATTAGCAAAGCAGTAGTAAATTTTCCGTGGATTACAACCGTGTAATCAGAAAAACAAAATAACATCGCCTTTTAAAGGTATTAGCAAAATAAAAATTTTTTTTTAATGGAACACCCTATATATTTTATAACCATTTGATCTTAAAAACGCAATGCTCTTTTGTTTTTCCAGTTTCACCGCTGTAAGCCCCGGAAAATTTGCTACTACTTTGCTAATTTAACCGACTCTCTAGCTCAACTGACAACAAAGTTAGCAATGCGCAGTTAACTTATAACAACCTGTATACACTAAAATAAAGGTTTGTCTGTCTTGAGCTATCTACTTAACTTTGATGTATAGGAAAATGTTACATTGCGCAATTTTATGATAATTTTTAAAGATCTTTTTTTTGACATTGGATTTTTTGTTTCCCCATATAAAATGTACAATTTAAAAATAAACATTGCGCACACATAAAAATTATTCCCGGTATATCAATAAAAAACTCGACACCCAATACGGGTAAAAGAGGATAAGATTAAGAAAGAAAGAATATCAATAAGAAAAAAAAAAAAATGGAAAAGTATCTTGCAAAAAAAAAAAAGAATTTACTCTTTTAAAATCCCATCTGAGTTTAAATTTAATAATTATATATTTTTCTATAAAATTTGTTTCAAGTGTACTAGATGAAAAAATAGAGAAAAACAAAAACTTACTTAATATCAAGCACAATAACGGGCAGTTTATAGGGAGATTCCACGACAATCCTCCTCGCTCTGTGCATTTCCTTCTTAAATGGCTCCGTCAGCTTGAAAATAATTCCCTGAAGACACGGCCTCTTCTCGATCTCCTCGGAGAAGATGCTTTTCAGGGGACGGTATGGCTGGTTCTTGCTAGCCTGCTGAAGTATATTTGCGAAGACATGAAGCTCGGCAGTGATGATATTTACTTCAGAATGAAGATGCTTTGCGCTCACGTAGAAATTGTTTTCAACTATTACTCCCCAGGAAAAGCAGTTCGATTTTTCGCAGCGGAAGAACACGACAGTCCCGAAGGGGTTGTCTTCAATGTACACGTTGCCTTTGTATATCAAGGTTTTGTTGTTTTCAGTATCCGTTAAGATTAAGACTTCCTCGTCACTGTAATTAAAATTACAAAATATTCTAGGGATTTTGTACAAAACTTCTATAACTCAATATATGTCTTAATTTTAACCCATATAATATTTTTTAATTTAAATAAACTTAATTTTGAATAATTAACCCACTGAACAAATAACGTTGCATTATCATTAAAATGCAACATTAAAAGTTAATTGTTGCAACATTTTTATGTCAATTTTATTCCGTAAGAAATCGCAAAAATATTTTGTTAATAATTTTCAATTATTAGCATTAAAATCGCAAAAATATTTAATGTTAATAATTGAAAGTTATTAACATTAAATTTCTCCCTATAAAATAAATAAAACACAGATTAAATTGAATAATTTTAAATTCTCGACTAGTTTCAGGTTATCATTTCATTATTAACAGAATTCAAAATTAAGTTTATTTAAATTAAAAAATATTTAATGTTAATAATTGAAAATTATTAACATTAAATATTTTTGCGATTTATCACGGAATAAAATTGACATAAAAATGTTGCAACAATTAACTTTTAATGTTGCATTTTAATGACAATGCAACTTTATTTGTTCAGTGGGTTAATTATTCAAAATTAAGTTTTTTTAAATTAAAAAATATTTAATGTTAATAATTGAAAATTATTAACATTAAATATTTTTGCGATTTATCACGGAATAAAATTGACATAAAAATGTTGCAACAATTAACTTTTAATGTTGCATTTTAATGACAATGCAACTTTATTTGTTCAGTGGGTTAATTATTCAAAATTAAGTTTTTTTAAATTAAAAAATATTTAATGTTAATAATTGAAAATTATTAACATTAAATATTTTTGCGATTTCTCACGGAATAAAATTGACATAAAAATGTTGCAACAATTAACTTCTAATGTTGCATTTTAATGATAATGCAACGTTATTTGTTCAGTGGGTTAATTATAATAAATATATTTCGATCACATTCTCAAATACGAGTGAAAAATTTTTACGATTTTTATTTCAGTATTGTTAAAATATTTTTCAAATTTACTTTTTCATTCAATTAAAAACATTAAATATTACGGATTAGAGAAGGTTACGATTGAATCAGACATCTGAAGGGGTATACGGATTCGAGATTATAATTGAATCAGACACCTGAAGGGGTATAAGGATTCGAGATTATAACTGAATCAGACATCTGAAGGGATTCGAGATTATAATTGAATCAGACATCTGAAGGGAGGGATTCGAGATTATAATTGAATCCGACAGTTGAAAGTGTATAAGAATTCGACAATTGAATAAATACAAATGAATAAATTCTTACCGTAAAGACACCACATAATTCCCTCCTGGCTTGGGCAAATAATCATCCACCGCGTTTTTCTTGCCGACGTTGTCTCCACCTGCCTCCATTTTGATTCCACCTATCACAGAAAAAAAAGACAGTAAATAACTGTGCCAATAATCATAAAAGAAAGCTCAAATTGTTTATTTTACAAGATTCTATCAAAGAAATGCTTTGAATCAACAGTACTCACCTTTTATTTGAAGATTACCAGCAATTTTCAATTTTGGTTTCTGCACAGATGTGCGCACGTCGGTAGGCGCAGTGAAAATAAGTGGAAATGGAGGGATCTCGGCTATTTATACCCCGGCCCGTAAACTTCCGCCGGATATCGCTTGGGAGGAGCCATTCGGTTGCGCGGTAAAATTATTCAAATTTAAAAAATAACGTACTTTTCTTTAATTTGATCATTAATCTTTATTATTTGGTATTTCTGCGCCATAAATTTGAAAACTAACATACTTTTTCTAATTTAATCATTAATTTTAAATTGTTTTGTTATTTAGTATTTATACTATACATTTTATCCCGTACAATAAAATGTTTATTCTTAAAAGTTAAAATTACTTTTATTTTATATTATAAATAGATTTTAATTAATATGTCTAATAAGTTTTTCTTTTTTTCGTTATGAATTTGATAAACTGAAGAGTTGAAGTAACTTTTTTTTGTCTATTAGATTGGTTTTATTTTCTAATTCTTATAAATATTATTATTATTAGGAATTACCGCATGAAAACAAAATGCACAGAATGAAAAGACATGGAAGAAAATTATCAATCAAGCCATGGTCCAACTAGACTTGTAGTGCTAGTATATATATATATAAATATATATATATATATATACTAGCACTAGTTGGACCATGGCTTGATTGATAATATTTGTCTTTTACAATAAATTTATGAAACTAAGAAGTCAAAATTACCTTTTTGTCTAGTAAATGGATTGTAATCAATAATAAAAATGATTTTTTTCATTGACTTGGTCACAGTTATATACAGGGTGGGCCACGAATAAAGTCCATTAAAATTTTGTTGGGTTCCTGAAAGACGAAATTTTTGAAAAAAGTCTACATTGCACGGTTGAATGCGATCTCCTCATTAACATTTTTTGACTTTTTATCACTTCCCATTTTGTTATTTTTTATAGAAAAAAAAAAAAAACAATCACATGTAGACAATTGTACTATAGTCAATGGTTTCTTCATGTGGTTGAAAACCGGAAGAAATAGGTATAAATAATACAATTATTGATCAATACAAAAATTCTATGCCAAATTTATAGGGTGCTTCATTAAAAAAATATTTTTTTAACATATTATTATTCATTAGACTTCACAGTACAAATATTTCAATTTTCAAATAATACATATAATCTAAATTTCCGGTATAACATTGCTATATTATAATTAATTTTTTAAATTGATTCATATTTCAAACATAATTAGGAATAAACTATATATAAACTATAACTATATACATGTTTGTATTTTATTTTTTTCTGGTCAATTTGAAAGATTGCTCAATATTTTCCCTTGAAAACCAGTTTTGATATAGGCAACTTAGTATACATTATACTCAAGTATAATGTGTTGCATATATTAAAAGTCCGTTTCATCGTGAAATTATTTTAAAATTATGTAGGATTGTAAATAGATACACGCTATGAATATATAAATTTATATAGTCAAAGGATACACGTAAATCTTATGATTTGTCTTTCCATTACAATCCAACAATAGGAAATCTATATAATTTTAATGTGATTTATCGGTTTGTAATTAATCAATTTGTTAATTTAAATTAATTCATGTTTCAAACATAATTATAGTTGTTATTAGGAATAAACTATATGAATACTTGCATTTTTCTTTTTTGTTTGCAGAAGATTATTTAAAGTTTTCCAAATATTTTTCCATGCTGTTTCGATATAGGCAACTTAGTATACTTACTACCCGAGTATAATGTGTTGCCTATATTAAAAGTCCATTTCTCCTTGAAATTATTTTAAATTAATTATTACTAAATAAATTAAACAGCATTGCGATGTAACAAAATTCCACTACAAGTAAGTATGGTATATAAGAAACACATAGGTTGAAATTATTTATAAAACTTTCTTTAATTTCTTCATTTTTAGAGCCTATTCACAATCGCCTGGTGAATAAACGGATCGTTTAGTTTAAAGACTGGAAGTTAAGGTAAGTAAGAACTTAGGGACGGTTTAGTTTATCGTAAGTGTTATTTTATGTCCAACAGCCAATGGAATCAAATGTAATAAGGTAAAGTCACGACGTTGGAATCGAGAGCGTTAGCTCACATTTTCGAAACGTACTGGTTTCCGAAGGCGCGTACTAGAATCAAACACCATATAGATAATTGTTTAAAATGTTTAAAATTCTTATCAGTTTACGGTAGAGGCATTCCTAAAGGGAGCCTAACCTTCCAAACCTTGCACATAGATCATTATGGTCCACTAGAAAAGACAACGAGAGGAAATGAATATATTTTTGTAGTCATCAACTACAAAAAAATTCTAAGCTTTACCCATGTTACGCAGGTAATCGAGGTTCTTAAGCACTAAACAGCATATTTTAGATGTTACAGTCAACCAAAACGAATCACATCAAAGAGAGGTTCTTGTACGTCCAATTCATTGAAAACGTTTACTGTCGATTTAGGTATACGGCATGTTTTAGCTGCGACACACCCCACGAGCCAACGGTTATTGTGAACGATTAAATAGAAGCAAAATTAACCGAAACAGCAGAAACTTGGGAGACACCTTTAGCTGATATAGAGTTTGCACTTAATAATACGATTCAAAGATCTACTGATACACTTCTGTGCAATGAAATTAAGCACAAGTATCATAACATTTTAGTTGTGTAATTCGGCTCTGTTTTAATTGCTTAGCAGCAGTTTCAATAAATGATAAAATACCAAATTTGAAAATAAAAGGCGGTATTTTTGAATTACCTGCGCCCTCTAACGCCGCAGAAAGGAAATGTATTTTATGTTGGCTAGACTTATGAGATTTTATGTGAGCTATGTTCAGGTTGTAAAATCATAGAGAATGATTAGAAGATTAAGGTTGCCCGTTATGTGAAAGTGTTGTTAGCGATTATTAAAGTTTTAAAGAAATGCAGTCCGTCTAATTTCCAGCCTCACGAAGAGGCCATTCCTGACTACACTTAATTTTAAATCAATGAAATTTTATAACTTTAATATTAAAATTGAGGCTGAAAGACCTCCGGTCGATAGCCGATTCATCATCTACAGAATATAATTCTAATTTTTGTATATTATTGTACATACATATACACATTTGAATAAAGATGGTTAGTTAGTTATTAAAATTGATAATTCTAGTCTTACATCCAACAGTTGAAAAATCGCAGCTTAAATTGCAAATTATTTAAAAATATATTCATCGAGTATTTTTACTCAAAGTTACCATTATTTTTAATTTTATTTGTATTTTTTTTTTCAGGTAGAAGGAAAAAGAAACAAATGAATATCAAGTTAATGGATATATTTTTAAACCTTAATGAACAACATAAATAGAACAATGCACAATTGAAAAATAAATTCAAAAAAATATATACAAATAGTACAACAATTTATAAAACAATTTACAACACTTATAAGATATTTTTAAAACAAATATAGCTCATCTTAATTTAAGACAATCCGTATTTACAAATATCTACATTTATTTTTGAAAAAGAAAATGATCAAAAACATATTATTTGCTGATTTATTAAAAAGTATTAAATCACATGAAAATATATACAGATATAAAATTAATGGTAGAAAGTACAATAATTAATTCATTTTTTTAATACATGATTTTTTTCAAATACATTTGTACTTCAAATTGCACTTTATATTACTTTATTGCAGTGGCGTACGAAACCAGACCTACGACTTTGAAAGTCGCCAATAAAATTATAAACAAATCGCTATCGCCCTCTCGAAAATCTTCTGAAATTAGTCACAAATAAAAATCCAAAACAAAACGCAATCGTCCTCTTGAACATTCGAAAAACTTGTGAAAATTAGTCGCCAATAATAATAAAAATATTCTCAATCGCTCATTCTTAAATTAGTTACCAATAAAAACGCAAAAGAAATCGCAATCGACTTTTTAAAAACTTGTAAAATTAGACACCGTTAAAAATCCACAAGAAATCGCAATCGTGTTCTTGAAAACTCGAAAAACTTGTGAAATTAATGGCGAATAAAAATCCACAAGAAATCGCAATCGCCTTCTTGAAAAATCGAAAAACTTGTGAAATTAATCGCGAATAAAAATCCACAAGAAATCGCAATTGCCTTCTTGAAAAATCGAAAAACTTGTGAAATTAAAAATTCACAGCCGTTTTTTTTCTTGTGGGGAGGGGGGGGGGTGGACGTTGTGGTGATTATTACTCCCTTTAATAACCCCTCCGTGGATACATGTCTGCTTTTATTATTATTGGTTATTTCTAAAAGTTATCATTTCTTTTTTTAAAGTTGGTTTAATCGTGAATCCAAACAACCCCATGATAATCCTCTTCAAACAAGTCATCATCGAACATACCACTGTCATTATCAGTTGAATTTATTTGCGCATCAATCCCTCCACAAAAACCCAACTTCGCGGACATTTTGCAATTCCCCAAATCGTCATACTTTTCTTCTTTAATTTGTGGGATGGTGCTGAATATTTCGCCGTAATTAAATCCGTCCTTCGCTTCCAAGAGAAACTCTTCGATTTTCGTCGATGTGAAAATCCCACTGCCTTTTTGAAGATCTCCCATGTTTGTCTCGTTCTTAATATCCGGCTTCTCTTCATTTCCAATATTTGTGGTTTCGATTTTCGAAATTCCGCTTTCGTGAAGAATTTGCGCAGATGAATTGTTTTCTCTATACGCATTGTCTTTTGCAAAAGCAGAATTTTGCCTTTTTTGCTTTGCAAGAAAAACAAATGAAGATATATATTCTTTTATTTTGTATAAATCGATTGGATTTTCTTCAGTTTCTTCTTTTTTCACAGTTCTGCGTTCTTCGATTGTATTTTCTTCTGCGTTCTTAGTTTTCCCATTTTTGTCTAGATTTTCTTCTTTGCTTTTTTCATTTCTATTTTCTTCTTTTCTATATACAGTGTTTCGTTCTTCGTTTAAATTTTCTTCTCCGTCCACACTTTTGCGTTCTTCGCTTGTATTTTCTTCTGCGTTTATAATTTTCCGATCTTTGTCTAGATTTTTTTCTTCATCCACAGCTTTACTTTCTTCGTTTCTATTTTCTTCTTCATTATATACAGTGTTTCGTTCTTCGTTTGAATTTTCTTCTTCGTCCACAGTTTTCCGATCTCCATTTATATTTTCTTCCTTATCCGTAATTTTGAATTCTTCGTTTGCTTCATTTCTTACTAAAGTTTCCGCTGGTATAAACTCCCCATCTTCGTCTAAAAATTCAATATGTATAACCCCATCTCCGCTACATTCTCCGTCTTCTACGCAAAGGAAATCAAAGGTCGCATAATCTTCGTCTTCTTCAATCTCATAGTCAATTTCCGTAATAAATTGGTCATTTTCGGTCGCAATTGTTTCTTCCGATGCATTAATTTCCAATGTCAGTGTTTCTTCGCAAGTTTTCAGCTCCAATTTCTCATCGTTGAGTATTGTAGCTTCATCAGGTTTCTGCTCCAACTCTTTACTAGCATTCAGTTCCGTTTCTTCATTATTTTTAGACATTTTTTCATTATCAAGCTTCAATTTCTCATTTCTGAGTACTGAAGCTTCATCTGGATTCTTCTCCAACTCTTCATTAACATTTAGTTCTATTTCTTCTTTATTTTTAAGAAGTATTGAAGCTTCATCAGTTTTCTTCTCCAACTCTTCAATAGAATTCACTTTCATTTCTTCATTATTTTTAAGTACTTTTTCAATGACAAGCTTCAATTTCTCATTTCTGAGTACTGAAGCTTCATCTGGATTCTTCTCCAACTCTTCATTAACATCAAGTTCTATTTCTTCTTTATTTTTAAGAAGTATTGAAGCTTCATCAGGTTTCTTCTCCAACTCTTCATTAGAATTCACTTTCATTTCTTCATTATTTTTAATAATTTTTTCAGCACTGGTTTTTAGCTTAAAGCTTTCTTCACCTCTCTGTTTTAATCCCGCATTACCTTCTACTTCCAAGGCTTCGGAAGTTTTCGACTTTAATTTCTCTTCTTGAAGAATTGAAGCTTCATCAACTTTGAGTCTCAAATCTTCATTGGTTTTCAGATTAAAATCATCATCAGCACGTAGTTTTAATCCCTCATCATGTTCTACAGTAATTTTTTGCCCCATTCCGCTACTACGTTTCAGCTTCAGAACTTCATCAGCTTTCATTTTCTTTCGCTCATCAGCTTTTAGTACTATTCCATCATCGATTTTTAGCTTCACAACCTCATCAGTTTTTAGTTCCATTTGTTCATCAGCTAGTTCTCTTCCATCAGCAGTTTTTAGATTCACAATTTCATCAGCTTTCAGTTCCATTTGCTCATCAGCAAAAACTGATAATAGAATAGAACTAATTCTATTATCAGTTTTTAGCATCACGACTTCGTCAGCTTTCAGTTTCTTTCGTTCATCAAGGTTTAGTGATTTTCCATCATTAGTTTTTAGCTTCAAAATTTCATCAGCATTAAATTTTATTCGCCCATCAGCTTCCAGTTCTATTTTGTCAGTTTTTACATTGAAACCTTCAGATTCTCTTAGTTTTAATCCCTCATCAGAATTTAATTCTGTTCTGTCAGCAGTTTTAAGTTTCAATCCTTCATCTGCTCTCAATTTCAATCCTTCATCAGTTTTCAGTTCTACTCCTTCGCCAGTCTTTACCTTCAAATCATCACCTGCTTCCAGTTTTGATCCCTCGTTGGTGTTATGAGATTTTATTTCTGTTTTATCATTGTTTTTTAGCTTCAAAACTTCATCTGCTCTCAATTTAATTCCCTCATCCGGTTTATTAGAGTCGATTTTTGTTGTATCGTCAGTTTTAAGCTTTACGCCTTCATCAGCTTTCAGCTCTATTTCATCACCAGTTTTCAGATTCAAACCTGTTTCTCCTTTAAGTTTCAATCCTTCATCAGCTTTCAGCCTCAAACCTTTTTCTACCTTTAGTTTTAATTCTTCATCAGCTTTCTGTTCTATTCCATCACCAGCTTTCAGCTTCAAAACTCCTTCTCCATTTAATTTTAATCCTTCATCAGCTTTCAGTTTCAAACCGTCTTCTTCATTTAATTTCAATCCTTCATTAACTTTCAGTTCTATTACATCGCCAGCTTTCAGCTTCAAACCTTCTTCTCCCTTTAGTTCCAATCCTTCATCAGCTACCAGTTCCATTCCATCACCAGCTTTCAGCTTCAAATCTTCTTCTCTGTTTAATTTCAATCCTTCATCAACTTTTAGCTCCATTTCATCACCAGCTTTTTGCTTTAAACTTTCTTCTTCATTCAGATTCAATCCCTCATCAGCTTTCAGTTTCATTCCATCAGATTTTTGTCTCAAACCTTCTCCGTTCAGTTTCATTCCTTCGTCAGCTTTCTGTTCCATTCCATCACCAGCGTTCAGCTTTGAACCTTCTTTTCCCTTTATTTTCACTCCTTCATCAGCTTTCAGCTCCATTTCATCACCAGCTTTTTGCTTTAAACCTTCTTCTTCATTCAGTTCCAATCCTTCATTAGCTTTCAGTTCCATTCCATCGCCAGATTTTTGCTTCAAATCTTCTTCTCCCTTTAGTTTCACTCCTTCGTCAGATTTTTCTTTCATTTCATCACCAGCTTTCAGTTTCAAACTTTCTTCTCCATTTATTTTCAATCCTTCATCAGCTTTCAGTTCCATTTCATCACCAGCTTTTTGCTTTAAACCTTCTTCTTCATTCGGTTCCAATCCTTCATTAGCTTTCAGTTCCATTCCATCGCCAGATTTTTGCTTCAAACCTTCTTCTCTCTTCAGTTTCACTCCTTTGTCAGATTTTTCTTCCATTTCATCACCAGCTTTCGGTTTCAAACTTTCTTCTCCATTTATTTTCAATCCTTCATCAGCATTGAGTTCCATTCTATCACCAGATTTTTGCTTCAAACCTACTTCTTCCTTCAGTTTCAATCCTTCATTAGCTTTCGCTTCCATTCCATCACCAGCTTTCAGCTCCAAACCTTCTTTTCCCTTTATTTTCACTCCTTCATCAGCATTCAGTTCCATTTCATTATCAGCTTTTGGCTTCAACTCTACATCTTCCTTTACTAGTTTCACTCCTTCATCAATTTTTAGTTTCGTTCCTTCAACAGCCTCGTGAGTTAACTTCATATTTTTATTTTGAGCTAGTGAAGCTTCGTCGGTTTTCAGACTTAAAACGTCACTATTTTTAAGCTTTAAGCCTTCATCGCCACACAGTTTCAATCCTTTATTAGCTTCCAATTCCGACACTTTATTAACGTTCAGCTCACTAAGTTTCAATCCCTCATTAGCTTCCAATTCCGTTACTTTATTAACATTCAGCTCACTAACTTTCGCCTTCTTCGATCCATCATTTGTTTCTTCTTCAGCAAACTTAATTTTTCTTTTACTTCTCGAACATTGGCGTCCATCAACTCTCAAATTCGATTCCTGCTGCTTGAATCCATCCACGAGTCTCAGTTTCAATCCATCTTCAGTTTTTAGTTTCTTCGCTTCATTAATTTTCTTTTGCAATGCTTCGTCGGCTTTCTGTTTTAATTCTTTACCAATTCTTACTTTTAATTGCTTCAGTTTCAACTCTTCATCGGGTTTCTGCGTTAAGCCTCCTCCAGTTTTCAGATTAAATCTTCTATTATATTGCAGTTTTAATTCTTCAGCAATTTTTCGTTTTAATCCCTCATTAGTTTTTAATACTTTACTAGTTTCCAGTTTCAAAGCTTCATCAGTATTCAGTTTCAACCCTTCTTGATTATTCTGTTTCAATCCTTGATTAGTTTTTAGTTTCAATCCTTTATTAGATTGAAGTTGTTTTAATTCTTCAACAGTGTTTCGTTTTAATCCATCATTAGTTTTTAATTCTTTACTAGCTTTCAGTTTCAAAGCTTCAGCAGTATTTACTTTCAACCCTTTATGGGTATTCAGTTTCAATTCTCCATTAGTTTTTAGTTTTAATCCTTCACCAGTTTTTCGATCCATTTCTTCATCACTTTTCACCTTCCTTCTCATCCCAGTTTTCGGCTCAAATCTTCTATCTGAATCCCCTTTTGATCCTTTTTCAGTTACAGCAACCCTCTGCTTCAATCTGCTTCCAGTTTCCAACTCAGATTCTCTATCGGTAACCAGCTTAAATCCTTCAACAGTTTCAACAACTTTTAGCTTCAAAACCTCATCAGCTTTCCATGCAAATACATTGTGAGATTTTGCTCCCTCGCCGGTGGTTTGTTTCGTGTTTGGGATTGGCGTCGGCTTACATTCTTTCAGCTTCAAAACCTCTTCAGTTTTCCGTTTCAGTCTATTATCAGTTTTTGCTTCTTCGCCGGTGGTTTGTTTCGCGTTTACTAGCTTAAATCCTTCAATAGTTTCAACAACGTTCGGCTTCAAAACCTCGTCAGATTTTCGTTTCAATCCATAGTTAGTTTTTGCTTCCTCCCCGGTGGTTTGTTTCGGGTTTGGAATTGCTACCACCATAAATCCTTTATCAGTTGCAACAAAGCTCAGCTTCAAAGCCTCGCCAGCTTTCTGCTTTAATCCATCGTCAATTTTCGCTTCTTCGCGGGTGTTTATCGTATTTGGAGACAATTTAGGGAGCAATTTTTTTAAGCGCCGTTTTTCGTTTCCAATAGGGCTTTCGGTCAAATTTGTATTCAGTGTTTGCGCATTTGTAATCAATTGTGGTGATGACGACTTTTTATCAACCGTCAAATTTGTATTCAAGAGATTGTTAACAACAACATATTGATTTCCAAAACTTGACACATTTGTCACTTGTTGGTTCGACAATGCATCAACAATCACATTTTGGGTCAATTGATTTCCACCAGTTGACACATTTGTCGAGGATTGGTTCGAAAATCCATCAACAATCAATTTTTGTGCCAATTGATTTCCACCAGTTGATACATTTGTCACGTTTTTGTTCGAGAATGCATCAACAATAAAATTTTGGGCCAATTGAATTCCACCAGTTGAAAAACTTGTCAAGGGTTGGTTTGAGAATGCGTCAACAATCAAATTTTGAGTCAACTGATTTCCAACAGTTGACACATTTGTCACGTATTGTTGCGAATATGCAGTCAAATTTGGGACCAATTGAATTCCACCAGTCGACACATTTGCCACGTATTGATTCGAGAATGCATCAACAGACAAACTTGGAGTCAATTGAATTCCACCAGGTGACACATTAGGAACTAATGCAAATACTAGTTGGTTGTTATTTGTAATAGAATTGGTGTTTAATTGATTGGGTGACAAGTTTTGAGAAAGAATCGATGACTGTTGATCAACAATGACATTTTTGACCAATGACTGTTGACTTGTGTGCAATGAAACGTTTCCATCTTCAGTCAAATTTTGTATTAATGCTTGTTGATCAACAGTCAAATTTGTTCTTAATGGATTTGACAATACGTTTTTATCCGCAGTTGGATTTTCTGGTAATGACTGTTGATCAATAGCAAAACTTGTGACATTTGGTAAGGGTTCTTCATCTACAGATAAATTCGTTGATGGATTTTTACCAGAAGTCTGATTTGATAATGCCTTTTGATCAATAGTCATTTTTGTAGATAAATTCTTATCAACGGTTAGATTTGAAGATTCTTTCTTATCAACGGTCAGAATTCTAGATGAATTCTTATTAACAGTTAGATTGGAAGATTCTTTCTTATCAACCGCCAGAATTGTAGATGAATTCTTATTAACAGTTAGATTTGAAGATGAAATTTGCTCAACAGTCAAATTTGTTGACGTTTTTGTATTAACTGTTAAGTTTGAAGATGCTTTCTTATCAAAATTCATTTTTGACAATGTTTTCTTACAAACATTGAGATTTGAAGATGATTTCGTATCAAAAGTAATATTTGAAGATGCTTCGTTATGAACAGTCAGATTTGAAGATGAAATATCAACTGTTGCGTTTGAAGATGATTTCCTATGAGCAGTTATATTTGAAGATGAATTCTTATCAACAGTCACATTTGAAGACGCTTTCTTAGTCAGATTTGAAGATGTTTTATTATGTACATTCAGATTTGAAGATGATTTATTCTCAGCAGTTGAAGATGCTCTACTACGAACAGTCACGTTTGAAGATTCGTTATTATTAAGATTTGTCAGATTTGAAATTGAATTCTTATCAACAGTTATATTTGAAGATGAATTCTTCTCGACAGTCAGATTAGGAGATGAATTCTCAACGGTAAAATTTGAAGAAGCTTTATTTTGATGGGCAGTCAGTTTTGAAGATGAATTCTCATCAAGAGTCACATTTGAAGATGAATTCTTCACAACAGTCAGACTTGGAGATGAATTCTTCTTAACAGTCACATTTGAAGATGCTTTATTTTGACGGGCAGTCAGTTTTGAAGATGAATTCTTGACAGCCACATTTGAAGATGCTTTATTTTGATGGTCAGTCAGTTTTGAAGATGAATTCTTCTCAACAATCAGAATTGGATATGAATTCTTCTTAACAGTCATATTTGAAGAAGCTTTATTTTGATGGGCAGTCAATTTTGAAGATGAATTCTTCTCAACAGCCATATTTGAAGATGAATTTTTCTTACCAGTCATATTTGAAGAAGCTTTATTTTGATGGGCAGTCAGTTTTGAAGATGAATTCTTCTCAACAGCCATATTTGAAGATGAATTCTTCTCAACAGTCAGAATTGGATATGAATTCTTCTTAACAGTCATATTTGAAGAAGCTTTATTTTGATGGGCAGTCAGTTTTGAAGATGAATTCTTCTCAACAGTCAGAATTGGAGATGAATTCTTCTTAACAGCCATATTTGATAATGAATTGATAATTGATAATGAATTCTTATCAACAGTAAGGTTTGATGTTGAATTCTTATTAACAGACGGATTTATTAATGAATTTTTAACAACTACGACATTTGAAGCATTTTCAGAAACAGTATGTTTTGAAGGTCCATTCACATTTTCATTCAATTGTTTCATTGGTAAATTATTGCTAACACTAGAATTTGAATTTGGTTGATTTACTGGGGATTTTTTGCTAACAGCCAAATTTCGATTCAACTGCTTCATTGGTGCTTTCCTACCAAGAGACTCAACAGAATCATTTGATGAAGACTGTGGGTCTTCAATAAAGTTAGCTCTTCTTCGTTTTGTTGAACAACTTTCATTAAGATTTAAATTTGAGCGTTGTCGTTTATTATTCACTTTCTTGTCAACAATCAAATTTTGCTTCAACCCTGCTTCATCAATATTCCTATTAATTGAAGGGTTTGTCGCTAAGGGGCTATCGATAGTCAAATCAACAACTTCTACATGAGCGGAGGATGCATTTTTACATGAATCTTCTTGAATTGATGAAAACTTGAATTTTTTTCTTGAAGTATTTTCCCCAGTCACGGAATTTGAAAGCATTTGATTCGAATTGAAATTTTTGATAAAAATATTTTGATCAATATCCAAATTACGTGATTCGTCAATAATCAACGCATTATCATTGTCACTAGTTAAATTTAGTCTTGATTGATTTCCCCGTGGATCTTCATCAATAATCAACGCATTGTCATTATTACGAGTTAAATTATGCCCTGATTGATTTCCCCGTGGATCTTCATCAATAATCAACACATTGTCATTATCCCCAGTTAAATTTTGTTCTGATTGATTTCCCAGTGGATCTTCATCAATAATCAACACATTGTCATTATCCCCGATTAAATTTTGTCTTGACTGATTTTCCAATGGATCTTCATCAATAATTATAATACTCTCACTCAATTTTTGATCGCGATTTTGCTTTCGAGCTGAAAGCGAAGAGGAATGGCTTTTATCCGTGTTAAAATTCCGCGAATCAGAATTGAATTGTGAAACCGAATTTTGTGATCGATTTAATCGTGAACCAGAGTGTTGAGTTTGAATTATTTGCGAATTTTCTGAACCAGAATTTAGAGTGCGAGTTAATTGCGAATTTTCGGAAACAGAATATTGGGTTTGAATTAATTGCGAATTTTCGGAAACAGAAATTAATTGGGATTTTTCCGATTGAATCAATTGTGAAGCGTAATTTTCAGTTTGATTTAATTTAAAATCAGAATTTCGCGATTGATTTAATTGCGAATCGCCGCCATTAAACTCAATATTACAATTTTCTTGTGAATTAAAATTAAGTGTATTCTTATTTTTATTTCGACTAAATCGCTGATTATGAACTTGCATTTCACTTAATTGCGATTGACCTTGAATTAACTGTGGATCACTATATCGCGGTGGAAGTAATTTAGAATCTTTGTAGTGAGGTGGAATTATTTTCAAGGGATTATATTGGGGTGAAATTAACTGAGAATCACAATATTGCGGTGGAAATAATCGACTCCGACCACTCTTCGATTGAGGATCACTATATTGTGGTGGAACTAATGGATTTCGCCTTACCTCCATGTGTGAATCATAATATTGTGATGGAACTAAACGATTCCGCATCCTCTTTGGTTGTGAATCACTATATTGTGGTGGAATTAATTCAGAGCCGCAATATTGTGATTCAATTAAATGAGAACTTGTTTTTTGTTGTGGAATTATTTCTGAATATTGCGCTTCAACTAATTTAGAGTTAGTATATTGTGGTGAATTTAATTCTGAACCGAAATATTGTTGTGATTTAACTAATTGAGTATGAGTATTTTGTTGTGAATTTAATTCTGAGCCAACTAATGGGTTTAGGGTCGAATCATTATATTGATATGGAACTGAACGATTCCGCATCCTCTTCGATTTCGAATCACTATATTGTGGTGGAATTAATTCTGAGCCACTATATTGTGATTCAATTAATTGGGAACCTGTATTTTGTTGTGTATTTAATTCTGGGCCAAAATACCGCGCTTCAACTAATTTAGAATCAGCATATTGCGGTGGATTTAATTCTGGACCAAAATATTGTGATTTAACTAATTGTGTGTCAATAATTTTTGAGCCCGTATATTTAGATTCGGCTAATTGAAAACCTGTATTTTGTTGTGGACTTAATTCTGAGCCACAATATTGTGCTTCAACTAATTTAGAATCAGTATATTGCGGTTGATTCAATTCCGAACCACAATATTGTGACTCTATCAATCGAGAATCGGTATTTAGTTGTGAATTTAATTCTGGGCCTGAATAATGTGATTTCATTATTTGGGAATCAGAATATTGTTCTTGTTGAGCTAATTGATTCTGCTCTCCTTTCGCTCGAGAATCACTACATTGTGATGGAATTAATTCTGAGCCACGATATTGCGATTCAATTAATTGAGAATCTGTAGTTTGCTGTGGATTTAATTCTGAACTGTCATGTTGTGATGGAGATAATTTTGAATCACAATATTGTGATGGATCATTACGTTCAGGTGGAATAAAATCGGAGCTAGTGTATTCCGGTGGAAGCAATTGACTGTCAACATTTTTAGGTGACTCATTACAATTTGGTGGGATAAAATCAGAGCTAGTATATTCCGGTGGAAGTAATTGACCATCAAAATTTTTAGGTGAGCCATTATAATTTGGTTTAAATAATTGAGGATCACGATATTGTGAATTTTGATAATTTGATAAATTCAATTGTGAGTAACTGCATCGTGGTGGATGCAATTGAGAATTAAAATATTGAGGTGGAATCATACCTGGTTGATTGCATTGCGGTGAAATTAATTGCGGATCACAATATTGTGAAACCAAGTGATTCTTGTAATTACTCCCTTTTCTCATTTGAGGATTGTTATTTTTCGCACACAACCGCTCGTTGCAGTTCGGCACACGACACAAACCCGAATTACAATAGCGCACTTCATTTAAAGACGAACTACAATTTTGTGGATAAAAATTCCCATTGGCCAAAAACTGATTCTTACTCAAATTAAACCCCTTAAAATATCCATTATTTTCAAATTGTGAATACATAGGTGGAGGTACATTTTGTAATTGCTGAGCGTGTGGAAACGTGTTCGGATTTGGTGGTATTATGAAGTTGTTTTGTTGCTGGATGTACGCGATGCGATTTTGTTTGTAGTTTTTTCCCGCCGTGTGTTTCCTGCGGAGTGTCTTCAGCTGCTGCTGCTTCGAAATGCTTTTCGCGAGCTTCGGTTTTGGATTTTTTTCTTCAGAGGCTCGCGTCTTTGGTGACATCTTGAATAAACCGGTTGCTGTTACTTTTCTGCGTCAAAACTAAAAAAAAAGTGATTAAGAATTTTAATAAAAATAATTTATATACTTATAATTGTTTTTGTAACATTTTCTCACTTACCATTTTGTGAGATGTTTTGAACTATTTTTGTACGATGGGTCTAAATTAATTTACACTTGATGTGTTCCACTATATTCTTTTAATTAAAGTATTACAATAGATTTAACCAAATCTCGAAGTCAAAATCCAACTCTAGCTTTAACTTCAAGTCCTGGTTACGGCTATCGAAATTATTAAAACAATTTGATAGTAAAGTAATAATTCACGAAAAAATATTTATTGCACAGGCCGAAAGACCTCCGGTCGATAGCCGTTTCTCTTAAGAATATATATTTGTTTTAAATTGTTTCATGTGTTGTATATTGAATTAAATATGTATGTATTCTTTGGGAATAAAGATGTTTATATATATATATATATATATATATATATATTGCATAAATAAATAAATTACAAGGAATATTTTTGTCAACGTATTCTAATGTAAATTAAATATGCTAGAAAATACTAATTGTGTAATTAAAAAATATACCACATGATCGAGAAGTTATCTCTAGAAAAAATGTAATTAATAATTTATAAATTATCTGGTAGTTATTATCAATCAAATATATTTATTAATATTTATTAATAATTAATGACTTTTAATAAAATATATATATATATATATAATTCAACGTACAAAATATTTGCATTGTTTGTCTGAAACATTACAAAGTAAAATGGCAACATCGCTTTTAACATTGACAATATGTATAACCTCAAAGTAAAAATATTAATGCAATTTCAACAATTTAAATTTTCGATTTTATTAAGACACGTTGAAATAATTGGAATTATTAGCAAATCTAAAATACACAAATTCAAAATGTATGGTCTATTTTTAATTTTGTGGAAGTTATTTAATTTCAAAATTTTAGATTACTCAACTACTAAACCTAATTTGTTATACTTGATTGCGATTGTAGTTTTAACAAGTATATATTTTTTTAAATTATAAAAGTATAAATCTTGTTCGTTGTATGAATTATAATTAAACGCAGCAAACAATATTTTTGGAACAAAAACTATGAATTTAGTATTTAATTCTAGCTTTGTTTAAAAATACAATATTAAAATAAATGCGATTTTTAAAATATAATCTACAAGTTATATTAACTTGGTTACGGTTTAAATTATTTTTATTACTTTCGGTTTGATAATAAGAAGTCGAAATTATTGAAACAATTGTAATAAATTATTCTAAAGTATTCTAAAAGTCTAAAAATGTTAAAATAAAATAAATCTGCTTTTTAAATTACTTTTGTTTAACTAGACTTTAAATAAATTCATAGTTTGTTAAAATATAAAATTGTTAAAATATAAAATTGAGGCAGAAAGACCTCTGGTCGATAGCCATTTAACAATTAATTATTTTCTGTGTGATATACATAATTAATGTTTGTTACCTTATTATAAACTTAATTGTTAATAAAGATTGTTATATTATATATAATATTGTTATATTATATATATATATATAAAATTGTTAAAATATTTTTTTAGCTTTTATATGCTTTTCATTTCAATTTTTTGTTGTTGTGAGAAGTTGGAACAATTTCAACCTGCTTTTTGGGAATATAAAAACTATCTTCACAATAAGCAGGTTGAAAACTGCAATGTTTTAATTATTGCTTTGATTATGATAAGTTGAAACAATTTTAACTTGTTTATTGTGATAAAGTTGTATCTGTACAGTTTCAACTTTAACCTTGATTATGAGAAGTTGCGATTGATTCAACTTGTTTATTGTGACAAGATTGATTGGGTTGCCATTTAAATAAGAAGTGTTATCTAATTTGAAAACTATGTTTGCTTTTATAAACTATGTTTTGTTTTAATTAATTTAATTTTCTTGCTTTTGAAAAACATATTAAATTCTTTTTAGTCAAAAATCTGCTTTTGGTTGTGCAGAAACAAATTGTTTACTTAAAAAATGGGCAATAGATAGTTTTTGTTTTGTTTTTATTTATAAAAACCCCTTGCCTTGTTCCTCGTATCAAGAACAAGGGAAAGGGATCGATGTGGTGGTAAGAGCTTTTATCATACAAACAAAAAGTTCCTAACTACTTTCTTCAAATATCATAAAACATTTTCATTTAGCTTGTGGTACAACATTTTTTTGTCTTTTTTGTATTATAAAGTACAATAGACAAGTAATTAGAAATTTAAAGTAACAAAACACGATTCACACTATTCAGAGGTGTCAATATACATTTTATACTTTCGTTGGTGATTTAAAGTTAAAATTAGCGATTATTGCGTAACAATTTACGATTACTTATAACAATTTAGTACTAGTAAAATATTGCAAAAAAAGTGTAATTAATAATTCATAAATTAGCTGGTAGTCATTATCAATCAAACATATTTTTTAATAATTAATGATTTTTAATAAGAAATATCACATATTAAACAGTTGAATTTATTAAAAATAGTTATTTTATGAAAACAAAATCAGTTTCCTCTGTTAAAACAAAATAAAAACAACTTTAGAGTGGCAATAAGCATTTGCCAGTGTTGTTGGTATTAAAATAGCGATTTTTTTTGCTCGAAAATGTATGATTAATTTATTTTATATCATTATTGATAAGCAATTACAAAAAAATCAAATATTCGTTTTGTCTAATTAAGCTTTACTTTTTTCATTGAAAATTCCTTACTCTCTGGTTTTGTACTTTTCTATTTATGGATTATTTTCAAATGAAACAATTATCAATGGTTAAATGCAAAATCAAAATAATAATTCGTAAGAATGTTTTAAGTATTTTAGAGCGACATTTCTTACAATACACAAGAAGAAGGAAACCAAGTATTTTACTTTTTTATGTATCACATGACCGAAAACTTTTCTCCTGTTTAGTGTATATTTTTTATTAAAAAATAATAATAATAATAATGTTGGCAATAAGAGTAACCAGAAGAATTTAATTTGACAAATAATGGTACATGTGACGTTTTATTTATTAGAAAACAGTATTCATTCACTTGGTCACATTTATTTAATAAATTAAATAAAATGATTTGAAAATAATTAATAAATTATTGCCACATTTAGCTCTGTGACATTTTAATTTACGTTACGAAAATACTTTAAGCAAATGCACATTTAAAAAAACTACTTCCCTGGCAAATACCTAACCGGATATTGAACTACATAATGTATACCTGGTGTTGCATATCAATAAAATATTGCATCATGCAACATTTGTTTTTTATTTATTCCCTGGTGCCAATAAAATGCAAAATAAAGAAAAAAATGTACTTTAGAGGAGAAAAGTTCTTTAGTTAACACTGATATATCTAATTTAAAGTTACAATTAAAAAAAGCATATGTATAAAAAATAAATAAATACCTTATTAAAAAAATGTTGCAGGTTGCAGTACCAAAAAGGTACAATTCCTTCACTCCCTCGTTGTCTTGTATAATTTTACACTAACGTTTCACTTTTTTTATTTAAACCAATTATTTATTAATCAACGTCCGTTAAAACAATAATATTTAACTGTTAAGTCATTTAACATTTGTTTAATTCAAAACAAAAAACAGCTAAGTGTTTTACAATAACTTTTGTTTAATTCAAAACAAAAAATAGCTAAGTGTTTTACAATAACTTTTGTTTAATTAAAACAAAAACACTTGGGTATCAATAACTGTTATTTATTAGAATAAGTTAAGCGTCTATCAATAACTTTTGTTTGCTTAAATAGTTTAACAATAACTATTATATATTCAAGACAGTTAAGTTTCTATCAACAACTCTTGTTTATTAAAAACAAAAGCTGTTAAATAACAATAAACACTTTTATGTTTGTTTTAACAAATTCAACTTTTACACTAACTCGGGTGGTTTCTCACTAAAGCTCTTTGGCGTACTGATGAGTGTCGATGCGCTTATGCGACTGACTTACCCTTGCGCTCCCGCCCGAGATTTATTAGGGGTTGTCGGATTAGTGCCGGGCAGCGAAATTCCAAGAAATGCGTATAGTGGCACGTGATTTTTTTCCTTAAATTTTCAAGGTCTCGACAAAGGGGGTACTGTATTATACAAAATCCCTATTGGTTTTGGGGAAATGTTTATGATCTTGAATATATTAAACAAGTTGGGGATGTAATATAACTGTTGTTAGAAAATTGAAAGGCACATTTTTTTCATTTTATTTTTGTGGGGATGTAATATAACTGGTGCACTTAGAAAATTTAAAAGCATATTTTTTAATGTTATTTTTGTGGGGGTGTAATATAAGTGTTGTACTTAGTAAATTTAAGGGCGGATTTCTTTTATTCAATTTATATTTGTGAAAGATTCGAGAAATGGATTACCAGTAAGGTTGTAGCAACATTTATATTAATACAACACGCCACTATCTATTCCATATTTCAATTTCAATTCAAAATTGAGTAATAAAGTAAATTAAGGGGATGCTTTAGAAAAAATTATGAAGCTCTTTCTACGTGTAATCATAGAAGAAAGTTCTAATTTTATTACATTAATGTACTAATAAGATATAATGTAGTAATATTTTATTCCTTTCTTCACTTTTTTATTTTTATTACTATATATACATTTCAAGTACAACGTGCTCTTTTTCAATAGTTTTATGTAAAATTGACGAATAAATAAATTGTAGAGCTTCATTTTCATTTTCGCAGCTATTATTAAAACTAATGAGTAATTTCAATATATATTTGTTTAATTATTATTGCATATTATTGTTATAATTAAAAGTTATACATATAAAAAAGATTGGATTAATATAATAATTGGCGGAGGAGATTTTTTATCACAAAACAAAAGAAAAAAACTTGTCAAATAAAAAAATATACAAACATTATTGCGCAAACTTGCGTGTTTTAAATGGAATACTGTATATATTACTACATCTTTATATTCTAAGAATTTTTTTGTAGGGATATTTATTATAAAATAAATAAATAATTGGTTTAATTAAATTTTTTCTTCACAAATTTAATTTGTAAAGTTTATTCTTAACTGCCAAAAGAAATTAATCATTGCAAAAGATTGAAAATAGTTATTATTACCTGTGGAGCTTCAATTTTGAATGTAATCTTCACTAAAAAAATAAAATATAACCTTAATCAGCACAACCCAACTGTACTTAACCTAATTCTAATTGTTCTTTCCTTACAGTTCGAGAAAATAAAAAAAATGACAGATGAATTATTTAGAATAAAATCGAGAAAATCTAAAAAAAAACTGACAGATGAATTATTTAGAATAAAATCGAGAAAATCTAAAAAAAACTGACAGATGAATTATTTAGAATAAAATCGAGAAAATCTAAAAAAACTGACAGTTAGATGAATTATTTAGAATAAAATCGAGAAAATCTAATAAAAACTGACAGATGAATTATTTAGAATAAAATCGAGAAAATTTTAAAAAAATCGACAGTTAGATGAATTGTTTAGAATAAAACTTGCTTGAAATTGAAGTCTGAGTGCACAATAGGACATTTAAGTTTAATTTTAAGAGTTACAAAAAATTTTTGGAATACAATTTGTTTGAAATTAAATTCGGAGCAAGTTATTTTTAAAAACTTTTGCATAACTGTCAAAATATGTGAGCTGTTGGTAAAAGTTGAAAGTAGTTATTATCACCTTTTAAGTTGCGGTTTAGTAGAAAGAGATAGCCACACAGTAATCTGGAAATGATCGTTTAAAAGAGAAGGCAGTTTATATCGGACACTTTGTTCTCATTAAAAAATGTTTTGCCAAGTGAAAACATTTTTTTTAAATATTAATTTGTAGATTAAATTCACTTGGTTTTGTTTCACTTATTTGTATTTTATTCTAGTAGAAAATAAAATTTCGGCTTGATTCTTGATAATGGCATCAAGCCGGAACTAGTAGAAAATAAAATACAAATAAGTGAAGCAAAACCAAGTGAATTTAATGTACAAATCAATATTTTTGAAGGCAGTTTAGTTTCTATGATTTAAATATACAAAAATAAAAATTGAAAAAATCTAATTATATCGTATTACTCCAATCCACTAGTTCCTGTCAGAAAAGAAAATTATAATATATAATGAAATTGACTTGTTGTTGTTTGAATGTAGAATTTAGTGATATATTTGAAATTTTCATTTTGTTTAATTTTTGTTTCAAATATAGAATAAAATTGACTCATTTTTATTGTTTTTACATTTTTTTTATAATTAAAATTGATTATTATAAAATAATTCTTAATTCATCTAATGATGTTCCTGAATGTTTAAATATTACTTCAATGTGCAATACATCGAAAACTACATTAACTAGGTGTTTAAACTTATAACACATTTAATTATTCATATTTTATATATTTTCTATAATTCTGCATTATATATAGGAAATTTTAATTTCTGAGAAATACCTTAAATTACGTTACAATATTTACATTACAATCACAAACCTCTAGTTAAGCCTCAGAAAATAGCTAAAATAGCTATCGACCATCGGTCTTTCTGCCTGTTCTGCATTATTTTCCTGGTTTTTATATATTTTTACTAGTGATGGAAAGATAAATCAATAAGATTGAGCCGCTCAATCTTTGTTTGTGATCGATCAGATCGATCTTTATTGATAGACTTTTTGATCTATAATTACGGGTCGATCTCCGCTGCCCGATCTGTTGATTGAATTATCTTTAAAGATAGACCATTCTCGCTCGATCTTTAAGGATCGACCTTTGAGATCCAAGCTTAAGAATTGATCTTTTCGATCCAATATAAGTGGTTTAATTTAAACACTGATTGATTCATCTTTCTAGTGATCAATCACAAACTGATTGATCTTAAAAATTATCGATTTTGACCGTCTCTAATTTTTACACATTCTCTTATTTTTCACCGCTGCTCAGTTTTGTTGCTTCCAAGAATAATTCAATTAACACATTTAGTTACCTGAAGCGTAAAGGTTTATTGCCGCAGAGGATTAAGGAAAATTTTTCAAAACATTTTCAAAGTTTTAGCCTAGGAACGTACCTGAATTTAATCCCGTCTACCTGGACTTAGTCCACATGGGTTAAGTATGGATTTAGTATTAAGTAAGTTCTTATTCTGGTTTCAAATAGAATGGATGTACAGATTTTTGTAAATATTCAACGTATGTGTTAACTCAACTTCGTTGTTTCTATCAACACAAAAATAAACAGGACGAGTCCTCGGAACCAGCATGAAATCACACTTGCCCATAACATCAGGATATTAATATAAGACGAATTGAGTGCCTCTCAATAACTATGTAGCTCTGTTTCTAATTTCTTTCTTTCTTTATTTCTTAATCTTATCCTCTTTTACCCGTATTGGGTGTCGAGGTTTTTCTAATTTCTACCAACCTAAATATCTTTCGAATCAATTTAGACGACATAACCTCTGTAATTCTGTCATAGTTTTGGATTATAATAATTTAGAAATTGGTGGAAAGGAATGTTTTCACCATCCGAAGCATTTAAACATTTCAAAACAAACAGACTACACCAATTCGACGAATAAAGCACTAATAACCTTTCTTCACACTTTTATTTGGATTACCAACTGTACATTTCGGTCACAAAGTGACCATTATCAATGGATATCAGTGTTAATCCTTTCTTCACACTTCACACTTTTATTTGGATTACCAAATGTACATTTCGGTCATAAAGTGACCATTATCAATGGATACCAGTGTTAATCCATTGATAATGGTCACTTTGTGACCGAAACGTACATTTGGTAATCCAAATAAAAGTGTGAAGAAAGGTTATTAGTGCTTTATTCGTCGAATTAATTTGATCTTCACTTAACTCAATTAATCAATTTAGACTATACCAAATTGGAACAGTTTTTTTTAATAAAAAAGTTTTTTTGGGTTTAGATCAACTACGAGGTTCTCCGAGAGATATAAAGTATTCTAATTGAATGTAAACTGTTTGTTTTAAAGCGTTTCGGATGGCAAAACTGCATGAAATGTTTGATGCCTTCTCTTCAAAATCCATAAATACATCTTGCCTGTTTTTGTAATTTTGTTATTATTGTAAACACTTCAAAACAAACGGATTATACCAAATTGGAACTGTTTTATGGATTTCAAATTAACAATAAAGGTGTTTGGGGTTAAATGAACTACGAAGATACCCGAGACGGAAAGTGTTTTAATTTAGTGTAAGCTATTTGTTGGCAAAAACTGCATGGAATGTTTGATGGCTTTTCTTCAAAGTTCTTAAACAAATCTTATTATTTTTTGTAAATTTGCGAATAATGTAAATACTTCAAAATAAACAGACTACACCAAATTGGAACAGATGCTGAGATTAACAAAAAAGTGTTTGGGTTTAGATGAAATACGAAGCTCCCAGAGATAGAAAGTGTTCTAATTGAATGTGAACTGTTTGTTTTGAAATGTTTTAGGTAGCAAAAACTACTTGCAGCTTGGAGTTAGATGAAATACGAAGCTCCTCGAGACAGAAAGTGTTCTAATTGAGTATGAACTGTTTGTTTTGAAATGTTTTAGATAGCAAAAACTACTTGCAGCTTAAAGTTAGATGAAATACGATGCTCCTCGAGGCAGAAAGTGTTCTAATTGAGTTTGAACTGTTTGTTTAAAAATGTTTTAGATGACAAAAACTACTTGGAGCTTGGAGTTAGATGAAATACGAAGCTCCTCGAGGCAGAAAGTGTTCTAATTGAGTGTGAACTGTTTGTTTTGAAATGTTTTAAATAGCAAAAACTACTTGCAGCTTGGAGTTAGATGAAATACGAAGCTCCTCGAGGTAGAAAGTGTTCTAATTGAGTTTGAACTGTTTGTTTTGAAATGTTTTAGATAGCAAAAACTACTTGCAGCTTGGAGTTAGATGAAATACAAAGCTCCTCGTGGCAGAAAGTGTTCTAATTGAGTGTGAACTGTTTGTTTTAAAATGTTGTAGAGAGCAAAAACTACTAGGAGCTTGGAGTTAGATGAAATACGAAGCTCCTCGAGACTAAAAGTGTTATAATTGAGTTTGAACTGTTTGTTTTAAAATGTTTTAGATGACAAAAACTACTTGCAGCTTGGAGCTAGATGAAATACGAAGTTCCTCGAGGCAGAAAGTGTTCTAATTGAGTTTGAACTGTTTGTTTTGAAAAGTTTCAGATAGCAAAAGCTACTTGCAGCTTGGAGTTAGATGAAATACAAATATTTTTAAACAAACAAAAAATGTTTTAGATGACAAAAACTACTTGCAGTTTGGAGTTAGATGAGGTATGAAGCTCCTCGAGACAGAAAGTGTTCTAATTGAATGTGAACTGTTTGTTTTGAAATGTTTCAGATGGCAAAAACTATTTGGAATATTTGATGCCTTCTCTTCAAAATTCATATTTTTTTTTGTCTATTTAGCAAGATTTATTTATGGATTATTATTAACTCGAGGGGTGTGAAATGAAATGCACACGATTTAGATTTTAAGGGCATGATTTTTTGTCTATTTAGTAAGATTTATTTATGGATTATTATTAACTCAAGGGGGTGTGAAATGAAATGCACACGATTTAGATTTTAAGGGCATGATTTTTTGTCTATTTAGTAAGATTTATTTATGGATTATTATTAACTCAAGAGGGGTGTCAAATGAAATGAACATGATTTAGATTTTAAGGGCATGATTTAAAAAATCCATTTAGAAGATATAATATTTTTCAATAGATTTAGAAAATCCCGTGCTTAAAACCGAAATCGTATCCATTTCAATCCACCCCCTCTTGAGATAAGCCAGAGAACATAAACCAGATGGACTTTTCGCGAAATGTGCCCACCCAAAGAGTAATGGACGCAGCATGTCGCAACGGGCTTTGGTCACCCGGGGCGCGGGTCGTACAAACGTTTCTAAAATTACACAGTAGGGTAGGCAAACTGTGATATCGCGTTTTCGACTTAACCCCTAATTACTATTCGGTTTTTCCTTTAATTAGTATTTGTTTGCAAGATTAATCCTTATCTCCGATCTAGCGGATTTACAAACAAACAAAAAATAAGCTCATTAAGGGCTGTTTGAAATGCAAATAAATTATGTGCGCATTGTTTATTTATTATGAACTCTGCAGGTATAATAAACACTTTAACTTTGGTTTTCTTTTAGATTTATTCCTACAGCTCTTATTGTAATGTATCCCAGTACATTTTATAATAATAATATACATTATTATTATTACTTGATAAATAAAGCACTAATAACCTTTCTTCACACTTTATTTGTTTTACCAAATGTACATTTCGGACACAAAGTGACCATTATCAATGGATTTAACACTAAAGTTTATTAGTGCTTTATTTATCAATTCAATTTGATCTTCACGTAACTCAATCAAACAAATTATTATTACTATTATTATTATAAATAAGCCTTACACCGAAAGGTAGATAGGCAAAGGAATAAATAAAATAAATAAAATTATTATAAATATTTCGTGTATATATTTTATATATTATTCGATTATTGTAATCCATTTATGTAAATAATATTAGCTATTGTAAATTAAGGAACTCATTATCTCATTCGCACAGATAACATTGGAACAGCAAATAAGTCATTAACTCTAAATTCAAATATTGTTCATTTTCAAATCATATCATAAATAAATATCATTAATGTCCGTCTGCGAAATCTCTATCCTTATATATTTTTCATTTTGTTATTTACATCTTGCTTCCCAATGTTATGCGTGCTTAATTAGATTTTAATATATTATTATCGCCCAAAAAGGGAGGGGTTGTTCTGGTGTCGAGGAGACCAACTTCGCCTTTTTGGAACAGACATTCTCTGGCATTCAAACTGTACAGTTCTAAATATCAGCGCTAAAGCCTAAAAAGTGTATTCATCATTATTTAATAAACAACAGTCGTAAAAATCGTGTAAAGTTGACTTAAGTTCTTCACAACCCAGTCAAGGGAATAAAAAAAGGAATCAACTGACTTCTGTCATCAAAGGTTGATGAAACCAGAAGTCACGTTACATTATAAGAACATCTGTATCTGAAGACTCGTACAGAACTGTCTGATTAAAATATTTGAGATGTAATATACCTCTCACTTGTGTTTATATTTAATGTTTTTGTGAACCGTTCTGTATATATATATTATATATATTATATATATATATATATATATATATATATATATATTCGCACCTTACACCTAACGGTAGAAAGGAAAAAGATTAAAAAATATATATATATATTCAATGACCCTTTCTACCTATATGGTTGTAGGGTTTGCTCTGTATATAATACTCATTATTGCTTTATATAGATAATATTGGAAATAGCAAATCAAATATTTTTCACATTCAAAAATCTATTCTTGTC
Source organism: Philonthus spinipes (assembly GCA_963082785.1). Lineage (NCBI taxonomy): Eukaryota > Metazoa > Arthropoda > Insecta > Coleoptera > Staphylinidae > Philonthus > Philonthus spinipes. The sequence goes on along the minus strand of OY720304.1, from coordinate 23,070,061 downwards.
AATTATAATCTGGTTTTGTTATTCCATGTTTTGAATTTCAAGTAATTAGTGTATTATCTTATCACTAAAGAAATTAAGTTGTTCTGCTGTTGACGAGGACACTTCTATTTCGGCAGTTGAGCAAGACATAACTTCTAAATTTAAACTTCTAAGTTTAATTATTGTCAAACTGTAAATTATCTTTATGGTTTGAATTAAATATTAAGTAAGACTTTTAACTTTGAATATCTTTGGTTGGATTCGTACGTTACAGAGATTTATTAGAAAAGTTGCAATAATAAGGGCAGAATGTTTTAATATTGTTACTTCAAATCATGTTTGTATTTGCACATTAATTATTGTTGTGTAATGTACCCCAGTACATTATATAAAAATATTTTACATTATTATTATAAATAAATAGAAAAGAGTATTTATTCACTTGGTCACAGTTATTTAAATATATTAAATAAAAATGATTTGAAAATAATTAATAAATTATTTCCACATTTAAATCTGTGATTTTGAGCTAAATGTGGAAATAATTTATTAATTATTTTCAAATCATTTTTATTTAATTATTATAAATATTTCATGTATATATTTTCTATAATATTCATTTTATATTTTATTATCGATTACTGTATTATACTTTTGTAAATAAATCACAGTCAGAACTAACTTATTTCTTTTATATTCCCTTGCAATATAAAAGAAATAAGTGAGTTCTTCCACCAAAAATAAATGGGCGAAACCAGAAGTCACGTTACCTAATTGAAATTCTCTATTATCTCCTGAGCTATCACTAACAGCTTTCCAGAAATAAAATGAATAATCATTTGCTTGATAATAACAAAAAATATTTATGGTTAAATAAAAGTTATAAAAGTAAAGTAAATAATAAACAAATAATTATAATTTGTAATTACATTTTTTTTTTCGGATGACAGAATCCAATCGTACAACTAAAATATAGAAATTGCAAACATTTAATTATTTTAGTTTTTGTATTCAAAATAATATAAGGTACGGATGACAGAACCCAGTTGTACAACTAAATTAATGGAATTATTTACAACATACTTAAATAAATCTTGTATGTATGAGAGGAAACAAAAAAAAAACAGAAAATAAAAAAAATAATGAAAATATTTACAACATAAAAATAAATCTTGTGTGTATGTGAGGAAACAAAAAAAAATAGAAAATAAAAACTTCCCGGTATCGTTTTGCCTTGCCATGATAATTATTCCGCAATTATTTCCTCTGCTTAATCGCCCTCATATTGCCCTGTCATCTTCATCGGATGAAAGAAACGCTAAATTGCATGCGTTTTGTGTATTTATTTTTTTAATAAATCACCATCATCATTAAAAGTGCTTGAAGAACAAATGCATTAAATAAAGATTGAGAACTTGAAAAATATATATATACAGAGAGATTTTTTTATCAGTATACATTTCCACTATGTATACCTGCAAAATACGCGAATCAAACGCATTTATGTATGTGTGTTTAGTTGCCTATAACACGCAACTGAACACTCATATGCCAAATAATCAACTAAGCATACACACATTAATCGGTTCAATGCGTTTGACCGCGTTTTTTGTAAGTATACACTTCCCCTAATGTATACTGATACAAAAACCTCTCTGTATATATATTTGCATGCTAATCTTAAATTATTAAAGTAAAAAAAGCGGTGAGAATTCCTCCACTTGTGTGAGATACATTTCGAATATTATGTTTTAAAATAAAATCCAAAACAGAAAAAGTTCAACTACAAAAAGAACTTGAGCGTTGGTAGAGGATAAATAGCTGTTATTTCTTTGGGTTCTCTTCTGTCAGAATATGTATAATTCTAAAAACACGTCATTCATAGTTTTTGCAGTATTTTGCCTCAAAGATAGATGTTTGTTATTTTTGGCTGATTTTTTGGAGATTTGCTGTTTCAATCAATCATATCTCGAGAATCTCTCAATGGATTTTCAAATAATTTGGGTTTTTGGATTAAGAATATTCTCCTCTGTCAAAATATGTATATTTCTAAAAACACGTCATTCATAGTTTTCCCAGTATTTTGCCTCAAAGTTGGATTTTTGTCATTTTTGGCTGATTTTTTGGTGGATTTGCTGTTTCATTTCAATCATATCTCGAGAATCCCTCAATGGATTTTCAAATAATTTGGGTTTTTGGAATAAGAATATTCTCCTCTATCAGAATATGTATAATTCTAAAATTACGTCATTCATAGTTTTTCCAGTATTTTGCCTCAAAAATATATGTTTGTCATTTTTGGCTGATTTTTTTGGGGGATTTGTTATTTCAATCAATCATATCTCGATAATCCCTCAATGGATTTTCAAATAATTTTGTTTTTTGGATTAATAAAATTCTCTTCTGTCAGAATATGTATAATTCTAAAACCACGTCATTCGTAGTTTTTCCAGTACTTTGCCTCAAAGTTGATTTTTTGTCATTTTTGGCTGATTTTTTGGGGATTTGCTGTTTCAATCAATCATATCTCGAGAATCCCTCAATGGATTTTCAAATAATTTTGGTTTTTGGATTAAGAATATTCTCTTTTATCAGAATATGAAAAATTCTAAAAACACGTCATTCATAGTTTTTCCAGTATTTTGCCTCAAAGTTGAATTTTTCTCATTTTTGGCTAATTTTTTGAGGGATTTTCAAATAATTTGGGTTTTTGGATCAAGAATATTCTCCTCTGTCAGAATATGTACAATTCTAAAAATACGTCATTCATAGTTTTTCCAGTATTATGCCTCAAAGTTGGATTTTTGTCATTTTGGCAGTGACTTCTATCATAAAGATAAATTGATGAAACTGGAAGTCACGTTACAAAATTCATTTCGTTTAAAGAAAATGAAAAGTTGATAGCTCTGTGAGAGTTTATAGCGAATTTTTAATTGCCATATAAATTATATATACAAACATCTTTATTTGTGAAATTCAAACAATATAATAACAATATATCGCCAATATTAGTCACTTATAGCATTTTTTTCTCTCCCTTTTTAGTGTAACGCGGAATGTTCTACTAACTGCAATTATTTATATTGTATATGTTATTATATATTTTTTGTAATATTGAAAAAGGAGAAATCCGTAAATTAATAAATAAATAAATATTAGAAAACCATTAGGCTACTTTAATTAAAAATTTCAAAACTTGACTATCGACCAGTGGTCTTTTTGCCTATCTCTGTCCAGTCTATCTCATTTCTTAAAAAATCATGCATATAAATTATTAAAATGAATTTTTGAGATGCGGTAATAAATAAATAAATAAAATAACTCGCATATTACTGTTAAAAGTTATTGCAACAGAAAGACCCAATTAATATTATTTCATCCACCAACAAATAAATAACATCAGTGAAATCGAACGATTCGGACGATAACATCACACGAATTCCTCCAAAGCGCGTTATCCAATTTAAATGTTTCGCATTCTGTGCAACGCCGTCCGGTTCAATTAAAGAAAGAGATGAAGCGCAAAAAAATAGAAAGAAAAAGAGCGAAAAACTTCGAAGTGAAAGATATGCACATATTTATGCAAAACACTCGGCGATATTTTTTTCGCGTTTGCAACGTTACATAAGTAAATTTATTCAGGACTGTCGGTGCACGCGCGAAGTAATTTATCGAAATCGGTGAAATTAATTCGAAATTTGAAAAAAAATGGAATGATTTCGAGTTTTGTAATAAATTATTGTTATACTCTTTTTTTTTAATATGAGTAAATCTGGGATGTATTTATGCGAACAATTGTTAATTATGCCTCTTTCAGTTTTTAATTCCTCGCCTATCTTTCTTCGATATTCCATATCTCTAATTTTTCCTAGTATTGTCCTTAGTATTTTTTTTCTTTGTAATATCCTTAAATCTTCTACTTGATTCATTACTTCCGTATCATATAAAACCTTCGTCTTATAATTGTTTTGTAAAATCCTTAAATTAGTGCTTTTACTTAGTAGTTTCTTGTTATTAAATCTTGTATTAAATGTTCTGTTTCCCAACATATTTTTTTTAAATGTTTTAAAATTAAATGTTCTGTTTCCCAATATATTTTTTTCTTTAAACTCACATTTTTTATCTCCAATTCTTGTTATTGCTATTCATTTATATTTTATTTTATCTACTACTTTTAAACTCTTACGTTTCATGAATTTTGTTTGTTATTACTATTAATTTTTAGGTGGCAGGAATATTTATTTCGAAAAAAATAATTCAAGAAGTAAACATTAAACGATCTTTATTAATCAATTATTTTACTTTTTAATTAATCACTAATTTTAATAAAAACCTGCATTTCCTGCAAATTAACATTTGTGGATTGTCAGCGTTCGTGATCGCTTGAAAACCGGTGAACGTTTATTTTTACACTGGGGATAAAAAAGCACTAAAATCCGTATTTGCATAACCAGTTTTACTATGTAATAGATCTCCTTGGGCTGTGGAAAATATTTATTCCTACAGGCCATTAATAACGACTATAATTGCCAAGACAAATATTTAACAATCGATTTGTTTTGTTGGACGGGTGCAAGGATTATATATTTCCAAATAATAATCCATTTCTCCGGGTTAATTCACAAAGACTCAAATTTGACTCTGGTATATTGGGATATATTATCCCACCAGGTCACATTTGGTCAGATCCTGTATATCATTGAACAAAACTAATAATAATAAACATAGATTTTTAATATGTATTTATTATAACTCAATAAAACACTTTTAACTTTGTTTGCACAACTATTTTTTTATTATTTAGTGACTATAGTTTCGACAACATTAGCGTGTCATTATCAAACTAAAAGTGACACGCTAATGTTGTCGAAACTATAGTCACTAAATAATAAAAAAATAGTTGTGCAAACAAAGTTAAAAGTGTTTTATTGAGTTATAATAAACCATGTACAACCAAGTGGAAGCCTTAACAATTAACATGTATTTATTATTTTCGTATTATACAATTGTGTTTCATAGAAGATTTCCTGGGCCACATCGGACTCTAGACTCTAGATTTTTAATATTACATCATGTTTTGTTCAGTTTTCTCTTATTAACGTTGTGTGTAGATTAAATGTACGATTGCGCATTCGGTGTACTTAAATTAGAGCATCAGTATTTGATTATTGTTATTTTAATTTTTAAATTGAAAGCAAATCTGTCGATCTAGTCGAAAATAAACCAAATTGAGGATGCCATGGAGGGGTTGGGGGATGTATCACTTACAAACAATTCCTACCTCGAGTGAATTAAGCGATTGGTTTACTTAAATTAGCCCTGTAACTAATTGTTCATCTTGTCGATTATGTCACGGGTGTTATCTCCTGTCCTATTTGCAATCGCTATTGATGATATCGCACAGACCGAAAAATGTTCTATTAAAAAATATCTGCAAGTTGATGACTTAGTTATATATAACTAAGTCATCAACGTGCAGACTTAGTTATATATAACTAACTATAACTTAATTGTATATAACTAAGTCATTAACGTGCAGACATTTTTGAATATAATAAATCGATTAATGTTTAAATCTACTTCTATGTAATTTTCTCTATAAAATAACCATCGAAGAAATAAATAAAACAAAACTTATAAATAAAAGTGATATCCAATCTAAAAGAATTGTTATCACAATTGAACACGAATTAATTGATAATATATATATATAACTAACTATAACTTAATTATATATAACTAAGTCATTAACGTGCAGACATTTTTGAATAGAACATTTTTCGGACTGTGCGATATCATCAATAGCGATTGCAAATAGGGTAATGGACATGGCTGAACCTTGAGGAATACCGAACTCTAGCACATAAATTGTGTAAATTAGGTTTTCTTCAACTTTTGACCTTGAATATACGACTAGAAAAGAATGTATAAATTGGGACAAAAGGCGTGGAGTTTTTAGAGAACTCCATATCTCCACATCATGACATAAGCCTTCTCAACATCGAAGAACAACACTATAAGATGTTTCCTCTATAGAAAGGTATTTTTCTATTAGACTTTTTCAGATAAACACGGATATACACTTTTTAAAACCTGTCTGAAAAGCAGATTTTTTTAATTGGAGTCAAATCTGTTGATCCTGTCGGAAATAACACAAATTGAGAGTGCTGTAGAGGGATAGAGGATGTATCAAGTACAAACAATTGACATTATCTTCCCATCAGGAGTATAATTAAGCGATTGGTATAGTTAAATTATCCCTGTAGCAGTTTTTTTTTTAATTTTTTTAGAATTATTTAATTGGCGTCAAATTTGTTGAACCAGTCAAAAATAACCCAAATTGAGAATGCTGGGGAGGGGATGGAGGATGTATCATGGACAAACAATTGATATAATCTTCCGGGCGGGAGTATAATTAAGCGATTAGTGCAGTTAAATTAGCCCTGCAGCAGTTTTTTTAAATTTTTTTTAGAATTATTTAATTGGCGTCAAATCTGTTGAACCAGTCTAAAATAACCCAAATTGAGAATACTGGTGAGGGGATGGAGGATGTATCATGGACAAACAATTGACATAATCTTCCGGGTGGGAGTATAATTAAGCGACTAGTGCAGTTAAATTAACCCTGTAGCAGTTTTTCATTTTTTTTAGAATTATTTCATTGGCGTGAAATTTGTTGAACCAGTCTAAAATAACCCAAATTGAGAATGCTGTGGAGGGGATGGAGGGTGTATCATGGACAAACAATTGATATAATCTTTCGGGAGGGAGTATAATTAAGCGATTAGTGCAGTGTTAAATTAACCCTGTAGCAGTTTTTCATTTTTTTTTAGAATTATTTAATTGGCGTCAAATTTGTTGAACCAGTCTAAAATAACCCAAATTGAGAATGCTGTGGAGGGGATGGAGGATGTATCATGTACAAACAATTGATATAATCTTCCGGGCGGGGGTATAATTAAGTGATTAGTGCAGTTAAATTAACCCTGTAGCAGTTTTTCATTTTTTTTTTAGAATTTTTTAGAAATCTGTTGAACCAGTCTAAAATAACCCAAATTGAGAATGCTGTGGAGGGGATGGAGGATGTGTCATGGACAAACAATTGATATAATCTTCCGGGCGGCAGTATAATTAAGCGATTAATGCGGTTAAATTAACCCTGTAGCAGTTTTTTTTTATTTTTTTTAGAATTATTTAATTGGCGTGAAATTTGTTGAACCAGTTTAAAATAAACCAAATTGAGAATGCTGTGGTGGGGATGGAAGATGTATAATGTACGAACAATTGACATAATATTCAGGGCGGGAGTATAATTAAGCCATTAGTGCAGTTAAATTAGCCCTGCAGCAGTTTTTTAATTTTTTTTTAGAATTATTTAATTGGCGTGAAATTTGTTGAACCAGTCTAAAATAACCCAAATTGAGAATGCTGTGGAAGGGATGGAGGAAGTATCATGTACAAACAATTGACATAATCTTCCGGGCGGGAGTATAATTAAGCGATTAGTGCAGTTAAATTAACCCTGTAGCAGTTTTTCATTTTTTTAGAATTATTTCATTGGCGTGAAATTTGCTGAACCAGTCTAAAATAACCCAAACTGAGAATGCTGGGGAGGGGATGGAGGATGTATCATGTACAAACAATTGATATAATCTTCCGGGTGGGAGTACAATTAAGCGATTAGTGCAGTTAAATTAACCCTGCAGCAGTTTTTTTAAATTTTTTTTAGAATTATTTAATTGTCGTCAAATCTGTTGAACCAATCTAAAATAACCCAAATTGAGAATGCTGTGGAGGGGATGGAGGAAGTATCATGGACAAACAATTGACATAATCTTCGGGGCGGGAGTATAATTAAGCGATTGGTGCATTTAAATTAGCCTTGCAGCAGTTTTTCATTTTTCTTAGAATTATTTAATTGGCGTGAAATTTGTTGAACCAGTCTAAAATAACCCAAATTGATAATGCTGTGGAGGGGATGGAGGATGTATCATGGACAAACAATTGACATTATCTTCCGGGCGGGAGTATAATTAAGCGATTAGTGCAGTTAAATTAACCCTCTAGTAATTTTTTTAATTTTTTTTAGAATTAATTGGCGTTAAATTTGTTGTACCAGTCTAAAATAACCCAAATTGAGAATGCTGTGGAGGGGATGGAGGATGTGTCATGGACAAACAATTGATATAATCTTCCGGGCGGCAGTATAATTAAGTGATTAATGCGGTTAAATTAACCCTGTAGCAGTTTTTTTTTATTTTTTTTGAATTATTTAATTGGCGTGAAATTTGTTGAACCAGTTTAAAGTAACCCAAATTGAGAATGCTGTGGAGGGGATGGAAGATGTATAATGTACGAACAATTGACATAATATTCAGGGCGGGAGTATAATTAAGCGATTAGTGCAGTTAAATTAGCCCTGCAGCAGTTTTTTTTTATTTTTTTTAGAATTATTTAATTGGCGTGAAATTTGTTGAACCGGTTTAAAATAACCCAAATTGAGAATGCTGTGGAGGGGATGGAAGGTGTATCATGTACAAACAATTGATATAACCTTTCGGGCGGGAGTATAATTAAGCGATTAGTGCAATTAAATTAACCCTGTAGCAGTTTTTTAATTTTTTTTTAGAATTATTTAATTGGCGTCAAATTTGTTGAACCAGTCTAAAATAACCCAAATTGAGAATGCTGTGGAGGGGACGGAGGATGTATCATGTACAAACAATTGATATAATCTTCCGGGCGGGAGTATAATTAAGTGATTAGTGTAGTTAAATTAACCCTGTAGCAGTTTTTCATTTTTTTTTTTAGAATTTTTTAGAAATCTGTTGAACCAGTCTAAAATAACCCAAATTAAGAATGCTGGGGAGGGGATGGAGGATGTATCATGGACAAACAATTGACATAATCTTCGGGGCGGGAGTATAATTAAGTGATTAGTGCAGTTAAATTAACCCTGTAGCAGTTTTTTTATTTTTTTTAGAATTATTTAATTGGCGTTAAATCTGTTAAACCAGTCTAAAATAACCCAAATTGAAAATGCTGTGGAGGGGATGGAAGATGTGTAATGTACGAATAATTGACATAATCTTCAGGGAGGGAGTATAATTACGCGATTAGTGCAGTTAAATTCACCCTGTAGCAATTTTTTATATTTTTTTAGAATTATTTAATTGGCGTAAAATTTGTTGAACCAGTCTAAAATAACCCAAATTGAAAATGCTGAGGAGGGGATGGAGGATGTATCATGGACAAACAATTGATATAATCTTCCTAGCGGGAGTATAATTAAGCGATTAGTGCAGTTAAATTAACCCTGCAGCAATTTTTTCATTTTTTTTAGAATTATTTAATTGGCGTCAAATCTATTGAACCAGTCGAAAATAACTAAAATTGAAAGTGCTGTGTAGGGGTTGGGGGATGTTTCAGAAACAAACAATTGATATTACCTTCTTACCTGGAGTATAATTAAACGATTGGCATTTTTAAATTAACCAAGCAATTTTTTTTATTTTTATTTAGAATTTTTAAATTAGAGTCAAGTCTGCCGACCCAATGAAGCGATTGGTGGAGTTAAATTAGCCCTGTAACAGTTTTTAAATTTTATTTATTTGGAGTCAAATCTTTTGATCCAGTCGAAAATAACCCAAATTGGGGGTAAGATAGAAGGATTGCAACAATTGATATTATCTTCTTGCCTGGAGTATAATTAAGCGAATGGCATAGCAGTTTTTCAATTATTTATTAATTGCAGTCAAATCGGCTTGTATTGGAAATAAACTATTATTATTATAATTATTATTATGAATCTGTTGACCCACTTGAAAATAACCCAAATTGAGGATACGGTGAAGGGGTTGGAGGATATATCAGATACAAATAATTGACATTATATTCCTGTCTGCAGTATAACTTAGCGAATGGCGTAGTTAAATTAGTTACATCAGTTTTTTTTTTCTTAGATTTTTTAATTAGAGTGTAATCTATCTACCCCACCGAAAATAATTCAAATTGTGGGTACTTGGAGGAGTTGAAGCGTGCTTTAGTTACAAATAATAGACATTATCAACTGTAGGTTCCAATTAATTGAAAACGTTAAAAAATATTACTGTTTATAAATTATTTGTTTAATATTCTTGAAATTCGATTTGCACCCTGTGGCGCTCAAGGGTAGTTCTTCGAATGACGACGAGCCACATACTGAAGGTACTCAATCGCAACAACAAAAAAAATCGGAGGAGATTGTAAACGTGATATAATTTTGAGTAAATATAAATTTTAAAATTTATTTCCTAGAAGTTGGCAACGGAGATAATGCCGCACGAAACTAGTTTCACTTTCAACCGTACAAAACCCCTTGGGGCTGCAATAACAATAAAACGAGAAAGAAAAATCCACTCGCACACACACACACAGGTATCCTTATCTCAAATTTATACCGATTTTAATTCGCCTCATACTCGCCGAGGATATCTATCTATTTATCTGTGCGTGCGGTTGGGAGGGAGGGAGTGAGTGATCGAGGGAGGTGGTGGAGAGGGCAGAGAGCGGTCCCGCGTTCACCAGGTGAGAAATGCGTCAACGAACCGACAAAACTCGCTAACCTGGCTCAGTCCTCTGCGGAGCTCAAACGCGCGCATTTGTACGCTTTCCGCGCGAGTCACGTGAACCGTGTTTTGTTTTCGTTTCGGGAACAATAGAGTAGGAATTGTGCCCGGGAAGTTGAGTTGAGTAACAGGAATAAGTAACTGTGTGAATTAGTGAACGCGAGGGGCTGTTCTTCTAGGGAGAGAGAGATAAGGCAAGCAAGGAATTATTTTTAAAACGCCATTTTTGACGATAAGTCGTTTTTTGTTTTAATAATGAATTAATATATTTTTATTTTTTCAAAATAATGAGCATATATTGCTACATACATTCGTTTATTTATGCATGGAATATATAACTTTATTGATATTTTGAAATTATTTATAAATATAAAAAAAGTATTGAATGATTTATTGTATATATTTATTAAAGTACAAAAAAAAATTAGTGACGGCAGACGGGTAGATAGAAATAATTTTAAAAATAAAATTTAAAAAGCAAATAAACAACCCACTGAGCACACAATTTAGCAGTGTTTCGTAAACATGAACATAACGTTTAATGTTACAGCATTGCTGATTTTTTTTTTAATTAGTCATTTTTTTGGTGGGGCGGTTATATCACCTAAACCACCACTACCACCCCCCCCCCCCCTTGTCCATGAGTGACGGTGCCTCTAAATAAATCAAAAAATATTTTCAACGAGATAGTGAAGTGTGCAATATAAATTCAAACGAAATAATTTCATTATCTTCATTCATTCACAGTGAAGTAAAAACTAATCTCGTGTATTATTTTTTTAAGAAATATTTTAATGAAATTAATTGACTTTCGATTGTAAAAATAATTGAAGTTTTCGAATCGAATCATTACGATTCCATTCATAAAGATTTTAATCACGTATTTTTACATATTTTTGTAATTATACACTTAAATGAAAGAACGGTTACTTTATAGATTTTTTATATTTAAAATCTTTTGAAAATAATAATAATAATAAGTAAGTTAAAAAATTGTCAATAATTGATTTAAAAATCGTCTAATTAATTCATAAAATTGTCTTTTCTAGAGATTTTCTAAGACTAGCAACAAACCAAAAAAAAATGAATTTAAAGTGCGCTTAAAATAGTCATTTTGAACTTCGAACATTGTTCTTACAATTAGCTCAGGAAATATATCAGTTTTTTAAGGAATTCTTTAGAAATACCGCCATGTTTGAATTTTATATAACGTAGAAGACATTAACGTGGATAACAGAAACATAAACATGCTAAATTCGTGGCCGATAAATCTTCACGTGATTGGTGGATGCGCCGGGCACCAAAATCCATGGCTTGTGAAGTTAGCCATGGATTTTGGGTTTAAATTCGCTAGGATGTGTTCGGGAGAAAAATATTTTCTACTACAGTTTTTAGAAACAATTATTCTCAATGAATATACAGAGAGCTTTTTTTATCAGTATACATTTCCCCTATGTATACCTGCAAAATATGCGAGTTAATTGCATTAATGTATGTGTGTTTAGTTGCCTACAACACGCAACTGAACGCACATTGCCAAATAGTCAACTAAACATACACATTTAATCGGTTCAGTGAGTTTGACTCGCGTTTTTTTAAAGATATACACTTCCCCTATTGTATACTGATTAAAAAAACATCTCTGTATATATATATATATATATATATATATTCAGTGACTCTTTCTACCCTTTCAAGTGTAGGGTTATTCGCAATTAATACATATTGTTAATTAAGAATTAATCTAGCCAATTATTAGAAAACGTTTTGCTATTTATTGGAAAATGTTGTTTACCTGCTAATTATTATTATAAAATTTTAATTTATTAAGAAGTTGGTTTTTTAAAATCCTGTTTGGTTTCTGATTATTATAAAACTTTATTTAGTCGCTTCTCGAACTTAAAAAAAACTTTAGATGCTTCATGCAATTTTTTGATAAAACTTATTTTTTTTACCGTTAAAGTAAAATTAAATACTACAAAATTGTAGATTTTTTCGATATAACTTTTGTATTTTTTTAAGAGTTATGAATTTAGGTTAATTTAATTATGGATTAATTATAACCTAGTGTTAGGTTTAGCTAAAAATGAATACTACATAGTAGATCATCAACTTTGTAGCATTAATTTTTACTTTATTTTAAATTGTCAAAAATGTATGGTAAACATTTGAATGGTTACTTTATGTTTAAAAGTTATACCCAAAAAACGTGTCTTTTTCTGTTTATTTTGAGCAATTTAGGCCAACTCTTGTATTTTTTTATATAACTTTTTTCAACACAATGCATCGAAAAGTTAGTTTTAGCGAGATGTTCAACTTCCTAATTAAAATATTTATCTTCTTTTACATTTTTTTTAAGTTATGGCAAAACCGTTTCTTGTATTTTTCGGAGATTTATACAATTTTGCCCATAAAACTGTTTTTACCGCTAGAGCGAAACGACACATTGCAATATTTTTTTGAATTTTATAACTTTAATGTTTACTCTGTTTCCTGGTTTAAAAGTTTTAGCAAAAAAATGTGCCAAATTATTTTATTTTGTGGAAATTTGGTCGATTTTACGCTTTTTTTTTTCACCCAGAAATTTATAAATTCACTGACTATAGAGACTTCTACTTCGTTATACATTATTCAATATAAATGAAAACACTGTCTATTACTTAGTTAGGGAAGTCCGAAGTGGTTCAGGTAAAAAAAAGACAAAAAGTGGAAACAATCAACCTGATTGGGACAACAAACAAAATGAGAATATTTTTCGGGATAGGAGTAAAAATACTTAGTTTGTAAAACATTATATTGTTGACTATAATGACTATAGTTTCGATGCATTTACGTATCATTATGGTACTTATGGTTTGATTAAAATACGTGAATGTATCGAAACTAGTCACCAAATAAATTAATTATCATACAAACAAATTAATAGACAGTGTTTTCATTTATAAATTTCAAAATTGTTAGGATGCGCACAGAAATTTAAAGATTGTTGGGATTTAGAAAAAAAAAAAACAACGGCTTTGAATGAGCTCAGTAATTTACAGATTGTAGGGATTTTTTTAGAAAAATAAGTATTTTTAGTGGTGCTAGAGCGCACCCAGTAATTTAATTAAGATTTTTTTTTATGCAAAACTTGTTGAAAATTCATAAACCAACTTATCATAATTTTTTATTGGGCACTTTGCTAATCCACATAACAGCCCGTAAATTATATACTTTTTATCTTAATCGATGCACCTTATTTTTTATTCAAATAATGAAACAGGGGAAAAACCTGTGTTCTTGAAAGCAACAAGTAAAAGCGCAGGTGTTTATTTGGGGTAGTAGGGACTTTATGACTTGACATGGGCAGGTAAACGACTTCCTTTGTGAGCGAACAACCCTCCGAAGTAGGGCAGGTGCAAAACCACCTGTTTCCCTTGTGACATAAAAAAAACTACTACCAGCGCACTTCCTTCATTTATTAATTTATAAGTGTTTTTATATAATAAGTTTGTACCAAATTAGGGCTGTTTCGCACATGAAATATTAAATTTAACGAACACGTATTATTTATCCTCAGAATCTAAGCATAGAGTAACTAGTATAACTAGTACTAGTATATTTTATCCTCTTTGATCTAAGTGAGTTTTATTGTTGATATACACATTTACATTGTGAAGATAAATAATAAGGTACTCTTTAAAGTCAATATTTCTGAATGAAATAGCCCCAAATATCATTGAGTAGAATACTCAATGGTGTGAACTTAGCACCTAACTTACAAATATAAAAAAAAATGTTGACGTCATTCGATTGTACTTCACAAATCTATTATATTTATCTTCACAATCTAAGATAGTTTTATAGTTGATACCCATACTTAGATTGTGAAGATAATTAATAACATTTTTTTACGCAATTTAGCAAACTCCGTATTTTTAATAGAGTTCAATAAGATTTTCTACAATAAGAGAAAGGCAAACAATTCAGCAGACCAATAATTATAATTGTCGTTTCTGACTTTGTTTTATAACTGATTGATTAGAATTAATTTTCAATTTAGCGTTTCAATCCGCGTATTTGCTTGAATACTTATTGTGCTATTAGAAACGAATGGAGGCGTTGAATATAAACGTCAACATTGCGTGCATACTGATTATTTTTTCCTTATTGATGTTGAGACGCCATAGAAGAGAGAGTAAAATGTTTTTCAAACAATAAATTAAATTTATTACTGTCAAATTACTTAATTTAACTAAAGTAATTTGACAGTACTCTAAACTATATATAATAATGTTACCGGCAAACATTTTTTCCGGTCACATGAAAAAATTTTCAATTTCATTTTTCATAAATAATTAAAATGAGTTTATACCAAACGCACGTTTACCTACTGTGCCCAATCGGATTATCAAAAGCCATTAAGTGGCGATCCGTTTCGCGAGAAAGGATAATCTTTTCTTTATCGTTTCTCATTAGCCGGTATTTTGGTAATCCGAAAGGTGCAAATCGGTAATCGTGCCACAAAGGACAGCCTCCACCCCCTACGACGAAATCGCTGTATAAATTCGGAGAGATGATCCCAAAGAAACCGGAGAGCAACCACCGTCCGTGCTACCTGCCTCTCCGTCGACGACCGCACCCGTCGACGCCGTTCACCTGGGTTGCTGTTATTTTCATTACCGTTTTTTTTTGTGTAATTGTTTATTATTTTATTTTTGTTCGTGTGTAAATATACTTAATCATTATTTGGACCAGTTGTTTTGGATTAGTTGCTCTTCACGTGCTTCCTGAGCTAGAGTCGTTTAAAGTCGTACCTTCCATCCTTTAACAATAAAAAAAGTAAACAAACCTAAGATGGACAATTCCATAATATCTACAGATAAAATTGCATCACCGGTTATTGTCCTTAGTATTACTTATAATTATGAATGAACTGTTAAATAAGTCTTGTTTTTTTAAATAAATATTTAAAAATAATCTCGACGTGGAGGCGCCGGGTTCATTGCTGGACTCCTCGCCAGTTTTACACACATAAACAAATCGACCAGCGGTGTATTAAACATTTCTACTTTGTCATTACTAAGAAGCGATTCTTTTTCCAGTGAATTATTAATGTAAAAGTTTCACAATAATTAAGCTTTTTATACAAGGTGGCCAGAAAAGGTGTGATAATCTTCAGGTAATGTGGTTCATTGATTAATTTCAAGTAGAAAATTTAAGTATAAATGTTGTACAGTTCTTCATTAACACTTACATTAATATAATAAATATGTGACTAGAAATCAGTAACAATTTTGAAATATTTTGATTTCAATTACCCTACACCCATATGGGTAGAAAGGGTCATATATATATATAGATAGATTTAAATTAGTTCGATTAATATCCAGCTAAACATTGCAAATGTTTATTTAATGATAAGTCGATTATTAATAGCAATAATTATACATAAAATGTTAAAAACAAATTCTAATCACTTATTTAGGATATAAAGCTTATTAAATAATTACCCATTTTTTGTGTTTTATATTATTTAATTTATTTTTTAATTTAATTTTTTATTTTAAAAACTTTTTTAGTTTTTCTACTTAAAATTGACTAACGAACCACTTTAACTGAAGATTTTCACACCTTTTCTGTATTTTCTGATGATTTTCAAAAGTTTGCATTTAGAAGGATCGAAACGTGGCCCTTGTCTATACAATGCCCGTGTTTGAGTGATTGTTTAAAATGGATTTTTTATATTCCTTTAGGCGAGTGTTGAAATTTCTGCCAGTTTGGCCACTTTTTCGATCCTTCTAAATTCAAACCTTTGAAAATCATCAACAAATGTAAAAAAAACCGTAATTATTTACATTAAGAATTCAACAGAAAATATATTCTTTAATCTTTTGTATAAAAAAATGTCACACGATTCAGGATGTGGGGGGTTAAACGCTGCAACAAAAGCCGTACGTGCAACGGTCATTTCCTGCAGGTGCTCATCTTTTTCTTCCTCTTGACTGTCCGTCTGCCTCTTTGTTCTCAAGCAGGGTAGCGTGACTCGAAACAAAAGAGCCACCACACACTCAAGTGTATTCATTTCCGAAGAAGCCCCTTTCCACTTCCCTTTACTTAAAAAAAATACACACACAAAAATTGTATCCTTTATAAAAAGTGATTCAAATGAAATGATATTTTTTTTATTCGGGACTATTTCATATGGAAAATTTAACATTTTTTACACATTTTAATAACGCGTACGTTATTAATTAACTTCCCATTGTATATACATATATATATATATATATATATATATGTTATAAAAACTACCAGTGGTTCTCAAAAAAAACTGGGCTCCGACCTACTAATAAAAATGTCCAATCTTGGGACTTAGCTGTCTTAGAGAAAAGAGGGCATACATATTGGTAATGCTCAGATTCCCTAAGAGCGAGTCGTGGAACTACTTAATGCTGTGTTATCTGTTCTAATTGAAATTTAAAAAAATATATTTTTGTGTTATTTTTTTAAATTTATGCCCACTCAATACTCGCTCGCGACCCACTGGTGAATCGCGACCCATAGTTTAAGTAGCTCTTAGATATCCGGGGTGAAGGGGGGGGGGGGTTGTTTGTTTAATAATAAAAATAATTAGGCGAAAAGACCACTGGTCGATAGCCAATTTTGCAGAGTTTGTAATATTTTATATGGTGATAGGCAAAATTGAGAAATATTAGTAATAAAGTATTTTTAAATAGGAAATTTTAAATTAAATAAAGTCTATAAGAATAAATTGATCGACTTTGCCCATCTCTAGTAGACATTGTATTACAATAAAGATTACGTATATAAAAATAATCTTCACTTGAGATTGTCATTACAGTAATGCGCAATGTGAAATTGTGTCAATGACTAACACTAATTTAGGAAACAAAGTTAAGTGTTTCAATTTTTATAGATCCTACGTTCAGCAGACCATTGTATCGAATTCACTTCAACGGTTTTCTTAAATCGAATTCGAGTTCAGTGTGACAGAAAAAAAACAACAGGTGCGTTTCGAACACCGACATCGAAGACCAATTATTCCATCCAGTGTTCATACTGGCCTCAAGAGGAAATAATTAATATAAATTAATTACTAAGAGAAAATTACTAATAAAAATTATTTTTTTTAGGAGAAAATAATTAATGTGGAGGCTGAAAGACCCCTGGTCGATAGCCATTTTGTGAATTTTTGTGTTTATTTTTTAATACAACGTATTATTATTTTTATTAATTAAATGTAAATAAATTGTATACAAAATTTCACGAATAAAGATATTTAGTTAGTTAGTTAATTAATGTGGTAGAAAAGATACTGGCTGTTAGTCTATTACTGTTTTATTTGGTTTTAATATTTGTACATTTTAAATATTACAAAAAATTAAATAATATATTTGATACTTATTCTGCTACTTTCTTGATGGAACCAAATTTTCATATTCAGTAAATTGAAATACTTGTTTTGATCCATGTTTTTATTTCCAGTTGCCTGGCACGTGTTTCGATCCGTTACGATAATTTTCAAAGTTAAAGCTAGTTTGAATTTGAAAAATTTCACAATATAAAATTTAAACCTTATTTAACAAGTATCCTGTATAATTTTATTGATAAGATCATATTTTCTTTTTTATTATTTTTTTAAACCAATGGCGCAAAACCAATTTTTTCTACTTTTTAATTTTTTCGGTTGGTATTTCTGAACTGATTTCATTAAAATTGTAGGGGTATGTAGGTAATCATAAAATGCTCTTAAATAATGAATAAAATGTATATCAAGCAATTTAAAAAAATATAATCACGCCTTAACTCTTTTTTGGGTCACCCCGTATAATCAAAAATATTTTCCTGAATTACGTCCTAGGACCTAAGTAAAGTTTCCAAAATTTCAAAGTCCTAACTTAATTAGTAACTGGACCCTGTGTATTAATTATTTTTTTGTATTATGTAAATATTATATCAAAACAATAATAAAGATATTAATTAAATTAATTAATTATTTATTTACGGAAAATCACCTTTTTACAATTAATAACAATTTATAATTACAAAATACAACAATATATTGAATTGATTTGATAAAATGTACACTAATAACTCCTTGATCAAGTATAACCATTGAGTTTTCCAATCAGAATCCATAAACACAATAACAATAATCATGCGTACTGTGAATAAATATATAAGTAAATCATATACACATAAAATATTTTACAAAAAAAAGTTACAAACTGCAAAAATTGAATTAAAGTCACTGCAAAAGCAATACATATAAATAATGAAGGTAAAAAAATAATAAAACACTTCGCTTGTATCACGTACTTGTTTTTTTTTATCTCGTAATTAGTTTCGACTTAGTATAGTCATTGATCCTTTGATAATGACTGTACTAAGTAGAAACTAGTTACGAGATAAAAAAAAACAAGTGCGTGATACAATCAAAGTGTTTTATTTTTTTTATGTTAATAATAAACATGTATCACAAAGTAATGGCTTCAACAATCAATTATATAGTAATAAAAATGTTTAATAATAGTTAATAAATGTTATCCATACCGAGCGTATATTTTTGAATAAGTGATTGTTAAGTGAGAAAGCCGTTAATGATATACTGGAAGTACAATTTTCATATTTCATGGGCGCACACGAAAACCTGGTGACACCTGTCGATTGTTCCGCTGTACGTGGGCTAATTCGTTGCGAAAATATCGATTGTTGCGTTTGTTTTAAGGCGAATTGCAGACAATGAGGGTTTCGGAACGCGCTCGCCGAGGAGAAAATCTGACTCACTGCTCGGCAATGCCTTTTAAAGTTTGAAAATGTTAATGCGGTCCGCGCTCGCCATATGCACTTTACGTGGATATACAGGTATACCCTGTTAGAGTGGTTTGCGCTCGGGAGTTAAGCCGAGTGTGTTTTGCGAACAGGGTCATGGATTTGTGTGTGTGTTTGTATGAGTTTGTTTGCGATTGGGTGGTTGATAAGATAATTTTGGAAACGTCTGCGTCGCTAAAAAAAAAAAACTATTACCAATTTACACTTTGGATACGTTTCGAAAAGTGTAAGAAAATTCACATTTTCCAGAAATATTAATAAAAATATACAGAAGTTTAAAAAATGTTTTGATAAGGTTGTCGAAACTATAGTTAACAATAAATAAAACAAGTTTTATAAATAAAGAAAAAAGTATTTTATTTCTTAGAATGGATTAGAATAGAATAGGTCTTTATTTTCAAAGTGACAAGTACATACATGATCAGAGTGAAAACTGCGTCAGATTACTACAAGCTAAGTACATATGCTAAATTATGCCTAATGTATCTAACTTAATTTCTATGTACAATATATATTAAAATTGAATTACAATGTATAGCCTACTTGAACAATTAAGGTTGACTTTATAATCAACAGTAAACAATCCAAATTATAGCAAGTTACGCTGAACTGTAAACCATTATTTGAATAAATTATTATAAATATATAAATTTATATAAAATATAAACTAATGATTGGTATTTGTTTAAATCGTTATCAAGTAATAATTTGACTATAAGAACATACATAATATCATCTTTATTGTCCAACAGTTTACCAAAATTAGGACATAAAAATACAAAATAATGTATTATTATAAAATATACAGGCAGAAAGACCATATTCTCATGTATTTATCATAATTGTAAATATTAAATGTAAAAATTCTATGAATAACTTCAGAAACAAATATATATATATATATACATACAATAAAAAAAATTACAAAACAATTAATAATTTACAGGATTGTTATTTTCCAAATTGTTTCGGAAAATTAAAGAAAAATATTTTCATATAACTTATTATTGCATTGAAAAACATTATCCTTTGATAAGGAACCCCTTCTATAGAAGAAGAAGAATAACACAATTTTTGGAATAAAGAAAACACCCAAGGTTGCAGTTTAGTAGAAAGAGATAGTTATATAAATATTGGCAATCACTAATTCGTGTTACATTAATGCCCTGGTCAATGGTCAATATTGTATTATGCTTAAAAGAAACCTTAAAACAAGCAGGAATTTCGTTAGATGAATTAGAAATTATTTTAATGATTAGTTTTTGTGAAAAACAATTATGAAAACCAATGAAAATTGGCCATATTTAATAAAATAAAAAACAATGAAAGAAACACAAAGTGTATTAAATAAGAGTTTATTTTTCAATATGCTTCATCAGTTGTTAAATGAGGGATTAATTAAAGTGTTATTTTTAAAGTTTCAAATAATTGCAGTACTCCTTGCACCAAACGGTAGAAAGGAAAAAAAAGTAAAAAAAAATAATTGTAGTATGGCAAAAATATCGATAGCCTAGGACAGACAAACCTTTATTTTTGTATATAAGCTCAATGTTTGTAAAAATGAAATTGTCTTAATAAATATATATATATATATATACAGAGAGCTTTTTTTATCAGTATACATTTCCCCTATGTATACCTGCAAAATACGCGAGTTAATTGCATTAATATATGTGTGTTTAGTTGCCTACAACACGCAACTGAACACACATATGCCAAATAGTCAACTGAACATACACATTTAATCGGTTCAGTGCGTTTGACTCGCGTTTTTTGAAGGTATACACTTCCCCTAATGTATACTGATAAAAAAACCTCTCTGTATATATATATAATTGCAGTAAATGAACACTTTTATTTTTGTCATTTTTATTTATTTCCGTGGGTGGTTCTTTTTTTTTTCGCATAACATTTTAAGGAAAGAACAAGAGAACCGATAATTAGTCACGACGGATTCCAGGCGCGCATCAATCGAAGATGCAGGAATTCTAAAAGAAAACCGTTAGAGTATTTCGCACGGTTTATTAGTGTTATTAAAATTTACAGTAACTCGATAATGAAGCAAATAGAACGCCGCATTTGCACCACGCATGTAAATTGTTGAGATTCGAGAGGAAATCCTGGGCGTAATCGATAAAAGTAAACTTTAAGGTTGCAGTTTAGTAGAAGGAGATAGCTTAACAGTAAAGTAATAATAATCACGTTTATTGTCCAAAAGAAAATGACATAATATTTAAAATAAGGTAAACATTTAAATTAGGAAGTTGAAGATCTGGCTAAATCTAAATTTTGGATGCAAAACAATGCATTGAAAAGGTAGATTTAGCTCTAGAGTTTGCTCAAAATAAGCAAAAATGGCTATAAGTTTTAAACGAGTGAACCTAGAATAACGATACAAATTATAAAGTTGCATATATCGTCAAAATCTACATTAAAGAAATGTGTACTTTTGCTCTAGATTCAAAATAGTAAAGTTATATCATTTTTATTTTATTTTTGTAAGTTATTGTCGACTATTTGAACAAAAGGAGCTAGCAAGAAAGTTGCAACGCGTGCAAATATGAAGCAAAGCAATGCAATTCGAAAAGGAAGGCCCGCGTGCCGATCGTAATGGATTGTGAAATCGATTCGATCCGAAAACGAAAATCAATTGTGAATTCAAACCGCGCGCGCCGCACAGTGTTTTATTTGGAGCCGCGAAGGTTCAGGCGTGGTGGGGGTATGCAAAACTCAAATTGATATTAGACGAAAATTAAAAATGTCATATTATTAAAAATACTTTAAAACTTATTAAAATGAATTTCCAGATTTTTAGATGCACCGGTGTAAGTACAATGAACCGTCAAAGTCGAACATTTCTAAAAGTTGTTCAGCGCGCGGTATTGAGTATCACATTTAATAATTTCCCAGCACGCCCCCAAATACTTTGTCACAACCATTTTGTAACACAATCATAAGCATGAGTTGCTTTATTTAATGAGATATGTTTCAGTGCATTATTTTAATTTTGATAGTAGTTATAATTAATTAAAGTTGCGCAATTTTTATTTTTAAATTTCAACTTTACAGAGGCCGAAATAAATATTATCAAAAAAGAGCAGTATGACGTTAACTTCAAAAAATCGCCCGCAGTTTCCTCTAGATGACTGTGTAAAGATCATGTATATAGCGATCCATGATCAATAGTTATGATTTTTTTCTTCCGCAAATCATGTAACGAAAGCGACGGCGGGCGCGCGGAATCTGCTGCCGCTTAGTTTACCGCACGCGGATTGCTGTTTGAAAATATAAGAAATACGGCGCGCTGTCGCTTTCGTTACATGACTTGCGGAAGAAAAAAAATCATAACTGTTGATCATGGATCGCTATATACACGATCTTTACACAGTCATCTAGAGGAAACTTTTGGCGATTTTTTGAAGTTAACGTCATACTGCTCTTTTTTGATAATATTTATTTCGGCCTCTGTAAAGTTGAAATTTAAAAATAAAAATTGCGCAAATTTAATTAATCATAACTACTATCAAAATGAAAATAATGCACTGAAACATATCTCATTAAATAAAGCAACTTATGTTTATGATTGTGTTACAAAATGGTTGTGACAAAGTATTTGGGGGCCTGCTGGGAAATTATTAAATGTGATACTCAATACCGCGCGCTGAACAACTTTTAGAAATGTTCGACTTTGACGGTTCATTGTACTTACACCGGGGCACCTAAAAATCTAGTAATTCATTTTTATAAGTTTTAAAGTATTTTTAATAATATGACATTTTTAATTTTCGTCTAATATCAATTTGAGTTTTGCATACCCCCACCACGCCTGAACCTTCGCGGCTCCAAATAAAACACTGTGCGCCGTCCTTACGAAAGCCGATCCCAACCTGTGCACTGACACGAATAAGACACGCCAAAACGTCGGCGATGGTCACATTCGCAACCCGTCCTGAAAACTCGCAGCGAATTGCACAAGAATCCGGACGGCCGGCAGGAAAGGAAAGAGCGGTGCCCAGTTCATTGGCTCCTCCACTTAACCGTACACATTCGAAAAATATCCATCCTCGCCGGGCCGGATGCCACTAGAATATCGCCGCTTATTCGCCATCCCGAGAAATTTATATAACGGAGGAGAGAAAGGCTCCTCCGCGGGGGGGACACCAGCACCGGCTTGTTGGTTTGCATGAATGGAATGCGACGTGTGTTTTGTATGTGTGTGTGTGAGTATGTGTACATTTCCCACCGTCAAACATGGCTACGGGTTTGAATATATTCGTCCGTTCGCTTGTTCTTCCAGGTCGAGGTCCTCTGCGTCTTCCTCTCTTCTCGCGTCTTCTCCTCTTGAGATGGTGTCCGTCGGAGAGGAGCAACCGTGACGACCCCACTCAACATGCGGCTCAACGGCAACTCCGAGGAGACCCCCAACGAAAACGGTAAGTTTACACTTACTTTCAACAACTATTCGAAGTATTACACACTTTTCAGAATCAACTCATTGAATATAAAAAATAAATAAAAATACAGAATGCTTTTTTGTTACTTCTTCAAAACCTCAACAAAATTTCCTTTTAAACACATATACAATGACCCTTTCTACTCACAAGGGTGTAGGATTTCATTTTTTTTTTTGGTTCGTAAATTCCTTCCAGGGCCCTTATTACTGAAATTGATCGCACGTTTCGGTCGTATGCAACTGTCAAATTCACATGTAAATTCCAATCTAAATGACAGATTTCGTATGACCGAAACGTGCGACCAATTTCAGGAATACGGCCCAGGTCTTTCGGACTTTTGACATTCTTGAACTTTCTTGTCTTGTGTTGTTTCTCTTCACTAGAATCTCGTTTATTACTCCTTTCTTTGTCTTACTCGGTCGTCCTTTCATTTCTTACTCCTTTCTATGTCTTTCTCGGTCGTCCTCTCATTTCTTACTTCTTACCATATCTTTCTTGGTCGTCCTTTCATTTCTTACTCTTTTCCATGTCTTTCTCGGTCGTCCTCTCATTTTTTTACTCCTTCTCATGTCTTTCTCGGTCGTCCTCTTATTTCTTACTCCTTCCCATATCTTTCTTGGTCGTCCTCTCATTTCTTACTCCATCCCATGTTTTTCTTGACCGTCCTCTCATTTCTTACTCCTTCCCATGTCTTTCTTGGTCGTCCTCTCATTTCTTATTCCTTCCATATCTTTCTTGGTCGACCTCCCTTTTTCTTCCTAGTGTTTTTTTGTTTCCCATACTTTTATTTTATGTACATTTTTGTCCATTCTCTGCTGCTGCTGCTATGTATTCCTTGATATTCTTTACTTATAGTTTTCCCCTGATTCATTCATTCCTCATTTTGTTCATTAATGTGACGCAGTATGTTTTCCTTAAATATTTATCTGTAAATGCTCGGTCCGTAAATAAATAAAACATTATTACATTTCAACTGCTCGCACTTTGTTTTTTTGTCTCTCATTCAGTATCCATGTTTCACTTCCGAACATCAGCCCAGGTCTGTTCAATTTAATTGCTTGATAAGTAAAAGACTTTACTATTCAGTTCATTGTAAAACTATCATAGTATTCCATTAAATGAATAATTCAAGCAGCATTTATCCAATATTTGGATAACTGGACATTTTGGTCTGTAATATTCAACTTGAGGGGATGTTTTGAATATTAACACTAAGATGTTTACTCGTTGACGTCTGTTGCTTGACTCTCTTTATTTCCTACAAACTACTTAACATTAAACTAAATATAAGAAACCCCGGGTGGGCCCAACGTCCACTAAGGGTGGGCGTGGCACCAACACGGTCTATTGGACTTCATCAGACACGTGTGTTTCGTGTACCTTGATTGTTCCAATTAATAATATTCCAGTTGGCCCACTGTATCAGATGATGAATGGATTAAGGCTGAAGGAGTACAACCTAAAGATCTTATATTAGCTGATTATGATCCAAAGACCAATGTAAATGTGGTATCTGGGGGTCGCGGTGGGTGAGCGGTCAAGTTCTTGCAAATCCACCTGTCGCAGAGTTCGGGTTCGAATCCCACCAGAACAAGAGATATTTCTAACGAAATATACTTATCCCGGGTCATGGATGTTATGTTTATCATATCTTAGATATATTACTTACGTACAAAATTCGTTATTTGCTGAATGTAACTATTTACGCCAAAAAAAATCGATTTTTGATATTAGCTTTGCTCTAAAAGAATGAATATCAAAATTTATAAACGTTTTTTGCTGTGGGATTCCGCGAGAAGTTTTTGATTTTTGATATAATCTTTGCTCTAAAAGAAGGAACATCAAAAATTTTAAACGTTTTTTGCTGTGGGATTCCGTGAGAAGTTTTCGATTTTTGATATTATCTTTGCTCTAAAAGAAGGAACATCAAAATTTCTTGTTTCATCACTTAATATCCTTTCAATCATCCTTTCTTTAAAAAAAAATGTATCATTAACACAATCGGAATATGAAAGTCAGTGCTCCGTCTGCACAAACATCGGCAACATATTGCCGAAATCGAGAAGCAAACCAAGGAACAATCACGCCAAAAAAAATCTTGTTTCATTACCTAATATCCTTTCAATCATCCTTTCTTTAAAAAAATGTATCATTAACACAATCGGAATATGAAAGTCAGTGCTCCGTCTGCACAAACATCGGCAACATATTGCCGAAATCGAGAAGCAAACCAAGGAACAATCACGCCAAAAAAATCTTGTTTCATCACTTAGTATCCTTTCAAACATCCTTTCTTTAAAAAAAATTGTATCATCTTTATCGCAATCGGAATATGGAAGTCAGTGCTCCGTCTGCACCAACATCGGCAACATATTGCCGAAATCGAGAAGCAAACCAAGCAATAATCACGCCAAAAAAAATCTTGTTTCATCACTTAATATCCTTTCAATCATCCTTTCTTAAAAAAAGTATAATCTTTAACACAATCGGAATATGGAAGTCAGTGCTTCGTCCGCACAAACATCGGCAACATATTGCCGAAATCGAGAAGCAAACCAAGGAACAATCACGCCAAAAAAAAATCTTGTTTCATCACCTAATATCCTTTCAATCATCCTTTCTTTAAAAAAATGTATCATCTTTAACACAATCGGAATATGGAAGTCAGTGCTTCGTCTGCACAAACATCGGCAACATATTGCCGAAATCGAGAAGCAAACCAAGCAATAATCACGCCAAAAAAAAATCTTGTTTCATCACCTAATATCCTTTCAATCATCCTTTCTTTAAAAAAATGTATCATCTTTAACACAATCGGAATATGGAAGTCAGTGCTTCGTCTGCACAAACATCGGCAACATATTGCCGAAATCGAGAAGCAAACCAAGCAATAATCACGCCAAAAAAAAATCTTGTTTCATCACCTAATATCCTTTCAATCATCCTTTCTTTAAAAAAATGTATCATCTTTAACACAATCGGAATATGGAAGTCAGTGCTTCGTCTGCACAAACATCGGCAACATATTGCCGAAATCGAGAAGCAAACCAAGGAACAATCACGCCAAAAAAAATCTTGTTTCATTACCTAATATCCTTTCAATCATCCTTTCTTTAAAAAAATGTATCATTAACACAATCGGAATATGAAAGTCAGTGCTCCGTCTGCACAAACATCGGCAACATATTGCCGAAATCGAGAAGCAAACCAAGGAACAATCACGCCAAAAAAATCTTGTTTCATCACTTAGTATCCTTTCAAACATCCTTTCTTTAAAAAAAATTGTATCATCTTTATCGCAATCGGAATATGGAAGTCAGTGCTCCGTCTGCACCAACATCGGCAACATATTGCCGAAATCGAGAAGCAAACCAAGCAATAATCACGCCAAAAAAAATCTTGTTTCATCACTTAATATCCTTTCAATCATCCTTTCTTAAAAAAAGTATAATCTTTAACACAATCGGAATATGGAAGTCAGTGCTTCGTCCGCACAAACATCGGCAACATATTGCCGAAATCGAGAAGCAAACCAAGGAACAATCACGCAAAAAAAATTCTTGTTTCATCACAATATCCTTTCAATCATCCTTTCTTTAAAAAAATGTATCATCTTTAACACAATCGGAATATGAAAGTCAGTGCTCCGTCTGCACAAACATCGGTAACATATTGCCGAAATCGAGAAGCAAACCAAGGAACAATCACGCCAAAAAAATTCTTGTTTCATCACCTAATATCCTTTCAATCATCCTTTCTTTAAAAAAATGTATCATCTTTAACACAATCGGAATATAAAAGTCAGTGCTCCGTCTGCACAAACATCGGCAACATATTGCCGAAATCGAGAAGCAAACCAAGGAACAATCACGCAAAAAAAATTCTTGTTTCATCACTTAATATCCTTTCAATCATCCTTTCTTTAAAAAAATGTATCATCTTTAACACAATCGGAATATGAAAGTCAGTGCTCCGCCTGCACAAACATCGGCAACATATTGCCGAAATCGAGAAGCAAACCAAGGAACAATCACGCCAAAAAAAATCTTGTTTCATCACTTAATATCCTTTCAATCATCCTTTCTTTAAAAAAAAATGTGTCATCTTTAAGACAATCGGAATATTGAAGTCAGTGCTCAGTCTGCACAAACATCGGCAACATATTGCCGAAATCGAGAAGCAAACCAAGGAACAATCACGCCAAAAAAAAATCTTGTTTCACCACCTAATATCCTTTCAATCACCCTTTCTTTAAAAAAATGTATCATCTTTAACACAATTCGGCGTTTGTCTAAATTAATCAGGATAATTAAGAATGCAGTAATAATAAATTCCCGAAAAGAATGAACATGAAAAATTGTAAACTTTTTTTTTCGGTAGGATTCCGTGAGAAGTTTTCGATTTTTGATATTATCTTTGCTCTAAAAGAATGAACATCAAAAATTGTAAACTTTATTTTTGCTGTGGGATTCCGTGAGAAGTTTACAATTTTTAATATTATCTTTGTTCAAAAATCGCAAACTCCTCGCTGTGCGATTCCGTGAGAAGTTTCCGATTTTTAATATTCATCCTTTTAAAACAAACGTTTAGAAATCGATATGAATAACATCAGTTCGTTTTTTTACATAAGATAATAATTAATGCAATTTTATGCTGGTGTTGTTGTTGTTGCGTAAGTTGATCTCATTCAAATCCATATACGGAGCTGGTTTTCTTATTAAAATAACTCTGGTGTGTGCTTTATGTGACTTATAGGGAATGTCGGCGAGATGATTTATTCCGGCAATTTGCTTTAATTAATTTTCATCGATGATGAGGCGAAATAAGAGGCAAACAAAAAATAAATACGTAAAAACTGGGTCTCTCGGATTGACTTTCAAGGATCCACAGACCACGTGTCTTGACCATTTTCGCGACGGCCAATTCGATTTGATCCAAATAATAAATTGCTTCTTGTAATCAATCAATGATTAATTGCTCCTTTTTTTTAATTTAAAAAGGGTAAACTAAGTTGCACTAATTCTAGTAGGTTAATAAACTGATACAATTAATGAAACTATTAGATTTTTACTATTTTTACATTATCCTACACCAATATGTGGTAGAAGGATATAAGATTATACAGGGTGAGTTTTTTTCAATGTTCTCTATGGGGATCTCGGAAACTATAAGAGATAGAAAAACGGTTAAATGGGGAAAGAAGTGTAGTTTTATAAGACGAATAAAATGACACTTTCAAAATATTTGAAAAAGTCAAGGGTAACTAGATATTTTGAAAAAAGTAAAATGTGTCAATTTTTTTAAATCAATATATCTCTATTATCATAGATAGAAAAAAACTGTAAAGGACAAAGTTGTAGAAAATTTTACACAGATTAATAACAAAAAATCAAAAAAAATTTCGCCCATATTTTGGGAGATATGACACAAACTTACCTTTTTTAAATGGAAACAATAGTTGGCTATGACTCTATTAAAAGGGCTATTTTTTTCCCTTTAATCCGATATAACATATGCCATAGTTATTTTTAAAATAAAATAAGTTACAGTCGTTTTTAATTTTACCATACACCAAAAAATAGTTAGCCATGAAAAAGACAAAAGTAAAACAATTGCACTTGTTTATTCTAAACACACACCCTGTATATATATACTATTTCTACGTTTCATCAATATTATTACACTAATGTTTTACCAATTTGTAATCTATAACAAATATATGTTATTGTTTTCTTATCTATATTTTTACTGGTATTTATATTCTTGTTTTTCTTGTTGTTACTACAGGGTGCGGCAAAACAGACAGTGCAGTTTTGAAGGGCTATTAAGAAAAAATGGCGCAATTTAAAGAAGTGAGGTTTATTTTATCTTAATCGGTACATCATGCAGTTTTATGCATTAAGTCCTGACGGCACGACCCAACCCCCAACACAATGAGATCCCTCCCAGGTAGGTACCCCCATCACGCCGGATGAACTGGGCGTTCCAAATTGCACTGTTTGTTTCGCCGCACCCTGTATAATGTAAAATTATTTTGTGTTATCCTGTAATTTGGCTACTGTTTCCTGTTGGGTAATACATTTATTATTATTATTTGGAGTATTGATAAGCAGTTATTGGCTGGAGTTTAGAGGGTTATAAATAAACAATTTTTCTTTTCATAGACTCCAATATGTTTAATTGTAATTGACTTGAAAAATTAGAAGTTTGGGATAACAGAAGAAGACATTTTCAATCGAAAATTTATGCACAAAATTTAATAATATCTATCATCTAATCTTCTTTATGTTGGTTGTTGGTTGTGGAGACAAATCAAATTATGTTGAACAAATTGAAATGATGTTGAAAAATGGACCATATGTGGAACAAAGGAAGAATCCAATAAAATTATACTGTGCTAGAATTAATGATCTTTTGAAAACTTCAACATGTTTGATTGATAAAAAAATTAATTGACAAAATCAAAGTGAATAATCCAAGGCTTCCAAAATTATATGGTTTACCAAAAATTCATAAACCAGGTAATACATTCAGACCAATAGTTTCAAATATTAATTGCCAAATTCTTGGTTAAAGAATTTCAAAATTACAAATTATTTTTCAATTAAAAATTCTTTCGATTTAATAAATAAACTTTGAAAAGTCACTTTAAATTCTGGCAAAAAAAAATATTTCTTTTGACGTTCAATCACTATTTCCGAGCATACAAATTGAAGAAACTTTAATATTTTTAGAAACATTTTTAATCGAAAATTTAGTCCCTGAAAATAAAATCAAAATTTACGTAGATTTGACTAAATGTAACACCTTCGATTTTAATGGAAATTTTTTTAAACAAACATTCGGAACAGCTATGGGAAATCCTTTGTCTCCTTTTTTGGCAAATTTATTTATGAATAATTTAGAAAATTTAGCAAAATCAAAATAAAAAATAAGTAGGAGAAAGGACAAATATATTTATTTAAATAATATCTATCATGAATTAATGTTGGCGCATTTGTAAGAACTAATTCAATAATTGAAAGAATTATAAAAAAACATTGGGTATACTCAATTACACCCAAACGGGGCGTAAAATTACTAAGAATCAAAACATCACAGGCGGCCGCGCGCATCACTCGCTTAATTACAAATTGCATAACGCTAATTGGTTAATTGCAATCCTCCGTCTCTTTCCACATCTATACGACACACGGAGCGCGCGTGCATTTATGTTTATTCGCGATTTCACTCGCAAGGACACCGCAATTAAATATCGCAACAACAGGTAAAATAGACCAAACTCGGACTTGTTTCACTTTCCGATTTTGTCAGCGAAATTTACTATACACACCCTTGAATTATTATTTTTTTTGTGGGGTGGATCCTCTAATAACCGGATAGCGTGAGGTAATCGGTAAATGGCGGTTTAGGTTTAATTAATGCGGTGCGAAAGTGAAAGCGACCTTTAAATGGAAACTTTTTTTCGTTCTTTCGCCCGGCTTCTTTCACCCGTGCGACCGAGCGCTAAATGGTACCGGTTTTTTTTTTGTTGTTTCGAGCGCGGTGATGCAATTGTTGCAAATAGGGGGAGATTTATTGTTTTGTGAAGGCGATTGTGCAATCGCGCCGCGCGTTCGTGCCGTTTATCAAAATTTATTTACGTTTGTTTTTTTTGTTGTTATTACTCGTTGCTAATTAATCGGCGAAAACATGGAAATTATCGTCGGTGGACTATTGATTAAATAAATTATTTTTTTAACACAGCTATTGTTTTCTTTGAATACAAGTTAGTATTGAGTAGTAGTGTTGGGTAAAATCGAGTAATATTTGTAATCGAGTATTTCTAAATGAACAATTTTAATATAAATAGAAAAGAGTATTATTCATTCACCTGTTTAAATTATGTAAGCATAGCTGTACTGACGAGGGATAGATCCCGAAACACGTGTCTGCAGATGGCCTTAAATTAAGTAACGTTCCTTTTATTGTATTTACATTGAAAATTTTTCTCGGATCAAAATTGGTTGCATTATGCAATATTTTATTGATGTGCAACAGCAGGTGTACATAATGTAATTCAATGTCCGGCGTGGGTATTTGCCCGGGAAGTAGTTGTTTTAATGTACATTTGTTTAACGTACTTACGTAACGTAAAAGTCACAGAGCTAAATGTGAAAATAAATTATTGATTATTTTCAAATCATTTTTATTTAATATAGAACAATTTTAAATAAATATAGTCAATAAGTAACAATAAATTTATGTTTTTTTTTAAATAAATATTTACTAATATTAATAGAATGCATTAATAAAATTGTCATATATTTAATTTTGTAGTAACAAAAAAGGTTCGAAAAGATCGACTTTGCCCATCCCTTTTGAGTAAATACAAAATAATTATATATCTATTATAAGTAGAAAATAGATCAGATTACTTCTATAGCTACTGATACTGGAATACAGAACTACTAAATAGTAATAATAGACGGTGGAAAGACCATTGGTCGAAAGCCAATTAACAAATATAAAATACTCATTTGTTTTTGTAATTTTTAATATGTATTTTGTATTTTTTGTTGGGTTAAAGCCTAGTATAGCAACCACATTTGCAGCGTGAAGTTGGCCGCGTAACGCCACTCAAACTTGACGCTTCACGTAGAGTCGTAAAGCATGTGCAATACGAAATACGGCCACGAGATGGCGATACAATTTTGGTTGTAGAAAATATATCTGTAGAAATGGTGTTATTAGGTTAAGCACTGTCTAAGTTTTGCAAAGATAAAATAACATAAAAGGACGATTTCCTTAAAAAAGGGTTATCAGGTTAGGTTAGGTAATGTTTAGGTTTTGCATAGATGAGATGATATAAAAGAGTGATTCCCTTGACGTTTTAAACTCATTAATTTTGACTTCAAAGTCACTCATATTGCTTAATATTGACATAACAGTCTCTCCCGATGCTTATTTTTCACTTTAAACTCCTTATTATTGCCTAATTTCGACCTTAAAGTCACTCTCATTACTTGATATTGACTGTAAAGCCCTTAGCATTGAAGAGTCTAGACTTTAAAGTCACTCTCATTGCTCGATATTGACTTAAAGTATCTCCTGATGCTTAATTGACTTTAAACTCCGCATCATCGCTTAATTTCAACTTTGAAGTCGTTTTTATTGCCTGGAAAGTCTCTCTTGATGCTTAATTTTGACTTTAAACTTCTTTGCATTGCCTAATTTAGACTTTAAAGATATATTCACTGCTTGATATTGATTTAAAGTCTCTAATTTTTGACTTTAAACTGGTCATCAGTGCCTTATTTTGATCTTAAAGTCACTCCCATTGCCTGATATCGTTACAATGAAATTAAACAAGAAAAATTTCTGGCAATGATCAATAAAATTCGATCAATCCCTTTTTCCAACTGCAAAAAAATACTTACACTGTAAATTTTACAAACATCTATTGAAAGAACTACTTCCCGAGCATTTACCCCGCCGGACATTGGATTACACAATAGATATTTGTTGTAGAAATTTTCCTTGTTTAATTTCATTGTAATTTAAATAACTGCAAACGTGTGAATCATCTTTGTTTCATTTTATTTAGCCTGATATCGGCTTAAAAATCTCTCCTGATTCTTAATTTTGACTTTAAACTTCTTTGCATTGCCTAATTTCGACTTTAAAGTCATATTCATTGCCTGATATTGATTTAAAGTCTCTAATTTTTTACTTTAAACTGGTCATCAGTGCCTAATTTTGACCTTAAAGTCACACCCATTGCCTGATATCGGCTAAAAAATCTCTTCTCATGCTTAATTTTGAATTTAAACTTCTTTGCATTGCCTAATTTCTACTTTAAAGTAATCTTCATTGCCTGATATTGATTTAAAGTCTCTTAATTTTGACTTTAAACTGGTCATCAGTCCCTAATTTTGATCTTAAAGTCACTCCCATTGCCTGATATCGGCTTAAACATCTCTCCTGATGCTTAATTTTGACTTTAAACTTCTTTACATTGCCTAATTTCTACTTTAAAGTCATATTCATTGCATGATATTGATTTAAAGTATCTAATTTTTTACTTTAAACTGGTCATCAGTGCCTAATTTTGACCTTAAAGTCACTCCCATTGCCTGATATCGTCTTAAAAATCTCTCCTGATGCTTAATTTTGACGGCTTAAAAATCTCTCCTAATACTTAATTTTGACTTTAAACTTCTTTGCATTGCCTAATTTCGAATTTAAAGCCATATTCATTGCCTGATATTGATTTAAAGTCTCTAATTTTTGACGTTAAACTGGTCATTAGTGCCTAATTTTGATCTTAAAATCACTCCCATTGCCTGATATCGGCTTAAAAATATCTCCTGATGCTTAATTTTGACTTTAAACTTCTTTGCATTGCCTAATTTCGACTTTAAAGTCATATTCATTGCCTGATATTGATTTAAAGTCTCTAATTTTTTACTTTAAACTGGTCATCAGTGCCTAATTTTGATCTTAAAGTCACTTCCATTGCCTGATATCGGCTTAAAAATCTCTCCTGATACTTAATTTTGATTTTAAACTTCTTTGCATTGCCTAATTTCTACTTTAAAGTAATCTTCATTGCCTGATATTGATTTAAAGTCTCTAATTTTTTACTTTAAACTGGTCATCAGTGCCTAATTTTGACCTTAAAGTCACTCCCATTGCCTGATATCGGCTTAAAAATCTCTCCTGATGCTTAATTTTGACTTTAAACTTCTTTGCATTGCATAATTTCTACTTTAAAGTCATCTTCATTGCCTGATATTGATATAAAGTCTATCTCGATGCTTAATTTTGACTTTATTACTACTTACTATTGCCTAATTTAGTCTTTAAAGTCACTCTAATTGCCTGGTATTGACATAAAAATCTCTTTTGATGCTTAATTTTGGCATTAAGCTCATTTTCATTTCCTAATTTATACTTTAAAGACAATATAAGTTTTAGATATTGTACATTTTTTACTGAATGCTATTTTTGACTTCAAAGTCATTGTGACTTCAATGCCATTCTCATTGCCTGATTTTGACTTTAATTTAATTTTCTTTGCCTCGTTTTCACGTAAAATAAATTTTTGTCCCAAATTTGACTTGAAAGTCTTTTTTGTTACTTATTTTTTTACTGTAAAGTCACTTTTGTTGCCTGATTTTGACTTTAAAGACAATACCGGGTTATTCACGCTATACAAAACGGATTGTTGTGGCCGAAGTACAGCACTTTTTAAAATTTTATTTTCGTGGGTGGTTTCTAAAATTATTTTCATGTTATACAGGATGTCCCAAATACCATAAAATATAAAAGTTGTATTTGTTGTTCGATTATTTTAATTTTTTTGCCACTCTGTAAATATTTTAATAATTGGAGAATAAAATATGATCCATTCCTTAATTTCACTGGAAATTTCCCGTACATAACCTAAATACTTCTCAAATATTTAAAATATGAAAATTAGGTTAGATTTTAATAAAATTGCAATTATTTCAAAAACCGTCAGGTTTAGGTACTAATAACCTTAATGAAAACTATAGTTATTTTGAATCTAAAAATATAATAATATATATGGGGTGTTCCATTTAAAAAAAAAAACAATACTTTGATACTTTTATGGTATATGGGACTCCCTGTATAATACGAAAATAATTTAAAAAGTAGTCCTTACAGACCGTTATACAGTCCTGAAAATAAAATTTTAAAAAGCGGTGTGCTTTGGCCACAATACTCCGTTTCGTATAGCGTGAATAACCCGGTATAAGTTACTTGATATTGCCTAATTTTAAGTACAAAGTCATTGCCTGATTTTGACTATAATTTCATTTTTAGTGCCTTGTTCTAACATGAAATATCTTTTATTGTCAAGTCAATTGCATTTCACTTTTAAGTCTCTTTTGTTGCTAAATTTTGACTGTAAAGTCTCTTTTCTTGTCTGATTTTGACTTTCAAGTCTCTTTTGTTACTAAATTTTGACTGTAGAGTGTCTTTTCTTATCTGATTTTGACTTTATAGACAATGTAAGTTACTTGATAATGCTTAATTTTCACCATAAATTTATTGTGATTACCTTCTTCCAACTTTAAAATCATTCTCATTACCTGATTTTGACTTAAATTTCATTTTCATTGCCTCGTCTTGACGTAAAATAACTTTTATTGCCTGATCTTGACTTTAAAGTTTCTTTTAGTACTTAATTTTGATTGTAAAGTCTCTTTTGTTGTTTGATTTAGACTCTACAAACAATGTAAGTTATTTGACATTGCCTAATTTCGACTTTAAAGTTTCTTTGCTTTTATATAATATTGATATAATATTGACTTTAAAGTCTTTCTTTGCATAATATTGGCTTCGAAGTCTCTCTTATTTGAAATATTACTTGAGTAATATGAGAGATACTATAAAGGCTGTGTTTGCGCCAGTTGTTGCAAAAAAAACCGAAGCGTCCTCGGGTGGACTTCATTGAATTTTTGATTGACATTTTGTGTGTTTTTTCAATTTTGGATACGGCTGAAGCGCAATAAACTATTGTTAATTTTTTTCTAGAAATACAAAGGACGCCGAGCAGAACGTGCGTAATTAGGCTCAATTCGAGATAATCCTCGGGCGAAGGATTAAGTTGTAAATGCCCTTCTCGGAACCATTTTCAACCCCGAACCGCCTCAAAAACTTCCCGCCATATGTTTCTCCTTTCTTGTTTAACTTGTATCTTTTTCACATTTCCTTCTCGCTCTGTACTCCCACTTTTTCCCGTTTTGTAAAATTTGTGTTTTTATTACGAAAAAAGAGTCTGTTCTCAACTTTGAAACTAGCAACAACACGTTCTTCGGTCGTATCCGCGTTAAATCTCACTTTTAATTCTAAGTTTAAATTCTATATTTTGTTATCTGTTTTTGTACATTAAGCTAGTTGTTAAATAAATCTTTATTGAATATTACTAGTATCCGTAATTTTGATACCAAATCGCACAAACCGCGTATTAACAGGCTGTATTAATACCGACTTTATTACCCTTATTTCCGTTAATGTCTGGAAGTGTTTCAATATTTCATTGATTTAGACTTAAATTCCTGTGATTACTGAATTTTAACTGGAAATTTTCTTTTTTTTATCTAATTTAGTCTTTTAATGCATTCTAATTGCCCAATTTTATCTTTAAAGTCATTGCAGTTCACGTTCATTGCCTGATTTTGATTTTTGAAATTCTTTTCTATTGCCTTGATTTCGATTTGAAAGTCACTCTGACTCTAAGTGTCAAATTTTGATTTTAAGCTTAATAAATACGTCAAGCAAAAATAACGAATGCGATTAGGTTAAATGAGAACTTAATTGCGGAAAAATAAGGAAATTTCGTCAGAATTCCAGGAATATTTTGCTTGTGTAACAACTGTTTTGCAGTAGCAATGCAGCCAACTGTTTTTTTTTTACAAAAGAATCGTTTTTACCGGTTTATATTTTCAGTACAGTCCAGTATTTATACCATTTATTTTTATTTAATTCGAGAGGGTAAACATCGATCTATTCATTAACATGCGAAAAAAAATCAGGGAAAAAATAGTGAAAAAAAAAACACTTAAAAAAATCAATTTGTATAATTACTCAACAAATAGGATATTAAAAACATTGCATTAATGTTATATTAACAATTAATGATGTGTTAATGTTGATGTAATATTATTTGCAAACATTTTGTTCAATCGGTAATGATTAGTTCATAATTTAAAGTAAATAATTGGAAATGGTCAAATTTTATAAAATGAAATTAATGGTTGCGTTCAGAAGATGCCACCGGTCCCAACAGTGGAACTAACCGGTCGTAAAAACTAGGTTATTGTTCGATATAAACTTCAGGAATTTAACTGAACGTATAAACTGAAATTATACTACAATTTTTTGTTATTTACTGAAGAATATTGGTAAATTTAAACGTTATTTTCATCGGTTAGAGTGTGCTTAACGCAAGCATTGTTATTCCCATCTCTTCAATTTTATTAATTAGCCAGATATATTCCATGCATTTTCAATCACACATTTAATCTAGCAATTCAAACTTAAAAAGAATTCACGACAAACATATAGATATAGATATTTGCTGGTGAGTACGTGAAGTTTTCTTGATATAATAAAATAATATTTTATTAAATAAAAATGATTTGAAAATAATTAATAAATTATTTCCACATTTAGCTCTGTGTGTGGAAATAATTTATTAATTATTTTCAAATCATTTTTATTGTAACCCTCCTTTATCTTTTAATGTATAGTTAGTATAAAGCAATATGTATTTGAATGGACTTACCGTTAATAAACAATAAACAATAATATATTTAAGTAACTATGACCAAGTGAATGAATACTCTTTTCTATTTATAATATTTTCTTTTTTTCTTTACTTATGTTCTTTTTAACATTATATTATTATTAAATTATAACAATCTCGACACCCAATACGGGAAAAAGAGGATAAGATTAAGAAAGAATATTGTCTTTCTTTCTTAATCCCATCCTCTTTTACCCGTATTTAGGTATCGAGAGAAAGAATATCATAACAATCATATTTATTATATTAAAGAAAAAACAAATCATTTACATTTCACTTACAATGTAAATGATTGTTTCATTTAAAAAATTCTGATTGAGTAATCTGATCCGTTATTAAAATCACCAACTAATTAATTCGCGCGATGTCTTGTGTTTGTATTTTTGGTTTCTATCCGGTGCTCGGTTTTGGCGGTTTAAATTAAATTAGGGAAGCGTTTACAATCGATAATTTCAATGGCGCGCGCGAATGCCAATGACGAATGTGAGTCATTCGTAATTTGTATGCGATTGGCAACAATTTCAGCTGCTGGCAATTAACGACCCGCGGCACGAATTGATTTTCAAGAAACTGGCTTATGTCAGGTTCCTTTATAACTTCGCAAATAAATCGACGAGTGTGTTAATAATGATAATTAAAAAAGAAAATGAGATGTGTTATTCGTTATGCTGAATGAGAGATGCAAACATGTTAAGGAATATATTAAATAAAAATGATTTGACTTACCTACGTAAGTACGTTAAACAAATGCACATTAAAACAACTACTTCCCGGGCAAATACTCACGCTGGACATTGAATTACATAATGTACACCTGCTGTTGCACATCAATAAATATTGTATAAGGGCCGTTTTACACACACAAGAATTCTCGCATAAATTCATAATATAATTATATATAGAAAAATATTATAAGTTTGCGCATGTGCATTACAGCGATTTTTATAATATATTTCTTGCGAGAATTCTCGCGAGAAATATATTGAATATGTTCAAAATAATCTAGAAAAGAATTATATAAAACAGTCTCCCAATAATGTTAAGCAATAGCATACTACATAATGGCGCGTCTGCTTGTATTGGATGACTGTAAAAACAATCTGCTCTGCTTATTTTCACAATAATTATTTGCTGTGTAAAACAGGAAAAATATTTTTATATATATAATTACAGCAAAACTTTTATATATAATTCTCGCACAACTTTATGCGAGAATTCTTGTGTGTGTAAAACGGCCCTAATGCAACGAATTTTGATCTGAGAAAAATTAATTAATTAATATTTATTTTTTAAACACGCTCATTTTGTATAAGTGAAGGCATAGAAAACTGGTGATTACACTACGGGATGGTTAACAATGATTGTATACAAGTTAAATTTCCCGCCGAAAAATCTGGGGAGTTTTATCGCTACAAGTTCATGAAAAATGAATAAAGATACATAACATTTGTCTCGTATAAAACCCGCATTGTTGATCGTTTTTAAGAAAAAAAATTGAAATGTAAAGGTAAGTGAACTGGAAGACCTATTTTAACAGAAGAAGTTGCTGGCGACATTCAACAACGACTTGAACAAAGTCTAACAAAATTTTTAAGAAAACTTTTAGCTCAAGGTGCTTACAAATTACATGGGAGTTGCTACGAAAATGGCAATCTAGGGATTTTTTAATTTAATATGATCTGTTGTACCAATATGAAAATAACTTTTTTTCGGCGGGAAATTTAACTTGTCTGCAATAATTCTGGATTACATTGTATAAAGTGTAAAGAAATTCTGGTTTTATGATTTTTTCCTCTTGTTTGACTATTATGTACAAGTAGTTCCTTAAGGCTGCAGTTTAGAAGAAAGAGATAAGTGTACAATAAACACTTATCTCTTTTTTCTTAAGGCTGCAGTTTAGAAGAAAGAGATAAGTGTTTATTGTACACTTATCTCACTTATAAACTGCAGCCTTAAGGAACTACTTGTACATAATAGTCAAATATATGCTTCTCAAAAATATAATTACATGCAGTTGAAAACTTAATAATTGGAAAACGACGCAAGCGCCATCTTTTGTCTAATTTCGTGTAACATTAAAAACTTATTTAATTCTGGCGAAGAAAATATAATTTACTCTTTACAAAGTAAAAAAAAACAGCACATCGTTTTTCCTCAGAAATAACTCCATATTTATTAAACAGCGTTTTTGTTCTGTCAAAAAATGCGATTTTCCTTCAAAAGTATCAAATGGCAAATTATTCTTATTGTATCAAATGAAACACTATAAGCTTTTCTTCACTGGGTGTTTATTAGTACCAAATGTACTGGTGCAAATAAGCATCCAGTGAAAAAAAAGTTTAGTGTTTTATTTAATGAAATCATATTCACGTAACTCGACTATAACTATTATTCTTATTATAGTTGAGAAGATTGCTTTTGTTAATCTAACAAAAGGTTTTAGAATCGCCATTAGCTGATTATATCTGCAGTAAAGTTAATCCCTATAAGTCCACTCAACAAAATGACTTTGTAAAATCTCGACCTACAACAATAATAACACAGGACTTATTCGATGCTATGAATGACGGTAAGTTGATGTATTTCATGGTGATCTAACTAAAGCCTTTGATAAACTTGATCATTAGATTCTGTTTCATAAGTTATTATTTGGCGTAAATAACAATATTTTTAATACTATCACTTCGTACCTACATAATCGCAAGCTACTTGTTGATATAAATGGTCACAAATCCAAATGATACGTTGCATCAAGTGGGATCCCCCAAGGGTCGAATTTGGGACCTCTGCTGTTTTTATTGTTTATGGATGATGTGTGCGCAACTCTCAAATGTAATATGGTGCTATACGTGGATGATATAAAACTTTACAATGTTGTTAGTAGAATTGATGATTGTGTTTAATTGCAAAATTATACAAATCGGTTTAGAGTTTAAGATCAGGTTACAAAAAAAGTAAAAAAAAAAATGGAAATAACAACATTACCCATCAATTTAATAAAACACCAATTACGCTTCATCCACAATATTCTGATTGATTAACAAAGGTTGTTGTTGGTTGAATCGCCTTTTGAGGATTCCGCTTTCACTCGGCAAAAGCGATTTTTCTCGCCGCTGCACGAATTGAATTCGCTGCGAAAAAGGAAAAGCGGCGGTGAAAGAAAGACGGCTTGCGCTTCGCTTTTCATTTCGCACGGTACCGCTCGCTGGCTCGTCCGTTTTGCCGCCTCCGGCCCCCCGGCTCTTGGAGGCGCGATTGAGTGCGACAACGGTTTTTCTCACGGCTCACGGATATTTGCTTGCTTGCACCGAGCCCGTTTAATGAGCACCGAAGCTTTTATGACCGGAATGATGACGTTCTTGCTTGCGGATTATTTCTTGCTGCTGATAGCTGTGGATACAAAGTAAGAAAATTATTAATTTCTCAATGATTTGGTTGAATCACAAAATTGACAGAAAAGGCACTGGATAGCCATTTACTTTATTTTGTTGTTATAATTGTGTATTATTTATTTGTTCGAATTGAATAAAGGGATTTTTGACATTTCATGATTAACATATGATTCCTATATTTTAATTCATTTTGAAGAGAAAACATTACTGCAGAAAATTTACTGCAGTAATGTTTTCTCTTCAAAATGAATTAAAATATAGGAATTGTGTATTTGTCTTTTTCATGGCTAACTATTTTTTGGTGTATGGTAAAATTAAAAACGACTGTAATTTATTTTATTTTAAAAATAACCATGGCATATGTTATTTATATCGGATTAAAGGGAAAAAAAATAGCCCTTTTAATAAAGTCATAGCCAACTATTGTTTCCATTTAAAAAAAGGTAAGTTTGTGTCATATCTCCCAAAATATCGGCGAATTTTTTTGATGTTTTGTTATTAATCTGTGTAAAAATTTTTTTTCCTTTACAGTTTTTTTTCTATCTATGATAATAATAGAGATATAATGATTTCAAAAAATTGACACATTTTACTTTTTGTCAAAATATCTAGTTACCCTTGACTTTTTCAAATATTTTGAAAGTGTCATTCCATTTGTCTTATAAAACTACACTTCTTTCCCCATTTAACCGTTTTTCTATCTCTTATAGTTTTCGAGATCCCCATAGAGAACATCGAAAAAAAACTCACCCTGTATACCAATGACATAAAAAGCGCGATACCAAGAAGGGGTAGGAAGTTTAGTCCAAAAACTCCTACTCCTTTTTGGTTTTGCATTTTATTATGTCAGTGAGTTTAAATTTTTGAAATAAGGCGAAATGCAATTGAAAAAAAATCTCTGTAAAACTAAGGCTTGTCATTAACGACAAAACCCAATCATCCATCCCGGCGGTACACCCTGTTCAGTCATTCTTTTATTTACACCTTCTCTAATATTCACACACACCTTATCCCGGAATCACGGTCCGAAATCGATGGACGTCCGTCGAGTCCGTTTCCTGTGCGTCCGAACTCTCTGAATGGATAATCGCTCGAATTATTCGGTGATTAATTTTACTGTTCGCTTCCACAATTCTAATTCCGTACGTGAGATAATAACTCGAAGGAGACGGAGAAGAAGAAAGAAAAAAACTGTAGCGCCGTTGCGTAATTCTATGTTGCGGATTGTTCGGAAAATTGAGATTAATGTTTCCATTAAAATCCACATGCGCGTGAGAAGGTTTTTTTTCCTTCTGATTCTTCATTTGAATACAACAATGATGAGAAAAAATGGATTGGGAGTGGGGGTGGAGGAATATTCAACAGGCTGGTGTGAGATGTTTTTTTTAATTTTGCGTTTTGAATTGTGGATTCTAATTAAAATAGTAAGACCTTCAAATATAGAATTGTGTACTTGTTTTAAAGTACTCACGTAACGTAAGTCAAAACGTCACAGTAGCTAAAGAGGAAATAATTATTGAATTGAGTGAGTTACCTGAAAATAATAATAACTTGAATAACAACACTTTCTTCACTATTTATTTTTTTACCAGATGCACATTTCGTAAACAAAGTGACCATTATTATATCTGCTAGGAAATAAAGTAGTGAAGAAACGTTTCTAAGTGTTTTTATTCAACGAAATAATTTATTATTTTCAATTTTTTTTATTGATTAGGATAGTTATTAGGACTTCCAGTAATATACTGAGACAAATAAAACGAAACTAAAGTCCACAAAAGACGGTCGTTTTGGTCTGTGAATTTTGACCTTCCATATGTTGAAATCAGTGGATGATGATAAACAATTTTAAAAAAAATGGTGATGTGTCCATCATGGTACTTATTATACTCCACAAAATCAAATATAAGCCCAAAAATGTAAATGGGAAATATTAGATGCGTTGGTTCTAATTTTAGTAGTAACATCTCCTTAAAAATCACCTATTTTAGACTTTAAAATCTGCTCGACTTTATGTTGAATTTCGTATATGTCGCAATAAACTAGTTTTTTTTATTACTACTTCTATTGGCTAAGACAATTTTTAGGACTTCTAGTTGCAATCCAAAACAAAAATATCAAATAAATGGTGCCAAAGTCACCCATTTTGGACTCGATTTTATGATGAATTTCGTATAAGTGTAATAGTTCCAACAGGGGTGTATCCAGAATTTATTTTTCGACAAAAATTGTTAAAAGTAATAATAATAATAATCGTTTATTTTCTCAACAGACTACAGTCCAATTACAGAGAAGATATCTTGTTTACATAGTCACAAATAACAAAAGTAAAATATAATAAAATGCAAAAATAACAATAATGCGAATAAAAACTAAGAAACTAACATGGATGGTAAGCTACATAATTGAAGTACAACAAACAATGCAATTATTATAATCAAACAACGGAAATTATTTATACAATGTAACATCGCTGCTGCAATTTTTTTATTTATATTTTGTACAATTTAATTGATTCATATTCGTAAAATATTATGTCGATTTTACGTAAATTTTTACGCAAAAAGAACTTACTTTTGTACAAATTTAATGCCGAGGTTTCGGACGGGGAAGTCCCGCACATGTTTAATCCCAAAATCATGCTGAATAGAAAAATTTTAATTCATTTAAATACCTTAATAAATAATTTACCATTTTAAACTGAACCTACGATTAGTAGATTTCTCGCAACAACCATCAAAATATTTTTTTTATTGAAATTGATTGAAAATGATTATTTTTCTGGAAACTAAATGGCCAATATTTTTTTTGTTATCGCCAAGGGTCTTTGTGATTTTTTTCAGATTTTTTTGAGAGAAAAAAAATTTCACGGAAATCTGAAAATTTTGTAAGGGGTATGTATGGAAAAAGTGAATTTTCGTCGAAAATCAAAAAATCTCCAAATGACTTCATTTTATACCAAAATGTAGCTAATGAATGGGGGCGTTAGTTGTGTGAATTTAAACGACTTTGGTGTATTGGTTTTCTGTCAATAGACTCGCAAAGTGGGCCTTCGCAAATTGGGAAAAAATGTTGCTAAAACTTGCGATTTTTTTCTGACGGCCACAGCAGG
This sequence comes from Philonthus spinipes, assembly GCA_963082785.1. NCBI lineage: Eukaryota > Metazoa > Arthropoda > Insecta > Coleoptera > Staphylinidae > Philonthus > Philonthus spinipes. The sequence goes on along the minus strand of OY720304.1, from coordinate 23,025,362 downwards.
AATAAAAACATGATCTTTGGAGAAAATATGTCAATATTCTTTAAGAATCGAATGCTAAAAACCCCGTTTTTCTATATTGTTTGTGAGTTTTGTAATTTTGGTCCAACTGCAGTCACGTCCAAAACGGCCAACCGGCGGGTGTTTATTGAACCGTTCTCATAAGGCTCCATGTTAATTTTGCGGAGGATTTCTTAAGGGCCTGAAATGGTTAAAAATAATTATTTTTCTGGAATCTAAATAGCCTACATTCTTTCCACTATCATGAAGGATTTTTAAGAATTTTTCCAGATTTTTTTGAAAAGAAAAAATTTTCACCGAAATTTGAAAAATTATGAGATTTTCGTTGAAAATCAAAAAATCTCCAAATAACTTCAAATTATACCAAAATACAGCTAAAGAATAGGAGCGTAAACTGTGTGAAATTTAATTGCTTTGGTTAATTAGTTTTCGGTAAATCTATTCGCAAAGTTGGCCTTCGAAAATTGGGTAAAAAATTTGCGAAAACTTACAATTTTTTTCTGACGAGCACAATTGAAATAGAACAATTATTTTTTATTATAAGAAGCCCATATTTCTTAGGAATAGAATGCTGAAAACCGCGTCTTTCTTGATAGTCTATGAGCTTAGTAATTCTTCTTCAATTGCAGCTGCGTCTAAAACGGCCAATCGGCGGGTATGCATTTACACGTTCTCATAAGGCTCCATGTTAATTTTGCGGACGATTTTTTAAAGCAAAAAAATGGTTGGAAATGATAATTTTTCTGGAAACTAAATAGCCAATAGAAAATAGAAAGAACCTATTGTCATCAAGGGTCTTTGTTATTTTTCTCAGATTTTTCTGAGAGAAAAAAAAATCACCGAAATCTGAAAATTTCGTATGGAAAAGGTGCATTTTCGTCAAAAATGCAAAAATCTCCAAATGACTTCATTTTATACCAAAATGTAGCTAAAGAATGGGGGCGTAAGCTGTGTGAATTTGAACAACATCTATGAATTAGTTTTCTGTCAGTGGACTTGCAAAGTGGGCCTTCGCAAATTGGGAAAAAATGTTGCTAAAACTTGCGATTTTTTTCTGATGGCCACAGCAGAAATAGAAACATGATCTTTGGGGAAAACATGTCAAGATTCTTTAGTAATCGAATGCTAAAAACCCCGTTTTTCTATATTGTTTGTGAGTTTTGTAATTTTGGTCCAACTGCAATGACATCCAAAACGGCCAATCAGCGGGTCTGCATTAAATCGTTCCCATAAGGCTCCATGTTAATTTCACGGAACAATTGAAATGGCTCTAAATAATTGAAAATTATTACTTTTTCTGGAAAATAAATAGTCAAAATCGGATGCGTGAGAGAAGGTGTGAGTTTGCAGGAATGAAAGAGGGTTTTTAGGATTCGTAGCAAAGAAAACGAAACTAAAGTGAGCCAAGACATGCATTTTTGAGTGTGAAGTGCGCACGACTTTTGTTGTTGAAATTCATAGTAAAAAAATTAGTAATAATAAAAAAATCAACTTTTTATTGACTAGGATAGTTATTAGGACTCCCAGTAATAAACTAAGACAAAAAATATCGAAACTAAAGTCCACAAAAGTAAAAAAATCAAATTTTTATTGGCTAGGACAGTTATTAGGACTCCCAGTAATATACTAAGACAAAAAAATCGAAACTAAAGTCCACAAAAGTAAAAAAAAAAAACAATTTTTTATTGGCTAGGGCAGTTATTAGGACTCCCAGTAATATACCAAGACAAAAAAATCGAAACTAAAGTCCACAAAAGTAAAAAAAATAACATTTTATTGGCTAGGACAGTTATTAGGACTCCCAGTAATATACTAAGACAAAAAATAGAAACTAAAGTCCATAAAATCTATAATCGAATACGAAATAATCGATTATTTTGGATAATCCAATATTAATTTTATCGTTCCTGTGAAGTATATGATTCCAAACTCAAACGTAATTATTATATTTACTGTTTCTTTGGGTATTTCAGGTATTTATGTTTTATATTTTTTTAGTCAATAACCCCGACACCAATTGGTAAAAGGGGACATCGATTATATATAAATATATATTTTTTTAAATAAATTGATTCTTTGCATAATCGATTTTGTCCATCACTAGTTGAAGGGAACAGATCCCTATATGAAGACATTCAAAACACTCCATTGAGTTTCATTTTTACCCAAAGTTTATAAACTGGACTTCTTACAACAATCCGTGGTGTATTTATTGGAAACAACCCCACGAATACAAAATGCATATCAATCACTTATAAGAATTCATTCATTTCCTAAAAAAAAAGGCATGTATTCTCAATTTCAATATGCGCGTTCTCCAACCCGCGCATTCCAATTGTAATTTCTCAATTAGGCAGCGAATTTTCTTTTTAAATTTTAATTGTTTCCTTGTCGGGTTAATAAATTGTAAAAGGCGCGACTTCACATTGTTTCCATTTGTTGAAATCGCGTGATAAGATAAAGTAAACAATCACGGGCTATTTTTAATTAGCTCCCCCCAATTCCGCCCACTAATTAATTAAACGGCGCGGCGTATGCAACCGGCTCTTTAAATTAATACATGTGTTAATTACGCCAGGCAATTAATAAAACAGAAAAATTAGGACAAGCGAAGTATCATCGCGTCCATCATTATTAAATTTCACAAGCTGTTTGTTGTAGTAAAGAATATTATGGTAAAATTAAACAAACCGATATTGCGCGCGCAACGTTTTCCGTTTCCCACTATTTTCATTTATGTATGTACGTTGGTTTTTTTTTCTATTCCGGGCTTTTTAATTAAACATTATTTCAAACGGTCACCGATTGAATTTGAATCAAAAGGGAGATAATGAGCGCGAGCGTGTGACCTCTTATTATCAGTGATTTCGCGTTCGGCGGACAGTTACGTGCGCGTGTTGTTCGTGTCGGTGCCGATGAAGTTTTTCGATGGTTTTCCAAAATGAGCCTTTACAAAACCGCCATACAGAACATGCGCCTGATTAATAGTTACAGTAAGATTGAGTTTTTGTTATTGTCTCGTTTGAATAAACACAAGTTATGGAAAATGTCTCCCCCGGGTATCTGTGATTGGTTCTGTTTGTGATAAAACAAGAATGTGCTGTTATATTTATATGTACAGTTATTTAAAAAATATATTATAATTCCATATTTTTTTAAATAGCTGTACTTGAAAAATAACAACACATTCTTGTTTTATCCAGTAAATCCACTGAAAAATAAAATCTTCACAAATAACTTTGCATCAATATTACAACAACATTAAATAAATCGATACAACTACAGACAAAATATCATACTGAAAAATATGTCTATCTGTAATACAACGCTCATATGTTCGTTTTGCTCAATGAGAGTTATAGCTGAATAATACAAATGGTTTCTTTAAGCCTAAATCAGCGCTCTAGTTTTTTTTTATTCTAAATACAACCTTCGGTGTCGTTTAGGGCTCTATTTTTATATGAGCAAATTTAATGTGTTTGGTGCGAAAATTAGCTTGATCTGTATCAACTAAATATGATTTTTTAGTTGTCGACAGGCAATTGTTTGTTAATACGACATATAAATTATAACTTGTCAAATAAATTTAAAACTTTCTTATTTGGAGCTTAGCTAAATTTTTATGTAGAGAGAATTTAATGTAAAATATATTTGTAAGAATTCGAAAATGCGTGCTTTCTGCAATCGTTTGTAATTCAGTTTCCGGAAAGATTCAGCAACACTAATTCTAATCTTTAAGTTTGCTGTGGAGACTTTTCATTATTTAAATAAAAATGATTGTGTACTTAAATAGCACAAAAGACAATCATTTTATTTAAATATTGGTTACAGGCACACGGATTATGCGAAATATTCCGCATCTGTTCGTGTTTTGCATCACGCCAATATTTTAAATTTTGACTTTTTTAATGGAAGTTTTTCATTTTTAAAGCGCCTTTTAAAAGAAATGTAATAGTATTGTATTGTTTAGTTTTAAGTTCAGTGTTTGTATCTATTATGTATTTTTGTGTTGTATATTGTATTATTCATGTAAATAGCACGCCGTTGAAATAAATAAATAAATAACACTGACTATACAAAATCTGATATTTCAAGAATTTAGTGTGTGAAACTCAAGCGCTGTTTTTTAGGTCAAGATTATTCCCTTTTTTTCTTGTAAGTCCAGTTTTAATTTGTCCGATTATGAGAACAATATAATAATTCGATTAAATGAATTTTGTACGATAATTAAATTATTAGGCAGAAAGACCTATGGTCGATAGCCCATGACAGACTACTAACACAATTGTACATATTGTTATAATACATTTTGTAAAATTTTGTTGTCACATTGTCTGAATAAAGATGTTTGTATATATATTAAATTATTATATTATTCTCACAATCCCAGAAATTAACACTCAGCTTACAAGAAGACGAGAATAATCTTGACCTAACCTGAAACACACCTCTTGTGTTCCAACTGATATTTGTATGACAGTCACTGATTAAATAATTAATATTTGCGTTCTTACAAATTACTTTACGATCTGTACGAATCATATGTTTAAATATTGATGAAATTTTGATTTTTTTTGACAACTTATAATTTATACGTCATATTAATAAAAGATTGCTTACCAGCGTTTAAAAAAATCAATGATTAATATCCTGTTTTTTTAAACAGCTACAGTTCGGACCAAACACACTAAATTTGATTATATAAAATTTTATTTTTTATTTTATTGCGGAAAAACCAACAAGTATAAATGATACATGCCTAACTAATTACTCTCCATACTCCATAGTCCTCCCCCAAGTATCGATAATTGGTTCTATTTGTAATATATTAAAATAATGCACTTTTTATACAGTATGCTTTTTAGCTACAGTTCGGACCAAACACACTAAATTTGATTATATAAAATCAAAAAAAAAACTAAAACTAACAGGTATAAATGATACATGTCTAAACAATTACTCTCCATAGTCCTCCCCCAAGTATCGATAATTGGTTCTGTTTGTAATATATTAAAATAATGCACTTTTTATACAGTATGCTTTTTTAGCTACAGTTCGGACCAAACACACTAAATTTAATTATATAAAATTTTATTTTTTATTTTATCGCGGAAAAACCAACAAGTATAAATGATGCATGCCTAACTAATTACTCTCCATACTCTATATTCCTCCCCCAAGTATCATAATTGGTTCTGTTTGTGATATATCAAAATAATGCACTTTTTATACAGTATGCTGTTTTAGCTACTGTTCGGACCAAACACACTAAATTTGATTATATAAAATTTTATTTTTCATTTTATCGCGGAAAAACCAACAAGTATAAATGATACTTGCCTAACCAATTACTCTCCATACTCCATAGTCCTCTCCCAAGTATCGATAATTGGTTCTATTTGTAATATATTAAAATAATGCACTTTTTATACAGTATGCTTTTTTTATAAAATTCATAAATATAATTTCAAAATAAAAATCCTTACATAATTCAAGATGTCACGCTTTTAATGCGACTCTTGTTCTTTTTTGTTTTTCACAAAAAAAGATCTAAGTCACTGAAATAATAACTAACTATTTTTTGTCGTTGAAATTTTGCTGTATTTTCACAAAACCTAGGTTGTAACTAATCTTGACGATATATATATGGTAATTATAGAGAAATAATCTCGACACCCCATACGGGTAAAAGAGGATAAGATTAAGAAAGAATTATAGAGAAATACAAGAAATGGACTTTTTACCTAAAATAGTCACTAAGCAAAGGAATCGTCAATATTTTCAGAACCAGAATTATTAAAAAAAATGTACATAGAGTCTTTCCGCTTTAAATAACAAAAAAAATCTGTATTAAGTGTATTTTTCAACCTATTAAAAAAATCTATTAACTTTTTTGTAAAAATGCAGATGGAATGTTTTAGAAATTATTTCCAGTAGTTTAATTAGTTACGAGTTAAAAATAGTGAAAAATCGTACATACAATTCATCACAAGTCAACCTCATTTAATTGATGAATAAAGCATCAATAATCTTACTTCACAGTTTTATTTAAATTATCAAATGTACATTTTGGACACAAAGTGACCATTATCAATAGATTAATACCTTTATTTATCAATTAATTTGTGCTTCACCCAATTAATTCGATCTCCTTTAATAAATATTATCTTTAATGTACTATTATTTGTAAAAAAAAATACATCCATCAGTGTGGTACACTGATATATATTGTCATTATTGACAATCACAGTGCAATGTAGATATTTAAATTTTTATATAACAAAATCTTTCGTCCTTGTCAAAGTACGGATATTGTATACTAATTATTCTTCGGGGAGTCTGACATGGTCCAGGAAATCTATAGAATGGTGAAAATCGTGAAATACTACAGAGAATGATGAATAAAAACCAATGTGGTTACTATTTATTCTTCGATTTCATAAATATAATAATATTATTCAGGCTAGATAGATTTTTTTTTTCATAATTTAAAAAAAAAATCCGTTCTTGAACTAACAATTCCGAATGATTTTTTGTATTTTCGTCCTTGTAATAACATTGTGCATTGATTATTTTTCGATTTCATAAATATAATAATATTGTTCAGGCTTGACAGACTTTTGTCATAGTTTAAAAAAAATAATCCCGTTCTTGAACTAACAACGGTGAAAAAGAAAAATAATCATATTATTTAATGCGTGAGCATGTTCATGCCAGCCCCAATTCATTCCAAAGGATGAAGAGATTTGAAAAAAATCCATCATCTAATATTTGTTATCTTGTAATCACTAAGATCCTAGATAATAGAATTTATACTAATTGGCTATTAAAAGAATCAATCAGAATTGCCTTCATTCTGATTGGATATTGAAAGAACCAATCACAATTGAATTCATTCTGATTTTCCATTGAAAGAACCAATCACAATTGCATTCATTCTGACTGGCTATTGAAAGAACCAATCACAATTGCCTTCATTCTCATTGACCATTGAAAGAATCAATCACAATTGCCTTTATTTTGATTAGCCATTGAAAGGATCAGTTACAATTGCCTTCATTCTGATTGGCCATTGAAAGAACCAATCACAATTGCCTTCATTCTGATTGGCTATTGAAAGAACCAATCACAATTGCCTTCATTCTGATTAGCCATTCAAAGGATCAGTTACAATTGCCTTCATTCTGATTGGCCATTGAAAGATCCAATCACAATTGCCTTCATTCTGATTAGCCATTGAAAGGATCAGTTACAATTGCCTTCATTCTGATTAGCCATTGAAGGGATCAGTTACAATTGCCTTCATTCTGATTGGCCATTGAAAGAACCAGATACAATTGCCTTCATTCTGATTGGCCATTGAAAAAACCAGTTACAATTGCCTTCATTCTGATTGGCCATTGAAAGATCCAATCACAATTGCCTTCATTCTGATTGGCCATTGAAAGAACCAATCACAATTGCCTTCATTCTGATTGGCCATTGAAAGAACCAATCACAATTGCCTTCATTCTGATTGGCCATTGAAAGGATCAGTTACAATTGCCTTCATTCTGATTGGCCATTGAAAGAACCAGTTACAATTGCCTTTATTCTGATTGGATGTTGAAAGAATAAATCACAATTGCCTTCATTCTGTTTGGCTAATAAAAGAACCAAACACAATTACCTTCATTATAATTGGCTAATAAAAGAACCGATGAGAAGTTGCCCACGGATTTACCCTGCGCATCCACCATGGCGGAGGCGCAGGCATTGTTAATTGTTAAATAATTGTTTATTGGCGTTGTAACTTGCTAAATATTCGTTTGACTAAAGCGTTTTGTTTGACTCTAGTATTTTACATTTTAATGTAATATACTATTTTATTATTTAATGTAATACACTATTTTATTCTTCAACGTGCGCTAGCTCTTCAAAGTCCTGCAGAACCCTGTTTGTTACTTTTTATTTTCATTTTTTTAAAATAGTATGTCTTCAATTTATTTTTTTAGGAATTTTTGGCTCCAATCACGGATTCAACAAATTATATATATATATATATATATATTCTAAAATCCCCATCTACCATAATGGTGGTGCAGGGGGGGATTCAACAAATTAACATCTAAAAAAAATAAAATAAAAAGTGGCAAACATGATTCTGCAGGACTTTGAAGCTAACGCATGTTGGAGACGATTTTAAGAATAAAGTAGTATATTACATTAAAATCTAATATTTTTCATCGAAATTTGAAAATATCGTAAGGGGTATGCATGGAAAAAAATTGGATTTTCGTGAAAAATCCGAAACACTCGGAATAACTTCAAATTATACCAAAATGTTCCTAATGAATGGAAGCATCAACTGTGTAAATTTGAGGATTGTGGAACAAATAGTTTTCGCACAGCAGGCGTGTAAATTGGGCTTTTGAAAAATTTGGCGTAAAAATCACGTCAATTTTAGGATTTTTTTTAGGCAAGCACAAAGTTCTAATTTTGATGAATTTTAAGTAAAATATAGATAAATCCTTCCTGAATCGTATCCTTAAAGTTCCAAAATTCTATCGCTTCAGTGGACAAAGTTACCTTAGTTTAATTAACGTCACATCCAAAAGTTAAAAAAATAGATAAATTTCTATATTTCTAATTAAATATAATCGTTGAAAAAAGAATTGTCTTGATTATTTTTGTCTTTCAAAATATTTCCACAAATATAAATTATAATGGAATAATTAATGATTTTAATATTTTGAGATTGATAGTTCATATTGTATGAAATAAATATGAATAAATTATTAAAAATCAAACAATAAAACAGTTTAGATTGAATAACTTTAAATTCTCGACTATTTTCGGGTTATTAGCCCATTTTCAAGAGAATTTAAAGTTATTCAATCTAATCTGTATTTTATTGGTTGATTTTTAATAATTTATTCATATTTATTTCATATAATGGAATAATTGATAGTGAATTATACTCATAAATATATGCACTTAAAAATTAATAAAAATATTTAAATAACTGCAATTAATTACTTTAAAAAAATCGTACTAAATGCACTTTAGAAATAAAAAAAGTAAAAATGTTCAGCCACTTATTATTTAAAACATTGTCGTAAAATGAACGCTCACGACACTAAACAGTAAAAATAAGTGTTTAATCAAGTGTTGAAGCTAACATCGTAAATAATTATTACATAAAACCAATAACAACATATGTTCGTGGTATCAATTTCTATACACGAATTAACCTCTGATTCATAAATAGAAACAGCATCCATGACGTAATCTCCTTGACTTGGAATTCTTTAACTTGAATGGATTTTCCGTACATTCTCTGTTTTTTTAGTTACAATTAATTCATACGAAATCACTTGAAATTCTTTCTTTCATATGATGTTTTGATTCAACTTAAAATATTTGAAGCTAAACTCCACCTAATGATTGACTTGTTTTGTTGTGTATTTACTCCTCATAATAATATGTATTTTTTTTTTTCAGTTACAATTAATTATACGAAATCACTTGAAATTCTTTCTTTCATATGATGTTTTGATTCAACTTCAAATATTTGAAGCTAAACTCCACCTAATGATTGACTTGTTTTGTTGTGTATTTACTCCTCATAATAATATGTATTTTTTTTCAGTTACAATTAATTCATACGAAATCACTTGAAATTCTTTCTTTCATATGTTGTTTTGATTCAACTTAAAATATTTGAAGCTAAACCCCACCTAATAATTCACTTGTTTTGTTGTGTATTTACTCCTCATAATAATATGTATTAAATTTGTAATGAAAACTTGTGAAAAAAGATTATTATTGATTCTATATCAATTTTTAAGACTTTTAACTATTTTATACACCAGTATAAAAATAGTGAAAGAAAAAAAAGTAAGAAGAAAAAAGAAGTATTAATTATTATTACATTTTTACATACATACATAATCTAAAATCCCCATCTACCATAATGGTGGTGTAGGGGTATTAAATTTTTTTATTAAAAGAAAAACTGATCATAATAATATGGATCTTTTGTTATCCGCGGCCTTCGTCAAAAAATTGTTTACAACCTACCGTTGAATTCTGAAAAAAGAAATCGGATAAAGGCATTGTTGTTGCAATTAGAATTAAACTGTCAATAAGTAATTTTGGTGACAGAAATCATCAGTTCCTATATTTTGAACTATCCCTTGGCATAAAATGTCAATCTTTTAGATTTACTAAAGTTAAAAGTTTTTATTAGTAGCTGATTGGAGAGAATCCAATACCAACAAAATTGTATAATATCAAGAATGGAGGCTATGAGTTAGCTGCCAGTTAAATTGCAACGACCAATAGCTAAATAGTTCAATCATAAATTATTAGTGTTGAAGATAACAGATTTTTTCGTATTACTCCAATTAGTCTATAGATATTTCTTTTGCTAAACATGGCAGAAGGCTCACTCGAATTTAGAAGTTAGTATTTGATCGTAATTCGTCATTTTTGATTTGACTAACTTATAACTGCAGCCCGGTACTACAACTAACCTAGCTGTAGGTCGTAATTAAATGTATTTAAATTACTGATCACTGAGGCTTCTACTTCGTTATACATTGTGTAAGATTATAATAAAACACTTTTTTAACTTTGTTTGTATAACAGAATTTTATATTTAGTGACTATAGTTTCAACAATTCAACACTTGTTTCAACAATAATGACAAGTGAAACTATAGTCACTAAATATAAAATTCTGTTATACAAACAAAGTTAAAAAAGTGTTTTATTATAAATGTATTTAGTAAATACAATCTCGACGACCTTATCGCGTCATTATTAAACTAATTGATAAAATCAATTTACAACCAAACATGCGATCAATTTAAGAAATGAGGCTCCAGGGCTTTGATGCCAGGGCCAGTAATTTCGCATTTGAAGAAGCAACTTGTTTGCTATGCCATTCAGAAAATAAAACACCAAGCACTCATCCTTGAATTTCCATAAAATATTTATGTATACAACACATAAACACGCACAGAATCTAGAAATATACATACATGCACACGAAATACACACACACATAAATTTAAAGTATACAGACGCATATACACAAACAAGAAATACACAAACTTATACACACATGAAGTACACACACACATAAATTTAAAGTATACAGACGCATATACACAAACAAGAAAAACATAAACTTATACACACATGAAGTATGCACACACATACAAACATGAATTACACACATACATACAAACATGAAGTACACGCATACATAAAAACATGAAATACACACACATATACATACACGCATGAAATATACGCACACATGCAAAAATAAAATATACACAAGCATACAAACATGAAACGCGCACGCACATACAAAAATGAAATACTCGACACATGCAAACAAGAAATACATACACACACACATACAAAAATACAAACCACATGCATACAAAAACATCCTTGCCACATATATTAGCGTTACTGGGTCAGCAATATTTTAATTAAAGCCGATAACAGAATTAATTAAACACACCTTCGCGAAACAATCGCGCTAATTTCACCCGGTGATGAAAGTCCTCTTACATCCTCTAACACACACAAACTCTTGCGCAGGAAAAAAAAAAATAGAAAGAAAAGCGCGTAAAAAAAGCAATCTCGTCCATCGCGAACGTTTGTTTCGGACGAAACGCGAATGGGAAATTTCACCGGAAATATGAAATGCAAATAATCGGGAGAACGGATTGAAAATAGTTGCACAAAAAAAATAGAAGACTGTTTTTTAGCGAAAATATTTTTCAAATTTAATTTGAAACTACAGATTATTTATTTATGATATTAACACCTATAGGAGTGAAAAGGAAATGAATTTTCTTTAAAATCAGTTTTTATACAAACGGGAATACGAATTTTCGGCAGCTGAATTTAGAATATCTAATGGGAGCCCTTATTGTATGTTTTTCTCTTGCTTTCTCTTTTTATTTCGTTCTTATCATTATTTTCTTAGCTACTGTTTGGTTACGTTTTTTTTTATGCAAAAGTGAATACGGATTTTCAGCAACTGAATTTAGAATCTCTAACTAATGGGAGCCCTTATTGTATGTTTTTCTCTTGCTTTCTCTTATTATTCCGATCTTATTATTCTTTTCTAAGCTACGGTTTGGTTACGTTTTCTTTAAAATTATTTTACATGCAAAAGTGAATACGGATTTTCAGCAACTGAATTTAGAATCTTTAACTAATGGGAGCCCTTATTGTAGGTTTTTCTTCCACTTTCTCTTTTTAATCCATTCTTATCTTTCCTTTCTAAGCTACTGTTTAGTTAAGTTTTCTATAAAATTATTTTACATGCAAAAGTGAATACGGATTTTCGGCAAGTGAATTTAGAATCTCTAACTAATGGGAACCCTTATTGTATGTTTTGCTTCCACTTTCTCTTTTTATTCCATTCTTATCTTTCCTTTCTAAGCTATTGTTTGGTTAAGTTTTCTTTAAAATTATTTTACATGCAAAAGTGAATACGGATTTTCGGCAAGTGAATTTAGAATCTCTAACTAACGAGAGCCCTTATTGTATGTTTTTGTCTTGCTTTCTCTTTTTATTCCGTTCTTATCATTCTTTTCTAAGCTACTGTTTGGTTACGTTTTCTTTGAAATTATTTTTTATGCAAAAGTGAATACGGATTTTCGGCAAGTGAATTTAGAATCTTTAACTAATGGGAGCCCTTATTGTAGGTTTTTCTTCCACCTTCACTTTTTATTCCGTTCTTATCTTTCCTTTATACTGTTTGGTTAAGTTTTCTTTAAAATAATTTTACATGCAAAAGTGAATACGGATTTTCGGCAAGTAAATTTAGAATCTCTAACTAATGGGCGCCCTTATTGTAGGTTTTTCTCGAGCTTTCTCTTTTTATTCCGTTCTTATCTTTCCTTTCTAACCCACTGTTTGATTACGTTTCTCTAACTAATGAGAGCCCTTTTGTGTTTCTCTCAGTTTCTCTTTTAATTATGTTACTGTCATGATATTTATCTAAACATTTTGGATATTGTTATTATTCTGTATAATGGTGATTTACCGTAAATAAATGAATTGAATTGAATTTAATTAAAATGAACTGAACTGCACTGAACTGAACTGAACTGAACTGAACTGAACTGAACTGAACTGAACTGAATTGAATTGAATTGAATTGAATTGAATTGAAATGAAATGAAATGAACTGAACTGAACTGAACTGAACTGAACTGAACTGAACTGAACTGAACTGAACTGAACTGAACTGAACTGAACTGAACTGAACTGAACTGAACTGAACTGAACTGAAATGAACTGAACTGAACTGAACTGAACTGAACTGAAATGAAATGAAATGAAATGAAATGAAATGAAATGAAATGAAATGAAATGAAATGAAATGAAATGAAATGAAATGAAATGAAATGAAATGAAATGAATTGAATTTTTCTTCGTAAAATTCTTGATTCGAATTGAGAAACGTAATCAGAATGAAGACTTATTCATGATTATGGTTGCGACCATTACTACTTGGTAATCCATATTATAATCACTGAATAGAACACTTACTATGTTTTTTTTACAACAAATTATGTGTTTAATGAGAGTTTTATTCATTGATTAAATAATGAAGATTTATATTAGAAATGGGCAAAGTCGATCTTTTTGAACTTTTTTGTTACTGAAAAATTAAGTATATGATAATCTTATTAAATGCAACTCTATGTTATAAGTAACTGTTCCTTATTTATTAAATAATAACAATTTATTGTTATTACTACTACAATATCTTTATTCAAAGTTATTTGTTTTACATATATTTACAATATATTATGGTATATTTGTTTCTTTTTTGCTTGCTTGAACAGGCTATCGACCTATGGTCTTTCCGCTATATTATTATTATATATACAAACATCTTTATTCAGACATTTTTTTGATTCATGGACCCTTTTACCTTTTATTCAGACAATATGACAATAAAATTTTACAAAAATTTATTATAACAATATGTACAATTGTGTTAGTAGTCTGTCATGGACTATTATTATTATTATTATTTATTTAAAATTGCTTATTTAGAAATACTCGATTACTAATATTACTCGATTTTGCCCAACATTAATTTATATTATAAAATCGTAAGGTTTAAACGAGCCAATCCTTAATGAAACAAACATGTTGCTTAATAATTATAATCAAAATTCTGGTTAATTCATTTAAAAGATTTGTAATTCAAGGATTTTACCATAAATACGTTTTCGAAGAAATTCATATTATTTTTTGAAAATCGGCAAATCGAGCGATTCTGAAAACTCTGTTGTCTTAGGTCGCGATTGTTTCAAGCGCTGATTTCGATGCAAATCATGTTTTTTTTTCTTTCCTTTCTTATCAGCACGTAAACCACGTGGATGCGGTTATCGAAGCGCGCGGCCTTCGTCAAAAATTTGTTTACAACCTGCTGTTGAATTCTGAAAAAAAAATACGGATAAAGGCATTGTTGTTGCAATCAGAATTAAACCGTCAATAAGTAATAAATACCTATTGATTTATTGGTAGTAAATATATAGGATTAGGTGAAATTACCGGAACACCTAGTAAGAATAAAAAAAGTTTATTTTATTTATTTATTTCATTTATTAACGGTTTCACATTTTATAATAGTATACACATATGTTGGATAAACTTAAAGCAAAAATTACAAAATAAGATTTAGGTGTGAATATCCATAATATAATCTAAACATAATTTATTAAATAAAAATATTAAATAAAAATTATTTGAAAATAATTAATAAATTATTTTCACATTTAGCTCTGTGACTTTTGACTTACGTTATGTATGATAAACAAATGCACATCAAAACAACTACTTCCCGGGCAAATACCCACGCTGGACATTGAATTACATAATGTACACCTGCTGTTGCGTATCAATAAAATATTGCATAATGCAACAAATTTTGATCCAAGAAAAATTTAATGTAAAAACAACAAAAGGAACGTTACTTAATTTAAGGCCATCTGAAGACACGTGTTTCGGGATCTATCCCTCGTCAGTACAGCTATGCCTTACATAATTTAAAGATGTTAATATAAATTAATTAAATTAATTCAAATACAATTAGCAAAATTAAATCAATTATATTAAATCAAATTAAACTAAATCAATTTAAATTAAACCAAATTAATTCAATTTAAATCAAAACCGAATGAAATTAAACGAAAATAATTGAATCAAATTAATTAAAAAGAGCGACCCTCACCTGCCGCGCGCTGTGATAGTAATTATAAACATAATTTTATTGTGAATAAAAGGTAAGGTAAAATTAAGAAAAGTAACCAAAAAAAAATACGTTTATTGGCATCATTCCTTTACATTACCAAGGTTCTAACATCTAATACCACCCTTCCTTCTCTTTCCCCTCTCCCTCCCCAGCTTCTCCAACGTCCTTACCACAACCAATAGTAGCACGATTGCCAATTAATAATTCGCGAATAAATTGTATCTCATTTAAGAATTTTGATTTTTTAAATTTTTTTAGCCGTTTGATTCAAATGAATCTATTTGTATGTAAGTGGGAAAATATTCTTGAGTTAAAGAATAACTTAAAAATTATTAATTCTAACTACAAAAATATATTTCTAATAAAAGTCAAGAATATATTTTTGTAGTTAGAATTAATAATTTTTAATTTTTTTACAAAAATATATTCCTGACTTTTATTATGATATCCGGAAAATGTGAATAGGAGCAAAAGAGAGAGTAATCAAGAATGTCTGCTGGTATTATTACAATTTGTTTATAATTATTTTCGTTTTTTTATATGAATTTGTATGTAAGTGGGAAAATATTCTTGAGTTCAAGAATAACTTAAAAATTATTAATTCTAACTACAAAAATATATTTCTAATAAAAGTCAGGAATATATTTTTGTAGTTAAAATTAATAATTTTTAATTTTTTACAAAAATATATTCCTGACTTTTATTAGAAATATATTTTTGTAGTTAAAATTAATAATGTTTAAGTTATTCTTGAACTCAAGAATATTTTCCCACTTACATACAAATTCATTTGTATCAAACGGCTAAAAAAATTTAAAAAAAATCAAAATTCTTAAATGAGATACAATTACAATTTATAATACAAAATATACAGGGTTTTCCATTTGAAAAATGAAGATTGCTAATTTTTCATTGTAAATTAAACACCCTTCAATTCAAATTTTAAAATCTTTAGATGATATCATTTAATTTTAATATTATACAGGGTTTTCCATTTGAAAAATGTAGATTGCTAATTTTTCATTGTAAATTAAACACCCTTCAATTCAAATTTTAAAATCTTTAGATGATATCATTTAATTTTAATATACAGGGTTTTCCATTTGAAAAATGTAGATTGCTAATTTTTCATTGTAAATTAAACACCCTTCAATTCAAATTTTAAAATCTTTAGATGATATCATTTAATTTTAATATACAGGGTTTTCCATTTGAAAAATGTAGATTGCTAATTTTTCATTGTAAATTAAACACCCTTCAATTCAAATTTTAAAATCTTTAGATGATATCATTTATTTTTTCGAAAAATACGCACATTTGTATTTACCGTGTCCTTATCATATACAGGATATAGATAGATATAGGAGATATTGAGTAAGTTTTTACGAAATTTTCAAATAAAAACTTCATTAAAAATAGGAGGATATGTGGTAAATTATAGTGATCTTTTTATTATTTATTTTAATTTTATTTACAGCCTCTTTTTATTATTAAATTGAGTTATTGAGCACTTTTGTAAATTTAATTAATATTTCTGTGCATGTGTGTGTGTCTGTGTAAAGTAACATCTGCAGACGCAACAGAATTACGTTTATTTTTTTTACTTCTTCATTTTTTCAATCACGCAATTGGATGCGTAATTGTAATTAATTAAGCAATTAAAGTTGTTACGGCCGGCAAAAACGCATCGAGTGCCTCCATTAATGAAATAATGACCAGGTTTGAAGAGTTTTTATTATTTCCAATTCAGCCAGCATCCGGCTGGCCCAAGACTCCTCATCGTAATTGATATTTAGCTGCGCGCTCGTGATTTAGTTGTGTGTGTAATGTATTTTTTATGCGACAGAGTATCAATTTGAAGCCATGTTTTTGCCTATATTAAAAATTGTTTTTTTTAAACTTGAAGCTCTAATTGATAAATTATTCCTTAATTCGCTTCTTTATTTATGTAACTAGTTTAAAAAAATGCACAAACGTGAAGTTGTTCACGAATTATAAATCCCTTGTGATTTATAGCTAAGATAATACTTCTGAAGATAGTGACGTAAAGCTATTTATAAATATTTATATATTTTTATAAACATAAGACCTTTTCTCCTTGGAGAATACATGAATATTTATATATTTTTATAAACATAAAACCTTTTTCTTCTTGGAGAATTCATGAATATTTATATATTTTTTATAAACATGAAACTTTTTCTTCTTGGAGAACACATGAATATTTATATATTTTTATAAACATAAAACTTTTTCTTCTTGGAGAATTCATGAATATTTCCTTTTTATGGTTACTTAATTGACGTCTGTATGAGCAAAAAAACCCGTAGACAGAAAAATTAGTGGATTGTATATTTTTTAATTTAATCTGCCCTAACGAGGATAATCTACGGCGCTGATTGGTAAATACGATTAGGTAGAAGGAAAATGAGAAATGTGAAACTCACCGGTAATTCAAAGAAGCACCATAGCACGTGGGCTGCTCCCGGGAGTGATGCACAATACAAAGGCCGACAGCAATACGAAATAATTACTGTATATCGTAATATTAAATAAAAATTATTTGAAAATAATTAATAAATTATTTTCACATTTAGCTCTGTGACTTTTGACTTACGTTACGTAAGTACATTAAACAAATGCACATTAAAACAACTACTTCCGGGGCAAATACCCACGCCGGACATTGAATTACATAATGTACACCTGCTGTTGCACATCAATAATAAATATTGCATAATGCAAGTTTTGATCCGAGAAAAATTTAATGCAAAAATAACAAAAGGAACGTTACTTAATATAAGGCCATCTGCAGACACGTGTTTCGGGATCTATCTCTCGTCAGTACAGCTATGCCTTAAAAGACTGTGACCAAGTGAATGAATAAATACTCTTTTCTATTTACTTTATATCGACCACTATGAGTTTTCGACGGCAAGAACACGAAGACACTTGGCGTTTCTTCTTCGTCTTGAGAGTTTTCGGGATAAGCGGACAGGTATCATTTATTTCACGCATATACCACTCATTATTGGAGCATCTTTTCACGATTTTAATTTAGCACCGAACAACCTCTATTACATATATACAATAGCGTCGACCAAATGACGATTAGTAAACCCCAAGCGGTGCGGGTTATTGGTCCTTTCTGACCTGGGCGGATTATCACTTAAACATTCATATTTCCCGCCTTATTACAAATCTGTATATTACTCGAATTATTATTTATTTAACTTTTTAAAATCATCACATACTTAAGATAATAATATTTATTTGCTCAATGGAAACCAATACAGAGGGCTAAAATGAAGCATTTACAGTATTTATAAGTGGATTATAATAAAACTAAAATAATTATAAACAAATTGTAATAATACCAGCAGACATTCTTGATTACTCTCTCTTTTGCTCCTATTCACATTCTCCGGATATCCTGTGAATTTATTCAACAATATCTCACTCTCTACGCAAAGCAGTAATCTTAAGTAAATTAAAGTGATGACTTCAATTTGTTAACTTGCTGAGATTCTTGACAATTATTGTTGCTAACAATAATAAGAGCTTATTGTAATAATAATATAGTATTGAATATAAATTCCATATCATTTATAACAGTATATTAAAAAAATTTACATTTTTTCCAGAACATATATACATAATCTTTATTGATAAACATAATATAAAATCTACTTATAACATAAAATATTACAATGTATATTGTAAAAGTCTGCCTATTGGATATCGATCAATAGTATTTTCGCCGTTTAGAACATATTAGATGAAAGTTGGTTTAATAACCGTTTTACTAAAATTTTGTAATATTTTCGACTAGTTTCCATATAAATGGATTTACAAACTATTATTTACAAATTGGTTTTTATGATTATTCCATCAGGTAATAAGAGCGCTTAATATTAGGGAATATAGGTCTTTGTTGTCATTTACTATGTTTTTATTTTTTTTCGCTTTAACAGCGTTTGTGATCTTTAAGCGATAATTCATCGTTACTCCCTTATTAACTGCGAATTTTATTTTTACATTATTTGAGGAAAAATGATGTTCATGAATAGTGCAATGTTTCGAACGATGTTTTAACAAGTGATAAATTAAGAAAAAGTATAAAATGTATTGGTTTAATAAATTAAAATTCGTAAGATATGAATTGAAAGCCCAGGACAGACAAACCTTTATTTTAATGTATATACTTACTTTCGGCTCAACTGTTAATTTATGTTTTTCCCTAATTACCTACCTTTGCTCCCACCGCAAAATATTGTAATCCTTTAAGGTTGCGGTTTAGTGGAAAGAGATAGCTATATAGTAAAATGGAAATAATCGTTTGAAAATAGAGCTATTCTTTTGGATTTCATAATATGAATGTGTATTTACATTTTTATCTACCAAGTATAAAGTATCAGTCTAAATAAAAAATAAATCGTTAATTTTCGTGTATTACGTCAATTTACTAGTTTAAGTTAGAAAAGAAAATTGTAAGATATAATGAGATTAATAGGTCATGTCTGCTAAGTTATTTGAATGCAGAATTTAGTGAAATCCTTTAAATTTTCATTGCACAAGTTTTTATTAGCAAAAATTCAATTTAAAATTTGCTATAAATTTGATCAATTTTCATTGTTTTTCATAATTATTTTTCACAGAAACTAAACATTAAAATAATTTTTAATTTATCTGATGAAATTCCTGCTTATTTTAAGATTACTTTAGTGTATAATACAATATTGTTCATTGATCACAACAACAATCTAACTCAAATTAGTGATTGTCCATATTTGTATAGCTATCTCTTTCTTCTAAACCGCACCCTTAAGTATATATTGTTTTGAATTTTAATGTTATATTTAGTATTAATCCATTGATAATTGTCACATTGTGTTCGAAATGTATATATAGAATAAAAATAAAAGTGTGAAGGAAGGATATTAATTATTATTTTTATCAATTACATTTGATCTTCACGTAACTCAATCAATTTATATACTTAATGTTCGTAAAAATTATATTATTACAATATTTTATACATAGGAGATTTTCGTTGATTAATAAATAAATATAATTTTCTAAATAAAGATATTTCTATATATGAATTGAACATCAAGTTTCTGTGCTTTCCCGAAATACTGTTTATTAAAATGGCGTAGAAATTCATACTCTCGACACCCAATACGGGTAAAAGAGGATAAGATTAAGAAAGAAAGAAAGAAAGAAAGAAAGAAAGAAAAAGAAAGAAAGAAATTCATACTACTTGTAGTTTCAAATATACTTAATGAACAATAGCTGAATTTACTAAAATTCAGGACACACGCCAGTCTTGACCTTTCCGCGGACAAAAACAAAAAAGGCTGCAAATGCAGATGCAGTCGGCCTCAGCGCTCGGCGGCCCACCAATGGCAAATCGTTTCGCCGCGGTCAAAATTTTCGTCCGGTCGTAAATGTCGCGACCAATAAAAAAAACCGAACGAGAAAAAATTCTCCGGTGGTTTTACTTTTCACCGGTCGACCTTCGCAGCGAGACCGGAGGCCAAAAAAGCCATCAAATCGAGCCCGTTTTGGGAAGAACGCCGTCTTTGGGCGAGGAGTTTTCGCTCGAGGAGCGTGGGCCGGGAATTCTCTCCACTGGGAGAGGATTATTGTGATTTTTATGCTAATTGGATGGTAATTTGTTGCTTTTTTTTAAAACCGTGGTTCGGTAATTTATTACGGTGGAATGTGAAGATGATCAGCGTTTCGTAATGTAATTATACAATGTTTGGATTGAATAAATAATTTTAATCTCACTTAATTCTTGATACGTACGTTATTTATATTAAACATTTGATTGAAACAGTACCCCTACACCACCATTATGGTAGATGGGGATTTTAGATTATATATAAATATATATATATATATTGAAACAGTACTGTTGCTGGGGTTTCCAATAGTTTTGAACAGAAGTATTATAACAGCCCTGTATGTAAAAAGTTATAATCCACCATCACAAAAAATACAAATAAAATCCAGTTACTATATAAAAAAAAAACAAAATTACAACAAATAATGAGAATTTATTTTCTCTATCTGTCAGTTAATTAATCGATATAAACCTTTTTTATTGATCGCACTATAAAAAAAGACTTGTTACATGTATACTATATTTTAATTTGATTATTATCGAAAAAAAAAATATTATTTTTTTTTTCAAATTATAATATTGTATACAGGTAATAAGGGTCAAGATTTAAATCTAAAAGAATATAATATATGCGAATAACATCCATGTTAACACCACGGTAAACAAGAAAATACTGATAAGTTTACAAAAAAGTAACTGAAATGAAATCGTAATCTTCAATTTCATTTTTTATTAGCTGCAATAAATATTAAATAAATTTCAGAAAATGTCCATCTTTTTCAAACGAATTCGGGTATTGGACTTTCCGTAAGGTTTCCAGATGTTTTATTATTTGGAAAACCAACCAAAAATATTGTAATATTAAATGTTGTATTATTATCAGCATTGAAATTGTGCATTTTTTATTTTTTGGATGGATTATTTGAATTGGGAAGAAAATGAATTGCGAGCAATTTAATTATTTTAATAATGGAATTCGAAACCTTTAAACTAATAATGCAGCAGTGTGATTTTATCATCGTTAAATTTAGTCCTAAATTGAAAGTTCATCATGTATGTACTTTTTAAATGCGATAAAACGTGCTAATGCTTAACCTACCACCGAATGTGATGACATTTCATATATAATGTAATTATTATCATTAAATTGAACCATAATAAAACGCATATGCACATTCATTCATATACATACATAATAGTAACAATATGAAATTCTAATTTCAAAAATTTATATCTTGAAAATATTTGCAGAACTACTATTTGAAACCATCAATTTACAGGTTGGTGAATTTTAGTGGTGCCAAATATGGAAATATTTTTAATTTTAAGATGATTAAAACAATGGGGTAGAAAAAAAAAATATTTCCCAAAGCTACATTTTATAATATATTTTTTATAAATCTATCTTCGATATAACTCAGAAACAAAAAATGATAAGTAAAATGTAATAATATATTCGAAGTCAGA
Source organism: Philonthus spinipes (assembly GCA_963082785.1). Classification (NCBI taxonomy): domain Eukaryota; kingdom Metazoa; phylum Arthropoda; class Insecta; order Coleoptera; family Staphylinidae; genus Philonthus; species Philonthus spinipes. Next base: position 23,002,960 of record OY720304.1, on the reverse strand, counting down.
ATAAAATGTTGCTTTGAGAAAGTGTTAATTATATTTTTCTATTTTTAATAATAACGGAGTTACAGGCATCATTGAAAATAAAGCCTACTTGATTTCGAAGTAATAGACACTTAAACCAAAAAGGATGAAATACTACTGTATTTATGTATACCAGTTACTCTATGCTTAAACATTTATTAATTCGATTTAAAGAATATTAAAAAAAAACGACGATGTTAACAGAAGGTCGGAATGGAAGTGATTTAAAAATATATAATTATTCTTAATGTAACTTTCTTTTCATAAGATGGTAGTTATAAGTAGTGTTGGGCAAAATCGAGTGAATTTAGTAATCGAGTATTTCTGAATAACCAATTTTAAGTAGCTAAAGTTATTAAATAACAATAAATTTGAGTTTATTAATCAATAGGTAAAACTTTCCTATATTAATATTATAAATAACACGAAGAAAATTGTCATAAACTTCATTTTGCAGTGACAAAAAAGATCGAAAAGATCGACTTTGCCCATCTCTAGTTATAAGGTTTAGGGTTTCGAAGTGCGCAAGAGATATAAATTGAAAAGTAAATAAGTAATTCATGAATTTTATTAACAAATAGCTATTAAGTTACTGATTACGCGAGACATTATAATATTCTTACAATTTTAATTAATTTTTTATTTAATAACACAAAAAGTAGCAAATTCCACGACGTAACTGATGAATTAGTGATGAATCTCCTACAATTCATTTCAGTTCGATACGAGGATTCTAAAGTGATTTTAAAAAAAATCTGTAGTATTACACTTTGCACAGTGTGTTTTTTTGAAAACATGTATTTTTCGTGTAAAAATTTAATTTCATTAAAAAATATAGTTGTTTTAAAGTGTTCAATTTTTATTTATGTTTTTTTTTTATTTGTTTCAGATGAGATGTTGGAGGCGGAAAGCCGTGGGGTCGCCGGCCGGGTCTCGGACCTGGAGCGCCGGGTCCTCGAACAGGGGGACGAGCTCGTCTGCCTGAAGGCCACGCTGGCGGAAGCCCTGCGACGGATCACCATCCTCGAGGGCAACAAGTTCGCCCAGCAGTTCCACCCCCAGGTCTCCTCGCCCACGTCCAACTCGCCCCTGCGCAACGGCTCGCTCAAGGAGACGCGACTCAGACAAACGAATTACAGCGCCTCCAAGTAAGATATCTTCTCAATATTTTATCACAAACTAAAATAGCACTAATATACAGGGTGAGCCATTAATGAGGCTTAACCTCAAGTTCTTGGGACAAAATATGATGATTCAACTGAACTTATCTATATTCGATTGTTGACGGTTAAACAGAAATTCATCTTCAAATTTAAACAAAATATTATTTAATTAAATGAAACGCTAACCCTACACCTGAAAGGGTAGAAAGGGTCACTAAATATATATTTATATATAAATGAAACGCTTAGTAATCCTTTTTTCTTCACAATGTCCCACCTAATAGGCGAAATGTACCGGGTGTTCAGATAAGAAAGGTCACCGGCTATATCTCAGGAACTATGAGTGCTAGAGCTTTCAAATTAAAAAAATGTTGATAAAAGTGATCATGAGAAAATGCTGGAAATAAATTTCAAGTACGTAACTCTTTCGGTAGGGGGCGCAATGAACAGTCGAAAAGTAATATTGCGATTACCTCAAAAAATGTTTAATAATGATATCATACTTTTTGAAATCATGATAAGTTCGTGAAACAAAAATGTTACAGAATTTTTTTTCTTACTCTTGAAATAAAGGGTGGGGGAAGGTCAGAATTTATAAAGAGCAAATGTCAAATAACTCTTTTGTTTTTTAACCGATTTTAATGGTTTTAATGTCATGCGAAAGTACTTATCATGCTGATTAAATTTATTTGCAACAATCAGAAAAATAACTAACTTTATCGCCGCTAGGTGGCGCCAACTTAAAATTTAGATTATTTTTCTCAGAAATTTCAAATGGGATGACGTATTTGTCTTAATGTTAGTAGAAAGAGGATTAAAAAGTAAGAAATTTAGTGAAAACCGGAAGACTATATCTAAATCCTAGTAGAAGTTATAATTAAAAGAATTTTTATAATTAAAAATTATTAATGTAAATTTTAAAAATTTTATGTGTTAATTTAAAATAAATGAAATTATAACTAAAATAACAAAATTGCATTATTTTGTCACCGGTAGGGGGCGCTTTTTAATTTTAATAACAATTTTCTATTTTTTTAAATAAATAAATATTTAATTAAAGACGACGCAAGCGCCACCTTTTGCCTAAATAATATATAATATATAAATATTTCTTATAATGCAGGTGAAAAGAGTATCAAAACCAAATGGAAAAACATTTTAATGCCAAATTTATATCAAAATTTTGTCTTTCAAATTGTCAAATGACTCCACCGTCATATATAATACAATCACATAATTTTATACAATTAAATAAGCAGCGATATCCACTCTATCAATAGCAGTACATCTATTTCTGAAGTTTTTTCATTTCAGATCCAAAAAAATATGTCTTTCCTCGTTCTGGGTCTGAATTGATAAAAAAATATTTTTTAATTTGCCCCAAAAATAAAAATCTGAACATTCGGCAAATCGTGCTGGCCAAAAAAATAAGCATCCCCATCTATTCACCTCTCAAGAAAGAGTATATTCAAATAATTTAGCACGCTTTAGAAAATGCCCCCTGGTATTGATAAACTAATTCAGTTTTGTTGTTTTTGTTATAAATTTTATTAACCTCAAAAAGTTTTCCAATGACATTTGAAATTTTTAATTTGAAATTTTCTTCCTTATATAACTTGTGATAGAATAAAGGTATTGCGATACGGTTTTCACCAAATTTCTTACAATTTCACGCACTTTCTATTGATACTAAGAAAAAAATATCATTTCATTTGAAATTTGTAAGAAAAATGGAAAAATTATATTTTTTAACTTGGCGCCACCTAGCGGCGACTGAATTACTTATTTTTATAATTGTTGTCAATTATTTTAATCAGGATGATAAAATCTTTCGTATGAAATTAAAATCATTAAGATCGGTTAAAAAACAAAAGAGTTATTTGACATTCGCTCTTTATTAATTCTGGCCTTCCCCCACCCTTTATTTCAAGAGTAAGGGAAAAATTTCTGTAACATTTTAGTTTTATAAACTCATCATGATTTCAAAAAGTGTAGTTTTATAATGCCTTTATTTGAACTTTTTTTTAGATAATCGCATAATTATTTTTCGACTGTTCATTGCGCCCTCAACTGGAAGAGATACGAACTTGAAATATATTTCCAAGATTTATTAACATATTTTTTATTTGAAAGCTCTAGGAGTCTTAGTTCCTGAGATATAGCCGGTGACCTTTCTTATCTGGACACCCGGTACACCTAGCGTTTATTTTAAACTTTTCATGCTAATTTCATAAATTGGTTTATTCAGATGTTGAAGTTTCGATATTTTCACAAAAAAAAAAATCAGAATTAGTTTTAGTAATCATCGATTTTTAAATATTACAGGCCTATTCAGTTTCCCTTGTTCTTTCATCCCCATAAAAAATATTTTTCCTCCACCCCTGGATCGACCCCTATGGAAGTTTAAACATGTCTCCCTAAGGTCCTAAGCGAAATTTTCAGTATTTTATCAACAATGTTTAATTTTAGGAATTGGTTTTAACAGCTATTGATTTAAAAATGTTACATGTTTTATCAGTATCCCTTGCTCTTCAATCCACATCAAAAACATTTTTCACACCGCCCCTGTATCAACCCCGACAGGGGTCCAAACATGTCTTATACGAGAATTTCGATATTTTCTTAAAATGTTTAATTTTTGGGATAGGTTTTAGCAACCCTAGATTTAAAAATGTTGCAAAAAATATTCATCCCTTACTCTTCCATTTTCATTAAAAACATTTTTCACTCTACAAAAGGAAGGAGGAACTACAAAATAATAAACAATGAAACAACATTATATCATATTGGAAATCATTTGGTATTTTTTAAACAACATTAACATCTTATTTATTATTATTTATTTATTTTAACAATTTATTTATTATTATTTATTTATTTTAACAAACACTTTTGTCAACGTATTTTTTAACAAACACTGCAGAGAAATCTAGATAATCTTAACAATCCTGTGCTTAGACCAATAATTCTTTTAGCAATTTTTTTTACCAACGTTTTTTTTTAATAAATTCTAATCTACTCATTGCATATGTTTTGTAATTTTTTTAGTGCGTCACACTTTTCTTGTAAAATTTATTTTAACAATCACTTTTGCCTACGGATTTTTTTTAACAAACACTGCAGAGAAATCTGGATAATCTTAGCAATTCTGTGCTTAGACCAATAATTCTTTTAGCAATTTTTTTTACCAACGTATTTTTTTTTTTTTTAATAAATACTAATCTACTCATTACATATGTTTTGTAATTTTTTTAGTGCGTAACACTTTTCTTGTAAAATTTTTAATATGTAATTTGGAAATGGAGATTCCGTTAATAAAAGTGAAATTTTGTATTTTTATTAATACGTTTTTTAACAAAAATGTTTGCAAATTCTTTTTTTTTTTTTTCAACAAATGTAATAATTAACATATTGTTGTTTTTTTTTAAGGGTAAATTTGGAACACAGAAAAACCTACGGAGGCTCATCCCTGCCACAACGGCGCCCGATGCACTATCAATCAACTGGCTCCCTCCACAGCGACAGCCAGAGCTCGAGCAGCGTGTCCCCGGTGCCGTCGCCGTCGCCCCGCGCTACGCCCCAGCCCCTGCTGAGGAGGCCCCCCATCAACTCGAGTCCGCAGGCCAACACGACGACGCTCCACAAGCGCTGGAGTTCGACGGGAGATTTTAATCAGACGATCACGAGCCCGCAATCAAAGTGAGATTTTTTTTGTTGTTGTTTCGAGAAAGGATTTTGCGAATTTTTTTTTGCTGTTGTTTTTTTTTTTGGGAACGGCGTTTTACTTTTCTTCTGCTTTGTGTTTCTCTTTTTTTGTAGATTCTCAACGAAATCATTCCTTAACCTGTATACCAAGTCAAATACATCCCTGGCTCCGAGTCTTAAGCATGGGTATGTTGCTACATTTTTTTTTTTTGTTATGTATTTAATTTTGCTGTGCTGTTGCATTGTAAATGATTATTATCACAACCAAAGCGTGAGTGGATGTCAATAACAAAAAATGTGAACATTTTTTTGTTAGAAAACTATAACCAAAATTACAAGATTAATGCCTGTACCAATATTTAGGGATTGCTCCAGAATTTAGCATTGATTCAGAGATAGCATCAAAATCTATGAAATAGTCAACGTAATCCTGAATTACTTTGTAAAATATCATTAGATACACTACTAATATTGTCATTCATCAATTTAATAAACTGATTAACAACCATTTATCTAGCTTTATGGATAACTGGTGATGACCATTTCGGTCTTTTGGACTTCATGTTCCATGTGCAATACCTTGATGAAGGCAGTTGAACAGAACAACGATTCTGAGACTACCCAGAATCGTTGTTCTTGTAGAAACAAATTGTTGATGTCACTTAAAATCAGGCAACAGATGGCGCTTGCGCTATCTTTCCAGTTATTACGAATAATTTGATGAAAGAATTAAGATGTAAATCCTAGAACAATGTGATTCGTCCGGAATTGTGTATAAATTTTTTCGTCTCCTCAACATGTATAAAATAGTCGACATTATCCTGAATTACAATAATAATAAATATCTTTTATTCAATAATAAATCACCAAAAATATACAACACTTAATTTACAATTTCATCATTATCGAATAAGGCGTAAGTAAAAGTTAATGTCTATGATTTTCTCCATTTAATTATCAGTGAGAATAATTAGTTATTAAAATATTATTATTTATTTAGTCTTATATAACATCGTTATATGTTCCTCTCTACTTCTCAGTGTGAGGCGAGTTATTAAAATAACTCGTTATTATTAGTCAGTTCTTTAATTATTAATTTTATGAAAAATTAATATGAATAACAATGAAAATAGTTCGTATTTATGTCAATTTTTAATCAATTATTTTTAGTAACAAACGCGTGGAATGAAAAATTCAAGGATTTCACTAAATTCTACATTCAAATAACTTTAAATTCATCATTAATTAATCTTACAATTTTTTCTAACAATAACTAGTGTTTTATTGAGATTAATATTTTTCTACTTCAGTACATTATTCATATTATATATAAAAACATCTTTATGGATTTACAGAAATATATTTACATATTAGGCGGAAAGATCACAGGTCGATAGCCAATTAATTGCAGATTTTAATTTTATATTTGGCGTTGTAACTTTCATTATTTTATATATTTCTTTCTTTCATAATCTTATCTTGTTTTACCCGTATTGGGTGTCGACGTTATTTTATATATTTTACTGTATGCATCTGTTAATAAATATTATATTTATTATTTATTTACATATTAATTGTATAATACATAATTAATGAACTTGTTAATTGTTGAGGCTTCTACTTTGTTATATATTGTAATTCAATTTTATTAATTGAAACACTTTTTTACTTTATTTGTATAACTCGGAGTTATACAAAGTAAATTTTTTTTTACCAATGTATTTTTTTAATAAATTCTAATCTACTCATTACATGTGTTTTGTAATGTTTTTAGCGCGTCACACTTTTCTTGTAAAATTTATTTTAACAAACACTTTTGCCAACGTATTTTTTAACAAACACTGCAGAGAAATCTTGATAATCTTAACAATCCTGTGCTTAGACCAATAATTCTTTTAGCAATTTTTTTTTACCGACGTACTTTGTATAACTCCGAGTTATACAAATAAAGTAAAAAAGTGTTTCATTTATTAAAAAATAATTAATGTACAATTCACAAAATAGCTATCGACCAAAGGTCTTTCAATCTACTCATATTATTCAATCTGAATCTGTTTTAATAATTTCTGTAACAATGTTGCTGTATAGCTCTATCTTTCCCCTAAACCGCAAACTTAAATACATAGAGCCAAATACATTTCCTATGTTTTTCTATATCAACAAATTTAGTTAGTCCCTCCTAGTAGACTATGCATATGGCTGATAATTTTTAATATGAAGTTACTCTACAGAAATAATATTCAGGAAATTAAATTAAAACACTGAATTTCTATTTTTCTATAACTGATAACAAGATTATTCAAAGTAAATCAGTTGGTTATGACTGAATGGCAAAAGCTTAAAGTCGACAATAAGTAAACAAGTGTTTTTATTAAAATGAAAACACCTATTTAGTTTTTGTTAAAACAATTAAATTGTTTAACAAAATTGAAGTCATCATTTATCAATACTTTTCCCGTCTTATTAATTGTTAAGGCTTCTACTTTGTTATTCGATCAATGCAAATATTTTTTAACTGTGTGTACCTGAAATTTTATTTAGTGAACTATTTCTATTGGTTGAAACTGTTAGTTTGATAATCGGGCCTATTCTGTAGGGGAAATATTAATTTTAATGTGTACGTTAGTTTTAATCAGTACAGTCTAAGCAACTTTTGTAATAGAACTGTATTCATAGAATGTTAATTTAATTAATAACGTACATGTTAAAAGTTAACAGTCTAAGCAACTTTTGTAATAGAACTGTATTCATAGAATGTTAATTTAATTAATAACGTACATGTTAAAAGTTAACAGTCTAAGCAACTTTTGTAATAGAACTGTATTCATAGAATGTTAATTTAATTAATAACGTACATGTTAAAAGTTAACATTTTCATTTAAAATGAAAGTGTTTGTTTGCCCTGTCTTAAATTAATTTTATATAAGATTAAACCTGAATTCTATCAGTAACCTAACTCAGGTTACTATTAGAATTCCTGATTCGTTCTTTAAGTTTCATTTAAAGTCTAACATAACCAGTATCAACTGAATACTATTGTTTTGTACTATTCAAATGAAGATTTAAATGATACATTTTTATATAAATTATTCTTTGTTGCTTTGCTCCATTCGCTAGTATTGTGCTATGTATGTTGTGTTGCCTATAATATTTCTTGATTTGCTTTTAGCTTGAAAAGTGTTATGATTCAGAAAAATAAACGTAAATAAAACATTTTGCATAAAACTCAAAATTTATAGGGTTGCAGGAAAAAATAACTTTCGTATTAAAAAAAATTACGGGATTTTTTTAAGTGATTAACAATATTAGCGTTGGCGTTATACTACTAAATAAGAAATATTCTCTTTTCTTCAGAACATTTAAAAATCAGTTATTCGTTAGTGATTTTAATAATTTAATAATTTTCAAATTTTAATAAATCTCACTAAGGTAGAAGATCACTTTTATTTGGAAGCAATAATCCACTATTTTTATGTTGGAACGAGTATTATATAATAAAGATGATATAATTCTTTCTTTCTTAATCTTATCCTCTTTTACCTGTATTGGGTGTCGAGAAGATGATATAATTACGTGAATAAATTATGTCGTCATTATACAGGACCTTCAGTAGAATTTTTTTTAATAAATTTAGTGCTTGAAATTTTAATATAGAAATGGAGTTTTAAAAAATAACAGCCTCAAGCATTCGATCGCGTGTCCAATGGCGGGGGAGAGATTTCCCCCATGGTATACTGTGAACTTTAAATTTCACGAATTTTCAAGGGGACGATTGCCAAAACTTAAGTTTTAAAAAAAATAACAGCCTCTAGCACTCGATCGCGTATCCAATGATGGGGGAGAGATTTCTCCCCTGGTATTCTGTGAACTCTAAATTTCACGATTTTTTAGGGGGGACGATTGCCAAAAATTTAGCATAGGACCAGGCAATTATCTCTCCTCTTTATAAATTTCCAAAAACGTTAAGTGGGGGGGGGAGGAGGAGTATGGGAGTTTTGTTCATTATGTTTTTCATTGATAACTTTCATAGTATCAATATCGCATTATATTATGATGCGTTTCAATGATAAACTCCCTGTACCTTTGGCTATACCGGGTGGTGCATCGGACGACGCATCATAGGGATTTCAATTTTTTTTTTTAAATTCTCATTTATTTACTTCCCACGTCATTTTATCAAAAAATCATAAGATAACGCTAACTTCACGTTTGAATCCAAGTGTCGGTGGCTCCGCCATACACCAAGTGCCAAGACCTAGAACTAAATGGAAGCCATTTTCGGCCATGTGTATACTTTATTTTTTATCATCACAGCAGCTTTTATAATAGATGTATTATTACAAAAGATATACATTAAGCTTTCCTTGTTTACCATAATATATGCCTCTGCTTTAATTCATGAGTTTATTACATCTTTCCATAACAGTAATAATCATGATTTTATACACGTAATAAGACAATGAGTGTTAATTTAAAATTCAGGCAGAAAGAACTATGGCCGATAGCCATTTAACAATTCAATTCAATGTTGTCAATTATTGATACGTTCTTGTAAACTTTTGACTATATAAATATGGACTGCTAACGTTAACATTTGAATCCAAGTGACGGTGGCGCTGCCATAGACCAAGTGCCAAAGCCAAGTATTAAATGGAAGCCATTTTGTGCTCGAGTCAATTGTGTGTAAGTTTATTGTGTTTAAATCTTGTGATACCTTGAAAGTTTTTAAGAAATATATTGGCTTGTGGAAGGCTGCAGGCCCGCTGGGTGCAGGCGGCAAACACAGGAATTTCCTCCAATATTTTTTATTATGTCATAACAACGACATCTACTGATCTATATCCAAATTAAAATTCATGTAAAAAAGGATAGAGGAGGTTCGCACACGGGCGCTGAAGCGGCTGCTGCGGGCCTGAAGGCTGCAATTCGACTACCTTTGAACGCCGAAGCGGTAATAATACTCGTTTGTCGATGTACGAAGTTACTTTACAACCTAAAATTACTAAAACTTTTATTTCTAATTTTAAACGTATTGATATCTTCAGTAAATTATGACATTTCAAGTTTGGCCATTGGTTAATGTTAAAACCAGAATACTTTTTTCAATTCTGTTATAAATATAGATTTTATTAAAATTTGTAGGCCATATACGAAAAAAAGGGAACGTTTTCACTGCAGCGCTAAGCATCTAAATTTCACTGTACGCACGAATTTTCATGCTCGCCAGTGAAAAAAATACATGCTTTGCTGCTTCACTAAAACGCTGCAGCGCCACACAAATCGGTGTTCCCTGAACGCGACCATTCTGTCCACTAGTTTTTGAATTTCCCGCCTTTTTGCTCAATGGGGCGGGGCTTAGTCGGATTCCCACTTGCATACAAATATTGATTATTGTTTACATGGGAAATGGAGGGGGCCAGCAGTTCATATTTATATAGTCAAAGCCCTATACTACCGTAAAATTAAAATTTATAAACATTTAAACGTGAAATTAATAATGCATTCGAATTTTATAAACATTTAAATTAAGAATATTGTTACGAAATCGGGTTTAATCAGACTCGGAAATAAGTAAAACAACGTCTATTTATTTATTTACAATACACTTAACACATTCATTAAGAACACATTGTCACTATTTATTTATAACAAGATGTTGAACACTCGGACGTTTGTGATAGACTGCCTGCTTCGCCGCTAGCGCTCGCTTATATAGCGTGCTTGTTTCTCGAACTTCCCGGAACTTTCAATGACGCCGCGTTTACCGTCGCGCGCTCTGTGGAACATTCTAGAATGATGTTTCCAGTTTCTTCTTTCACTTTCGTTACAATATGTTGATATTAATTGAATAAAACACGGATAGCAGTAGCTAGTCCTTTAGGGTGGGGGAGGATAGCTCACGATACTGACTCTTTGAAAAATACAAAGACTAACCCCCCCCTCTTCTATGACTTTTGAAGCTAACTAATGGAGGTAATTGCTTGATACTACGTTGAAATGTTGAAATTTTGTGAATCGTCTTCTAAAAATGCATGAAATTTAGTTTCACAGTTGTGTTATTGTTAAACTAATGTTACCCTTTTATTGGATGTACTGTATCTGTTGGATAATAAATAAATAAATAATAAGGGAGACATTAGCCCCATTATCGCCCCTGAAACGCCGCTGATAGTTAGTAAAAAACTAACTAAATATCTTTATTTTTATAAATAAATATATGTGCAATGATTAACAAAATTATATTCTGAAATCGAATTATTTATCGTCTATCGAAAACATCCAGTTTTCTTTGTTGCGAATTTTTAGAGTTTCGAAATGAGAATTTTGAACTTTTGAAAATATAAGAAATCTGTAAATGTTATAGTACAACGTTGATAATTGGGGCTATTCTGTATGGAAAATGTTAGGTTTAACATGTAAATTATTTTTATCATCACAGTCTAAGTAGATTTTGTAATAGAACATGTACATAATGTGAAGTTGATTAATAACATGCTCGTTAAACTCAACATTTTCATTACTTGCTCCGAATATTAATGTAATAAAATAAATTACGCATTGCATTTTTATTTAATATTTTGTTAATTGTTGAGGCTTCTACTTTGTTATACATTGTAATTCAATTTTAATAAATGAAACACTTTTTTACTTTGTTTGTATAACTAAAAAAAAAGTGTTTCATTTATTAAAATTTAATATTTTGTTTGTAGCCCTTTGACAATTTTCTTGATATATATATTATCAAAATCCCATTTCCCCTTTTGGATGTCGGGTAATTTTCTTGATTATATAAGTAATATATATATATATATATATGTCGTGTAGTAATAATAATAAAACGTTAACGGAGGAAAAAAGGAGTCTTGATCATTGTATCAAGTAACAGAATTATTTGCATCATATGATTTTGTTATTCACAAAATAATAATAATAGATTTTATTGTGAAAAAAACACGTATTTAATTGTTCCCTAATTATTTAAATATGTTTCACTAAATTTTCAGTGAGAAATTAATTCTGCAATTATCTTGATCTGAAATTGGCTATCGACCAGAAGTCTTTCCGCATATGTCGTGTGTTTTACTGTGTATTAACTAGAAATAAATATTATTACTATTATTAATATAGTCATAAAAAATAATAATCATTTGTGTGTATAAACAATTCTAATACTTCACAACAGTAAATCGTATTTTTTGCATTTGTAATTTATGTTGTGGTTGTTTCTTTTTTTAATACCCAAGTTGTGAGTAATGAATCTTTAATTGCTTCAAGCCGAAACGAAATTATTTCCTCCGTCGATTACTGTAAACCTGGCGCGCTCGCGTTTATCTTATTAAATCCAAGGACACCAGCGGAGCCTTTAAAGAGAATAAAAGCGGCGGTAAAGCAATCATGTTCGAGTTTCCAAATATAGACGAAATAAAATTAAGTATATCGAGAAAAGTGTGTTCATTAGCCACTATTTTTCTTAACTTTAGAGGACTTTAACTTCGAGAGTTACAGTCGAGGGTATACGTAAAGAAATAGCAACACAATCGAGGTTAAGTATATCGAGAAAATTGTGTTCATTAGCTACTATTTTTCTTAACTTCAGAAGATTTTAACTTGAAGAGTTACAGTCAAGGATATACGTAAAGAAATAGCAACACAATCGAGGCTATTCCGTACAGAAAATTTTAAATTTAACGTGTATGTTATTAATTATCTTCACAATGTACGTATATAGATTTATTACAAAAGCTACTTAGACTGTGATGATAAAATATAACGTACACTTACATTTTCCATAGAGAATGGCCCCGACTGTTTTGGTACCGAAAACGCTAAGTGGGTGTAATTGCCTGGTTTTAAGTTTAAATATTAGCAATTTAAACTTAAAACTGGATTAATAATTGTTTAAGGGTTTTACTCTTTTATACATCATTATTCGATTAATGAAAACGCTTTTTTTAACTTTGTATAACTTAAATTTATTTAGTGACTGTAGTTGACGTCGAAACTGTAGTCACTAAATAAATTATACATACTTATAAATACTAAATTATAGTTATTTATTTATTATTTAGTCTTAAACATCGTTATATGTTCCTCTCTACTTCTCAGTGTGAGGTGAATTATAGTTATACAAAGTGAAAAAAATGTCTTCATTAATCTTAAAACGGGATTATCTAAATGATCTTTTCTAAAATCTAGAAAAACTCGTGATATTGACTATCATTAAAAGTTTTAGGTCTTATTTGCCGAATTTCATCTGGGAATCCTGTCCTTTATCAATACACTCCTAAATCAGATTAATCAACATAATATCCATTTAATGAAATTAGGCAAAAGGTGGCGCTTGCGTCGCCTTTAATTTATTATGAATAATATCCATTGCTAATTCATCTAATCATTATATACAGATAAAAATCTAGAAATGACCCATATTTTTTCGCGTGTTTCACATTAGCATCGAATCAATCATAATCCTCACCACCCAATCGATTTTACGCCATTCTCAAGACCCCCGCGAAGAAGGGGTCGACCCCCACGTCACTAATTCGACGCGGTACACGTACACACTTTTTAAAAAAATGCGCGTATGTACGTAAACAACAAACACATGGACTAAATAAAAATGCGCGCGCCCGGCAGATGATGTACAAAAGCGCAAAAAAAATGTAGTATTGAGAGCGCACTCAGTGCAGGATCGACCTTCCTGCTTTTCGCGTCTCGCTTGGTCAATCACGGGACACGAAATCCGACTCGTCGGCCTCCGCAGCGACGTTGAATCGCCGAAATGAGCAGGTAACACGAATAGTAAGAAACCGGTGCTACTTAAGGACGCACGGGCGTTTTCTTTCTCGTTAAAATTAAAAATAAATTGGTAACATTCGCGAATTTTTGAACCCCAATCGTGTGTTTGTTGGTTTAATATTTAAATATATTATTAATGATAATCTTATAAATATAGTTGAAAGAACAAAACAAATTAAGTGATTTATAAATATGAATAATTAATGAGGTTTTACAATATAGAAATCTCAATGTTACAAAATAATTATTAGAAATATTATATATATATATATATAACAATCTTTATTAATGATTAAGTTTACAAACATTGATTATGTATATCACACAAAAATTAATTAATTGTTAAATGGCTATCGACCAGAGTAGAAATATTATTTATAATGAAAATGTTCTTAAAAAAATCTGCAGTAATTAATATATCTTAAAAAATGGACAGAAAGACTTTAGCCAATTATCATAAATAAATTATACATTTAATTTTGTAATTTTTATCATTTTGTATATTTTTCTGTATACAGTGCATTCACAATACAAACAAGAACAATTTAAAATTGCTGGTGATTATTTTTGAGAAAAAGCTCAGGCAGGCCGATTTTTTCTTCTTTTCAAATGGAACACTCTATATATTATTAGGTATTTGGTTTTCACAGAGAATTCTAGATACTTTTCATATATACTGTCCTAGACCTATCTTCAACTGTTTACGAAATATTGTCAATTGTTTAATAATGATTGACATTTGTTAAATTGCTATTATTCTTATATTGTCATTTTTTGTGTGACCTATTACTTTAAATTTTCATTTAAACTTGATTGCATGCACCACCTTGCATTTATTTATTTTTTTTTATTTGGTTGACATAGAATTATGGAAATAATGCCATTATTTCGTAAACAGTTGAAGATAGGAATATGACATTATACGTGAAAACTATCTAGAATTTTCCAAGGAATCTAAATATGTATTAATATATAGAGTGTTCCGTTTAAAAAAATGTAACTTTGTATCGACATTTGTTTATGGGATACCCTGTATATAAAAGATGCACAGTTAAAAATATTAATTATTAATGTCCGAGCATTTTTCTTGAAAATAATCACTAGTAATTTAAATGAATTTGTTCCTTTCATTGCGAATGCACTGTATATCTATATCATTAAACATTGGTCTCGTTCAGAGAATTTTCAACAATTATCAGCCTCATCAATGAAAACTAATAATTATTGGAAGTTTATTGTATAAACAAATTGAATGATTTATAACTGTTTTTCAATTGTGACTTGACTTTACTTTTATTTTTTTTTAATCTTTTTCCTTTTTTTTATGAAAGCGGTTTCCCTGAACGGTACCGCTTTATGAGTAGCACTGTACCGCTTTATCATGTGGTAAAGCTTATATTTTTTCCGCTTGATCTCTTTTCAAGCCGTGCAGCTGTAAACAAAACCGCCTAATTTTCATCAGCATCCTTAACATCGAAAGCGTGTTCAGGGAACATCAAGTGCTTTGTGCTGTAGCGCTACATTGCTAAAATTTCCCTGAACACGACCATTGATTAGTTTCTTTTGAAAATAATTCTTAAAGAAAACTATAAAAGCAAAGTCACCTCACACTGAGAAGTAGAGAGAAACATATAACGATGTTATATAAGACTAAATAAAATAAAAGCAAAGTTCTCCTTACACCTAACGGTAGAAAGGAAAAAGAGTAAAAAAAATAAAAGTCACAATTGATAAACAGTTATAAATCATTCAATTTGTTTATACAATAAACTTCCAATAATTATTAGTTTTCATTAATAAAGCTGATAATTGTTGAAAATTTATTGAAGTGAAAATATTAGTGCAAATTTAATTTCGAATCCTGTGCGATAAAACTTAAGGCAATCAATAAATTGATTCAATTAATACACAAACGAAAGCAATTTTCTGGTTCGGGTATCAATTTATAAAAAAACAAATCGTTCCGCTAAATTACACACACAAAACAAAAATAAATCAGTTCCCATTCCGGTCGCACCACAATGGACGATACGTAAGTTCATTATTGCATCCCACGCGGTTATAAAATCTCACCTACGTTAATTTTATTTCCGTAAACCTGACTCATAACTTATTAATTTTTTCTTTTTTTTTTTCATCACAATCTTTATATTTAGAACACGAGATGCAACTTACAACGAAGACGAGCACTCGGTCAGGATGTACCTGCGCGGGAGACCGATCGTCATGTACGCCCCGGAAGAGCTGGTCCAGGAGGGGTACGACATCACCAAGGTGAACACAGCCCCAGCGCAGAAGCTGAAGCTCGACTGGGCTTACGGGTACCGGGGCAAGGACTGCAGGTGCAACTTGTATTTGTTGCCGACGGGTGAGATGGTTTACTTCGTCGCAGCTGTTGTCGTGCTGTACAATGTTGAAGAGCAGAGTCAGAGGCACTACGTTGGACATACTGATGATGTTAAAAGGTAAGGGGAAATATAATTTTTTTTTATGATTAACATTGGTAGTTCATGTTACAATAACATTATGTTAATACATAAGAGTATTCATTCACTTGGTCACAGTTAATTAAATAATTAAATAAAAATGATTTGAAAATAATAAATTATTTCCACATTTAGCTCTCTGACATTTTGTCTTTAAACAAAAGCACATTAAAAACTACTACTTCCTGGGCAAATACCCCTCCAGACATTGAATTACAATTATTTAATTCAATGTCCAGCGAGGTATTTGTCCGGGAAGTAGTTATTTTAATGTGCATTTGTTTAAAGTAAAAATGTTAGAGAGCTAAATGTGGAAATAATTTATTAATTATTTTCAAATCATTTGGGATAACTCTGCACCCATATGGGTAGAAAGGATCATTGAATATACAGAGAGATTTTTTTATAAGTATACAGTAAGTATATAAGTATACATTAGAGGAAGTGTATACCTGCAAAAAACGCGAGTCAACCGCATTGAATAATTAATGTGTGTATGTTTAGTTGACTATGATAAAAAAAGCTCTCTATATATATATATATATATATATATATATATATTGATGGGATGATAAAAAAACTTAACATTTCCCTTATTCATTTCCCTTACACAATAGTCCTCAATGTTTTACTCGACTAAAGTTACTGTGGATTATTCTTCGTTTAAAAAAATGTAGGATGAAGAATAAATACTACTAAATATAAACTTCTCTTTTAATAATCAAACATTTTCCCTTTAGATAGAGTAAAATTTTGACTCTCCTTGCTCAAGAACTTAAAAACAAATGTTCAGACATTAAATTACATAACTTGCTGTTACATAGCAGTAACATATTGCAAAAAACAACAATTTTTGCTTCAAGAATATTTAATGCAATGAACAAAAATCGTTACGTAATGTTACGTGTTTCGGGATTTGTCCCTCATCAGTACAGCTCTGCCTTTAATTTACTTAAACTGTGACCAAGTGAATGAATACTCTTTTCTATTTCCATTTACTTTTATTTCTCAATATTTACAATTTAGTTTGCAAAATTAACAATCAATATTTTATCTCCCAACTTGACTCGCGTATCTTAAATAAGCATTGATAAAATTGTTTGAACTCAGAATAAATAAGGAAGATAACTTTTATTTTGATAATGACATGAAAAATATTTTTAAAATCCTGAAATTTGAAACAAAAAATACAGGTAATATTAATAATTTATGTAACATCCAAAATATTAAATATTAATAATAAACTGCAATTATGAAAAAAAAAAATATATATTTGCAAAATATTACGTGTTTAAATTGTATCAGGCGTGTAGATAGAAATAATTTTTGGAGGGCGTTAAAAAACGTTATTTTCATATTGATGAAGGGTTACTAAAATGTGTGCTTAGTAGGTTGTTTATTTAATTTTTAAATTTTATTTCACTCGACGCCCTAAGGGGCAACAAGGGATAGTAGAAGAAGGAGAAATTTTATTTCATTTGTAGTGCTAACAGGATTTTCTTACTGTTAATGTTTTTTGTTGTTACAGCATTGCTAAAACATTATTTGTTTGTTTTTTTAATAAGTCATTAAAATTTAGGGTGGCGGTTTAACCCCCTAACAACCCACCCATCTACGCTATTGGCCATGACTTGTAAAAAAAAATCCATGTTAAATTGCAATCATAGAAATATGTCAAGAGTGATGTTAATTTTAATTGGTTCTTTTATATAGACGTCATGGCTATTGCAATTTATTTATGCGATAATTTTCCAATTTAATCCCATTTAAATTATTATTTATTAATTACACATAGATTCTAAAATTTAATTAAGTATCATTTTAAATAGCTTTTTCAAATTCTGAACACATTTTAATTCTAATAAATTAAAGACGACGCAAGCGCCGCCTTTTGTTAAGTTTCATCAAGGCATTGCAAATGGAACACACTAGTCTGATGAGGTTCGAAAAACTGAAATGGCCATCGCTAGTTATCCATACGCTAGATGAATGGTGGCTGAACGTTTCATTAAATGGGACATTTTAATTCCTTCAATTTTTGTCTAAAATTCAATGGGAAGCAGGAATTTGCAAGAAATTGTTTTTACATGTGAAATCTCAATGTATACTGGTCACATCAATACACCATGTGTAAGATAAGAATGCACAGCATGGGGATCTTGAAAACACCATCTCGGAGATGAAACATCGGATAAAAAATTTGAAGACAATTTTTACTTTTATTAATTTTAATGAATACGAAGTTAAAAATTGTTCACATTAATTTAATGATAATGTTTGAATATGTTGAAGTATTGAGGAAAGTATAAATTTTAACAACACTATTTTGAAATAGTTTAAAAATCCAAATCAATATTAATTGAATAATTAAAATTTTATACTGATGTTTTTTACTTTCAATTAAATCGAAAGGGAATGCCTTTAATCAAATATTAATTAAGCAAACTATTGGTTCAAATGAAATGATTACTGATAAGAAATATGCAGGAAGTATTTTTTTTTTCACATTCACCGGTTATGAACTGTCAAGGCCGTTAAGTGTGAGGAAGTCGATCTAATTTTAAATGTGATAATATTCATTATTCTTGTGAAATGGTACTAAAATTAAGCAATATTTCCTTTAAATAAAATATATTAAATAACTGTGACCAAGCGAATGGATACTCTTTTCTATTTATAATATTTCCTTTTATAAACCAATTGTGGAAAAAATTCAAGAAATAAATATTGTTCATTGAAACGAGAAATGGCTCACGGAGAAACTCACACTCCAAGGTATTGAAAATATTATTTATTTATTTACATATTACAACGGATTGCAGAAAACATTCTATATTTTTCTTACACCAGATGTGTGTATTTTAATTGCAATCTAGTGCAAATTAACAAATGAAGAATAATATACAAGCTTTTCATTCATTAGTCAATTTTGTATTAATTTCCACTTTTAACTTTTTTTTTTTTTTAAATCTTTTTCCTTTCTACCGTTAGGTGTAAGGAGACTTTTAACTGTTACCAGCAAAAAATTACAAAGTAGGTTTAACAGAATGAAGATTTTGATACATATATAATTCAAATATTATTCAAGCCATTTTCTTGCCATTAACTGAAATCATTAAATAGAATCAATATTAATGACTGCAGTTAATGTATGATTATTTCATTCATAATTGATTAGATTTATGATATTTATAATTCAATATCATAATCTAATCAATTATGAATGTAATAAATAAAATTAATAATAATCAGTGGTAAAAACATAGTATATATAAACATAAATTAACATGTATAACCGAAGTAGAAGCCTCAACTATTAAGAATTTAATTTATTATAATTGATAACCAATAAAGTAATGATCAACGCCGTTCAAATATAAAATAGAAAATTGATACAACTCTTGAAAAACTTGTATAAGTACTTTTCTACATTTGTTTAATTACACCTGGCCAAGGCTACAATTCAGACAAATAAATTGTGCGTTTAAATATACAATTCATTTTAATGTTAGTCTGTATGGGTTGTGTTAATGTTAAAGGGGGATCGGCAGGTCGTATGGTCTTTAGGCCTTTCGAAATTACTTCGACCTAAAAAATCTTTTGTAATTATCCCTAACCTATTTGAGACTCTCAATGCATAAACCTCTTGCATAGTCTACAATAACTTGAGGGTTAATGCCTACTAATTCATTGGGCTTTAAAGTGGCCGATGAAAAATAGTACCCTCTTTAAAGGGACAGGGCAGAGCATTCACAATTCAGTATCTTAATTCAGATAAATAAATTGTACATTTAAATATACAATACACTTCACACTAAGAAGTAGAGAGGAACATATAACGATGTTATATAAGGCTAAATAAATGAAATATACAATTAATTTTGATGTTACTCTGTCTTGGCTATTTATAAAAGTAAAGCCTTTTTGCACTGTCTTGAATTTATAGTCATGCAAACAGAAAAATCAATGCGGAAAAGCTTTACTCTGGTCAATAGTCTAGACAGACTATGAATTGTGTATTTACATATGAAATTATATGTAGTTTTGTATTTTTTTTTATAATGCAAACCACTGGTTTATTTCATTGTACAAGCGATTATTTTGTATAATTTCATAAGGTGGAATTTTCAATAAAAAGTGAGGAGTAATTGCTTTTTTCAATTACTTTATCTGACACAGGGGATAAAGTAATTGAAAAAAGCAATTACGTAATTGCGTTTTATATGTAAAATTGTTCCATCTAGATAAAGTAGGTGTGTACACGAATTAATCAACAAAGAAAAATCAATCAATTTCCATTATTTGAATGAAGGTTAT
Source organism: Philonthus spinipes (assembly GCA_963082785.1). Lineage (NCBI taxonomy): Eukaryota > Metazoa > Arthropoda > Insecta > Coleoptera > Staphylinidae > Philonthus > Philonthus spinipes. Next base: position 22,982,472 of record OY720304.1, on the reverse strand, counting down.
TTTTTTATGTAAATAAATTATTTCATTTAATTGATGGTTTTATCGGATTTTTATAAAACAAAATTCGGAATATTTAAATTAATTTAAAATAATTCTCTAATTTACACAGAGTAAATATAAAATCCGGTGCAAATTGGAGATTTATTTTTATGTACGAATACAAATAATTAAGGGGAAGCTGTTTTTACTCCCCCTTAATTGTTTGTATAAGTCATCAATACGAAAGCGATATTTAGTAGTCGTTATCGATCAATAATAAATAAATTCTTAATAGTTGAGGCTTCTACTTCGTTATACATGTTAATTTAATTTAAAGGATATTTAAACAAATAAATAATTTTGTTTGTATAACACAGAGTGTTATAACACAGTATAACACAGAGTGTTATACAAACAAAGTTATTTATTTGTTTAAATATCTTTTAAATTCAATAATAAATAGTTCCAGCAAAATAAAAATTGAAAAAATAATGGTTTATTGATTGTGTACAACTGGGTGCAAATATAATAATTATTAAGCAAAGCAAAATGAAGGAGGAGTGAATTGAAATTGTTTGTACTGTTTAGTTTTTGTATATTAAAATGATTAATAGTATGATTCAATGTTTACATGATTCGCTTTTGTATAAATTAATAAGGAATAAAAAAATGTTTATAAGTGAGGCTTCTACTTCGTTATACATCAATTAAAATAAAACACTATAAATTTTGTTTATATAGCATTAGTAATCAATATTGCAAAGAGTTTACACTCCGTGACTAACATTTTAACCTTATTGGTACAAATTTATATATATATATATATAATCGATGTCCCTTTTACCAATTGGTGTTGGGGTACAAATTTATCATTTTCGTATTATACGACAATTGGATTTCATAGAAGATTTCCTGGACCATGTCAGACTCCCCATTATTAATCAATAATAAATAGTTCCAGGAAAATAAAAATTAAAAAAATAAGGTGTGTTGATTCTGTGCAACAAGTGTGTGTCAATATAATTAGAAAAATTAAAGAAAATGGCTCCCCCTTAATTTTTTGTATGCGTAATAATTACTCCAGACACTTCCAGCTGTTATTCTCTCCCCCTTTTATGTTTTGTTTGCCCATAATTATATTTCCACACACTTGTTGCACACAATCAACAAACCATTATTTTTTTTTATTTTCATTTTCCTGGAACTATTCATTATTGATCAATAACGATTACGAAATATCGCTTCCGTAATGATGATGGTTATTGAATTACTGTTCCTTTTCAATTCGATTGTTATAATAATGGTTTATAAATTGCGGGAATGTAATTAGGCTGAAAACACATTTTTTATTACTTATGAGGGGGTGAATCAACAAGTGATGTTTTTCTATTTGATTTAATTAGTAATTTGAAAGGTTTCATTTGCTTGATATGTTAATTATGAAAAACAAATAATTCACAGATTGTAATAATTATTAATTATAAAAATAACTTTATTCTAAACATTGTCACAGACAAACTGTCTCAATGAATTTTTTATAATAATAGACTTTTATTCTGTACACATACATTTTACAATCTATCTACATATTGTGAAAAAATAAAATATATATATATATATATATAATCGATGTCCCCTTTTACCAATTGGTGTCTGGGGGAAATTAAATATATGTATATGTAATTGAAACACACACCCCGTGAAGGGTATATATGTGTTTTTGAATATAACGAGCGTACAACAAAAATCGACAACGAAGCTGGCATTGGAAATATAAAGTCATGTCTGAACTAAAATTACACGCGTACGCGTAAAGCTGTCAGGTTTCAATAACCTCTAATTATCGTAAACACGCGTGTGATCTTAGTACAGACATGACTCGAGATTTCCAACGCAAACTTCGTCGTCGATTTTTATTATACGCTCAATATATTATATATATTTTCAAAAACACACACATATATATATACACATAAATAATTTCAAATCCATCTCTCGGTCCTTCGCCTTGGGATTATTTCGAAGTCCATTTCGGGCTAACAGTATTGAGAGCTTTTTATAGGTACTTCATCTCATTGTAGTGTTCACTTGATTAGGTTTTTTATTATTAGTTGTTTTATTTATAATTTAAACAGTACATATATTTTAGATGTTTAATTGTATTTGGTATAGTGTTATCTAGTGTCATAAAGTCTGCAGTTAATGTTTGATTACATTTTTTTTTTGTTGCTTTGTCATTTTTGCATTTTAAGACACAATAAATCTCAATATCATTTAATTGCAACTAATACAATGACTGGTATTTATAATTACATTTTTACAATAAACATATTTTACAATTGTTTTAATTCCCACAAGTCAATGGAACGTTCGCAGGGATTTCGTTTGATGATTTGTGGGCGTTTCAAATGATCCAAGCCAATGTGTTTGCCACAATAAGAGGCCAATTGTTCCAATTAGCCTTGGAAATAAAGCCTCTGTTAAATAATCCCGAATGCAACCAACGGCAAAGAGGAAATTAAATTATGGTGCATCATGCTTTTATTTATAGTTGTGTTTTCTTCTTTTTGGCTTCATTGAATTTTACGATTATTATATTGGGATTTTCTAATTAATTATTTATTTATTTATTTACGGTATACACCTTTTAACAAATTAAATCAATTTTTGTTGTAAAATTATAAAATGAAATAATTTGTATTTCATTCTTTAATTTTTTTATATATTCTGCAGATATATTTCGGATACTATAGGCTAATTTTTCACACAACATAACATAGAATAAATTAAAGTTCATAACAATTTCATAATTACTTTAATGAATTAATAATAAATAAAATATTTGGAGGAAAGGCTTCTGATCAATAGCCATTTTGTAAAATTATTGTAAATAATATTTAATATTGTAAATTTATGGGAATAAAGATGTTATGTATATATAAAATATTTGTGATTTTCAACTCTTTTTAATATTGACTACAATTGTTTCGCTACACTGTAGCTCCTTCATCCAAAGAATCAAATATAAAAAAAGATGAAAATCACAAATATTGTATTTATTATTAACTCATTAAAGTAATCATGAATTTTCAAAAAGTAAGTGCCTCAGTAATCTTAATATTTTGTTATACATCATAATTCACAATAATTAATGCTATTATTTCTGTAAAGTCCATTATTTAAATTGTGGAATAAACTTAAAATATGCGTTTAAATTTTTTATTTCATAGAACATTGAATTGGACAATAATAAAACATGTCTTAACACAAAATATTATAAATAGCGAGTAATAAAAAAAATCTAATGTGATTTTAAAAAACACGTTTGACATAATGAAAACAAAATATTTCGTAATTATAAATATCACCTCACACTGAGAAGTAGAGAGGAACATATAACGATGTTATATAAGACTAAATAAAATTATAAATATTTTAATTTTTTTTTTTTTGCAAATTCTATTTTTTTAAATTATGGAATAAACATAAAATATGTATTTTTTTATTTATTTTGTATTGTATAACATCATCATAAAATTCTAAATCTCTACTTCTCAGTGTGAAGTGAAAATATGTGTTTACGATTTAGAACACCACAAGTTATTTTAACATTAATAAAACATTTACTTTTGTTTTCATTTCGTTGAATTTTTAGTGTTTTATAAAATCATAATAGATCTTTTTTAATCCTCGCTATTTATAATATTTGTGTTGAAAACACTTCCACTTTAAATAATTGTCCCTCGGGCATGCATAATTGATACACAAGAGATAATAAATTGCAGTTTATCATTCGCATTGCATGCAACCGAGTGTTGACATTTTGTTTCCCTGGGAGACAGCATTGGAATGGATGACCTGGTTTGTATTGGGAAATTATGTCCAGTGGCACACTTTTAAAATATGTACATCAATTTTCATAAATGGACTCGTTTTTGTTTTTCATTAAATTGATGTAAATATGACCATCATTTTCGAATAATAGTAAACTGTTTGGAATGTTATGAAAGGCAGGTTTTATTATTGTTCATTATTTTGAGTAACGTCAATTTTGGTGGGTGGATCCACCCTTGCTGCATGTTTTCATACTAATATTTTCCAATTTGTCATAGTTCACCCAAAAACTTTGGGGTTTTAGATTAAAATGTTTTACAAAAAATCTTTACTTTTTCAGTATCTACATTTTCAAATGTTTTTCAATAAAATTTTATTTTTTCTTATGTAACCCATTCAAAATTGTCTATGGTTGAAAACTCTATTTTAATTCAGAGACCATTTTTCTTGATTAACCTTTGAAACTATGGTTAAGCTAAAATTATGAGCTTAATTCTTTAATGTAAAATAAAACTAAAAGATTACAATTCATCCTGAACTTAGATTATAACTGTTCAATAATAGAAAAGCTTTACAAAATATACAGGATTTACGATTTTGTAATTTAATTTTTTTCTTTAGTTTGGCCATACACCCGAATAAGTTATTGGTAGCTACTGGCCAATGCGCTGGACATGACAGGAGGGACGCGAGGCCGCATATCCGCATCTGGAACTCCGTCTCCCTGCACACCCAAGCCATAATCGGCGTCAACGACTTCAACGTATCCGTCTGCTGCGTGTCCTTCAGCAAGGCCGACGGTGGCGCCCTCCTCCTCGCCGTAGATGACGCCCAAGATCACATGATCTCCGTCTGGGACTGGCAGAAGGGGGACAATGGATACAAAATTACTGAAACGAAGGTGAGAATTTACACGAATGGAAATGATGAGACAATTTTACCAAGTTAGGTTAATCATAATACATTGAAGATAAACGCAAGCACCATCTATTGACTAATTTTATGTGGCATCATCTACGATTTATGTCTACAAGGTACAAGTTAGGCAATTATTGCTTACTTAGGCCTTGTATCATAATACATGGTAGATAAAGTAAACACCGTCTAGTGCCTTATTTTAAATGGCATTGTCTGCGACTTATGACTCAACTCTTTCAGCATTAATTGCCATGTCCAACACGTTTCAATAGTAATCTGGTAGCCACAATATCAGATTGTAGATTTATTTTGTATCTATCACAAAATACTGAAAATTGTAAACATTTGCTATGAAAATAATTTTTAACTGGACGTTTTAGAATCATTAACTCTGTTTGGATACTATAATCCTGGCATAGGTTTGACCACAGCTATTTTTCGTATGTAATATATAGATTTTCGATGTTGATTGGATATGCATTTTCATTAGGTGCTTTGGGTAACACGCATGATTTGTTTGTATTCTTGTAATAGATGTTTCGAATCATCTTGGAAATATGGGTTAATTGATGTGGTAAATAGCTTACTGTATGTTTGGAGTGTGTGGCTCTTCATGATATTATTCTTTCCATTATTGCCTCAGTGTTGATTTAATAAATTTCAGTGTATCCTGTATGCTCATTTACATGCATAGAATGTATTGGTCATTTTCTCAATGATATTTAGCTAGTTTGTCTGCAATTTAATTGCCTTTAATTCCAGTATGACTTTTTGTCCAGAGAAATTGTATTTCTATATTGTTGTCTATTAGGTGTTGGACATAGTTATATAATATACACACATTTTTATTCAAACTATACAAATAATTTTAATAATATAAATAATTACAATACATGTAAATGTTAGTCTGGGCTATCGACCAGAGGTCTTTCTGCCCTATAGTTAAAGTCTGGGCTATCGACCAGAGGTGTTTCGGCCCTATAGTTATATTGCATCAAGTTTTTTTTTGTTTTTTTTAGGTAATATAGTTTTCAAAAGCTTTTAGACTAGATACAAAATCCGAAGATATTTATATATCTCTTAATTCTCGTATTATTCACATCTTATTATTCATACCTTATAAAATTCTCCGAATAACAATCTCTTTTCCCTTATAGTGTTCCGTGGACACCGTAGTAGCTGCCGAGTTCCACCCGCTCGACCGCAACTGCATCGTGACCTGCGGGAAGTCCCACATCGCCTTCTGGACACTGGACGCCGGTGGCACCCTCTACAAACGTATGGGAATCTTCGAGAGCCGCGACAAGCCGAAATTCGTGCTGTCCGTCGCGTTCCTCCAATCCGGAGACGTCATCACGGGCGATTCCAACGGGAACCTAGCCATCTGGGGCAGGGGAACGAATACAATCCAGAGGTTCATCAAGAACGTCCACGAGGGCGGAATCTTCACCATTTGCGTTACCAAGGATGGCAGCATTATAACAGGTGGCGGGAAGGACGGGAAGCTCGTGCAGTTCGACTCGAACTTGTCCAAGAACCGTGAAGAAACACAGGTGAGGACAATTCTATTAAATCAGAGAGACTATTGTAGCGATGCAAAACATAATCTTTATTGACAAACACATTACAAAATATACATATAACATAAAATAATACATTATATATTGCAAACATCAGCCAATTGGCCATCAACCTTTCCACCTGGATTTTGTCACATTATTCCTTGTTACCTAAACCATTTAGAACTTCCCTGTTCATCATATAGAAAAATATCAGATGTAGTAAAATTCATTAAATACAAAAATGTCTACAGCTTCTAAATATGAATTGTTATTACTTTTTGCTAATTATTTTTTATATTAACATACAGTTAAAAAAGTTTAAAGTGGAAGGGGTGAGTTTAAACATTATTCGAGTGCTGAATTTGAAATTCACTTGTTTTGGTTGAGTTTCAATGCACAGTGTGATTTTCATTACATACCTATGTGATTATTTCTCTTTTTTTTCCTTTTACTTCGTCTAAGTTCAATTTTTATTTAGTATACTATTTTATTCTATAGTTAAATTAATGATTATTAATATTTTTTTGTTGTTGTAGATCGAAGGTCATTTCGGTGGAGTCCGTGTGGTTTCCGAAGGACGCGGGTCTCAAATGCTTTTAGGAACAACCAGAAACTGTATTCTCGTCGGGACAATCTCGTTGGGCTTTCAACCGATCGTCTTGGGGCACACGGATGAATTGTGGGCTCTAGCTGCTCATCCATCTGTCCCACAGTTTGCCACAGCCGGCTTCGATAAACTCCTGCAAATGTGGGACTCGATGTCTCACAGCATTCTCTGGAGTAAGGACATTGGTGTAAGTAAAAGCAGTATTTGTCCAACAGGTTATGTATCTATTATAAATATAATTTCCTTATACCCAAATTTATTTTATTTATGTTCATCACTGACAAGAGTTTCCTACATGAAATGAATAATTAAAAACAAACTGCATTAAATTTGCATATTACAACGCCATCTGTTGTGAAACCCAAAAAATGTTTCAAATAAAAAATTACAAGTTGCTTAGATTCAGTGGTGTAACTGTAATGGTGCTAGAGCACGCATTGCGGGGGGGCCTAGAAAGCCAAAAGTCCCATCTGGAGGGGCAAAAAAATGTTGAACTGCCCTAAATTGTTTATAAGTCCCTAAAACCCCGCGAAATGAAGTGGCTCAAAACCCAAGATTTAAAACTACTTAGACAAAATGCAAATGTTTCTTTTTCTTTAAGTACAAGTATTGTAAATTTCCTTACTACCTATGTAATCATGAAGGCACAACTCGTTCACATAAACTTAACGCCTTAGTCGACAGTCAGAGCTATGGAGCCTTAATAATTATTTTGCGAGGAGGCCCACGAAAGGTAGTTACACCTCTGCTTAGACTGTGAAAATAAAAAATATCGTATACGTTAAACTTATAATTTCTCTTACAGAATAGCCCCGATTAATTCTTCCACTTTTTGAATTCAATATAAATATCTAAATATATTAAAATAACAAAATCATCACAAATTACAAACAGTACATTTTCTCTATTACTGAATTATCCTCTGCCCCCACTTTTCAAAAAACTCATGACCTTCATTTTTTCAGTAATCCTTATTTATTCAGACTTTAAATTATTTATTTGTAAATTGTAACAGTTATCGCATGTTTTTTTTCTTGTTGATTATTTAGGAACAAGCGCAGAGCATCGCGTTTTCGGCAGATGGCGCTGTCGTCGTCGTCGGCTGCCTCAACGGCCAATGGCTGATCTTCGATTCGCAATCACGGGAGTTCCTAGGAAAGTACAACGATGGTGTTGAGCCCATACAGGAAATACACTTCTCGCCAGATGGCACCATGATCGCCCTTGGATCAAGGGATAATAATATTTACATCTATCAAGTGTCCGATAATTACAGATTCTCACGAATCGGCAAATGCATGGTGATTAAAATTTGAAATACAATAGTCTTTCATCCATTAACATCTTTACGTTTTCAGGGGCACTCTAGTTTCGTGACTCATCTCGATTGGTCCGTCGATAACCAGATAATTAGGAGCAATTCGGGCGATCATGAAATATTGTTCTGTAAGTTTTTTTATGATATTACATTTACAATGACAAAAAAATTGATTAGTAAATTATTTACTTCTTTATCTCAAAAATTATATATACGCCTCTAATTCTTTGTACCCTACACCCATATGGGTCGAAAGGTTCATTGAATATATATATATTCTAATTCATTGTTGTAATATTTTACTTATTTCAGGTCTGTTAATAATTTCTTCACATTTCAAACATACCTGAATTATATAAGTAAAATATTACGATAATTATTACTTGTACTTACAGTTATTGCACAGAAGTGTACATTTTGAGTACAAGTGTTTTTATTATTGTAAATTATTATTTATAACAATGTGAAGGCCTCAATGATTAAAAATACTTTTGAATTAATGTTTATTTAAAACTAAATTAATCCAATATTGATTGATAATTTTAAATTTTCCAATTTTAGGGAATGCAACGACATGTCGGCAAATAACCAGCGCTTCATCTGTGGCAGATGTTGAGTGGGCCACACATACATGCACATTGAGTTTTACATCCATTGGCATTTGGCCCGAGAATGCAGATGGTACGGATGTTAATACCTGTGCCAGAAGCCACGATGGAGCACTCATGGCAACGGGTGATGATTTCGGAAAAGTCAAGCTCTATTCATATCCTGCTTGTCAACCTAAGGTGAAAAAAATACTTAAACCTAATAAATCATGTTATTTAACCACAGTCTTTAAGCCTCATCAAGCCAGTGTGTTCAAAGTGCAATGCTTGATGAAGACATTTGAACATATTTATTGTGTTTATGAAAAATCATATATTTCCAATATTTTAAAAATAGTACAGAAATTTCGTAAGTCCACCTCTTATATTCAATTTTACGATATCACTTTAGATTAGTGAAATCATCAACAATTTGAATACAAGACTTACAAAATTGTTTGTTTGCCCACTAAAAGGAAGGTAAACTTATTACCCTATTCTAGAAAATACGAAACCAAATTGAAAATTCAGCCAGCATTACAGGAAACCAAATTGAGGTCCTAAAAACCAAAATGGCCATCACCAGTTATCCAATTGTTAAGAATAATTAGGGATGGCTATTTTGGATTTTAGAACCTCAACTTGGTTTCCTGTTTTCCAGAACAGGCTAAGTTCATTTTCCTTTTAATGTTACCTCTATTAAAGGAATTTCGTATGTATATCTCATAGACTAAAATTATTGACATCTCTTCTAAAATTGGACAAAAGCTGGCGCTTTAACCTATTTATAAAATAAATAATGGTTGCTTATGCGTAAAGAAACTACTGTTTAATTAATACATATAATTCAATTACAGTCATTAAGTCACGCTTACAACGGTCACAGCAGCCACGTGACCAACGTCACATTCCTCCACGAGGACTCTCGCCTGGTCTCGATCGGAGGCAAAGACACCAGCGTCCTCCAGTGGACCATTTCATAAACGCATTCGTTTGCGCTCGTCATTCAAACAGAATTGAGTGTGTCGCATAATTTATTTTTCTACTTCTACACGGTTTAAGAGTTGTTGCATTTCACTAGTCTTTCGGGGCCCGGAGAGGGGCCGCACGCAAAACACAAAACGCCCGACAGTAACAATGAAAAGTGAGGATGAACAGGAGGTGGGCGTGGAGCGGAGAAACACTCGGCGTTTTTTTTTTAAACGAAAACTTGTTTATTAAATATTTTTCCTATAATACAAATTACTTTTATTAAAGATGTGTTATAAATATATATTGCCTCGTCGTGTTTCATTTCTCTTTTCGTTGTTTTTTTGTGCCACCGAATATGTTCAGGTAATTCCCTCTCGTCATTTCCTTAGATTCCTCCACTCCTAGTTGGTAAGCTATATCGTGTAATTCTTTTACCCTGGATATCATTTGTGTCATTGATAATGTTGCTAATTCTATAAAACAAATAATTTGCACACATTTATTTAGCTCAAATTTTGAAATTATTTAATAATTATAAATGCGATCAACCTAAATGAAATATTACAACAGTGAATCCTAGTTCTACCTATTAAACGTAGTTTGGGTTCACTTCATTTTTAATTACAATATTATTGATTCATTTTGAATCTAGCCTCTGAGCCTACTAAAATACAAGTATTAAGAGTACAGAGTTGAAAATCTCAAAACCAATGAGAGATTTAATTTGCCCATCAAACATCAATGAGATTCATTTCTAATTCGGAATTTTATTATCAAAATAAAACAAATATTGACTACAATTAGGGCTATCCCATGCGGGAAATTTTAAGTTTAAGGTGTACATTATTAATTATATTAATATATTATGAATATATATCCATTTCCCTATAGAATAACCCTATTATTTATAGTGAATAATTTATTGATTATTTTCAAATTCTTTTTATTTCATTTAGGAAAATTTTAATTTTTATATTACAATTATAAGCAATATTAATTGTTATTGTAACAATAAACCCCCTTGCATTAAACCAGACAAGTCCTGCCCATTCCAATATTTTGGTCTGTATATTTAGTATGCTCTGATGTGAAAATAAACATATGTTGTTTTTAAATACTCCACCAGAAAATCATACTCTAATGTCCATACTAATAGCTGGGGATTGATTGAGAATCGTATATTAATTTTCAGAACTCATTAAAATGTATAAAATAGCCAAAATAATCCTGGATTATATTGTAAACAAACGGATATCTTCGAATAACATTCCAGAATCTGGGATTCATGAATCTCAAATTAATTCAAGGACTAAGCTGCAACTATTTGAGCAGCCATTAATGAATATTTATTTCAATACTAGTGAAACAAGTAATTTAATTATACCATGGAAAAAAATTATAGTTAATAAAATTTGAATCTTTACAGTTACTATGTGGTAATTTATGATGAAATCATTAAACTGTTTTTACAACTCAATATAATTATAGGGTAATAAAAACAAACTAATTAAAATGTTTCATCACTCAAATTATTAATTAACTGTGATGAAATTGATTCCAACTGTAATTATATTTTTAAATAATTAATAATATTTTAATAAAATGTTCAGCCATCTTTCATCCAGCGTATGGATAACTAGTGACGGCTAATGAATTTGTTGAATTATTAATCTTAATTTCTCCGGACTTACGACCATATGATCAATACTTATTTTCTATTCCTATCGAATATACTTACGATGTATATAATTGTTATCCTCCGCATTAAACTCTTTATTATATGGCATCTTCGAGACCGGATTGCTGTAACTATTCATGAACTCTGTAATCCCCTGATCTGCAACAGACCCAAAACAAAACAAAAAAAACATCAACATAACCCACATTATACCAACATACTTATTTGAAACGTTACTTTACATTTTTCGGGCCACAACTCCGGTGAGGCCCTGTCCAGGTTCTCCATGCTCAGCAGGCTCGCCTCGATCTCATCGTAGTTGCTGGGTTCGTCTGGAAAAAACAAGTTTGACAACGGGACATAACCTCGAAAATTTCGAATTGGTGTAAGTGATATGTAAAAGTTTTTTAGTGGGAAAAAAATCGATTATTTTGGGTTATGCTAGTATTGGAATGAGAGTGGATGGTTTTTCTTGGGGTAAAGTGCTTTTTCTCGTGTGTTTTGAGGAGAAATTCGCTTACCTTGTTGAACGCTCCCGGGTTTCTCTGCCGCCATTTTACAATTGTGCCAACTGAAATTGATTTGAATTTATTTTTTAAATCGATATATTTCACAATTTCATACATACACATTATAAATTAATAAATTTTTCGATTAATTACAATTAATTCATCTTTTAAAATATCTCACACCATTTTAAATATGCGAATAATCTAAATAAAAATGAAAACTAAATTACTGAAGTGTGGCAACACTGTGTACACAACCTTTGAATTAAAGCATATAAAAAAGTAATTTATTTCAGTTGTAACAATAACTTCACATCAAATATTAATTATATAATTTACAACTACAATTAGCATTAATTAATAATCAATAATTATCTACAACAATAATTAATTATCAGATTTTACTTATAATTGACATTAGCGCCATCTTGTGAGCATGATTTTAACTCAGGAAGTCATCCATCAATTATTTTTCTTTGATTTCAACAATGAAATCACACAATAAAAAATGTTTTGTAAGTAAAATCACTTGGTTTATTAGCATTAATTAGTAATCAACAAGTATCTGCAACATTAATTAATTATCACATTTTATTGATAATCTTGTAATCATAATTTTAACACAACTCAGAAAATCAACCATCTATTATTTTTCTTTCATTTAACAATGAAATCAAACAATAAAATTAAATTTGTATTTTTGTAAGTAAAATCACTTGGTAAATTAGCATTAATTAATAACCAACTATTATCTACAATAATAATTAATTATCACATTTTATAAATAATCTTGTGAGGATAATTTCAACGTAACTCCGAAAATTAACCATCTATTATTTTTCTTTGATTTTAATAATGAATTCAAACAATAAAAAAATCTTTGTATTATTTGTAAGTAAAAATAGTTGATTTGTTTTACGCTCAAAGCTTTTTTATGTATCAAATAGTTTTTGAAAAATCCACCTCCTACAAATAATTCAACTCTATTATTTATTAAAAGGTTTAAAAGTAATAAATTAGTAAGTAAAAAAGTTTGAGAATTTTGGTTGAGACCTATGATGATACATTTTAAATAATTGTGAATAAATTGAATAATTAATTAATTATTTTTTTTTACATATTGAAATTTTTGATTGATTCAGTAAGACAATCAGTATTACACTTTTAAAAATACTCTTATTCATGATTAATTTGTTTAATTATAATTTTAGCAGACTCGCCTGTAAAAAGATCATTAAAAAATTAATTTGTTTAATTAAAATTTTATACTACTACAATATCTTTATTCAAAGTTATTTGTTTTACATATATTTACAATATTTTATGGTATATTTGTTTCTTTCTTGCTTGCTTGAACAGGCTATCGAAATTTTATATTTTAGCAGACTCGCTTTTAAAAAAAATCATTATCTATGATTTTGTTGTTGGCAACACTGCTTCTTGACAGATGACGTTTGCGGGTGTGTTTTTTCATTTTCCATAATTTTAAAGTTTCAATAAATAAATAAAATGCCCATTTACGAGGGCGTGATTACCGATAAGCAGAATGTGATCATTGATATTGGAATAGCCTACACAAAGTAAGTGTTTTTCAGTATTTTTTACAATAGTAACTGTAATTTCGAGTAGGTTATGAATTGCAAGAACGAATTTTGTTTTTTTATTTATTCGTAACAATAAATGTTTGTTGTTTATTTAATTGAAGTCGTTGTTTATGTCGGTTTTCAATAATTAGAAAATGGTTCTTTTAATTGTAATTAACTTTATTTCATAATATATTCTTGTATTTTCCGCTTAATAAATGTGACAACTGTTATTTTCGATGCAAAACTCCTACCCATTACTCGTATTTAATAAATTATGCACATTTTCGTTATTTCTTTAATTTTAGGTTGGGTTTCAGTGAAGAGTGTGCCCCGAGATGTATTATCAAATCGGAAATAAAGTGCATGCATTCAGGAAAAATAAGAAAAATCCATGATTATAAGGATAAGGATGATTTATATGACTTACTCGTCGAATTTATTCACATGCTATATTTTAAGTAAGATCCGTTTTTATAAGTATGCAACAAATTTTTTTGTACACCTTTTGTAATTTCAACCAGGGCTTAAATAATCATCAAGCTTTTATTGAAGGATTACTGATACACTTCCCACTGAGCACTGGACATAAAAAAAACAACGCAAGAATGTTATATTGAAGTTTAATATTTATAGAATATCAACATTTTGTTCAGTAGGTTTTGTGTATTTTAAATCCAATTTAAGAGGTGAATTAGGGCCGATTCACAATCCTCTGGGAACGGATCATATACATAAAGTCCTTAAGACCCCTTCCCAGGCGATTGTGAATTGATATATGTGAATCCTGTGATTCATCGTTTCCGTTTTGTTTTCATTTGTGAGTGATTGAGTAATCTATGTAAATATTTTTTTAGGCATGCTTTGCTGAGTCCTAAAGATAGACCAATCATAATCGTCGAATCATTGTTATGTCCAACATTATTCAGAGAAACTTTAGCTAGGGTAAGTGAATCACAAGTAATTAAATAAATATCCTTTTTGAACAGTGGTTCTTAACCTTATTCTTATTTATTACATACCCCTATAAGGATATAGGGCTTTATAAAGATAACATGATCACTGCATTTGTGAAAACAAATGATACCTTATAATAATCTTAAATACAAATTTCCTACAACATGTTTCATTAACAGCACAAACTGGTTCAGAACATTTTAAAGTAGTTCTGTTCAAAATATTGACCTGTTCAAATCATTTAATAAAAAAAATTGAACAGTCCATGCATGAATCTAAGATTATAACTTATTTGTTTTGGTTACGAACTGATGTGCATTGAAATAAAATCCTCATTGTATATATAACAAAATACTTTCCCTCAAAGAAGAGTTCAGAGAAGTAAAAATAAATATCAAATTGAAATAAAATGTTATTGGTGTGTATTCTTTTTACTAGTTTAATTAAAATAATATACATTTCTACAATATTTTATTGGCTTGGTTGGAGGCAAATATTTGTAATGAATCTCGAATAAAACACATTTTTAAAACAGTTTATTGTTTATTTGAAATTTGTATAAAAAAAATTCACTTATATCAATAATGGTTTACAGGTTTTGTTTTATCATTACGAAGTCTCGTCCATTTTAATTCTCCCCTCACACTTGGTGAGTCTGGCGACTTTGGCCATCGATACAGCGCTTGTATTAGACGTGGGCTACGCAGAAGCAGTGGCAATACCTGTTTGTCACGGTCTGCCAGTTATTCATGCTTGGCAGGCTCTTCCGATCGGTGGACAAGCAGTCCACAGGTAAGAACGACACTTTTTATGTAATTATATAGAAAAAAAATTGAAATGATTAAGTGATGAGTCAATCATTTTCTCTTTTTTATTACAAAAAAATTGCCTAAAATGTATGTTTGATACGAGTAACTATATAAACTAATACTTTGTGGGCAAATATCCCACCAGATATTGGATTATACAATGGATATTTATTAAATTATTGATAATTGAAGATTCTACAACACTAATGTCATTTTTAATTTGAAAAAGAAAACTCTTTTAAACTTTGTTTGCATAACAGACTATTTTATATAAAATCATCTTTATTGTGAATTTATAAATATAATTGTTTTTTTAATTTAAATGGTTGTTGACCATCGGTCTTGCAGCCAAAGACTAATAATATGATAGACTTTGATCGATAGCCAATTTGTAAATTCTACATTTATTATCTCGCGTAGACTGGAAAATTTTGTCTGTTTTTATAGACCTCCACTGGTTACATTTTTAAAATTTTTCTAACTGCCAGAGTATAGTGATTTTTGAGGTTTAGGGACGCTTTGCATTCTGGTTGGCATTTGACAATGATAAGTATTTTAAAAAAAATCGATATTTCGTTTGGAAAACAGTTATCGGATGCTAGTGTGTTATATATAATTAATATATAAATATATTGCTGTAAATTAATAAATACAATAATTTTTATATATAAGTAGATAGATACCGACATCTATATACATTGAAACTATAGTCAATTAAACTGTCTGCTATACAAAGTTTAAAAGTGTTTTCTTATTTAAATGGATGGATTTGTTGTTTATTTGTGTTTATTGCTTAATATATGTTTAATCACTTATAGTAACATCAAAACACTTTTGTCGGCTGACAACATGGGAGTTCAAAACATCGATGAACAAATTTTGGAGGATATAAAAGGTGAGTTAGTATTTAATTTAAATTATTATTTGGTACAATGCTATTAAAATCTTTTTTTTTTGATATAAATAAAAGTAATACTTCAATTTTATTTTAATTAATATTTAAACATTGGTAGTTCATATTGTGATAATAAATTTGAATAGATTATTAAAAATCTATTCAATAAAAGATTATTTTCAATAAACTTAAGACCAATTCACAATTGTCTGAATGATAATAAAAGTATTTTACTTTATAATAACAGTAAAATCTGTGAGACATAAAAAATCAATTGTTTTAATTTCTTATTATTACAATTAATTATGGTTACTATTTTTATAACTACTTGAGACTATTTCAAATTAAACTTTCATTACCATTTTAATTTTTCAAATAAATCAATTCTTAAATAATTGATTTTGCTCCTCACTAAAAATAATTCTTTTTTTTTCCATGGTTAACACTATTTTTATATTTAGTGAGGTGCTGTTTTGTGACGAAACAAAAACGCGCAGAGCAATTTCAACTACCGAAACCCGACTTGGTCCCCTGTCCGGAAGTATTGTACCCACTCGGAGGTTCGAAGTTGTTGAAAGTTTCTGGAAAACTAAGAGAGACCGCTTATGAAGTCTATTTCAATGAGGACAACGATCACCAGTGCATGTCGACAATGATCCTAGACGCTATATTACGAGTAAACATGGATTTACGAGTGCATTTAGCCGAGAACATTGTTGTTGTCGGGGGAGGAGCAATGGCGCCCGGTTTTAAAGCCCGCTTGAAGGATGAGCTTTATAAGCAGTTGAAGAGCGAGAGGTACAAGCAGTTGAAAATTACGAAATTCAAGTTTCATTCCCCACCGGCGAAGGATAATTATACGGCGTGGTTGGGAGGTGAGAATTTCACAATTATTTAAAATTAGAAAGTACTATTACAAAACATTATGTCTGTTGGCATGACTGCAATTACTTATTTTATTTCATACAGAAATAACTATTTTCTTATACATAGTGATCAATCTTAACTGTCCGAAGTTGGCAACAAAAAAATCCCTACATTTTTATGATTGATAGTTTACAAACATGATTCAGTAATTTATAATTTGCCTTTAACTGTCAAACATCAGTCTTCTTGACAGTATTATTATTATTATAACATGCAAATACCATATGATCAAAAACTTTTCTCCTAAAAGTTAAAGTGCTTTGATTTTTTTTATAAAAAAAAAAAATGTGTTGGCAATAAAAGTAACATGTTATGGGTTATGTTATTCTAACAAATTAAAGAATTTTATTGGATAAAAAAATCACACGTATGACATTTTATTTGTTTTTATTCTAGTGCCAACAAAATGTAAAATAAAGAAAAAATCAAAACACTCTAGAGGAAAAAAACTCTCGATCCTATGGTATAATCTTTATTTATTATTAATGTTTTAATTAAATAAATTAGACTAAAGAAAAAAATAAAGACTGGGATGACTGGATTCCCAATTTAAGGGTGCATTCTTTTTTGTTGGCTTATTAATTTTAAGATTTTTTTTAATGGGGATTTTGATATCACTATTAGGATGTTATTATTGATGTGTTGACAACAAATTTACTATTTTGTCAGCTTTGTTGGAGGTTTTTAGGACTCCGCAAAACATTACTTATTAAAGGAATGCACTCGGGCAGTTGAAATTGATTACTTTTGCGCACCATTAATAAATTGCTTTTAAAAACACCTTGAACTTTGTATAACTGGTTCATTTATTTAATGACTGTAGTTTGCAGCAATTATCAAACAAAAGTCAGATTTTCAAACGTTTTGTTAGATAATTGCAAAAGTAAATAGATGAAACTATAATCAATAAAAAAATAAAAAAGTTAGAAAAACTTCATAGGTTTTCAATTTACATTATTTTAATCATTTATAATCGATATTTACTTATCTAAAATTAAAAAGAAACTATTACAAAAATAATTAATTAATGTGAAGAAGGAAATAATTGATTTTACTGTTTTCGTAATCTTTTAATTGCAATTAAAACTGCAATGTAAAAAATAATCAATTATTTATCTATTGACTTAATATTTAATAATTTGAATCATGTGCTATCTATTTCTAAGTTTTCAAATCAACAATATGATTCTACAATATAGAATTAAATTTAATTGCTATTATTAGTTATTTGAATTTATAATTGATGTTTATTTATCTATTCGTTATTTTAATTAATGATTTACACCCTTATTTCAATTGATTTTAAACAAAATGAATAATTTACAGGAGCGATTTATGGTTGTACCGATTTAGTGATGATGAAAGGTTTAACAAGGGACCAATACTTCAAAGAAAATCGCCTGCCCGATTGGGCAAATATGAAAGATAACAACAGAGCTTTATAATTAAAAAAATGCTATTTATTACAATCCCTTATTACTCACATATAAATTATTTATAACCAAGCAAATATAACTTAAATAAAAAAAAAATAATAACTAACCCACGCAATTTATTATCATACAAACACAATTCATTGACTAGGTCTGTAAGGCTTAACTAGGTACTCTGAGAACGATTTAACGTTCTCGGCACCCCTGACTTCCCTCTCCAGAAGAGGGAGCTTCGTAACGTGGAAATCCTCATAGAGATCGTTTATTTGATCGAGGTATTTCTCTTGAATTTTAAACCGCGCTTCGCACATTCGACAAGGGTTCAGCTCGCTCTTGTGAAAGAGCAGCTGGTTGACGATTATGTTGTGAGTGTCGATTTTATATTTCGTCAACTCTTGAACCAACCTCTCCGTTTCGTAAAGTGACAAAAACTCCGCTATACAAACACAAACGAATGTAGTCTGATCGGGATCCTTAAACTGCTCGTTCACTTGTTTTATTATCACCAGCATTTCTTCTAATTTAGTCGAAAATGTATCCGCGTTGAAATCTGACATACCTAACAATCCACTAATCTGAGAGATGAATGGTGATATTTTTAGTTTCAACCTGAGTAATTTACCCAAACCCTTCTCGACAACTTGCGGGAATGATAATAATCTTAAAGTGTGTCCGGTGGGAGCCGTATCGAAAACAACAGCACTGAAATTCATGCTTTTCACGAGCTTCATGACTTCAGCATAACTCATCGCCTCGTCGATTCCGGGGAAAGCCCCGACGATTTCTTGTATTATGCTCTTGCTCATTTTCATGGCGTCCTGGTCGCCCTCGAAGTATTCTTCCGGGAGTTCGTTCACTCCCACGTTCGGGTCGATTTCCATTGCGAAGAGATTCTCGAAGCCCTTGACTTTCGTTGGGACTTTGCTGAATTTCTGGTCGAAGGCATCGGAAATGTTGTGTGCCGGATCAGTCGAAATTATCAAGACGCTGTCACGGACTTTCGAAAGTTGAATAGCTAAACTACAACTGCAAATAAAAAAATGAATATATTAATAAAAGATTGAAGTATAAAAGAAACTTTAAAGCTAAGGATTCTTATAAGAAAATCAAGCATGAACCAATAATGATTTGATAATCGAAAACACTTTTATTAAATTTTGTTTGTATAACTGGATTTTTATGTTTGTCGTCCCAATCATGGTTGATCGTTAATGACATTTCGAAACTATCAGGGTTGGATGGGACATACAGGAGGAAATTTCCCGGAGGGCTGGCGGCTTGTTGGTCCTATAGGTCGGTAGATAGATAAACATTTTGTTAGGATGACACTATATATTTAATACTTGCCGGGCCGCTACTCTGCTGCCCATCCGCCCCTGGTCTTTAAATAAAATATTCAGTTGTATAAAGTTTAAAAATATTTTCTACATCAAATTTTGAAAGATGTGTAAAGAAGTAGAAGCCTCGATCATAAATAATTCAATAATGATTTGTTCATTTTTAGGCTTCTATTTTGATATACCATATGACCGATAACTTTTCTGCTCTAGAGTGCTTTGATTTTATCAATCTAACTGTCAATTTGATAATAACATGTTAATGTTGTGCAAACAAAGTAAAAGTGTTTTATAATTGTGAACTTAATATTGATTTTATATTGCACTATAATCAATATTGGTTTATGCTTGTTTTATTCAATTTTATGATAACTAATAATTAAAGAAAGAGAGAAACAATTGTTTTTGTAATGTTTCGACGAACATTTATAGAATTAAAGATAATAAAATAAATTTAAATCATGACATTATTTCTAAGAAATCTAATTTTGCATTATGATTCTTATTAACTCAATTTAAACTACAAATAAACTTTTTTACATCATCCCAAACGGTCTCCTCAACTTAAAGTCACACTTTTGACACAAACCAAACAACGAATTAATTAATTTACCTGCATGTGGTCTTTCCCACGCCTCCTTTTCCCCCAACAAAAATCCATTTCAAAGAAGTCTGATCGATGATGTTCTGCAAAGACGGTTCCAATTGATCGATGTCAACATTCATCTTACGGTTTCGGTCGCTTTAGAACTGGAAATTTGAAAATGTTATTTAAAAGGGGTCACAGCACTATTAAATCAATGAAACACCTACTCACTCTGACACAGCCTTTTTTTATTAATGAAAATCACTGACAAACACTGGGTGGTTGTTTGAAAGGTATTTACTATTGTTTTAGTTCAAGTGCAAATTGAAATTAAACACGTAAGTAATTGCTTTCGAATGGTTTGTAGGTTATGTTAATTTTTGTTTTCTTCAGTTGGTAATGTGTATTAAATGTCAAATTTGATTTTCCATTAAATGTCCATCTTTATTAAATATTTTCAATGGTTAATGTATGATTTGTTATGAGATTCTAAATGAGACGATAAAGCGACAGCGAATCTCTATCAACCGTTGTTCGGAATCGCTCTATCTTCGTTTTGAATCATTATCGACTAAACCATCTATTAATTTTCTATGGACTAAACTACTAGAATCCGGCCTTTGGTATCCTTTATTAAGGTCTATCATAGAAAAATAGTAGATTCACAATCACTTGGGAACGAGAACGGAATCGTAAATTAGTAATGGAATACAGAAAGAGCCGATTCACCCAAAGTTCGTAAAGCCTCTTCCCGGGCGATTGTGAATCGATACCCGTAAATCATATTCCCCGTTCATTCCCGGGCAATTGTGAATCGGCCACCACTTGATATAACATTTATATTTTCATTATAATTTGTTTAGTTCAAAAATTCAACTTTATTCTTTATTTCACATTTTTATAAAGTGAATTTGTACTTTTTGTTGATATTTTCTATAAATATGTCATCTATGAATATGGCTTGTTCGTAGTTAATCTAATAATCACAGATACAAACTTTTTCAAAAATGTTTAAATTATTTTGTAATTACTTTATAATATTAAATTCATTTCATGATTTTTATTATGTTCTTTTTTGTAATTTGTACTGAAAATACTAATTTTATTGCTTCATTAATTATGAACGTAGTTTGTTTTTATATAGCCATACATAACCTTAAAATAGTTAATTTTAACTTGAATGCGAACTTTTTTAAAACTCTCCTACAAAAATGCTTTTATTTAAAAAAAAGTCGTAAGTAAATAGATTGCATATTAAGAATTGTTAAAATGCAGTCTCGAGTTTTAATCTATAGAAGTAATAAGAATTCAAAACGGCATTACATCTATATAAAAAAATATTTTTTTTAAAGGAGTGTGTGAACACAATAAAGAAATAATGAATTACAACATCAGTGACCGGTTAGTTATTGAATTGATAACCGGTGAGATCTACGAGGGTGATTATGTTTCGGGCTCGGATAACCGGATCGAGATCAAAAACATCTACGAAAACTCCACGAGGAATAATCTGGGCGATCAAATTTTGACGTTTTACAAAAGCGAAATCTCCACGGTTCGCTTACTGACCCCGGCAATCAAGGAAACTCAAGAGACCTCAACCGCTAATGAGGTAATAAACAATGATAAAAATGTGATTAAGTTAAATGAAACGGATTACAATCAGTTGAAACAATTAACAAAGGATTATAAATATCTGACGTGTATCGATGCAAATTATTACACTGCGGTGGATGATTTGTATAATTGCGAGAATGTGGGGATAGCTGGGATGAATCATAAACCAGGCAGGGCTTCGAAGTTGGATTTGTTGGTGATTGCGAGCTGGGCGCAGGTTTATATTTTTGATTTGCTGTTGTTTAACAAGACGAGTTTTCCGAAGGAATTGAAGGATATTCTCACGAGTAAATGTGTGATGAAAATTGTTCATGATGGGAGGAGTTTAACGGATTGTTTGTATCATTGTTACGATTTTAAAATGGAAAATATTTTCGATACTCAAGTAAGTTGAATTTATATAAAAAAAAAAAAACATTTACCGGTAATATTTTTTTATTTTATTGAAAGTAGAATTCCTAAAGATTTGGAATATTCAAGTTACATAAAGATGTTATACATTATACTCTGTTGTTTATGAACAGTTATGTTCATTATGCAATACGATTAATAAAATAAGAGTGGTAAAAAGTTTACAGAGTATATTTGTAGCATAACGATTAAGAAATTAATTTAATTTCAACAGGTAGCTGATGTTATGGTAGAAAAACAAGAAACCGGCAATAAGCCAGAAAAAGTCAGGAATTTGGGTGAATGTTTTCAAGTCCACTTCAATTTCCCGGATCACATTTTTAAACCTGCACTGGTCTGTCAATAACAGGAAAAGTAAATTCCTCACTCATTACAACCCTCTTTTATTTTACAGAATATCAACTCGAGTCGTTGGCATAAAAGGCCGTTGAGCGAGGGATCGAAACACTCCGCATCACTTCTAGCGGCTTATTTGATTACATTGAAAAATCATTTACAACAACTGCTTCTTAAAGATTTTTACAGCAATGTGAGTGTTTACGGTAAGAGCACTCTTAAGAAATCGGCGGTCGAGGCCAACACGCTTTTGAACATGACTGGTGTCGATGATTTGATGAGTGATTTAAAACTCGACACTCAGTGACTCGACACAATAGACCGTCTGGTCATTAATATAGAATATTATTATTTAGTTTAAAGCTGAACTTGTTTATTCATTGAAGAAAACGCCTAACTTAGTGCAACAGAATTATACAGTTGAGAGTTTTATATCATACAACAAAAAAAATGAGGTAAAAATAGACAATTGTTTTCTGAGTCTTCTAATTTTTTTTAATTTTCATAAAATATAAAAACAATGTTAAACACTTTTTTCTAGTTGTGGCCATTGCTTTAGTTGATTAAAGTCTTAAAGCCATTTTTTTTATGATTACATCTGACGCTAACTTTGGGACAAAGTATTAGTCGAGAGAATGTAGTCCTTTAATAAAAATATTAATCAGAACCTGTAAATACCCTGTTAATAAAAATATTACGAAAGTAATATATCAAAACTGTTAAAAAAAATGGTTGAAATAGGCCCCCGAGTGTTTCATTGTTTATTTAATTGTATATGTTTACTTGAATAAATAAACAAGAAAATTAATAAACAATCAAAACAGCCTCTTTGATTAATTAACGACCACCTTATTTGAAGATTATCATAACTTTTCTGGTCACCTTGTATATTAAAATTATTTTTCTACGATTATATAGGAAAGTATCATTTTACGCACAGATATCTTCGCTCGAAAGTTGTCAATTTCACACATGTCAAAGCCTTATTAAATGCCGTTTTATCGTAATAAAAGCGTGCTGAACTTTAACATTAGTGTAAATACGGCCTGAAAATATCAAAAGAACGATTTTTATTGTGATGGAAATACGGAAAATCAGTGACAAAACCTCTCAACATTTGAGCTGAATTGTGAAAAAAATACAAATATTAACATCCGAAAACCACCAAAAATTAACTCCTAAGACTATCAGACATCAAAAATATACCATCTTATAGGTTTTTTTTTTTTTTTTTTCGAAAACAACAAAATAATACACCTCTTATTTTGTTGTTTTCGAAAAAAAAAAAATTCTAGGATCTAAGCAGTGTTTTTACATATACTCGCATGATTACTACACTCAGCATCGCCTCGTGCGCAACATTTATGCTCATAGGCAAAATTTAACTTTCCACACTAATTATACCTTATAATCGAGAATTTATTTCCTATAGCGTGCTTTGATTTTTTTATTGAAAAAAAAAAAAAAGATGTTGGCAACAAAAGTAACCATAACCTATAGGTTATGTTATTAATCAAATTCAAGAATTTGCTATGGGATTCTGAATGAAACAATTTTGCAACATCGAGTCGGAGTTCAGTCTCTATCAACTGTTGTTTGGAATCACACCATCTTCGTTTTGAGTCGCTACCGACTAATAATAATGAGACATATAATATTTTATTTGTTTTTTTTTTACCATTGGTGCCAACATAATGTAAAATAAAGGAAAAATCGAAGCATTCCAGAGGAGAAAAGTTTTCGATCATATGGAATAATATATACTATTACAAATTTATTTTTTATGGATTTATAATTATGGACAGAAAAATATATATTTTATTTATTTAAAAAAATAACAAAATATTAATTTTATTTACCCAATAAAAAATTTATTACGCGTTTGTTTGTATGCACAGCCAGTTATCATCATGTTGCTGCTCACTTCCTGTTGTGTACGGGACGTGCCAGGTTGACTTTAATTTCTGTGCTGTTCTCACATATGGCAAAGGATTCTGTTTAAAAAAAAAACGAAATTCAATTTAAATTATTAGTGCACCAGCCTTCATTAACTTAATTCAAATTATACACGTCCCCTGAAATTTTGAATATGAATTCTATAATGTCATGACATTACAAGAATGTTTCTATTGTATCTCAATTATTAATATTGGTTGCTATATAAAATAACAATTTTTTTATACCTGAATTAAAACTTTATCGTTTGGTAAAACTGTAATCAATCGGTGCAGGCTCTGGTTGAGCCACCGGCTGAAAGCCTTCTTGTGTTCAGCATCTTTCAGGAGGTAAATGTGACTGCGCATTAAATCCCTAGTGACTATTGCAGTGCGCATCCCGGAGTTAAGAGCGCAGTACAGGAGGTAAGGGTCGTCTTGTGAGATGTTTTGCGTGAGGAACAAGTCGCTGTTGTTTTTGATGAATTTCATGTATTTTGGGGGCCATTTCGTCATGTGTTTCCTTCCTAAGACTAGAACGGATTTATTTTGCGCTGCGTAGTGTCTGACAACGCAAGCTACCTATAAAAATAATTGTTAAATTCGTATAATTTACTTGCTTTTACAAAACACAGTTACTCTTAATATTAAATACAAGATACACTTTAGGCTGCAGTGCATCCGGATACGCAAGGAAGACAGCCCCCACAGGGAAAAAAAAAAGATATACTTGTATTTTATAAGCACGGCAAGGTTAATTATTCATGCACTTTTCTTATTAAAATAAATACATTTCCTCGACACCCAATACGGGTAATAGAGGATAAGATTAAGAAAGAAAGAATAAATACATTTCTTGTTTCAACTAACCAGTCTTGAAAATACGAGAGAATTCTTGTTAACTCCCGTAGAGTAAGCGACATTTAAACCATCGATGATGACATCATATTTCTTATTTTTCTCAATAAACGCCTTAAACTTATTCAACTCGTCAGGTGTGGTTTTTCCAAACACATCCTTTCCGACAATCACTCTTTCCATAAAGGCCTTTTTAAGTCCATTGAATTCATCGTCGCTCAATTCGATTGCCGGTATTGTTTCTTTGCAGATGTTACAAAGCCCCCTTAAATTTTAACAATCATACAATTAATGTTAACTCTACATCAATTACTTTCACTGAATACAATATTTAAAAAAAATGTTAAAAACCAGGTAATATACATACGATATATTCGAGAACTTTTCTCGCCTAGTGTTTTGAATTTTTTTATTACAAAATGTGATACTGGCAATAAAAATAACCACAAGCTATAAGTTATGTTATTCTAACAAATTGAATTGATAAATAGTGACACATATGACGTTTTATTCATTCGTGCCAACAAAATGTAAAATAAAGAAACAAAATCAAAAATAACAAAAGTTAAATGTAATTAGTAAAGTTGTCCAATTATCACTGGCATTTAATTTTCCTTACCTTGATGATATTTTAGAAACTTTAACAGTTGCATCATCTTTAGACAGCACTTCTTGCATTTTAATTGCAACCGCTGTACCACAAATAAAATCATTTACATGAAAGAAACCAAACAGCCTTTCTAAATTCTCTAATTTCTGTGTCCTTGGTAGAGCTTCAAGTTTGATTAAAAATTGTAAGAAGCAATCATCTGAAGGAGTTCTGCCTTTAGCTACAATAACATTTCAAATTAATCAATTCTGCAAAGCAGGCTTAAACATAGAAACATTTATAATTTATTTTAGAAAAATGTTCAACCACCATTCATCTAGCGTATGGATAATTAGTTGACATTGCCACATATAATCAGGCAAAAGATGGCGCTTGCGTCGTCTTCCCATTCATTTATTAATTTAATTTAAATCTATGAAGTTTAAAAAAAAGGTACATTGAACATTTGCACTTGAACCGAATTTATTTCAGTAAAACTGATATTTTTATATATATATATATATATATATTCAATTCAATATATATATATATATTCGCCTAACACTCGTAAGGGTACAAGGGTTTTTGATAATATATATATATATATATATATTTTTATCCTTTTAGTACCACAAAAAGTTGATTTAAGCAAGTATTGAAACAAATTTCATTCAATTCAAATGCTTCTCAAATGAATACCACGCTAGACATTGGATTACACAATGAACATTTACCAGCCATATTCATATGTTCAATGCACCTTTCTTTTTTTCTATGGCATTAATTAAAGCACATGAATTTTTATTATTTCCTATTTCATTTTTATATTTGGTTAAAATTCAAAATTGAAACATTTGTTTTAAAAATCGTAACAAATAGTAATTCCCAACATTATATAATTGCCAATTAGACTGGTGAAATATTATCGGCTGAAAATTGTGAATATTTACTCAACATCTCCTCCAAAAGTGTCCAGGCAGTTTCATGATGTCCATTTTTAAACGCCGCTATGATAATAGAGTTGTAACACGCATGAGTCGGATTGGACAAGATTTTTATTTCATCCAAGTAATTCATACATTTTTCCCAGTCTTTTGTTAGAGATAAGCAGGTAATTATCGCTTCATTAGTAAATGTATCCAAATGTGGATATTTCGATTTCATTTCATCAATCCTGAAAAAAGATTACAATGTGGTAGAATAAATAAATATTTGGTCCTCGACACCCAATACGGGTAAAAGAGGATAAGATTAAGAAAGAAAGAATACATTTGGTTAGTTTTACTTATGGCCAATTCACAATCGCCCGGGAACAAGAAAGATGAATCACAGGATTTACATATACTTTTTAAAAAGTTTTTTTAATCAAGAGTTATCTTTTATAGATTTAATTATGTTCACCAAATAATTAAAAGAAATAGGGTGATGTGATTCAATCTATTACCTAGGCCGATCGATTCGCTTGAAAGGATTATTGCTAGAGCCGAGTCGCACAACATGATCAATCTACTCCGAAAAGATCGGCTCAAACACTGATCACTTGCCCATCACTAATATAAATATAATTGTAAATTTTATGTTGTACCAGAAAGTAACATAATCACATTTTATAATCATTTAACATTTAATGGTATTCAAAACTTACAAACCAATAATTTCCTTCTCCTTATCATCGGGCAAACCATTCTGGGCATACAGCTTATGGTAAACTTTAAACAACTTGCCCAACACCGCCAAACTCAACTTATCTTGTTCGTTTTTCAAGAACTGTATGTATTTCAGAGCAACATCGAATTTTTCATTCGTAATGTAACTACTGAGTAACGCCGTGTCCACATTCACAGGGGTAAACCGATTAGATATTTTCAGTACGTCTTCCTTCACCTGTTTCCAGTCTTCGATGCTATTAAAATCCCTCATCGCCACTTCTTGTAAACTCCCAGTAATATCAACCTTGCTGGTGCCGGGGCGATATTGCACATATTTGCAGGTGGGCACTTTTGGAAAATGTTTAAAGTTTAATAATAACCGGTTTTGTATCATTGCTGATTTTTGTAGGTTATGTTCATAGAAAATAGATAGATTGTTATGTTTTTAAATTAGTAGAGTATATAATTTATAGATTTTATTAAAAAAGAAACTAAAAATAATGAAATACAGATTAATTAATACATGTAAAATAATCATTGTAATTCTTTAGTAACTTTTGTAAATTTCTCCTTTATTATTATATTTATATATTCTATGTCTAAGATTAACGGTTAAAATACGTTAATCTTAGACATACAATATACTAACTCTATGGAGTTAATGGTTATAAAAGTTAAATGCTTTAACACTCTCTTTCGCATTCAAGTCGGATTATCAATTTTTTAAATTAAAAATATTGTATTGTGTTTGTCAATAAATATTATATGCATATTGGTAATTGTCTATCAATCATCGACATTATCTATGAAAGCGCGCGTATTTTAAAATACTTTATACAATTTGAGCTGAACCCAACGTTATATATCCGTTAATTATTTAAATTATTCAGTTTTTGAATTATTATAATATGAAGGCCGAAAGACCTCCTGTCGATAGCCGTTTCTCTTAATAATATATATGTTTTAATTTTTTTAATGTATTGTGTATTAAATTAAATATGTATGTATTCTTTGGGAATAAACACGTTTTTATATATAATATGAAGTTGTTTATAAATAATTAAGCAAAGAAAATTATTATTATAATTGATTACAATTGCAGATGCAAACCAGTTGTAAAAACTCAATTGTTGATGATTTAATTTCTGAAAAAAATGAACGTATAAATTCTAATGACATTTGCTACTAACTGAAGAAAATAATTAAATTTAAATTTACGGTTAGTTCAACTGGAGCTGTCTGCTAAACATGAGCAGTTGATCATAATTATTTTAAGGATTTTTTTCATTGAAAGCATGAAATACACAAATTTAAAAAAATATTTATTTGAACAATATCAATATAAAAACAACTATTTTATAATACATAAATATTTTATATAAAAAAATCGAATCCTTAAATATATCGCTTTATACACGTTAACTAACAAACGCTTTGGTCTAGAAATTTTACGGTAGATCGGAAAAACAATCTGGAAAAGAATCCACTGTATTTATAAACATCTCAACAGTTCATTTCGATATGTACGGTGTATACTTTACGGACAATGGTTGAAGACGCAATCTTGATCACGGCAGGTACCGAACAGCTCGTACGGGCACAGCATCTGTTGCGGGTTGCTGGACGAATTTTGGTTTCTGAAAAGAATCACTGCCACTACCGCTTTATACAGAAAAAACATTAACAAGACAAACCTTTTATCTAATGGTGAAATGTACTCCGAGAATTTTTTCGAGTTCCGGTCGTCGGGTGCTTCACTTTTTCCACCTGCTTCTCTTCGTGAATTTAATAAACGGCTATTCTTAGTTTCTTCCAAGTGTTCTTCAAGTACGGTTTCTATTTTAAAACCGAACATATTTCTTTTTATACTCGTAGAGCATTCGTTAGTTTCATCACAAATTACAACATCGTCATCGTTTTCAACTGTTAAATCGATAACAACAGTTTCATTATTTTCTGAAATATCCTTTCGAACATCATCTTTGTCTTTTAATCTACAATCTACTTCTTCTTGCTTAATATGCTTATTCTGGACTTCCAAAGATTTTAACTTCATTTCACCATCAGGAACAATTATCTTTGGTAAATTTCCCTTCTTCTGCACTTCAACAGAATTTATTTCCTTTCCATTATCCGAATTTGTTTTACTCCCAATTACATCATTTGAAACTTTATTTAATTCCTGATTCTTATTGATTTCCTGTAAACTCGCAAGTTGAGTTTGTTTTACTTTCTTTCGAAGCTCTCCAGTGCTAGCTTGATTTTTAACAGAAGTAACTTTCTTTTGAGATCCTTTTGGAATGGCTTTCTTTTGACTTGGTTTCTCTACAATTTTCTCTGTAGAATTTTTATTTTGATTCCCTGTCATAACTAATTTCTGCCATATTACTTCGGGAACTATTTTCTTTTGTCGCTTAAGTGGTTGTTTTACATTTTTAATATTTTCAGTTTCATTTTGAACCTCACTTGAATTCGTATTTGTTCGAACTTGACTATCATTTGTAGAATTATCATTCTTGGCAACTTCTATGGCAACAGACTTCTTTTGAATTTTATTGGAACTTATTTTCTTTTCAACTACACAATTTTTCTCAATTAATTTTTTAGCAACTTCAGCTTTCGTTGAACTAACATTCTTTAAATCTTTCACTGCAACAGTTTTCTTTTGATCCTTCGATTGAATTTCAGTAGAATCTAATTTTTTTACAACTTTTGTAGCATTTACACTGTTTTCAATTTCCGTAGGAATAATTTTCTGTATACTGGATTTCACTTGAACTTCAATGGGGCTAAGTACTTTTAGAATAGATATTCTTCGTTCTTCCGCGGAGATATTTTTTTCTTTTACAGGATTTTTTAATTTTTCTTCTATAGGGATCATTTGATCTTCCACAGGAATACTTTTTTCTTTTACA
Source organism: Philonthus spinipes (assembly GCA_963082785.1). Taxonomy (NCBI): domain Eukaryota; kingdom Metazoa; phylum Arthropoda; class Insecta; order Coleoptera; family Staphylinidae; genus Philonthus; species Philonthus spinipes. The sequence continues at coordinate 22,951,672 of OY720304.1, read as the reverse complement.
GGAATTTTCTGTTTTTCTTCTGTAGGGATCATTTCTGTCTGTTCTTCCACAGGAATATTTTTTTCTTCTGCAGGAATCAGATTTTTCTGTTCTTCCACAGGAATATTGTTTTCTTCTGCAGGAATCAGATTCTTCTGTTCTTCCACAGGAATATTGTTTTCTTCTGCAGGAATCAGATTATTCTGTTCTTCCACAGGAATATTGTTTTCTTCTGCAGGAATCAGATTCTTCTGTTCTTCCGCAGGAATATTGTTTTCTTCTGCAGGAATCAGATTCTTCTGTTCTTCCACAGAAATATTGTTTTCCTCTGCAGGAATCAGATTCTTCTGTTCTTCCACAGGAATATTGTTTTCTTCTGCAGGAATCAGATTCTTCTGTTCTACCGCAGGAATATTATTTTCTTCTGCAGAAATCAGATTCTTCTGTTCTTCCGCAGGAATACTGTTTTCTTCTGCAGGAATCATTTTATTTTTTTCTTCTACAGGAATATTCTTCTTTTGAAATTCTTCAGGATTAGTCTTCACTTGAATTTTATTTTGTAAATCCGCAGGAATAATATTCTTTTGAGCTTCCACAGCATTTTCTAGATTTTTCGTGAAATCAATTTTGTTTCCAACTTCAACAGCATTCACTTTCTTTTCAACAGGTTTTCCTTGAAGTTTCCCGGAATTTAATTTCTTTCGTATATCGGGAGAAACAACGTTCTTTTGAATATCCGCAGGTTTTAGAGTCTTTTGAATGTTCTCTTCTAGTGTAATAGCTATATTTGGTGAAGGAATTATTTGTCGTTGGAATTTTGTGGTTCTGTGAATCAAAACTGGTATCGTTTTCTTTGGGGATATATTTGTTTGAACGGCTGCAGGAATATTTTTCTGAACAATCTGTTTTCCATTGGTTTGAGGGATAATTGTGTTATGTTTCTCTGGAATTATTTTAATTTGGGATTTTGTAGGAACCGGTTTCGTGGAAACGAATACATTTTTCTGAGTATCTGTTGAATTCGTTTTCATTGTTTTTTCTTGAAGGCTCTTATTTTGTTGAGTTTCATTAGATGGAATTATGTTCTTATTCAAATTTGTAATTTTTTGCACCTCCAATTTATTTTGTTGAGTCTCAATTGCAATTATTTTTTTATTTAAATTTGCAACCACTTCCAATTTATTTTGAATTTGAACTGTGGCCTTCTGCCCGTTTTCCCCTTTTTTTATTTCCCCCAAATTCATTATTTTTTGTATTTTTGCTGGTTTTACGTCTTTATCATCTACACCATCATTCCTTTTCTTTTGACCGACTGCATTAACTTGTATTAAATTCGTTTGTTTCAAGTCTATCGCTCTATTACTTTGTACATCAATTTTTTCTATTGGTAAAACTTTATTTGTTACTTCAGGGCCGTTTATTAATTTTTGTTTACTAATTAGAGTATCATTGGCTTGTACGGTAGTGGGCAACACCGGAGCAGGCTCCAAATTAACTTGCTTCAAATTCACTGAAGCTGGTAGTTGTAGTTTTTTGGTGCTGTTTGTATTGGCTGTTGCTAATTTAGTTATGCTGAAATAGAATATGTGCATGTTATTTTTTTTACCAAAACAAATTAACTTGACATTTTTTCTGCTCATAAATTTCACATGCAAATATTCTGAATATGATTTTTAAATTGTGTTTTTTTAAGCACATGCACATATTCTTAAAATATGTTATATCCAATACTAAGTTAAATAACATTTAACTTAATTAAAAATAATATTTATTGAATCTAACAGTAATTTTTTTAATTCTTTTAAAATTTCAAATAGTGATTATTTTTTTAATAATGTTAAAATTCTATAAATCCTCGACATCCAATACAGGTAAAAGAGGATAAGATTAAGAAAGAAAGAAAATTCTATAAATTACGAACTAAAAGGCTTGACCTTTAAATAAATGTTAAATAAAACATCTACATAATAGTAGAATAAAAATTTTAGTAGATTTAATTACAACTAACCGCAAATCGATATTTTCCTTTGCCTGTTTAAGTTTCTGCACTAAATTGATGAAGTTCTCATGCGAGGTGGCGTGCTCCACCCTGGCCTCTTTCAACTTCCCCAGAAGCGCCTTAATCTTCTCCTCGCACTGTCTCCTCTTCATACTGGCCACGTTCACTTTCTGGATCAGAGGAGCCAGTTCCTGGTACTTACCTTTCATCTGCAATCTATTTACGACCTCAGCATGTAAATGCAGTTAAAGAGATGAAGAAAACAAATATGGCAGAAATAAAGTGCATGTAATTAAAAATTTAATTGCCATGATTACACCAAAAAATGAATACTATTTTATACAATATATTTTATTTAGCCTTATATAACATTGTTATACGTGCCTCTACTTTTTAGTGTGAAAATTTATATAAATGTTATTTATTAAATAACTAGGGTCTGATTCCAAATGAGTCGATTCCATCTATTCCGAATTAAAATATAAGTTGTAATAATAAAAAAAATACAAGTTGTAACAATTCTGTGCCATGTTTGAAGTGTTTGAAAATGAGAAAACTCCGACTTTGTGATTCTGAAATGCTGTTTTTTTTTTAAGGTTAAAAAACATAAGAGCAATTTTGTTTTAACCAAACAGAAAACTGATCACTTCTGATGACTGTCTTAATTAATCCAGAATTTAGTGATATAAACATATTTTTCGAAAGAGACCGATCTTTCAAAATCTCTCAACGAAAATACTGTTTTTTTTTAACTTAAAAAACATGAGAGCAATTTTTCTTTTAACCAAACAAAAAACTGAAGAATTCGAATAAATATCTTAATTAATCCAGAATTCAGGGATATAAACAAATTTGTGATTTTCCTGTTTGTGCATTTTGAATAATGGATTAATTAAAATTTTATTGACCCTCATTATTTTTCATGTTTTATTTCAATGACAAGAGTTTTAAAAATAACAATTTTTTTTATCAACTACATTTTTAAATAAATTTAGAATACCTCAATAGAAACAAAATTACAAAGAAATTGTTATTATCTATTGAAAAAAATAAGATAAAATGAATTAAATACCTTCCATCCTTCTGAAACTGCATTTCCTGCAACGTCTCCTTAAGATTACTCGAAGTCTCCACGACATTCTTCTCCTCATCATTTTTCAAATTCTTCGTCCGATTCGACAACCTCCTCATTTTCTTCCTATTCGCCAACAGCAATTTCTGCTTCAACAACTGATATTCCTTCTGTTGCGATTTCGACAACAATTTCACCACAGACTTATTCAACAAATTCTCATCGTTAACCTCAGCATTTTTCTCGATTTCCTTCTCTTTCATCTCGAATTTCTCCCTGTGCATTTTGAGCAACTTGCTCACGGTTTCATCCAGGGGATTATTTTCTTCTTTGCCCTCGTTATTCCCTTCCGTGCTCTTATCCAAATCAGAATCAGAATCGGAATTCAAGCGGATTATCAATGGTTTAACGGAAGGTAATTTCAGGGGAGCGGGCGGCGGCTTCGCGTTGGTTTGTTTGTTTTGTAAAGCAGTACGTACTACGGGATTCGGTGTCGAGGTTATGGCGGGTTTACAGGTGGGGTTATTCGGAACAGAGGTTATTCGTTTTGAGATCGAGGCAAGTAACATGGCACGCATTACGTCTTCGTCTTCTTCATCGTTTTCATCCTTGTTTTCTTTATCGTTCGAATTTAATTCTTTATTCTGGACGTCGTTGTTCTCCTTTTGATCGAGTTCTTTACGTTTTTTCCTGTCCATATGCTTTTTTATTACAGCTGATTTCAAAGCCTCCGATCGCAGTTCGGCTAATTCTTTGTCATTGAATGTGTCGTCGAATTTCTCGATAATTTCTCCGGGCGGGTCTTTATCGTCGTCAACTTCCATGTCTTGGACTTCGTTATCGTCTTCTTTGAAGTCCGGCTTGGGGCTGTTCTCGTTTTTCGTTAAGAGAGCTAAAGTACGTAAAGCCTCTACGTCCTCGTCGTCCGAATCGGGTTCGATCATCGCCTTCAAGCGGGAGCGTAGGGAGTTGTGGTGCAAATCACCGCTCTGGTTTATCCTGACGGCCTCCTTCAATTGTCTCAGCGTACGCTTGTCGAGCTTATCATCGTCGGAAGTCGAAGAAGATGAGTCGGTTGATAAGGATCGCCTCTTTCTGGATGTGCGGAGCAAGTCTTTGTGTTTTCGTTTCCTCTTACGGCGCGCGTGTTCTGATTTGCACCTGTGACGCTTCCTGTGCCGTCTCCGGGGGGACATCTCGGCCCCTTCGCTGTTGTCGCTGATGCTGCTCAAAGAAATTGCTCTTAGTATGTCCTGGCTATAATCAGACTTACCACCACATGACGGTATCGAGGATTCGGATATGTCCTCGAACTCGTCCACGATTTCGCCGTCTTCGCGCTCGTCATCCGAGATGGGCACAACGGTCTCCATTAAGGACGGCGCGAGGGTTGCTTTCGAAAATCTATTATTTAGCGAGTGCGAGCGAAGGGATTTGTGCAGTGCGCATTATTTTGCTCGGTTGCGAAATTAATTGTCAATTGTCAAAAAAGGAAATGGAAATGGCGGAGTCCATACAGACAGCGGGTAATTTAAATTAATATTCCACAAACAGCTCCCAACGATTTGTATTACTGTTCTTGATTTTTTTTCCTACAGAATTATGTTTACGATCAACCTGAATATAATATATATTCAACATATTTTGTATAATATGATGATGACATACATAGACGTAATATATAATATATTTAAATACTAAATCTATGATGAAATATTATTAGCGCTATCTCTTATTAAATAACGCAATTAAAAATATGTTGGTATTAAATGTCATGTACCAACATAAATTTTAGTTGATCATAGAGGCCTTCTATGGCGTATAAATCATAGAATACTACTAAAATATGTTTAGCGCCATCTCTTATTAAATAACGCAATTAAAAATATAAATTTTAGTTGACGAACTAAATCATAGAGGCGCTTAAACGCATAAATCATAGAATAATAAATACATAAATTATTAAGTCTACCTAAACTTACTTAAGAACATTGGATCCATGTTATATTAACGTTTAATGCTGTTTTAATATTGATGCAGTGTTACTAGTTTAATGGGTTTTTAATTAAACTGGGTTCCAAGTATCCTTAAAATTTAATTAAAAATATTTCGAATCGAAAAAGTGCAATAAATTATTGATAATATAATAGAGACAAAAAAGGCGATTATTTAAGAATAGTATGTAAGGAATTTATTATATATAAACATAAGTACAAATAAAATAATACATATTGGACAATAAACTAAATAGTACAATTTAAAAATCACATAAAGCAATTGACAAATATTCTTTTTTAAAAAATTTCGAGATTCAAGACAATTCAGACGGCCATAGGCATGTTAATTTTTGGGTAAGGATTATACCCGACCAGCTCAAAATCTTCAAACTTAAAATCATCGATGCTCTCGACTTTCCTCTTGATGTTGAGTGTTGGAAACGGCCTCGGTGTCCTTTGAAGCTGCTCTTTTAGGGCATCGGTGTGATTCATGTAGACATGACTGTCACCAAGGGTATGAATAAACTCTCCAGGCTAAAAAAAATAATGTTAATACCAAAAGAATTTGATGTAGTATAAAATGCCTATGAATTTTTTAATAATGCACAGAAATGCAGATTCATTTTAGAATTTCTAAAGTATTTTTAGTTTGAGTAATAAAAATACAAGTAATTTTTCTATAAAAACATTACATAGAATAAAATGTTTCATTAAGTATAGAATGCAAAAAAATAATTTAAATTCAATGTTTACCTTTAATCCAGTAATGTGTGCAATCATATGCGTCAAAAGAGCATAGCTTGCAATATTAAAAGGCACACCCAAACCCATATCTGCTGACCTCTGATACAAAAGACAAGAAAGCTCATCTCCGGAGACGAAAAACTGAACGAGGCAATGGCAAGGAGGCAGAGCCATTTGAGGGATATCGATCGGGTTCCAGGCACACATAATAATTCTCCGATCGTTCGGCTTCGACTTAATCGTTTCAATAACATTAGCCAACTGATCGATTCCCTTATTTGTATAATCCGCCCTCATCCCCTCGTATTTCGCCCCGTAATGCCTCCACTGAAACCCGTAGATCGGCCCTAAATCCCCCTCTTCCCGCTCCTTCAAACCAACCGAATCCAAAAACTCCCTCGTGCTGTTCGCATCCCAGATATGCACATTTTTATCAATCAACTCCTTAGCATTTGTACTCCCTTTAATGAACCACAACAACTCTTCTACAACCCCTCTCCAAAAAACCCTCTTCGTTGTTAATAACGGGAATATGTTATCCCTTAAAGAATACCTCATCTGTGCACCGAAAATCGAATAAGTGCCTACTCCGGTGCGGTCACTCCTCTGCACACCGGTTTCAAGGATTCTTTTGATATGATCCAAATATTGGTATTCTTCATGGCGGGGGGTAGTGTCACGATCTCCGTCCCCGTTGCCGGTTTCACTGTGCGATTGCGGAGGGCGGTTGTCGACTAAGATTTCGATGGTGACCTTGTTGTCGGAGGGGCTCTCCAACCTTGAACACATTTTAAATAAGCAAAACCATTCACGTGAAATTTATTGTGCGATTAATGATGAATGTCATAATTGCGACATTGATGTATTTCGAATTTGTATTGAAATGAAAACAAATGGCTTGTATTTTAATTGTTAATCATAAATATCAATTTAATAATTTTTTTATTATTAATTACAAAAAGTTGATAAAAAAACTAATTAGGTTAAGTGATTTTAAAGCAATTGAATTTTTATATTCTTCAATCGGTTTACATTTTCCGCAGAATTCTTATTTGCTTAATAAATGATTGTTGAAGGGGTTCTGATATTAATTTGATAAAATACATTCTTTTTTGTTAATTATACAATTTATAAATTTTAGCATTTATCTGAAGTTCACTTAAAAATGTTGAACCCGACATTCATTTATGCTGAAACAATGACAATCTATATAAATATTCAATGTGGGAAGGTCACTGAGTAATTTCAACATGAAAAATTTAATATTATTGTTACATTCAATTTCAAGATTTAATTCAACTCAAATAGATTTACATTAACAATTAATACAGTTTTATTGATACAATGTTATTTGTAAACATTTTGTTCAGTGGGTTTATGCATAAATAAAAGAGCCTAATACCTCATTCATATTCATTTTTGAATGAGTCATAGGAAATTTCCTAAAATTGAATTACAATACACAATAATTGTACAGCCCATGTAAAAAAGTATTATCAATATATTTACAATTAAATACAAATATTATTATGCCACTAAAAAAAAATCACAACTAAAATTGCATCAGGATTTAAGCATGGAATGTTAATACCGATTTCGTAATATTATTATTAGTCTATTACAATTTGTTGCAATATGTTTTATGTCAATTTTCTTCAATAGGATATTACTTAAAAACTATGACTGAATAAAGAGCAAAAAAAAAACAGCCGAGAAACTACTGCGGTTATTTAAAAAAAATCTAGCATATTAAAAAGGACAAATACAGAAAGATCCCATTTATTAATTTTAAATTAAATTTATTGATTACAATTTTTACACTTTGAAAAAGTGTTTAGACATTTTATATGTTTAAACACTTTTCTTTAACTCCTTTTGGTACATATTAAATATAACTTTTGGGTGCTATTTACCCATTGCACAAAAAAATCACAAATAATGTTGAATTTAAGCAATATTAAATGTTAATGTAACATTTATGCAATATATTTACGGACATTCGGCTCATACTTTTATTATATAAATATTAAAGCAATTGATGAAACGAAGAACTTAAGGGTATGTAAATGAGGTATAATTTCAATCTTATTTTTTTAGCATATCTGAAACAGTTTTCCAAATAAATTATCTATGGTAGTTTAGTAGGTTAATAAAAGGAACTATTCCTAATTTCAATTCCAATATTTTTAAAGAGGAAATGTACTTACTTTTTACTTTCTTCAGCCGGCATAATGCAAGTTGAGTATGTTGTAAAACGCGCGAAAATTATGGATTTGTTAGGTTAAAACAATAAAAACCGTTCTTTTGCCCGCGAATTTATCACAATGTCGCCAATATTAAATAAAAATTTGCATCAATTACTCCAATGTTTTATAACAATCAAGTAAACATTAAAATAAGTTTAAATTACACAAAATATAGTTAATAATGTTAATAAAATAGAAGAAAGAGAAACTATTAAAGTACAGGATTTACATTTTAAATTAATTTTTCACTTAAATCGTAGTGAAATATATTTATCTATAGGTATATTTTGTTTATTATTTATTTAGTTAATTATTTTGTTTTCATGAGGTATAATCATAGAATACGTTGGATTTTAAAAAAAGCTTGGTTAGTTTCACAATTTTTCCATAATTAAATTATGAAACTAACCAAGCATTTACTTAAAAGTGTTTAATACATAAATCGGGGCTATTGCATACATGAAATATTAAGTTTAACGTGTAATTAAATTTCTTCACATTTTATGAATAAATAATTATAGGTAGAAATATCATAGATGTTTATATATATATTATCATCTGTGAGAAATACGCCAATAGTGTTACGTGATATATTTTTTATGTTAGTGATTATTAAAAGTTTTAAATAAATGCAGTCCATCTATTTCCCAACCCCACAAAGAGGTCATCCTCGACTACAAATATATTCTTATGAATTAATAATCGGAGCTCTTCCATATGAGAAAACACGTACGGTATTAGTAAATTCACATTCTATGAATACTTATCTGTTACAAAAGCTGTTTATACGTGATGATAAAAAATAACGTACACGTTAAACTTGACATTTCTCTTACGGAATAGCTCCGACTGTTTTAATTTAAAGTTAGTAAAAATTTAAATGTTTGAACACAGAGGAAATAATTACAATATTTCCTCTATGGTTTTAAAGTAATTACGATTGATATTTATATATACTTATTCTATGATTATACCTCTTGAAAAAGCTGCTTAGACTGTGAGGATTATAACGTTAAACTTAACATTTCTATTACGGAATTGCCCCGATTGTATTCATTTAATTAATGAAATTTAACATTTAAATGTATTATCATAGAGGAAATAATGTAAAATTTCCTCTATGGTTTGAATGTAATTACTAATTACGATTGATATTTATATATACCCATTCTATGATTATACCCCTTGAAAACAAAACACTTGCCTATCTTTACTGTAATTATTCTCTTACTTGTGATCGCGGCAACAGCGCAATAAACGTCAAAAGTGACATTTCTGCCAATGTGTCATATAGGCGACTTTTCTAACCAAAATTTTAAAAATTCCGACTTTAATTAGGAATTAAACGCAAAGCCGAATTATTTATAGAAGACTTCTTTTTAATATCTTCAGTTTTCGTAGGAACACCTTGCAGGATGGAGATGCAAGACACAAATTATAGCAAAACTATGTATGTCGAAACGGTAAGTGAACCAATTTACTATTTTATTTAGAATGATAGTAAAGCAAGCATGAAGAAAGAATTAAAGATTAATTTAATGTAAATTGAATAAATGTTTAATTAGTGTGTTTAGTTGCAGAAATATAGTTAAATATGGTTTCTTATTTAATATACATTCAACATTGTTTGTGTTCAGTGAACTTTCGGGTTTATGCGCTCAACAAAAAGAAAATCGGTTTGTACGGCTGTATGATTGTGATGTTAAGGTTTAATTCTTGGCTTGAATACATTTTTAACTTTGTATAACTGATTTCAATTTACAATTGTAATTGCAATATACCTATTAAATATATCTGCACAGTGCTAAAATAATGCGCACAGGCATTAAAATAACTATAGAGGCAGTTAAGAAATGGTCATCACTGGAACAACATAGAGCGTTTAAATTCCTACTGCATATTCATTGTAATGTTTATTTTAAGTCGGTGTCAGTGTAGGGGTTTTAAAGAAAGTATTTTTGTGTTTCTAGAAAACAGCCTTCTCAAACAAACCTTCCAAGATACTCTAGTAATGATGAATTATGATCAAGTAGATGACTCAATAATTTAATATGTTTATGAACATATTATAGTGCTAATCCTATACAACGGAAATACGTTTCCGGATTGAAGCCTTAATTTTATTTTAATATATACAAAATATGTTTCTCAATCATTTTAGTAGTGGTATTATTCAGTTTACTCTGGTAAAAGAGGATAAGATTAAGAAAGAAAGAATTATTCAGTGTATTGGCATAGACTATTATATATCTATTTTTATGAATAAAGATGTTTTATAACTTTAATTTTAGGCATCTGGTAATAAAATCAGCCGACAGACAGTGTTGTGCGGATCGCAAAACATAGTATTACAAGGCAAAGTTATAGTTCAACATGATTCGATAATTCGTGGTGATCTGGGCAATGTTAAAACTGGAAGATATTGTATTATAAGTAAGGAAGTTGTTGTTCGACCACCGCATAAAAAGTTTAGCAAAGGGTAAGTGAAAAAAGAATACAAATTAATTAATACTATTATATTTCGTAACCCAGACCTATAGTTTAAGCTTTATTTAGTTATGTCAGTGTTAATAAAAACAATATATAAACAAATAAAATATCTTTTAATTTTAAAATAATCCATAAGTGAAAAGTTTTGTACTTTAAGCATTATTAAAACGAATGCACCAACATTTGCAACCGATTGTGGGGTAGGCACGTACAAGAAGACTTGCTCCTCCTATTCTTATATAATACACATCAAATATATTTTATTTAATAAACTTAAAATACATAACCAAGTGAAAGCCTTATCAATCAACAAAATATATTTTGCTCTAAATAAATGTGTTATTTGTTACACTTTTTACATATTCTGCTCTGACAGCAATGTAAATCTTATGGATAATGAGCACTCCCTCGGCTTTCACAAGCGTAATTAAACCATGCTTAATATATAATGTGGTAAACATATTAATTTGGTTAAATTCAGTTTGGATTAATAAATTTCTAAATTGATTCGAATTAATTAATTCAAGCTAAGAAGATATGCAGTCAGTTTTTTTTTCATTTTTATTTATTACTCATAAGAAAATATACACAATTAGTGCAACATTTATGAAGTTACAATAATTAAGTTTAAATAATACAATTTTGTATTTTTTTTTTTAATAATACAATTCTGTTACAGAGTAGCGTTTTTTCCCCTTTACATCGGTGACAATGTGTATGTCGGTGAGAAATCAATCGTAAATGCCGCAGTCGTCGGCAGTTATGTGTACATAGGAAACAACTGTGTGATAGTGAGTGTAATGAAAAAAATGCAAACAATTCTTTTTAAAACGTGCTCAAATTTTCAGGGCCGACGGTGCGTCTTGAAAGATTGCTGCGTCATCGAGGATAATACTGTCTTGATGCCTGATACCGTCGTGCCGTCTTTCACTAGGTACGGGGGGTCTCCTGGCGTGCAGGTAGGTGATGTTCCCGAATGCCAGATGGATATTATGGTGGATTTCACCAGGAGTTACTATCAGCATTTCGTACCGACGAAAATTTAATCGAGGGAGATCGGAATTTCTGTTCTGGTATTTTGCTTTAATTTACGGCTTGTATATTTAAGAGAATTGTTTTGTTTTGTATGTTTTTTTAAGTAAATTATTAATTTTTATTGGAATAAATATATTAATAATTATAAGTGCAGTATGTTTCTAACATAAAAAATGTGTTTTAACATTTCTTCTTCTTGATTCCTTATACCTGTTGAGGTGTCCAATGTTTTAATATTTCAAGAAAATAATATTTATCGCCTGCTGTTTTGGAACAGAAGCGCCGATGGTGTTCTAACAGGAATCAATTTAGTCTCCCCGTAAACCGTCTTAACCATCCAATAATCCCTCCCGTTAATCGTCTTCTTCACCCCATTCGGGCTGTTAGCAAACGGTGGTTTGAACAACGCATGATACGGAGGCGGTGGCGGTGCCCCGGGTTGCTCGTCCATCTCGTGCCACAGCTTCCCTTTAACGTTATTATCGTTATCCGTAAACGTGGCGAATTTAAATTCGGTGTTCTTCCTGCGCTTGAAGAGGTTGTTGTTCTCCTCGTAGAGGTTGTGCAGTTTGGGCGTCTTCATTCTCATCTCGCGCGTCTTGTAATGGTGCAGCACCAATTCCAGGACAAAGACAATGCCCGACACGATGAATCCGGCGCCGACGATCACATAAGTCATGAGGAGATCGGTGTTGTACAGCTGGCGTTCCTTGCTGCCTAAATCGAGCGGGCAGATCGCAGTGTCTGGTAGAGTCTCCCGGAGTTTGTATTTGATTATTCCAGATTCGACCAGATGTTGAATGCTAAATGGGCAAATGAAACAATAAATTGATAAATTTAATATGTAATCAAAATTAAAGCATAGAGTAAGATTCTAAGATTCTTCTGCACTAACTTTGAACTGGTTAAAATAATTCAGTAAAATTTACTTAATGTATACTAGATACATTTAGTATAAATTCCATACATTTTCATCCTCTTTGACAAAAGTATTGTTAAGTAAATTTTACTGAATTATTTGAACCAGTTCAAAGTTAGTGCAGAAGAATCTTATTGCTTTTTCTATTGTGGAGTTTTCTATTATGTTTAAATATATTAATGAAAACACTCTTCACTTGTGACTGCGGCTTCAGCAAATTGAGCTTGTCACTACATTCACGAATGAAAATAAATTGTTATAGAATACAAAGTTCACGTCATCCATGAATTCAACTTAGTTCTTTTTAGTGCAGAATAAACCTAATAGATTTGTTAATTATAAATAAGTGCAGCTCTTTATACACTTTCTGCACTTATAGTAATGTATACCTTATGGACAATGTCAGAAATTTGAACTCTGTTCAAATTAGTGCAGAACAAAAGAATTATTTGGTAGCTGAACATGCATAGTTTGTTCATTTGTTATTCACAAAAATTGAACAGAGTACAAGATTATAATGTCACATCATGAATGTCTTAACTCTTTCTGCACAAACAGCAGTAGGTTTAGATGAACAAAACCTATTGCTGTTTGTGCAGAAAGAGTTAAACAGCAATAGGTTTAGATGAACAAAACCTATTGCTGTTAGTGCAGAAAGAGTTAAGAAATTCATGATCTGACATTGTTTGTGCGGAAAGAGTTAAGACATTCATGATGTGACATTATAATATAAATAATATAATATATAAACACTTTTCTTTTCAGTTTAGATTAATTATCCACAATTTCAACTTGGTTGAAGTTCAAGTGTTTTTATAAACATATTTAACTAATTTCTCATATTTATAAGGTAATAATGAATGAATTCAATTTTGTTTATGGTTTTCAATTATTTGATTTACTCACACATCATCGAAGAGATCTTGGTACTTGAACGTTTTGGTGTAAGCGAAAGCCCTGTTTGTCAAAAGCACCCTCCATTGGGTTATCACGAAGGTGCACCTGTCCGCCTCCTTGATAGTGGGGTCCGTTCTGTACATGTAGTCTTCGTACATGAGATGCTCGACGATCGGCTTTTCACCTATGTAAAGGTAGTTCTTCCCCTTGACCCAGTTGCTTAAAATCTCCTCGCCGGTCGCGTCCACGTATTCCGATTTCGAGCCATGAAAATAGGCTTTAAATTCCTCAAACTAGAAAAAAAAAATCATAAATTAATTATTTAAAGTAGAATACTTTTGTGTCATTTCCTCTCAAAAGGACCGATTGTATACGCTACTAATTTATGAATTAAGAATGAACGTAATTAATTCGCAATGTGCGCGCATTATTACGCATTTTGATATTCGTCAGGACGTAACTGCAAATAAGCATACTTGCCTGTTTTATATTTTCTTCTATAGCACTCCCTTTGTGAGTGACCCAATTGTACTTCTTCGCCCCTATATCCTCCACTTTGTTGACGGGCAACGTGAACTTGGAAAGGGTTAAGAAAGCTGTCAAATTCGCTGTGTAGAAAGCCGTTAGTATCGTGATGAATATCCACCATGTTGCAAATAGTAATCTTGACGAATCTGAAAATTTTTATAAAACAAATTAATAGATGCTTAATTAAATTCTCACTTAACCCGCGGTTAAACATTTTCGAATCAATTCAGGTCGAAACTAGTTGGAGAAAATGTAAATAAATGAAACAAACAAGTGTTTTAATTTTAATTAAATATCCTGAATTAAATTAATAGATATTAAAAATTAATTTTAACCTCGACACCCAATGCGGGTAAAAAGGATAAGATTAAGAAAGAAAGAAAGAAAGAAAGAAAGAGAAATTAATTCTGTGATTAATTTTAACCTCGACACCCAATTCGGGTAAAAAGGATAAGATTAAGAAAGAAAGAAAGAGAAATTAATTCAGTGCCCCAGAATATTTTTTTTATTCCAAATACCTTATATCTTTTGGCGTCGGTTTAATATAATATATACAGTCTTAATAAATAAATAAGTTCTAAAAAATGTAAATATTTTGCATTTTAATTTTTTTAAAGCGCTTAATATTTTATATTAATTCATATATATATATATCCAAATAGATTCGACCGTTACTACGGTAATTCATATTCATTTAATTAAATATACAACACTTTATTATGTTCTTATTTCCATTTTATTTTATAATATAAAGTGGTAAAAACATTGTTTTATTTTAAAATATATATTTAGGTTGGGATAGCGAAATGTAGCAGTAAAAATATAGCATCGGCCCTGATTGTTTATTAAATAAAAATATACTTACCAGTTATCGGTGATAACGTGCTTCCTTGTTTGAGCAAAGCGCCGTAGACGAACCAAATGCATGAAGGCAGGGGGTAAACAGGGCACTCGTCTTTTTTTCTTAATTTCGCTTCGAGCAAAATGAGTCCGTAAATCACCGGCCCCACCACCAGCAACGAGACCAAAATCAGAATCCATACTTGAAAGGTAAAAGGCGCCCACAATCCAGAACCCGTTGCCGATTCCTGCGGACGTTTCATCAGTACCACCCATTCTCCTTCATCCAAGGGTTTCGAGTAGTTGATGAAGTTACGAAAGGACGCCATGACTGGGAGAAACGCCGCTACCATATCGGCTTCCTATAAAATTATAAATATAATAATTATTTATTTATGCCAAACTGCAAGAACAAAAATACGGACATAATTTAAAAGAAGATAAATTCGAGTAAATAGATTTTTGTTTGGCAGAAAGGCTGTTGGCCGATAGCCGATTGTCGGTAAATAAAATAATAATATTTATTGTTAATTTCTTTCACATTTATATGTATATTGTACTGAGAATAAAGATTCTTTATATATATAGATTTTTGTTCAATGAGATTGTTACACTGGATTCTCCAAAAATACATACATAATTAAAAAAAGATAATTTCGAGTAAATAGATTTTTGTTGAGATTGTTACACTGGATCCTCCAAAAAATACAGACATAATTAAAAAATAATAATTTGGAGTAAATATTTAAGATACATTAATAAAACACTTAAGAACAAACAATAATAAAAATATTTATATATAAAAAAAACATAAAATAAATATGTTATGATGTGATCAGGTTCATTGGGGTTATATAGGGGAATCACAACAGGCCCTATGGGCCTAACTGAACAGTCTCAGTGCTGTTGCCATCAAGAAGAAGTAGAAGCCCATCAACTGAATTTTCTATGAGACATCTTGGCGATGCAGATGAAAACTCATGTCAATGTTGATGCAACCTTGTAACTTACTTATGTTAAATCCTAATTTTCTTATTTAAAAAAAAAATCGTATCATGTATTTAAACGCCACTTATCATTTATTGATCTCCCCAATATTAGTCACTTATAGCATTTTTGTATTTTTTTCTCTCTGTTTTTAGTGTTGTAATGTTCTACTAACTGTAATTATTTATATTGTATGTGTATATTTTTTTTTGGAATTTTGTAAAAGGAGAAATCCGTAAATAAATAAATAATTAAACCTTATTTGTAAACATTGCTGGTTATTAGTTTTTAATTTTATTTATTTATTTATTTAGTCTTATATAACATCGTTATATGTTCCTCTCTACTTCTCAGTATGAGGTGTAGTTTTTAATTATTATTAAAATTATTGAACGTGAAATAAGAATGCAATATTAATAATGCTAAAAAAATTGTTCGTATTCGTCTCCTTCTTTATTTTTCTTTTATCGGAATTAAAAATTAGTTTTTAATTTTATTTATTTAGTCTTATATAACATCGTTATATGTTCTTCTCTACTTCTCAGTGTGAAATGTAGTTTTTAATTATTATTAAAATTATTGAAAGTGAAATAAGAATGCAACATTAATAATACCAAAAAAAATGTTCTTATTCGTCTCCTTCTTTATTTTTCTTTTATCGGAATTAAAAATTAGTTTTTAATTTTATTTATTTATTTAGTCTTATATAACATCGTTATATATATATATTATGTAACGTTCCTTTTGTTGTTTTTACATAAAATTTTTCTCGGATCAAAAATTTTGTTGCATTATTCAATATTTGTTGATATGCAGCAGCAGGTGTACATTATGTAATTCAATGTCCGGCGTGGGTATTTGCCCGGGAAGTAGTTGTTTTAATGTGCATTTGTTTAACGTACTTACGTAGGTAAGTCTATAGTCACAGAGATAAATGTGAAAATAATTTATTAATTATTTTCAAATCATTTTTATTTAATATATTTAAATAACTGTGACCAAGTGAATGAATACTGTTTTCTATTTATATAACATCGTTATATGTTCCTCTCTACTTCTCAGTGTGAGATGTAGTTTTTAATTATTATTAAAATTATTGAAAGTGAAATAAGAATGCAACATTAATAATACCAAAAAAATGTTCTTATTCGTGTCTTTCTTCATTTTTCTTTCATCGGAATTAAAATAATGTCGTTAGCGTGACGACTAAATTCCCCCTTGGTAATTTTCATCACTCAATTACCCCCACCGGAAAATCGACTCGTGTCGCTTTTCACCCGACACGCCGTTGGGCAATTTCTTTTAATTAAAGCCAACGTCTCACTTAAATGTAATCAATTCGTATAAACTGTGAATTGGTCAACAATTGGATCGAACTTTAATTGTAGCCTTACGTTTGCTCTGGCCGATTTATTAAATACACTTATCTTTCTATTTAAAATAAAATGCTGCAAATAAATATTCTTTTATAAAATTACATAAAGTCTCATTAATATTAGGACAAATTAATTCACTACAGTGATAATTTCTGAATTGCAATCTTTCCATTAATTGCAATTAAGATATGATCACTGTAATACTTAAAACTGAATGAAATATTATAAATGGAATATTGTTAAAAAATACAATGATGTAAAATGCTACAAATAAATATTCTTTTCTAAAATTACATAAAGTTTCATTAATATTAAGACAAATTAATTCACTACAGTGATACTTTCTGAATTGCAATCTTTCCATTAATTGCAATTAAGATATGATCACTGTAATTCTTAAAACTAAATGAAATATTATAAATGAAATATTGTTAAAAAAAATACAATGACATAAAATGCTACAAATAAATATTCTTTTCTAAAATTACATAAAGTTTCATTAATATTAAGACAAATTAATTCACTACAGTGATCATGTCTGAATTGCAATCTTTCCATTAATTGCAATTAAAATATGATCACTGTAATACTTAAAACTAAATGAAATATTATAAATGAAATATTGTTAAAAAAATACAATGATATAAAATGCTACAAATAAATATTCTTTTCTAAAATTACATAAAGTTTCATTAATATTAAGACAAATTAATTCACTATAGTGATCATGTCTGAATTGCAATCTTTCCATTAATTGCAATTAAGATATGATCACTGTAATTCTTAAAACTAAATGAAATATTATAAATGGAATATTGTTAAAAAAATACAATGATATAAAATGCTACAAATAAATATTTTTTTCTAAAATTACATAAAGTTTCATTAATATTAAGACAAATTAATTCACTACAGTGATCATGTCTGAATTGCAATCTTTCCATTAATTGCAATTAAGATATGATTACTGTAATACTTAAAACTAAATGAAATATGATGAATGGAATGTTGTTGAAAAACAAAATATAATAAGTTTTAAATTTATTTAAAAGTCATATTTGCCAACGTGATAAACATCATCTGCTGTGATTCAAGCCTATATATATGAGTAGCAAATACTCCCTAAATTAGGTCTTATTGTTATTTTAATTAAATAAAATGAAATAAAGATGATTTACACATTTGCAGTTATTTAAATTACAATGAAATTATCAAGGAAAATTTCTGGCAATGATCAATAAAATAAAATTTTGCAGTTGGAAAAAGGGATTGATCGAATATTTATTGATCATTGCCAGAAATTTTCCTTGTTTCCTTTATTTCTGGCAATGATCAATAAAAATTCGATTAATCCCTTTTTCCAACTGCAAAATTATTATTAAACAAGGAAAATTTCTGGCAATGATCAATAAAAATTCGATCAATCCCTTTTTCCAACTGCAAAATTGTTATTTTATAATCCAAAACTAGAACAGAAGTCTAGTGAGGATAGAAATAGAAAAAAAAAATGATACAAATAATTAAACAGTGCTTGTTTCTCTATTTATTCAAGTAATCAGTGAAATATGTCATAAAAAATAAAAAATAGATATAAAGTCTATCATTTATAATTTGAATTTTAAAATTTACATTTCAAGAGTTTAATGTATGTAATATACGCTGTGTGTTTTAGTATAAGACAACATTATTTTTGTGTTATCTTGTAATTCAAGCTTTTTTTGGGTTATATCAATGGCAACAAAACAATTCAATTAATTCATGTTTATATAATAATCAGTAATTATTATTTGCACATTTTTTTATGATGTATTTTTACATTTTAAGGAAGTTTTAAATTAATCTGACATGTCATGATTTATATATCTTTTTCACAAGTTATTGCCAACATCTAGAATAATCCGTAATGAAAATCCCCTGATTTTGAGTCGGGCTTACAATTATACGCAGTGAACACAAATTAAGGGTGCGGTTTAGGCGAAAGAGATAGCTATATAAATATTGGCAATCACTAATTCGAGTTAGATTGCTATTGTGATCAATGAATAATATTGTATTCTACATTAAAGTGATCTTAAAATAAGCAAGAATTTCATCAGATGAATGAAAAATTATTTTTATGTTTAGTTTGTGAGAAAAACAATTATAAAAAAACAATGAAAATTGATCAAATTTATAGCAAATTTCAAATTATATTTTTGCTAATAAAAATTTGTGCAATAAAAATTTAAAGGATTTCACTAAATTCTGCAATCAAATAACTTAGCAGACATGACCTATTAATTTCATTATATCAATTTTATTTTCTAACTTGAACTAGTAAATTGACGTAATACACGAAAATTAACGATTTATTTTTTATTTAGACTGATAATTTATACTTGGTAGATAAAAAAGGTAAATACAAATTCATATTATAAAATCTAAAAGAATGGCTCTTTTTTCAAACGATTATTTCCATTTTACTATATAGCTATCTCTTTCTACTAAACCGCAACCTTAAAATAAAAGATGTTGACAATATAAGCAACCACACGCTGTAGGTTATGTTATTCTAATTAATTGAAGAATTTGATTTGAGGGCGAATTCTAGTTTAGTCGATAGCGACTCAAAACGAAGATTCGAAACAACGATTGATAGAGAACTCCGATTCACTCTAGCAAAATCATTTCATTTACAATCCCATAGTTGATAATGATATATGTGACGTTTTATTTGTTTTTATTCACTGGTGCCAACAAAATTTAAAATAAAGAAAAAACATCAAAGCACCCTAGAGGAGAAACGTTCTCGATCATATGGTTGTATATTTATATAAAGTCTATTTTTTATTAAATATAAATCGTATATCGAAAATCTAACTTTCCTCTCTCAATTTATTGAATTCAATCCTCTCTCAATTTATTGAATTCAGTCACGCCAATGTTGTGTGTTGTATTTTCATATCAATTTTATCTAAATGGATAATGGGCTCTTAAAAAAATTAATAGCCTCATGAATCAACTTGTTTTTTTTTTCATTAACTCAATTTAAGTTGAAATATTGAAATAATCCAACTTTATTTTTTTTCTGCAAAAGCGCATTTTACAGCATGTTTAGAAAATTATCAAATTTTGTGCACGAAAGGTAGTTACGCCACTGATTTGGACTTATTTCTTTCTCAATGATAATAATTTCTATTTAATGAAATTAATCGTAATTTTGAAAATGTACGCTTTACCTGTTGAGGTTATATATGGTAAAGCTGTACTGAAGAGGGATAAATCCCGAAACACTGGTCAGTAGACAACCGTATAATACAACTTCATGTTTTTGCAATGAATAAATGTTTTAACTTGTTTTTTTTTTTTTTTTTCATTAACTCAATTTCAATTTAAGTTAAAATATTGAAATAATCCAAATTAACATCACATCGATGACAACTAACTTAAATATTTTCATACTCCGCCGGTTATAAATAAATTATCGACGATTCCAACAGAACGTCCTTTTAATGTAAAAGTTTTACTCCTTACTCCTCGATTTTATTGCCCGAGCCATTTACGACGAACACCGTGTACAACTAATGAACTCGAAAGGGACGACCTTCGCCGGCAACTAATCACTAATTTTGTGTACAGTGAAAGACAAAGAGGTGTTTTTTCAAACACGTATGGAAGTGTCGCCGTTTCATTAATTATTTATCACATGCGCTCGTCTATGCTTTGGTCAATACCATTCTGTATTACGAACTTTGTAAATATTTGGTAATTTAAAAACCATTTAGATCTTAAAATTGAAAAAAAAAGAAAGGATGATAACTAGATTGCCTATAAAACTCTCGGTGTGTTTTTAATCAAGAATTTAAAACCATTTAGAAATCTTAAAATTGAAAAAAAGGATGATAACTAGATTGTCTACAAAATATTCGGTGTGTTTTTAATCAAGAATTTATAGTCGAAAATGTTTCACTATGTGTTAAGTGAGAAATTAATTAAAGATAAAAAAACACCCAACATTGGCGTAACTGAATTGAATAAATTGAGAGATTGTCTTTTATTGGAGAAGTAATAATAATAATATTGAAACCAGTGGCGTAACTATAAATGATCTAAAAAAATTGAAGTCAATTCAGTAAGGTTGTTAACTTTTTTCTGCAAAAGCGCATTTTACAGTATGTTTAAAAAATTATCAAATTTTGTGCACGAAAGGTAGTTACGCCACTGATTTGGACTTATTTCTTTCTCAATGATAATAATTTCTACTTAATGAAATTAATCGTAATTTTGAAAATATACACTTTACCTGCTATATATGGTAAAGCTGTACTGACGAGGGATAAATCCCGAAACACTGGTCAGTAGACAACCGTATAATACATCTTCATTTTTTTTGCAATGAATAAATGTTTAATTCAAGCAGAAGTGATACGGATTCAATAAAAAACAAAAGTATTTAAAAATCTTACTAAAATCTCACTAAAAGTGATACGGATTCAATGAAAAACGAAAGCATTTAAAAATCTTAAAATTGAAAGAAAAAGAATGTCAACTGGAGGATTATCATTTATTGGAGAAGTCAATAATATTGAAATGTTTTTGCAATGAATACATGTTTAATTCCAGCAGAAGTGATACGGATTCAATGAAAAACGAAAGCATTTAAAAATCCTAAAATTGAATGAAAAAGAATGTCAACTGGAGGATTGTCATTTATTGGAGAAGTCAATAATATTGAAAAAAAATGTATTCTTTACTCCCTCATAGTAATCGTTAATTAGAAAACGTATTTATGACGAAGCCAGGAGGAAGAAACTGTACTCGCCTGTTCCTCATTGGCTACGCTCAAAATTAATTTGCAACTAACAAAAATCCTTACTTACACCTTTAACTAATTTTCCAAAAACGCTCAAAATTAATTTACAACTAACAAAAATCCTTACTTACACCTTTAACTAATTTTCCAAAAACGCCATTCGAGTCCTTTTCCAGCGAGCTCTCTTCCGGTTTCACCACTGTGTAGTTGAAGGCGTACTTCTGGGCCATGATGTTGACTATTTCGAAAGCCAATCCCGTCCCTACGGTCTTTCCGTTTTGTTCCGTTGTCCCGCTCAAGGGCCAATTCTGGAATTTAAGTGATCGGTCTTTTAAAATGAGCTAAAATGGGCCAAGAAGTGCGCACCTCTGTTGTGGTTACTTTTATAGATTTTCCTTTGAGATCCGCTGCCAATTCGGAAAACCATTGTTTCCTTGTGTCCGTAAACGCTGGAACTAAAAGAAAAAACAAAATATATATATAGAGAGGTTTTTTATCAGTATACATTGCAAGTATACACTACATCTTAGTGTATACCTGCAAAAACGCGAGTCAAACGCATTGAAACGATTAATGTGTGTATGTTTAGTTGACTATTTGGCATATGTGTGTTCAGTTGCGTGTTATAGGCAACTAAAGACACATATATTAATGCATTTGACTCGCGTATTTTGCAGGTATACATAGGGGAAATGTATACTGATAAAAAAAGCTCTCTGTATAACGATTTTACGTAACAAGTAAGAAATTGATTATTGAGTACAAAAAATCAGTTTATGGTTTTTATTAATAAAATGGTACTCATATTAACTCAAATGATGTGTTATAACATCATAATAAATCACAATGAATTTCATTCAAATTGAATAAAACATGCCTGAGTCAGGCACGTGTTCAATCTTTGCTTGTTTTTTTTCTCGAACTATACTATGCTGGTTGTTTCTTGTCTATTGCCACTTGTGTACTGTTTATTTGTAAGTATGGTCTGATTTCTTCGTTTCTGATTCTGCCCATCTTGGTAAATCCTTAAACTTTTCTTAAGTATATTAAATAAAAATGATTTGAAAATAATTAATAATTTATTTCCACATTTAGCTCTGTGACTTTTGACGTAAGTACGTTAAACAAATGCACATTAAAACAACTCAATGAATACTCTTTTCTATTTATATTTTCTTAAGTATTTAATACATAAAATTAATTATATTTTTTTGCTTGTTTTAATGTTAATAACCTCCACTTTCGTCTTTTATTTATTTATTAATTTTTCATCTAAATAATTATAAGTCCCATATCTTAGTGATTTATTGTTTAGTAACTTTTATTTTCATCATTTATTCTTTTTTTGTGTGTGTCAATAATTACAGATTCGATAAATATAATCAATTGGTGATTTATGATTATGACACTTGTGTATGTGTGTGTGATTATTGTCGATAATCACCGCCGGAAAAAAATATAATGCCATTACACTTTATTACCAGGTAGGCTATCAATGATCGATGATCTCCATTCGACATTCAACGCATATAATGGTATCGTTTGCGGTCTAAACGGCAATCAATAACAGCGCCATATTTTATGCATTCTGGTTGGAAACAGCTTTATTGTAACATGATTGGGTGTAATAAAAAATAATAATGAGAAAAAAAATAGCATGCTTGTATTTTGTACAAATTATTTACTTTAAATTAAATAAAAATTATTTGAAAATAATTAATAAAGGGCAGAAAAATCCTAAGTCGATAGCCCGGATAGACTGACACAATATTTAAGTATTTAAATGTATGTATAAGCTTATGTAATGCAACAAAGATGTTTGTATATATATAATTATATAAATGTATGCATAAGCGTATGTAATGTCTGAATAAAGATGTTTGTGTATATATAATTAATAAATTATATCCATATTTTCTTTAACAAGAATTTTTGTTTGGAAGTATATTGGAGCTCATAAGTAATTCAACACCCCTTATATGCGGTTTAATCCAGCAACAAATAAGCAAGTTTTATTCACCTTAGAAAGAAAAAAGACTGATAACGTTTTTAATGCTTAATCTCAAATTTTTGTGTACGATTTTTACACTTTTTATCATATTTAATTTAATTTTTTTACGGAAATCTTCTTTATAAGCATTTACAAATAATAAATACACAAATAAGTCAATTTTATCCCAAATAATAGACTTTGATTAAATATGTTTCACCACGGGTTAAGTGAGAAATTAATTCAAAATATTTATCCCAAATGGTTCGACAGTTCAAAATTAAGAGTGGTACAGTAATCTTAGTGGTACTTACAATAATAAAAACGTGCTAAATAAATATTGAAAAATTAACTTATCCGAAAAATAAAGCAAATTTAATATCCAGTCACACCTTGCTAAAATGGCTAGAAATCGTTCACCCCATCGAATTCATCAATTAAGTGATTTTCAAAAAGGTCGCTTTGTTGGTGTGAAAGAGATGGGCTTCAGTTTGAGGGAGATAGCCCGAATACTCGAAATTACACCCTCAACTGCAATGCTAGTATGGTGAAGATGGTCTGAAGAAAATGACTATCAGCGACAAAGACATTCCGGTAGGCCTAGGATTGTACAGGGTAGTCAAGAACGGTACCTAAGATTGTTTGCGATACGTAATCGTCACGACTCTTTGTGGCAAGTTCGAGATGCCTTTATTGCAGCAACATGACATGTGATTTGTAGACAAACAGTTAATCAAAATGTTCTTGCCATGGGCCTTATGCTGCACAAATTCCGATGAACAAAGCTCGTCGTTTGGAATGGTGTCACGCCAGATTCAACTGGGATGTAGAGTGGAACTTCATTTGCTTTAGTGATGAGTCCAGATTCTGCTAAGGAGCCCATAATGGTCGTGCCCGTCGATTTCACGATAAAAGAAAAAAATAGAGTTTGCCTTAGAATGTCACACAGCGAATACTTCTGGCATCATGGTATGAGTGTTATATGTCTTGGAAGTAGGTCCCCTCTGGTGTTCATTAGAGATAGTTAACAGCACAATTTCACATCGCTGGAGTTCTACAACCTGTTGCAATACCATACATTGAGACTATCCCAAACGCGATTTTTCAGCAAGACAATGCCAGGCCGCATGCGGCTCGTCAAACCAAGGACTTTATACAAAATTTTGGCGTAAAGGTTTTAGATGGGTCTGGTTTATCGCCAATGGGATAGCATTGGAACAACACTTCAGCGATTGCTATAGCTATCAAGGTCTTTGGAACAACACTTCAGCGATTGCTATAGCTACCAAGGTCTTTGGAACAACATTTCAGCGATTGCTATAGCTACCAAGGACTTTGGACCAATTCAACAGACCTGGGACCGCTTTCCACAAGAAAACATCGACCACTTGATTCGGTTTATGCCTCGCTGTGTCAGAGAGTGCTACAACAACCGAGGCGCGCTAATTTTGTCAGTATTTTTTGTTCAACCTGCACCAAATTGTAATCGTTTGTTCTGACATGAAAACTGAACATAAATTAAATACAAAAACATTTTTCTTTCTGTGTGTTGCATTACTTTTGAACTCAAATGTAATATATAAAAAAATATATTTCGTTTAAACAATTTTTTTTAATACAGTGTTTTTTTATATTTTACGCCTAATTTAATTTTTACTATAGAATAAGTACAATTCTAGTAAAGATACGGAAAATTGCTAGAATATATTTGGCATATGTGTGTACTAGGTGTGGAAGAAATGTTAGAAGAATGGATAGAAGCCATCACCTGTCCTCCGCACAATTAAGGTGACAAAAGTGAGTGCCAAAATTATAGGGGAAGGTGTGGAAGAAATGTCAGAAAAATGGATAGAAGCCATCATCTGTCCTCCGCATAAATAAGGTGATAAAAGTCAGTGCCAAAATTACAGGAGAAGGTGTGGAAGAAATGTCAGAAGAATGGATAGAAGCCATCATCTGTCCTCTGCATAAAAAAGGTGACAAAAGTGAGTGCCAAAATTATAGGGGAATGAGTGGAAGAAATGTCAGAAGAATGGATAGAAGCCACCATCTGTCCTCCGCATAATTAAGGTGATAAAAGTCAGTGCCAAAATTATAGGAGAAGGTGTGGGAGAAATGTCTGAAGAATGGATAGAAGCCATCATCTGTCCTTCGCATAATTACGGTGATAAAAGTGAGTGCCAAAATTATAGGGGAAGGTGTGGAAGAAATGTCAGAAGAATGAATAGAAGCCATCATCTGTCCTCCGTATGAATAAGGTGATAAAAGTGAGTGCCAAAATTATAGGGGAAGGTGTGGAAGAAATGTCAGAAGAATGGATAGAAGCCATCATCTGTCCTCCGTATGAATAAAGTGATAAAAGTGAGTGCCAAAATTATAGGGGAAGGTGTGGAAGAAATGTCAGAAGAATGGATAGAAGCCATCATCTGTTCTTCGCATAAATAATGTGACAAAAGTGAGTGCCAAAATTATAGGAGAAGGTGTGGAAGAAATGTCAGAAGAATGAATAGAAACCATCATCTGTCCTCTGCATAAAAAAAGGTGACAAAAGTGAGTGCCAAAATTACAGGGGAAGGTGTGGAAGAAATGTCAGAAGAATGGATAGAAGCCATCATCTGTCCTCCGCACAAATAAGGTGACAAAAGTGAGTGCCAAAATTACAGAGGAAGGTGTGGAAGAAATGTCAGAAGAATGGATAGAAGCCATCATCTGTCCTCCGCACAAATAAGGTGACAAAAGTGAGTGCCAAAATTATAGGGGAATGTGTGGAAGAAATGTCAGAAGAATGGATAGAAGACATCATCTGTCCTCTGCACAAATAAGGTGACAAAAGTGAGTGCCAAAATTACAGGGGAAGGTGTGGAAGAAATGTCAGAAGAATGGATAGAAGCCATCATCTGTCCTCTGCATAAAAAAGTTGACAAAAGTGAGTGCCAAAATTATAGGAGAAGGTGTGGAAGAAATGTCAGAAGAATGAATAGAAGTCATCATCTGTCCTCCGCATAAATAAGGTGATAAAAGTCAGTGCCAAAATTACAGGAGAAGGTGTGGAAGAAATGTCAGAAGAATGGATAGAAGCCATCATCTGTCCTCCGCACAAATAAGGTGACAAAAGTGAGTGCCAAAATTATAGGGGAAGGTGTGGAAGAAATGTCAGAAGAATGGATAGAAGCCATCATCTGTCCTTTGCATAAATAAAGTGACAAAAGTGAGTAATAAAATTATAGGTGAAGGTGTGGAAGAAATGTTAGAAGAATGGATAGAAGCCATCATCTGTCCTCCGCATAAATAAGGTGACAAAAGTGAGTGCCAAAATTATAGTGGCATTTCATTACCAAACTATTGTATATGCTACACAATACTGGCAACAGATTAAAAAAAAATTGGCAAATGAAATCGAAGATAAAATAGGAGAATACCAGTGTGGATTCAGGCGGGGAAGGAGCATCACGGATATTTACGATGAGGGAAATAAAGGCTGAAAGTTATGAATTTGACAAACCAACAGTCATGCTTTTCATTAATTTAAAAGCAAACGGCAGAGTTAAAAGGGAAGCCATTTTCAAAGCGTTGGAATATTTTGAGGTCAGTAAGAAGCCAATTAACCTAACATTGCAAGACACCGAAGTAAAGTAAAAGTAAACAACGACGTCAGCGACTGGTTCAAAATTCGTCAAGGAGTAAGACAAGGGGACCCGTTATCTTCTATCCTCTTCAGTCTAGTGCTAGAAAAAGCAATAAGAGACGCTAACCTAAATAAATCTGGAACAGAATATAGGATGGAACAACAGCGCATAGCATTTGCTGTCGACTTAGTGATACTATCGGGAAGTAGGGAAGAATTAATTACAAGGATGCTTCATGTAGCTAGAAACAGGAAGTTGATAATTAATCAAGTACATGGAATCTTTCGTTAGTGGCTGATTGGAGAAAATCCTATGCCAAAAAAAAAAGTACATGGAATGGACGACAGCGGAGTTTAGAAAAGGGATACATTTAACAATTAAAACGGAGAGGAATACTAAAATAATATTCGAGGAAGTAAACAGATATACGTATTTGGAAACGTTGTTTTTGAGGGAATCTGATAATGGAATGGAAATCGAAACGAGGATAATGGCGGGGAATAGATTCTTAGGTGGACTAAGCAGAATATTAAGAAATAAGAACATCTCTAGAACTGCTAAACTGAGACTATATAAAACAGTGTTAAGACCAACGTTAACGTACGTCTGCAAAAAAATGGACAATGACTAAAAGAGAACAAAAAAGGTTAGAAGTGTGGGAGAGGAAAGTTTTAAGGAAGATATTTGAAGGAAAAAAGGCTATGGTTATGACAAACACGCAAAGAAATAAAAAAACTTTACAAGGAAACAAGTATAACAGGAGTAAAACAAGTGCAAAGGCTACGTTAGGACATATGCAGAGGATGAACAGGGCCAGACTACCAAAAATAGTACTCACCAGTACAATAGGAGGAAAAAGGAGAAAAAGAGGACCAAGGACACGATGGAAAGGAGAGGAAAAAAAAACGACATGGAGAAATTAGGAATTACCGGATGGAAACAAAATGCACAGAATAAAAAAGCATGCAAAAAAATTACCAATCAAGACATGGGCTTGTTAGGCTGTAGCACTACGGCTACATATACAGAGAGGTTTTTTTAACAGTATTCTACATTTAAATAACTTTACATTCATTTCCTTTTGATCTCATGATATTTTACAATATTCTTTTCTAACAATAACCAGTGATTGGCGTAGTATGTAAAAAATAGACCGTTATTTTAAAATGTTGATTAATATTTATCTACTTGACAGATACAAAATGTAAGATCATATTTGTACTATTAAATCTTAAAGACTAGATATTTATTTAATCCATTTTTTTTTATTTTACTGTATTGTTGTCTCTTTGTACTAAACCGCAACCTTAATTAAATTTGTTTTATCTAAAGTAATATTAAAAAATGACATGCTTATATTTCGTAAGAACAATTTTCTTTAATTCCGTGTTTTTTCAATTATATTTCACTACACTTAATTATATGTGAGTTTCGTGAAGATTTGAAAGATATATGAAAACACTTTGTACACTTTTCTTCACTTATTTATAAGTATAAATAAGTGAAGAAAAGCGTACATTTGTACTTATAAATAAGTGAAGAAAAGTGTACAAAGTGTTTTCATATATCTTTCATAATATACAAAATATGCTTCCCTTTATCTCAATTATATTTCTCCATATTTCAAGATATTTTTCTATTTGTGAAAACTATCACATTCGCCTATGTAATTTTACATGATATAATTTGTTACTAAATCACTATAAATTGGTGTAAATAAAAAGTGAAGAAAGGAATAAACCAAGTTTTAATTTATTGTTACTAAATTAAATGTCATTTAGTAACAATAAATTAAAATTGTCTGTATTTTTGATAAATTTTCTCTGTTATTAGATCTATATGTATCTGTTGGGAAATAAGTAAATTATTATTTTATTATTATTATAAAGGCTTCTAATTGCTGTTTTATTTAGTTTCAAATCCATAAATTTGAAATGTTAAATATTATTCTATAAATATTGTAGCAAAATAGTAATAAAGACAAATTAATAAAACGCTTTAACTTTGTTTATACAACTGACATTTTATTTAGTGCCTATAGTTTCGACAACAATTTTTATGGCTCCATTAATCTCCAAGCCAAAGGGTCCAAAATAAAGGGCCTTAACCAAGTGGAAATCTTAACAATTAACAAATAATAAAGATGTCTAATATTTTGAGAACAAATTAATAAAATTATTTACATTTTTTATACACATTATGTTGATTAAATGTAGTGCAATTTTTGTTAAACTTTTTATTTCATGTTCATAATTATTGTGGAAGTTTCAACATAAATGTGAATTATTAATTAATTTTTAGTTTATTCTACTCGAAGCTATAAGCCTGCAGAGGAGAGAAAACGTCCATAATAATTATAAAAATGAAATAAAAAGTGTAACAAAAATTGCACTAAATTTAATCAACATAATGTTTATAAAAAATGTAAATAATTTTATTAATTTATGCTCAAAATAGTAAACATCTTTATTATTTGTTAATTGTTAAGACTTCCACTTGGTATTATGACTTATTATAAGTCATAATATCACAGTAGCTGAAGGGAAAATAATTTTAATGTTTTTAATATATTAAATAAAAATTATGAAAATAATTTATTAATTATTTTCAAATCATTTTTATTTAATATATTTAAATAACTGTGACCAAGTGAATGAATAAATACTCTTTTCTATTTATAATGGTTTTAATATTTAGACATTGGTAGTTCATATTGTATGAAATAAATTATTAAAAATCAACCAATAAAACACGGATTAGATTGAATAACTTTAAATTCTCGACTAGTATCGGTTTATTAGCCCATTTTTAAGAGGAAAAAAATATTTTAATTCTCTTGAACTCTTTTAACCCGATACTAGTCGAGAATTTAATCAATTTAATCTGTGTTTTATTGATTGATTTTTAATAATTTATTCATATTTATTTCATTCGAAAAAAATTTATTTATTAATTAATAATTTTCAAATTCTTTTTATTTAATCAATATAATGTGTATAAAAAAATTAAATTATTATTCCGGAAGTTTTCTCTCTACAAGTTTACAGCTTCGAATAGAGTAAATTAAAAATTAATTATTAATTCACATTTATGTTATATATATATCTTAATTCAAACAATTATATTTTTACAAACATTGAGTATATACATTAAAATAAGGGTTTGTCTGTCCGGGGCTATCTTTCTGCTCACATTTATATTATTTTTTTAGATTTTAATATTTTACCTTATATTTTTGAATAAATGGTTAAAAAAATTAAAAATATATTTTTAAATTTAATTTTATTTACACAATTTTGACCAAGTGAATAAAATACTCCTTTCTATTATTAATTTATCGCATTATTAAACTATATTCAGAAACAAAATGGCTTCAATTCCTTTATATTATCAATTTATCACATTATTAAGATATATTGAGAAACAAAATGGCTTCAATTAACCACCATTTTAATGTTAATCAGGACATGAAACCGCAAACACGCATAAATAACTTACACAATTAAAAATTACAGCAATAATTAGGGAAAATTAAAGACGAAAAGAAAACAAACACACACATAAAATTACCACAATCCCCCTTCGAGCAATCCGTCCAATTATCCAAAAAACTCAACATTTTCGCACAAACTCAATACAATTACCACCCCTTTTTTTTTCCAAACAAAAAATAAAATACCCCCTTTTTTATCGTTTTAAAAATTAAAACAATCAACCGTTTATTAATTCGCGCAAATACGACCCATGCTTGTTGTTGATGCTTGCACAAGACTAAACGCTCTTTCTGCCCTCAAGTTTCAATTCACCTTCGGCATGCGCTCTCCTTTTCACCCCCTGCACACAAACAGGGCTTTAATTGGTCGTATGTTACATACGTGACACTAACATTGACACAAATAACTTTTGTGTGCGCGGATGGCAGACTGGTGATAATAGCGGCATTAATGACATTCACCTTATTTTTGTGTTTGTTTGCGTGGAAGGGAATTAATAGTCAGTTTGGGGGTTGAAATTTTACTTTCTTTCGTAATGTTTTGTTGTTAGTAATGGTGCGTTTGGGAGGTTTATTAATTGTGTTCTAAATGAGTAATCGTTAATCCATTGTAGTATTGAATATAATAATATACGGTGAGAATTTTGTTTCGTTGGAACATTAAGTACAATTTAATTAAATCCGCACAATGCATTGCAGCATTTTTAAGAAATTTATGATCACAACATTGATTTAATATACTGGTTTAAAATCTGTGATCACAAGTTCGAATTTATTTGACGAGTACTGATTTTGACACTTTAAGACATTAATAATGTTTCAATAAATACTTCATTATGCTGAATAGGGTTATGTTTAATGAAATATAATCCTCACTGTATAATTAAGCAAAATTGAAACACAATTTACATTTAATTTTAATGTTGTTTTAACAGGTTAAGCGCCATGGCTATTGGCGAAATCTTTTCCCTGGGCCAAACTGTGTTTTTATGCCACCTAATGGATGTTTTCTATATTTTTTTTATAATTGTGATAAAAAATACCGGAAAAAACGGCGGTGGACGCCGGTATCCAATAATAATAACTTCAGTAAAATGTCTATCACGAACGTCCAAGTGCTCAACATATCGTTATAAATAAATAGCGACAGTATGATGTAAATAAATATGTTAAGTGTACTGTAAATAAATAAATAGACATTGTATTACTTATTTCCGAGTCTGATTTAACTCGATTTCGTAACACTTTGTTTAATTTTATTTTAAGTTTCCTGAACTTTTGATAATGATTTGTAAAGACCGTAACACGTGTCAGGAAATGGAAAATAAATTATGGAATATAACACGTTTTTATTCACTAAATTCACACAAAATATATTCTGTTATACCGAGTATACGGATAATTTAACATGTTTAAAATAAAAGGAGAAATTATTATGCTCCCTGTCTATTTCTGACAGAACAGAAAATGACAACGGATATATTTTTAGAGTAATAATGACTGGATTTTATTTCAAGTATATTTGAGTTTGTATTTATTTTTAATAATCATAGCGTAATATTTTTTAAAAGGTTCTTCCTCTCTAAATAGTCTTAAAAACTGCTTATGTTATATGAACTTGACCGGCTGCATGATCCATTAGTAGACATGTTAGCAAAATTAAATAGCAAAATTAAATAAAATTAAACAAAGATGATTCACACATTTGCAGTTATTTAAATTACAATGAAATTAAACAAGGGCAATTTCTGGCAATAATCAATAAAATTACAGTGTAAGTAATTTTTTGCAGTTGGAAAAAGGTATTGATCGAATTTTATTGATCATTGCTAGAAATTTTCCTTGTTTAATTTCATTGTAATGTTAGCAAAAGTTGATCTTTCTTACTTTAATTAGTATGCGGCCGCTGTTTCAGCAAAAAACTAACCCGGCGAATCCACCATTTTGTTAGAGGAATATTTAGTAATTTTGTAAACTTAAAAAAATCTTATTGCCACCATAATCATAGATATTATATATTTTAGAGCCTTATAATTCGATATATATATTATTTGTGCTTTGAAATATGTATTTATTAAAAAAATAAATTGTTAATTACAAATTAAATTAATTAAATTGTTCCAGAAAGAACAAACGACAGAGTAGTACTTTAAGATATCAGAAAATTCTACGATTATTTCAGTACAATCTAAGACTAGATCTCTGAAGACTGGTATTCATACAAAAAATACAATTGTGTTCTGTTCGTGCAAATATTTCGACAGAATAAATTGTTAATTAAAATATCAGATTAATGTATCGTTTTCTAAGTCAATTCTTAAGAAATAATATATTATTCAAGTGAATTATGATAGCAATAAATAGACAATAGACGTTGTTTACTCCAGAAAGAAGAAATGAGAGCGTAAATGTTTAGTGCAAATATGAGTACTGAGTAAATTATAATAATATTATATATATTAATTTATATATAATAAATAAACAAAATAGCTGTGTTTTCATAACAATATAACATTTATGTATCGGTTTTTGTGCCAATTTTTCTCAGTAAGAAATAGTATTTATCCACAAGTGTTTTATGATAGCCATAAATCACGATGGACGTTGTTTACTCTAGAAAGAAGAAATCACAGAGCAGCACTTCGAAACATCCAAAAATACTGCGCTTTGTTATAACAGCACAATCTGACCCGGCGAATCCACCATTTATTCAAGGATTATTTAGTGATGCATTTATTTGATGTGAAAATAAAACCGGTTTTATTACCATCACATTTTCTTCATTTTTACTCGAGAAAGAACAAATCACAGAGCAGCACTTTTTAAACATCCGAAAATACTGCGCTTTGTTATAACAGCACAATCCGACCCGGCGAATCCACCATTTATTCAAGCACTATTTAGTGATGCATTTACTTGATGTGAAATTAAAACCAGTTTTATTACCATCACATTTTGTTCATTTTTACTCCAGAAAGAACAAATCACAGAGCAGCACTTTGAAACATCTGAAAATACAGCGCACAATCCGACCCGGCGAATCCACCATTTATTCAAGCATTATTTAGTGATGCATTTACTTGATGTGAAATTAAAATCAGTTTTATTACCATCACATTTTGTTCATTTTTACTCCAGAAAGAACAAATCACAGAGCAGCACTTTGAAACATCTGAAAATACTGCGCACAATCCGACCCGGCGAATCCACCATTTATTCAAGGATTATTTAGTGATGCATTTATTTGATGTGAAAATAAAACCCGTTTCATTACCATCATATTTTCTTCATTTTTACTCGAGAAAGAACAAATCACAGAGCAGCACTTCGAAACATCCGAAAATACTGCGCTTTGTTATAACTGCACAATCCGACCGGGCGAATCCACCATTTATTCAAGGATTATTTAGTAATGCATTTACTTGATGTGAAATTAAAACCAGTTTTATTACCATCACATTTTCTTCATTTTTACTCCAGAAAGAACAAATCACAGAGCAGCATTTTAAAACATCCGAAAATACTGCGTTTTGTTATAACAGCACAATCCGACCCGGCGAATCCACCATTTATTCAAGGATTATTTAGTGATGCATTTACTTGATGTGAAAATAAAACCATTTTTATTACAATCATATTTTCTTCTTTTTTTGTACTTTTATTTTATTGTGTATATTATTAAATTTATGTTTTAAATGCTCATTTATTAAAACTTTACGTTTTTGTTCATCTTAGCTAAAAAGTTAGTTAAAAAATATTTATGAATGGAAATATCATATATACACATTTGTAGCTTATTTGTGCTAATATTAGAGGCTAGATCTCCGGTAACCAGAGTTCATATAAAAAAAACACAAGTGTAAATGTTTAGAGCAAATATTTCAACAGAATAATTTGATAAATATAATTCTGTTTCGATAACAATAATAGATTCGTAGCATTCTGCTATTTTTGGTCTGCTCTGTCATTTGTTCTTTCTGGAATAAACAACGTCTATCGTGATTTATGGCTATCATAATACATTTGTGAATAACATATATTTCCTACTGATTAAAAAATGGACATAAACAACGATAAAACAATTCACATTGGTGAATATATCACGATTGACTTTGTTTGCGAGCTGAAGGTAGAGTAAATCGTACGAGTTATTTTTATATATACAGGGTGTTTCAAATTCGAGTCTCACCATGGGGATCTCGCTTATTATAAGAGATAGAGGGTAGGTTTCGGGTTTCGGCACTTTTGCAGAATTTCATGCTGATTAATATTCAGTTGAGAAAACTGGACTAAGTTTCTTTGTTTTCAAGAAAAATGAAAAATATTGAAAATGCGATTTATTTATTTTTTTTATCTTCGTTATTTGAAGCAATAATTCAATACAATGAAGATATTCTATAGCACTTTTTTATGATCTAATCGATGGCGTACTAATTTTACTAATAGCATGTTTCGTTTCTTCTGGACCATCATCAACTCTCTTATTTCTTATGGGCGCCATATTGTTTTTTTTTTATCAGATTAAAATCCTCTATTTTTTCTGATTACAATGATACCACATATTATATCTTTATTCTGATAAATAAACACAGTCTTAACAAAATATTTTTTTAATATTAATAAATCACGCATGCCATGAAATTAAAACTAATCAGTAGAAAATATAATGTAACTTGTAGCTTTGTGAATACAATATTTATAAAAAAGTTTTGCAATGGAACAAAAATTTACATAATGATTTTTTTTACAAACTAAAAATTATTTAAAAAAAATAGTAATATGCGCAATATCAACATTAATATTAATAAAAATATTAACACAAAAAATATTTCTTCAATTTTTGTTAAAAAAAAAAACAGCCGTAGCAGCAACAGAAATTCAAAGGTGTTCCTTAAATTATTTATTGTAGTATACAAATTCCCTCTAGGAATTTTATTGAATTTTTTATGTCCATTTTTCTTAATAGGAAATAGTATATTATCCACAAATGTATTATGATAGCCATAAATCACGATAGATGTTGCTTACGTACCGCCGAAAAGATCACAGATTACGATTATGAATAATGCCTATAATAAACTCTCACTCATTTAAAGCTGTTTGATTGTTAATTCAATGCTATTCAAAAACATTTACTATATTTTATTCAAAACCCAAAGACAACAGAATTGTAAATGACGAAATTGTGTTTCTCTTTCACTTTTTCATTATAATCTACAGCTGGATTCCGAATGGGTTTATCCCGTCTATTACGATCAAAAAACGCAATATCGTCTCATTCGAAATCCCTTAGCTTATATGAACAGATTGTATTAGATTAATCAATTATTAAAATTCCACATTTGTTGCTTGGGCCGTATAAAAAAGCAGACTTTAACACATTTTACAACTATGCAATTTCCTCTTTATATCCCATCAATAATTTCCACTATTTATAAATCTATTACATATCAAGCACAGCCTATACCGGGCGATCATTACATTGTTATTATTCCGCTCAATGCCGATTGTTATTAACAACCCTCGGTGAAGAGTAATTACATGGAAAATGACTTTTCCGATACGTCGCGCTGGAAGTTATCATTATTCATGAATATGTTATTGTTCGTATATTATGTAAAAAAAAACGAGTTCCACGTGACAAACGCTTAATAAAATTAAGCACACTTATGAAGGATTCCATTAATATAAAATAATACTCACTTATTAGCGATAATAAATAATAAAATGTGATTCGATGTAAGCAATTAATATTACTTAAATAAAATAAATAACATTTAATTTCTATTTTAATTTAAATAACTGAGAATATGTGAATCGCCTATGTTTTATTATATTTTATTTTAAATAAAAAAAATGAAAAATAAATATATATTAAATGACC
Organism: Philonthus spinipes; assembly: GCA_963082785.1. NCBI lineage: Eukaryota > Metazoa > Arthropoda > Insecta > Coleoptera > Staphylinidae > Philonthus > Philonthus spinipes. Next base: position 22,914,778 of record OY720304.1, on the reverse strand, counting down.
CTTTCTACCCATATGGGTGTAGGGTTTTGTTATGTTTTTCTTTTTTACTTAATTCTTCATGAACTTCATTCATGATTTAGTAGTAGAATTTATAAATAGTGTATTATAGAATTTCATCAAGTAAAAGCCTCAACCATCGACATTTTTTAGACACACATAAAAAAAACATGAAAAATGTAACAAATCTATATTTCCAAATATATATCAAAGAAAAAAGGGTTTTACTTTGTGTACACATCGTTTGTTTCTGATACCAATTACTGATTGTTAGGTCGATTGTGTAAACTCTTTTCAAATTCCACGGACTGACGGCAAAACTGTTTGCGTTCCCATCGTACATACAATATTTGATGTTTCCGTCCTCCATTAAATTCCACACCGTTTCATAAAGAACAAAAAAAAACAACAGGGAGAGAATAATAACAATAATCTGGCGACCTTAACATTTGTTTACGCTATCGGTAATTTATTATTTTATTTTAATATGTGTATGTAATGTATTATTACTGTTTAAATCGATACAGAATTAAACATTTATTAATTATACAGTATTGGAGATGTAAATTAAAAATCACAGCGCCGAAGCTGCGAAATAGTGAACACGTTTCGGGTACGCAACTAAATTCAAATTTCAATCAATTTGAATATCGGTTTCATTTCTACTTTAATTATTCGTTTGATTGCATATTGAATGTTAAGAAATTTAACGTTTGTTTAAACTTTATCTCAATCTCGGGACTCCTTAGATGCTCAATCCTATTCAATTTTACTTAAGAATTTAAATTAAATTTAAACTTGTAGCCTTCAAAGCTTCCAATAAAGAGTGTCTTTTAAATGTTTAAAAACCCTTCTTTAACATTTTAAATAATAGAATGGAGGAAAAACGATTTTTGGATTATTTATTTCCTCTTTTTAATTAATCTTAATAAGCTGTGTAGCATTGCTTTTTCCCCATTATGTCATTTAAAATATTTTAAAAAGTGTTTTTAAAGATTTTAAATGTTAAAGAAAGATTGCTTTTTTCAAAATTTCAAATGTTTAAAAAAAACACTTTTTTAATATTTTAAGTAATAAGAAATTAAAGAAAGGTTGCTTTTCTCAACATTTTAAATGTTAAAAAATATTTTTTAATATTTAAAAATTACTAAAAAAAACACTTTTAATATTTTAAATAATAAGAAATTAAAGTAAGGTTGCTTTTCATAACATTTTATATATTTAAAAAGAAAAACACTTTTTAAAGTATTTTAAATAATAATAAATTAAAGAAAGGTTGCTTTTCTCAACATTTTAAATGTTAAAAAAGTAATTTTTAATATTTAAAAATATTAAAAAACCTTTTTTTTAATATTTTAAATAATAAGAAATTAAAGTAAGGTTGCTTTTCATAAAATTTTAAATATTTAGAAAGAAAGACACTTTTTTAATATTTTAAATAATAAGAAATTAAAGTAAGGTTGCTTTTCATAAAATTTTAAATATTTAAAAAGAAAAACACTTTTTAAAATATTTTAAATAATAAGAAATTAAAGAAAGGTTGCTTTTCTCAACATTTTAAATGTTAACAAAAAATATTATTAATATCTAAAAAATATTAAAAAAAACACTTTTTTAATATTTTAAATAATAAGGAATTAAAGTAAGGTTGCTTTTCATAACATTTTAAATGTTTTTTTAATATTTAAAAAATATTAAAAAAAAACACTTTTTTAATATTTTAAATAATAATAAAATAAAGTAAGGTTGCTTTTCATAACATTTTAAATGTTTAAAAATAAAAACACTTTTTAAAATATTTTAAATATTAAGAAATCAAAGAAGGGTTGCTTTTCTCAACATTTTAAATGTTAAAAACATATTTTTTAATATTTAAAAAATATAAAAAAACCCTTTTTTAATATTTTAAATAATAACAAACTAAAGTAAGCTTGATTTTCATAACATTTTAAATGTTTAAAAATAAAAACACTTTTTAAAATATTTTAAATAATAAGAAATTAAGGAAAGGTTGCTTTTCTCAACATTTTAAATATTAAAAAAAATATTTTTTAATATTTTAAATAATAAGAAATTAAAGAAAGGTTGCTTTTCTCAACATTTTAAATGTTAAAAAAAATATTTTTTATTATTAAAAAAATATTAAAAAAAAACATTTTTTTAATATTTTAAATAATAAGAAATTAAAGTAGGGTTGCTTTTCATAACATTTTAAATGTTTAAAAAGAAAAACATTTTTTAAAATATTTTAAATAATAAAAAAAATAAAGAAAAGTTGCTTTCCTCAACATTTTAAATGTTTAAAAAAATATGTTGTAATATTTTAAATAATAGAATGGTAGAAAAGCAACTTTTATTTTTTAATTATCTCCTCTTCTGCATTAATTTTGTTTCTGAATGTTAAGAAGTTCAACCTTCGTTTGACATTTTAAATAATAGCATGGAGGAAAGACGACTTTTAGTTTAATTATTTCCTCTTTTGAATTAATTAGCTCTGTTTTTAATATTTAAAATGTTAAGAAAAGCAACCTTTCTTTAACATTGATTAACATTCAATCTTTATTTAACATTTTAAAAGTTTTAAAAAAGAGTTATTTGATATTTCAAATAATACAAAATGACTTTTAGTTTAATTATTTCCTATTTTAAAAATGTTTTTCTGTGAATAATGTTCAAAGAATTGTAGAAAATGAAATGAAAGGCAGAAAGACCTCCGGCCGATAGCCCAGGACAGAAAATCCTTTATTTTAGTAATTTTTGTAAAAATCTAACTGAAAATTAAGATATATTAAATAAAAATGATTTGAAAATAATTAATAAATTATTATTAGCTAAATGTGAAAATAATTTATTAATTATTTTCAAATCATTTAATATATTTAAATAACTGCGACCAAGTGAATGAATACTCTTTTCTATTTATATGAAAATTAAGATATTTATATATTAAATCAAACAACATTGAGAGTCATTAAGAAATAGACAATAAAGAAAAACCCCGACACCAATTGGTAAAAGGAGACATCGATTATATATATATATATATATATATATATATATATATATATCAAACAACATTTAAATTTAAATATCGAGTAATTTTAACAAACAAAGCTAAATAAAAACTAATCATAGTTTGTAAACATTTTCAAATATTAAACAATTTATTTATACATGCAAGAAAAATAGGCAACAAGATAATAAATTATTACAACATCCCCCACCGTTGGCTATTAATTAATGTCTGTCGCACAGAGCGTGCTGTAAATCTATTAATGTCGCGATGATAATAACAATGATAATCGACTATGAGGCAGATTAAGTGGTGTGGTGCGTGAAGGTTAAGGTTATTATTTTAACCCCTCTCTCGTAATCGATTCATTCGTTATGGTTTATAACTATATAAAAAAACAGGGGGGTAAAAACAACAACACACCTTCACGCCAACCGTCAGGACAGTAAAAAAATCGATCGGTTATTGTTTTTAAATAAGTGTCGGACTGGAAATGTTGTAATGTACAAAAATAAGTATATGGGAATCGATAGAAAATAAATGAATAAAAATAAAATAAAATAAATGGTGATATTTTTTATGGAAATAAAGTATTGGAGTTATGTAACGTGACTTCTGGATTCACAAAATTATCTTTGCTGACAGAACGTACTTATTTCTTTTAATTTTTAACTTAGCCAGTGCTTACGAAATATACAGGTCAGAATATTGAGCGAGGAGGACTTCGAGATGCATACGATGAAGTTATATAACGTAACTTCTGGATTCGCAAATTATTTTTGGCGAGAGAACGTTCTTATTTCTTTTAATTTACTTGGCTTGGTCTTTTAATCAACTTAGCCAGTGCTATCAAACAAATAATTACAAGAATATTTACTTAAGATTCTTCGTGGCATATAAAATCATTTAAATATTCCCCAAATGCTCCATTTTCATCGGCACAGTTTTCCACTTAATTAATTGCATTCGTTTTCGTAATTAACGCGCAACAATCGAAATGAACGACGCGCCCTTGGGTTTATTTATTAACGAAATACAAACACCCACCAAAAAATATGTCTTTTTATTAATAGCAATTAAATATACATTAATTTTTATAAATTAGTAAATAATTACGTAATGGGTATGCATTAAGTATTCTTAAAATTAATTAAAAGGGAATAATTAATTGATTGTCAATATTTAAGTACATCATATTATTACAATATAGGAGAGAAAAACCTGAAATCGATAGCATATTTCTCAGATAATTTTCATATAACGATATTTCTTGTAATATGATCATTTGTATATTAATATTTTGGTATATCTATCAATAAAATCTGTTTAAAAATAATCAAAACCTGTATTCAGACATTATTCTCGATAGCACACAACATATGATTTGATTAATTTTAAACAGAATTTGTTGGCAGATTAATAATATACAAATGATCATACACATAGAACTTTTTATCAGTAAACATTTCCCCTATGTTTACCTGCAAAAAAACACGATTCAAACGCATTGAACCGATTATTGTATGTGTGTTCAGTTGCCTATAACACGCAACACATGTCAAACGCTAAACATCAAATTGTGTGAAATATTTGATCTAAAATGTATACAAATGAAGAAAAAGTTAAATTTCAAGCATGTATTACAATTCCAACCGTACTGGAGGATTGGTTCAATGCGTTTGAGTCGCGTTTTTTGCAGGTAAACATAGGGGAAATGTTTTATGATAAAAAAAACTTTCTGTATACAAACATCTTTATTCAAACAAATACATTAAATTTTATATACCGCTATATATTACAATAATAAATATGTATGGAGATGTTAGCCTCACAAATGATCATATTACAACAAATATCCTTATAAGAAAATTATCCACCAAATGGCTATCCAGCCCTGAGGATTTTATTTTGTTGAAAAATAACAATATCCTTAATAATCCTTGATTAAAACAATTGGTTTGTTTCACTGAAACAAGTCTTTTAATCAAAGTTTTTAAATTAAATATGTTTCACCACGGGTTAAGTGAGAAATTAATTCAAAACTATATGCTTATTTTTATAAAATCCTTGACAATACATCGCAAGCATATATTGTTAAAGTTATAAAATAAATCGTTGAAATACCCATCTAATAATTAAAATCGTTATTTCTGCATTTGAATAAATTCTCGCTATTAAAATGGTTGAGAAATGAGGTTTGGGGAAGAATAATGACAGAAAAATATGCTTTCCTTTTAATACGAACACTTTGTATGTAATGGAAACACACACCCGTTTCATTATCGAATCGATAAAATTGAATATATTCCGACGAAAACAAAATAAAAGTAATGCACAAACCGAGGAAAGTAATAAAAAAGAAAGTTTAATCGACGGACAATTTTTCAGATCTATTAAGTTCCCCAACAATCGATCCCATTACACCGTGGGTGGTTTTCAAAGGCGGCCCTGAAATAATTTCAAAAGAAAAGGAAAATTCAAGGTGATATAAATGTAAATATCATGATTTAAAAATGATTAATTTAATTAAAATAATAATAATAATTTTCTTTGAGCAGAAGTCCTCTAGTCGATATCCCAGGCAGACTAATAGCAATATGTATTGCAATTATATATGTTATATTGTTTTGTATTATCTTCGCAATTTTTGACTTTCATAAAGAAAGCACATAAAAAACGATATAAAAGGTTATAGTAATTAAGGAGAAAATAATTCAACATCTAATAATTACTTAAATAAAAACACTTAGAATCCTTTCTTCACTACTTCAGGATTGTGTTTTTGTGTTTTTATTCAAGTTATTATCATCTTCACGTAACTCACTCATTCCAAATCTAATAATTAATTATTTTCAATCTTCTTTTTATTTAAATTATTTTAAATAATTCTGATAAGTGAATAAAACCTTTTTACTATTTAAAAATCAGGTAAAAAGATGTATTCAATATTTTATTAACGTTTGTAAATAAAACTATACATGGCTAAAAGTGTTTTAGTCAATATCCAATTTATAAATTATAAATAGTATATCTGTTATATAATATATATTAATATATATATAGTATATATGTATTATTTATTTTAGATATTTTGTTATATATAAAACTACACCATTCTCACTATTCTTTCATGATGATAAAGATTTAAATTCCACGTAGAATATTGTATATTTGTGTCGGAAATGTACATCTATGTTAGTCAATCAAGTTGTTGTACTTTAAATAAATAGAATTTATAACATTTTTTTAAAATTTATTTGCATTTTATTACATTTCATTTTTGTACCAAATAATTATCGAAACTATAGTTATAAATAAAAGTAACAATTTATACAGAGTTTGACGAATATATTTACTTATATTATAGTTTTCTGAAGAAATATTGCTGGAACTTATAGTTACAAAATTAAACCCGTTTATGGCTCTTTTTAACTCTTAATTTTTGTAATAAGTAATCTAAGTTATCAAAACTGCAGTAGCACTCTAAAATTTATAAAAATGTATACAAAATTTAACGCAAGTATTTATTATTTATTTTAAGACATTTAAACTGCGGTCAAATGTTATTGAACAAATTTCCATTTATTAAATAGCTTTGAAATTCTTCTGTAAATTTATTCATAATATAATTTAACATTAAAATGTTACAATTTAATTTCAAAAATATTAATTTAAATTAATGCGATTAATACAAAATTAATAAATATAAAGTATGCAATCTTGTTTAAATTGGTTGTGGAAACTTTAAATTAATAAAAAAATCATACATTTTTTTTTTAAATTTAAGATGACAACATAGTTTCCAACATTAATATTTAGTTAAATAATTGGTAATTTTTCAAATAATGCAAAATTATTAGAATAAAGTATGCAACTTAACTAACACAGTCTGCACTATGTTGATTGGGTTGCATACTTCAAAACAAGTATAGCATAATGTTTTTCAATAAAACAACATTGATCTTTAAAACAGCCTTTTATCTATTCCGTAATTTTATTTAAAATTGAAATAATTGCAGTTTAATTACATTAAAGTTTTTGATATTATAAATTAAATTTATAATCATCCCAATTTTTATAACCTTTTCTTTAGCTACTGTATTTTTTTAATTTACATATCGAAGTTCTTTAAAAATATAAACATCGATTGAAACAACTACTTCCCGTGCAAATACGCCGTACGACAATGAATTATACAATGGATATTTGCTGTTGCATAACAATGGTTGTATAATGCAACAATTTTTGATTCTAGAATATTTTATGAAGAGAACGAATCACTTTATGTAATATAGGGCCATCTGCAGACATATGCTTCGGGATTTAGCTTTCGTCAGTACAGTTCCACATTATAAACTTTTAAAGTTGTTAAGTTAAATTAATTAAAAGTACCGCTTCTTCAAGACATTGCGATTTTTTAAAATAACTTGAAACTATTCCGTAACCTCGTTTATAATACACTGCATATTTAAATTATATATATATATATATATAATTGAAACTAGTATAAAATTATAAAACATTATAAAAAAATAAAACATTAAATTATTGCAAAACCTGGCATATTATTTAAAATAAAACGTATGCAACTTAATTAACACAATCTGTTTTCCGTAGATTAGGTTGCATACATAGTTTTTTAAACAACGCGCATGAATTTGATATTTCAAATTTATTTTAAATGTTGCTGCTAGTTTTTGCATATTATCCAAAATATCTTTTAGATTTTTGCAAAAAAAACAAAGAAACATTTGTATCTGTAAACAATTAGACTAGATAATTCAAATCATATTTATTTCCTATCCACTACAAAATATGCATGGGATTGGTCAACTTAAAGTAACTAAAGTAACTTTATTTACATTGTACGAGTATTTATATACACAATATATATCGAATTTCGATGAAAATAATTGAGTGATAATTTGTATCTCACATTTTCTTGTATTACTTTATAAATCGATAATTATGGAATTAAATAGTTAATTAATTTTATTCATTATTTTTACAATATTTAATTCTAATTATATACAAATATATATAATTTAATATAATATTATATATATTATATTTTAATTCACTAAAATAATTTTATTTATTGTAATAAATGGCAAATTATGTTTTTTAAAGTATGCAACTTAATAAACAGAATATGTAATTCGTAGATTGGGTTACATACATAGTTTGTTAAAGAAAGCGGGTGAATTTGATATTTTATATTTACTTTAAAAGTTGCTGCTAGTTTTCGTATATCATTCAATACATCTTAAGATTTTATGTTAAAAAGTAACATTTACATCTGTAGGGACTCGATTTTGATAAATCATATTTATTTCCTATCCAATACAAAATATACATGGTAAATAAAGTAACTTTTTTAAATTGTAAAAGTATTTATATACACAATATTTATCGAATTTCGATCAAAAAAATTGAGTAATAATTTTTAAGTCATATTTTGTTGTAATACTTAATTTGTAAATCGATAATTACAGAATCTTTTTTTTAATTAATTATTTTTACAATGTTTAAATTAAGTTAAATAACTGAAATATTAAATAGTCTCATTGTTATTAATAAAAAGATAATTTATGATTATTTCTAATATTTAACGATGGGTAATTCATGTTATAATATGAATTAAATAACAAAAATTATTAAATTAAATACAAATAAAACACACAATAAATTGAATAACTCTCTTGTGAGTTTTATTGTTATTTATGAAACATATTCCTTTCAAAATCAAAGAATATAAAAAAACATTACAGTCCAAAATATTGTCAGAAATCCAAGAATGTCAATAAGCATTCTTGGATTTCTTTCAAAGAATATAAAAAACATTACAGTCCAAAAGAATGCTTATTGACATTCTTGGATTTCTGACAATATTTTGGTCTGTAATGTTTTTTATATTCTTTGATTTTGAAAGGAATATGCTTCATAAATAACAATAAAACTCACAAGAGACGGCATAAGTAAAATTTTAAATTATTTTGAGAATGATTTGATACAGAACCCGAATTGAGTCAAGACCTGAAAGTGTTAAATTTTAAGTGTGTTTATTTTATTGTTGGTAGATTTTTAATAATTAATTAATTATAATAATAATTAATATAAATTGTTATAAGATGATTTATGTTTCTATCGAACGGGAATTTTTATTTATGTAAATGAATTTCAAAAGGGACATAAATTGATGCTACATAGTTTGTTTATTAAAATTCAAATAACAGTGAAATTAATTTTATAATTTCACTGTTATTTGATTGGAAAGATATTTCTCTTATTTTAAAAGCATCAAATAAAGCAATTTTCTTTTTGTTTGTTTCTTTATTTTGACAAGAACTATTTTTTTAGTAATTTAACTAAATACCCTTTCTTGTTTCTTTCAAAGTATTTGTATTGGGTATTACTGTAATTTATCAGATTATAGATATATTTCACATTTTATTTCATATTTTGTAAAAGGTGTAATTCCATATGTTTGAATAATTAAATAAAGTATTCCCTTTGCTCAAAACAATATTAATTTTATTTTTACGCTTTATTTAGGTAATTATATTACGCCTTAATTACAAACGAATGATTCTGAATACATTTAAGAAACTGGTTTTAAGCATTCAGTAACGAGTATATTCCGTGGTTTAAGTTTCGGTGTGAATTTAAAAGGAATACAATGAGGGGATCAAAACTTGCACCTGCCTGAGGTTGATTTAACTTGGGGTTGTCCATTTGAAGTAAATTCATTCACTCAGACGAAAATGTGTTGATTATATTAAATGCTTAACAAAGCCATACATACAGAGTTTCTTATCAAAAGAAGTGTATGAAAGGATGTTTAGTAATTAGAAATCTTTTTTTAAGGGAATTCATTTAAATTATATTTACTTGTTATTTTTATTTACTTAACTGCAAGTAAAGATAATTTAAATTAATTCATTTAAAAAAAGATTTCTAATTACTAACATCCTTTCAATATTCTTCTTTTGATAAGAAAATAGTTATCGATTTGTTAAACATTTAATATAATCAACACTTTTACGTCTGAGTGAATGAATTTACTTCAAATTCTGTTTAATGTTATTAGTAGTTACATTCCTTGTTAAGTCATTGAAGTTATCTTTGTATAAATAAGTTAATTTTAAGAAAAAAATCATTAAATTATTGCGATCAATTAAAAAAAAATCATTTATTTTTAAGATATTATTTGGTTAATATAATTATATGAAAATAAAAGCAATTAGAAAATTAAATTAATTATGTTGTTATTAACAAATATTTGAAAATAATATCGGAAAAATATTTTTAAAAAGAGGGTTTTCAGTTTCACGTTGTGAATTTTGAATGTTGGCGCGCAAATTTGACAGCGCACGCGATTGGTGTGCGTGTGAGAAATTAGCCGGTAGAGGTCCGCAATGTGTACCCAGTATGTTTGTAAACTGGGTTTTTCGGAAATTTCCTTGAAATAACGTGAACCTCGCGAGTTACCACCGGGAAAATATCGTGCGGATGGTGCGCGCGGACTGACCGACGGTCGGCATCGCCCTGGAACCGGTGCGCTGCGCCCCCAATGTCCTCGCCAAAGTGACAACAGGGGTTAGGTACACATACACTATAACCAACAAGAAGGTGGGATTTACCCTTAACCCTTAAAACATCACCCAGTCCCACTGAGCGCCAATGTGCTCGAAGACGGCGCGGCCCCCGATCAATCCGACTATGTCCAGCGGGAGAGAGCACGCATCGGGCCCTGTTCATGTGAGTAAAAACCCTGGACAAACACACATTTCACAGATAATGACCTACAAAAAATAAATAACCACTCCGCACGGCCCTCCGGTGCTGTTCCTCATGTGTCACTCAAAACAGACCACTTGTCAGATTTACAAAACCACGGAAAACAACAACAACAAAATAACAAACACCAAAAACACAAATCAAAGAAAAACCAAAATCAATTAACCCTAAAATCGAAATCACTTAAAACAAATCACACATTTCCTACATAAACTTCAAAACAAATATAAACATTTGATTTTTTAATTCACTTGTTTTTTCTCCCATTCAAGTGTGTGCTTATTATGAAATCAACAATGCGAAAAACAATCCCGAGCATCTGTCAGTTTGTTAACCTCCTACAAATTAAAACTTTTAAAAATATTTTAAAACAAGTGAAGCTTCTTTATATAAAAAAAGCATACCTTAATATTAAATTATTCAAGTGGATATTAATGGTGATTCGCGAAAAAGCAAACCAAAACAAATCTGACAGTGATTTAACCTAGAAAATTGTATCTATTTTTATTCTATTTCGTATAAAGGAGATTTCATAATGATTTTTAGTTTTAAAATTAATCCAATAATTAAATCCTTTTGTTTTCTCGATCCTTAATTAATGTTTTTTTTTTCCTTTTAGTGCTTGCTGCGGATGACCGTTTCAGTGCTTTTCTTGCATAACCTAGAAATTTGTTTGTTTTTTAAATGAAAATTTTGTTTTCGGTTATTGAAAATTAGAAATTAACCAGCTGCTTGGAATTAACATTGGGATTCAGGAAGACGAAATTAATTACGAAACTTTTTCATTGCATAATAACGGAATTACAAAACAACTGCTTTGAAAATTAATTGTGTGTTAATTTGTTTCTTACATAAATAATCGAATTTAGATTTTGCAGGAAAATAATTTAAGCACAATTATGAAGATTCTTATGCTCATTTAATTAAGTGAAGTATTTCATCGAGTGAAAAATTCTCCAGATCCAAAAATTGAACTTCGGAGCTGATAGAAGTTTCTGCAGTTGCAAAATCATGTTCTGCAGATTTTTAATACTCCTTTGAAAATGAATTGTGTATTAATTTGTTTCTCACATAAACAATCTGATTTAGAATTTGCATAAAAATAATTTCTAAATAAATAAATTCTATAATACCGTGGATTAATCCTATTAATTTTTTCTGCGAATTCTGTCATTAATTCAGTACATCTATAAACATATTTTTTTGTGTTACATGGAAGGAAAAAGAATCAATATATTTTTCACATGAAGGAGATTCATTAAAATTTGTTTGATTTTGTTTGAATTTTGAATTTATTACAACAAATGATAACTTTTTTCTTGTTTCAGGGCTTTTCTCAGAATAATGGCAGGTGATTATGAGTTTTTTTTTGCACTAAGTTGAACTGAGTGCAAGTTTGTGACGTCACTTATAAGGATTTCAATGCACTGCACTAGTTCATGTGATGAACACACCAATGAAACAAATTTTCTCCTAACTTAGAAATTGGATCGGTTTTGTAACCAATGATTTTTTTTGTAATAAATTAAAACCACAAAAAATATAGATAATTGAAAATATGGAAGAACTTCAGATCAAGACAATAATTGCAATTTGGAAAAATAGCTCATATCAAGAAGATAATTGCAATTTAGAAAAATAGCACAAAGCTCCATCTTTTACCCAAAGGTGAAATGGCCATCACCAGTTGTACAAATGCAAGAGGATGGTGGTTGAAGAATTGATTAAATTAATAGCAATTGTTTACTATACATAACCTCAAATAATGGACTGTCACTTTTACTACCAGTTTGTTTTTAAATTCAACTGTTTGTTTAAAACACTGGTTCTCAAACTTTTGTATCTGATGGCACTCAAATTATTAAACAAAATCTACAGTAACCCTAAATGGTAAAAACAAGTTATAAAGTAAGTTTATTCCGAAGATGTACTCTCGTTTTATTTTCTTTGTTTTAATATTTATGAGTGCAGAGAATCCCATTTCACGGATATACGATGTAAAAAACTATTTGAGCATATTTTAATTGAGCTGTCAATCCAATTTTGTAAATGGATTCTCGGTTTTTAAAAAATTGAGTTGACAGATCAATTAAAATATGATTCAATTTTCAGGCAGCCTTGAAATCACTGGAGTCATCTAATAGTGTTTTCAGTTTACACAATTTATCAGCTGAAAAAAAACTGAAGAATTAAGATAGTCTGAATAAAAATTCAATAGCTACAATACTTCAATTGGAAATAAATACTATTAACATGGGACTAAAGGGATCAACTTATATTAGTTTCAAGCATGAGGATAGCCTTGATATATGATCTAAAAGAATAACTAAGAAACTTCACAAAGCCCAAACAAAATTCTAACTTCAATAACTTTGAAACCATTCGAGTCATATAAATTCTTCTTAGATATTAAGACTTAGAGATTTGAATGTTAGATAATTTCCTTAAAAAGAAGAGGATTAATAGCTATTTTGTATGAGGATACATGTTCTGCAGTTTTTTGATCATAAACAATTAAATTCTATTTTAAAAACTTCAGAACTTTTTTAATAATAGAGGAAATTAAAGTAACCAGTATGAATGATAATTAACAAATTGAATTTTTTTGACGTGCGAGGCGGTGCATTGTTAATTGACAAATTTTAACTAAATCTCCCAACCCTCGTTATGAGTTTTTTTTTTTAAGGGAGGAGGTTCGGTTCTATTGTTTTTTTTTTAAATCATTTATAAACTTAAAAGGGGAGGGGAGTAATTGCATTCGTCCATCCAAGCAAAAGAAGTAAAAAAATAATGTTGAGGCATAAATTTATATGGGGTGTTTCAAATTCTAGTCTCACCATGGTGATTTCTCCTAAGAGACAGAGGGCATGTTTAAATTTAGCACATTTGCAGGACTTCATGCTGATTAATATTCCGTTGAGAAAATTGGGCTAAGTTTAATTTTTCTTCAAAACAAACAAACTTGGCCCTCTATCTTTTATAATAACCTACATCCTCATGGTAAAATTCGAATTTGAAACACCCTGTACAACTCTGACGAAAAAAAAATTTTTTTTTTTTCTTTCACTCACACATGGGCATTGGTTTATCTTAACCATGCAACCCAGTAACCTTTGTAAATTTGTATTTCGATTTGGGGGACAATCACACCATTCACACTACACCCATGGAATCCGGAACGAGAGCTCTTCGTTAGAAAAGTCTCTCGCCCCGGGCAGGACTCGAACCCGCACTTCCACGGCGATCCAATAATCAAGACCAGTGCCTTGACCGCAATGCCACCGCGGCCCCCAAAAAAAAAACATTTTATAGCTCATGTAGTATTTATAATTCTCAGGTTGAAATCCAACCCCTCCCCCCCTCCAATGTGTAAAAACGTGTAGTTATGCTAAAGATAATGAGGAAAGAATAAATTAATCAGATAGTGCTTTAACCAATCAAATTTGTCTTAATTCACAACTTCTTCTCGCCTCAAACTAAGTCATCATGATTTGGTAGTAATGTGATTGTATTGTTAGCCACAATAGACCGTCTATTGTGGTCGTGATTGAGGGGCTGTACCTACTTATAGATTATTATTAATTGATATGATTTTTATTGACAATTTTCTCTTTTTATGATTTCAGTTTTTGAGTAACAAATGGTTTAGATTAGTAAAAGCGCAAGCATGTGGTCGGGCTGAATGCTGATTCTGAGCAGCGGTAATGATGCAAAGCCTGGAGGAAGCATGTGAGGAGGGTGAAGTAAGTTCAATTTTCACTAGTAGCCAATGTGATGAGAAGAGCAGCAACGCCGCCGCCACTGTCAGTATCAAATCAAACATGGTGTGCACACATTCGGTAAGTATCGACAATTTCAAAAATGTTTCCTTGCTGAAGGTTATTTTGTTGTTGTAGCCGTTCAAAAAAGCAAAAACGTCACGCGCCTCCTTACTTATGCAACCCAACCAGGACTCTGTGCCAACGACGGACACCCCCACCGCGCATTACAACAGTCCGCCGTTTTGTATACATACCAAACTGCTCGAGCTTTATTTGGAAGAGTGTGCCAACGATCCTAATAAACAAAAAACGGTAATAATATTTTTTTAACACCGAAGAAAGTTTTATACTTGGGTAATAAGGGTCAATACTTCAATTTCTGTGAGAGTTTAGAAATTATGAAGGCGATAAAGCGGGAAACATAATTTTTTAAATAATATTTATTTACATATTACAACGGATTGAAGAAAATATTCTAGTGTCATACGCATTACAATAGCGAGTGCTGCCATCTGGAAGAGAAAAAAGATTTATTCACAGTTATTAAAATACTTACCCCTACACCACCATTATGGTAGATGGGGATTTTAGATTATATATATATATATATATATATATATATATATATTAAAGTACTTTATTTATTTTATTTAGTCTTACATAACATCGTTATATGTTCCTCTCTACTTCTCAGTGTGAGAAAAAGTACTTATGTAACATAAATCAAAATGTCACAGTAACTAAAGAGGTAATAATTATTTTCAAATTCTTTTTATTTAATATGGAAAAGATTTGGAACTATAACATCTGCCTTTATTACCTGATATTTTATGATAGTTGTAGAAGAAAATATAAATCTTGTTTCACTGAGTTATATTTTCTCTGACCAAGTGTTTTAATTCTTCTTCTCAAATCCTTACACACTTACAGGTGTTAGATAAGTATTTTAATTAAATATAAAACTAAGTTTCCAATAAAAGAATTGGAAAATCATCCAAGAGCAGATTTATGCAGAATATAGTGTTATTTTTAATTAATTGAAGGTTATTAAGAAAAACAAGGCTGAAAGACCACTGGTCGATAGCCAATTAACAGATATAAATTATACATTTGAGTTTGTTAATGTTTATTACTTATTTTGTATACTTTCGTATATATCTGTTAATAAAGATTATTATTATTATTAAGAAAAACACTTCGACCAATCGCCCAGGAATGGAACAAAAAGGAATTATTTATGGGAAGGCCGTAAAGCCTCATTCTTAACGATTTTGAATGAATACACATAAATTTTAAGAATATTTTTTTCTGTTCTAAAGTGAATAAGAACTTACCCTTATTACAGTTTCACATTCGTTTTTTTTATTTAATTCTAAATAATTTCTTATTTTTTAGACCATTATGAAAATAATGATGTATTGTTTTCTGTTTAGGGCTTAATAAGAAATTCCCACCTATTAGAAAAACTGGTAGCGAGAGATAGACTGAACACGTTAATTCTAAACCTGTACCCGCCGCAGCGAGGGGGCTACTCGCTGACGTTCCCGACGGCGCCCAACGAACTCGACGTCGGTCTGATGACGACGACCGGCGTCAACGCGGACTTGTGCGCCGACGACACTGCCGACACGACGATCGAGACTAAAACGTGGCCTTACGAGGACGAGGAGCTGCTCAGGTATATCGACCACGAGGAGCTGCCCGTCTTCTTCGTCGACCTCCTCCAGCCCCACTACGGCTTCCTCTTCTACAGCGGCTGCATCATCGCCCAAATCCGAGACTACCGCCAAACCTATCCTACCGTCAAATGTGATATAAGCTACGTTTTACTCAAACCCACATTACAAGTAAGTATTTATAGTTTCATTCATTAATAGACTATTAAGAAATTTTGTCCCCTCCATCGAGTTTTTTTTTTGTGTTAAATCGCTTATGAATCTATTAAAAGGGTGGGAGAACTCCGCCATTGTTGTAGCTCATGATCAGTGAATACATTTTTCTGTTTAAATCGTTACTCTATCTCTTTCCATTCAAAAGTTATATCTTGAAAAGCTCAGCTATGGGATTTTAGAAATTAGAAAGATGTCGAATTCATTTGTCTATAGTTCCACAATAGTTTTGTGGATCTTTTTAAAACCTGGCTATAATAAAAACTTGAATTTTTAATGATTTAGCTGTAGTTTTCCATTGTTTGCTTCTTTTTTGATTGAAAATCAAACTGCTTCAAACAGAACTGCATTGATATGAAATATAGTAAAAAAAAAATATCAAGCCATTCATAGAGATTGAGCGGCTCAATTACTTGCAAGGATCGATAAATTGATTGTTTTTGATCGATCTTGCTTATCACTAAAAAAAAAAAAATAATTCAAAATAAAACTCTGATTACCTCTTTACCTCAGATTTCTTAAATCCCAAGACTATGTTGGGAATCAAAAGAACCAAAAAGTTAAAAAGAATCGCTTATAATCATATTGAGGTGAGGTTTAATTGGCTGTGATCTTCAACCAATTAGATTACCTTAATATCAGTACTTATTCTGGTTATTATTCTGTGTAGGCTTTCAAGAACGCTATGACTAATGTTTTGACTCACTAGATAATTCATCATATTGGCTTCCGGGCTATTAGGCCATGGGTAATTTGATTTTGCTGTAAACGTTTCGCTGCTAGCTGTAGTCGGCATCTTTAGTGATGTCGGCAAAGGACATAAGGTCTCCTCGGTGTCTCCACTCTGACTGATTGGATATCCTGGTTAATCTGGAAATTTTGATACTACTGTTTCTTCTCACTTCTATGTTTAATTTATACTGATAAATTAAAATTTACTGAAATAGTAAGGGTTTTTATTGAAAATTAATGATTTATAATTTTTTTAGATATATTTATTAATAATTAGTAAGGGTTTTTATTGAAAATTAGTAATTTTTAAATTTTTATTTTTTACAGAGTATATTAGCAGATGTAAATGAAATACTAAAAGAAAGAGAAGACTGGGACATGGAGGAGAAGCAACAGCTGGAGAGCCATCTGATCCTGGCCAACCACCAGAATCTGTGCCTCGACCCGGACAGCAGTGTCTCCTCCACAGCGAGCCGAATCAACCACAACAGGCAATTGTTCAACACGCACCGGATATGGCGGGCAGCCCGCCGCCAATCCCAGCTCTCCGTCAACCGCAAGCGCAAACTCCTACCTCACACCCACCGGCCCGGCCTCGGATTATACGACTACATAACCCGCATGAGGAGCCGGCAGAAATCCGGGATGACAGCACAAAACAACAAATTCGTCCCGAAGAGGCTGCACGAGGAGATCAAGCCTATACCTGTGCCGAACCTGGATCCACCGCATGTACTCGCGCCAACGCAAGGGGTGCACATCAAGGAATTTAAGGAATACCCGCATCCAGTGGATACCAGTGATTACCAACCCCAGCCGGTGGAGGAGTACATCCTGGAAACGGATATGCATTCCAAAGATAAAGATAAGAGGAGGGTGTATCACATAAAGCTGTCGATATTACAACGACCTGTTAACGGGGAGTACCTCGGAGAGCTCTACCTCGATCGGGACCATAAAAAAGATGAAAGCAATGGTGTGGCTTGCCGGTTTTCGCTTGGAACCCGAGTGCATGCAAATAGGTACATAAGAAAAATAAATTTTTAAACATTACATTTAATAAAATATTTTATAGTTCTTAATTGATGAAACTATAAATGAATTTTAAATAGATTTAAATGTTTTTTTAACACTAACGATAAACATTCACCCTCGACACCCAAAACGGGTAAAAGAGGATAAGATTAAGAAAGAAAGATAAACATTCATATTTGTCCAATTTTATGGACAGACAATTTTTTTTAACAAGGTTGTTTGCCTGTTCAGCCTTCCTGTACCACAAAAAAAAATTGTAATAAAATTTCTATATTCGCGTAATTTAGATAAATATGCGAATTTAAAATTTAATACAATTTTCAAAATAGTATGAAGAAGGGGTATGGTTCATTAGACACACTACATTAATGAATGGGAATGCTCCGTATGGTGGTTTCAAAAGGTCATTGTCGTTTAAAAAGTACACTTTATTTATAAATTTACACGTAATTCTTGATACCAAGTGAAAATCTACATTTTTTTTATCAGTCAAGGGTACGAATCACCCCCGGTCCTTACAAGAGTGAGGGTAGGGTGCATGCAAGCGCTAATAAACTTATCTCCATTGTACATCATATACATAATTTCTTGATCATGCTAAAAAAGTAGTGTTTTGTTAAACTAGTTGAAATAAATATTTTGTTGATAATTTGTTAGACTCTTTTGAAGACAAAAAAAAATATTTACAATTACTGAGGGAGTAAGTCATATAAAAAAAATGAATATATACAGGGTGTTCAATTTATGTGAGGATGATTAAATATTTTGTAAATACAATTTTTTTATTCAATGTGTTGTTTTCGAGATATTTGAATGTCTTCAGATGAATTAAACACCCTGTATGTGCTTGACGAAGTGTTAGACCAGTTCTTAATTGAATGATATTTTTACCTTTGTTGATTTTTGTTTGTGATGCAAAACAACAATTTGTTTAGTTATGTTTAATATTTTGCGTTTCTTCAATCAGGTACATACAACAGTTTATTGAGATTTTTACTGAAGGCGGGAGGAAAGCAGTGAGGATTAATTACGGGCCAGAGGAGAAGTCGCAAACACAAACGAGAATGGTTAGCTTGTCAAGTTTACTTTTAATTACCGTTTTGTTGAATGTGTTTTATTTTAGAATCAGCAACATCCTTCCCAATTGAACCACACGTGTACGACGCCTCTCGTGAATGGTACAACTACAACACTTGTGCAGCAGGGGCAAAACCATGGTTTACAACAAAATACTTCTGTTCCGATTTTGGTAAGTTTTTATTTGGTTTGTAATTCCTGCACACTTAGTATACTCTTGATGCCTTCCTTGGTACGTTGTCGGCAATGGTGTTGCCTGTACTTCCTTCACAGTGGCTTTTAGTCCACATCAGAATTATTGAGTTTCTTTCCGCAGTCTTGTTTAGCTTCTTCATACTTTTGTGTATCAGAGGTGTGGTTATTTAAGGTTTGCCTCAAGTGATTACATTTAATTAAAAAAAAAGAGACACCAAAACCAGTTAATTAGTTACTCAACAATGTGATCGAATTAATGCAAAGATTCGATTTTTAATTCATATTTTGAGTTTGCATTCAAATTGAAGATGTAGTATTGTAAGTAAATATTTTTATTTAGTCTTATATAACATCGTTATATGTTCCTCTCTACTTCTCAGTGTGAGGTGATGTAAGTAAATAGTAAAGTTAAAATCTCCGTATTTCATTAATTAGATCTTTAAATCAGATATGGGCAGGTGGTTTTAGAGCTCAAAGAAATCAAGTACAAAATAATACAACAATAAAAAAGTTTGCTTTAAACAATCGTTGTACAATAATCCCCATATTTTTTGATAATATAGCAAGCACAGCTTCAATCGAGTACGAGCATGAAATCAACCTCGCAACAAGTGTCGAATCAGGAGAAGAAGGAGATTAGCGCGTTGGCGACCAGTCTGATGAACTCGGCGCAACAATTCCAAGAAGGTGAAGTCGATATTTATTAATTTTGCCCACTGTTTTGTTTTCTAATATAAATTTGAAATTTATAGCGAACGCGAAACAACAGCAGCAAAAACTAGCGTCCAGCAGCAACAACCCGACGATAATAAATCTGCTGAACAGCTCCCCGGCCAGCAACATAAATAGTGATGCCAGTGTGGCGGTGGTGAACGCTATAAACAACTCGTCGTTGCTGCCGCATCAAGTGCAGACTATAAATAAAAAATTGTTGGGCAGGAAGATCACGCTGCCGCCCAAAACGAGAGTGATGAACCATAATAATTTAATTGCTGTGAATAATAACAGATTGTCGGATTTGAGTTCGTATTTAGGGCAACAGCAACAGCAGGGGCAGACTATTACGCTGACAACAGTGAATAGTGGGAATTTCACACATGCCAATTATACGACGGTGCCGATCAAACAGCCGGTTGTGAATCAGAGGATTATAAGCGCGAGTGGTGGTGGGGACGGGGGGAGTGCGGCGCTGTCTGCGTTGCTGGTGGGGACTCCAGCTGCGAATAGAGGGGATATCTTAGCGTCTAATACAAATTCTTTGGTGCTCGAGAAGCTAGCGGGTGCGACGGGTCAAAGTCCGAATCCGGCGCCCAGTCCGACGAGTTTCATACAGAGTCCCAAGCAGTTCGCTGTGCAATCACCGAAAGCGAATCCCGTGATGAGTCCTCCTCCGCAACAGAATGTGAATACGATCAACGTGCAGAGTTTGAATTTCGCGCTGCTACAGAGTCTGTCGGGGTTGCAAAATGTGCAGGTTCAGCTGCCCGGGTTCTCTCTGCCGCTGAACGTGTCGAAGGCTACACTGCAGGGGCATCCCACTAGTTTGTTGGTGTCGGTGCCGGTCACCACAGAGACTGCAACGACGAATACTATCGGACAAGCTGCTAGTAGTGCGAGCGTGGGGAATTCAATAGGAGTGGCAACACCCACTGTGGTTTTGACCAATGCGGGAACAAGCAATATAGGTAAGTTGCTTACTTACCTTGTTTGGAGTAATTTTCTTTGGATGTGATTACTTAATATCGGAATTATTTACATCATTTTTACCTTATTAATAGTGTCCAACATTTCAATAATTAAACTATACTTTATTACAGTATGTATACTGTAAGCAATATTTCAGTAATAATTTGATATTGTTAATTTAAAAGTACTACTCTAAAAAATAAGTGTTTTGACAATTACATTTTTTAGTTAATAATAATTTTACCGTTTTGTATTTTATGATAAAAATTCATAAACACAGCTATTTTTTTAATTGATTATTTAATTGCATCCAAAGAAAATTTGTGATTTTTCTTGTCATTTATCACACACTAATCCATATTCCAAGTTGTATGTGTGTGCGTATATTAATACTCGACTTAAAAAAATTAAGCTCAATTAGTGACGTCGGGTGTGAAAGGTCTGACGCAGCAGGGCATCCGAACGTCGGGCCCGACCGGCGTCACCCTGACCCAGGGCGGGCAGCCCTTCCAACTGATAACACCAATACAAAGGCCTACAAGAATGCAGCAACAGGCATCCAGCGGAGCCACCGTCACCGCCCAGAACATAACCACAAGAGGTCTGCAAAGAACTCCAATAACTATCAAAATGGCAACTCCTCAAGCAAGTCAGTTCACTGATCTGCAATTAAACTTTGATAGAAAATGATTATACGGGAATTAATATAATTTATTACAATTCTAATTTTAATTCTGAGAATTAATTAAAAGAACAAATTGTCTTCTCTTCCAGTAACATTAATGAATGAGAGAATTCATGCATGCCTAAAAGCTTTAAAACTTATTTTTGTTGTCTTATTATATTTGTTTTAAATCGAATTCATTAACAAAGTCATTGAAGCAAACCGTCTGTGATTCAGCATGATTTTTTTTTTCTCGATTTCCTTCGCTCAGACATTTCACAAGTAGCCAATGTGCAGAAAGCTCAGCAAGCTCAGATACAGTACCAGTTTGTGAAGCAGCAGCAGCAACAACAGCAGAAGGACTTGAATCTTCCGAAGGTGAGGAGGCGATCGAACCTCTCCGAGCCACAATAATAGCTATCTATTGTCTTTTAATCGTTTTTGTTTTGTTCTGTTCTTCGATTCGTTGATTCTGGACTCAATTTTTTATTTTATTTATACACACAAAAATGCATACGTCTGACTCTCTGTTCGTATAAAACTAGTCTAATTTTATTTTATATGTATACATAGATTAATATTTATATTTACACAAACACACACACAAATATGTGAAAATAAAAAAAATACTGCCCTATATTAGAGTAGTATGTAGGTAGGTTAGGAAGTGTGAATTGGTATCGCGATTGGGTGGAATAAGTGTTTCACTTGTTTTTATTGTGTGATATATTCAGATCAAGATGATTTAAAAATAAGAATTTAACACTTTAAATGAAACACTGCTTCCGATTTTCAAAATTTTATTATAAATAGTTGTAAACCAGAAACAGAGTTTTATTTAAAATTATCGATGATTTTAATAAATTAAGTGCCTCATTAATAAACACAATTATTATTATTTTACATTCAAACAAATTAAACACTTTAACTTTCTTTGAAATTTTTATTGGTGCCATAAAAAATATAGTCACTAATGAATGGTAACTAAACTTTTTATTAGTGGCTATATTTTTTATGACACCAATAAAAATTTCAGTCATACAAAGTCGAAATGTTTTCATTTATGTGAACTATGAATTATTAACAATTTAACACTCAATTTAACTTATTTTTAATTCAAAGTATCTTAAATAACAATTATGAAATATTTAATTTGGCAAAAATCTTTAAGGCATTGATTATGTACATTTTCAAAATTTTGGGTAATGATATCACTTTGGATACCAAAATCTTTCAATACTATTGTATAATTGTCTTCAGATAGTTTTGATGTTGGGTTATAAGTAGTGTCCAACACTTTGAATCAAATGATGATCTCCAAGTATTGCATCATAAGGAATGTCCAACATTTGAGTTATGGATTGTCTTTTAATACTCCAAGTGTTGGACATTACATATAATCAAACGCTTAAACTCCTATAGTTCAAGTGTTTGAACTATTCATGCAATTCAAAGGTTTGAAAATTCCTTATAAACCAGCACACAAGCTACAAGGAGACTATGAACGTCTTCTTATAGTTTGTGTTCTAGATTAAAATTAGTGTCCAACACTTTGAATTTAATGCTTATCTCGAGTACTGGATTGTAATGAATGTCCAACACTTGAATTATGATTCTCTCTTTATAATACAAGTGTTGGACTTTCCGAATAATCAAACACTGAACTCCTATAGTTGAAATGTATGATCTAATTATGCATTTTGAAGTGTTGAGCATTCCTTATAAACCCAGCACATGAACATTAAGGAGACTGATTTTCTCCTTATAGTTCCTGTGCTAGATTATAATTAGTGTCCAACAC
Source organism: Philonthus spinipes (assembly GCA_963082785.1). NCBI lineage: Eukaryota > Metazoa > Arthropoda > Insecta > Coleoptera > Staphylinidae > Philonthus > Philonthus spinipes. The sequence continues at coordinate 22,891,128 of OY720304.1, read as the reverse complement.
TTGAGTTATGATTGTCTTTTTATAATTCAAGTTGCATATAATCAAACACTTGAACGCCTATAGTTTAAGCGTTTGAACTAATCATGCAATTCAATTCTCCTTATAAACCCAGCACATGAACTGTAAGGAGTTAACTACGATTGTCTCGTTATTGTTCGTGTGCTGAGTGCAAGTCATAATTATAGAAAATCGCACTGAAGTCAGTCAATCAAAATTTCATTAATTGCAAGTTTTTGATTAACACTTAAGTATAGAAAATGGTTAAAGTGTTTTCATTACCTAAATAATTATTTCCTTGTTAGACAAATATAAACAATTGATTCACAAAATTGCTTACTAAACAAAAATAATAACTATTTTTTCTTCTTACATCTAAAACGCACATGATTTTAATTAATTTATTTTTATTTCACCTTAATCTGATTATAAAACGTGCAGGGAAAAAAATAAATTTTATTGATGCTTATGTACAGGATGTAAAAATAAACGTAATTTTTAAGCAAACGGTTCTGTTCGAAAATGAAAACGAGATTATCACCGCATACTTTTACTTTTATTTTTCTCTCCGTTTTGTTTTCAAAGACTGAAAGTGCGTGCGGCGAACGGACCGAAATAGCGAAATTTATATACAGTATTTATCGTTTCTCCTTTTTCTTTGTTTTCCGTATTTTTTTTTTCACTCTCTTTGTAAGTACGTGTAAATAGTGTAATTTATAATTATTTTTAAGACCACCACCAGGAAACGAGTACGTTCAAGAAGTGATTTTATTAATAAAAATAAATTAGGATTGTTTAAAGGAAAAAAGTTGGAGAGATTATGGTATTGTTTGGATGTTTAAAGATGAGAATGTATATTTTTTATTGTCTGAACAAATGGGAGTTAAATATTATTAGAGAATTAGAAATTGGTATTAGGAGTTTGGTTTTCGTAACTATAAGGAAACAATTAGTAATTGATAAAATTGTTTAAGATACATGAGGAGGTAGGGTGATATTGTTCTCTCCTCGCTAGCACATATCAACGAGAAGGGGCAGGAGGAAGGCCACCCCTTATGTTGATATGCGCTAGCAAATAGCTTCATAATTACCACTGATTCTTCAAATTAATCTAAAGTGTATGTAATAGAAAACTATTCTGCAATTTCTAATTCTCCACATATTTTTAATACTCCTAAAAAAACATAATAAAATTGAATGCATACCATTTTTGGAGGTCATAATTATAAAAAATCACACTGAAATAAATTTCATTAATTGACATTCACAATTTCATTGTACTCAGTTAGTTTTGAAGAAATGTGTAATCAATGCGGAGATTGTATGAATATTGATCTCTTCAGTTTTTGTCTTGCACTATCGTTCCTATATACAAAAGTAAACAAATTTTTATACATAAAATTATTGCTAAAGTGTATCATCACCGGTGCCAAAAATTCTCCTTTTTAATTCGCAATTATTTGATATATATTTTTCTTAAAGTGGATGTATTTTGTTTAGTTGAATGTAAAAATGTTTCTGTAGCAATTACATGTAATTGAGCAATTGACGAGTTCGACATTGAAAATTAAAAAAAAATCGATGAAACGGTGGTTGAGATATATAAGTAACTGATGCCGCCCTAAAAATAAATTAAACATTTGAATAATTGTGTTTTCTTGCACTTAGTCGGGGCGAGTGCACACTTTTATGTAAGCAGAAAGTTATTTTGACAGGGCGTGCTGAAAAAGTGCAGAAGCAGAAAACGCAAAAACCTAAACGCTATAAAACATTTGTTTAGATTCACTTCTAAAAATGTATAGTTTAGAAAGATATGTGTTTTATTTAATATTTTAGTAGCTTTGCGCAGTGGCGATATCGTAACCAATGAGGTGTATCCGAGATGGATTATTGCTAGTTATTTAGTATTTTTTAAATCTAAAATTGTTTCAATAGCATTTGCGTACAACTGAGCAACTGTCATGCATGTGGGACATTTTAAATTAAAAAAAAAATTGCTAAGACGTTTGTTTTCTAAAAGTGCGCACTTTAGAAATTAATCTAGACAAATGTTTTATTCAGAATTTATGTATTTTAATCATCCTTTCATCGATTGCTTCGTTGATCACACACAGTAAGAGCATAATTTTATTTCTCTAAACGAAACGTCCGTTTTTCCCATTCATTTACATTTTTTTTTAATAAAAATCCAATTATTTTTTTATTGAAAAGGCCTATAAATTCCCCATTAATTCGATTCAATCATTCTTTTTTTTATTCAACCGCAAGTACAAATGAACAAATCCTTCTTTCCAATAACTAAAATAAAATGAAACAATAAACGCATAAAGTGCAAAAAAAAAAAAACTGTTAAGCGTCGTTGATGTGTTTGAAACAATATAACAAAATCGTTGTGTATGTTTGAATATTGAAAGTGAAGAAACAAAATATAGGTATCACTAAGTGCACTGGAGATGATTCTAAGATTTTGTTGTTTTTCGTATTCACATGAGTGATCCGTCTTATTATTATTATTGTTATTTTCACATTGTAATGTTTAAATGTCTCCATTTTAAACGAATCTACTAATAAATTTTTGTTATTGCGATAGTATTTAGAAGTAATTAAGCGTTTGTCCAACGCGTAGGACATCAAAAGCGCGTTTTTTCAACTTGACAAATTGTATGATAGATTTAGTTTTGAGTTATGTGAAGTCATAAAACTTAAATTAAAACACTTGTTTATTCCTTTCCTCACAATTTTATTTTTATATGTCATCCGACATATAAAAATACATTTCGAGTACTGCTTATTCATTTTCATTCTATTGAAAAAGAGTTCTCGAAATGTACTTCTGGCATTTAAAAATAAAATTGTGAAGAAAGGAATAAACAAGTGTTTTAATTTAAGAATGATTATCCATTAATCTTTTTTTTTATTGTGATAGTATTTACAAGTAATTAAGCATATGACTTAAGTGTCAGACATCCAAAGGCTGCTTTAATAACTAATACGCTTTAAAATGTGGTATACTAAATTATAAGTCTTCTATGTGTGTGTTGTGGAGATTGTTTTTAATAAAACTGCTTCCCTGTCTCCTGCAATACAATAATTTAAACATAACTTATAAAAATAGAATGAAGTGAAGGATAACTTAAAGATGTAATGGGATTTGTTGATTTTACAATCCCAATCTATGGAGGTGCAGTGTTGAGTTAGATAGGCGGTGATTCTTCATGTATCTATCTTGTAGAATCAAATTATCGATGAAGTTTTTTCAAAGTTAGGAAACAGATGTCGCTTCGCTGGGTATATTAAATATTAGAGCAGAAATTACCGAGTTAATAAAGCAGCTTTTAGATGTCTTACGCGTAGGTCAGATTTTTCTTATTCTTGATACAACTACACCGAGTACCAAAATATTAGTTCATAATTTAAATCTGTGAACACGGGTTATTAGTGTTTGTTTAAAATGGGGATTTAACAAAAGAAAAAAGCAATAAATGCAAAATAATTTCGACAAACAATAGCGTATACATATAAGTACATATATTTTTTTACAACAACAATAGCGATGCGAAAATGGTGTGTTTGAAAAACATTCGTTATTTATATTATTATTTCGTTTCTTGCGAGTCCGGGTGTGTGTGACTTAGGGAACACGTTAATGTTATGTGATATAATAATCTACGGGGTGTTGACACTTTGATGCACGTTTCCGGTTTGTTTACGAAAACCTATTCCTTCTTTTCCCGCCTACAAAATCAATTTCAACTCGTCAATACTGTAAGCATTAAATTGTCAACGTCCTGTATTAGACGACTAACCAAAAATATTTTTTAAAGCCGTAACTAAAAAATGATGTAAATTAATTAAGAGAAGAAAGGAATTTTTTGAGGCAGTGTGTGTGTTCGTCGTGTTATTGCTGGTTTGTTTCATTTTCGTTGTTTCCTTAAGTGAAACATAGCTTTTAAACTGTAAAATCCAGATCCAGGTTCTTTCATTTAATAAAAGACTGTTACGGTTTTTCATTCAGCGGTGATAGATTACGCTAAATATACAATATATATGTTGAAAATGGTGTTAAATATATAATGTAGACAGTTGTAGATGAATGCCATCTACAATTGTCTACATTATGATATGATATAGACTGTTATAGATGGTGTTAAAGATATGATATAGATGGCGCTAAAGATACAATATAGACAAAATAAAAACACTTTTTTATTCCTTACTTCACTTTTATTTTTATAGATTAGATGTGCATTTCAAGTGCTAAGCACTCATTATCAATAATTAAATGTACATCTAACGTGTAAAAATTAAAGTGATTCAAGGAATAAAAGTTGTTTTTATTGTGATTAAATACTCCACATAACTCAAATGAAATAATTACAATATAGGCAGTTTTATCACATTGGTGATAATGTGATAAAGACAGTTATAGATGACGCTACTTTCGTGCGCTCAAAATACGATACAGGCTGTTGTAGATGGCGCTGCATCCGCGTAAATTTAACGTTTATTGCTTAAACTGAGACAATAAAATATAACGTGTTTGTTAAATTTAATATTTCACATACTGAACAAACCCAATAGATGGTTGTAGATGGCGCTGGAATCATGAAATTTGTAAAGAGGTCTACATTAACGCGTTCAAAATACCATACAGACCGTTTTAGGTTGCGTTGCATTCGTGTAAATTTATTTTTTGTTGCTTAAACTGTGATAATAAAATTTAACATTTCACATACGGAACAAACCTGATAGTTAGTTGTAGATAGCGCTGGAATCATGAAATTGGTAAAGAGCGCTACATTCACGTGTTAAAAATACGATACAGACCGTATCGTTGCATTCATGTAAATTTAATTGTTGTTGCTTAAACTGAGACAATAAAATCGTGTATATTAAATTTAGCATTTCATATGCGGAACAAATCTGAGAGACAGTTGTAGATGGCGCTGGAATCGCGAAATTAATAAATAGCGCTACATTCATATATATGATACAGACCATTGTAGATGGTGTTGCATTCACGTAAATTTAACTTTTATTGCTTAAACTGTGACAATTAAATATAATGCGTATATTAAATTTAACATTCCACATACGAAACAAAACTGATGGACAGTTGTAGATGGCGCTGGTAAAATGAAAGCTTAATTTTCACATCTATCAGGTTTATTTTGGACGTGAAATGTTGAATTTAACATACATGTTATATTTTATTGTAACAACCTAAGCAAAGCTTTGCAATTGATGTGTAAACTAAGATTGTTAGATACATTTGATTTTACATTTCGCATACAGAATGCCAATCTTATCGATAGCGTTAAAGATAAAATTGGCATTCCGTATGCGAAATGTAAAATCAAATGTATTTATTTTATGTTCAGTTCATTTCGCAAATGTCCACATTTTTGTCATCTACAACTGTTTACAATATTCAACGCCATCTACAACTGTTTACAATATTCAACACCATCTACAACTGTCTACAATATTCAACGCCATCTACAACTGTTTACAATATTCAACACCATCTACAATTGTCTACAATATTCAACGCCATCTACAACTGTTAACATTGCATTTTTAGTACCATTTATAACTGTTGATATTGCATTTTCAGCACCATTTATAACTGTTGGTATTGCATTTTTAGCTCCATTTATAACTGTTCATATTAAATTTTTAGTCGTATTTATAACTGTTCATGTTATTTATGCCGAATGAAAAATTACAACTGTAAATGCTAAATCCGAAATAAAATTACAGATTAGCAGAAAGAATATTTCAATTCCGTTGAACTGATACTCAAATCTGTAAATCAAATAAACCAAAACGCAATGCTGCCATAGCAATAACCAACGAACATACGCCCTGAACTTCTAATTGTATGCATACATATTTTTATTACATAAGCGTCCTTTTTCTTTCCTCACTCTCTCGTTGTAAATAAAACGAAAATCATATATATTTTTCTTTGTGTTTCTGTAAAAAGCAACAGGATTAAGGAGTCATCCTCGTATTATACATAATTATACATAAATGTAAAATAGCGGAGAAAGGAAAACAAAGTGTAAATATTTTTATTATCGTAAGTTAAGTCTGCCTCCCCCCACTACTCCGATACAAACAAAAGAATAAGATACACTCGGTTATATATTTGTATATTGTACTATTTATATTATTGTTTAATTTTAGGTAATCTATTTTTCTACTGTAGAATTATTTATATCTCGGTTGTGCCCTTTATTTTGTAAACGATTGCGAGTCACACAAACACACTCACACACCACACATACAGATGAAACAAACGCCTGACCGACCGACTGACTGATAGGTTTTTGACGTGAAGCGGAGTTTTTTCCAGGAGACACAAACAATAAATTAAAGGATTAAACGAATTAAACTCTTCCAATATTTTTTTTTGTTGTTGAAGCATTAGGAAAGAAATTAAAGGCTGACAATTTTTTTATTTGATTTCCTCTTTTTATCCATTTCACTAAATTTACTGCAATTTTAATACTGCAGCCACAATAAACCATCTGGTCGCGGTGGAAGGGCTGACTTTACCCGCTCATATATAGTAGTGAATTTTCTTAATTGATTTATACGATGTGATTTATGTTATTTGTTTTTAAAAAAAATCAATTATGTTGTAAATTTTGTTATTTGCTTTTAAATGAATGCGAATTATGTTATTCATTTGTAAGCATTAATTCTAATCTAGGTACTGAATTTCCAGTTTTTAGCGCCAAGCGCCATCTTTTGTTTCATTAATGATATCTATCAGGTTATTTAATCATAAACAAAAGATTTGTTCAACCACCATCATTGAAGCATTGCACATGAAACACACTGGTCTGATGAGATCCAAAAGATTGAAATGGCCATCACTATTGATTAAGATGAATGTGGTTGAATATTTTATTAAATATTATTAAGATGAATACAAAAATTGATAAAGTATTTTGATTTGTAAATAATTCCAATTGTGAAAGGAACTTTGTGAATTGTGAAAGAAAACACTCGATATATTGTCTATATATTTTTTAAACTGATAAATGTTTTTGAGTGTTGTGAAGATTATAATTAATAAATAATTAAAAATGTATCTTTGAAGTGTGAAACATTATAACGAATACTGTAATTATTTATACCATTCAATATTATGCCGAAAGACATTCGATTAGTGAGGCGTATCTGTGGCAATTGTGCCTAAATATTATCGGCATTTATTATGGGGAGAATTCCATCGTATAAAATAACGAAATATAAAAGCCCAACACCAAAGGGTAAATGATTAAAAAAAAAGTTATTATAAAATGTTCGATAATATTTAGCAGCCGTTGCCACAAGTCTGTCGATTAAAAATTCGAGATCTTTATACTGACATTCAGTACCTAAAACAAAATAAATTGCTACACGAGGAAGTTAAATAAAAAAAAAAAATAACAGAAAGAGTGTCTATTGCTACACGAGGAAATCAAATAAAAAAAATAGCAAAAAAGAGTATTTATTCACATATTTAAAATAAATTGTTTAATTTTTCAGAATTTGAAAAATAATAATTTTCAAATTACTTCAATTTATTTCAAATAAAAAAATTATATGATCTTCGATGTAATTTTAAATAATTGTATTTTAAAGCCGCAAATATCAAATAAGTAGCTCATTTTTTTAACATCATGGCGCCCTCTAACACCCCCACTCCATCCTTACTGTACATATAGAGCATATTTAAGTGTTTTTACAAAGTAGCAGTGAGAGGGCGCCGACAATAACCCCTCCCCCTACACACACACACACACACACACACAAACATTGAACAATTTACCTTTTATTATTTATTCTTAATTAACGTCACTTATAAGTAAATTTATTAAATTAAAGCAAAAAAAAAACAAGCAACAATTTGTATATTAAATGTATAAATATAGTATTTAAAAACAAAAATTTAGTAATATTGTTAAATAAATAAAATGATAAAAAAAAACAAAAGGTGATTTGTGGTATCTCGGATTATAATTATTAATGTGTACATTTTGAGATAATTTTTAATTATTGATTCGATTCGATGAAATTATTAAAAGAGGATAAGAGAACGCGCTAAATAATTGAATGAAAATTTAAATTAAAAAAAATATGAAAGAAATCTTATTGATTAAATTTGAAAGTATGTTGTAAATATTTAATACATTACAATGATGATGATGATGAAAAAAATATTAATAATAATTAAAGAACAAAAAAATATGAAATCTGTTTGGCAATACTGTTCAAGTATACTCTTTCTATAGAAAAATAAAATGTGCTGTTGTTTTATTTTCCAATTTACTATGATTTCTTTTTTCTCTTTCTTTCTTTCGCGTCCCGTTAAATTAAATCCGGAATGGCTGCGTTTTGTAAATTGAACAAATATTGATGTGTGAGTGTATAAATGGTGTTTTTTTTTTGCTCTTAGTTTCTGGATTTAATTTTGCGGGATGCAACACCAACGATCGAGTTGAATATGATGAATAAATTTTGTTATTTATTAAAAAATAAAAAAGTTGTTTTTATTCTCTCACTTATTAGAAAGGTTATTTAAGACCTATTTAAACTATTTTATTGTAGAGTTGTAATTATACCGTACAACAATTTATTCACGCAACATAGCAAAATCCATAGGTTAATACAGTACAATAGGATTTTCTGAAGTGAGAGAAAGATAAAATATATAGCAGACAAATCGCAATAGTTGTTGTTACCATGGCTACGTATTCGAAAATAAATATTATCCTGTTTATCAAATTTTGCTTCAAATTTGGAATTATCAAGTGCCGCGATGTCTTATACTCTGGAAGAGAGAATACAAATTATTAAATGGGTATACGGTGGCAATTCGATGAGGGATACCGTTCATATATTTGTGGCAAATTTTGAGAACCGTCCTGCTTCCTCCTATTGTTTGTGTAAGTAATACTCTCCAATACATAAAAGCTATGTTGCGAGAATTTATTGTAGATTGGTATAGTAAGGAATATCCCTGTTTAAATTATTATTTGAGAAGTAGAGTTCAAGCATAACGATCGAGCCAGAAAAAATTGGTGAGATTTGAAACAGATATCAATTATATAAACATCAATCATTAAGGATACATTTTTTCGGCTCAATCTTTAAAGATCGAACATTTCGGCTAAATTTTTAAGGATCAACCTTTTTGATCCGAGCTTTAGGATCGAAATCTTTTCGATCCTATCTAAGTGTTCAATTTGATCACTGATTGATTGATCTTAAAAAATATAGATTTTGCACATCTCTACTAATAATTCACCCAATAATTAAAGAGTTCACCTCACACTGAGAAGTAGAGAGGAACATATAACGATGTTATATAAGACTAAATGAAATTAAAGAGTTTACATTATGGGAGTATTGCACAGAATTATTCTGTGGCATAAAATAAGGAAATAACTGGATCTATGATCATTTTTGTTTTTTTATTACCACTAATTCATTTCTCTATATGATCTTTATTTTCCTCCAAAGCTGTTCCGATTAATTTGAGCAGCAATTCGGCTCGACCCACGCTCTGTCGGACACACCCCATCAACTTATCATCTGCGATGGGACTCCCTCCGGGTTTCATTAACGAGCAGAGCTCTCCATCTTTTATCACCGCAGTGATTACCCCTGAACATAAACTCTCTTCTTCGGCCGTCGGATCCATTAGAATGACAGTGCTGTAATTAAAGGCGATTTAATGAAGAATTCAAATAAATTTGCTTAAATACGAACTCGTCGAAGATTGCAAATGTTGTGGATACCGGGGTGTTTGAGATTTTTATTGGTAGCTTGTTTTCCAGGTTGACTAGTTTGTTGTCGATCGCTGGGTCGTATTCGACAACTGGTAGTTTCACTGGAATTAAAAATGAATAATAATCGGTTGGAAATGATTTTGTGTTATTTTTATAATTGAAAAAAGTATTTAAAACAAAAGAGCAGAGTAATAACAAAATATATGTACCAAATGATCAAGAACTTTTGATAATAGAGTGCTTAGATTTTTTTCTTCATTTTATATTTTGTTGGTGTCAGTGAATAATAATATTCTATATGAGTGGGTACAGTCAGCCCCTCCATAGTGACCAGTCTATTGTGGCTCAATGGCAACACTGAATAAAAACAAATAAAATGTTACATGTGTCATTATTTAACAAATCACTAAAAAAGTTTACTACCGAACATAAAATTTTCCTTGTAGAAAGCTACTTTTGAAATGATGAATAGGCGTATTCCGGCTCAATGGCAACACTGAATAAAAACAAATAAAACGTCACATGTGTCATTATTTAACAAATCACTAAAAAAGTTTACTACAGAACATAAAATTTTCCTTGTAGAAAGCTACTTTCGAAATGATGAATAGGCGTATTCCGGCTCACTGGCAACACTGAATAAAAATAAATAAAATGTCACATGTGTCATTATTTAACAAATCACTAAAAAAGTTTACTACCGAACATAAAATTTTCCTTGTCGAAAGCTACTTTCGAAATGATGAATGGGCGTATTCTCTCCAACCGCGTATTGAAGAATTCTATGCTGCAATTCCCGCCATTACATTTTCTTTCTTATTGCCAACATAATTTTTTTAATAAAAAAATCAAAGCACTCTAAAGGAGAAAAATTCTGGATTATATTGTATAATTTAATAAAATGTACAACCATATTGTATGGGTAAATCGAGATGGCCATTTCGATCCAATGATCTTGATTTTTGTGATATGAATCATAATAATTGAAAAAAAACGCAAGCGCCATCTATTGTCATCATCATCACCAGTTATCCATATGCTAAATGAATGATGGTTGAACATTTTATTAAATAAATTTTGTTTCCTGTTTTCATAAACAAAACAAGTACATACCAACTATTTTCCAGATAAAATAAAAGAGTATTTATTTACTTCATCTTTTTTCTTTTTTTTTTCCCGAATCCTTATATTCTTTCTAATTATTCAATTACTAAATTAATTATCTTTAAATCATTTAATTTCATTTTCCAGATAGTTTTAATAATCAGTGGGCATCTTCTCTCCTAACAGATTTTTTTATTTACATTGGTGATTTCCAAAGCTTCAGTGTAAAGTGTATTATTCACAGTTCTTAAACTCACCTGTTCTTAACGCAGTGAATAATGCTAAAAGTGAAGCATCGATTATAGAACCATCATGGTCCAGACAAATCATATCCGCGTACAGACACCAAGCCAGCTTTTCCTTAGCTATGCAAAGCTGTTTCAAATCGAAACATTGCGACGTTTCGATAATCTCTGAAATGGCTTTCGTGGCCGTTTGCGCTTGATCACTCGGAGGCCCCGATTTAAATCTGGACGAGCACAAAGCTGGGAGCTCCAAATTCGGGATTAGAAAACCCTGATCGGGAGTTTCCGCTCTTGGTGCGCAAAACTCCTAAAATTAAATATAAGATTAAATAAATTACTGAAGGCTATAAGACCTTCGGTTGATAGCTGATTCATATTTTGATTTCAGAATATAATTTAGTAAATGATTGTAAATATGTTTATTTACAATGGATGAGAGAGGACGTAAATATTTTGAGAAGATTGGGAGGGGGAAAGGGAGAAAAGACAATCAGTACAAAGTTTATATTTATATATATAATCTAAAATCCCCATCTACCATAATGGTGGTGTAGGGGTAAGTTTATATTTATAATTATTATTAAAATCTTCAACCTGAGATTAAAATAACAAATGTGCAAACTGTAAATAGTAAGGGAAACCATTTAAAACAAAAATTTTAAAGTGCTCTGCAGAAAAAAAATTATTCAGCAACATTATTTCAAACAATTTTACCGCTTTAATTCCACACACAACCGTCGTTTTTCCTACTTTTGCGATTGCCGAACCGTCTGCTGTTGAAAAAGATTCAGCATTAATTATAACAGGCCTGTATTTGTCGAGTTCTCTACCGTCTGGCCGGATATCATGTGCAAGATAATCCCGGTAGTATTTTACAGGATGTAACGATCTAGAAACAAATAACAAATATATATGACATTTAAAAATTATCGCTGTTATACAGGGTTATGCAGAATAAAGGATCCATTTCGGACTGAGATTAACGCGATCCAAATTTTAATGCAAATCTTTCATGCTAGGCTAGTTAACAAGTCATTTAACAGATATTTATTTATTTTATTTAGTCTTATATAACATCATTATATGTTCCTCTCTATTTCTCAGTGTGAGGTGTTAACAGATATAATATTTAAAAAATATAATGTCCATGTTACCTAAAGTGAAATAAGCATGCTTTAGAATAAAGATAATTTAGGGCTGGTTCAAAATAATCTGTGAATGGAAACATGAAAGGTGAATCATAGAGTTTCGGAATATCTGTACTGAGGATGTGAGAAAATTGACTTAAATTCTATGATTCATATTTCCTGTTTCCGTGCACGGATTATTGTGAAGCGGCCCTAATTTACCTTCATTATAAACCGTGAGTGTTTCACTTCACAAAACTCCCACTAAGAAAAATGGACATAAAAAAGTTGCATCAATAGTATTGTTTTGTGGGTCGCAAAATGAAAATTGTGAAATTAAAAATCTTAAGTGTTTTATACCTTGACACCCAGTACGGGTAAAAGAGGATAAGATTAAGAAAGAAAGAAGTGTTTTATTGCTTATATTTGAAAGAAAAATATTTTTACATACAAAAAAGATTCTAGGGATTTTAATTCGATATCGGTGTTGTGCACATATTTAAGCAAACATTAAATTATTATCAGGACATGTGACAAAAGTTTTCATAGTTTGCTATAAAAATTTTTAATATAAATCCAGCGTAATTCCCTTTAAATAGTGCTCAAATTAGGTACGTAATTCATTTAGGGTCTCCATGCCAAAACGAAATCTTTGATTATTATACTAGAAAGTAAGACAATCTAAGCAAATATTAAATTGTTATCAGTACATATGACAAAAGCTTTCCTCATCTTTTTCTGATGATTTTTTTTTAAAAAATACGGAATTTACAAACACAAAATATAAATTATTCTTACACGCAAAAGAAGTTTCTGGGAATTCTAAATTTATGCCGGCGTTGCGCACACATTCAAGCAAACAACTAAATACTTATCATTAAACTTGGCACATTTTATTTAGTTTTAAATGACATTTCATGTTAAACAACTATGTCATTTTCAATTATAATCAATAAAGACAAAAAAATCCATACAATAATGAAATGTATTATTCTGCTTCTACTTCTTTATACATTTTTTTGTTTCAATAAGAATACACTATAACAGATTATTTTATTTTAGTCTCTTATAGAAATACTAAAACCTCAACAATCTAATTTCCAATATACAATGAAATATATTATTGATAATTAAAGTTTCTACTTTGTTATACATCGTTTTCAATGTTTGTAATGAACTCATCTTACTAATGTGTAATGCATTTTTATTTACTTTTGTGACTGCTTTGCATTTATTTATATCTTTTTTTTTGTAATAATATTGCACAATTTATTTTGTTGTTTTATAAGTTACCCCGTAGCAGGTTGGGTAATATTATTTTAATAAACAAATATGAAATAATCAATTATTTATTATCAATTTTTTCAATTATTAAATGATAATTAAATCGATTCTATAAGATGTGCGGTTAGAAACTTAATTATAGTTGTTATAATTGATATTTAAATAACTAATTGAGACATTTTTAAATTAAATTTGCTTTATTCCTTGTAGTTTGAAATAATACGATTATTTAAATAATTAATTTTGCCCATCACTACTTAGTATAATCAACTATTTTGGTCTATTATACAAACAGAGTTTAAAATTGTTTTCTCAATGAATTTTAGTTAAAATACATGCAATTTTAGTCAAAAACGAATAAATACTTTAAATTTAAAAGTGGCCTGTTTGAAAAACATGATGTAAACATAACCTAAAAATTGCATTTTACAACTATTACAAGGCGTTAAAAGAAATTAAACAGTGTTGGAAGGGTTTTCTTTTGTGAATCAAAGTGTGGCACTTACTTGTATTGCATTGCCATAATTGATAACGGTTGATTAATTTAAAAACGTATAAAATTATTTAAAAACATAACCAATAAATTAAAAATTAGTACAACAACAGGGCTACCAATCGTGAATTTAGTTTATAGATATATATACATCTCTGATTTAGGCAAAGAAAGATGATTGTCATATATATGTGATAAAATAGCCAGAATTATTTCAACTTTTCTATTTCTAATTTAGTTTAAACATTCAAAAATAGATATTTTCATATAATACTACGCACAACATTTAACGTAGTTTTAAAATATACTACAACTATGATAGACAAATTGTCTACGATATTACTTTTACTGTAAGTGAAGTTGCCTATACACTTACAAATATTAATCTGTCTCTATGATTGCTATAATTTTGATTTCTCATCAATTATTATCAAGGATTTATAATTATAATGGATATCTATCTTGAAAGAAACAATAGTATAATTATTTTAAAGAATTGTAGTCAATGGATATTTATTTTTTGTATGAAATTAATATAATTTTTATTTCGATTTAAATAAATCTGCAAATTCGATGGTTTATAATAGTAAATATTAGGGGCACTCGAAAGGGTATAAGGGTTATAATTTATATTAGGAGCTATTCCGTATAGAAAATGTTTAATTTAACGTATGCGTTATTAAATTATCCCACATCTATGTAATATATATCTATTACAAAAGTTGCTTAGACTGTGATGACAAAATACTTAAGATTTTTTAGAGAATAGCCCCGATTATTAAATCATTAAAGAATTTAATGTTTCATTTGTATTTTACTAACATAAAATAGAAATAAGAACATTGTTTCTTTTATTAATATTTTATACCATTAAAAAAAAACATTCAAATTTTAACTTTAAATTTGGGTTATTGTTAAGGTATTAAATTTAAAATTATCTCGAGAATATTAAACCATTCTCATTTATCAAAACCTTATTTTTTTAAATTTATTATTGAAAATGTTTTACGATGTGATTAATGAGAACAAAATTAAAGATATACTCAAGGGAGCCGGAAACGAGTCGGTAATTTAAATTTATTCAATTTAAAGTGTTTTATTTGTAGTTTATTAATTTATTCATATTTATTATTTGTAATTATCATTGTTTAAATTTAGAAATATTAATCTATTATTTCTCTTTTTGTTTGTTAATTTTGTGGATTCGCTGGTGAGAGTAGATTCAATTTACGTTATTAAAGTGCATCTACGTCGGTAATTAAAGTTAAAAGAGTGTTTTAAAATTTATTTCAATATATTTCACAAATTTGTTCATTCGTATATATTATTCTATGTTGTTGTATAGCATATTGCTAATTAAAAATAATTATTATTCGGTTGGTAGAAATGCAATTTTCAAATTTTCTTGTGCATCTAACGGAAGTGGTGGGCGGAGATTATGCACTTCCGTCATTGTTTACGTTCCCGCTTTAACCTATAAACCCTAAAAAAGGTGGACAAATCCCTTATTTCGATAAGCCACGCGATTGTGTAAAAGCATTAGAGACGGAAAAACGTGATTTTCCGCCACGAAAACGCGTTAATCCGTGGAAATCGCCGAAATAAATTCGAAATAAAAGTAGTGGGGGTTTGACAGTTGCCCACGTGACGCGATCCCGGCGCGGGGATTGGCCCGCCGGGGAAGAAAGCGCAAAAAGCTGTTGGACGGCTGCAACGGTCACTCAGCTGTTGGCCTGTTGTGCAGTTCGGTCAGCCATCGGTGTTTCGTTCAGACGCTTTTTTTTCCTTCAGAAATTATATTAGCGGTCTGATTTTATGGCACGCCGTCCGTTCTAGTTTGCGGGGACTTCGTTTGCATCGAGCTTTTTCTAAAACAATCCCCCCATAGAAACGTACTACTGGTGGAAAAATGGCTTCTATTCAGATACACGAGGACCGGGAAAACCGCGCCAGAGACCTCAAGGTGAGGCAGGCGGGCCCTGTCCTCGGGCAGCAGAAGCGCTCCGTTCTGGGGGCGATCGACAGCAATGTGAATCTGGCGCGGAATATCAAGGCGAAACAGGTAGGCGCACCTTTTTTCACTGCGGGGGGTTGTTGATAAAAAAATGTGCGTTTAGTAAAAAGGGGGAGAGATAAGTTATCGCTTAAAAAGTGATTTGTTGTGATTTAAAGCCTAATTATTTACATAAATTCAATTTTTGTGTTTGAAGGTTATCTCTTTGCGGGTAAAACAAATGCAAAATAGGATTGATAACTTCCCGAGCTTTTATATCATTAACTTGTTTGAAATCATAATTACTCAATTGTTTTAATATACCTATAGTATGTTTAAAAATACAAAGAACTACAGAACTTTGAGAATGTAAAGAATTGAGGGTGTAACCAATTAAGTTTTGTTTTCAATAATTCATCAATGCATAGTTTAAGTTTGTAGTGTAAGGCTTATTGTACAAACTCAACAGATCATTACATTACATTCCACAGCCTCTTTTGCACACTTAAAATTCAAATTCCACCTAAAGTATTCAATGTTTGACTTCCTTTTTACTAACCCCTGAGTGTTCGTCGAAGTGTAACCATTACTTCCTCCTTAATTTAATACAAGAACATATAATTGTTATATCACACAAAACGTAATTAATTGTTTGATAGCCATTTAACAATTAAGTTTTGTGAGTAATTATATCACATAAAACTTAATTAATTGTTCGATAGCTATTTAACAGTTAATTAAATTTTGTGTGATATACTTAATCAATTATTGATGTTCTTGTATTAAATTGAGGGGGAAGTAATGGTTACACTTCGATGGGTCTTTCTGCCCTTAATTTAATATAAACACAAATGTTCATTTTTTTTCTGAATAAATAAAAATCTTTAATAAATATGAATAGAAGTGAAAGTATTGCAAAAACATGAGCAGATGTGATATTCGAAACTGTTTTGTAAGGGAAATGTTAAGTTTAACTTATATGCTATTAAATAACTTCACATTCTATGTATTAGTTTTTTGTAAATGAAATGTACATTGTAAAATAAAGATTCCGTAAATAAATATATATTATTACAAACGCTGCTTAGACTGTAACGATAAAAAATTACATGCATGTTAAATTTAACATTTCTCTTACTGAATAGCCCCGATGTATTTGTATTTTTAGAATATTTGGGACCATCCTGAAAGGGTATAAAGATTTGAGAAAAAGAATATTTGGAATTAAAATATACAAATTGATATAAATAATAGACGATTAATGAAATATTAAAAAACTACCAATTAAATGCAAATGACAATTTATCACATTTTTTATTTGTTTGTCGGGTTGTCAAATTGTGCTTATAACCTGAAATTAGTCGAAAATATGTAGAAAAAAGCTGAGGTTTTGAATAAATTATTTTTCGAAGGGGTTTACTCATTTACACATAAACAAATCAAAGGAACAAGTTAACTATTTTCTTAGATTTGTAGTTAACTAAACAAAAATTATAGTTATTGTTCTTTATAATTGGAGAAACAAACTTATTTTGTTTATCTCATTCTGAATTCTCGCTGTTTCTTTGAATTTTCATGTATGTGAAAACATATCATAAATGTAATTAAAAGAAACACCAGTTTCTTTTTCTTTCTTTCTTAATCTTATCGTCTTTTACCCGTATTGGGTGTCGAGATTCAGTTTGTTTTTTCGTTTCTCTAATTTGCATTTGTTTCATTTTAATTTAACGAATGATAATAGTTTATGTATATGTTTTTTTTATGCTTTATGACTGATAGACTTATGAAGATGATTTCGCAAGTGTGTGCAGAAAATATATGTTTCAAAGAGCTGTTCAAAAAAAAATTGTTTAACTGCTTCCTTTTTTTTTTGTAGTAAATGGTAGTTCATGATCGAGAACTTTTTCCAGTAGAGAGCTTTGATTTTTTTCTCTATCTATTTAAAACTCGACACCATGTGGTAAAACGAATTACTGATTATATACATATTTATTTAATAACTCAACGGCCTTAAGGCCAAAGAATTACATAAATTACAAAGACCGATAATTTAAAAATCATACATAACCAAAATTTCATTACACATTTTAAGTGCAAAACTAAAATAAATATAAAAAGTGAACATTAAAAACGCACAACAAAAAATCTACAAGCCTTGCAAGTAGACTAACATAACCTGTAATGTTTGGTTACTTTTATTGTCAACATCATTTGTTTAATAACAAAAATTCAAAAAACTAGAGGAGGAAAGTTCTCGATCATAACCTTCTATTTGTTATTATTTTCTTCCAAATTCTATGTTTGAGATAGAATCATAGAATTTGATCGAGAACTTTACTGTTACTTGATAACTGATGTTTTAAGTATAATACTTGATAGTTTTTTTTTACGTTTCACAGATTTATTGTAGGAAACACTGTTACAATTGTTTTGATACTCAGTTTCATCATGTAATAAATCTCTGAAACTTAAAAGACTCTTAAGTGTTTTATCACAGAGGAGAAAATGTATATATTATTTCTTCTGTGGTTTTACATATAAAAAAAAATCATTTTCGGAATCCTTTCTTTATTTAATTTGAACATTGTTCACCTTTTCTTTATTCCTTGCCTATATTCATCCTCATTTCCAAATTCTGTCTGAATAAACATTGCAAGAATAAGCGAATAGGTTAAGCGAGAAATTAATTCAATATATAATAAATTACAAATTTCATTTGAAATTATTATTTATAAATAAGTGTATATATTTTTTTTCTTTTTGTTATCTCGCAGTCATTTATGTATCAATTGTACCATTATCTAATAAAAAAAAATAATAGCGTGATGTAGGAATGAATGGCAAAGAGTAATCAATGTGTAATAACCCAAAAAGATAATACTTTGTATCAGTTTCACTTTGCGTATACTAAATTTCATTCATATCTGTGTGAGCGTTTTCAGTCATTTTATTTTTGAATTGATATTTCAACAAATCTGTATGAATCTAAAATTAATTGTTTTTTGTTTGTTTTGTTTTAAAAACATAATGCAAATAGGTTTTGTAAAAACATAACACTGAGACATTTTGTAAAATTGATTTTGTTGTAATAAAATTATTGTAGTGATTCAAATATTTATTAAGAAACATTATTTTTTAACCTTTTCTTGAAAATGGTATCTAGCTGAAACTAGTCGAAAATATAACAAAATTTTAGTAAAACAAAACCAAGTGATTTCATTATAACAAACGGTTATTAAATATGTTTTACCAAGTGATAAATGAGAAAAAAGTATACAATACATTGTTTTTTATTCATTTTATCCTAATAAAGAATACTTTACATTACTTAACCCGATTTTAATACCAGACTATTCTTCAAGCAATTGTTGATTTATACTTAAAATGAATTTTAATTCAAATTTCCAAAGTATATTAATTTTTATAATTTTTTTCTTTTTTTCCAAACATTAGATATATTTATAGAGTTGGTGGTAATGTTTGACATTGCAATTTTAATTAAATTAAAAGAATAAAAGAAAATATTTATTTTCTTTCTAGTTACTCTGCGATTAAATTAAAGTAAGTATACAAATATCTACTTCTCGGGTAAATATGTTGCTGAGATGCAAAAGTTTGGGTATTTGCCTGGGAAGTAGTTGTTTCAATAGATATTTGTATTTTTCTATACTTTGTAATTGTTTAATTGCAGAGGAACTGGGAAGAAAATTATTGTCTTTTTTATTCTTTTAATTAAAACTAGAGATGGGTAAAGTCAATCTTTTCGATCTTTTTTGTCGCTGCAAAATGAAGTTTATGACAATTTTCTTAATGTTATTTATAATATTAATATTGAAAATTTTTACCTATTGATTAATAAACTCAATTTTATTGTTATTTAATAACTTTAGCTGCTTAAAATTGGTTATTCAGAAATACTCGATTACTAAATTCACTCGATTTTGCCCAACACTAATTAAAACAGATATATTTACAATATATTATATACCTAAAAATATAAGTGACTTCATGTTCAGAAAACTTCTATTGACCAGAGGTTTTCCCGCCTATCATTTTTATTTTATTTCATTTTTTTGTTCCTTTCTTTATTTAGCTTCAGTTGAATAAGCTATGCCTGATTAGTTTGGGGTGGATCTGACCAATATGGGGTGTGGATTTCTCTGCTCACAACCACGACAGCCCCCAGCTTTCTCCCAAAGTGTGACACCACCAGAATCAGCCCTTGCTGAACTCGCGACAGGTGTCTTTTGTCAGACAGTCGATTTTTATTTTATATTGTAGAACATTTATTTATTGGAAAAATAGCACAAAGTGGCATATTTTGCCTAATTAACAAGTGACATCATCAACAATTTGGGTTGGTGGAAGTAGACGACTTCATTTCGTTTACTGAAAAAAGGCGAGAATTTGTCCTGTTTATAAAAAGGAAACGAAATATATTTAATAAAATGTTATGTTTTATGTTTTTTTAATATAAAAATGTATGCATATGCTGTGGAGAAAATAATTCTCTAGATTTTCTGGTGACTACTTAAAAATAAGTTTTTGATGGCAATATCGCTTTTATGAGGAATTCCCCTCATATGGATCAAATTATTGAAAAAATTATGTTTAAAAATATATTACTACTATTGTCTGAGAAAATAATACATTGCAATAATAAATAAATATTTTCATAATATATTGCCAGATAAGGACTATACACCATTTTTTTTTTTCATAAAAAATATTATTTTACAAAAGAATCCCCCTTAATGTATTTATTTTATATTTTATGTTTTAAAATTTCTTTGTATTCGTCAATTTTTATTTACATAATTGTCTTGTTATTGGGAACATTTCCTGTGGGCCAATAAATATTATTATTATTATTAAATATTATTAATATTTGCTTATTTATTTATTTAGTCTTATATAACATCGTTATATGTTCCTCTCTACTTCTTAGTGTGAGGTGATAATATTTGCTTATTAATAGTGTTAATTACAAAATCAGAGCATATTTTAAAGGTTTCAAGAATTGAAGCATATTTTAATAGCTTCAAGATTTTTGTTTTCACACATGTATTAAAAACAAATCTTGAAGCCCTTTAAATATGCTTCAATTTTTCTCAGTCTTCAGAGAAGCAGGGTTATGTTTTTGGATTTTTGTGTCGATTGCTTTTCATCAAACTTCTTTATTAAGTAGCAAAAAAATTGCCTTCTTGAATTAATTACTCATTTTACACTATAAAATAAAAAAAAACTGTTCATTCCCAAATAGGAACATACGGAATTAATATAGTATGTTCAATTTTAGAATCGATGTATAATTAATATATATATATATATATAATCTAAAATCCCCATCTACCATAATGGTTGGTATAATTAATAAATAATAAATTAAATGTGATTAAAATTGAAAATTATCACAAAACAAAATTGCATAAGCCATGACTTTCATATAAAAGAACTAATTAAAATTAACATCACTTTTGACATATTTCTATAATTGCAATTTAACATGGATTTGCTCCGCCTCGGTGAAATGCAGGTTAAGCGTCAGGCTTATTTTTATGAACATGTACATAATCATTTTTATAGAATTTTTTTAGATATTATTTTTTATTTGTTTCTGAGACAGGCAAAATAATTTCGTTAAAATGATCTGGGAAGCAGGAATTTGCATAAAATTGTTTTTACATGTAAAATCCTTATGTATACCTGATCGGGTCAACACCAGGTATATATAATCGTCTGCCTTTTCTACCATTTGGTGTAAAGCTTTGCAGAGAAATAAATAATCCAAAAAGTTTTGCACATGTCGAATTAGTTTAAGACAATTTGTGGTCCAGTCAGTTTTCCCTTCAGTTTTTCTTGTGTCTGGGTGCCTGGCCTTGTGAGGGACCTTTTTTTTTCTGCAGCTGCCCTTGGGATCCATTCAGCTGTCAATCAAACCATAGATACTTTATTTGTGACCTCTGAGGATTGCGCAACAATAGTGTACGGGATTGTGCACAAATTCTCAACTGATTTCTTTTTTCTTCTCTGCTTTCCCCTGGGGACTGGGAAGGTTTCCCCTTTTTGCATATTCGAGTTTTATGTGGACTCAATAAAAAAAATTGTTTCAAATGGCAGTTAATGTTAAATAAAAATTTTTTAACAGAAATGCAATATGAAATAAATATGAATAAATTATTAAAAATCAACCAATAAAACACAGATTAGATTGAATAACTTTAAATTCTCGACTAGTTTCGGGTTATCAGCCCATTTTCAACTAGTCGAGAATTTAAAGTTATTCAATCTAATCTGTGTTTTATTGGTTGATTTTTAATAATTTATTCATATTTATTTCATACAATATGAACTACCAATGTCTAAATATTAAAACCATTAATTATATTAAAGAAATGCAATAATTTATAGAGATGGGCAAAATCGATATTTTTGATCTTTTTTGTTACGGTATTTATAAATATATAACAATTTTATTAATGCAACATATTCTATTAATATCAGTAGCTATTTCCTATTTACTGAAAAACATCAGTTTATAGTTACTTATTGATTTTATTGTTAAAAATTGCTTATTTAGAAATACTCGATTACTAATATTACTCGATTTTGCCCAACACTAATAATTTATTTATCGAAACTCCATTTTATTAAATCGATGGTTGAAGATTTTACTAAATGACACTCCATTATATACTATTTGTAAAAAATAACAGTTAAC
Organism: Philonthus spinipes; assembly: GCA_963082785.1. Lineage (NCBI taxonomy): Eukaryota > Metazoa > Arthropoda > Insecta > Coleoptera > Staphylinidae > Philonthus > Philonthus spinipes. Next base: position 22,868,373 of record OY720304.1, on the reverse strand, counting down.
AAGTTTCACAAAAATTTATTGTAGGAACGATGCTACAAATATTTTGCCATCATTAATCATCTGCCTCATGATTTTTCACAAAAAAATAATTGTAGCAGTATCTCTACAATAAATTTCATTCGATAATTATGCATTTGAGAAAATAAAGTAATCCGACACCTGAAAGCGAGAGGGTATAAGGATTCAAGAAGAATAAGAAAATAAGGTAATCAAAACTTACATTTAACACCAAAGTAAAATGAGCCTTAAAGGTTTAGTTTTTCATGTTTAAATTTATTTTATAACTTATTGTAACTTATTTATTTAATATTAAATAAATAAAAAAGGCAGAAAGACCCCGGGTCGATAGCCATTTGACAATGACAGTTACATGACAAATTGAAATAATTCTATAAATATTGTAAACACACATTGTAAAATGTAACATTATTTGTCAATAAAGATGTTAAATATATAAATAAAAAATGTAAACCTTTTAGGTCTTCCTTATGATCATTCGAAATACAGTAGTGATTATAATTTTTTTAATATATTAATAGCAGTGTCTCTACAATAAATTTTTGTGAAAAATCATCAGGTAGATGTTTACTGATGCCACTTTATCTCTGCAATAAAATTTTGTGAAACTTGAAAAAACTGTTGTTTTATTTACAGATAGTCCATATAATTTGCAAATAAACAAGGTTTATACCTGGTTTTTCAATTGTGTGTGTGTAAATATTTTACTTTTTACATATTTTTATAGTGACATTGATTTTTCTAAGCAAAACTAAACTTAAAGCTTTGCTTATCTGAACCATTTAAATTTAAATCTTGTATTTTATTTGCCAATAACTTGTATTTTATTTTGTTTGTAGTAATAAAGGCTCCTATTTAAATAAAACCCTCTGCAAGATTATAGGTATTTCCTCCATAAAAATAAATTGATGTACACAAAATGGATTATTACTGCAATAAAGTTTGAGGGGTTGTAATATGTAAATCATTACGATTGCGAGCTGTTTTCCATTAAATTTTATGATCGTATAAACTTCATGCTAATTTTCTTCATCTGGTTTAATAATTTTTACTGTTTGTTGGAATAAAAGCTATTTTCATGTAACAAACACAAAATTTCAGTAACGGTTTAATTTTCCTTCAAATTTTTTTCTCCTGAACTTTGGATTGCAACAAAAGGCGGATTAATGCCCACTTGCACCGACTCCGATTAGTTAATAATGATTAAATTTAATAGGCGGATTTTGATTGCACCATATGCTGATTAACTAATGTCAACCGAGTAATAAATACATTGTTCACGTTTTCTAGGGATTGTTATTTCTATTTTGGGAGATTTTTAGTAATTTTCACACCTCTAACTTAGAATCAGTCGAAACACTGTTTGTTATGTTTGTAAACTAAGGTATATCAAAATTAATTCGATCATTTACTTCTAAATTATCAATTTAGTCGATTCTAAATCGAAGCTTGGTCATTTCCGTTAAATCTCTATCTAACTATCTATTTCTATGATCTCTATCAACTGTAAACATCTTCACGATTGTCCTCAATCGACGTGAAGTTGTATGTGTATGAGTTTTTAGATTATCATAATCATGATTAAGTCTTGGTGTAAGCCAATTTCAGACTAGGGTGTTCCATTTAAAAAACTGTTTTTTTGTTAATATCATGAAAACGTGATGCTCTTTTGTTTTTCTGATTTTACCGCTGTAGTCCTCGGAAAATTTACTACTACTTTGCTAATTTAACTGATTCTCTAGCTCAAGTAATAACAAAATTGGCAATGGTGCGCACTTAATTTAGATCAACCTGTATATTGTGACACTTGTCAAATTCAAATTAGTTTTAACTATAGAAATGATTGTAATGGATTGAAATACATGTCAGACAACTGAAAATTAAAAGATGGAACAAAACAAGTGTTTAAATTTACCCAATAAGAATCTTTGGTTCCATCAAGTAGTAAAACAACTATTGAATATCTACATAATAAATTTTGAATAGATGGTATTTTATTACTTTATTATTTATTTATTTACTGTGAGTTGTAATATGTTTAATATTACTATAAATAATTCCACTCTTATTTTACACAATGAATATAACAATTTTAATATATTTTCAGCCTTTAGGTGTTAAACCGAATCTGAAAGTAAACAATGAGAATGCCTACAATTCGAAATTGGGCTGCAAACAACCAGCACCGGTTGTCCCCGTGGCCCAGTTCAAAGCTTTCAAGGTGTACGAAGACACTAGAGAAGAAAAAATCACTTGCCCTCCAGTCAAAAATGTGCAGAGCTCCATTGAGGATGACAAAAAAGAATCTCTGGAAGCGTCCAACTTACTTGATCTACCAAAACTCTCTCCTGTTGTCATCAATGAGGAGCCATCTCCGATGAGCATCGAGAAGTGTAAAGAGAACATCGTGAATACCGCGTCTGTGTGCAACAGAGACAAAAAAGACTATTTCTTCGAAGTTGAGGAGTATAAAGACGATATTTATCAGCACTTATTGGTGCAAGAAAAACTGAGGCGGGCTAAATCGAATTACATGCGCAAACAGCCCGATATTACACAGAACATGCGCACTATTCTAATCGACTGGTTGGTGGAAGTGGCTGAGGAATACAAACTGCAAACTGAGACCTTATATTTGGCAGTTAACTACATCGATAGGTTCTTGAGTTTTATGTCGGTGGTGCGGGCTAAGCTGCAACTAGTAGGGACGGCGGCCATGTTTATTGCTGCGTAAGTCACTCGGTCAGATACGGATTTTTTAATTTTAATTTTTATGCTCGTTTTAGGAAATACGAAGAGATTTACCCACCAGATGTGGGTGAGTTTGTTTACATCACAGACGACACTTACTCTAAGAGGCAAGTCATCAGGATGGAAATGCTCATTTTGAAAGTTCTCGATTTCGACATTTCCCTACCAACCACGTACACATTTATCACAGCAATTAGCATTTGCAATAAGTTGTCTGATAAAATTACTTATTTAGCACAGGTAAATTGCATCATAGTAATTTCAACATTAAGAACATAACTAATACTAAATGAATTCTCCTCTAGAGTGCTTTGAATTTTGAATGTTGTTGGCAATTAAAGTAACCAGATGCTATAGGTTATGTTATTCTAACAAATTGAAGAAATAATAATGAATAATGACACGTGTGACGTTTTATTTGTTTATATTCACTGGTGCCGACAAAATTTAAAATTAAAAAAAATCAAAGCACACTAGAGGAGAAAAGTTTTCGATCATATGGTATAACAATTAAAAAAACTAACACCCCACCCACTCTATTTCTACATCATCTTTTTGTAACACTTGTTTGTTGATTTGTAATTAATATCATCTTTCAGTTGGATTTTTAGAACACAGTGATTAGAAATGGTGGACTTTTCTACTGTTATGTCTCTTATTGTTTTCATTATTGGTTATGACAAGACCTAATATAGAGTTAAAAACCATTATATGGTACTACAGCAGTGTATGCAAGAAAACCCTTGAACTTTTATCCAAAACATCAAAACGTGTCATGCGTATTTCGGAATATATTTATAATTCAATTGCTATTGAACATTGGTCTTTGAGCTACAACATTAATATTTTCGTGATCACTGTAGTAAAATATTTTTCATGGAACTTATGTATTTCTTATTTTTTAGTACTTAAGTGAATTGGCTTTATTAGAAGCCGAGCCCACACTGGAAATCCTCCCATCGGTGATGGCATCAGCAGCAATCGCCGTTGCCCGTCACACTTTGGACGAGGATCCATGGAGCGACGCCCTTGAAGAAAACACAGGCTACAGCCTGAGCTCGTTGAAGGGGGCCGTACGCTTCCTCACGATGCTGCACCGGAAAGCGCCAACCCTGCAACAGCAGGCCATCCAGGAGAAGTACAAGTCCGGGAAGTACCTGCACGTATCGTCCCTCGAGCCCAGAAACATTCCCATTAATTTCGATTAAGCCGCCAGTAGAACAAACCAAAACGAAAAAAGACTGCTAAGAACAAATGTACTTGTAGTTTTTAATTATATGTTTATTTTATAATCGTGACGATAATAAGTTCCCTTATCAAAAAGCATGACACGCGTCGAATTAAAAAGAAATATAAAATTTTATATTTTAAAAATTAATGTTCTAGTTATTATAATTTTGTTTAAAAGTTGTTTCAAAATTGATAGTTTTAAAAATTTGTTTTCTCAAAATTACCGTTCGACAATCATAAATTTTATTAATAACACATAATTTTAATATCGACCAAACATTTATTTTTCTAATGTTTACTAATAAAATGTGCAGTATTTACGTTGAGGAGAAACGACAAGTCGTTTGCACAGACGCACAGTATTTCACCTATATAAAATGTGCCTTCAGAAAAATTTATCATCTGTTTAAAATCGAGAGTCTTTTATTTAGACTAAATTAACATATTATTAATCCATCTCTTCAAACTAACAATGCGTTTAAATTATAGGGTTTTTTTTTAGCTACATTAATTGAAAATCCTTTGGAATAATTCAAATCAATAACAACAAACGTGATAAAAGCGGATTTTCACGAACGGCCAACGATTTTATGCTAATTAATTAATTTTTAGTGCCAGAATATTTATTTTTGTAACGGAGAGTCCACGACACGCCCTTTGGTGACGTTTAGGAACGCTCTTTTGTACAGTAAATTATTTGTTAGTGTAAATTAAGGAAAAGAATAGCCATATTTTTTGTACTTGTTTAGGACTGAATTTTTTGTGAGGAACCGGTTTATTTTACCTTAAAAGAATGGAGAGAGATAGTCGAAACTCAGATGATCGTTTTAAAAAAAATAAGCAGCGTTTTACTTTTATTTTTCTGAAATGTATTCGTGCCGGTTCCTTTTGTAATGTAAGTATAACGTTTTTATGCAATAAAATATATGAAATTAAATTTGTGGATTGATTAATTCATAATCCAAATAAATGTTATTTTAATTACAATAAAATTAAACGAGGAAAATTTCTGACGATCAATAAAATTTGATCAATGCCTTTTATATATTGCTACGTTGAGCAAATATCTATTATGTAAGGGTGTTTGTTAAAACTTACAGTGTAAGTAATTTTTGCAGTTAGGAAAAAGGGTTTGATCAAATTTTATTGATCATTGCCAGAAATTTTCCTTGTTTATTTTCATTGTAATTTAAATAATTGCAAACGTGTGAATCGTCCGTTTCATCATTAATTTTGTCCTCTGTTTGCTACCTTTGGCACACTAGCTTTGGAGTTCATTATCATTTCTACTTCATAAATTTTAATAATTGAAAAGATTATGCAAGCGCCATCTATTGCCCAATTTTAAGGCATTGCACAGGGAATGCACTCACTGGTCTGATGAGGTTTGAAAACCGAAATGGCCAACACCAGCTTTACATATGCTAGATGAATGGTGGTTGAACGTTTTATTAATTTAATGAACTGAAAAAGTTGAAACGACATTTCTTAATTTTCATTATTAATACAAAATGGACTCATTGATTCAACTTCAATTTTCATTATTAACATCCACGGCAAAAGTTTGCAAAAGAGCTAGTTTTAAAAAATTAAAAACAAATTTGACAAATTAAAATTGTAAATGTATTGTACTAAATAATTATAAAATACGTTACCATATTTTTTATGATTATAAATATTACTTTATTGGGGTGTTAATGGGTTAATACAAAAAAATTATAACAGATTTCATTTTAATGATCATTATTCATTTGTTTTTCATAGCCAAAGGAGAAACCTGAAATACAACTGAGAGGTTGTTATAAATATTTTATTCACCTATTTCAAACCATTTAGTGAACTATTTAATCAGTTAAGTTTTTCAATGGATTACTTACCCCAAAAATTGCACATTTGTTTAGTGTAAAAAAATATATAACATTTGAATCTTTTTTTTAATAACGTTCATTCTAACAATCACAAATTCTCTGAAAATGATGTTGAATTTCAATCAAAATGCGCTGATTGTTTGGCCCAAGTCGTCCTCCAAAATTTTCTTCTCCTGAACTTTGGATTGCAACAAAAGGCACTGCAAAACCCCGATCCGTATATCCATCTGAATAATCTCGCCCTTTATTTGCGTAATGGCTTTCTTTATTTTAACCAATGGTGCTGAAAAAATAAAATGGTTTCTCAATTATCTTTTTAGTGATGGGCAAGATCGATTGCTAGATCCGGATCGACCGGAGGTCTTTCAGCCTCATAATTATTTTATATTTTTATCAAACCCCTACACCACCATTATGGTAGATGGGGATTTTAGATTATATACAGAGAGGTTTTTTTTATCCGTATACATATCCCCTATGTATACCTGCAAAATACGCGAGTCAAATGCATTAATGTGCAAATAGGCAACTAAACTTACACACATTAATCGGTTCAATGCGTTTGACTCGCGTTTTTTGCAAGTACACACTTTCCCTTAATGTATACTGATAAAAAAACCTCTTTGTATATATATATATGTATATTTTTATCAAAAGTAACCAAAAATAAATTCTTACTTCCATCCGTCATCGAACTTCCCCTATCCTCCATTTCCTGCTTCAACGACTCCAACTTAATGCTCAGCTGTTCCAGCTCTCGATTTCTCTCAGTAACACCCCCGCTCAAATCCTTGTAATCATCCCTAACTTTCGACAACTGATCCTGCAGCCTCCTGTACTCATCCAAAACCACATCCAACTCCCTATTCAAATACTTCTCCCTGTTTCCAATCTTCTCAATCGTAGCCGAGATGTTTTTGTGAAGCTTATCCAACTGGCCCTTCGTCCCTGTCAAAGACTGCCCGATCGTGTTCCTGTACTGTTTCATCTGATCCAACCTCGTCCTCCAATCGCGATTGCTGTTGCTGATCGTTACTTTTAATTGAGGTAGGACTTTTTCCAATTCTAATTTCCAAGCGTCTTCGTCGACGTTCGTGTTTATTTCTAGTATGTCTGCTTGACGGCGATTGGAAATGTTGTCTATGTTGAAGATATTATCTTCGTCTTCATCGTCGGAGTAATAAGCCATCATTTCCTCCTCGACGCGGTCCAGAATTAATTCTGATTCGTCTTCGATTTGTTCCGCTTCTTCTTCAACTTCAACCGGCGGTTTTGGTCTGAATTAAAGAAAAATTTCAACAAATATACTCAATATATATTATTGATAATAATAATAATACACCAAAAGCAATTACTAATAAATTTGGCTCGCAAGCACGCCTGCAATAACTATAGAAATGAACCATTTTCTGGAAAATTAAATAAGCCACACTCTTTCTAACATCTACAAGTTCTGGTTTTTAAACATTTCAGGACACTTTGAGTGAATAAATGGTAATTTTAATTATACTCACTTTTTCCATCGAAAATTATTATGTTCTAAAGCAGCGTCTGCTAAGTGGTCCAAAATGAAAACAATTTGATCTCCGCAACCTTGCTTCAGTTTATTAGGTGGGAATTCAACTACAACACCCTTAAAAATGAATTCAATTAGTACATAGATTAAGTTATATATACTATATTAGTTAAAAGTACACGCATGTAATGTAGAAGAACAATGTGGGCACTGGAATAAAACTAAACATTTATGTCTTAAGTATGTTACAAAACAAACATATAAAATATGTTTGTTTTTGTAACTTTTATTATAAAAGAAAAAAAATGTAATGATTTAAAATATCGCAAATATGGCATCAACGGTGTGCAAAGGGTTAATGTACAAGTCCAATCTAATAATAATGTTTTATCAAATGTTTAGAGATGTCCATATATATATATTTATATATTATATATATATATATATATATATCCTTACGTTATTCCTAACAACATCCAATATATTTGAAATGGTCGTGTTTGGATCGTCGAATTCCTGAGGCTGCTCGAAAGGCTTCCCAGTTTTCTGAATCAACCAAGCTGCTATTGAAGAAAACAAAAAGAACTGCTCCCCGGGATTTTTAGGAACCATAAAATAATGCCTGCAATAGAAAACACTTAAAAAACATGTTTACCAAAAATAAGGAAAACTGTGTAAGAGATAAAAATTAAGAGAAACTGGAACAATTTCAATAGTTTTCACATTTATCACTTGATGAAACATGTTGAAATACTTTGGTATAAGCAAATGTAAAGAAGTCTTAATTTAATTCATTAATTGTTAAGGCTTCTACTTCGTTATTCACAACAAGAAGAAATATAACAGATAAAATCAAAAGAATGAGATATGCTTTAGTATAAGTATACATAAAGAAACCTTGTTTTAATTTGAGATAATTGAAATATTTGTTTCTTACTTCATTTTTTATTTTTAAATACTAAATGTACATTTCAAGTATCTCATATGATACTTCACATAACTCATCAATAAAACTAACGTTGCTTTAATTTATTATTTGATAAGGCTTCTACTTCTAAAATGAAGACACAAAATTAGCTTGCATTAACATGAATAACAAAACAAAATTTTGATTAATAAAAACACTTTTTAACTTCGTTTAACTGAAATTCATTCAACGACAATAGTTTCGACATCATAGCCACTTAATAAATTTCAGTGCATGATAGAGAGAAAGGACGCTAGGACCTCGGTCATTTTCAACATTGATTCAAAGTATTTGGATTAATCCATATCATAGATCAAAATATTATTTTGTATTATAATATTTTGATCTATGTTCATATACTTCGAATGTGTGTATTGTGTGGAACAAATTTATAGCAAATGAATAAATATATTTATTATATCGTAAATTTCCTCGACACCCAATACGGGTAAAAGAGGATAAGATTAAGAAAGAAAGATATTATAAATTTTTGTAAATTAAACTCGCCTATGTATCGGTTTCATTTTTAACGCACTCGTAAATTCCTTGTCGAAGTCCAACAATTTCAATTTCTCGAGCAGGTCCTCCATTATCACGTAACCCGAGTACGAATTTTCCTGCTGCTTCTCCGAGATTATTCTCGAGTCCTTTCTCTCCATCACGCGCGTATTTTGGCGAAGGAGAGTTTTCTCGTGATCGTAAAATTTGTTTGTTTGTATTTCAATTTGATCGATTCAAAAATTGAAGTTTGTTTGAAGTTTACATTATTACCCTCAAATAACAAAACAAAAACTGTTTTATCGGTAATTGTTGAATTGGTAAAAGTATTTGTTCATAGATGGAGGTACTATTGTATTTAAAATTATAGATGTTGATATATATATTCTATCTAACTCTATGTTTAAAATAAAGCAAACGTATGTCTTTTTATTAATATTTTTAAATTAATTAGTATTAAATAAATATAAAGAAATTGAAATATGAAGCTTTGCAAAATTTTAAGTTTGAAAATGACATATCTTGTGAAAACTGCAATCATAAAAAAATATTTATCTATGATTAATTATTTATTTTTATAAATATCCTTAAACCATTAATTATAAAAAAAATCGAAGCAATTCCCTATATGTAATGTTAAATTCAACGTACTCGTTATATTTTGTCACAGTCTAAGCAAAGAGGATGAAATACTAATTACTCTATGGTCTAAGCGAGTTTTATACTTAAGACTCAAATTGTGAGGCTAAAAATAACGTTTATGCTAGATTTTACATACAGAATATGCCAACTATAAAATAATATGGGCTATTCCGTACCGAAAATGTTTAATTTAACGTATACGTTATTTAAAACTTCACATTCTATGTATATATCTATTACATAAGTTGTTTGGACTCTGGCGATAAAATATAAAGTACACGTTAAACTTAACATTTTACTTAGAGAATAGTCCCGAATAGGGGCTATTCCATTCCATATGATAAATGTTAAGTTTAACGAGTACGTTATTAATGAAATTCACATTCTATGGATACATATCTATTAGAAAAACTGCTTTGACTGTGATGAAAAAAAAAAATAATAATAACGTACACGTTAAACTCAATATTTCCCATAGTGAATAGCAACGCATTTTTAATATTTTTAGCATTGATTATAATATTAAATTTTGATCTATAATTTTTAGCGAATATTTTTTAAGAAACAGGAAACTGTTTTATCGGCTGTGTACAAAAAGTTCCATTTTTAAAAATAGCATAGGCAAATACAATTTCTTGTATACAAATATTACTAATTCCACATTTTTTTAATATTTATTTGATATTAGGTGCCGATTCACAATCGCCAAGGAACGAGAATGGAAACGAAACTTATACAGAAAGTCGGTTAGTTTTCTTTGTCTGTAAGGTCTATTCTTGGGCGATTGTGAATCATACACGTAAATTATATCTCCTATTTCTATTCCTTTTTTGTTCCCGGGCTATTGTGAATTATCCCTATTGAAAACCAAGGCCGGATTCAAGATTACTCGATCATGTAGATATCGACTCAAAACGAAGATAGAGCGATTCCAAATATCGGTTGATAGAGAGAGAACTCCGATTGGCTGTAAGATAATCGTTTCAGCCCCAAAAAATAAAAACAAATTTATTTTATTTGACAAATGTAGGAAACTTTTTTTATCGTCTAATGGAGAGTTTGGTTTTTAAGTGTTTGTTTGCAGATGGCGACACCATTTGAATGTTGAAATTTTATAAAGCAGAAATACAAATTGCAATTTACATTAGAATGCGGAGCAAAGTTAAATATCACAGATTTCCTTACTAAATATTAATTTCGGAACGTGATAGTGGAAGACGGCCACTTTGAAATATGTTAGTTCACGTTTACCCCAACAGATGGCGAAACGGCTTTAAATATTGAAATCCTTCACGCAAAAATCGCATGCAGTTGGAATTCTTGTTCTTTTAATTTAACGATGGAAACATGTAAGTAATTTATATATTTGAATAGAAATTATAGGATTTATGAAAACAGTTGTAAAAAAATATACGTTACTTTTACAATCAATTACCAACTTCTCATAAAGTTGTTAATAAAAATTCCCTGGTGTTGAAACAGGCTTACAACTGTTCGCAGCAAATCACTAAACGCAATATACAGAAATCGGTGCAGCAAACAAATTTGGTTATCATTAAAAATACAAACAGATTTTACATGCAAATCAAAAATAAATAATGGAAAAAAGTGTTATACATTAATTTTTTTTTTACTGTAATTTTGTTTTAAACTGTGTTTAAAATTTAGGGAAGATAAAGATAATTTGATGAATGAACTGTTTTTCATTGTGTTTTATTTTTTTATAATATAATACTATATGAATGTAGTTAAAGATATATCTTGTGTTGATAATTTAAATAATGATTAAATATGCGATGTTAAACGCGTGTTATTAATCATTAAATAATATAATAACACACCGTTTTGTTGCATTTGCACTATTTAAAAAAAGACTAAACAATTACATAATGCATTACTCCAGAAATAACACGGCGTCTGCGTTGTTTAAACGTTAATTACCGCTAATTATAACCACTTTATAATTAACTCCTTCGAGAAGCGGAGAAAAAGGGCGGGAATTTTTGAATCGGGTGTGTGCGCTCGCCGGTGTTTCCCATTCGGCGGTCGGCGGCGGGCGCGCGCGCATCCAATCAGTAAATCATGGACGCAGGTCAGAGTCGGGCGTGAAAATAACACGAGAGAGAGGAATAATAAGTTTGATGAACGTTTTCGGTGTGCGCGTAAATTAATTCCCATCGGATTATCAACGGAATAGCGAAAAGGTGAGTGTTTCAGTTAAAAATTTTTCGAATTCGCTTGTTTTTTTCTGTTCCTTCCGACGGCAGGACGCGGAATTAGGGCGGAAATCGTGACCTTTAAACATGGCTGATCGAAAATAGGTGTAACCCGCTCGATTGAAATAACGCACGGGAACAATTTGCGATTAAAAGGGGGTGCTAGTGGAATCGCCGGGGGCCGGCGGGGTGCTCCGCCTTGGATTCCCGCTGGTGGTCACTGCGAAAAGTTAGGTTATTAGGGCCGCGAGTTCGGTGAACTCCCGTTACGAGTAAAGGGAACAAGTGACAATCGGTGTGAGACAAGTGAGTTACTCCAAGCTTGAAGCGCATACAAAAATAAAAACACAAAATTATTATTATTATAAAAAAAACAGGATTCACGCTTTACACATTTTCATAATTGCAATCATCGTTATAAATAGATTTTTAATCGTGCGAACATAATAAGGGCCCTCTTTCTCTTTTCTGCTGCATTATGTCAACATTTATATGTGTGTGTGCGAAACCGTTTACCGTTTTCACCGGTGTAAACGTGTATTTTATCGACGTTGCATTCGGTGGAATTATTAAATGAAAATAATAACATAAAACAACACAGAATTCTAATTGGGGTTCCCGTTTTTAAGTTATTCTTTTTTTTTTTATTCGCAGCGCTCTGATCCAATCCCTCTTGTAGGTGATGTCATCTCATGCATTGCGTAATCTGTAAATAAAAATATTGTCGTTGAATTATGAGTTGTTTTTTTCGTACAGTTGCGATGTGGAGAGGTTTAATGAATATTGATTTTTTTTCGGCTTTCTTTTTGCAGCTGGGTTGAAACTCTGGAAGACGTATATCGTAGCACTCTTTTTTCTTCCTTTCATTTCTTGACAGGAAACAAATTACTAAATAAAATATTTATGTGTTTTGATTGGAGAGAATTGTTTGTTTGTTCTTTACTAAATTCAAGTGCAAATTTGTGATGTAATAAAAAAAATAGATTGCTGTCAGTGCAGAAAGTATAAAAAATGCTGCACATCACTTACTGTTGTTTTTTTTAATCGAGCAAATTTAGGGTGTGTTTGCTGCAAACAATTGTAAGTATGTTTATGTTGACAATCGATTGCCAACGTTTTGTATAATTTATAATTTGTCAAATACATTTTCCATTTTTATAAATGAAATACTTTTTTTACTAAAAAAGTGTTTCATATATTAAAATGTATAACAAAGTAGAAGCCTCAAGTAAAATAAATTTTTCACTTTTTTGTAATTGAAACACATAGTAATCTTGATGCTATTTTTTAAGACATAAAAAAATCATACAAATAAAAAAGTACATTGCTATCAGTGCAGAACCTATAAAAAATGTTGTACTCTCTTTTTTTTAGGGTGTGTTTGTTGAAAACAATTGCAACCCTGCTTATGTTGTGGCCATCGATTGTCAACTTGAAGTATAATTTATAACTTGTCAATTAAATTTAGAACTATTTGAAAATTTAAACATAAATCAAGCTGATTCTGACGATTTTTTGTTAAAACAATAAATCACCCAAATAAAATTACATTGGTGGTAAGTGTAGAAAGTATAAAAAAATGCTTTACTATTGTTTTCACTTTGTTTTATTTTTTAACGAGCAAATTTAGGGTGTGTTTGCTGCAAATAATTGTAAGCCTGTTTGAGTTGGCTATCGATTGTCAACGTGAAGTATAATTTGTCGAATGATTTTTAAACTTTTTAAAATTTAAACTCGCAAATTGAGCTGAACTTGGCGATTTTTTGTAAAAATATAAAAAAATCACGTAAAACAATTTCATTGTTGTCAGTGTAGAAAGTAATATAAGCCTAGTGTTTTAGGTTAGGGCAAGATTTTTAAGTGTTATCGTGTAAACCAAGCTTATAATCGGGACTATTCCCCATGGAAAATGTTAAGTTTAACGTGTACGTTATTTGTAATAGATATTTTTTCATAGAATGTGAATTTAATTAATAACAAACACGTTAAACGTAACATTTCCCATAGGGAATAGCCTCGATTGTAAGCTTGGTTTACACGATAACACTTCAAAATCTTGCCCTAACCTAAAACACTGGGCTTATATTACGCAAACGAAAATATTGAAAGATCAAATAACAAAAAGACGTTTATTTAAATTCTCGTTAGTTCTTGTAACGAATAAATGAATTATCTGTTTAATTATCCGTATGTTTTTAGAAAGAGAGAGAATCAATCTTTATTTACAGAAGGCATAAACAATATTTACAAATATATACATATAATACATTTTTCCGTAAAACGGCTATCGACCTACGGTCTTTCTGCATAAAATGTGTTTTTGTCTGATTATTGAAAAATTAAAAACTAAAACTGAAAAAAACGTTTGTGGTATTATTGTTTTCTTTCTATTTCTTTTTTATTTATTTATTTTGTTTTTTTGTAATAAAATTGTTTATTATTAATAATGAATTATTTTTTTTCATCTATCTCGTTTTCTTTTCTTTGGTACAAAATTGACACTTTCTCTAATTGTCTACAGTATTGACAATTAAAAAAAGTGTCAAACAACATTAATTGACAATTTATGATCGTGTCAAATTACATTAATTGACAGTTCATGAAAATATCTGTGTTCTATAACAACTGAAACAAAACGAGATCGATTAAAAAAAGAAGAAAACTAGTTATTGAGTAAAACTGATAATTAAAACTAAAATGTGATAGGGCAGAAAGAGCTCCGGTCGATAGCCCATGACAGACTACTAACCCATCTGTATGTATTGTAAATATAAATAGAATTGTAATTCTGCTGTCTGAATAAAGATGTTTGTTTAAAATGTGATACAATAAAAATAATCAAATTAAATAATTAATTAAAACTACTACTCGGAATATTGATTTAATTTAAATATCTGTGACCAAGTGAATAAATAATTTAAAATGAAAATCACAGTTTTCCTCTATTTGTCTTAATTATTGTTTTAAAAATGTCAACATATGTGATTCGAAACAAAGTGAATCGACGTTATAGTAGCAATGGGAAAAGTCGATAATTTCAATAATCGAATACTAAATGATCGATTATTTTTGGTAATTAAATGACAATTAAATCAATTCTATAAGATATGTGATTAAAAAAATACATTTGTGATAATTAATATTTCCATATCTACTTGAGTTAATATTTTCATAACTACTTGAGACATTTTTAAAATTGTCTTTATTATTTGCAGTTTTGAAATAAATCGATTATTTAAATAATCGATTTATTTCAAAACTGTATATAAGATTCGAATACTTTTTGGTTTTCCATGATTTGAATCATTAGATTCGAATTGTCATGATTCGAATTATCAGATTGAATACTTTTTTAAATGTTCATGATTCGAATCATAAAATTTCAATACGTTTTTCGAATTCTTATGATTCGAATCATAAGATTGCCCATCACTACCTTATAGGTTAGTTTTTGATGTTTTATTTCATTGATGCTAATATAATCTAAAATGAAAATCACTGCAGTGGAAACTTTTCTCTTCAATTAGGCTCAATACTTAGCAGGGGGAAGAGAGGGAACCCCCTCTCCTCCCTTTTTTGTTTAGTATTGAGCTTCAATTGACAATCAGTTGATGAAAAATAAGCTGAATTCAATGTATTACATTAGTACAGAAATTTTACTCAGTAAGAGAATTTAATTGATGGAGCATTTACAAGGCAGTCCAATTTGAATACTGGAAATCTTATTGGATTCGCCCTTTCCAAGTTATTGGCGTATAAATGTAAGGGTGTAACTTAGGGTATTTAAGAGGATGCTAAACCAATACTGTGTGCGAGGAAGGATCGGCATATACTAACTGGCTTTCGGTGCGAACATTAATGTAAAATTAAATTAATAATTTCCACACATTAAATTAAAACAGAAATTAATAGTGTTAGAAAATATAATGATATTATTTTCATATGAATTTTACACTTTCTTTTTGGATTGAGCCAGCGACTATGACTCCATAGTTTGAAATAATATTTTTATTTGGATTGTAGTAAATCCGCCTCCCTTGAAATAATTTTCGTTACAGTGAATTAAATCACATGCAAATAATTTAATTGTCCATATGATTCGAAATTCATATTCGCATATTCGAATGTGTATATAAGATTCGAATACTTTTTTGGTTTGCCATGATTTGAATCATTAGATTCGAATTGTCATGATTCGAATTATCAGATTGAATACTTTTTTAAATGTTCATGATTCGAATCATAAAATTTCAATACGTTTTTCGAATTGTTATGATTCGAATCATAAGATTCGAATACTATTTCGAATTGTCGTGATTCGAATCATAAGATTCGAATACTATTTTGAATTGTCATGATTCGAAGCAGATTCGAATACTTTATAGAATTGTTATGATTTGAATACTTTTTCGAATGCTCATGATTCGAATCATAAGATTCGAATACTATTTTGAATTGTCATGATTCGATGCAGATTCGAATACTTTATAGAATTGTTATGATTTGAATACTTTTTCGAATGCTCATGATTCGAATACTTTTTCAAATTGTCATGATTCGAAGCAGATTCGAATACTTTATAGAATTGTTATGATTTGAATACTTTTTCGAATGCTCATGATTCGAATACTTTTTCGAATTGTCATGATTCGAATCATAAGATTCGAATACTTTTTTGGTTTGCCATAATTCGAATCATCAGATCCAAATATTTTTTTGAATTTTCAGATTATTCGAATACTTTTTCGAATAGCCATGATTCGAAATCTTTTTAAAATCGTCATGATTCGTTTCGAAAACATAGATTATTTTTATAATTGAATAAATCTACAAATAGTCTCATAACTACTCGCAACTTTACAGCTCCTGTTGTGACTATATATTTAAAGAATTTTAAGTATTTGAGTATATCATGCATCCTAAGATAGAAAAATTAATCTGACATATTTGATAGAATTCTTGAAATTTCGAATTATTGCGATTGAGTTACGTGAAGTTTTTCTATATAGAAAAATAAAAACAGCTGTATTTGCATGAAAAATTGTCAGAATTAAGATGGTATATACAGTTATATAAATAGAATAGAGTATTATTCATTCACTTAATCACAGTTATTTAAATATATTAAATAAAAATGATTTGAAAATAATTAATAAATTATTTTCACATTTAGCTTATTTAATATGGTATATACAGGGTGATTCAGTTTGGTGTTCCACCCCCTTCTAACTTTTTTTTATTTTGATAGTTAACTCTCTTATTTCATTCATTTTTTTGTTAGCTAAGTTGTGATGGATATTCGGCTGCAGGAAAGTGCCTCCAATCCGAATTAAACAAAAGAAAAGATATGGCGTCATTTGAAATAAAAGTTGACTATCGCTACCTTCTCAGTTGTCATCTTATTGTCAATTTGGTGATACCATTAAATAGAGAATTTCTTGTCGTTTACAAATATATATATGGTATAACAAACCATTTTTATTTTGACAGATAAAAAAAAGTTCGAAGGGGGTGGAACACCAAACTGAATCACCCTGTATATATATAGATTGTAGGTTTATTTATTGTGATTATAGATTTAAAAAAAATGCAAAAAATGTTGGCTTCATCTCCATATCTGTATCAATATCGAGTGAACATTTTTTAATAATAGAAAAAAAAATCATTCACATGGTTACAGTTATTTAATTTATTTCGATTTTTTTTTATTATTACTTCAGTTGCTAATTAATTTGTATATTGTAAGTAATAATAAAAAAAATCGAAATAAATTAAATAACTGCAACCATGTGAATGATTTTTTTTCTATTATTAGAATTTATTATTATAACTGTACGTAGCAAATACATCTTAAATTTGGTAATATTAAAAAAATACGCTTTATATGCATTTATTTTTAAAATACTAGTTTTTTTTCTTTCTTCCATATTAATTTATAAAATCAACTTTTTCTTGCTTTGTTATAGCCGTCGATAGATTCTAGCGATAATTTTTACGGTCCATTTGACCTCAATTTCCCCGTGTCTCTTTCTGCCCTTTTCAACTATTTATTTCGGTATCGATTGCTTTCGTAATGGCCGGTGATAATCAAGGTTTTCATTGTTTACGAGCCGGGTTTTTATTGTGATATTGTGCCCGAACCACAGTTTTATCGTTTTCACGTTCAACTATATCGAGTTCAGCGTTAAAAAAACCTTTGTTGGTTTAATAATTTAGTATTAGTTTGTATATATATTTTAATTTTGTTATTTTTGAAAGTTTGCTATTTATAAATAATAATAATATATATATACATATATATATATGTATATATATATATATATATATATATATATATATATATATATTTTCAATGACCCCTTTCTACCCACATGGGTGTAGGGTTATAAATAATAATAATAAATTTATTACCCAACAGGAAACAGTAGCCCAATTACAGGATAATACAAAATAATTTTACATTATAATAATAGTAAGACAAACATGAATATAAATATAAACATAAATATAAATAAATATGTAATACGGGATTACATGTTTTTTTTCTTCAATAAAGCTAGAAAAATTGATTTCCTTTCTAATACGATTATTTTATATATGTTAGGCAGCCTTTAAGGGTGCGATTTAGAAGAAAGAGATAGCTATACAAATATGGGCAATCACTAATTTGAGTTAGATTGTTGTTGTGATCAATGAACAATATTGTATTATACATTAAAATAATCTTAAAATAAGCAGGAATTTCATCACATAAATTAAAAATTATTTTAATGTTTAGTTTCTGTGAAAAATAATTATGAAAAACAATGAAAATCGATCAAATTTATAGAAAATTTTAAACTAAATTTTTGCTAATAAAAACTTGTGCAATGAAAATTTAAAGGATTTCACTAAATTCTGCATTCAAATAACTTAGCAGACATGACCTATTAATTTCATTATATCTTACAATTTTCTTTTCTAACTTAAACTAGTAAATTGACGTAATACACGAAAATTAACGATTTATTTTATATTTAGACTGATACTTTATACTTGGTAGATAAAAAATGTAAATACACATTCATATTATGAAATCCAAAAGAATAGCTCTATTTTCAAACGATTATTTCCATTTTACTATATAGCTATCTCTTTCCACTAAACCGCAACCTTAAGAACAAAAAACGTATTATTTAAAAATATAAAAAAAAATAGCTGAGATAGGCATTTATAAGTTTATACTAAATGTATTGTATAATTTATGTATATGTAAATACCACAATAAAGATGTTATAAAAAAAATGCCTTTTGAAGATACATATTTTTTTAATATTCAATTTCGTCTCAAGGGGTTGAAAATTTTTGAGTTTTGAAAATGGTATTTTTAAGTGATAAGTGTCTTAGAAGCAATAATATAATTTATTATTTATTTAGTCTTATATAACATCGTTATATGTTCCTCTCTACTTCTCAGTGTGAGGTGAATATAATTTATAACGACAATAAAACCTTTGTTTGTAAGAAATTTATTGTTATTGAATTTTTGAAACCTATTGCTTACCCGACGCCCTAAAGGGCAACAAGGTATAGCAGAAGAAACCTATTGCTAACTTAACACCCATTAAAGAATCACTGTCAAAACCACAAAAAATCGATCTAAAAAAAAGATAACTTCACGAGAGGAGTAAAAATGAACAGAGTACACCTTCCGATTTCTGAAGGTGTATATTTCAAACGGCTTTCCGCAAATAGACCGAAATCAATATTTGCGAAAACCCTCGGGCGGAAAGAACCCTCTCTCTCTCTCCGTCATCCGTGAAGATCGCGGTGGCGTTTCGTAATATTAATGCCGACAGATCGGCGCTCCATTTTCGACCGATCCTCCTTATCGGAATTTCCTTATCTCGAAATTCGATTGTGACCCAATCGTAAAAAAGCACCACCGAAAAATAACTTGGGTTTATCAGTTGGCTCTTTCGTCTCTCACTTTTTTTTCGATAAGGAGATTTATGAATAAAAATAGAGATTTTTCGACTGCGAGGATTATTAATTCAAGAATGTTGTAATGAAATGATTTCAATATTAGTAATACCAAAATATTGGTTAAAAATAAAAACAAAAGATAATTTAATTTCCTCGATATTGATGTAAGTGTTACAAAAAGACAATGTATACAGGGTGTACAGAAAATGAGTGAAAACTTTCAGGTAACTCAATTCATTAATTAATTTTTAATAGAAAATCCAAATAAAAAAATGTTGTATGGTTCTTCATTGAGGTTCACGAGGTCTTCGGAATTTTAAATATGTGATTATAAATTAGTATTATTTTTTAAATATTTTGTAAAAAATCAATAGCATTAACAATCAATTAGACACGTGTATAATTCCATTGATGTAAATAATTAATAAATCGGATATTTTTACAATTTTATAACTTCATCAGAAGCATTCTTTTAATGAAAATAGATCTGGCAACGACGCACGCTCGTTTGTAAAAGACACCAACACCTTCAGCGGATGATGTAGAAGTTATAAACAGGATAAATGCACACTTGTTTGATCCAGCGTTGCCAAATGTATAGTTCTTTTAAGTGGCCCGTGAGGCTTAAGGAAGGACCGTGTGACTTATTTTCATTAATATTTTTGTCTAAAAATTAGTCAAAAAGTCACGCTACCTAAAGCTTTTCACTCATTTTCTGTACACCTTGTATACGAGTTGGGATGTTAGTATTTTTTTTTTTTTTTGAGTAATTTTGTCAACTCCCACCCTCCCAAAAAACTTAATCTGAATCCGCCTACTCCGTAATACAATATAATAGTAGAATTAATTAAGTACACTTGCTAAGATCCACTAGAATATGGAACAAGAACGAGCGGAATAATTTTATTTATTTATTAATGATGTGTAAATGTATTGCACGATAGAATGGTGAATTCGTGAATGGATTAGCATCGGGAAAAAGCTAGCCGGAGCAATTGACCGGCTAATAATCGTAATTGAGCGAGTGAAAAAGGCCTTGACTGAGGAGCCAATGAGTAATCCACTTGATTGCATTGACCAAATTGCCGAACACTTATCTAAAACGCACTCGGAGCGGATGAACCGTGCACTCATCTGACTTAAATGCACGCACACGTCACTCGAGTGACATCCTCTGAAAGTTATGTCACTTGTTAAAGAAACATCACTATGACTTCAAAATATCATCCATCTCAATTGAAATATTCCATATTTTGTATAACTTTATGTTAGAAAATAATATATATCTATGATTCTTTTTAGTATGTATTATATGTTACCCAACTAACAGCCAAGGCCATTAAATAATAATAATAATAATAAGAAGACTTCAAAATATAAACAAATTATATTCACTTTATATTCTCCTTTTGCAAAAAAGTCAATGATAAAAATTAAAAGACTGGCAGAAAGCCAATGGTGGTCGATAGCCGATTTACACGTAACCTTTAGATTTTTATAATATTTTTTTTATCGCTCCATCTTCGGTTTTAGGAATCGACTGATTCAGAATCTGGCTCATAAAAATCTGCAACTTTTTCAACTTGCAACAATACTTTCTTCTTATATTTCATCAAAGAGGATGAAATACTAAAAAAAATGACGAAATACTAATTACTCTATGATTTCATATTAGGACTGTAAAAACAATTGATATTCAACCTTCTATTATTGCTCAGTAAAAAAATATAACAGCATATTAAGAATCTTCTATTTGCTTACTTAAAACTAGTGATGGGAAAGATCGATCAAAAATATTGATCCGCTCAATCTTTGCTTGAGATCGATTGGATTAATTTCACTGAGCGTTCGATTTATCGAATCGATCTGATCGCCTCGCAAGTACAACCCAATCTTTCCGTTTAATTTAATTTTAACTAATGTTGGGAAAATTGATCCAAAAAATCGAGCTGCTCGTTGTTTATGATCGGTTGAATCTTACTAAACTATCTTTCAGGATCCATCTTTTCGTTTAGCTTGGTTATGACACTAAACTAATAAAATTTACATTTTATTGTAAAAATTTAATTGTAAAGTAAGAAATACACATTTAATGAAATTAGGCAAAAGGTGGCGCTCTTTAATTTATTAAGTAAGAAATATTGTTGTTTAAATATTTATAGATAATTATTTATATTTAATTTAAATATTTCAAGTCGAAACAATCATGCCGAAATAAACAAAAGGTGGCGCTCTTTAATTTATTAAGTAAGAAATATTCTTGTTTAAATATTTATAGATAATTAATTATTTATATTTAATTTAAATATTTCAAGCCGAAACAATCATGCCGAAATAAACAAAAGGTGGCGCTCTTTAATTTATTAAGTAAGAAATATTCTTGTTCAAATATTTATAGATAATTAATTATTTATATTTAATTTAAATATTTCAAGCCGAAACAATCATGCCGAAATAAACAAAAGGTGGCGCTCTTTAATTTATTAAGTAAGAAATATTCTTGTTTAAATATTTATAGAAAATTATTTATATTTAATTTAAATATTTCAAGCCGAAACAATCATGCCGAAATAAACAAAAGGTGGCGCTCTTTAATTTATTAAGTAAGTAATATGCTTGTTTAAATATTTATAGATAATTATTTATATTTAATTTAAATATTTCAAGCCGAAACAATCATGCCGAAATAAACAAAAGATGGCGCTCTTTAATTTATTAAGTAAGTAATATGCTTGTTTAAATATTTCAAGCCGAAACAATCATGCCGAAATAAACAAAAGGTGGCGCTCTTTAATTTATTAAGTAAGAAATATTCTTGTTTAAATATTTATAGATAATTATTTATATTTAATTTAAATATTTCAAGTCGAAACAATCATGCCGAAATAAACAAAAGGTGGCGCTCTTTAATTTATTAAGTAAGAAATATTCTTGTTTAAATATTTATAGATAATTATTTATATTTAATTTAAATATTTCAAGTCGAAACAATCATGCCGAAATAAACAAAAGGTGGCGCTCTTTAATTTATTAAGTAAGAAATATTCTTGTTTAAATATTTATAGATAATTATTTATATTTAATTTAAATATTTCAAGCCGAAACAATCATGCCGAAATGAACGATTCTAAAAAAAAGTGTAGCTCGATCTTTAAAGATCAATCTTTCCTGCTCGATTTTTCGATACAGCCATTGCAGAACAATATAATCAACGGTTTCGAGTGATCTTAATCATGGATTGATCGATCTTAAAAAAGATCAATTTTTATCATTTCTACTTAAAACATCTCATAATTACTTATTTAAGCAGCCACATTTATGTTACGCATTTCAAATCGATTAAAATCGGATATTATTAGTTCTTATTTTGAGACCACCCACCTCCACACACACACACACACACATACACAAACATGAGTTGAATCTTTTAGGCTTATAAATCATCTATATTTACCGTGCTGTGTGTGAATCGTTCGTGTGTTTTAAGCCGCACGAAAATTAGCCCGTACTCGTAAAATGCTATCTTAAATATTTGCTTTTGAATATAGATTAAACTTGCAATTATTTACATAACTGAAAAAAAAGGAGAGTATTTTTGGGTCGAACATTTTGTTACTAACTTTATATTATTTCTTTCTTTCTTAATCTTATCCTCTTTTACCCGTATTGAGTGTATTTTGAACATGTTCAATATATTTCTCGCGAGAATTCTCGCAAGAAATATATTATAAAAATCGCTGTAATGCACATGCGCAAATCTATAATATTTTTCTATATATAATTATATTATGAATTTATGCGAGAATTCTTGTGTGTGTAAAACGGCCCTAAAGGATTACAATATCTGGAAAGCAAAGGTAGGTAATTGGGGAAAAACATAAATTAACAGTTGAGACGTAAAATAAGGGTAGCGGTATGGGCGGTAAAAGCGTATTAGGGAAAACACAGAGGAAGGTATGGGGATTAAATCTAATAGCGTATTTTGAAGTGGACCGAGATCAAAATTCATTAATTTATTTTCGGATTTTTTCATTTGGATCGCTTCCAACATGTTTAATTCATAATCAGACGATTGTTTTAATAATTTTATATTTTCGATGTTGATTACTTTTGTATCAATGATTATTTTCACTTTAATATATAGCTATCTCTTTCTAGTAAATCGCAACCTTAAATAAAATTTCAACAAAAGAATCGACTTTTCTTCTAAATTTCAAGCCAATTTTCGTGTACGAAACTAGGTCAATTACCCAACGCCTGGAATTGACGCGCGCAGTCAATTTATACTACCCGCGTTCGCACTTAGTGCAGAAAGGGCCGCTGCGTCAAAGACCTAAATCAACAACAGGACACCCTTATTTCCGATCCCCGTCAATTCATCCGAAACGACGAGAGCGGATCGTTGGACATTTGCATACATATTAAGTGGAGCGCGAAGTGAACCGAAATGTCTCAATTGCGTTTCACTCAATCGATTCGGGAAGCGGCGGGGATTTTTCTTCTTTTATAAACAAAAATGATGGAAACAATGCTTTCTTTCCTCTTTTGTATTTTGGGGAAAGTAGCGAAGATCGCAGATTTTAAACGATAAAATAATCTGATTTATACCTTTTGTGTCGAAAAACTTATAAATATTAAATAAAAATATAATACAATAACTTAAAAAAATGTATACATAGAGAGTTATGAGATAAAAGCACATTCTAAATAAAAAGAATTCGAAAATAATTAATTATTCCATCTTTAGCAGCAATATTTTGACTTATGTTACATAAGATATTTGTTGGTGAGTACGTGAAGTTTCTTGATATAATGTAGTAATATTGTATTCCTTTCTTCCCTTTTTTATTTTTATCACTATATGTACATTTCAAGCACAACTTGCTCTTTTTCAATAGTTTTATGTAAAATTAAAAAATAAATAAATAAACAAAATTTAATATACAAATGTTCAATAACGGACATTTGCTGTTGCATAACAATAATATATTGTACAATGCAACATTTTTTTGATTCGAAAATATATAATCCAAAAAAACTTGTAGACACGTGTTTCGGAATTTTCTTTTTGTTCAATGAGTTATGAATAAGAATAAATACTCACGATAATGCAATTTATTTATTTGCGAAAGATTTATTTGCTTTGGAGAGACACTGCATATATTCTAGTCTTTCACTTATTAAAGGCGATTTTCTCAATTGATATTTCAATTTATTTTATTAACGGAATCTCCATTTCCAAATTACAATTATAATTACATATTAAAAAAATTATATTTTTTTCGCCCGAAGAAGCCACAGTGTGGCGAAACAATTGTAGCAAGTTTACAATATATTTGAAAGTTATAAATTGTTTTATTTATATAAAAGTTAAGATGAACTTTCAACATTTATCAGCCTTATCAATCAATTATTTATAAGAAAAGTGTGACGCTCTAAAAACATTGCAAAATATTGTTTTCCATTATATTTTATTTTTGTTATTGTTAATGTTTATAATGATATTTTGTTAATTACTCTGTAATTGGACTCTTTGTCTGTTGGGTAATAAAGTTTATTATTATTATTATTAAAATTACAATGAAATTAAACAAGAACATTTTTTTTGCAATGATAAAAAAATTCCTTGTTTAATTTCATTGCAATTTAAATAGCTGCACATGTGTGAATCATCTTTCATTTCATTTTATTTAATTTAAACAATACAAAACACATGTATAAAAAAAGAAAATTACCAAAAAAAAACTATATTTCAGAGTGTTATTACAATAATGTACAAAATTAAATTGTGCGTGTTAAACACTTCATTTTTTAAATAGTTTCATATATATTCAACTCTTCGTACTCCAAACTAGGTGTTAATATTTAAAATGTCATTCTATGGCTGACTCGATGAAAATCTATTGGAACTTAAAGCTAATGTTCTTGAAGATCCAATGTTGCATTCTCGGGGATACGGTGTGTAAACAATTTAAATGGTGGTAATATGTTTCCTATTAATTTCATAAGCGGATGTTATTTTTTTTAATGTGGGAAATTAGCGCTAATTATTCAAATGGAAGTTAAAATTAATGCATATAGTAAAAGCGGAGATGATTTAACCTTTTGCAATTATTTAAATTGTGTAAGGAAATATATTACAAAATGATCAATAAAAAGCCAATCATTTCCTTTTTCATCGCTGCATTTTTCTTAAACGACAGTTTGTCGAAGTAATTTACACATTATTATATAATAATATCAACCTCGACACCCAATACGGGTAAAAGAGGATAAGATTAAGAAAGAAAGATATAATAATATCGCCACTATGTTGGTGAAACAATCTAAAATATTTTTTTTAAACTTTAAAGCAGTTTTATTTAGAACTAGTGTATTATGAAGTTTTAGCACGTAAACGCCTCGACCATTGCATTTTTTTTTAAATTTATTTGTTATTCATACAATCAATGGAAATTATATTCCAATAACAGATTGTAAAACTAAATTAATTCTAAATCCATATGATTATTTATTTATTTATTTATTTAGTCTTATATAACATATACATAAATATATATAACATCGTTATATGTTCCTCTCTAGTGTGAGGTGAAATCCATATGATACGAAACAAAATATTACGAATTTCATATAAGATCGTAAAATACCTAGTCTCCGAATATAATGCTGCATAATACCAACCTTACGTCTACTTAAAACATAACTTATAAATAACGGAAATTTACCATTTAATAAAATAATAATGATAATAATTTGTGATTGGTAATTTGCCTTTTTTTATACATACGTTTTGTAATCATTTTAGAGCGTCACACTTTTCTTATAAAATTTTTAATATGTAATTATAATTGTAGTTTGGAAATGGAGATTCCGGTAATAAACTAAATTGAAATTGAATATAAAAATATTACACTAAAAGTAACATAATAGTAAATTTTATAAAAATATTATTTATTGTCCTTCGTATTACTTATAATTATGAATAGATGCGCCGAGTTTATTACTGGATCTATTGCCAGCTTCACAAACATAAATTGGGAATGCTGTTTATTGCGTCATGTATCATCATATTGTAACGAAAGTGAAAGAAGCAACTGGAAAGAACACTCTGGAATGTTCCACCGAACGCGCGACGGTAAACGTAGTGTCATGGAAAGTTCTGGAATATTCGAGAAACAAGCACACTATATAAGCGCGCGCTGGCGGCGAGGCTGGCAGTTTATTACGAAAGTCCCAGGGCTCAACATAAGTTATTTAATAAGTTTGTTAAGTATACTTTAAATAAATAAATAGAGATTGTTTTACTTATTTCCGAGTCTGATTCAACTCGATTTCGTAACATTAAATACCTGGAAGACTAAAGTCTTCTAAGATCATAATAATTAGAAAGATATCGCAAGCGCCATCTATTGCCTAATTTCAAGTGGTATCGTCAACTTTTAAGAAATCATGAAAGATAAAAATGCAATTCTTCTTTATGTTGGTTGTGGAGACTTTAATTATTTAAATAAAAATGGTTGTCCTTTCTCCTACTTCTTTTATCGAACTAGATATACTTCGGAAACTATGTTTAATTCTTCAGTAATTAGTTATATTTTCAATATGAATCAACACAAGATATTTAGTTTAATCAAGATTCATGCATTTTGTGAAAGGAGTTGGGTCATGCCATTGTTGTAATCTAGTTGTTGGTGACTGTTAAGGTTTTTTTGTTCTTTTTGCGTTTATATTTGCGTTCAAAGTGCTTGCTATTGTGTTTGAAATTAGTAATACATATAAATTTATTGCATTTTTTATGTATGTCTTATATTTGTAAAAATAGTATATTCCGTTAAATAAATAAATAAAAAAAAGTAATAATCAGGAGAAAGGACAACCATTTTTATTTAAATAATTAAAGTCTCCACAACCAACATAAAGAAGAATTGCATTTTTATCGATCAATTTTCAGTATTAATAATCTTTATTAATAGACATTCAGAAAAATGTACAAAATAAATAATTATTATACGAAAATAAATCCTTAATTTATATCTGTTAATTGTCTATCCTTTTTTCGTATATATGTCTTTGTAGTGAAAAATGTATGATGATAACTAACTGCATATGTCATAAGTCATTCTTGGGTATGTTTTTAATTTAACTGTCATTAATGTGGTGAAGTGATGCAATGAGTTCATGAAGAGTTTTACTGGGGAATTTACGTTTGCGGTTCACATTTTTATTATGTGTGTCATTTTAAATATTTTTCCTTATTTAATTTTAATTAATTAAGCAAAATTGTTTTATGTATTAGAAAAATCTTTCTCTGGGTATGTTAAAATGTTTTTATTATGTGGGATATCATTTTCAATAGTAGTAGGTAATATTTTTATTATCATAGGTTTTTACAATAGTTTAAAATAATACATTAAGTAGTATTTTTTTATTTTAATAAATAGCTATCGGCCAGCAGCCTTTCTTCCAAGGTTGATGATTTTTATGGGCGTATTGTGCGGTGGTATTTTCCTTCTTTTCTCATCTATAAGTCTATAGATGAGAAAAGAAATCTCATCTATAAATCTGTAGATGAGAAAAGAAAGAAAATGTGTATTTGAGGTGATAGTTCTGATTAGTGATGGGCGAAGTCGATCTTTTCGATCATTTTGTCACTGTAAAATGAAGAATATGACAATTTTCTTAATGTTATTTATAATATTAATATTGGGAAGTATCGCCTATTTATTAATAAACTCCAATATATTATTATTTATTAACTTTAGTCACTTAAATTTGGTTATTTAGAAATACTCGATTTTGTCCAACACTAGTTCTGATTATAGTGAGTGATTAATTGGAACAGAGTTTGTGGGGGATGTATGAATTTGGGATTAGAGAATCATTTCGGGGGATGCACAATTGGGAGAGAATTTCGAAATTGATTTCGTTTTGGATAGGTCCAGTTTTCAATATTTTTTGTTATTTAATTTTAATTAATTTAATAAAAAAAATATTTATTAGAAAAGTCTTTGGGTATGTTAAAATCAAATAGGATATGCTTGATTTCAAAGTGTCATAATCAATTAATACCATTGACTATAGAAATAACCTCGACACCCAATACGGTAAAACAGGGTAAGATTAATAAAGAAAGAAAGATTATAGAAATTCTGTATTCCTTATTCTATCATATTAAGTACAAATTGAAATAATTCCTTCTTGTTTGAATGTGTAGAGGGGCGCTTTATGTAATTCATAAAAGGCTCGTATTGTGTACAAGCGGCCTTCGCCGTTATCTCAATCGTAATTAGTTGCATATTTAGCACAATTTGCATGCCGGGCATAAATTAACGAAAACGGAACGCGGCGCGCGAGAATAAATGCCGGCCCGAGTTTTATTTCGCCTTTTCTTTTTCCAGAAAGCGATTTCAGATTGTGTAATTTCTTACTGGAATCAAAATCCGGTTATTTTTTTCTTTAACGAACAATGAAAAAAAAAAAAAAATAGCCACACTTTTTTTAAGTATAGTTATTCTTTATAAAATTATTCTTAAAAGTATAAAGAAATAAATAAAAGAATTTGAAATAAATTAATTAATAACTTATATTAAATAACACTATTTAGTCTTTCAAAGTCTATTGTAATATCGCTACAATTGTTTCACCACACTGTGGCTTCTTCAGGCGAAGAAATGATTAATTAATAAATTATTTTCTCTTTTGCTACTGTGACATTATGACTTATGTTACATAAGTTTTGTTTTTTACAATAACTATTTCAACTATTCAAAAATTATTGCATTATACAATTGTAATTGTTATGCAACAGTAAATATTTATTATTAGGCATTTGTTAAAGTACTTATGTAACATATTAGTCATAATGTCATAGTAGCAAATGAGAAAATAATTTATTAATTAATTATTTTAAAATTCTTTTATTTAAATAACTGTAACCAAGTGAATAAATCCCTTTTCTATTATTATAAAGAACTATTTTTAATAAAAAAGGATTTATATATATAGTCCAAATATTGTTAAAAAATGTTGTAGAATGGTCAATTATGTAATCAATTAAATGCAAATAATATCACAAAAAAAAAAATCAGAACACACATGACATTAAAAATATAAATAGAAAAGAGTATTTATTAATTCACTTGGTCACAGTTATTTAAATATATTAAATAAAAATGATTTGAAAATAATCAATAAATTATTTCCACATTTAGCTCTGTGACTTTTGACTTGCGTTACGTAAGTACGTTAAACAAATGCACATTAAAACAACTACTTCCCGAGCAAATACCCTACCTAAAAATAATACCTATTCGATGTCCGGCGTGGGTATTTGCCCGGGAAGTAATTGTTTTAATGTGCATTTGTTTAAAGTACTTACGTAACGTAAGTCGAAATGTCACAGAACTAAATGTGGAAATAATTTATTAATTATTTTCAAATCATTTTATTTAATATATTAAAAATATAATTAAAATGCAAGTCAGACACTCGATTTTTCCAAACACTAGTCCAAGTGCGCCCATTCTTTTCAGTCATTATTATTTCATAATCGCTGATTTTTTTTTTCAACAAAACAAATCCTCCCTAACTACAATAGAATTACATTTTCATCATGAGAGCACCCCTCCTTTTCAACGCATCCCCGTTAACACTATTGACATTAATTTTACATAAGGCAAGGGCAGATGTATTGTGGCTCCCGTCATCTATTATTCACGGATAATACGAGCATTGTGCGCAATTCACGCACACCCTAAAGCTACAATTTACGCCCTTTGCGAACGGAAACGTACACCCCACAAACGAATTGTATGTGCGACAACGAAATTTAGCACGTTTTTTTTAAATACATATTTATAAAGAAATAACCAAAAATTCTCTATTAATCTGTTTTTCGTTCGTAAACGGTTTATGTCAGGGTATAAAACACTTTTTTGTCTTTCAATAGTCTTTATCTACTTTTGGGCAACATATCCGTTTTTTCTAATGTTAAGTGCTTAATTTGATTACTAAATTCTGGGTCAAAGCAACCTGACGTTTTTTAAAATAATATTTGAAACAACCCAATGGTAGATGGGGCCAAGTATCTTTGAGTAGACAACTCTACCGTTTCAGACATTGGGCTAGCCTGTTTCTACAGTGGTTCATCGAATATACTTACTTTATTTATTAATAATCCCGTAATAACTAATGTGCTGCTGTGTAAAAAAGTATTAAATAAAAAATGATTTGAAAATAATTAATAAATTCCACATTTAGCTCTGTGACTATTGACTTACGTTACGTAAGTACGTTAAACAAATGTACATTAAAACAACCACTACCCGGGCAAATACCCACGCCGGACATTGAATTACATAATGTACACCTGCTGCTGCATATCAATAAAATATTGCATAATGCAACAAATTTTGATCCGAGAAAAATTTTATGTAAAAACAACAAAAGGAACATTACTTAATATAAGGCCATCTGCAGATACGTGTTTCGGGATCTATCCCTCGTCAGTACGTACTTACGTAACGTAAGTCAATAGTCACAGAGCTAAATGTGGAAATAATTTATTAATTATTTTCAAATCATTTTTTATTTAATATATTTAAATAACTGTGACCAAGAGAATGAATACTCTTTTCTATGTAAAAAAATTTCAGAACCACTGTTTTAACTCTAGGATACTTTTTCTGGTGGGATTGTTATAAGATTAATGTCAGTACAGTATCAACTTTCTGAATACAGCTTTGCAAATTCCTCTTTTTTGTGTTTACGTGGCTTTTATCTGGTTTGGGCCAATATTTACGTTTTTATTACTAAGTGCATAATTTGATTAGTATAGGGTGTACCACCTTGGAATATGATGTTTTTGAAAAAGGTGATACTTCAATTGTAGGTGGTGCTAAGAATCCTTGTTACCGCCCCAAGACACACACATGAGGTTAATTAGTAATAATCGGTATTAACCGCTTGAATACTTAGAACATCATTATCTGACTATTAGCCTCCCATGAAGTACACTTGGGGAGTAAAAAAAACGTATGTGTAATATGTAGTTTTGACGTAAAGAGTAATAAAATTATGATTTTCTACACTAATTTTGGTATAACTATAAATAATGAATAGTTGGTTTGTTTCACAAATAAAAACAGGATAAATTACAACAGAAAAAAATGTATACATAGAAAAGAGCATAATTACAAAAATTACAGAGATACCAAACATGTTCTAGTTAAAATAAGACAGTTCTTTAATAAATGTTAGTTGCAAAAAAGTGGTTTGATAAAAATAGTTTTAAAGTTGATTTTTTTTTAAATATAACTGTTTTCATATATTAAATAAAAACGATTTGAAAATAATTAATAAATTATTTTCACATTTAGCTCTGTGACTTTTGACTTACGTTACGTAAGTACGTTAAACAAATGCACATTAAAACAACTACTTCCCGGGCAAATACCCACGCCGACATTGAATTACATAATGTACACCTGCTGTTGCACATCAATAAAATATTGCATAATGCAACAAAGTTTTGATCCGAGAAAAATTTAATGTAAAAACAACAAAAGGAACGTTACTTAATTTAAGGCCATCTGCAGACACGTGTTTCGGGATCTATGTCTCGTCAGTACAGCTATGCCTTGCATAACTGTTTTCAACTTATCAAACTGTGCAGGCTTTCACGACCAGTGTAATTAGATTTGTTGATTTCCTGGCTATTAGGCCGTGGTCTGTTGGAGTGTAATCCAAATGTTGATAACTGCAGTTGACATCTTTAGTGGATGACTGCATCGTTTTTATAAGCTGCATGGCAACGTTTGCATTAAACTCCAACATACCACCTAATATCCCGGAAATCAACTCTGTTTTCAACTTATACTCGAATACCAAAAAATAAGAATATATAAATTAAAAAAAAAATAATAATACACACCTACGCAACGTCATTAAGCTGCGTGTGAAAATACCCCTCCAGGGCTCTGCCCCTTGACAAAGATGCTGCCCATATAAGGGACAGACTGCCAGAAAATCGTCAGTTGATGTTTTAAAGTTTTATAAAGAGTGTTAAGAAAGTAAAGTAAAAGTGAGTGTTTAAACAGTTGTAGTCAGGTCAGTGGCTGTGTCAGTCTGTTCAATGCAAGTTGGTGGTGAATAGTTTGTTTCATTTTTTTTCTTTTGATTTTTACGAATTGATCTCGTAAATATATCAATCTTGATATATGGATAATTAGTGATGGCCATTTCGGTATTTCGAACCTCATCACACTAGTGTGTTCCATGTGCAATGCCTTGATGAAGGCAACTGAACGGAAATTGTGTTGGGGTTATATACCCGATATTATTCATAATAAATTAAAGACGACGCAAGCGCCACTTGAAATTAGGCAAAAGGTGGCGCTTGCGTCGTCTTTAATTTATTATGAATAATATCGGGTATATAACCCCAACACAAATTCCGTTCAGTTTATTATTGATATATGTATATATATTTTTATCTTTTTCTAATTTAAGTATTATTTGAAAACAGTTACGATTTAAAAAAATCAACTTTAAAACGATTTTAATCAAAAAAATTTTTTATGGCTTACATCAGTACCCCTTACGTTCTTACGCAAAAAAATCTCTTCCTCGCCGCGCATTGTACAAACAATTCGGTAAAACGCGGGTGCGCGTCTATTTTCGACGCCGTGACACGGTTAACGTTCCACGTCGGAAGATGAATAACCTCCCGCGACTGTGACGAGGCCAAACACGATCCGGTGCAAGCGCCAAAGAAATTCGAAGCAGCAGGAAGCGCCCGCGAAAGTGTAAATATTTATCGGCTAAGTCTGTTCCGTTCGAGACTGTACTTCTACCCACGTGTGTAGAAGGTACTTACGCGAGTGGGCGGAAACCGCAATGCAAATCCGACTGGATAGATAAGAAGTGAAGTTGGGCGTGGGTGGTATTGAGAGATTGATTTTTGATAAATGCATTGGGTTGGAAAATGAATAAGTGGGTTGTTGTTGACAATTAATGGTGATTGATGGTGAGGTGGGTTACAGTTTAGACTTATTAATTATCACGGATGTAACGTCAGGATTGCAGCAAGCGATGAGAGGAAGGGATGGGATGATGAATTATTTTATCATTTGACCAAAGAGGATGATGTACACCAGTTACTCTATGATTTGACCTGGAGTCAAACATGCTTGTATTATTAAAAAAAAAAACATTCCATTATTTTCTGGAACAATTAAAAAAATGGTGATGTGTCCATCATGGTACTTTTCCCGGTGAATACGGTCAAATAAGTTTCTGATTGAAAATTTAATAGGAAAGCAAAATGATTAATAGAAAAAATTGATTGTTGTCTTTCAAAGTTAAAAGCGAGTATTTAGAAGAGTATTATAATTAAGTGTGTTATTTCTTACCTTACAATGTGTTGAAATTATTTATCCACACTCTTCATTTTTTAAAACTTTGCGAATGTGCTGAATACGACGGCACTTTGACGTTTTATTTGTCATTAAAATAATAATTTCAATAATTAAAATCTCTAAGGGAATTTATCAGGTACGCGCTTATAAAATGAAAACCGGAGGTCATACAATAAAAGTTTTATAACAGAAATTATTTATTTTCCAAGATCTAAAACTTTTATTTGAAACATTTTTCTATCCGAAATAAAAAATGAAAAATTGCTAAGAGTAAAGTTGCACTTAATGAGTTTTGATTCTAACCAAAAGCTTTTCAGATCATTCCACTGTTATATAATGCTTAGATATAAAGTTTGGGCTTAATCCATTTAGCCGTTTAGGCGCTATCGCGGAAACACACAGACACACACACAGACATTTTTCAAAACTCGATGGAATGGACTCAGGGGACCTCAAAACGTGCATATTTGTTGAAATTGGCGGTTTGAAAATTTTCACGATCACAATACTTTCCCTTGGATAGGAGTCCGGGGAAAGTAAAAATTCTCTAAATTGTCCTAGCTTCACCAAATACGCTCAATAACTTCTCCGTCATAATTGACGCTTATCGGTATAATTTTTCTGTTGAAGTTCAATCTTATCGTGACATATCTAAAATGTATGGTGTTGATTGTATAACAAAGAGCACTTACTTAAAAAAATCTGTTCTGAAGATTTTTTTTACATAAAGAGGATCATCTTTCTAGTCGACTAACTGAAGTTGATGCTGACCAGGTGAAAACTATAACTAATTTTGTATGAGTTGGCTTATTTTCTTCGATGGGTGATAATTAGCCCCATAGAGTAACTGAAACAATCACTGTTAGTAAGTGAACTGAAACTGCACCGTCTCATAATCAACTTAGAAAGATGCAATTGAAAAAAAAAAAAATTGGCGAGGACTTTATAGGCAACCCAATTTACATCTAATGACATAATGCTGGATGCATGAAAAATGTTTGAAGTTAAGCCTGAAATAATATTCTCTTATAATTAATTAAGAAAGATGCAATTACAAAAAACTGGCGAGGACTTTATAGGCAACCCAATTTACATCTAATGACATAATGCTGGATGCATGAAAAATGTTTGAAGTTAAGCCTGAAATAATATTCTCTCATAATTAATTCAGAAAGATGCAAGTGCAAAAACTGGCGAGGGAATTATAGGCAACCTAATTTATATCCAATGACATAATGCTGTATGCATGAAAAATATTTGCAGTCAAACTTCAAATAATAATCTCTCATAATTAACTCAGAAAGATGCAATTGCAAAAACTGGCGAGGATTTTATAGGCAACCCAATTTACATCTAATGGCGTAATGCTGGATGCATGAAAAATGTTTGAAGTTCAGCCTGAAATAATATTCTCTTATAATTAATTAAGAAAGATGCAATTACAAAAAACTGGCTAGGACTTTATAGGCAACCCAATTTACATCCAATGACGTAATGCTGTATGCATGTAAAATATTGGCAGTCCAGTTTGAAATAATATTCTCTCATTATTAACTCAGAAAGATGCAATTACAAAAACTGGCGAAGAATGTACAGGCAACCCGATTTACATCTAATGATATAATGCTGTATGCATGAAAAATGTTTGCAGTCCAGTTTGAAATAATATTATCTCATTATTAACTCAGAAAGATGCAATTACAAAAAACTGGCGAGGACTTTATAGGCAACCCAATTTACATCTAATGACATAATGCTGTATGCATGAAAAATATTTGCAGTCAAGCCTCAACTAATAATCTCTCTTAATTACCTCAGACCTCGACACCCAATACGGGTAAAAGAGGATAAGATTAAGAAAGAATTATCTCAGAAAGATGCAATTGTAAAAACTGGCGAGGAAATTATAGGCAACCTAATTTACAACCATGACATAATGCTGTATGCATGTAAAATATTAGCAGTTCAGTTTGAAATAATATTATCTCATTATTAACTCAGAAAGATGCAATTACAAAAACTGGCGAGGACTTTATAGGCAACCCAATTTACATCTAATGACATAATGCTGTATACATGAAAAATATTTGCAGTCAAGCCTCAAATAATAATCTCTCATAATTAACTCGGAAAGATGCAATTGCAAAAACTGGTGAGGAAATTATAGGCAACCCAATTTACATCTAATGACATAATGCTGTATACATGAAAATTGTTTTAAGTATAGTCTCAAATAATATTCTCTCATAATTAGCTGAGAAAAATGCAAGTACAAAAACTGGCGAGGACTTTATAAGCAACCCAATTTATATCTAATGACATAATGCTGTATGCATGAAAAATATTTGCAGTCAAGCCTCAAATAATAATCTCTCATAATTAACTCGGAAAGATGCAATTGCAAAAACTGGTGAGGAAATTATAGGCAACCCAATTTACATCTAATGACATAATGCGGTATGCATGAAAAATGTTTGCAGTTCAGCCTGAAACAATATTCTCTCATAATCAACTGAGAAAGTGTGTAATTGCAACACAACAAACAAAAAAACACTTGCCGGGAAATTATAGGCAATCAAAAGTACATGTAATGACATAATAATTTTTTTAACGGCTTCACTTTTTTACAATTACAATTGATCTAACCTAGAAATACATTTGGTAGTAATGCTGTATACATGAAACAATTGCAGCCCGATTTCTCACATGGAGGAGGGATGGGCAAGATCGATAATAAAAGATCGACTGCTCGATCCTTGCAGGTGATCGAGCCGCGTGATCTCTATGAACGTTTGATTTTTTTTTGAGCGGCTCGATCTCTATGATCAGGGGGGTGTCACTCAAATCTCCGTTTGTATATATTAAAA
Source organism: Philonthus spinipes (assembly GCA_963082785.1). Classification (NCBI taxonomy): domain Eukaryota; kingdom Metazoa; phylum Arthropoda; class Insecta; order Coleoptera; family Staphylinidae; genus Philonthus; species Philonthus spinipes. Next base: position 22,831,415 of record OY720304.1, on the reverse strand, counting down.
CGTAAAACGTTGCCAACATTGAAACATGAAATTTAATAAATTTTTGACATCAACCTCAAAGCGCATGCGTGGTGTTGTTCAATATGACCCTTTACGTTTTCTGTGGCCGTTTGCACTTAAAAGATAGTCGTAAATTTCTTTAAGAACCGCCAAAATCATGGTAAAAATGTAATCGAAGCCAAATATTTCTTTGTATTTTCAAATGTCGGTAGTGTAAAGTGTGTTGTTAATGTGTAGTGTTAATATTTAAACGAGAACATGAGTCTACTTAGAAGTAAAAATATTCAAACAATAAAATAGAGCTGTGGTGGACATTTTCCATGTGCCATGCGTAAAAAATAATTCTAGCATAATTAAAAAAAAAATAAAAAAATGTCTTGTTCATCATAATTATATTTGTTAATTTTTAAATTGTTTAAAAAAATGTTAATATTTTATATTATTTAAAATTAAGAGTTCTTTATGGATGATTTTTGATTATTTTAATATTTATTTAATAAATGCATTTTATTGTTATTTTTTCGCTATTATTATATACTTTCCTTTCAGATTTTAATTTTCCTGCTAACAAAATATTTCGATGTTGGTAGAACTGCATACAAGGTATTCTTTCAATGTTTGTATGTTGGTATCAAAAAACGTTCTAATATATACAATGTTAACTGTGGAGGCTTCTACTTCGTTATACATCGTTATTAATTTATGTTAATATATACAATCGTTATAAGCGTCCTTTTTGGAGGAGAGTTGCTCTTCTATTTAGGTTTTCTATGGCTATGATCGACTTCTTTGCGATAGGCTCGATCTTTTCGAGAGGCTCAATTTTTATCAGCTCGAGCAGCACGATACTTCACTGTTCAATTCCATCATTAAATTGAAGTGTGATTTAATGAAAAAAAAAAAAAACAGAAATATTTTCACTGGATTTGTGTGTTAAGGCAATCAAGAATAGAATGAGTTGAATTTTATGTTTTCTTCACCATTATAACGTATTCAAGCAACCATAATGTAAATGAATTTTAAATAATTATGTCTTCAAATTATCTCACACTTGATTGTCTAACACTCAAGTCCAGTGCAAATATTTACCAAAACCGACCTTCACTTTTACAAGCAAAAGCAACGCGCGTATGTGTTTTAGAAATTACGTAATTTTTTTGACGCGCGGTTTTCCAAAACTCGATCGCACGAAACCCAATTCCGAAACAAAGAGACCAGAACTCAACTGGAGCGTGACATCAAACCAAACTGGAACTCCTCGCTTCGGTCACCTTGTTTCGCTTAATTGAATTCAACAGGTGACATCTTCGTTTAAAGACTAAATTGTTTTAAGTAAATTTGGTCTCTTTATTGCATATACAATACGGATAGTGTTCGATGAGAATAACCAAAAACATAAAAACGGAAATAGTAAAAAAAGTAATAAGAGCTACAATGCTATATAGTAGCGAAGCTGGACCATGACGGAAAAATATACAGAGAGGTTTTTTTTTATTAGTATACATTGGGAGAAGTGTATACCTGCGAAAAACGCGAGTCAAACGCATTGAACCGATCAATGTGTGTATGTTTAGTAGCCTATAACACGCAACTAAACATACATGTCAAACGCTAAACTTCAAAATTTGTGAAATATTTGATCGAAAATGTATACAAATGAAGAAAAAGTCGAATTTTAAGCGTGTATTACAATTCCAACAGTACCAGAAGATGATAAGACATTTTTAATGAATCTAGAGCGCCCGAATACATAAATGTCACATAATTAGAAATCTAGCATGATGAGTTGCGTGTTATAGGCAAGTAAACACACATACATCAATGCGTTTGACTCGCGTATTTTCCAGGTATACATAGGAGAAATGTATACTGTTAAAGAAACCTCTCTGTATATATATATATAGAGGTTGCGTGTTATAGGCAACTAAACTCAATTGAAATTTTTAACATGTAGTTGATTACGTTCACCTAATTTATTAAATAACCAATCCGATTTGTTTCTCTTCTTTCCGTTCATTCCATTGGATTGTTTTGATCATCGGGTGTGTTTCTCATAAATAATCCAAGCCGCGGAGTGGATTTCGCTCGCGTGCGCGCCCATTGATTAATCTCGAACCGTTCAGGATGTTTGCGGCGTGAATTAATGAGAGGCCAGGAAGTGGACTTGACCATTCACCGGAGGGACGTTGTTTATTCATGAAGATAACGGCCATGTTTGTACGGAGTAAATATTTACGAAGAATAGACAGGGCTTTAAAAATCTTGTTGTTATGTAAGATATAATATTTAATATATGTAACAAACAAATTATTGAAATTCATGTTTAATATGATTCATAAATTATTTGTGAAATAAATTACTTAAATTAACAGTGTAATAATAATGTTGAGTTGTCTTGAAAGACGGTGTCGTTTGTAAGGCGACGATTGTAACGACTTTCGGATTTGGCTGTTCGAAGATATCAAATAAATTTTGTACCACTTTGCCTTTTTATTTAAACTTCACTCTAATACAGTTCTAAGCTTAATGAAATACAGAAAAATACAGCTATTTACAAAGAAAGAAAAAATATATACAATAAAGTGGGGGAAGATGCTCTCCTCTTCCTCGGGATGGATCACGGGACCGGGTACCTGACCCGGCGTTGGCTAATTCCGTGAACTGCACCCCATCTGGTCAATTCACGCTGGCCAAAGTCGTGTTCACGCATAAATTAAATGCGTCCCTTTTCATTGTACTAGTTTCGGCACAAGGACAGGAATTTTTGAGAAATAATAAAAATTCCTTGTCTAACCTGAACAAATAATCTTATATAACCTATGAATCATAATAAACGGAAAGATAGCGCAAGCGCCATCTATTGCCTAATTTATTTAGTAATTATTTTATTATTTATTTCATCAATATGTATTTATAATCTATCTATTTAGTTCAATTTTTATGGCATAATTTATTTGTTTAATGTGACTGAGATTACCGTTTTTGATATTTCAATTATTTGTTTCATCGCTAGAGTCGACCACTTGGGTTAATTTTTATTTTGCAGTTTTCACTACTGATTTTAAAATATGGTATATATGTAAAATTGTATTATTCTGTTTATATGTGATTTACAGTCATGCTATTTATCTAAACATTTTGAATATTGTTATTATTCTGTATAAAGGTGATTTACTTTAAATAAATGAATTGAACTGAATTGAATTGAATTTCAAGTGGCATCCTCAACAATTCAATACACATAAGAAATGAACGTATTAAAATTCATGTTTAATATTATAATTAATTTATAAATTATTGTGCAACGATTAACAATGTAATAGTAACCTATAAGCTATGAATAATAATAATTGGAAATATAGCGCAAGCGCCATCTATTGCCTAATTTCAAGTGGCATCCTCAACAATTCAATATACACAAGAAACAAAGCTCAATGAAATTCATGTATAATATTATAATTAATTCATAAGTTATTGTGCAATTAACGGTTAATAATGTAATAGTAACATATAAGCTATGAATAATAATAATTGGAAAGGTAGCGCAAGCGCCATCTATTGCCTAATTTCAAGTGGCATCCTCAACAATTTCTAAATTGCAACACACAATCTTTTTATAAATTCAAATAACTCAATTTACAATTTCTTCAACTATACGCTTGCTTGTTTATTGAATACATTGTCCCACTTTATATCACAACTTATAAATAAATAAATAAACAAACGCTGTCCGTTGGTCTAGTTTGTACTTCAAGGACCAATCGATCTATTCCAGTCCAGCCAGTCGATGTTTTATGTATTTGTGTACAAAAAAAAATGTTTGATTGCGCTTCCATTAACGATAAATTGATTCTGATTCGCGTTTCGCACTCGAAGACGGATGGAGCGATAATAGCGTGGATTGATTGACAGTCCGTACACAGTTTTATGCAAATCCGTTTGGATAATAGCTGGTGAGGTAAGTTGTTGATAATTATTCATGTGAGTCAGAGTATATGTTTTACGATGGAAATAGAGGCTGAACGTAATTAGTTTAATGTTTTTTTTTATAAAAGAGAGGGCGTTACCGTCGTTTGGGGTTATAATTTCAGATTTTTGCAGATATTAATTGCTCCATTATTAATTAAGTTCTCACTTAACCCGTGGTGAAACATATTTAAATCGATATATATATATATATTATTTAAATAAAACTCTTGGTTTGTTTCACTATTTAACTATTTAATCTGTTAGATGGAAATGAAATAGATGTGAATACATCTTAGAAATAAACATTTCATTTTATTAATTATTTTTAGGAAAATATGACCGTCCCAAATTAGGTAGCTGATGAGGTAATATATACAAGGTGTACAGAAAATGAGTGAAAACCTTCAGGTAACTCAATTCATTAATTAATTTTTAATAGAAAATCCAAATAAAAAAATGTTGTATGGTTCTTCATTGAGGCTCACGAGGTCTTCGGAATTTTAAATATGTGACTATAAATTAGTATTGTTTTTTTAAATATTTTGTAAAAAATCAATAGCATTAACAATCAATTAGACACGTGTATAATTCCATTGATGTAAATGATTAATAAATCGGATATTTTTACAATTTTATAACTTCATTAGAAGCATTCTTTTAATGAAAATAGATCTGGCAACGACGCACGCTCGTTTGTAAAAGAAAAGGTGTATGCAACACCTCCAGCGGATGATGTAGAAGTTATAAACAGGATAAATGCATACTTGTTTGATCCAGCGTTGCCAAATGTATAGTTCTTTTGAGTGGCCCGTGAGGCTTAAGGAAGGACCGTGTGACTTATTTTCGTTAATATTTTTATCTAAAAATTAGTCAAAGAGTCACGCTACCTAAAGCTTTTCACTCATTTTCTGTACATCTTGTATATATTCAATGACCCTTTCTACCCACATGGGTGTAGGGTTAGCTGACGAGGTAATATGGGACATTAATTAATGGGACCAAGTTTGTGCATGATTCTCATGCAGAAATTCTGATCTGTCCCAATTCACCCTTTACATAGCTATCATGACGCAAAGTACTACTGGTTTACTCAAAAAAAAATTGCAACTATATAACGTCCCCACATGATGAACTTGCGCAGAGTCATTCGTTAGAAAGGATAAGCAGATGCTGCATATGTGATTGTTTCCTCCCGTCGACTTAAAACAGGCGGTCTTCCCAACTAAGAGTTGTTCGCTTCGCGATATTTTCGATCAATTGTTGCGATTTTTTTTCCATGAAATAAAAAAGTTTTTCATATATGGCACCACCAAAATTCAACACCCTGTACATTTCAAGCATAATGTGCTCTGCATCAATAGTTTTTTTTATAAAATTATATTTGCAAATCATTTGAAATTTGCGAACACAATAATGATTTGCGAGTTACTACTACTAAACATCTTTATTTGTGTAACATAGTATAGTATAGATAATTATTTACAATGTATTTGTAGATTTATATTCACATATATTACATTACATGAAATGGCTTACGACCGAAGGTCTTTCCGTCTGTCTATGTCTTCTTGTCATTGTTATAAAAGTGAAGTAAGGAATAAAAAGTGTTTTAATTGTGATTAACTAACTTCACATAACTCAAATTTAAACAATTATTGTCATTTTTTATTTATTTTTCATGATTGCTATCGTCATTGTCAAAATCCGCATTATTTGATGAAATAAAATATTAATGCCCGTTTGCACCGATTTTACTTTAAGGCCTCCTTAGTTAAGGATTCCTTAAAAGTTAAGGAAAGAATAGTAGAGATTGGATTGCACCGCTCATATAAAATCTCCGCTTAGTTAAGGTCTCCTTAGTTGGGGGAAAATCTAGTGGAAAGTCGGTGCCTAACTTCATGTCGTCTATTATTCTCGCTTCCTAACCTTGAAATCATAGAAAATTATTATTAATTTTAGAAAATCACAACTATTTCGGATAATTATTACCGTTATAAACATTATAGAAATCAAAAGAAACTTTAAATAATATATTTATTTAAGAATGTATACATTTCACCATTTTTTTATAACATTATCGCTTGCTTTCTCTACTTTATTCGTTATCTATAAATTTATAGGTTAGAATCAGCTGTACGTCAACGCTAAGGAAGCCTTAGTGAAGTTAAGCCGCCAACATCGGCGGCTTAAATTTAAGGAGACCTTAGACATCGTGCGCGCGCGGTGCAAACCAAATGACATATGTTAAGGATTACTTAGCACTAAGGAGTACTTAAACAAGGCGGTGCAAACGGGCATAAATTGTTGATAAAGATTTTTTATATTTTGAATAATTTTTGAAAATTATTCGCGAATAACTCCCTTAAGTAATTAAATGTTTGTAACCATTATTCGGATAACTAATTAACGCACCTATAAATTCCGCACCTCATCAACCCAACCAAAAATATCCCTCCCCATCAGTAAAAAAAAATCAATTCTAAACAAACTCCATTTTAACATAACGCTATTTCTGTGCGTTTCCAAATCGAAAACGAAGAAAAAAAACATTAACAAGCAACCGTAATAATTTCACTTACACCTAGGGCTAATTTTCACACACACGTGCGCCGAAACCAAACTCGAGGAGAAGAAAAAAAAAACGAACGAAATTGGAATTTTTGGAACGGCCAAGGCCGAACTCTCGCTCGTTACACCGTCGACGGCACATCACGCTTATTTTTAGAACACGCACGCATATCACGCTCAGAGAGCGAACTCTCGCTGTTCGGACATTGCGTTTCACATCCTCATTACCTCAAGTTGGGGCGATCCAAGGTTTGGAGTTGCCGTTTGAACGCGGCCCGGGATGTAATTTTCGAAAAATAAGAGCCGGCGTTCGTTACATGTTTGATAAGATAATGAGATGTGTAGCGTTGTTTATCATTATCGAAATAAAGGTAATCGATTAAAAAAAAATGGTTTCCACTTTAGAATACTAATTCGATTTGGAAATTGATTTAAAAGAATTTTAAATTCTTTCTGTATATTTCCAAGTATAAGCCTTAATAATTTTATATCAAAAAATCTTTATTGCCATATTTCTACCATGATTACATGGTAGACAAGAATCAAATTATTTCTCCATTAATTAAAACCCATGTTAAATTAATGGAGAAATAATTTAATTGCACTCGCAACAATGTTTAAAGTTTATCTACTAAAGCACACCTTTCCAATTTCGTTTCGTTTAACTCTTGGGTAATTTACCAATGCTTTACCTAACACTCGTAAAAGCGGGTCTAAATGAAAAACAAGACTCGAGCAAACAATATAATCTCAATATGTTTATAACCAGTGCCTATTAAGGTAACGGGATATATAAAATTTTGAAAACGGAATCTTGGGAACGAATCCGAAGTCAAAATCTATAGGAAACTTACCGTTTGGTCACAATTCGCATTTAAAGTCCCAATTTTGAGGTTATAATTGATCCGATTTTCGACTAAATAAGCACATTGCGAGTATAAATCGTACACGTGATGAAATAATCTTCTAATTTATGACGAAAGTTAACAAATTTGTTGCGATTTTTTCATTTACTCAGCCAAAAACACGATTTTAATTTTATACAGAAAATGACGTTTATATAAAAAAAATCAATATATATTTTAGATCCATTTCTAAATAATAGATATTTTAATTTGTGATATCAAAAATAGATGGCGCCACCGCTCCACTAAATCGAATGTATTTTGTACAATATAAAAAAAAATAATACAGAATTATTCATCGACTATTATAATTAATATATACATATTTAATTAATGATTTTTAATGAAAATATTGGATAGATTGGTACAACTTACGATCTTTTGCAGGTTTTGTCGATTTAGGTTAGGTTAGTTTAGGTTAGGTTAGCTCACCTGAAATGATATTTCAGCAAGATAACGACTCAGTATATTCAAGAAGACACAGAATAGCATGCCTTGCTGAACATGACATTACTGTTTTGGACTGGCCAGTAGACATTCTCTTCTTGAAGTAAAAAAAATGTATGTGCCTAGAAAAAAAAAAAAAGAAAATAGGGACAAAATCCTGCCGGGGGGTGTTTTACTGCACGTGGAAAGTCTTCTTAAATATCCATATTTAATACATTCATAATATTATTATTTGTATACTCGTTATTCCTATTAAATCAATAAGAACAAATTTAGTTCGACGCCATCCTTTTTTATTGTGGAACAGCACCTAGCAGTTCAGACTTTTGCCGATTGGTTGAAATTATATTTAATAAAATGTTTAGATGGTTTAGATTTCTGAGGCTTAACTAGAGGTTTATGATTGTAATGTAAATATTGTAATGTAATTTAACGTATTTCTCAAAAATAAAGATTTTCTATATATAAAAAATGTTCAAATCCAATGACACATGAAATTAGGGAAAATATGGCGCTTGCATCGTCTTCCATTTATTATAAAATTATATTATCTTTGTCTTAGGCCCAATTTTACAATACGCAAATAAGGCGTAAGTTTTCGAGGAATAAAAGTTGATCTCTATGATTCTCTCGATTTGATTATCAATAAGACAGTGCTGTCAACCGAATGAAAAAAAAATCAAGAGTAACGTTACTTGAGGTTTGTAAAATTGTGCCTTACCGAATGAAAAAAATCAAGAGTAACGTTACTTGAGGTTTGTAAAATTGGGCCTTAGTTGTGAAATGCTCCAAAACGGGTGGTTTGTTTTTTCGCTACCATTGGCAATTTGATATAAACAACTTATTCTATAGTTGAAATTATACGTAGTATTTATTAGGCGCAAAATCATAGCCTAGATTGGGACAACAAACAAAATGAGAATATCTTTCGGGATAGGAGTAAAAATAAAAATGTTAGACACAGCTGTTCTATGCATAGCCTTAAAACCTCGCTCTTCCAACACCAACAAACAATTTATTGCCAAGGGAAAGTGTTAACAACAATAAATATCAGGTTCTTTGAACCGCACTAAATTCGGTTTGCGCTCGTTTTTTTTTTTTGTAGTTTTGTGTCGCAATAGTAAGTGCTGTACGTATCAACAACCTGCCGTAGAAGAATAATTCGAGATAAACACGTGACCTCGCCGGTTGCTGCTTATTCTCGAATGGAAGAAAACACGAGTCGAGTCGATAAAGCGCCCGGGGGCTATCCATGACCTGGATTTGCGACGGGGGATCCATCGGATCGTTTGAACTTTGAAAATGATGAATCTTCTGGCGAAGCAAAAAAAAAAAACAGAAAGTAATTTGGATACGACACGAATATATTTAATTTCATATTGAATGTATTAAATATGATATTTTTATTATTATATGTTTAATTAATTTCTCACTTAACCCGAGGTGAAACATTTTATTACTATTTTATATAAACCTGGAAAGAGTTTACGAAAGAATGAGAAGATATATAAAACCCTACTCCCATTTGGGTAGATTCTTTCGTAAACTCTTTCCAGGTTTATATAAAATAGTAATAAAAATATCATATTTAATACATTCAATATGAAATTAAATATATATATATATATATATTTAAATAAATATATATATATACATATACATATATATACACAGACGTTTTTTTATCAGTATACATTAGGGGAAATGTATACCTACAAAATGCCTATAAAGTTGCCTATAACACGCAATTAAACACACATGTCAAACACTAAACTTCAAATTGTGTGAAATATTTGATCGAAAATATATAAAAATGAAGAAAAAGTCGAGTTCCAAGCGTCTATTACAATTCCAACAGTACTAGAGGAGGATAAGACATGTTTTCAATGACTAGAGCCTACCTCGGTTATGACGATTCTAATAATAATTAACGGGTATACGTGGGAGAAATGTATACTGATAAAATCTCTCTGTATATACATGTATATTTATATAATAAAATGTATTTTGTTAAGCTCCAACACGTCCCAAAATATAACGATTTAAATCTCAAGTTGCTTGAGGCCGAAACTCGGCTTATTCTGTTGCGTCACACCGAATTTTAATTCTGACTCTGCTTGAAAGCTTGAGGCGCCGATTTCGAGCGCTCTAGGTCTTTAAGTCTTGAGACTGAAGCTCTACTTATTCTGCGAAATCTCATTTTATTTAAACAGATTTTGAAACTTCGATTTCGTCTACAGTTGTCGCTCTATGGAGTTCATTCCTTCGTGATTCTCGGTTGTGAGACCTGATCTCGGGCTAGCGGTATTGAAGATGACTTTACAGTAGCCTTCTGTTTATTGTATTTCATTTTTTAACAGCTTGTTTTTTTAATTTTTAACTTATATGGTATATATTTTAATAATTTTATTTAAACGCCGAAGATGTGAAAGACGGAAAGAAAGACATCGTTAATAAATAAGATAAGGATGTTGATTTTGTTTGTAGTCTCAAAATATCTAAATATACATAAAAAAAATGAGGAGCAAAAAAAATACACTTCACAAAAAATATTTCTTAGACCGATATAAAGTGCCTAGAAAGAACCTAATTTTGGACGAGCGCACACTCACTTATGTGTAGAACCAGTGCCTACTAAATATACAGGCCGAAATGTCGGAATGGGGAAATCGAAATTTCGGAGTCTACGCGAGAGAATTCATTCGCCTACGAACGCGATGGAAACATCTCCCGTTCACATTTTTTTTACCTAAAAAGAGGCTAATTTTGGGCGAGCGCACATTCGCATAAGTGTAGAACCAGTGCCCACTAAATATACAGGCCGAAATATCGGAGTAGGTGAATCGAAATGTCGGAGTGTACGCGAGAAAATTCTTTCACGATTCGAACCATCGTTATGGAAACATCTCCCGTTAACAATCATGTTTTTACCTAATTTGGAATTTCACCTAAATAAAATAATTTCAATTAATGACCAAAAGTCTTCAATTTTTTAATAGAAAATTTAAATATTTATCATTATAACTACATGCAAAAATAATTGTTACTTAAATTGCATTAAAGAAATACGCGAGTCCAAGGCCAAGTGTACGTACGCATCTGGACTCCGAGATGCGTACGTACACTTGGCCTCATTCCGACATTCTGGCCTGTATATTTAGTAGGCATTGGTAGAACAAATAATTAACCTCTTTATGGCATGGTGCAAAAGAGAAGCAGAAAAAATGGCTAAGGACAGGAAGAACTGGAGGAGAGTCATTAAGAAATAGACAATGAAGAAAAACCCCGACACCAATTGGTAAAAGGGGACATCGATTTATAAATGAGGCCTTAGGAGGAGCAAGAATAATATTTTATTTTTACATCAAGTTTGCAATTACAAATGTAATATAATTAATGTATACATCCTTATTTAATAGAATATGATGGAAATATGTCAATAAAGATTTTTTTCATATAAAATTATTATCAAAAGTAAATATTATTACAAAATTGCAACATATTTACTTTTGATAATAAAAGAAGAATTTTTATAAAAACTAATTGATTACTTAATCGTTTGAAAATATTATGTGTATAAAACTTGTAAATATTTATCTATAACACTACTTGAGAATGACGATAATAATAATAATAATTTATTTTCCAACGGAAGAATCCAACAAGGGAAAATATACAATCAAAATCATAATATAAGAAGAGTACAAGCAAAGTTAGTTAAATTTAAACAGAAAAAAAAAGAGAACAAAGTATAAATTAATATTAGCAAACAAAATTAAACATTATGCAAAAAATATGTCTTCATACAAATAATATAAGAAAATAAAAGCTATCAAATAATAAATTTAAACAGAAAAAAAAAACAAAGATAAGTCGAAACTATCGAAGATATTTGTTGATGAGTACGTGAAGTTTTCTTTGCCTTATATTTTATTCCTTTCTTCACTTCTGTACTTATTTAATACACTCAGTCCTATTCAGTTAAGGAAATGTCAATTTTAACGTTTACGTTATTTTTTTTATCGTCACAGTCTAAGCAGCTTTTGTAAAATATATAAATATTCTTAGAATGTGAATTTAATTAACAACGTACACATAAAACATAATATTTCCCGTATAGAATAGCCCCATATATGTACATTTCGAGCAGAATGGTTCGAAACTATTTGAAGAGAATAAAAAATCGAGTTACGTGAAGAGTATAATCAAAATAATTAACACTGTTGTATATCCTTTCTTCACTCTAAAGTTTGAAGAAATGATACAACAGTGTTAATTATTTGTATCCTTTCTTCACACTTTAGAGTGAAAAAAGGATACAACAGTGTTAATTATTTGTATCCTTTCTTCACACAACAGTGTTGATTATTTAGAATAAAAAATAGATAGAAAAAAGTATTATTCATTCACTTGGTCACAGTTATTTAAATATATTAAATAAAAAAAACGTACTTACGTAACGTAAGTCAAAATTCACAGAGCTAAATGTGAAAATAATTTATTAATTATTTTCAAATCATTTTTATTTAATATAAAAAATAGTACTGAATCAATCTTTAATTTAATTATGAATATTTTAAACATGTTTCATAAGTGAGAATCAAATTGAGAATATTTGAATCACTCTTTATTTTTGTTTATATTTTTTGTTTTGTTTCATTGGAACACCTATACAGGTGTATTTATATAGATGAGATACGCAGAGAAAGAACAAAAAATTCTTGACCATCTAGCCAGAGTTCTATTTTCTGCACGAGCGGCATTTCACTTTCGCGCACCTATAATATCCATGCCCTCACTCGGTTTAGTCGCACAATGCGATAAATATAGAAACTGCAATTCGTTGCATATAAGCACACCGCAAATGATAACACACACACCGGGAGAAAATGAGTCACGCTGAGCGTTTCTCGGAAATTGATAACGAAAACAAATAATATTATGTGAATATCGAAATATTGTATAACACATTTCGGTTGTTACATTTAATGTCGTGGGTGTTATTGTTTAAACAGGATTAAATTAACTATCAACGTATTTTAAAGAGTGACGCTTTTATTCTTACCATAATTTTGCTTAAGAGTGTTCGTCACGAATTGGCCTTGAAGCTCTCTTATGGGAGTTGTTAACATTTATCCACATTCTTGCAGAATTTATTAAGAGAGATAATGGCGAATAAAAATAATTTAATCATTCTCTCTTTAGCTTGGCTAATTCAATGCATTTGTTTAACGTACTTACGTAACGTAAGTCAAAAGTCACAGAGCTAAAAGTGAAAATAATTTATTAATTATTTTCAAATCATTTTCATTTAATATAATTCAATTTAAACAATTATGACCAAGATTATTTAATACAAACATCTTTATTCAGACAACATGACAACAAAAAATTATCATAACAATATGTAAAATAGTGTCTGTAATGAGCTATCGACCAAGACCTATGGTCTGTACTAAGTTTATTTATTTACATTTTTATTTAGAAATAAATCATCTTTAACCGTTATCATTGCAGTTTTTGTTGCATTAAATTAATACTCAATTTATTTTTTTAATTAATGGTTTTAATATTTAGACATTGGTAGTTCATATTGTATGAAAAAAATATAAATAAATTATTAAAAATCAACCAATTAAACACAGATTAGATTGAATAATTTTAAATTCTCGACTAGTTTCGGGTTATTAGCCCATTTTCAAGAGAATTTAAAATTTGTTTTATTAAAATTTCTATGGATATTTACATGAATAGATACAAGGTGTACAGAAAATGAGTGAAAAGCTTTAGGTAGCGTGACTCTTTGACTAATTTTTAGGTAAAAATATTAACGAAAATAAGTCACACGATCCTTCCTTAAGCCTCACGTGCCACTTAAAAGAACTATACATTTGGCAACGCTGGATCAAACAAGTGTGCATTTATCCTGTTTATAACTGCTACATCATCCGCTGGAGGTGTTGCATACACCTTTTCTTTTACAAACGAGCGTGCGTCGTTGCCAGATCTATTTTCATTAAAAGAATGCTTCTGATGAAGTTATAAAATTGTAAAAATATCCGATTTATTAATCATTTACATCAATGGAATTATACACGTGTCTAATTGATTGTTAATGCTATTGATTTTTTACAAAATATTTTAAAAACAATACTAATTTATAATCACATATTTAAAATTCCGAAGACCTCGTGACTCTCAATGAAGAACCATACATTTTTTATTTGGATTTTCTATTAAAAATTAATTAATGAATTGAGTTACCTGAAGGTTTTCACTCATTTTCTGTACACCTTGTATATGTATCTTTCTTTCTTTCTTAATCTTAACCCTTTTTACCCGTATTGGGTGTCGAGGTATATATGTATCTAATATATGTAATTAAAATAGTAAAGTGGAGTATTCCGTAAATATTATTATTAATATTATTATTATTTGCCGTCAACTGCGATGATTAGAATAACGTGTACGCTAAATTTAACATTTTGCGTAAGACATTTCCAATGCGTTTTTAGATACAAATCCAATATACTGTTGCACACTCTTAATACTGAGTGTGAAATAATAATAATATATATATTTGATTCGAAAATGAAAAAAAGAGAGAAGCAGAAATGTGGGATAATAAAAGTATGGGTAACTGTATTTTTAACTGCACAATGCACGCTCATTTATGCGAGTGATATAATGGCACCGTGAGGACCATTGTTTTTGATGTAGCGTTACATTCTCGGACGCGAGTCTCGTGGTTATTGTTGCCTGCCTCTTCGGTAATGGATCGTCGGATCGTGTGTACCGTACGGTTTTGCGTTTTCTCATCGCGTTTCGCCTTCCCAAACCGGTGGAACAAAGGCGAGAGAGATTCGGAATGCGTTTGCGAGAAAAGTCATTGAGGTTCATAAAATTAAAAAAAAAATCATGTGTAGACGTGTTTCGGGATTTATTTCTCATCAGTATGAACAAAGGCGAGGGAGATTCGGAATGCGATTGCGAGAAAAGTCGTTGAGACTCATAAAATTAAAAAAAAATCATCTGTAGACGTGTTTCGGGATTTATTTCTCATCAGTATGAACAAAGGCGAGGGAGATTCGGAATGCGTTTGCGAGAAAAGTCATTGAGGTTCATAAAATTAAAAAAAAATCATCTGTAGACGTGTTTCGGGATTTATTTCTCATCAGTATGAACAAAGGCGAGAGAGATTCGTAATGCGTTTGCGAGAAGAGTCATTGAGGTTCATAAAATTTAAAAAAATCATCTGTAGACGTGTTTCGGGATTTATTCCTCTTCAGTATAGCTTTGCTTCATATGCGTTCAGCAATTTTTGGGTATAGAATGATGCGCTTGCGAGAAAAATCATTGTGAAATGTAAACAAAAAATAAAAATTTAAAAAAGGTCATCTGTGGACGTGTTTCGGGGTTTATTCTTCGTTTATTCGGTCTATTAGTAGTTTAAACGCGGACTTAAAAGATGTAAAAACTTACTAATCCAGGAGGTAAACTAACAGAGGTATACTCAAGTTTATTCGTGTATTTAAAAAAATGGATAGAAAAAGGAAACTTATCAATTATTCTAGGGTTGTTAAACGTTGTTGTAGTGTTAAAATCTTGATGATAAACATGACAAAAATGTGTGCACATTAAATTCTATCCGTTGCAATTTGCATCTTTGATGAGTGGAACAAGTTTCGGCGCTCCCACACCAGAATCAGTGACCTCTGTTAAAAATAGCGATCGCGCATCGCGCCGGATAAATTGGCCATTTCATAAATTGTATAACGTTTGTTTTGTGATGTCATCCTGTGACACAAGAAGTTGAATAAAAAATGAACGGATGTCTACAAAATTAATACAGATTCAACTTATGTGTAACGCGGAATAAAAGTTAATGTCTACGATTCTCCCTATTTGATTATCAATGAGACAGTGCTGCCAACCGAATGAAAACTTGATTTTTTCAAGTAACGTTACTTGAGTTTTGTAAAATTGGGCCTAAGTTAATATAATTAATATATATAATCATTTCCATTGTACCTTTTCAGGTGTTGGGTTAATATAATTAAGAAAAGAAGTAATGTGACTTTATAAAAACAATAAATAGAAAACAAAATCCTAACTCGGTGTAAAATTGAGCTAATTAGTTGAAAGTTAGGCGATAACATTAATAAATTCTTAATGTTTCCCTCTACAAAAAAGATAAATACATTTTGTCTCTAAAATAAATAGGGGAACCAATATTTGAACACTTTGAAATGTACATGTGATTTTCTATCTTGTGTAAGCCGAATCAACACCCGGTATAAGATTAAGCAATATGGAACAAATAATTTACTTAATAGTGTACTAAAATTATCAATAATAAATATGAAAGTGGAAAATCGCTGCAATTAAATTAGGATTTCCCGCTATCAGTGCCATCTATCGGTTGCGATGCAACACCATTCAAGTTTGGCCATACGAGGAGAAGATAAAAGTGAAGTTAGACACGTATGACTCCTCAAATTAGTTTGAATGGAAAATTGTTGCAATTAAATTAGGATTTCCCGCCATCAGTGCCATCTATCGGTCACGATGCAACACCATTCAAGTTTGGCCATATGAGGAGAAGATAAAAGTGAAGTTAAACACGTATGACTCCTCTTAAATTAGTTTTAATGGAAAATTGTTGCAATTAAATTAGGATTTCCCTCTACTAATGCCATCTATCGGCTACAATGCAAACAATAAATGTTGGCAACACGAGAGGAGTGAAGTTAGATACTGATAATCCTAGTTAAATTAGTTTGAAAGGAAAATTGTTGCAATTAAATTAGGATTTCCTGCTACCAGTGCCATCTATCGGTTACAAACTAGAAAATCGCTGCAATTAAATTAGGATTTCCCGCCATCAGTGCCATCTATCGGTTGCGATGCAACACCATTCAAGTTTGGCCATACGAGGAGACGATGAGAGTGAAGTTAGACACGTATGACTCCTCTTAAATTAGTTTGAATGGAAAATTGTTGCAATTAAATTAGGATATCCCTCTACTAATTCCATCTATCGGCTACAATGCAAACAATAATTATTGGCAACACGAGAAGAGTGAAGTTAGATACTGATAATCCCAGTTAAATTAGTTTGAAAGGAAAATTTTTGCAATTAAATTAGGGTTTCCTGCTACCAGTGCCATCTATCGGTTGCGATGCAACACCATTCAAGGTTAGCCATACGAGGAGACGATGAGAGTGAAGTTAGACACATGACTCCTCTCAAATTAGTTTGAAAGGAAAATTATTGCAATCAAATTAGGATTTCCTGCTACCAGAGCCATCTATCGGTTACAATGCAAACAATAGATGTTGGCAACACGAGAAGAGTGAAGTTAGACACAGATAATCGTAGTTAAATTAGTTTGAATGGAAAATTGTTGCAATTAAATTAGGATTTCCTGCTACCAGTGCCATCTATCGGTTACAAACTAGAAAATCGCTGCAATTAAATTAGGATTTTCCGCCATCAGTGCCATATATTCAAGGTTGGCCATACGAGGAGACGATGAGAGTGAAGTTAGACACGTATGACTCCTCTTAAATTAGTTTGAATGGAAAATTGTCGCAATTAAATTAGGATTTCCCTCTACTATTGCCATCTATCGGCTACAATGCAAACAATAAATGTTGGCAACACAAGAAGAGTGAAGTTAGATACTGATAATCCTAGTTAAATTACTTTGAATGGAAAATTGTTGCAATTAAATTAGGATTTCCTGCTACCAGCGCCATCTATCGGTTATGACGCAAACAGTCGAGGTTGACAATACAAGGAGAGTGAAGTTAGAAACAGAAAATCCTAGTTAAATTAGTTTGAATGGAAAATTGTTGCAATTAAATTAGGATTTCCTGCTACCAGTGCCATCTATCGGCTACAATGCAAACTATAAATGTTGGCAACACGAAAAGAGTAAAGTTAGACACAGATAATCCCAGTTAAATTAGTTTGAATGGAAAATTGTTGCAATTAAATTAATATTTCCTGCTATCAGCACCATCTATCGGTTATGACGCAAACAATCGAGGTTGGCAATACGAGGAGAGTAAAGTTAGACACAGATAACCCCTGTTAAATTAGTTTTAATGGAAAACTGGATAATTTTCCGGTACTAGTGTCACCTTTCGGTTACGACGCAAACAACTGAGGTAGTTTGAATGGAAAGCTGAAAAATAATGGCAATTAAATTAGGATTTCTCATCACCAGTGCTATCTATCGGTTACGACATAAACAATCGAATTTGACAATATGAAGAGAATGAAGTTTGACATAGATAATCCCTATTTAATTAGTTTGAATAGAAGTTTGACATAGATTATCCCTATTAAATTAGTTTGAATGGAAGTTTGACATAGATTATCCCCATTAAATTAGTTTGAATGGATTTTTTATCCTTCTTCGTAATAATCAGGTTTAGCTGATTAAGTTATGCCTGATTAGCTTGTGGCGAATCCGGTGTGTTTGAATTTCACCGGATTTATATCTTCCATCTACAGGATGAGGATCTTGGGGCTACTCTTTAACAGGCTGGATCCACCTTTTCGCCAACTTTCGCAATTTCCTTGTTGTCGTGTGTTTTTAGCCTTTCAGTAATGTCTTCGTATCATCGAGCACATCTTCAGCGTTGATGTCCCTTTGAAGGGCTCTGTTGGATATGTGGTATTCGGCGTTTTTTCTCATCATTACCTTCATTTGATTCTTTGTTTGGATGTCTCCGCAAATTGCAATCTCTTGATCGTAATTTGCTGTTGGTTTTAATGAAAATTGTTGCAATTAAATTATAAACCACTTGTGATTTATGGCTGCCATAATGCTTCTGTGAAGAATGGAAGTAGGTATTCAATTACTCAAATTAATGTCTGTTTTTATTTTGTTGTATTGGTAAGTTTTCAATATTCTATTCATTGTTAAATAACGCTACCCGACGCAATAAGGGGCAACAAGGGATAGAAGAAGATAAATAACGCACTAATTTTATTAATTTTGCAAAATTTTTAATTGCATTTCACTTTATACTCAATGTATTCTAATAAAGATAGTCCTACTTTTATTGGAATACATTGAGTATAAAGTGAAATGCAATTAAAAACTTTGCAAAATTAATAAAATCATATCAATTGTGATTCCTCCATTTTTTTGTTTTTATTATTATTTTAAATCATGTTTCTTATTTTTTTTTGCTTTTTTCCTACTTTTATTGGAATTGAGTGGTAATTCAAATAAAAGTGTGAGAACAAACTCACCTAATCAATTTAATTTCATGTTACTTTACTTATTTTTAAAAAATTAAAGAGAAAAACTTCTTGATTTTCAAAGTTTTTGTGTTTATTCACTACAATTGTTTCGCAAATTTATTGCTCCTTCAGGTGAAGATATTTACAAAATGTATCAGTTTCTTAAGACTATTTATCTATATACAAACTACTTTGATGGGAGAAACATTTTTAGTAGTGGGGAGGTAGATAATTCTATTTGCTCGTTGAGGAGAAGTCCGGAATTTTGATGTTTTATTATTTCCATATTTTCCATCAGGTTTAATTTTCTGCCCTTTTTTGAAGTATGTAAAATTTTTACATCATCCTTAAAATTGTGGTTCTCGTCGATTAGGTGGTTGGCAAAAGTTGACGTTCTCTTCTGTTTAATGTGGGCTTTTTATGTTCTTCTATCCTCTCCTCGAACGATCTTCTAGTTTGTCCTATATAATTCTTAGGGCAATCATCACAGTTTAACATATAGACTCCAGATTGTTTATACTTTTCTGTTTTTTCTTTATTATTTTTAATGTGTTTTCCTAGTGTATTATTAGTGCGGAAGGCTACTGTAATATTAATTTTCTTCATCTCTCTAGCTAATTTATTACTTAATTGTCCATTGTAAGTCATTGAAGAAAAATTGTTATTTTGACTGGTACTTAGAGGGGATATTAAATTTTTAGTTATTTGTTTTTCTTTGTTTCTGACTATTTTATTTATAACATTTTTCTCATACCCATTACTATTACCAATTAATTTCATGTTTATTATTATAATTTAAACTACCTTTAATTAATTATTGGAACTATTAATAAAGTAAATAAATTATTAATGATCTTCATTACCGTCACAGTCTCGGTTGATTAATTTTTGTGTCCCGTTCAATAATCCGCGACATCAAAGGATGCGTCCCCGCGGCGCTTTTTGGCACCGGCGACGAGGTGCCGTCGTCGTCGGGGCCCCGGGTATTGATTCCAGGAAAAAGGGGGTCGGATTTGAGATCACCGGGAGGCGCCGTCGGTCCGGACCCGAAAGGCCCGCACTAATTTAGATCAATTAAGGTCGTAATGCCGTCACACCGCGGCGTAGGCCTCAATGAACCGAAATTCGACCGTGCGTTCGTGCTCATCTTCAATGAACGGGCGCATGGTGATTGCATAAGGTCAGTTTCGCTCAGTCGCGGTTTGTTACTTTAATAAAAAATGACCGAATCTCACTGACGGAATGAATTAAATCGAAACAATTTTAGTTTGATATACAAAAATATATTGATTAGAAAAAATCGAGTTTTCTCTATTTTAATTTGAAATACATTTTTTTATCGAAATAATTCCATTGTTAAATTAAACAAAGGTTAATTTTAAACTGCTGTTATTTATTAGTAATGTTGGGCAAAATCGAGTGAATTTAGTAATCGAGTATTTCTGAATAACCAATTTTAAGTAATTAAAATTAATAAACAATAAAAAATTGGAGTTTATTATAAATTGGTGACACTTACCGACATTAATAATTAACTTCTCACTTAACCCGTGGTGAAGCATTTTTGAACTAATTAGGGTATATTTTAATTAAAACACTTGGTTTGTTTCACTGTGAAACAAACCAAGTGTTTTAATTAAAATATACCTTACCGATATTAATATTATAAATAACATTAAGAAAATTGTCATATACTTCTTTTGTAATGACAAAAAAAGATAGAAAAGATCGACTTTGCCCATATCTAGTTATTAGTTAAAGTTTTCGCTTCCCTAAACACCGGTTTTATTGTACTATTTACTATATAATAATTTAAAAGTGTAAATGTCACTAATATTTAAGTATATTTAGATAAATAAGAAAAACTCTATTTTTAATTTTAAAAACATTTTTTTATAAAATAATTCCAGTGTTAAATTAAACAAAGATTATTATTAAACTTCTCTTATTAGAAAAAGATCTACTTTGCTCATCTCTAGTTATTAGTTCATTTATACTTTGTTTTTTTTTCTGTTTAAATTTATTATCTGATAGCTTGTATTTTCTTATATTATTTGTATGAAGACATATTTTTTTGCATAATGTTTAATTTTGTTTGCTAATATTAATTTATACTTTGTTCTCTTTTTTTTCTGTTTAAATTTAACTAACTTTGCTTGTACTCTTCTTATATTATGATTTTGTTTGTATATTTTCCCTTGTTGGATTCTTCCGTTGGAAAATAAATTATTATTTTTAAAGTTTTCACTTCGCTAAACATCATTTTTATTGTACTATTTACTACACAATAGTGTCAAATGCCATTAATATTTAAACTATTTAGAAAAAATAAAAAAAATTGACTACTCAAAATTATTTTTTTAAATAATTCCATTGTTAAATTTAACAAAACTTATTATTAAAGTGTTGTTATTAATTGAGATTTTCTCTTCGCTAATCATCGTTTTTTATTATACTATTTACTACACAATAGTTTGATAATAAGGAAATAATAATAATAAAAAGTTATTATTAGATAGAATTTTGAGAATGTAAATGAGTAAATGAAGGATGCCAATACAGGTCTTATTTTTTTAATAAAAAGTTCTCGATCATATAATATTCGGAGTTATTCCGTACGGAAAGTGTTAACTTTAACGGTTATGTTATTAATTAACTTCACATTAATATACGTAGGTAGAATAATCTATTAAAAAACTACTTAGGCTGTGATAATAAAAAATTAGAAACATAAATAGAAAAGAGTGGAAATGAAATGTGGAAATAATTTATTAATTATTTTCAAATCATTTTTATTTAATAAGAAACATGTTGAACTTTACGTTTCTCTTACAGAATAAAACAGGAAATACATTTGAGATAAAAGGAAATACATTGAGTATAAAGTGAAATGCTATTAAAAACTTTGCAAAATTAATAAAATCATATGAATTCTGGTTCTTCCATTTTTTTTTGTTTTTGTTATTATTTTAAATCATGTTTCTTCATTTTTTTTTACTTTTCATTCCTACATTTTTTTTTTCAAGAATCATGTTTCTTCATTTTTTTTACTTTTCATTCCCACATTTTTTTATTCAAGAATCATGTTTCTTCATTTTGGAACTTCACCGTGCGTTCAGAGTTGACCTAGTTGGTCCGTGTATTTTGGCGAGGTCGCGATTTCCTCCAGAGCGCCGCGTTCTATCGATCCCTCCTCCACTCGGCAGAGTCGAAAGCGACGCCGACGTCGACGCCGGTCCGTGCATCAACAAGTACCGCAGTTCCTACCTTATAACCCCCTTCGACGGGCGAAGAACAAGCATCTTTATAAAAAAAACGTGAGAATTCCTCCCTCGAACATCCGCTGTATCAATTACTCCTCCCCACCTCCCGAATAGAATACATGTGACGGCCACAGTTTCCAGCAGTGCGTATTCCATTTGTTTAAACGCGAACCAGCACGCCCTAGATAACCTTACGCGGCTCAGGCGTTATCGGGACCAGAGTTCAAATTGGTGTAATTGTAAATTCTTAATTATCGCTAATTGTGCGCGCTTCGTCATGCGGTTTGGATGAATTGTTGCGGACGTCGATGTGAGCTTCTTTAATTGTGAGTAAACCGGTTATGCAAATTGGATTAATTGCGAGTGTGTTAATCGGATTATGAGTCAGATACGCAATTGTTAAAACCTATGAAAATGTATAAAAATCAATAGAGCCTGGATAATTAAGTTATAGGTGTGACTACTTCAGCATTTTCGCTTGACATTCTTGACTTCAATGTAATGTTTTCATTTTATATACTCATTTTATATACACACATATTTATTTATTTATTATTTATATTTATTTAATTAACGGAGGCCATTAATTATACAATAATAAAAAAATAGTCCAGACAGACTAACTCCTACATGTTAGACTGTCTGGGTTATCGACCAAAGGTCTTACTCCCCTGTCATGAATGTATGATGATGGCAAAGAAAAAAAAAATATATGCTAGCTAGATGAAATGTCCTGATGATTCAGAAATGAATGGTGAAGGGATCGTGATTGTATTTAGGAAGAATGTTAGGTATATGGAATTTTATATTTATTATTTTTATTAGAGGCTCTATAGAGATTTCCATGCCAAGAAAGTGATATCCCTTCAAATTCTTAATGAATCATAAATCTGTTAGATAATAAATTTCATTCATTCTTCTCTGAGCTGGTTGTGTAGATTATTTTTTAAATAATGAAATAAATATCGTTATTGTCAAAATTTCTGTAGTTGAAACTTACTCAATATAATTAAAACTCTTAAAAATACACATTTCTTGAAAATGGCATAATAGACTAAACTAGTTGGAATACATTAGTGTCCATCACTATTAAAAAGTAATTTTTATATATAAACGTACACACAGATATTGTAAAGGTTAGGTGTGTTCGTTTATTCTGCACTAAATTTCTGCAGAATAAACCTTTACATTGCACATGTAAGTTTTTTTTTACATAAAAATTACTTTTTAGTAGTGATGAGCAAGATCGACTGCTTGATCCTTGCAAGCGATGGAGCCTCTCGATTTCTAAAGTGGAAATGAAATGTGGAAATAATTTATTAATTATTTTCAAATCATTTTTATTTAATAAGAAACATGTTGAACTTCATGTTTCTCTTACAGAATAAAACAGGAAATACATTTGAGATAAAAGGAAATACATTGAGTATAATGTGAAATGCTATTAAAAACGTTGATTTCTAAAAGATCTAAACCAACCGGCTCGATCTTTCTGATGAGCTCGATCTGTTTGATCATCTCGATCTTTCTGATCAGCTCAATACTTCAACTGATAGTTCTTCGAGATGATTAATCTTGCCCATTATCAATGACTAATTATTAGTCATGATAATAACTAATTAAATTAGCACTTGAAATATACATCTAACCTATAAATATAAAAATGAAGTAAGGAATAAAAAGTGTTTTTAATTGTGATTAAAATATATTCACATAACTCAAGTTAAACTGGAAATATTGATAATTAAATAAAAGTCACTTGGTTTGTTTCACTACTATTTTTTTATTCTCTCCGACTAGTTTCGACTTATCGTCATTCTCAAGGAGTAATGAATAAAAAAATAGTAGTGAAACAAACCAAGTGACTTTTATTTAATTATCAATATTGTAAACATGTTTCATCAAGTGATTAATGAGAACAAAATTGAAGATAAACTGGAAATGTCTTTCATTTAATACTAAAAAAAATTATACAAAACTACAAATTCAGTTTTTTCTTTCGTTCTTAATCTTATCCTCTTTTACCCGAGCAAATTCAGTTTTATTAAATTATAATTAATTATTATAAAAAATGCTGTGCCAAAACTAATAGAATTATTATAAATTGTATAATGATTAAATATTCGGGGCTTTTCCGTACGAGAAATGTTAAGTTTAACGTTTACATTATTAATTTAATTCACATTCTATGCATATATACAAATATTTAAAAGAGCTGCCTAGACTGTGATGATAAAAAATAACGTATACATTAAGCTTAACACTTCCCTTGCACAATAGTCCCAAATCGCGAATTTTATTTATTATTTAATGTCGCAATTCGCATTTATCGTACAAAATCCATTGCGTAATACAATGTCCGGCGGGGTATTACCCAGGAGCAGTAGTTATTTCAATGGATATTTATTTAAGTACTGAAACATACCTTGAGTAAGTCATTGTTTTAGTGGCTAAATAGAAAATATTTTTTCTATGTACAGGGTGGTGGTGAAAACTTTTTTTTTAAATAAAATGAAACAAAGACGATTCACACATTTGCAGTTATTTAAATTACAATTAAATTAAAGTAGAAAAATTTTTCGGCATTGATCAATAAAATTCGATCAATCCATTTTTCCAATTGCAAAAAATACTTACTAGTGTTGGGCAAAATCGAATATTATTAGTAATCGAGTATTACTAAATGTGTCATTTTAAGTATTTAAAACGAAAAAGTAACTTCAAATTTATGTTTATTAATAAATGGGAAGTTATTTTTGATATTTTTATAATAAGTAACATTCATAAAATTATAATATACTTAATTTAGAAATAATAAAAGATCAACTTTGCCCATCACTAATACTTACACTGTTTTACAAACATCTCTCTCATTCAATAGATGTTTGTAAAACTTACAGTGTAAGTATTTTTTGCAGTTGGAAAAAGGGATTGATCGAATTTTATTGATCATTGCCAACAATTTTTCCTAGTTTAATTTAATTGTACTTTTTTTATTTTAAGAGATATCGAAAAACCGTTTTCGCAAATTTTTAATGATAAAACCACTGGCGAAGAAAAAATATCCATCTTTAACCGTTTCCGGGTAATAACCGGAAGTTGACAAGTCATTTTTCGATTTCCGTTATTTATTTATTTAACGGCATACACCTATCTACAAAAACAAATTAAACAGCTAACAGAGATTATTATTAAAAATAAAAAAATCTCAAAGCAACATTTTATGCTGACTTCGAATATGTTATCACATTTTATTTATAATTAATGGTTTTAATATTTAGACATCGGTAGTTCATATTGTATGAAATAAATATGAATAAATTATTAAAAATCAACCAATAAAACAAAATTTTAAATTCTCTTGAAAATGAGCTAATAACCCGAAACTAGTCGAGAATTTAGAGTTATTCAATATAATCTGTGTTTTATTGGTTGATTTTTAATAATTTCGTATCGATATTTGTACTGGTATTTATTTATATTCATGTTTGTCTTGCTATTATTATAATGTAAAATTATTTTGTATTATCCTGTAATTGGGCTACTGTTTCCTGTTGGGTAATAAATTTATTATTATTATTATTCATATTTATTTTATACATTTTATTTATCTTTTTTTTTTCTTTAGTTACAACCTCAATCTTCGATTTTATTTTCCATATGTGGCACCACAAAAATGCACCACCCTGTACAGGGCTAGTCATCGAAAAATTCGTCTTCGATATTTCCCCTGTCGTTAGAAATTCAACTTTAATTTATTAATAAAAATTGCTCAATTACTGTATATATGAAAATAATTTTACAATTCATTTGCGCAAATCATCACGACAGTTCAGCTAGCTAGCATATTTTTTTCTTTAACTTCATCATAAATTCATGACAGGGTAGAAAGACCTTTGGTCGGTAGCCCAGAGAGACTAACACCTACATTATTTATGTTATATTCTTAAAATTATCTGTGTAGTCAGAATAAAGATGTGCGTAAAATTATTTTCATATACACAGAGTGTCTCATTTTCAATTCATACGAATTGTGTTATTTTAAACGGAACATCCTATATAAATTTGAATAAAAACACTTGGTTAATTCCTTACTTCACAATTTTTATTTTTTCGTTAGATGTACATTTCGTACACTATGTGTACATTATCAATAACTAACTAATTCTTACAACTAAAATGCGCGGTAAATATACAAACGAGGGATTATCGGGAAAAACCAAGAAGTAATTAGGGCAGTGGATTGAAAAGGAGTGTCGGTAGGTTAAACAAAATTATTATTTTATGAACTGTGGAGGCTTCTACTTCGTTATACATGTTAATTCAATCAAATAAAACACTTTAACTTTGTTTGTATAACACACTATTTTTTATTTTTGTGACTGCAGTTTCGGCAACTCAACTTGCTCTGTTTGATAATGGCAAGTTGAGTTGCCGAAACTGCAGTCACAAAAATAAAAAATAGTGTGTTATACAAACAAAGTTAAAGTGTTTTATTTGATTAAAATTATTATTGTCTTAGGGATTATTCACAGGTAACAAATTTAATAACGGATTTTCTAAAGGGCTAAGATCGAAATTAAGCAATTTTTCTTTATATTTATACATTTGAATCGCTTCTAACATATTTAATATATATATATATATATATATATATATATATAATATAAAATCTCCATCTTCCATAATGGTGGTGTAGGGGGCATATTTAATAATATATATAAAAATATAAAAAAAACATCTTTATTCAGACAGCAGAATTATAATTCTTTACAAATATTTATATTTACAATAGATATTGATGGGTTAGTAGTCTGTCATGGGTTATCGACCGGAGGTCTTTCTGCCCTCACACCCTATATATTTTATTCGATTCGTCTTTAAATTATCTTTGCAACAATATAATATTGTTAATACTTTTTATTAGTCAAAAATATTTTCTAAAAATGTTGACAGTTACAGTTCACAAAAAAAATCATTAATTTTTTGTTTTTTGATATGGAGAAATGATTCTTTTTTCAGTCTGTAAATTTGTTTCTTATTTAATTATTTTAATGAATTTTGCTGATCTGTATTTAAAAAAAAATCCGATAAAAAATCTGCAAACTCTGCAAAATGTCATTTATTTTATTGTTAAAAACATTAAATAAACTAATCCGCAAATGCATGAATAAACCCGAAGTTGTGTACGAACTATTAATCACTTGTGATTTATAGCTGTCACGCTACCGTAAAGAGTGGATTAGTACTATTTTATAGGGAAGTTGTGGATAGAAAAATATAATAGAAACGCAGGTGATTGACCTGTATTAAAAAAAAACACTCATTACAATCTTTATTCTGAGGGCAAAGTTTAATATCACAATAAATGGAGATAGCTGTCATGCTACCGTGAAGAGTGGCTTAGTACTGTTTTATAGGGAAGTTGTGGATAAAAAATATAATAGAAACGCAGGTGATTGACCTGTATTAAAAAAAACAACAAAAACCACATAAACTTTTTGTATATCGACCAAAAAAAACACTCATTACAATCCTCATTCTGAGTGCAAAGTTTAATATCACAATAAACGGAAGACGATGCAAGCGCCATCTTTTAGCTAATAATCAGGCAAAAGATGGCGCTTGCGTCATCTTCCATTTATTATGATTCTAATTAGGTATTTAACCACAACACAAGATTCGTCCAACCTCCTTCATCAAGGCATTGCGCATGGAACTCACTAGTCTGATGAGGTTCGAAAAACCGGAACTAGTTATCCATAAACTAGATGGTGGTTGAACATTTTCTTAAATTAATATCACAGATTGTATATAATTACAGATAAAATATATGTCCTGTTTACTCGGTGAAACGAAGTGATATTTATTTTTTATTTCAGTATTTTAAAAATATTTGAAACCCCGACACCAATTGGTAAAAGGGGACATCGATGGTAAAAAAAACACACAACTTTGATGTTTATACAATTCATATTCAGACAACTTAACGTCATCATGGTAAAGGTTTTTTTTAATCAACTGATTTGGAAGCGATTGAAATATAAGTGACTGCCAAAAATTAAAAAAAAATATTTTTTCTTGAATAAAACTTCACATTTATATATATATATAAATATTTGATGACGTGATAAATGTGAAGTGTTATTCAAGAAAAAATAATATTTTCAATATATAATTTATATATAATATTAGATTTTATGGACGGATCCATTGAATTTCCTATTGTATTAGCAATGTCAAATTAAATAATGAAAAGAAAAAAATAAATTCAATCTGTCTCGAGTCAGAAAAGCAGAAAAGGGTGTGTGCATGTGTGTCACGGAATTTCCAAAGATCCGCAGATTAGCCCGCTTGGTAGCGGGGCGTGGAGGGCCGGGGGTGGATTTTTGGGCCGCTGCCAGAAAAATATCGCACGAATGCGGAACGGGCAGGGAAAATCAATGAAATTCATTCAGAAATTTATTCGGCTCCTTCTGTGTAATTAGCCTGCTTGAAAATAAAACACTAAAGCGACCTCAAGCGGGTGTGTCCGTGCTTCAAAGTCGAGCGCATGATTCGACATTGAATTTAACATAAAACAGCAAATTATAAATAAACTTTTAATATATATAAGTGGAAAGAAGAGATAGAGGATTGGATGAGAGAGGATGGGGCAGGCGTGAAGATTGTGAGGAGGATAGGGTGGGAAAAGCAGAAAAGAAAATAAATTTAATTTAAATAAGTGTAGTAATGTGATGTAGTTTTTTTTTTTGGGAATGCCAATAAAGGTTTTTTTTTTTTTAATATATATATTTTTAATAATAATAATGTTTTATTTACGGACTCGCCATTTACAGGTAATTATGTATTTTATAATTTCATACATAATAATTATTTAACAAAGTACCTCAAGTATTCTATACATGAAAAAAATAATTGCACCTCCTTTAGACGCCTCTTTTGAGCCCTTAATATTGTATTTTGACGTAATATATATATGTATATATAATATTACGATTTTTTTTAAATTATCAACAAGTTCTTTTTTTGCAGTTTCCTACTGATATTAAAATATGTTATATATGTAAAATAGTATTATTCTATTTATATGTGATTTACAGTCATGCTATTTATCTAAACATTTTGAATATTGTTATTATTCCGTATAAAGGTGATTTACCGTAAATAAATGAATTGAGTTGAATTGAACAATTTGAAAAATCGCTTCCAAATCAGTTGATTAAAAAAAAACTTTACCATAATGACGTTAAGTTGTCTGAATATGAATTATATAAACAGCAAAGTTGTGTGTGTGTTTTTTTTACCCCCAAATAATGTTCATTAGTTGGATAAATTGCTCTTTCATCGAATCTATAATTATAATAGAAAAGAGATTATTCACTTGCTCACAGTTATTATTCCTGTAATTGAATTGAATTGAACAAGTTGAAAAAAAAAATAGTGTTAATTACAAAATAATGATCAATAATTAAAAAAATACAATTGTAAGGTATGATTAGCCATTTTCTTTTAATTCACACTACTTTTTTTTTTCCTTGACCAGGACGTAAATGTAACAACATTTTTAAATGCCATGAAATATATAGCTATCTTGAATAGTTAAGGCTTTTATTTGTTTAAACTGCATCCTTGTTTAGTTAAAGTAAAACTCTAACATGTATAGTTTCAAAAATATTATTAGTCTCACAACATATATTTCGCCACACAGTATCAATATCAGATGAATTAAAAATAATTTTTAAACTATACACGTTAGGGGTTTTAACATTATATAAACAAAAATGCTGATATCTCTTTCTACTACATCGCATCCTTAAGATATGATGCACTAGCAACGTGCTGTCTTAGTATAAATCTTGCCTTAGATCTTACAAGACAGGTGTTCAATTGTTAAAGTACGAGTTTTTTTTTTTTAATGAATGAATATTTCGTTATAAAACGCTGATGAGCTTTTAACACTAATAAAGGTGTGTAATAAGTAATATAAAACACCCTTCAATAATTGTACTTATTGAAAGGTGTTTTACACTTTCACAAACAGTTTTTTATATTAAATAAAGATGATTTGAAAATAATTAATAAATTATTTTCACATTTTGCTCTGTGACTTATGACTTACGTTACGTAAGTTTTTTTATATCTTTAATTAATTAATTAATTTATTTATTTATTCAATATGTAGATGGGGATTTTAGATTATATATATATATATATATATATATATATACAGAGAGATTTTTTTATAAGTATACATTAGGAAAAGTGTATGCCTGCAAAAAACGCGAGCCAACCGCATTGAATAATTAATGTGTGTATGTTAAGTTGACTATTTAGTATATATGTGTTCAGTTGCGTGTTATAGGCAACTAAACACACATATATTAATGCATTTGACTCGCGCATTTTACAGGTATACATAGTGCAAATGTATACTCATAAAAAAAGCTCTCTGTATATATTTATTCAATATATGGCAGACCATTTACAATTTAGTTTAAAACTAAGAAAACAGACATTTTGCTAAATATATACATTATGAATAATAAAAAGTTAACATTAAAAATTTCTCATTTAACCAGTGACAAAAATTTTTGACTATAAAATACTGATTAAAAATCACTTGTTATTATTTCACTGATCAGAGAAATAATACCAAGTGATTATTAATCAGAAGTTTATAAAGGTTTTTTTTTATATAAAAAAATAATAGTTTATTATAAAGTAAAAACTAAACGACTCCAATAAACATAAAAGGATGGCGTTGATTTTTTCATTTATTAAAAAAAAATGCAAGCCAATGATTTTCTAATAACAATCTTAACATTAACCTTCTTCAGAAGTAACCTTTCTTTATAATCTCGATAAGTGTTTAATTAAATCCTCGTTATGCATTTCTTTACTATCATTATTATCATTATTAAATGTGCCTTATGGATTCTGTTTAACCCCATTTTACCGCCCGCCCGTAATGCAATTATGTAAATAAATTGTTCCGCTTTTATGGGCCGAGATTTAATTTAATGCAAAGCCATTTCCTGTGGAAATTGTGAAATTTATTATAAACACAATGATGGCGTTGTTGCACAAAGAGGATTACATTTGAATAACAAAGAATACGTCAGTTTTGTGTAATATGCTCATCATAAATAAATTAATCACTTCAATTTATTTTATTCTCCGGTCCGTGAATTAATTTGTATGTATACACGCACAAAATAAATAGTTCATTAATGGAACTCGTTAAAGTTGCGGTTAAGTAGGAGGAGATAGCTTATGGTAAAGTGAAAATAATCATTGTTAAAAAAGAATCGGATTCTAGAATTAATAGTATAAATAATAGAAAAAGGTTTTATTCACTTGGTCACAGTTATTTAAATAAATTAAATAAAAAGAATTTGAAAATAATTAATTAATAAATTATTTTCCCTTTAGCTTTAATAGTATAAATATGTACTTGCATTTTTTTCATGTTAAATAATAAAATATAGACTCCGGTTACAGGTAAATAATTCACTGACATGAATAGTACTTAATTTCTATTAATTGTTGAACATTTGTTTAAAACCGATGCAAATTTTTATTTCAAAGTCCCAGACAGTCCCAGGATGAATGACTGCCAAATAGTCTGGATCGATTCGAAAGATTTTTTGATTTGGCACTTCGTTTGCATTCCCGCGCACACACACACATCCGAAATTTCCTTGTACTCCGCTTACAAATATACAATTCACCGAACTGATTTTAAATACACACTCAATCGCCGACGTGATCTCGTTTTTTTTTTACGACTCAGTCGCTATTTTGATCTCGACAATTCATTGCAGAAAAGTGAGTTTTATTTTTGTAAATATAGTTCATATTCACCTTTTGTTTGCGTGTAGTTTATTTTGTTGTAATACTTCAGTATATTAGTATTTAAACGTATTTTTCTAAGTTTTAAGTGAGAACGGTATTCAAGATTTATTTTCTGTTATAACTGGATTTTTTTATTCTGTCCATTGACAGTTTCATAACTTGGGATAAATTAACCCCTAATGGGTTGCTCCTGTTCTGGGATTTATTCTGTTATATATATCTATATATTCAGTGACCCTTTCTACCTTTTTTAGGTGTAGAATTTATTTTCTGTTTATTCGCAATAATTTTGCAAGCTTTTCAAAAGTTATTTTGTTTTTGCAATTTTCTGGCGACACGTGTAAAAATGATTTTTGATGAAAATATTAGTGATAGACAAATTCGATCTTTTTATTAATGCTAAATTAAGTATATTATAATTTTATAAATGGTAATTGTTATAAAAAATATCAAGAATAACTTATCATTTATTAATAAACATAAATTTGTAGTATTTTTTTTTTAAATACTTAAAATGACACATTTAGTAATATTCGATTACTAATATTAATCGATTTTGCCCATCACTAGAAAATACAGCAGGATTCTTTAAGATTAGTCGTATATAACATCATTATAAGTTCCTCTCTACTTCTCAGTGTGAGGTGTTTAAGATTAGTAAAAATCCCAAACTCTGCTTTTTTGAGTTATCTGCGAACTTTGTGATTTTGATCCAATCGTAGAAAAATACAAACAAACTGTTGGATGTGGATATTTTGTGTTTGTTATTGTCCTAATTTATTTAAATTGTAAGGAGATCAATGAGACTTCTATTCGATTTAAAAATCACGTCGGGGTCACCAAATGTAAGGAGATCAATGAGACGAGTTATAATTCAAAACTTGTGTTGTATTTTACTTCTCAAAAGAATGACTCTTTTTTTTATTTTTATGGCGACGTTAATTTCCTAAAAACGCAGCCGCCTTAAAATTATCAGAAATATCTAAAAAAATTGAAGAGCAAACCATAATTTCAAGTTGATTTTTTTTTTCTATTTCCAGGAGGCCAAAAGGGCCGAATAATCAAAGATGACTACCGACATAAGTCTGTCCCGCTGGGACCCGAGTCTCCAGCAGGAGATCGTCGAGGAGTACGAGTACGACGGCGGCAACTCCTCGTCGCGGCTCTTCGAGCGGTCGCGCATCAAGGCCCTGGCCGACGAGCGAGAGAGCGTCCAGAAGAAGACCTTCCAGAAATGGGTGAACTCGCACCTGGTGCGCGTCAACTCGCGCATCGCGGACCTCTACGTCGACCTGCGCGACGGCAAGCAGCTCATCAAGCTCCTCGAGGTCTTATCAGGTAAAGCAAACACCTAATCATGCCGGTTATCAGGATGGGTTATTTAGTTGATCGTGTAAATGTTTGCACGAGTTGGAAATGTAAACGGGGGCATCGCGTTTGAATTCAGGTTTTATGGATTGTTTAAATAATTGATTACTTGTTTGGGTAAATATGATTATACAAGTCATGTACGTATAATTTTTGGGGAAATCACAAAAAGTAGTTACAAAAAAGAAATTTCCAATAATTGTTGAGTCTCCATAATAATTATATAATAAATAAATAAATTATAAATAATTTTGGACTTTAATAATTCTTGGACCTACGCTATCTCACTTATTTTGTGGTTTTCTCAATAAATGCATATAATATATTAATCTCTTGAAATTTTCCCAATAATTATATGCAATTATTGAGAAAAAGAAAAAAGTGTGATAACGTAGGTCCAAGAATTTTTACAGTAAATAAAAAAGGATTAAGGAGCCTTGCTTCATTAGCAAGGCCCGGGGGATTAAAAAATTATTATTATTCTTGAAATTATGTGTAATGTAATGTAAAAACGGCTGTTCATCAATGTCGGGCATTGATTGTTCTTTTTACACTTTTTTGAGGTTTCCCCCCACTAAAAACAAAATTCATATATATTTTTTAAATCACGAGAGAAGTAGTAAAAAAGGGATGTCCAACAATGCCGGACATACAGAAGTAGTAAAAAGGGATGTCTAACAATGCCGGACATACAGAAGTAGTAGAAAGGGATGTCCAACAATGCCGGACATACAGAAGTATTAAAAAAGGATGTCCAACAATGCCGGACATACTTTTTACCTTTCCTCAAAAAATATATATAATTTTTGGTAATATCGCCAGAGTAAAAGTAGTTTTTTACACTTTTTTGAGGTCGCCCCCCACCAAAAATAAAATACATATAATTTTTTGAAAATCTCAAGAGAAGTAGTAAAAAAGGGATGTCCAATAATGTCTGAAATACTTTTTTACACTTTATTGTGGTTTCTCAAAAAATATATATAATTTTTGGGAATATCGCAAGGGAAGTATTAGTAAAAAAGGGATGTCCAGCATTGTCGGACATGCTTTTTTATGGTTTTCCCCCAAAAATATGTATAATTTTTGGGAAAATCACAAGAGAATCCAAAAAGGATGGTTGAGGAATTTAAACATAAATTGTATGAAATAAATATGAATAAATTATTAAAAATCAACCAATAAAACATTATTCAATCTAATCTGTGTTTTATTGGTTGATTTTTAATAATTTATTCATATTTATTTCATACCTTATGAACACCAATGTTTAAATATTAAAACCATTAATTAAACATAAATTATTTCTTAAAATAATAATAAGAGCAGTTATAAACTATGTCCAACGATATCGAAGATACTTTTTTTTACATTTTATTTGTAGTTTCCCCAAAAAATACGTATAATTTTTAGGCAAAATCACAAGAGAATCCAAAAAGGATGGTTGAGGAATTTAAACATAAATTATTCCTTAAAATAATAACAAGAGCAGTGGTAAACTATGTCCAACAATATCAAACATACTTTTTTTATATTTTTTTGTAGTTTCCATCAAAAAAATACGTATAATTTTTAGGCAAAATCACAACAGAAGTAGTAAAAAAATGACATCCATTTTCACTGGATTGTTAAAGAATTAATCATGAAATATTTATTTAAAATAATAATAAGTGGTAGAGAAATAATGTCCAATAAAGTTGGGTATGCTTCACACTTATTTTTTGTAGTTTTCTCAAAAAATGCCCATAATTTTATGAAAATCACAAGTATTAAGAAGGGATGTCCAATATGGATGGTTGAGGAATTAGACATATTTAATGAAACGTGGCGCTTGCGTCGTTTTTAATTTATTATGAATTAAACATAATAAATTCCTTCAAAAAAAATAAGAAGTGATAGTAAGGGACATACATTTTCACACTTTTTTGCGGTTTCCCCAAAATCAGAGAAAATTACAAGAGAAGTTGTAAAAATGGATGTTCAACATGGACGCTTGAGGAATTAAATATGAAATGTGGAAATAATTTATTAATTATTTTCAAATCATTTTTATCTAATGAGTAGTTTAAAAAAATGATAAATGGTAAAAAAAGGGATGTCCAACAATGTCGGACATACTTCTTCACACTCTTTTATACTTTTTTGTGGTTTCCCCTAAAAAAATGCGTATATTTTTGGGAAAATGATGAGAAAAGTAGCAAAGAAATGTTTGTCCAATATGAATGGCTGAGGAATCAAACATGGATTATTACTTCAAAAAAAAAGAACAAACGAAGTAATAAAAAGGATGTCTAGCAATGTCGGACATATTTTTCACGTTTTTTTTTTTTTTTGGTTTCCCCAAAAATTACGTATAATTTTTGAGAAAATAAAGAGAAGTCGTAAAAAATGCACGTCCAACATTAATGCTAGAGAAATTAAACATGAATTATTCCTTTAAAAAAATGAACCAAAGAAAGTGGTAATTAGGGGCTGTCCAACAATGTTGGACATACTTTTTTTCACTTTGTTTTTGATTTCCCGCAAAAAACGCATATTTTTTGGGAAAATGACAAGAGAAGTAGTAAAAAGGAATTTCCAAACTGGATAATTACGGAATTACACATGAATTATACAAAAAAACACACAAACAAAAGAAGTGGTAAAAAGAGGCGCCCAACAATTTTATGCACTTTTTTGTGGTTCCCCTAAAATAATTTTTGGTAAAATCACAAGAGAAGTTGTAAAAAAATGGATGTCCAACATGGATGCTTGTAGAATTAAACATGAATTATTCCTTTAAAAAAATGAACCAAAGAAAGTGGTAATTAGGGGCTGTCCAACAATGTTGGACATCCTTTTTTACACTTTGTTTGTGATTTCCCACAAAAAACGCATATTTTTTGGGAAAATGACAAGAGAAGTAGTAAAAAGGAATTTCCAAACTGGATAATCAAGGAAATACACATGAATTATACAAAAAAAATACACACACAAACAAAAAAAGTGGTAAAAAGGGGCGCCCAACAACTTTATGCACTTTTCTTGTGGTTCCCATGAAATAATTTTTGGCAAAATCACAAGAGAAGATGTAAAAAAATGGATGTCCAACATGGATGCTTGTAGAATTAAACATGAATTACTCCTTAAAAAAAAAGAAAAACAAAGAAAGTGGTAATTAGGGGCTGTCCAACAATGTTGGACATACTTTTTTACACTTTTTTTGTGATTTCCGGCAAAAAACGCATATTTTTTGGGAAAATGACAAGAGAAGTAGTAAAAAGGAATTTTCAAACTGGATAATTAAGGAATTACACATGAATTATACAAAAAACACACACACAAACAAAAGAAGTGGTAAAAAGAGACGTCCAACAACTTTATGCATTTTTTTGTATTTCCCCTAAAATAATTTTTGGCAAAATCACAAGAGAAGTTGTAAAAAAATGGATGTCTATCATGGATGCTTGTAGAATTAAACATAAATTATTCCTTTAAAAAAATGAACCAAAGAAAGTGGTAATTAGGGGCTGTCCAACAAGGTTGGACATACTATTTTACACTTTTTTTGTGGTTCCCCGCAAGAAACGCATAAGTTTAGTGAAAATGACAAGAGAAGTAGTAAAAAGGGATTTCCAACTGGATGATTAAGGAATTAAACATGAATTATTTCATCAAAAAAAAAACACACACAAACAAAAGATGTGGTAAAAACGGGATGCCCAACAACTTCATGCACTTTGTTGTGGTTCCCCCTAAAAATACGTATACTGTTTGGGAAAATTGAAAGAGAAGTTGTAAAAAAAATGGATGTCTAACATGGATGCTTCAGAAGTTAAACATGAATTATTGCTTAAAAAATGGAGAAAAAAAGTGCTAATTAGGGGCTGTTTCAACAATGTTGGACATACTTTTTTACACTTTGTTTGTGGTTCTACACAAAAAACGCATATTTTTTTGGAAAAATAATAAAAGAAGTAGTGAAAAGGGATTTCCAATATGGATGCTTGAGGAATTAAACTTGATTTTTTCCTTTAAAATAATGAACAAAAGAAGTGGCAATTAGGGGCTGTCCAACAATGTTGGACATATTTTTTAAACTTTGTGGTTCCCCGCAAAAAATGCATTTTTTTGGGAAAATGACAAGAAGAGTAGTAAAAAGTGATTTCCAACATGGATGCTTGAGGAATTAAACATGATTTTTTCCTTTAAAATAATGAACAAAAGAAGTGGTAATTAGAGGCTGTCCAACAATGTTGGACATATTTTTTAAACTTTGCGGTTCCCCGCAAAAAATCATGTTTTTAGGAAAATGACAAGAAGAGTAGTAAAAAGTGATTTCCAACATGGATGATTGAAGAATTAAACATAAAATAAAACACAAACAAAAGAAATGGTAAAAAGGGACACCCAACAATCGTTTTACACTTTGTTTGTAATGCGTATAATTTTAAAGAAAATAACAAGAGAAGTTGTAAAAAAATAGATAACCAACATGAATGGTTGAGGAATCAAATCCTTAAAAAAGGAACAAGAAATAGTAAAAAGGGATGTTCAACAATTTTTAAGGTCCAAGATGATTGAGAAATAATTCATGTTGGACACCCATTTTTTATTACTTCTCTTGTCTGAAAAAATATACATATTTTTGGAGGATACCACGAAAAGTAGTAGCAAGTATATCCACCAATTGTTAAAATGAATGATTAAGGAATTAGTCAGAAACTCTTCAACCATTCCATTCCTCTCAATCAACTTGAACTCTAAGAATTGTTGGCCATCCCTGTCTTAATCAAACATGAATTAAACCTCAAATTTACGTTTGATTCCTCATCAAATATTTGTTAGACATTTTTTTTATGGTTGATGCTTCAAAAATTACTTCTAATAAACAATCCGAAAAAGCGTATTCTGTATGAATTATTTCACCTTTCTATTGTTTATAATAAGAAATTTTGTAAAGAAAAGTTTACAGTGCTCTTATTATATTTATGTATCTTCACGTAACTCACATTAGTGTATATATTTCTATTGTTTGTTAAGAATTTTGTATATTTTCCTTCGCTTAGAAATCATTTTTAGTAAAAGAAATTTTCATGAACCGCGTTAGGACTTTCCGTTATAAATTTCATTATTTTCCCTCTTTTTTGGTTTATTTTATACAGAGAGGTTTTTTTATCAAAAACACGAGTCAAACGCAATGTGTGTATGTTTAATTGCTTATTTGGCATATGTGTGTTCAATTGCGTGTTATAGGCAACTAAACACACATATGTCAATGCGTTTGACTCGTGTATTTTGCAGGTATAAATAGGGGAAATGTATACTGTTAAAAAAAATCTCTGTATGAATAACATAATTTCCTTTCTAGCAATTTTTATGCAAATTAAACATTTCATGAATTCCATCTTTTCAGGTGAACGATTGCCGAGACCGACGAAAGGCAAGATGCGCATCCACTGTTTGGAAAACGTGGACAAGGCCCTGCAGTTCCTGCGGGAACAACGGGTGCATTTGGAAAACATGGGCTCCCACGATATCGTCGACGGCAATCCAAGGCTGTCGCTCGGTCTGATCTGGACCATCATCCTGCGTTTCCAAATCCAAGACATCACAATCGAAGAGACCGACAACCAGGAGACGAAATCCGCCAAAGATGCGCTTTTACTTTGGTGAGTACAACGCTGTTCGACAATGTCGTCGGACATTTGTAGTAAAAAGTATAAGTCAATATTATCCAATTTCGTAGAGAAAAAGTAAAAAAGAGATGTCCAGCATGATTGAGACATTTATTAATCCTTAATAAAAAGAACAAAAGAAGTAGTAAAAGGGACGGCCAATAATGTCGGACATACTTTATACTTTTTTTTGTAATTTTCTCAAAAAATGCATATAATTCGCAAGTCAATATTGGCTATTATTAAACAACTAAAGTAAAAAGTGTAAGAACTTTTTTTGTAATTTTCTCAAAAAAATGCATATAATTCGCAAGTCAATATTGGCTATTATCAAACAACTAAAGTAAAAAGTGTAAGAATCGAAGAGAACGATAATCAGAAGACGAAATCTGCCAGCCAAAGATGCGCTTTTACTTTGGTGAGTCAACGTTGTTGGTCAATGTCAGAGAGAAAAGTCAATATTAGAGAGAAATAGTCAAAAAGGGACGTCCAACATGGTTGAAGCATTTATTATTCCTTTAAAATAAGAACAAAATAAGTAGTATAAGGGATGTCCAACAATGTCAGACATGCTCAATTTTACTAAATTTCATATATAAAGATGTATACTACTTAAATCTAACAAAAAACTACATTACAAAAAAAAGCAATTACAATTTTAATATTAAGGTGCGTGCAGTATTTTAATAATACAATTAAAACAAAATTTTGGATTCGAAATATTAAATATATCAAGAGAATTTTTTTATTATTTTGGTTCTATTTTAGTAAAGTTATGAATTGAAAAACATTCAGTTAATTACGATGGTCTAAATTGATAATTAAATTAAATAAATTAATAATTGAAAATAGTTTATTCACTTTACAGTTTTCTGTTTAGTTTTTTAGCACTAAAAGAGCTAAAGATTAGCATATACTTTTATTAATTAATGTAGGAAGCCAGACAAAGGTATCTAGTACAGAAAGCATAATAAATATTTAATATAAAGAGCAAAAAGTCAATGTTGGACAATGTCGGACAGAAAATACGAAATGAAATATCTACCCATATCGATATTTTTCCAGAGAAATAGAAATCATTAAATTGAGTTATTTCTTGTGTCACATTAAAAAAATGTATTAACTTAATTTTTATTCAATTTTAACTATATTTTTGTTATGATTCTTAATGGAAAGATGTTATTATTTACTTTTACTGGCTGACTGGGCGTTATTAGGTGGCTAATTGGGACGAGCGCGGCCGCGCCTCATTGACCTCGTTTCACCGCAAATAAAATTCTAATATCCCTGGGGTGTAACCCGACACCACTCGAGTTTTAATGACCCTCGCGCGTTTCATTGTTAAACCTAATAAATGGGATTAAACTACGGGTATTTGTTTCTGGAAAGGTGATTAAGTTTTACACATAAATAAAGAATAAAACTGAAAACTTTGGTAATGCAAGTCGAGTTGTATGATTCTTATAAAATTTCCGAACATGTCTAGTTTATCAAATATGTAAGGATATTTTACAAACTCTACACGTTTCGCAGAGGAAATAAAAGTGAAGTTAAATTTGTTGAACTTTTGGATACTTTATATAAGTTATTTCTTTCGAAAGGATATCCGTCACCTGAAAGGATTTGAGAAGAACTTTTCTAAAGACATTGTACAAACTTATTTATAAGTTTGTTCAGTGGACACTGTTAACTAAACGTTGGACATAGTGAAATGTAATTGATAATTTTGTCATGTGGAGCACTGCTAACTAGACGTTGGACATAGTAAAATATAATGAATAA
The DNA here is from genome assembly GCA_963082785.1 of Philonthus spinipes. Taxonomy (NCBI): domain Eukaryota; kingdom Metazoa; phylum Arthropoda; class Insecta; order Coleoptera; family Staphylinidae; genus Philonthus; species Philonthus spinipes. Next base: position 22,790,338 of record OY720304.1, on the reverse strand, counting down.
TTTTTGTCCAGTTGAGCTCTGTCAACCAAGCGTTGGACATGGTAAAATGTAATGAATAATTTTTGTCCAGGGGAGCACTGTTAACTAAGCGTTGGACTTAATAAAATGTAATGGATAATTTTGTGTTCAGTGGAGCACTGTCAACTAAGCGTTGGACCTTCTATAATGTATTTGATTATTTTTTCAAGGGGATTAGTGTTAACCAGACGTTGGGCATAGTAAAATCATTTTCGATGGAGTGTAGCCCTGATTTAAATACTGCGAGCTTTTATTTGCTTTTGGTTTTACAAAAATTTAATTCTAATTTAAATTTGTCCAACAGGTGTCAGATGAAAACCGCTGGTTACCACAACGTGAACGTCCGCAATTTCACGACCTCCTGGCGCGACGGCCTCGCGTTCAACGCGATCATCCACAAGCACCGGCCCGACCTGATCCAGTTCGACAAACTGACGAAATCGAACGCGATGCACAACCTGAACAACGCCTTCAACGTCGCCGAGGACAAGCTCGGCCTCACGAAACTCCTCGACGCCGAGGACGTCTTCGTCGAGCAGCCCGACGAGAAATCCATCATCACGTACGTCGTCACCTACTATCACTATTTCAGCAAGATGAAGCAGGAGACGGTGCAAGGCAAGCGTATCGGAAAGGTTGTCGGCATCGCGATGGACAACGACCGAATGATACACGAATACGAATCGCTGACGAGTGATTTATTGGCGTGGATCGAAAGCACGATACAGGCCCTGGGCAACCGCACCTTCGCCAATAGTTTAGTGGGTGTCCAACAAGAGTTAACCCAATTCAGCACATATAGAACTGTCGAAAAACCACCTAAATTCGTAGAAAAGGGCAATTTGGAAATACTTTTATTCACGTTACAATCAAAAATGCGAGCTAATAATCAAAGAGTTTACACCCCGAAAGAAGGAAAGATGATTGCAGATATTAACAAAGCCTGGGATCGCTTGGAGAAGGCCGAGCACGAGAGGGAGCTCGCGTTGCGCGAGGAGTTAATCAGGCAAGAGAAATTGGAACAACTGGCGGCTAGGTTCAACCGTAAGGCTTCGATGAGGGAGACGTGGCTCAGCGAGAATCAACGGTTGGTCTCTCAGGATAACTTCGGGCACGATTTGGCGGCCGTCGAAGCCGCTGCTAAGAAACACGAAGCGATTGAGACTGACATTCTGGCTTACGAGGAGCGCGTGCAGGCCGTCGTGGCCGTCGCCTCTGAGTTGTCCGCCGAGAATTATCACGACATGGAGAAGATCGGACAGAGGAAGGACAACGTTTTGAGGTTGTGGAATTACTTGCTCGAGTTGTTGAAGGCGCGCAGGAATAGGCTCGAGTTGAGTTTGCAATTGCAACAAACATTCCAAGTAAGTAACTATTTTATTTAATTCAACTAGCATCATTTAACAATTTGGTAACTAGTGATGGCTATTCAGTGTTTCTGACTTCATCAGACTAGTGTGTCCCAGGTGCAATGCTTAACTATTGTCCAACGCCATGTCCAACAGTTACCAAAATCCTAATCCTAGATGAGTTTATCGATCTATATGCAAGTTTGAACATGTTATTTATAAAATTGCAATTAAATTAAATGTGGAATTAAGTCCAGAATGAAATTAATTTTTGTTTTCTAATGATAAATGATCAAAATCATAAAATATATACAAATAACGAGTTTTAAAAAATTGCAGAAGTGTTGATATGATGATTAAATCGCGGATATTTACAGTGATCGCTAAATTAGTTACACAAACATGTATCATAATAAATGGAAAACGACGCAAGCGCCATCTTTTGCCTAATTTCGCAAAACTCTAGATGAATGGCGGTTGAACATTTTATTAAACATAAACATATATCAACCAGGTCGCAGATTCATCAGCGATCCCTGTGAAAATCTTCGCCTTAAAGATGACTGATTCTTACATCATATAATATTAAAAATTAATTATCATAACAACTCTTCCGTGTTGCATACTTTAGTTCATGCTAAACAAAATTGTTACAAATAACGTTGCACCAATTTTAAAACAACATTGAAGGTTAATGTAACATTGATTCATCGTTTTTATATCCATTTAGCTTGGTTTATTATAGTTTATTTTACAGTAACGTATTTTTTTTTGTTTCTAGGAAATGTTGCATATATTGGATTCCATGGAAGAACTCAAAGCCCGTCTTCTGACCGACGATTACGGCAAACACTTGATGGGCGTCGAAGATCTCCTGCAGAAGCACAGCCTTTTGGAAGCGGACATCAACATCCTTGGTGATCGCGTGAAGGCGGTCGCCACTCAATCGCAGCGCTTCCTCGACATCAAGAGCAACGAGGGCTTCAAGCCGTGCGAGCCTAGCGTCATCGTAGACAGAGTGATGCAGCTGGAAGACGCTTACGCCGAATTGGTCCGACTCGCTTTGGAAAGGAGGGACCGCCTGGAAGAGTCCAGGACCCTCTGGCAGTTCTACTGGGACATGACTGACGAGGACAACTGGATCAAGGAGAAGGAACAGATCGTTTCCACTGCCGACATAGGTCATGATCTCACCACCATACACTTACTGTTAGTTAAACACAAAGCTTTAGAAAACGAAATCGCTGCCCACGAACCACAATACAAAGTAAGTTTTTATATTAAATAGGAAAATAATCCTAATAATATATTTTTTTAATAGTTTTATTTACATTTTTTGTTTGTTTTCAGGCTGTATTGCGCGTAGGAGAAGAATTAGTAGAACGCGATCATTTCGCCAAAGACCGCGTCAAAGAGCGTCTGAACGACACGCAAGCCGCCTGGAACCACCTCCAGGACTTCACTGCCTTCCGTAGAAAACGCTTAGAAGAAGCTGTCGACTACCACCAGCTCTTCGCCGACGCTGACGACATCGATATCTGGATGCTGGACACGCTGCGGCTGGTGTCCAGCGAGGACGTCGGCCGCGACGAGGCCAACGCTCAATCCCTGCTCAAGAAACACAAGGACGTCACCGAGGAACTGAAGAACTACGCGTCGGTCATCGACGCGCTCAAGCAGCAAGCCGAGCAGCTCGGCTCGGAGCTGTCCAACACGCCCGAGGTTAAGCAGCGCTTGGAATCGATCGACAACCGCTACAAGGAATTGATAGAATTAGCCAAGTTGCGCAAACAGCGCCTGCTCGACGCACTGTCGCTCTACAAGCTGCTCTCCGAGAGTGACGGAGTCGAGCAATGGATCAGCGAGAAGGATCGCATGCTCCAGACCATGGTTCCTGCACGGGATATTGAAGATGTTGAGATTATGAAGCATCGCTACGATGGATTTGAAAAGGAGATGAACTCGAACGCTTCGCGCGTCGCCGTCGTCAACCAGCTCGCCAGGCAGTTACTTCACGTCGAGCACCCCGACAGCGAGCAAATCACCGCCAGGCAGAATCAGCTCAATCAAAAATGGGCGGAGCTGCGTGAGAAAGCGGAGAACAAGAAGGAGGAGCTGAATCAAGCTCACGGATTACAGACCTTCCATATTGAATGTCGCGAGACGGTGACGTGGATTGAAGATAAGAAGAGGATCCTGCAAAGCACTGATAGTCTTGAAATGGATTTAACCGGAATTATGACCCTACAAAGGAGGCTTTCGGGTATGGAAAGGGATTTAGCGGCGATTCAAGCCAAGCTTACTTCGCTGCAGAAGGAGGCTGATGATATGGAAAAAGATCATCCAGAAGAAGCCGCTGTCGTCCGCGAGAGGATCGTCCAAATCCAGGTCATCTGGGAGCAACTGACTCAAATGTTGAAGGAGCGCGACGCGAAACTGGAAGAAGCTGGAGATTTGCATCGTTTCCTCCGCGATTTGGATCACTTCCAAGCCTGGTTATCGCGCACGCAGACCGACGTCGCTTCCGAAGACACCCCGGCATCGCTTGCCGAAGCCGAAAAACTTCTTTCCCAACACGAGAGCATCCGCGAGGAAATCGACAACTACACCGATAATTACACAAAGATGATGGAGTACGGAGAGAAGATCACAGCAGAGCCTGGTACTCAAGACGATCCGCAATATATGTTCCTGAGAGAGCGTTTGAAGGCGCTGAAGGATGGTTGGGAAGAACTCACACAAATGTGGGAGAATCGGCAAACGCTACTCTCGCAATCGTTATCGCTGCAATTGCTTAACCGCGACGCCAGACAGGCTGAGGTGATTCTTACACAACAAGAACATGCGTTGAATAAGGATGAAACCCCAGCTAACTTAGAGCAAGCTGAAAATCTGCTTAAGCGCCACGAAGCGTTCCTCACGACAATGGACGCAAACGATGATAAAATCAACGGTGTTGTTCAGTTCACCAGGAAGCTGTGCGAAGAGGGGCATTTCGCTGCTGATAAAATCGGCAAGCGCGCTGATGCCATTGACGAGCGCAGGAATAACAACAAAGAGCGCGCGATGGCCCTAATGGAGAAACTCCGCGATATGTTGGACTTGCAACAATTCATGCGCGATTGCGAGGAATTGGGCGAGTGGATCCAAGAGAAGCACATTGTTGCACAGGACGAGACTTACAGGAGCGCGAAGACCGTGCATTCGAAATGGACGCGGCATCAAGCGTTCGAGGCTGAAATCGCCGCTAACAAAGAGCGCTTGAACAACTTGCAAAAAGCCGGCGAGGAACTAGCCAAAGACAAACCCGAATACGCCAACGAAATCAAGCCTAAGATCGACGAACTGGCCGATCAATTCCACATCCTGGAACAAACCACGCATGATAAGGGCGAGAGGCTCTTCGACGCCAACCGCGAGGTGCTCATCCACCAAACTTGTGATGATATCGACTCGTGGATGAACGAGCTGGAGAAACAAATCGAGTCCGACGATACCGGTACGGATCTGGCCTCGGTCAACATCCTCATGCAGAAGCAGCAGATGATCGAAACGCAGATGGCCGTGAAGGCCCGCCAGGTGAACGAACTGGAAAACCAGGCGAAGCATTTGGAAAAAACCGTACCGGACGAGAAGCTGGATAACATCAAGATCAAGAAAACGAAGGTGGAGGTCCGTTTTGAGCAGCTCAAACAACCTCTTCTGGAGCGCCAGTACGCTCTTGAAAAGAAGAAAGAGGCGTTCCAATTCAGGAGGGACGTCGAGGACGAGCTTCTGTGGATAGCCGAAAAACTACCGCAAGCGCAATCCGAGGAATACGGCACCAGCTTATTCCACGTACACATGCTCATGAAGAAGAATCAATCCTTAAAAACGGAGATAGACAATCACGAACCGCGTATACACACTGTTTGTAATAACGGACAGAAATTGGTGGATGAGGGGCATGAAAGCGCGGATGAATTCAGCCGGTTGATCACCGAGCTCCTGACGGCCTGGCAGGGTTTGAAGGAAACGCTGGAGAAGCGCAGGGAGAACCTCTTGCGCAACGAGAGGGCCCAACAGTACCTCTTCGACGCCGGCGAGGCTGAAGCATGGATGTCTGAACAAGAACTGTACATGATGGTCGAGGATAGAGGCAAGGATGAAACGTCTGCGCGTAACTTAATGAAGAAACACGAGGGCTTGGAAGGTGCCGTGGAACAATACGCTGACACAATCCGTACTTTGGGAGAAACAGTACGCACTCTAGCGGCAGAAGGACATCCTCTGGCCGAGCAAGTCGCCGTTAAACAATCGCAATTGGATAAGTTGTACGCCGGGCTGAAAGATCTCGCTGGAGAGAGGAGGGCGAAACTGGATGAGGCGCTGCAGTTGTTCTTGCTGAATCGCGATGTAGGTGACCTTGAACAATGGATCGCCGACCGTGAAGTCGTGGCTTCATCGCACGAGCTCGGACAGGATTACGATCACGTCACGCTGTTGTGGGAGAGGTTTAAGGAGTTTGCTAAAGATACAGAGGCTGTTGGTAGTGAGAGGGTTGCCTCTGCTAACGAAGTTGCCGATCATCTGATCGCCGCTGGACATTCCGACTCGGCAACGGTTGCTGAATGGAAAGATGGGTAAGTCAATAAAACCTTTATAAATATAGAAAGGCCATTACTTTTATCAATACTACTTCAACATTTCATTCAAAACCTATAAGTAATCTAGAAATATCTACTGTCCAGCAAGTGTCCAACATTGACAGTAGAGTGTTTGAGTGTCCAACACTAAGTATTTCTAAATATAAGCAGTAAATATAAAACGAAAAGGCAACTTGTAAAACATTGAATCACTAAAAATCGTTTAAAATTAAAAAAAAAAAAAATACCAAGGCAGTAATTCATTCTAAATCCAGAGAATAAATAAGTTCACATAGATGAGAAACAAAATCCAACTCTTTCCATCATAACCTTTCCATTTTGTCGAATGAGGCAAATGGTAAAAGTAAGAAAAAAAAAACAGGCAGTCTAATTTATCTTAAACCTAGAGAACAAAATAAGTTTATATAGATGACAAAAAAATCCACCTCTTTAAATCACCTTTCCATTTTGTCCAATGGGACAAACTGTAAGGTAAAAAAAATACAGGCAGTTTAATTCATCTTAAACCTAGAGAAGAAATAAGTTGACATAAATGAGAGAAAAAAGTCCAGCTCTTTCCATCATAACCTTTCCATTTTATCCAATGGAACAAAGAAACGGTAAAAGTAAATAAAATACAGGCAGTCGAATTCATCTTAACCCTAGAAAAGAAATGAGTTGACATAGAACCTTCCCATTTTGTCCAATGGGAAGGTTATGATGGAAATAGTTCATAAATAACGGTTCATCAATCATTAAAAAACTGCATTTAACGTTAATTTAACATTGATGCACCTTTTTTACGTCCATTTTGTTTAATAGGTTATTACTGTAATTTTTAATTGTTTGACGATTTTTTTTTATTTTCAGATTAAATGAGGCATGGCAAGACTTGTTGGAAATGATCGAGACGAGGACACAGATGTTGGCGGCGAGCCGGGAGTTGCACAAATTCTTCCACGACTGCAAGGACGTGCTGGCGCGCATCCTGGAGAAGCAGGTGGCGATGAGCGACGAGCTGGGCAGGGACGCTGGATCCGTCTCGGCCCTCCAGAGGAAACACATCAACTTCATCCAGGACTTGCAGACGCTGCAATCCCAAGTACAACAGATCCAAGAGGAGAGCGCCAATCTACAATCTGCCTACGCCGGTAAGTCGACAGATTATAAAATAAAAATTTACTTTACAGCAATTATAATATAAATACCTTTTACTTAATCAAATGCCAGGCTAATATTAAAACGTTGGTCAACTGAAGAATCTTGCTTAATAAAATGTTAGACATGTGTTTGGATAACATTGAAATGTTGGACAATTAAAGATTCTTATTTAATCAGGTTTTTGGCTACTATTTAAATGTTGCACATCTAAAGAATAATAATCAATATTATATTAGCCAAAGACTTGTATCTAGTCTTTGGCTAATATTAAAACGTTGGACAGCTAATATTGAAATGTTGGACATTTAAAGGATATTAATTAAACGTTCTATGGCTAATATTGAAATATTGGACAGCGAAAGAATCTTTCTTGTTTGTCTAATATTGAAATGTTAGACAGCTAAAGAATCCTTCTTGTCTGGTTAATATTGAATTGTTGGACACCTATAGAATATTATTCAAACGTTTGATACAAGTCTTGGCTAATATTGAAATGTTGAACAGCTAAGGAATCCTTTATGTTTGGCTAATATTGAAATGTTGGACAGCTAAAGAATATTAATCAAACATTAGATACAAGTCTATGATTAATATTGGAATATAGTCAACTAAAGAATCTTTCTTGTTTGTCTAATATTGAAATGTTGGACATCTAAAGAATATTAATCAAACGTTAGATACAAGTCTATGGCTAATATTGAAATATTGAACAGCTAAAGAATCTTTCTTGTTTAATATGGAAATTTTGAACAGCTAAAGAATCCTTCATGTTTGGCTAATATTGAAATGTTGGACAGATAAAGATGTTTTCTTGTTTGTTTAATATTGAAATGTTGGACAGCTAAAGAATCTTTCTTGTTTGTCTAATATTGAAATGTTGGACAGCTAAAGAATCATTCTTATTTGGCTAATATTGAATTGTTGGACACCTATAGAATATTATTCAAATGTTTGATACAAGTCTTTGGCTAATATTGAAATATTGAACAGCTAAAGAATCTTTCTTGTTTAATATGGAAATTTTGAACAGCTAAAGAATCCTTCATGTTTGGCTAATATTGAAATGTTGGACAGCTGAAGAATCTTTCTTGTTTGTCTAATATTGAAATGTTGGACAGCTAAAGAATTCTTCTTGTTTGGCTAATATTGAAATGTTGAACAGCTAAAGAATCCTTCATGTTTAGATAATATTGAAATGTTGGACAGCTAAAGAATATTAATCAAACATTAGATACAAGTCTATGATTAATATTGGAATATAGTCAACTAAAGAATCTTTCTTGTTTGTCTAATATTGAAATGTTGGACATCTAAAGAATATTAATCAAACGTTAAATACAAGTCTCCAGGTAATATTTAAATGTTGGACAGCTAAATAATCTTTCTTGTAAACAGGTGATAGAGCTAGGGAGATTACAAACCGCGAAGCGGAAGTGGTGAGCGCGTGGATGAACCTGCAAGGCGCCTGCGAGCAGCGCAGACTGAAACTGGGCGACACCGGCGATCTGTTCAAGTTCTTCAACCTGGTGCGCACCTTGATGCAGTGGATGGACGACGTCGTCCGCCAGATGAACACCGGCGAGAAACCGAGGGACGTGAGCGGCGTTGAAACCCTGATGAACAACCACCAGAGCCTGAAAGCAGAAATCGACGCGAGGGAAGATAACTTCACGGTGTGCGTGTCCCTCGGCAAGGAGCTGCTCGACCGCAACCACTACGCGAGTGCCGAAATTAGGGATAAACTGTTGGCCTTGAGCAATCAAAGGAATTCACTGTTACATCGCTGGCAAGAAAGGTGCGTTATTGATACTTCTGCTACTTAAAAAGAATAGCGCGCCAAACATACTCTAATGCCCGTACTAATAGTCTTGGATTGATTCAGAATTAAGAATTAATTCCTGGATAGCATCAAAATGTATAAAATAGTCAACATAATTATAAATTATATTGCAAACAATCCTTAGATCAATCAGTAGCATTCACGATTCCGGGATTCATCAATCCTAGATCGATTCAAGAATTAAGCTGCGACTATTAGTACGGCTATGAATGATTCACACGTATTTAATGTCCAACTAGTAACCAGTTTAAAAAAAACAAAAAAGTATTTCATTGTTTAAACAAATATCGGTAAGGCGTGTATTAATTCATACGAAATTCATAAAACAATTCATAAAAGAAAATGTAAAAGATTCAAAAATATTTAATGTCCAACAAGTGTCCAGCAATACTAAACACTAACATTTCGGTAATTTTAAAGATAAAAACAGAAAAGTACTTGATATAAGACAACCAAATACTTTTTTATTTTCATCCTTAAAATTATCGAATTGTCAGTGTTTTGAGGTCCGTTTCGAGCAGCTCAAACAAACTCTTCTGCAGCAATGCAAACAATTCCAATTCAGGAGCAACGTCAAGGACGAGCTTTTGTGGATAGTGAATTGTCAGTGTTGAATATTTGCTGGACACTTGTTGGATATTAAAGATTTGTCAACAATATTTAATTTTCAATAAGTGTCCAACTAGCATTTAACACTGACAATTCGGTAATTTTAAGGATGAGAACAAAAAAAGTATTTGGTTGTCTTATATCAAGTACTTTCTATTTTCATCTTTAAAATTACCGAAATGTTAGTGTTTAATATTGCTGGACATTTGTTGGACATTAAATATTTATCGGTGGCGCGCAGGTTTAGCGTCAGGCTAGTCAGCCAGAGGTCCCCGGTTCGATTCCAGGAGTGGGCTGGTCGCTGTATGAATGGTGTGATTGTCCCCCAAAATTTGAAATTACAAATATACAAAGGTGACTGGGTTAAGTGGTTAAAGATAAACCAATGCCCATGTGTGAGTGATGCAAAAAAAATGCGCGCCACAGAGGAGGACAAAAAAAATGTTTATTTTTGGTTCGTATGAATAAATACACGTCTTACAACAGAAATTCTCTAATAATTACATTTTTGTAATAAAACCTACCTGACGCCCTAAGGGGTAACAAGAGATAGGAGAAGTAAAAAAAAACCTGCAATTATTTTATTTAGGTGGGAGAACTTGCAACTTATTTTGGAAGTTTACCAGTTCGCCCGCGATGCCGCCGTCGCGGAGGCCTGGCTGATAGCTCAAGAACCTTACCTCATGAGCACAGAACTGGGACACACTATAGACGATGTAGAGAATTTGATCAAGAAACACGAAGCCTTTGAAAAATCTGCAGCGGCGCAAGAAGAACGATTCGGCGCTTTAGAACGACTGACAACTGTAAGTAGGATTTGTTTTTTTTTAAAAAACATTACGGAAAATCCATTTTATTGTTTTTTTTTTTGTTGCTCTTGATTAGTTCATAATTAATTGATATTTTTTAAAGTAGTTATTTAATTGATTATTATTATAGTAAGATATCTTACACTAATGTCTAACATTAAATTACTATAATATTTATTGAGCAAAATTATATATTCATTTCAGATATTTAGAAATAATTTGTAACATTAAAACTTGATAATATTTATTAGACAGAATTAAGTATTCATATCGGATATCTTACAATAATGTCCAACATTAAAATTATAATATTTATTGGACAGAATTATATATTAATATCAGATATTCTCCAATAATATTCAACATTAAAACTTGATTTGTTGGACAAAATTATTTAATGATGTCAGATATGTTACAATAATGTCCAATATTAAAAAAAAATATGTTTTTTGGACAGAATTATGTATTAATATCAGAAATTTTACAATAATATTCAACATTTAAACTATATATTTTTTTCTTAAATAACTTTCTCACTTATCACTTGATGATCCATTTTGAAAATAAAATTAAATGATAAATTAAAAACATTTGGTTTGTTTCACTATTTGTGAAAATCTAGTGTTTTTAATTTAAACTTTATAGTATCTGTAATAATTTTTGTTGGACAGAATTATTTATTAATGTCAGATGTGTTACAATAATGTCCAACATTAAAAATTTATTATTTATTGGACAGAATATTACTATCAGAAATTTTACAATATTATTCAACATTAAAACTATGTATTTTTTTTTTTCTTGAACAACTTTCTCACTTATCACTTGATGATCCATTTTGAAAATGAAAATAAAATTAAATGATAAATTAAAAACATTTGGTTTTTTCACTATTTGTGAAAATCTAGTGTTTTTAATTTAAACTTTATTGTATATCTGTAATAATTTTTGTTGGACGGAATTATTTATGAATGTCAGATATGTTACAATAATATCCAACATTAAAAATTTAATATTTATTGGACAGAATTATTTATTAATATCAGATATTTTCAATAATATTCAACATTAAATCTCTATAATATTTTTTGGAAAGAATTATATATTAATTTGAGGTAACTTACAATAATTTTCAACATTATAACTCTATGATATTTGTTTAACAGCGTTATTTTTTTTTATTTAGAGCGGAATTATGACTTATTTGTTTTTAATGTGAAGTTATTATTTGTTTTTAAAAGTTCCTTACCCTTTTATGGCTAGTTGTTTGATATTCGCATAAATTTAACCGATATTTGTTTAAAACACACTTTGCTAACTTATCAACTTTAATTCTGTTTTGTTACTTATTAAATTTACTACGCCTTTCAATAACAGTTTTTGGTTTCTTCATAATTATTTTTTCACGTGCTCGTTTATTTTTCTTTATGTAGTTTGAAAAGCTTGACCAATGTGACAGTGGCGCACTCTGGAAAGATCACTTGCATGACACACACGACACTCAAACCACAAACATAGACCTAAACCCCGTCACCACTCCCACCAGACACAAGCCCTTCCGGTACGACAACCTGACCTTAAAAAAGCTCCCGCAAAACGTCGCGGTTAAAACTCTCATTGAAGATGCCGATAAATTTTACAAACCGCGCGTGAGATGCCGTAGGATTTTCACCAAAACCGGCGTTCACAAATATGTTCCGAATCAAAACCGTAGGAACCGTACTAGTTTCCTCTACCCGGGAAAAGAGGGTAATTTCAAAAAGTTAGTTCAAAAACAGATTAACAAAACCCGGTTACAAAACGAAGCGGATGCTAAAGTTAGGCTGCAGAACGAAGTGGATGTTAAGCAGGTTAATAAAGTTCGGTTAAAAAGCGAGGCTGACGCTCATGAAATCCGATTGAAAAACGCGACACTCGAAAAAGCCAACAAACGCAGAAGTTTACACCGCAGTTATTCGGAATTCAATTCGGATAAATCGTGTTTCGTGCCGTTGAAATTCGGAAACGATCTCAAGAGCATCTGTGAAGATTTCATACTAGCGGAACGTTTCGCGGAATTTCTGGAAGACGGTTGCACGCAACTGTTGGACAGTCGTGATGTCCGGTCCGGCGGATTTGATACAATGATGTTGGAAAATCCGGTCGATTTTCGGAAGAAATACGGTAATAAGAAAACGGGAGCTTTTTCACCTAACCGGTTTTCCATTCCTTTCCTCTTTGATGTTGATAGTAGTAAAAACAGAAGGTCTTCTTCGGTGAGTTTTTGGAAATGCGCTTAACAAAGAAATAACAAAAAAAATTAAAAGATCGTTTTAAATGTTCACACAAAACAAAACAATGCTTAACAATATTATTAATGTTCATAATATATATATATATAACATCTTTATTTCTGCAGACAATTTTTTATACAATAAATTAACAATATAATTCTTATAATATGTTATACGTTGTCCTTAGAAAACGGCTATCGGCCATCGTGTTTATAATATTTAAACATTAATAGTTAATATTAAAATAATATGTATATGAATAAATTATTAAAAATCTACCAATAAAAAAACAAATATGTATTTGTTGTTTTCACTAAATGAGTTTGTTTAGTCACCATTCATTTGATTTGGATTGGTGACCGCCATTTCGGTATATCAAACCTGATTAGACCAATGTGTTCAATATACCTTGATGAAGGTGGTTGAACAAATGTTTTACTGTATCCATAAATACCAACATGAAACACAATTTGTTACAATCATTTCTAAAATGGCTTAATTGAAACACAGTTATATTCCTTTTTTCACTTTTTATTTTTAATGCTAAATGTACATTTTGGGTACTATGTACCCATTATCAATAGCTAACTGAAGTCAGCTGAAGTTAGTTTGTTACATGAAGATTGTAACAAAAGTTAGCTATTGATAGCTAACTGAAGTTAGCCATTGATAATGGGTACATAGTACCCGAAATGTACATTTAGCATTAAAAATAAAAAGTGAAGAAAGGAATATAACTATGTTTCAATTAAGTGATATAAACCTTCTTGTAACTATTAAGTCTAAAATGGCTATTGACCATCGGTCTTTCAGCCAAAAGTTTCTGCCTTATGTGTCATGACCGTCTTTTTTTTATTAATTTATTCATTTATTCAAAAATATTGGTAAAGATAATTACCAATATTTTTGACTTATTTATAAGAAAATTCCCTTATAAATAAATAAGAAGCATATATTTTAAATATAGCGCAAAGCGCCATCTGTAGCCTAATTTAAAAGTGATACGATCAACTATTTGAGTCTATAAGGTAGACAGTTAAAGAAGAATAAGAAAGTTTTTATATAAATTAATAAGATAAGAAATCTGTACAGACTAAAACAACTGATTATTTACAACCTTTCTGAATAATCAATATTAAGCAACCTTTTTTATATAAATAAATGAGAATAAGAATCAATCACAATCAAAGATAAATAAAAAAATATTTATCTTCAAAAGAATTCGTATTCTTCTTTTATAAATAAAAAAGAATAAAGAACGTACATTTGAAAAATAAGGCAAAGCGCCATCTTTTGCCTAATTTAGAAGAAATATAAACAATTTGAATCTATAAGGTAGACAGTCGAAGAAGTATAAGAATGTATTTTTCATCAAAAAAAAAAAAATGCTTATTCTTTTATAAATAAAAAAAGAATAAGGAACACAAATTTGAAAACTGACACCAACGCCGACTTTTGCTTAATTTAGGAGTGATAAAAATAATCTGAATCTGACAGTCGAAGAATAAGAAATTATTTTTCAAAAAAAAAAAAATATTTCTTATTCTTTTATAAGAAGAATAAGAAATTATTTTTCCAAAAAAAATATTTCTTATTTTTTTATAAGAAGAATAAAGAAGATATATTTGAAAAATAACGCAAAGCGCTATCTTTTGCCTAATTTAGAAGAGATATAAACAATTGAAATCTACAAGGTAGTCAGTCAAAGAAATTATTTTTCTTTAAAAAAAATGTTCTTATTCTTTTATAATTAAACTAATAAGGAACACATATTTGAAAAATTACGCATAGCGCCATCTGTTGTCTAATTTGAAGTGATAAGAAAAATTTGAATCTACAAGGTAGACAGTTGAAGAAGAAGAAAATATCTTTCTCCTTCGATTATCTATCATGTAGATTCAAATTATTAATATCACTTCTAAATTATGCTCCATTTTCCAAATATATGTTCTTTATTCCTTTTTATTTATAAAATAAGAAATTATTTTGTTGTTGAAAAATCTACCTTGTAGAAGATTCAAATTATTGATATCTGTTCTAAATTAGGCAAAAGATGGCGCTTTGCGTTATTTTTCAAATGTATGTTCTTTATTCTTTTTTATTTATAAAAGAAGAATACGAATTCTTTTGAAGAAAAATATTTTTTCTATTATTATTATTTTTTATATTATTTTATTGGTATTTATTTAAAAAAATGTTCTTATAAATAAGTAAAGTAAACAAGTCTTATAAAAAAAGAATAATTACTTCTTCGATTGTTTGCCTTGTAGACTGAAATTGTTCATATCACTTCTAAATTGGGCAGAAGATGGCGCCATTTTGCAAATATATGTTCCTTATATTCTCACTCACAGACAATCAAAGAAGAATTAATATTCATCTTTGCTTATCTTGATTGATTCTTATTCTTCAAGAGATATTTCTTATTCTTAATTATTTATAGAAAAAAAATCTTGCTTTCTTGTAAATAAGTAAAATTAGCTGAAAACAACGAAGGACATAACTTTAATCATTCGAGATTTAAAATTAAACAACAACCAATTAATTCTTGTCTCTGTTTCGATTACAAAGATAACATTATTGCTATAATCTTTTTTTAATAATTTTACATGACCTTTAAAACGATCAAATATGCTTTCCATTAAAATAATCTACGCTTTCATACATGTGCTTATTAATTTGCATGAAACAAACAAAAAAAATCGCATGTTGGCTTACATCGCTTAAAAATTGTGGCTTTTTACTAAAAAAAACTATATTTGAAGTTTCACAATCGATAAAAAAGTATACAACTGTACTTATAAATAAATGCATATCAACATATATAACTGAGGTATTTGTTAGACACTTGTTATATGAAGTGTCCAATGATAATGCAGTAGAATATCTATAAATTTCGTCTGAGGCGGGGGTCATAAGAGATTAATGCTCCAATTAAAAATTCAAAAAAGAAAATTCAATAATCTCTTCTTCATGCATTTTTGAAATTGTTTTAGGGTTAGATAATTGATTAAATTTTCATATTTTAGAAAACCTTCCCCTGAAATTTTTGTTTTAATTTTCTATCATTATTAAACTGATATTATTCAAGCATAACAATTTTTGTAATTTGTTTTAAATGACACATAGATATCGCTATGGCTTCTTTCCTATTTAAGCTTGGCAATTTTAATATATTTTACAGAAATTGTAAATCACATCTGATGACATTATAATTTAAATCGAGCTTTCTTTGCTTAATTTTTGTGTTTTAATTATGGACAATTTTTTGTTAATTATCCAATTCCTTGCCTATAGTTCGAGCTGAGGGAATTGAAGAGGAGACAAGAGGCGGCCGAAGCGGAGGAGAAAGCGAAGAGGGAGGCCGAGGAGGAGGAGAGGCGGAAAGCCCTGGAAGCGGCTCAGGCCGCGGCCTCGCCCGAGGACAAGCCTGACGCGGCCACGCCCGTCGAGGAGAGACCAGGTAAGCCGAAACGGGTCGCGACCGAACGATATCTAGTCCGCTGAGAATACTCGATAGAGATTAAATGTAAACAACACAAATGCAATCTGGGTCTGTTTGCTTTACAAGCTGCTGTGACTGCACAAAGGGTGTCTCTAAAAGCCGAAACGCCGGCCGGTGAAGGTAAAATTAAACAAAACAACAAAAAAAAAGAACACATTTATTGAAAAATAAATACATATCACGGTTATTGATACATGTAATAATAATAATCTCTAAATACCTTAGTAATTATTATCTTTCTTTCTTAATCTTATCCTCTTTTACCCGTATTGGGTGTCGAGAGTAATTATTATAATATTATTTAAATAGAAAATTTGTTCACTTGATCACAGTTATTTAAATAAATAACAGAATAGTCCCGAGTATTCAACAAATATAACTGTTGGACACTCTTAATCAGGTCTATTCTGTATGAGAAATGTTAGGTTCAACATGTACTTTATTAATTAACTTCACATTCTATGTAATATATACATATCAAAGCTGCTTAGACAGTGAAAAAATTATGTACACATTAGACTTAAAATTTTGCCCCCATTATGAGTATTCAACAAACATCACTCTGTGAGTTATTAGTTTTTATGAGTATTCAATAAGCATAACATGCTTTTATTATGAATGTTTAATAATTAAAGATCATTTAATAATATGAGAAATAGGTATTTGAGGTATTATTATTATTACTTATCAAAAACGAATAATATGTTCATTGTTTCTACTATTCATTCAAAAATAATAAAAACAAACGGTGATGGCTCTATTTCTCTAATAACAACATCTAGCACTGCATATGTTCTGCATTTACAATGTTATTTCACAAAAGCGCACTGTTTCAATTAATTTCTCTGCTACAAATCTCCAACCCCATCCCCCACATTTTTTTTCCTTTTATCCTTTCGTTGAATTTGTGTACGGGATTGCACTGTATCAATTATTTTTTCTGCAACAAACCCCCCCACTTCACTTTCCTTCATCCCCCCTTCCCTTACACCTTTGTCAAATTTCTGTGTGCGGGTTCGTCTGTAATAAAATCACACGCTTTTAATAATTCCCTTCTAGCTAACCTAAAAACAAGGTAGGTGTGTTTTTTTATTTACTTATTTTCCTTTCTGAGTGCTTTGGTGTGGTGATTGTTTAAATTAATTCGATTTTTTTTATTTCAATTGCATATTTTAATTGAATCGATTTTAAAGGTGATTTTGTGTTTGTATTAACGGATTTTGTTTAACGAAAATTAGTGTAGGTTTAGTGTTACTAAATTACATGGGTGATTTAATATATGCAGGAATTATGAAAAATGATTAAAATATTTTCTCCTCTAAAGTGCTTAAAATTTAAATAAAAAAATGTATGTTTTGGTTGTCTTAATTTATTTTAATTGGAATTATTATTTATAACATTTGTATTTCTTGAATAGTTTGCTCCTTTAACACTTGATGGAATTTGTTTAAATACATTAGTATAAGTGTATAAAAAAAGAACACTAACTGTTGAACTTTTATTATGTGTATTCAATAAATATGACTGTTGGGAATTCTTGATTAGTAGTATTCAACAAAAACGTTTTGTTTGTTTGTTGGACATTTCATATTATGAGTGTCCAACAACACTTTGTACACATAATTCAACAAATATGACAGTTGGACACTTTTTATAAAGAGTATACAACAAATATGATTGTTGAACATTCTTAATCAGAAGTATTCAACAAATACATTTTGTTTATTTGTTGGACGTTTCATATTATGCGTGTCCAACAACGCTTTATACACATAATTCAACATATATGACGGTTGGACCCTTTTTTTTAAGAGCTGTTGGACATTCTTGATTATTGAACAAAAACTTTTGTTTGTTTCTTAGACATTTCATATTATGCATGTCCAACAACAATTTATACACGTAATTCAACATACGTGACGATTGAACACTTTTTATAAAGAGCATTCAACAAATATGACTCTTGGGCATTCTTGATTAGAACTATTCAACAAAAACGTTTTGTTTATTTGTTGGACATTTCATATTACGAGTGTCCAACAATTAATAATCACGTAATATGCATAACAGGCATTTGAGATAATTACTTATCAAAATATAACCTCGACACCCAATATGGGTAAAAGAGGATAAGATTAAGAAAGAAAGAACTTATCAAAATATAAGATAAGTTCATTTATCATTAGAAAAATATTTTGCACTAAAAATAAAAAAAACTTTTAGAAGATAAAGTATTTTAATCATATTTCTTTTCGAAACCCGCCTAACATATTAGTTTCAACATTCTGTAAATGCGATTTACAAATGAAACATTTTAAACAAAACAAATTTGTAAGGAGAGAAAAAAAAGCGGAAAAGTTAAAGTAGAACGTTTGGCATGTTTACCCGTTTAGAGCATGTGCATGCTGGTTTAGTGCAAAGAGGGTCCGCGGGCAGTCCCCAAAGACAAACCATGCCTTCGCCTTCACAGACAACACCGACAAAGGTCACCACACCGCCAAAGGCGCAAACGAGTAAGTACAACACAAACAACAAACACGAGAAAAAACGAGAGCTTTGTAATCCGGATGGAGAGAATCGCATGTCTGTATTATTGATTTTGGAATAACGAAATGTGTGTGTTTTTAATTTTAATAACAAGAGATCAATTTTGAATTTCAAAACACAAAAAACTATTTTTTTGTAAAAGAAATTAAACTCCTTTATTGGATACTTTATGAGTTTTATGAGTGTCCAAAAAAATACTAATGTTGAACACTTTATGAGAATTATGAGTGTCCAACAAATACCATTGTTGAACGCATTATGAGTTTTATGAATCAACAGTGGTATTTGTTAGATTCTTATAAAACTCATGAAGGGTTAAAAATTGGTGTTGAATTGTTAGTTCAACACCTATGCCATTGCGTTTTGAAGATATTAATAAAACAAACATTTTTTATTATTATAATTATTATTTTTTTGTTAAGAATAATGTTCTCTATCGAATTATGATAAAATATATAGAGTGTTCCATTTCACTCTATATATTTTATCATAATTCGATAGAGAACATTATTCTTAACAAAAAAGTTATAATACACTATCACAAATAAAACAGGCATTCGCATATTAATATTGTGTTTTCAGTTATTGTAAATAACAAAATAGCAACAACTCATGCAAACAAAATTTGTTTTCTCAATCTGTCACCATCGGATTAATCGATACAAACCTTGTTTATTGATGTATTATAACAAAAAAATAGTTTTTCAATATGATTCATAAAACCGATACCAATATGGTAATATAAAAAAATGTGATCTCTATCAAGAAGTCCATACACATATTGAAATATAGAAAAAGTTGATTTCTTGTTATATTAAATTTGCATGTATGTGTATATTACATCGAGTTACGTGTGTCTGTATTTTTGTGTACGTCCTTTTTTTGATTTTATTTCGATTTACTTTGTGTGTGTTTTTGCCTCGTCTTGTTTTTTTTTTTCGTCGTCGCTTGATTAATTTATTTGTGTGAAGTGTCCCGATCGACCGGCGTTGAAAAAGAACGTAGGAAGGATCGCTCTCGTAGCAAATCGCCTTTCCGCAGCTTCCGCTGGAAGAAGAGTCCCAAAACACACTCGGGACACCACAGCGATGATGATTCACAATCAGGTAGTTTTCAATTATCGTTTTATAAAAAGAAAGAAAAATATATATATGCTATGTGATGAAATTAAAAAATTATGAATATCTTGTTAAAAAAAAAGGTAAAATTCGTTAAGTGTTGGATTTTCAATCAAAAAGCAAATCCCGTATGTATACTTGTAGTTACTAGAGTTACGTGAAGGTAAATCCCGTATGTATAGAAATATCAAAAGCTAATGCAAAAATTCTGATTTGCTTCATGATATAAACCGTACATGCAGCTTCTGGATGATGAACGAGGAGGTAGCTTTTACTTATTTTTTTTTTAATTTGAAGGTAAAATTCAGCTACAAATATTATGATGTAATTTTTTGTACCTTCAAATCGCTGCTTTTAAATTGATTTTTTTTTAGTACTCGGCTTTATAATGCAATTTTAATTTCTCTGTAATGCACAGGAGAAATATTGATCCACGAAATCGAAAAACACGCAGAGCTTTTGTGATTATTGTGAAATACAGCCATCGTTGTTTTTTATGTCTATGAATTTTTTGTCATGTTTCGGTCATTGCTTTTTTGTGTTTTATCTGTTTATTTTTGTGTCAATAAGATGAAGGTTCGGGCAGATACAAAGGGGGATTCAAAATTATTGATAACTTTCTTCTGATTAATCAGAATTACAAAATATTTGTTTAAAAATAAATACATTAAATTCATAATAAATGAAAGACTACGCAAGCGCCATCTTTCGCCTAATTTCATGTGGCTTCATCAACGATTCGAGCCTACAAAGTAGACAACAGAGAGTTGACGATGCCACATGCATCGTCTTTCATTTATTATGATTAATATGAGGTATATAGCCAGAATACAAGATCCGTTCAGACTCCTTTATTAAGGCATTGCACATGGAACGCACTAGTCTGATGTTATTCATACGCTAGATAAATGGTGGCTGAATAAAATGTTCATGTTTTAGTGTTAAATGCATTAAATTCACTTGGTATAGTTTCACTTATAAACACTACCAAGTAAATTTAATTTAAAAACCCAAAAATATTGATGCTCAAGGCTTCTACTTCATTATTCACAATTTTAAAGTAATAATGGCAGTCAATTATTTTGTATGTCTCAAAATAATTTTTAAATAGAGTATAAAAACGCCTTATATTTTCGAAAGCTCGGTTCCGTTTAATTTCGCATCCCCTTCGCACTGTCCGACTCGTTTTTTATCTTTGTTTTAACTTGGGCTGTTTTCTGGGGGTGTTTCTTTTCGGGGTTTAGAGCGTACGAGCCCGTCAGACGAAGAGGTGACGGCCGAAGGTATCCTGGTGCGTAAACACGAATGGGAGAGCACGACGGTGAAGGCGACGAACCGCTCCTGGGACAAGGTGTACGCGGTGCTCAAGGGCACGCACATGCAATTCTTCAAGGACTCCAAGACGGCGAAGACCTCGCCCGAGCAAACCTTCAAGGGCGAGGCGCCCCTCTCCCTCAGGGCCGCCGCCGCATCCGTGGCCTCTGATTACAAGAAGAAGAAACACGTATTCAGATTAAAGTAAGTAATTGTAATCCCATGAAATAAAAATTTATAGTCGATAAAGTTGGTCAAGTAAGACTAAATACACAATTTTTGCTTATAAATTTGTTATAAGAGAAATGAAAATGTCCAACACATTTTAAACATTGATAAGGCGTTGGACACTTTAAATTACGAATCTAGTATTAATGTCCGACGCGTTGGACATCCATATAAAACGATTGTTTTCTGTGTATAGATTGGACAGCGGTGCCGAATTCTTATTCCAAGCACACGACGACGCAGACATGAACAACTGGATCGCCAGAATATCGGCGGTCGAGGATTCCGACTCGGCAGGACCGTCGCGCAGCCAAACGCTGCCGGCGTCAGCACAAAAGGAAGACGCCAAGAGGCGTAGCTTCTTCACACTTAAAAAGAAGTAAGTAATCGAAGGAATAATCAATCTTCACCTTTCAATTATTTCCATTAAGTTGGGTAGATTTTCTCTTATGTTTATTTTGATTTAAAAAAAAAAGAAGGAAGAACTAAATGTAGATTAAGTTTGTTTTCACAGCTGTTTTATATCATTAATGTTCCAGATTTTGAGCTCAATTTTTTAATCGTGCCTATGAAGGTTATTTTTTTTTATTTTTAACAATACTGACAAAGCTTCGAAGACTGGACGAATTTCACACAGAAAGAAGAAAATATCCATCTCGGTTATTAAAAATAAAAGAATATGCCCGTTTGTTCCGCCTTGTTTAAGTACTCCTTAGTGCTAAGTAATACGTACTCACGACATTTGATTTTCAACGCGTGCACAAGACGTCTAAGGTCTCCTTAAATTTAAACATTCTTAAATAAATATACCACCTCACACTGAGAAGTAGAGAGGAACATATAACGATGTTATATAAGACTAAATAAATAAATAAATATATTGTTTAAAGTTTCTTTATTAGTAAATTGTTTATAATGATAATAATTACTCCAAATAATTGTGATTTTCAGAAATTAATAATAATTTTCTATGATTTCAAGGTTAGAAAGCGAGAATACGCTTTTTTAGTCATTTTTAATTATTTTATTTATAATGAGCTTAATATTGGAATAATTAATTTTATAAAAAGCTGTTATATTTATTTTTTTGAGTTTTAAACAAGTAGAATATGATTTTAATTACTTTATCAAGTAGGCTATTTTTTTTAAGAAAACTGTAGTGGTATATTATTTATTGACGTGTGTTTTTTCTCTCTTTTGTTTCAGTTAAATATCCGAGTGTTATTATAATAAAAAAATAAGATTATATATACAAAAAAAAAAAAAACGTTAAAAATGGATGCTTTTAGCTCTGCCTAGCGTTTGGTCTGGGCGTTAATATCTAATAATAATAATAATAATTACAAAAAAATAAATATAATATATTCACGTTCTATTTTATATATTATTTTTTAGCATAATTAATATATTTTTTATCGTAGCTCGCACTAAAAAAAAAACA
Organism: Philonthus spinipes; assembly: GCA_963082785.1. Classification (NCBI taxonomy): domain Eukaryota; kingdom Metazoa; phylum Arthropoda; class Insecta; order Coleoptera; family Staphylinidae; genus Philonthus; species Philonthus spinipes. The sequence goes on along the minus strand of OY720304.1, from coordinate 22,767,501 downwards.
ACAAATAAATGAAAAAGTAGTGGATGTATAGTTATATATTTACTGAGATGTGATTGCTATTATTGTATGATTGTGTTGCAATATGTTTATTTTTGTTGAACAAAACAATTTTCGGAACCCCCCTTCACCATCACACACAAACAAAAAAATATTCACACACCCACACACACCTGTACACCTTTTGTTTTCGTTATCAATTTCGTTTTTTTAAATATTGTAATAATTTATTAATTGTATAAGGGTTAAAGTGAAAAACAACAAAGAAAACAAACAAGGCTTGCGCTTGCTATGCTGCCAATATCTTCTTACTCCTCTTATTATCTCTCTCTCTTGAAAAGTTGTCCAGGATTTTAATTAATTGTAGAATTTACCTATATTTTAATTATACGAGGAAGAATACAATACATAGTGTGCTTTTAAAAAAAAATATTGAAAACTATATAATAAATTGATATTGTTTTTAGTCAGTTCGTTTGTTTCAATCGATTTATCCTTTCCTTAATTCATATTTGGTATGAGTACAAAATTTGGATGCTGTTTTTTTTTTAGACTAGTTTTACTTGAGGATTATAGTTGGGAGGGCAGCTTAGAAACACTACGCCCCACTTAGGCCACACTTTAAGCCCATTGTGATTCTGTGGTTACTCACTTTAATAGTAATAAATAAGAGTTTATGTACTTAATTGCATTTAATTACTTAACACTTCACACTGAGAAGTAGAGAGGAACATATAACGATGTTACATAAGACTAAATAAAATAAAATAATTACTTAAATTAATCAAAATGTATAAAAAGGAGAATCCGGAATAAATGAACATTCAATTTGAATTGGAATAAAAATCCTCCCGATATAAATCACTTCCTTTTAAAATAATATTTTACAATAGTGTTTTAAACATATTTTACAAATATATATAAAAACTCTTTAATGATGTTTAGGTAAATAAGAACACAAGCAGACTCTGGTCGATAGCCCAAGCATACTAACATAGATGCACCCTGTGGAGAATGGGGGAGGGGGGAAAATGCCACCCTCTCCCCCCAGAATATTGTGAACTTCTAAATTGTACGAGTAAATATCCATAAATATCTTCACTATGTGTCACTAGAAACAAGTGCCAAAGTTATCCAACAAACATGAAAACTATTGCAGAAACTATTACTTTATGAAACTTGAGAAATTTAAACTGTCAAGTTTTACAATCGCCTTACACCGAAAGGTAGATAGGCAAAGGAATAAAAAAAAAAAAAAAAGTTTTACAATATTTATTGTAGCAGTGTTTTCCACAATAAATTAGTGAAACTTAACAGTTCTTTGTTTTAATTTCTCAATATATAAAAATGCGAATAATTACTTATAAAAGAGTAAATCCTATTCGAACATGCAATAAAAATAAATCAAATTTTTTCTTCCAGTAGTATTTTGCCTCTTCAGTTTATGCTCTATTCGACGTGATGTGTTGCATTCTGTATTAGAAACGTAGCTGTAGTAATAAGTAAAATAAAACCCGTGTATCCTAAGAATTTAAATAAATATTATTGTTTTGTATTAAGTTTCATTTCTATAAATTGCGCTTGGCTTGAAGGGGAGTGATTATTAATGAAGTTGAACTGAAATTACAGCGGGCATTTACCACCGAGAGTGAAGAAGTTCATGACGATTGCTTTTAAAAAGAACAAATAAGGTGAGGTAAGGATGCAAAAGACGTTGATTGCGTTTGGTTTCTTTAATGCTTGAACAGATATTTATTTATATGTATTGTGTATATTTAATAAAAAAAAGAAATTGTATAATTTATTGAAATAAATTATTTATCACTTGATTTTATTTTATTATTATGAATTTTCGCTTTAAAGACAGCTTCGAATAAAATATTGTAGACGTTTTCACTGGATTAATACGAAGTGTTCGTATATACATTGATAATAATTACAAAGTGTTCATATATACATTGATAATAATTACTTGGTGATCGAAATTTACATTTTTGCAAGTAAATATCCACTGAAGAAAAGCGTATAGTGTTTTATTTGATAATGTCATCTTTACTTAATTCGGTTACAACTATTAAAGACTTTTTTGATAAATCTAAACCCCATATTACTTTCCTTTCTTACAGAATGTGCTATACATTACTGTAAAAAAATTGTAATCGGGGCTATTCCGTACGAGTAAAGTTTAATGTGTACATTATTAATTAACTTCACATTCTATGAGTATATAAATATATTACAAAAATTGCTTATACTGTGATGTTAAAAAATAATGTATACGCCAAATTTAACATTTTCCTAACAGAATAGCCCTCGATTGACTTTAGTTTCCATAAACATTTAAATTACGATTATGCTTCCATCTACAAACAACAACTCTAACCACTATAACAAACAACTCTAACCGCTTGTCGATAAAACAGATTCCTACAATAAAAATTTGCATAAATGATAACGTTCAACATAACATAGTCTTGATTTTAAGATACATGTTGAAATTTAGTAACATTTATAGATAAATAATTGTATTTATTCATTTGTCAAGAAATTCAGTGATTCTCTATTGACTCCTCTATGTATCGATAAAAGAGGTTCCTACTATAGACTGATGTGAAAATAAAATATATATTTAAATATTAAATTTTAAGAAATATAGAGGCCGAAAGACCTCCGGTCGATAGCCGTTTCTCTTAAGAATATATATTTGTTTTTAATTGTTTCATGTATTGTATATTGAATTAAATATGTATGTATTCTTTGGGAATAAAGATGTTTGTATATATAAGAAATATAGTGAAATATGTTATTATTTACAAATAATTAATTGTATTTTTTCATTTAACAAGAAATTTAGGGGTTACATCTGAAAACAATCACCCCATTGTCCTTTATAATACTCTAAAGAGGATGAAATACTGTATACTAGTTACTCTATGACTCTAGTGTGTCATTCTCTTTGGCTCCAAATACCCCTCTATGTATCGATACAAAAGTTTCCTACTATGTGTATGGCTGATGTGTATAAATAAAATTGTTGTTTATAATTTCAATTATTACATTTTAAAAACATGATGATATGTATTAATACTTAGAAATAAATACTTGTATTTTTTCTGTACAATATGTCAAGGAATTTTGTTTGTTTTTTGTTTCAAAAATTATTACATAAATTAATAATAAACACTACAATTAAAATATTGTTCATTTTTTGATATTTATTATTTTCAAATTAATGAATTGATAATTATAAAAAAAATGAAAATTAGGTATTAAACAAATGATCATAGACTATTATAATTGCTATTACTCATAAACAATAATGGCTATCTTACAATCATAGACTTCAATTAATTAATTCAATCTCTTTTGCATATATTCTGATTAATTAAGATATAGATTAGCTTAAAAGAGCCTATTAATTATTCTTAGATTATTATTTTCTTCGATGTGGAAATATAAATAGTACAATACAGAAAAAATTTCGTTGTTTCCTTACTTTATTTTTATTTGTCAGATGCACATTTTGCGTACCGTTTTCTAATTTTCAGTGACTGATAAATAAAAGTGAAGTAAACAACGAAGTATTTTATTTAATAGTGGTAAGAGTTTGAAATTATAACTCAAATGAAACACAGAATATTCTGAATTAAAAATTTCATACATTGTTAATTATTCATTGCTTTAATTGTCAACAATTCAAAATTTCACATTTATATTTAAATCGTAAGAGCATACCACTCGCTAGAAAAGAAGAGAAAATAGTGCTTTTCGCCGTTGTTACCACTAATAATAATACTGTTGTATTGAAATTGCTTGTAATGGAATTAAATATAAATAGAAAAGAGTATTCATTCACTTAGTCACAGTTATTAAAATATATTAAATAAAAATGATTTGAAAATAATTAATAAATTATTTCCACATTTAGCTCTGTGACTTTTGACTTACGTAAGTACGTTAAACAAATGCACATTAAAACAACTACAATTAAATATATTTTGGAAAAGTAAATATATCATTATTATTATTAAGTGAGTATCATAGTAAGTGAAAACTAAAACTTTTTCATTGCGCTTATCACATATTTTACTTATCATTTACATATTATGTTATTCATATCTGTTTATATAATGCATGCACTTATTATAAGCACGCAACAATGTTGTTTAATAAATAAGAAGTCGGTAAATAAATAAATGAATAAAAAATAAATACATCAACCTAATAAATTGGTCTTTCCTATTTTAATTCGTAATATTTTATGTTTGTATTTAGGAAGGATATTAGGGTTATGGGGAATAAAGAATTGTGTATCCCATTATGGGTGTGAAATATTAATTAGTAATATTTTATACTACGACTGGGGGAGTCCGAACTGTCTTATTCCTGTATTAGGGTTATGGGGAATACAGAATTTTGTATCCCATTATGGGTGGGAAATATTAATTAGTAATATTTTATACTACGACTGGGGGAGTCCGAAGTGCCTTATTCCTGAAATCGATCGCATGAAATCGGTCGTACACAACTGTCAAATTCACATGTAAATTTCTATCTAAATGACAGATTTCATACGCCCGAAACGTTCGATCAATTTCAGGAATACGGGCCTTGGAAATCTCTCCTTACAATACCGTTTATCGTGAAAACGAAAGTAATACAAACCATTATGGTTATACTACGACTGCAATATCTTTACTCAAAGTTATTTGTTTTGCATATATGTACAATAAATAATAGTATCTTTGTTTCTTTCTTGCTTGCTTGAACAGGCTACGACCTATGGTCTTTCAGCTATAATATTTTATATTTTTTCCTTTTTTGTACTTTAAAACCCTATGTATATTTCGAACACAATATGCTCTTTTTTCGTACTTTTTAAGAACAATAATAAATTAAAGAAATTGAAATAAAGACGCGAAGAGAGAAATTCAGAGATTAAACCAAGAAAATCAAGATAACTTGGTTCAATCTTAAAATTTTTCTGTTCGCTTTTTTATTTCAATTTCTCTTATTTATTTGTTATTTCAAAAAAAAAATACGAAAATAGAGCATATTGTACCGGAAATGTATATATAGTTTTAAAGTTTAAAAATATAAAATATTACTAATTAATATTTCCCAGCCATATGCCAGTGTATATTAGCCTTAAGTAAAAAATTGTCAATAATTATGATAGCCTACCCCTTCTTAAAAAATTTGCTATTCCCCGTAACCCTAATAATCTTCCTAAATACAAACATCCTACCGTCATCATTCATCAATTAATTTGCGCGAATTATCAGGGAAGTTCAGCTAGCTAGCATAGATTTTTCTTTAACTTCATCATAAATTCATGACAGGGCAGAAAGACTTCTGGTCGATAGCCCAGACTGACTAACATCTACATATATTGTAATTATTTATGTTATTTTGTTTTATATTAACTGTACAGTCTCAATAAATATATACTAATTAATATAGGAAAAACAATTATTAGTTGATGTAATTAAATTTTTATGCATTTATTTACGGGTTTCTTATTTATTACAATAAATTATTGCATGCTTGTAATAAGTGTCATCATGTGTTCATCAACAAATATTTATTGGTGAAGGCATGAAGTTTTCTATTTTGTAATATTTTTTATTAATATTTTTTCTTGATTGGTAATATTTTATAATATTACTAACTTCACGTGCTCACCAATAAATATTTTCAATATAAATAGAAAAGAGTATTTATTCACTTGGTCACAGTTATTTAAATATATTAAATAAAAATGATTTGAAAATAATTAATAAATTATTTCCACATTTAGCTCTGTGACTTTTGACTTACGTTACGGGTATTTGCCCGGGAAATAGTTGTTTTTATGTGCATTTGTTTAACGTCATAAGTCACAGAGCTAAATGTGGAAATAATTCATTAATTATTTTCAAATCATTTTTATTTAATATAAATATTTTCAATTTTTCAATTTGTTTCTTTGCTTATTATTTTAATATTACATTATTTTTAATTTATTTTAAAATAAATACGAAAAAGAACAGAATATGCTTAAAATATACACATTTGTTTAAATTAAAAAATGAAGAAATACGTATAAAATATTATTGAAAGTATTTTATTAGTAAACATGTAAAGTGACATAAACTTGATTGCTAATATTTTATAATAGGGGCTATTTTGTTAGGTAAGTGTTTAACGTTATTTTTCTCATCGCAGTCTAAGAAGATTTTGGAATAGATATAAATACATGGAATGTGAATATAATTAATAACGTACAGGTTAAACTTAACATTTTCTGTACGGAATAGCCCCGAATATCAAATATTATATATATATATATAAATCTTCTCGACACCCAATAATTGTCAAAGAGAATAAGATTAAGAAAGATATAAATCTTTATCCAGGATTAATGCTATTAACTATTAATAACTATTACACAATATCAGTCCCGAACTGGCTATCGACCACAGGTCTTTCTGCCATATTAAATATTACTAATCAAGAAAACTTTACCTGTTCACCAAGATTTTTTTTCTTCTTTCTTAATCTTATCCTCTTTTACCCGTATTGGGTGTCAAGGAGTTTTTTTTAAATCTGTCCTAATTGTTTACGTCATTTATTTTTAAATTGACAAACAACTTTATTCTTTATTAAACCGCTTTAAATACATCGCGTGCATTTATAATGATAACAATCAGAATTGCAATCTGTCTACGTGAACATTTTGTCCGCACAGGTAAAAAAAGCGCACCTCGTTCACTTTAGTTTGGTCGTGTTTGCGTGTCGGCCGAATCGAAACGCGCTTTTGTGTGTCGAATGAAGGAAGTGCGTGAGGGAACCTTGGAGTATTAGGAAGGATTAAAGAAGTCAACGGACGTTCCACGTTATAACATGACGTATTAATTGTTGTTTTCGAGTTAATAAAATAATATACAAAAAGTGTTCGTTGTTAATAGGAGGATATTTTGGTGAGTTTTAAAAACTTAATGGCAAAAATTATTTACTGAAATATTAAGGTATTTCAATTGTAAAACTCACAATTAAAAAACCTTAGTATAGATACACACTCAGACAATAGAGATAATTTTAACAATATAAATAATTATAATACATGTAGGTGTTTGTCTGTGCTATCGACCAGAGGTCTTTCTGCCCTGTTATGAATTTGTGATGAAGTTGAAAAAAATCTATGCTAGCTAGCTGAAAAACCTTAGTATTTCATTAAGTTGTTTAGTTTGATAAGTGCAAATTATTGAAATTATAATCACTAAATTGAAAATTCTGTTATAGAAACAAGATTTAAAAAAAATTTTTTACTATAATCCTACACTATATACAATTGTTTCCGAGATATTTCCAAAAAACACTTTAAATAGACCAAGTGTTTTTAGAAAATATCTCGGAAACAATAAATTTTACGCAGAAATTACCTGCGCAAAAAATAAAAATTGTTGTTTTTATTCTGGAATTTTGTATGTTATAATAAGAACGGTTTATAATTTAAAGGAGCGATAGAAGGAATATTTTTTTTATAATTTGTATTAATTACTAAACCCCTACACCACCATTATGGTAGATGGGGATTTTAGATTATATATATATATATATTAATTACTAAAATAAAGCCAAAAACAATTTAGATCTTTTTCAAGAAATTATTAACACAATTCTCTCTACAAAAAAAAAACATAATGTTTATAGCATCAATGTTATTTCAACTTTTAATGTTGTAATATTAATGCAACATTATTTATCAACATTTTCTTCAGTTGAAAAATACATAGAAAAACAATACTTTATAATTTTAATAAATGAAACACTTTTTTTTCGACGTCCGAAAAACGGAATGGCCATCATCAGTTATCGATACGCTGGATGAATGGTGGTTGAATATTTTATTATTAAAAAAAAACGATTTACTTTGTCTGTATAACTTGGATAGCTTATTGTTGACTATAATTTCGACAACAAAAGTTTCAATTTAATAATAATAATAAAATAATAATAATAACTCATTTATTACGGAAATAACCCACTGAGCAAAACGTACATAATAATGTTGCACCAATGTTACATTAACGTTTAATGTTGTTTTTAATGTTGATGCAACGTTATTTGTGAACATTTTGTTCAGTGGGAAAAAGACTGTTATTCACAATTTATTTTTATGTTTAGAATCACAATGTGCTCATTATCAACAACAAACTGTTTGAGTTGATAAACTCAAACGGATGTACATTTCGAGACACAATGTGCTCATTATCAACAATGAACTATTTGAGTTGACAAACTCAAACAGTTGATAATAAGTACATCGTGTCTCGAAATGTATATCTGTTTGAGTTTGTCAACTCAAACAGTTTGTTGTTGATAATTTGCACATTGTGATTCTAAATGTACCTCGACACCCAATACGGGTAAAAGAAAGAGAGTAAAAGAAAGATTCTAAATGTACATCTAACATAAAAATAAATAGCAAAGAAAGGAATAACAGTCTTTTTTGTGATTAAACAATTCACGTTAACTCAAAAACTATATAGTTATTAAAAACGGAATTTCGTTTTTACAAAACATTGCATCAATTAGAATGTATAACAAAGTAGATGACTCCATAATTAAAAAAAAAACTAAAATTGAATAAAATGAAACAAAGATGATTCACACATTTGAGGTTATTTAAATTACAATGAAATTAAACATGGAAAATATCTGGCAATGATTAATAAAATTGTTGTAACAACTACCTCCCGATCGAATCTATTGAAATAGATGTTTGTAAAACTTACAATTTTTGTAGTTTGAAAAATTTTTTTATTGATCATTGCCAGAAATTTTTCTTGCTTAATTTCATTGTAAAAAAATATCATTATTTTTTATCCACTCACTTTTTCAAATAACAATATTAATAAGCAAGCAAACCCATGAATAATTTATAATAATGATTTGTATTGAATTATTTCAATATTTATCCCAGAAATTATTATAAAATCAATTAATCCGTTCCGAGCGGACGATTTTTTCATCCATTGGCTCCCGTTGGCATTTGGCAATGAATTATACGAGCTTATATTTTTTCACGGACGCACGCTGATGGAATTATATAAAATTTTGCGACGTTGGCGGATTTATTTCGCGAAAATCCTGACGCTTTAAATCCATATTTATAAAAAGCGAATTTAAAATTGATTTCAACTTTTTTTGTTGGTTTTAATGCTATTTAAACCGCGCATTGTTAAAAGCGCTCTACTTTTTCTTTAAAATTCATTTTATTATTATTAAACAATATGCTTAAATTCGACCTTTAACACCCAATGAGAGAATACACCTTTCTCTTCATAAAATTAATTATTATTATACTACTTTGTTATACTTCTTAATTCAAAATATTAAAACATTCTTCCTTCACTAAGAAGTATAACAAAGTAGAATAATAATAATTAATTTTATGCTGAGAAAGGTGTATTCTCTCATTGGGTGTTTTATATATATATATATATATATATATATATAATATATATATATAAATTTTCAATGACCCTTTCTACCCATAAGGGTGTAGGGTTTTCCTTTAAATAAAAAAAATTATTTATCCATTTGGTCGCAGTTATTTAAATTAAATTGATTGAAAATAATTTGAAAAAAACTTGATTAATTATTTTCTCTTTGGCTACTGCAACTTTTTGATTTATGTTACATAAGCACTTTAAAAATAAGAAATATTAATTTAAACTTTAAATATTTATAAGGCCGATCTGTACTGACGAGGGATAAATCCCGAAACTCGTGTCTGCGGAGGGTCTTAAATTACATAACGTATTTTTTTAGCATTAAATATTCTCGAATCCAAATTGGTTGCATTATACAATTATTTATTATGCAACAGCTAATGTTCATTGTGTAGTTCAATATTCGGTGCGAAGTAGTTGTTTCAACGAATTTTTGTTCCTTTTTTAAATTACATAAATTATGTAAATAAAAAATGTTCAGTAGCTAAAGAGAAAATAATTAATCAATTGAGTAAATTAATTGTTTTAAAATTTTGTTTCATTTTGTAAAAATGTACTTTTTATTAACAATTATATAGTCACTATTGTAAATGCTTTAATTCACATGTATTCATACATATGCATTAAATAAAGGCGTATTAAAATTTGATTTTATCTGTTTTTTGTTTTTTTTTTTTGTGGTGTAACCTGCGTTTTGTTTAAACTACTTGTGAAATTTGCATTGTATTTAAAATCAATTTTTATTTTTAAACAATAAGCTTAAATTCGACCTCTAACCCTTTGACCCATAATGGGAGAACCTTCTCTTCTTTATTCAGTATATGTCCCAAGCACATAAAAAATAAATTCCAATGACTGACAGGTCTCACGACCTCTAGTGATTAATTAATTAATAGAAATTAGAATGTTAAAATGTTAACACTGACTTTGTAAATGTATAGAAATAATCTGGAATTGTTAAAATGCAAACTAATACCGATTATTTTTTAATAATTTATTAGACAATTTTCAAAACAATCTTACACTTATGATTTTATGCAAAAATTTATTTAAAACACCTAACCTTTTATAATAAAAGCACTTCTTTAGCAAAGTTAAAAAATGATTTTATTATAATCTTACACAATGTACCATATGATCAAGAACTTTTCTTCCCTAGAGTGCTTTGAATTATTTTATTTAAAAAAAATGATATTGGCAATAAAAGTAACCACATGATATAGGTTATGTTATTCTAACACATTGAAGAATTTAATTTGATAAATAATGACACATGACATTTTATTTGTTTTTGTTCAGTTGTACCAATAAAATACAGTGCGTTCACAATGACAGGAACAAATTCAATTAAATTGCTTGAGATCATTTTTGAAAAAAACGCTCTCAAAGGTCGATTGGTATTTTCAATTGCGCATCCTTTTCACCAACAATTTTATATACAGGGTGCCCCATAAACAATTGCTAATACAAAGCTTTATTTTTTAATTGGAACACCCTATATATTATTAGATTTTTGATTTTTGAATTTTAATATATACTGTCCTATACCTATCTTCAACTGTTTACGAAATATTGTCAATTGTTTAATGCTGCTAAGTGAGCTATTTGACATTTGTTATATAGCAATTATTCTTATATTGTCATTTTTGTGTGATGTATTACTTTAAATTGTCATTTAAACTTAATTGCGTTCCCTTACAACGGTTGCTATGTATTTCTTCATTTTTTTAATGTTTGACATAGAATTATTGAATAATGCCATTATTTCGTAAACAGTTGAAGATAGGGATAGGACAGTATATATGAAAATTATCTAGAATTCTCTTACTCTTTATTCTAATAAAAAATATTTAGAATTGTTCAAGGAATCTAAATATGTAATAATATATAGTGTTTCATTTTAAAAATAAAACTTTGTATCGGCAATTGTTTGTGGGACACCCTGTATATAGAATTTTTAGTTCAAAAGATGCACAGTAATCAAATACTTATATTTTTAAGTAAAACCAAAAAGTACCAACAAAATGTGTAATAAAGAAAAAAAAATCAAAGCTTTAGAGGAGAAAAGTTTTTGATCATGTAGTATAAAGAATTGGAAGCATTTATTATCACCTCGACACCCAACACGGGTAAAAGAGGATAAGATTAAAAAAGAAAGAATTATCAATACTTAGCATTTTATTGTGCATAGTTATAACAAAATTTTTGTAGGAATAAACTAATTATTATTATCACCAAATGTTTAATTTACTTACTTGATTTAAAAGATTATAGATAAAAAATATATAATATAATTCTATTATATTTTTTGTATTTTTAAGTAAAACTCGTTAAAAATACTAAATCGTTATTAAAGCTTCTTTTTATCGTTTTTTTTTTAACACAATTTGGCCTTCGGTGTGCGATTATTTTTAATCAATTATACACGGAGTAATTGCTAAACGCGGCAACGTCGCCCCCTCTTAACCCCACCGGCGCCGGTTCCTGCTGAGCATAAGATACTGCTGCTGAATCGGCATCGGACTCCGATGATCGGAGTTCAGCAGGCGCGTCAGTTTTATTGTGGCGCTCGTCAGCGGTGGTGCACGTGTGCTGTGCGGCGAAATCTAAAACTCAGCTGTGTTGCTGTCAAAGACCTACGGACGGCGAGAAAATCGTCACAGTGCGGGTATTTTTATCGTCGACCAGGAAGCAACCGACAGACACGTGCGCCGTAAAAAATCACACACGCAGAACACGAGTTTTGATAAAAATAAACGCACAGGTGAGCCATTTTGGAAAATAGGATAAACAAAAGAAGTTTGAATTGTAAAAAAAAAAAACGTGCGTCGAATGACACGCAACGACCGAGTGAGTGTGTGTCGGGTAATTTAATAGTGAGAATTTATTGAATAATCAACGTATTAATTAAAATACTTTATAGTGTTGTATGTTATAAATTTTAATTGTAAATAATTGCAACAAAAAAGAATCTTTATTGTTTTTTTATTGCGCATTCAATTGTTTTAATGGAGTTGAACAAAAAAATTATTAGCATTGTAAAACATATGTAATAATTAGTATCAAATATATTGTCTTTGATGTCGAAAATTTGAACCAACTGTAATGATATAATAAGTCAACAGCCGACTACAAACATCATCTAAAGTGACTTTTAAGTCATAAACAGATAAACCAAGTCAACTGTAAAGATATACTTAATAGTTACCTATTTAACTCCGGAGATATTATTCAATGCAATCTATCACAATTATTCATACTAACTTTTAAGCCAAAAATAAAAAAAATAGAGTCAACTATGGACAATCAACTGTTACAAACATATATAGTGACTTTAAAAACAAAATTACAATTAAAATCAACTGTAGCGACATTATAGTTAATAACAGACTGTTAGAATAACCTATATTGACTGTAATGTCAAACCCAAATGATAAAAAATAGTCATTTTCAAAACAATCTTACACTTATGATTTTATGTAAAAATTGATTTAAAACACCTAACCTTTTATAATAAAAGCACTTCTTTAGCAAAGTTAAAAAATGATCTTACACAATGCACCATATGATCAAGAACTTTTCTTCTCTAGAGTGCTTTGAATTATTTTATTAAAAAAAATGATATTGGCAATAAAAGTAACCAAATGATATAGGTTATGTTATTCTAACACATTTAAGAATTTAATTTGATAAATAATGACATGTGACATTTTATTTGTTTTTATTCAGTGGTACCAACAAAATGTATAATAAAGAAAAAAATCAAAGCTCTAGAGGAGAAAAGTTTTTGATCATGTAGTATAGAGAATTAGAAGCGTATAAACGCTTCTAATTCTTTATACGTGTTGGGTGTAGAGGTGATAATAATATCACCTCTACACCCAACACGGGTAAAAGAGGATAAGATTAAAAAAGAAAGAATTATCAATACTTAGCATTTTATTGTGCATAGTTATAACAAAATTTTTGTAGGAATAAACTAATTATTATTATCACCAATTTAATTTACTTACTTGATTTAAGAGATTATAGATAAAAAAATATATAATATAATTCTATTATATTTTTTATTTACAACAATAGATTTATAATAAATATGATATTTATATAAACATTGGTCGCGTCCAGGGAACTGTAGCACTTAAACGCTCTACAAAAGCGGTTTCGCTGAACGGTACCACTTTATGTGTGGCGTTGTACTGCTTTATCAAGCGGTAAAGCATATATTTTTCCCGCTTGAACGCATTTCAAGCCGTGCAGCTGTAAACAAAACCACCATATTTTCGTGAACGTCCTTAACATCGAAAGCGTGTTCACAACATCAAGCGCTTTGCCTGTAGAACTACATGTCTAAAAATTCCCTGAACACGACTATTGACACTTTTAACATACTCATGAAATGTATTCTCGAAGAAGGCACTGTGTGTTTGAAACTACTGTAGTGTTCTACAAAAAAACAATCATAAATTCAAGCGTTTATGTAACTAGACCGATCTACCATCAAAAGAAGCCCCTTAAAAAGCGACGCAAGCTGTGAAAGTTACATCTTGGTATCTCAAAAACTCACAGAGCTAACCGTACTTCCCCAAACTTAAAAGCGGCACAAGCTGTGAAAGTTTCATCTTGATATCTAAAAAACTCAATAAGCTAACCATACTTCACCAAACTTTTTCCCGTTTTTGAACGTTCGTGCGCCCTCTTAAAAAATCATATATCCGCCCCCTAGTTTATTTCACACTTTAAAAATGGAGTTCTTGAGCGTCGGATAAATAATGTCTCCATGAAACAGATATAAGAATTATCTATCTGAATGCACTCATTCAATCATTTATCAGTAGCTGTTGGGCTCCATTAATTGTTCGACAGTGTTCCAACCTTTGTACCCTGTTAATTTACTTTCCTTATTCAATCCGACCATTGCAGGCGTTTAGTGTTGCTGGGTGGACACAATTAAAAATTTTGTTTAAAAAAAATATTCACATTCGCGTGCACTGTTATCAATAATGCTACCGTTACTTTAATAACTGTCTTGTGGAAACTGAATCCCTGATAAGATAAGTTTAATTTTTGTTTGCGATATTTTGACATTTTATAAATTGTTATCGATGATTTCCTTCAAGGTTAGCGAGTTCTTAAAAAATTACATATGAATGTGTGTCTTGGGGAGATCCTACTTTGATAAAAGTAAAATAAATAATAAAAGTAAATATATTACAACAGGCAGAAAGACCGATGGTCGATAGCCGTTTTCTGAGGACAACGTATAACATATTATAATAATTATATTATATATAAAATTATCTGCAGAAATAAAGATGTTATATATATAATTATATATTACTTAAAATTACAGAAACACCTAAATAACTCTCCAACAGAAAAGAAAATTAAAAAAAATATTCCAATAAAAGTTTTTTGGACATTCAAATTCATGACTTCATTTCTTCATTTAAAAATGATAATAGCGATTATGACATTTAATTGACAAGAATATAGAGGAGCGAACAAAACAAAAATAAATAAACAAAAAAAAAACAGAAAGACCATTGGTCGATATCCAATTTACTGAACTGCATTGATAATGTTATGTAAATATGTAAATTTATATGTTCTGTAAATAAAGATTGTTTATATTGTAATAAATAAAAAAAATCCAAAGATATACTTTAATTTGGGAAAATAAAATAAATATTACAATTAGTATAATATATTAATTTATTACTATTTTTTATTATTATGTATACTTAAACACCTCACACTGAGAAGTAGAGAGGAACATATAACGATGTTATATAAGACTAAATAAATATGTATATTAATTTTTCAATATATTAAATTACAATTTAAGTAGCTTACAACCATTGGTCTTTCATCCAGTTATACTTATTTTCCTTCGCCTTTTTTTTAAAACTATTTGAAAGTAATAATATTGCTGACTTTGCGAAATTAATTTCGCCTTCGATTTCTCACATCATTCATTTTTTTCCTGATTCGACATATATTTCAAGGTCTTGGAGAATTAAGATTGTATAATTTCGATTTGGTTCACTTTAGCAAATTTAATTTACCTTAGGATTTTTTTTTATTTAACGATTTAAAGGTGAACCAACTTTAAATTCAAATTGAAATTTATTTTCCCGTAGAAAATGAATATTTCGAGATCTTACAAATCCAGAGATTAACTAATTTCAATCTCAAGGTGAAATAATTTTTGTGAGGTTAATTTCACTTCACGTCAAGATCTAATGATTTAAATTGAAATTGGTTTAATTCGGCCGACCTAGTGAAATTTATTTTCCTTTGTAAAATTACATACAATATTTCAAGATATTACAAATTTAGAGGTTAACTAATTTCAATTTCAAGGTGAAATAATTTTTGTGAGGTGAACTTTACTTCACGTCAATATTTAATGATTTAAAGGTGAATCAATTTCAATCTAGAGATTAACTAATTTCAATTTAAAGGTAAAATAATTTTTGTGAGATGAACTTCACTTCACGTCAAGATTTAATGATTTAAATTGAAATTGGTTTAATTCGTCCGACCTAGTGAAATTTATTTTCCTTTGGAAAATTACATCATACCTCAAGATATTACAAATTTAGAGGTCAACTAATTTTAATTTCAAGGTGAAATAATTTTTGTGAGGTGAACTTTACTTCATGTCAACATTTAATGATTTAGAGGTGAATCAATTTCATTTCGGTTGACCTACTCAAATTTAGTTTTCTCTAGAAAATCACATCATATTTCAAGATATTACAAATTTAGAGGTTAACTAATTTCGACTTTAAGTTGAAATACATTTTGTGAGGTGAACTTGACTTTATGTCAAGATTTAATGATTTAAAGGTCAACCAATTTCAAATTTAGAGGTTAACTAATTTCGTCTTTAAGTTGAAATACATTTTGTGAGGTGAACTTGACTTCATGTCAAGATTTAATGATTTAAAGGTCAACCAATTTCAATTCAGTCGACCTAGCAAAATTTATTTTCCCTTGGAAAATGATATCATATATCAAGGTCTTACAAATCTAGAGGTTGTCTTGTTTTAATTTGATTTTGGTGGGAAAACTTTAACTTGACATAATTCAAATCGTATGTAAGAAATTTAAAAAAATATGATATTTGGTGAATATGTAGAATAAATGAGCCAATAAAAAAATATAAATGCAATTAAAAGTTAGTGCCTTTTAATATATATTTTATTCTAGTGAAAAAAGTATACAAAAATAGAATCTTTTAATTAATTTAAAGTTGTCTAATTTTAAATTAAGTGACCTTGCAAGATTAATTTTAGCACATAACGTAACACCATAGTTTTAAGATTTTAAAACAAGCTATTTTTGAATTCTAAAACCTAAACGTTAATTAAATTAAAATTGCAGGTTTCTGCTTTTTACTTTAATTAATAATGTAATAAATATTAATTGTTCTCATCATTTTACATTCCTTGCCATAACTAACACCTATGTATTTATGCAGTATGACAATTATCCCGGGAAATTTTGTCCTGGCCGCCAGGAGTTTATCGAAACCACTTTTCAGTAACCTCATACAAGTAAGTCTTTTTTTTCATTCCTTAGTTAGTTAAATTTTTAATAAATATAATTTAAAAAAGCATGCATTAATATTTACAAAACTATATCAATTATTTACTTTTTTGTTTTGGTTGCACTCCACGGGTGCGACTGGTGGAACTAACTAAACTTTTAGTCTTTACGGAATAAAAACCAAGTGTGTATTATAAGCAAAGTGTTTTATTTTATACCTTCAGATTAATAATAAACATGTATCACAGAGTAATGGCTTCAACAACAATCAATTATTTATAAATTTACCATTACCAATTCAGGATAGTTGACTTCGATCACTCTGTATTTAGTAAATGTTTAACAAAATTGAAAAAAGTCGAAAACATTTTTGAAACAACTCACAATACTTATAGTAATCTATTTTGCATGATTTATTTTCCTTGCGATTTTAAAATTATTGCATTAAGGGACAAATCATGGGGTCGGCTGCTTCGAGGTCTTTGGTCACAACGGACGTCTCGAAAAACATGACCTTGATAACTAAAGATAAAATCAAGGGCAGCGTGAAACAATTGAGAGTCTCACCACCACACGAGAAGCCGCTTGTCGTCATGCTTTCCTGGTTGCTCGCCAGGGACAAGCATGTGAAGAAATACGCCCAGATTTACACCGACAGGGGCTTCGATGTCCTCAACGTCAGCGTCACCCCATGGCAACTGTTATGGCCGACGAAAGGAACACAGGTTAGTAGAAATTCAGTTTACCAATAAATTATTTATTTATTATCAGTTACAACCAATGGAAAAATTATTCTATATCGGATTGAAAAACCTTAAATCTAAGCCTTTCACCTTGCACTGAGAAGTAGAGAGGAATATATAACGATGTTATATAAGACTAAATAAAATAAAAGTCTAAGCCTTTGTATTTTTACTCGCACATAGAAAAAGAAATAAAATGATTCTAATAATAGTTAATAATATTAACAGTTTTTATTATCCAAAAGGCAACACCTAATTACACACCAATATTAAATTCCATTCATCTAGCGTATGAAATAGGTGGTTAAACATTTTTTTTCATCATGATATAAAATAATTCGACATGATTAGTTTGCATTTCCTGCCATCCTACATCCATCATAGATACTGGGTGGGCCTGAAAGGCGTACGATTTTAAAAACACTCTTGCGTTTGAAGCTTCAGAGAGGAGACTGCGCGGGTGGTGGTGTTAAGTAGCCCGGTTCTCGGAAATTTATTCGCGATGGATCACTTCACAGGAGCGCAACGCGCATTCTGCATTAAACATTATTACAAAAATGGCGATTCGTGCGTTATTGTTCGGCGTTTATTTCGGCGTGAGTTTGGATTACATGACCTAAATCAGTGTCCAAGCGAAAGTGTGATTCGATCGTGGGCCAGAAAGTTCAAAGCTACTGGTTCGACTCTCAAACAGAAGCCTGCGGGACGTCCAAGATCAACGAGAACAGAAGACGTAATTGAACAAGTTAGAGCTTCAGTTCAACGTAATCCTGCTAAATCAACTCGAAAGCGCTCAGCCGAACTTGCGGTATCCAGAACATCTTTGCGTCGCATTTTGTTGAAAGATCTGAAATTGCACCCGTATAAAATTCAAGTTGTGCAGGAATTATAGCCAAATAATCCAATTTTACGACGAGCCTTTGTTCAAACAATGTTGGAACGCTTTCGGAGTGTAAACAATATTCTGTTCTCCGACAAAGCCCATTTTCACATAAATGGGCATGTGAATAAACAGAATTGCCGTTACTGGGCTGCAGAGAACCCACGTGCAAAACACCAAAAGCCTCTGCATTCTCCAAAAGTAACCGTTTGGGCGGCCATGTCAGCGCACGGAATTATCGGACCCTACTTCTTCGAAAATCGAGAAGGCCAATCTGTAACTGTAAATTCTGACCGATACATAGCCATGTTAAGGGATTTTTTCTTTCCACAACTGCAACAATTTGAAGCCTATAATCGTGCGACATGGTTTCAACAAGATGGTGCGACATGCCATGCAGCTAATGCCTCTTTGACGGTCGTAAACAAGATGTTTGCTGGGAAACTGATATCGCGCCAAGGTGACATTGCATGGCCTCCTAGAAGTCCAGATCTAACGCCACTGGACTTTTTTTGTGGGGATATCTAAAAAGTAGAGTCTACTCTAATAACCCAGCCACGATTAACCAGTTGAAGACCAATATCCGGGAAGAAATGGCACCTATTCCCCGTGCAATGTACCAGCGAGTTTTTACCAATTTGAGGTTCAAATTCGAAGAATGTTTGCAGCGCGATGGTGCACACCTGGATGAAGCTATTTTTAAATAATGAATTTCCCAGATGTATATTTTTATAGAAATAAAAATTTGTATGTGAATTGTACTTAGTTTTTTTTTAATGATTTTTTCAAATTCGTAATTATTTCTGGCCCACCTTGTATTTTAAAATTTAATTCAAAATTGTTTACATGATTATAATTAAGATTTTCAATAAGCATTGATAAAGCTCATAGAAATTCTTAATTATTTCAATACTAATTAACAATAACGAAAAAACAATTATTAATATAGTTATCTCTTTTATTTTCAATTAAAGTTTTCTTTTTTTTAAATTGTTACAGTTAGTCGCGAGAGATACACTTAAATTCATCGATACGAATTATCTCTATTCACCTTTGATGCTCCATGGATTTTCCGTGGGGGCTTACCTATGGGGTGAAGTGCTGGTGCAAATGGCCGCCGAGCTCAACAAGTACAAACCGGTGATGGACAAGGTCGTCGGACAGGTGTGGGACAGTGCCGCCGACATCACTGAAATCCCAATCGGCTTCCCGATTGCTGCTTTCCCCAACAATACTGTGATGCAAAACACCCTCAAAAAGTATATTATGTGAGTATTTAACACATTTTTTTTTCTGAAAATAGAAGTGTTATACAAAACAATGTTTTAAGTGTTTTCACTAACAAAACATTAAAATAAACATAAACAAAAAAAAACATGAAAGTATGAATTATTTGTTTAGAGAGGAGTGAAAAAAGCATGAAAGCATGAATTATTTGTTTAGTGAGGAGTAAATATTATATAAAATAATATAATAAACGTTTATTGGATAGAAAGATCTCTGGTCGATAGCCCAGACAGACTAACTGTTCATTATGTGTATAGTCTGAATAAATACATGTGTATATAATGCAAAATTTGTATTATTTCAATAAAGACGTAGCCTTACACCTGAGGGTAGAAAGGTATCAAGATTAAAGAAAGAAAGAATGAAGATGTTTTAGTTAACTTTTAACAAAAACATCTTAACAATACTGTTAGATTCCAATCTAACGTGCACATGCAGTAATCACGCGCCTGTCGCATTTCTAAGCTTTTTAATACAAAACACGTACAATTTTTATTTTTCAAGAATTACAAATTCTAAATGTCAAACATCCTCAATTTCATTCGGATGTTTAATTATAATGTGGCGGCTAGCTAATTATCATTTCTATAACAAAACTAATTTCTAATTCAAACTCTCGAACATCCCTTATTAGAAACGGATGTGTCTATTGCTCTGCGCCAGCCACCTTAATTATACATTCAAACTCACGATTTTGGGAATCCATTCAATCTTTATGCTTAGGAATGCCAGGTACCTCAGATTCAGTGAACGCGTGTACGTGACACTAAGGGTACCACCCTTTGGTCACGCCCACGCCCACCAAGCGAAAGCTGATTGCTGGACGCGTACCACCACCTGTGATTTCTAACACTTCACCCCACATTATCAAAACTTATTGTTTCGGTTAAAAAGCTAATGTTTAAGCTTGTAAGACAGAATTGTTTTCTTGAATCACACACAGTTAACATCCATTCCCGTGTTCGGGTCAACTTGGTACCTTTTCTAGTTTTCAAACACAAACTTTATAATTAAGATTGTAACTAGTGTAAGAACAATATAGTTGATAGTAGTGAAGTTTGAGTATCATTGTGCATAAACCCCAAAGAACCCAGGTCTCCAACACAAAATTGGCGCAGTCGTGGTAGGATTCGTTGACGAAAGAATTGCTGAAACCTTCTTCAAGGAGCACACTTTCGGTGAAGCCCACTTCTTAACAACGAACTTTAATTATCGGTAAGTGTTTTCCTGTTATTTCTTTGGTAAATAGTGCATACAACAATGACCACTCAAGAGAATTTCCCTATCACATTCATTTGTTCATTAATTCCTAACTCATTTTCCGGAAATAGATACGAACTAGGGCAATTTATTGCTAATTGTAATAATGCAGTTTCACTTGCCGCTGATAACCAGCAAACACCATTACTATATTTCATATTATCTAAAATACAAGGCAAAGCGAAGGACCAGTTGGCCCAGCACTCTTTTGACAACTGGGAACAATTAAAAGAAAAATTAAAACTACTTTATCAAGATAAAAAACATTACTGTCAGATCATGGAAGATCTTAATAATTGCTCACAAAATCGTAATCAATCAGTAACTGAATACTATCAATTATTAGAAACACTTAATTCCAGAGCAATCTCTGCAATCAATCAATATACACAGGACAAAAATGATATTCCTGGAAAAATTAAAACTATTAACGAAATCACATTAAATAGATTCGTTCTTCATTCCAAACCTGAAATTTCACAAATGCTAAGGTGGAAAGATTTCGACAATTTAAATTCAGCTTTTAGTGCTGCTATTTCAGAAGAGCGTGCTCTTGCACTAAATTTTAAAAGTAACAATTATTCTCATAACAAAAAAATATTTCATAGTCAAACTCGTCCTCCTAACTATTCACAAAATCAAAAATCAATTAATATTATTAAATCTTGCGATATCTGTAAGAAAACAAATCACGAAACTGATAAATGTTTCTTTAAAAATAAAAGTAAATCGTGTAACTACTGCAAAAAACAAGGTCATGTTATATCAGAGTGCCGTAAAAGAGAATATAATAACAACAAATCAAAACAAGAACAACCCGTTAATTTAAACTTAAATCATTCTCTGAAAATGAGCACCGTTTCAGAGAATCTAGAACAAATTCAGGTGTTCCAGAATTAAAAATATTATTATCAAACGAAAATCTCAATTATGTCATTGTTAATTGTAGCTTAGCTCGCAATGAAAATAAACAATTAAAATTCTTAATCGATACAGGTGCGGGTGTCTCAATCATTAAAGCTAGCAAATTAGTTAAAAATACTAGATGTAATTTTAATGATAAACTAATCCTTCAAGGACTCAGTCCCAATAACCCTATTGAGACACTAGGCAGCTGTCAGATTCCCTTAAAATTTAAAAACGAATTCATTTATACAAAATTTCAAATTCTAAACTCTGTCTCGAATGTACCATTCGATGGGCTTTTGGGCAAGGACTTCTTCGAGAAGGAAAAGGCAACAATCAATTATTCCAATAAATCTTTGACAATTCGCGGAACTTCAATTACTCTACATACCGAAAAATCCGATCCATCAGTATATATGGTACCAAAGATTGTACTTGCTGCTCGATCTGAAACAGTTGTGGAGATTGAGGTAATGAATCCCGAAATCAAAGAGGGTATCATGCCGGAATTTGAAATCTCAAAAGGGATCTATCTTGCTAAATCCATTGTAAAAGTAAACAAAAATAAAAAGGCTCTAACTACTATTTTAAATACGAGATTAGTAGATCACGAATTTACTCCATTTTCAGTAGTACTCGATCCAATCCCTAAATCTAATTCAATCCTAAATCTAAATCATCAAATCTCTCATCAAAATAAAGATATAAGTAGGAAAAATAATTTAATTCAAAATCTAAGATTAGATCACTTAAATGATGAAGAAAAACATCATGTATTAAAAACATGTACTAAGTTCATTGACATTTTTCATCTTCCTGGCGATAATCTCACTCAAACCGAATCTATTAAACATGAAATCAATATCTCTAATCCTAATCCTATTTATACAAAAACATACCGCTATCCGGAAGTCCATAAGAACGAAGTTAATAAACAGATAAATAAAATGCTACAGGACAAAATAATCCAACCTTCAAACTCTCCTTGGTCTTCTCCTCTTTGGGTTGTACCAAAGAAATTAGATGCATCTGGTGAACGTAAATGGAGAATCGTTGTCGATTTTAGAAAGCTAAACGATATCACTATTGGTGACAAATATCCGCTTCCGAATATCGAGGACATTTTAGACCAGTTAGGTCACTCCAAATATTTCACAACACTAGATTTAGCTTCTGGTTTTCATCAAATCCCAATGAGAGAATCAGATCAAGAAAAAACCGCATTTACTACTCCATTAGGGCATTATGAATTTAAACGTATGCCATTCGGATTAAAAAATGCCCCAGCAACCTTTCAAAGGTTAATGAACACTGTATTAACTGGACTTCAGGGAGTGCATTGTTTTGTATATTTAGACGACATCGTTATTTATGCTTCTTCATTGCAACAGCATGAAGAGAAATTAGAAACTGTATTTTCTAAACTAAGGGCAAATAATCTAAAACTTCAGCCGGACAAATGCGAATTTCTTAGACGAGAAGTCGCATATCTAGGTCATATTATCTCAGATGAAGGCGTTCGCCCTAATCCCGATAAAGTTCAAGCTATCAATAAATTTCAAACTCCCAAAAACGTAACGTCAATAAAATCATTCTTAGGTTTAGTCGGTTATTATAGAAAATTTATTCCTAACTTTGCAAATATCGCTAAACCTCTAACTCTTTTATTAAAAAAGGACACTCCTTTTGAGTGGACTGAAAAGCAAGATCAATCATTTTCAGAGTTCAAACGGATATTAATGTCAGAACCTCTTTTACAATATCCAAATTTTAATAAAGAATTTGTTCTTACTACTGATGCATCCAATGTCGCAATTGGAGCAGTTCTTAGTCAAGGTGAAATAGGACAAGATCTACCGATTGCATACGCATCACGCACTTTAAATCAATGGGAGAATCACTACACAACAACTGAAAAGGAACTTTTAGCAATAATATGGAGCATAAAACATTTTCGTCCTTATTTGTATGGTCGTAAATTTAAAATTGTAACCGATCATAAACCATTAACATGGTTATTTAATTGTAAAGACCCTGGTTCTAGATTAGTTAGATGGCGCTTACAAATTGCTGAGTATGATTACGAAATTGTTTATAAACCTGGGAAAATAAATTCCAATGCAGACGCTTTGTCTCGTATTGTGCCAGTGAATTTAGTTAAACACGAAGAATCGTTTGACGATTTTATTAAATTTCATTATACCTGCAATGATTCAATTCAAGTAGATATCGTCAACACTAGTAAATTAAATAAATTCCCTAATGTATTAATTTATTCAAAAGATTTAGACGATAATAATTTATTCAGCGAAGAAATTAAAGAAACATTTGACACATTAAAAATATCTGAACCAGTTTCTTTAAATTCATTCATAAAATTAAGTCGCAATGATAAAACGACATATTTGTGTATTGCTAAAAATTTCTATTTCGACAAATTAATATACAAAGATTTATATTATAGTCTAAGATCTGTTCGTAATGAATTAATAAAAACAATAAATAAAAATAACGATTCAATTTACATTATAAGTCCTATATCTAATAACAAAAATATAAAAAAGAAAATGTTCTCTGAAATGATTTATTTTCTTTTCAAAGAAACTAAAATAAAACCCATAATCCTAGAAAATAATAAAATCGAAATCAATTCCGAGGAAGAAATCAAACAAATTCTAATCGATAATCACGACTCAAAATTAGCCGGACACTCAGGATTTCAACGAACATATAATAGAATTAAAGAAAAATATTATTGGTCAAGTATGAAAAATGACATTAAGAAATATATAAAAAACTGTCAGTCTTGTCAATTGAATAAAACTAATTTCAAACCGACTAAGGCACCAATGGAAATTACCACCACATCTGAAAAACCGTTTGATAGATTAGCTATTGACATTGTCGGTCCTCTTCCGCAAACAGAAAATAATAATCGATTTATTTTAACCATGCAAGACGATCTAACAAAATACTCTTACGCTACAGCCATACCAAACCATGAATCCAAAACAATAGCCGAAGAACTTACTAAATTCATTACCCTATTCGGAATTCCAAAAACTATCCTAAGTGATCAAGGTCCAGATTTCACTTCTAACCTCATTAAAAATTTAACTAAATTATTCCATACGAAACATATATTGTCGTCTCCGTACCACCCACAAACCAATGGAGCATTAGAGAGATCACACCTCACACTTAAAGATTATTTAAAACACTATATTAACGACAAACAAACGAATTGGGATGAATTTATTCCGTTTGCAATGTTCTCTTACAATACACATATACATAAATCCACGAACTTTAGTCCTTACGAACTTCTCTTTGGTAATAAACCGTTTTTGCCGTCTTCAATAACACAAGAGCCTCAAATATTATATACGTATGATGACTATATTAAATCTCTAAAACAAAAACTAAATTTTAGCCATCAAGTCGCTAAGACTAACATAATTAATTCCAAAATAAAATCAAAAGAGTATTACGACAGTAAAATTAATGAACATAATTTTAAAATCAATGACCTAGTTCTAATTAAAAACCACAAAATCAAATCAGGACTCAATAAAAAACTACAACCTAATTTCGCAGGTCCATTTAAAATTGTAGAAATTAATGACAACAAATCTGTTGTTATTCTTAAGAAAAACAAAAGGGTAACCTATCACATAAACGAATTGAAACCGTTTGTTTCAGATACATAAACGATGATGAAACTCAAATTCCTTTTCCCATTTACGTTACTTATTCCATTAGTCCTTTCCATTGACGAGCATTATGAAATTAAACACTTAGATAATAGCTCTGGATTATTTTACCACCATTTAGGAAAATCAAAATTAAGCAATTCTCGTTTTACCTTACTATCCTATTTTGATCTCAAAATCGTTGAGGAAAAATTTAATCAAATTGAAAAATTCTACAATTTAACATTAAGTAAATGTTGTGATAAACCTAATTTTAAAAATGAGCACTTACACTTTTACAGAAAAAATTCTCTAGATCTCTTACTAATCGAAATCAATAGATTAAAACAAAAAATTCAATCAGTAAACTATCTCACTGGTCACACTTTTAGAAATGATAGATTCAAACGAGGTCTATTTAATGGGGTTTCATATGTAGTTAATTGGCTTTTTGGCATTCCTGATGCAGAAAATGCTAAATTTTATGATCAATCTATTAAGTCTTTATTTTATGATAACAAGAACGTTCAAAAATTAATGTCCCAACAAATAAAAGTTGTTTCTGGAGCGATAACTAATTTTAATTCATCATTACAAACTTTACGCATAAATGAAGAAAAATTAAATGAGAATATAATTCAATTCAATAATTTTGCCAAAATGATTTCAGAAAATTTAAAAGAAGTAAAAATTCAACAATTAATCATGGAGCAAGTAACTATATTGACTCAATTAGTAGCTGAATTAGAACACCATTGCGATGAACTTATATCTTCAATTACATTAGCGCGAAAAAATATTTTTCATCCATTCGTCTTGTCACCTAATGATCTCATTAACGAATTAACTCAAGTAATATTACCAAAAGGAAAAGTGCTTCCCTTTGCTTTAGTATTCCCTGAAATTCATAAATATTTTGACATTTGCAAACTTGAAGTAGTTTATATTAACAGAAAAATTATATTTGCTATTAAAATCCCGCTTGTTGAAGAATTTGAATACAACATTTATAATGTATTACCTTTACCTATCCGTCATAATTCATCAAAATCATATTCATTCGTGAATCCCACTTTCCCTTACCTTCTCTTGAGTATCACACGTGTGTACTACGTGCCAATGAGAGACATGGGAAAATGCACCGAATCGTCGAAAGGAGAATACATCTGTCACGAATTACAAACGAGGCGAACTTCTGAAAAACCAATATGCGAGACTATGTTGCTCAATTCCGTGATTCGCAAGATGCCCGATTCATGTGACATTCGCACCAGCCAATTTGATCTGGAAATATGGCACCCATTGGGGAACAATGAATGGATTTTTGCTGTAACAACTCCAACAGAAATCACCATAAGTTGTCCTTCAAACCTTATTGTTAGCACGGAAATAAACTCAACCGGACTCATCCACTTACAAAATGAGTGCAAAGCCTATACACCAACCGTGGTATTAGAAGCAACGACAACAATGTTTCATGAAGTCCACCATATGGTACCGAATTTCAACATCTTGAACGACGATTGCTGCAATATTAACAATTCACACATCGAAGACTACATACCCATAAAATTAGCACCAATCAAAATAATAAATACGGGATTAGACGAATTAAAGATTGCGAACTTTAAACTACAACAAATGGACAAAATACTTGAGGAAAACTATGAAGAACCTAATAATTATCGAGGTTTATTTTCGATGATTACATCAGCCGTATTCAGCATTGCATTCCTAATACTAATCTGTTGTATTATACGCTGCTGCGGTTTAACAAGGTTATTTCGGAAACTATGTTGCTGTTCATCATCCGACCTAAAATGTCTCAAAATTTTCAATACAAACATCGCTACTCCAGTCACCAGGGAACAACTCGCAATGATAATTGATGAAGAAAATCAAGACAGGGACAACCAACCGATCGAACTCCAGACTATGACGGAAAATTCCCGACCTCGAAGATCCTCACCACCCTACCGGACCAGATCATATATGAGAGCTGCCCCAATAAACATGGAATAAGTGCAGTGAAGTTAAATGAAAAAATAAAAATGTGTAATAAAATCAGTGAAGTAAAGCTTGTGGAAAAGAAATGGAATAAGGACCAATGTAACGTAACAAACTTTTATTATTTTCTAAGTGTAATTAATTAGTTATATATTTTTCTCTTTTTCTTAAAAATCTATTATCATAGTGTATTGTAACAAATAATTTGCTCAAATCAATTATGTTAATTTATGAATCTTAATTAATTATTTAATCAATATCTCTTATTTTTATTAAATTTTATATTTATATTTTTTATTCTTATTGTATCGTTTAGTAATTCAAAGCTTAATTTCAATTCATTTCATTTATTAATTAACCTGTACTCTTTTTGTTAGCTACTAAATCATAAGGCCATTAAAACCTTATAATTTATTTTTATGGGGGAGGTGTTAGATTCCAATCTAACGTGCACATGCAGTAATCACGCGCCTGTCGCATTTCTAAGCTTTTTAATACAAAACACGTACAATTTTTATTTTTCAAGAATTACAAATTCTAAATGTCAAACATCCTCAATTTCATTCGGATGTTTAATTATAATGTGGCGGCTAGCTAATTATCATTTCTATAACAAAACTAATTTCTAATTCAAACTCTCGAACATCCCTTATTAGAAACGGATGTGTCTATTGCTCTGCGCCAGCCACCTTAATTATACATTCAAACTCACGATTTTGGGAATCCATTCAATCTTTATGCTTAGGAATGCCAGGTACCTCAGATTCAGTGAACGCGTGTACGTGACACTAAGGGTACCACCCTTTGGTCACGCCCACGCCCACCAAGCGAAAGCTGATTGCTGGACGCGTACCACCACCTGTGATTTCTAACACTTCACCCCACATTATCAAAACTTATTGTTTCGGTTAAAAAGCTAATGTTTAAGCTTGTAAGACAGAATTGTTTTCTTGAATCACACACAGTTAACATCCATTCCCGTGTTCGGGTCAACTTGGTACCTTTTCTAGTTTTCAAACACAAACTTTATAATTAAGATTGTAACTAGTGTAAGAACAATATAGTTGATAGTAGTGAAGTTTGAGTATCATTGTGCATAAACCCCAAAGAACCCAGGTCTCCAACAATACAATAATTTTTGTAATCCATTTAATTTCAGTTACCACATGAAAACTTTCGACAAAGTAGCGACGTGTCACTATTTACGCTCCAGCCAGATGTTCCACACAAACATAATTAAAGCCCCGTCGCAATTCTTCCTCAGCGAATCGGACCCGATCGGGGCGGTCCGTTCAAACCAGAGGGTGCGCGAGAGCTGGGAAAGCATGGGTATCCAGGTCTACTGGAAGTGCTGGGAAAAGTCCCCGCACGTTGGACACATGACCAAGCACCGCGAGGAATACACCGCCGAGCTGAACGCCTTCCTGGACAGGTGTCTGGCCGGTGTTCAAATGCCTGTTCAGGCTAAAGCTAAAGTGTGAAGGGTATTAAAGATCAAATTTTATAAACAAAGGAACCGACGCAGAGTATTCATTTTTGTTATTTGTTGAACTTCAATTTTTTTTTTTAAAAATACCCGAATACTTTTTTTAAACTAATTATTCTTGTATAAATAGGATAAATTGATGGGATTACTAAGAAAATATATTACACATATTTTATAATTATCTACCATGACTTAAACATTTTTTCTGTTAAAAATAGATGTATCAACATTACAGAAAATATATTTTTTTAAATTCACTACACACATATACTTTTTATTAATTCCATAAATTCTATTAAAAATCACAAATGTATATTTCATAAATAATTTTCTCATTTATTACTTGGTAAAACATTTGGTACCTCGACACCCAATACGGGTAAAAGAGGATAAGATTAAGAAAGAAAAAAAAAAACATTTGGTTTGTTCATTACATGAACTAGTGCAGCACTGAACTTCAAAATAATTAATAAATAATTTATTTTTCTTACTGCTGCACTAGTTCATGTAATGAACAAACCAAATGTTTTACCAAGTGATAAATAAGAACTTAAAAAAAAAAGAATTTGAAAATAATAATTATTTTTTTAATTTGTAGCAGTTGAATTAGTGGAAAATCTGACACCTGAAAGGGTCTAATGATTCGAGAAGAAGATTTAGTTGAAAAAAGTAAGTGTTCTTTTTTACCTTAAATATCCTAAAAAAAGTATGATCTAAAATCGGAGGGTAGAAAAAAATATTTTTTTTATTTATTTTCAATTTTTACCTGTATATTTTTGTCAAACAGGTAATCACAAAATAACAATTTTTTTTTAACATTTTATTTTATCCTCCTTCTGTTTATAAGTCATATATTGTTATCATTGCTGTGTTGTCAATTTTAAGCAGAAGTTTTGTTTAAGGCATAAGCATTTCTTTAATGATTTTATTTCCTATAGAATTTACCCTTCTTATCGTCTAAAAACATTTTTGCTATCATATAAATCAACATTTTACAGCCAAAATAGACCATTTGGTCCCAGTGGAGGGGCTGACTTCTAACTCATATAGAATATTAATGGTAATATTCATATTCCTTTCTTCACTTTTTTATTTGAATTCTAAAATACTATAAAACTTTTGATAAAGAGCATATTGTGCTTGAAACGTACATATAGTATTTTAAAATTAAAATAAAGAAGTAAAGAAAGGAATATAATATAAATATTATTGTCAAGACATTAGTAATTAGTAATGTCTTGATAGTAATATTTATTACAATAAATATCTTCGATTATACAGTAAATTTAAAAATATTTTGACATTGACAAGAGGGAAGTTTATAATAATAATATTCTTTCTTATAACATCTGGAATATATATTCGCTAATCTAAAGTGAATGGTTTTAATTAGCAAATAAAATGATACTCCTTTTAATAACATTTAATTCTGATAAGAAAGAAAATATCTCTAACAACGTCCTCTACTTTTATTATTATGTTTATTCTGATCCGGTTCATAATTAAACAAGCGTAAATTTCACGTCTGGAATCACTTGCGTGGTTGCGTGTAAAGCTGACTCACTCATTATTTATGCGGAACAAAAGGAGGTCCAGAGTCCGAAATGTGGAAGTGAATAAATGAAAAAGGATAACGCTTGAACGTCTGACCTTTGTTATCTGATATTGCAAATTTTAGGTTGGCTGTGTGGCCTTATCGCACTTATAGATAATTTTTAATTTCTCGAAATTATCAACGAGAGTGTGATTAGAAAATTATAATGTTTTAAATTATTACATTACATTGTAATTTATAGTTGGAGATAATTGAATTATCTAATATTTTTAGATAAAAATAATTGTTATTGAGTAAACATTCGTTATAACTTTGTTTGTAATCCCAACAAATGAGAGGGTATTTTATGGATTTAAATAATTTTATACAGGGTGACACATTTTAATTCATCCAGTAGAATATCTCGACAAATATGCATCGTACAAAAAAAATGTTTAGGATAAAAGTTTAATGGTTTCGAGGGGGCTGCAGAAAAATGTTCACTAAAAAATATATCGACGATTTCAGCACCTTCTCTCGGAAATAAAAAAATAATATCTAAGTAAAGTGATTTTAATTTTTTTTTTTTTCATTTATAAGGAGCTACTCTTTGAATACCTTTTGTTTACATTTAACTTTTTTATTTTTACGACTACTGCGCCATCTGTCATGATTTCAAATAAAATCTTCAGATAAAACCTAAATAATTTTTGGTGTAGTAAATATAAAAGTCAATTTATTAACTTAAAATTCCTTTAATATGAAAAAGGTTCTATTTACATGATCATAGTTATTTAAAATAAATTAAATTTAAAAACAAATGAAAATAATTAATCAATCCTTTCCCTTCAGGCAAATTCTTGCATTATACAATATGTTATTGCTGCTTAGACTGATGTAATTCAATGTCTGGCAGGGTACAGGCCCGAGAAGTAGTTGTTTTAAAGTACTTAAGTAATGTAAGTTAAAAAGTTACGGTAGCTAAAGGGAAAAAGATTATTTAGTTAATTTGTTCAAAAAGCCTCGTACAGCGAGGTGCTTTCCATACAGTTGGTTGAGGTATTATAAGTTCTCTACTAGCTCTATTGGTAGACTTACTTGGACCTTTCTTTCTTTTTTTCTTAATCTTATCCTCTTTTACCCGTATTGGGTGTCGAGACAAAACTTTCTACAATACGTTAACATTGGATCGGACATATGCGGTCAGCCTGTGTTAATGAATTTTCTAGTTGGCGGGTACGAAATGCCCGCTGCACTATAAGTTGCGAGGTACTTTTCGCGAACCCAAATAATGTAATATATTACAAAAAACTTCCTCTTTTCATGGCTACAAAGATTGTTATATTTGAATTTGTACTTTAATAAATACGAATTTTTAAAAACGGGACCGACATTTATAATAATCGATAGATGTTTATTATTAAATAGGAGACAATCATTTATATTGATGATTATTGCTGTATCATTAAAATATATTACATAATAAAAATAGTTGGGGTTGAATAATATTGTAATTTTCAAACAGACGGAGTGAAAATTATTGATTTTCATGTCATTTCAGTATAATTTTGTTTTTAAAATGATTTTTGGTTAATTAATTTTATTTGCCTATGATTGACGCATCTGTAAAATTTTAATGTCAATCACAAAAACACCCAGCAAAAAAATATTTCTTTAAAATGGGCTTAGTCTACTAAATTACAGTTAGCTGAAGATAGGGAGGATCCTCATTGATGAAATTTATTCGACAGATGGGGGTGAGTGATTTTCAAGATCATATGCTTCTACTTATTTTTATTATTTGAATGTATAAATTTTAAATCATGTAATTAATGTGTCCGGTAGAATTGATTCACATTCTATCGGACACATTAATTACATGATTAATATCTACCAGTTTTATAATTGCACGATTAATATGTATCAAACTTGTAATTAATTTGTTTGATTTACGTTATAAATTCAATTGCGTAATAATCAGGGCTATTCTGTAAGGAAAATGTTAAGTTTACCATGTACGTTATATTTTATCACCACAGTCTAAGCAGCTTTTGTAATAAATTCATAGAATGTGAAATTAATTAATAATATATACATTAAACATAACATCTTCTGTACGGAATAGCCCCGAATATATTCTCAAATAAGGGCTATTGCTCTTTCTGCTTGACTGTTTATTAATTATATTATATTTATATACAAACAATTACATAGTACAATTGCAATAACATTTATATACAATATATTTATGTGTTAGCCTGCTTGGGTTATCGATCAGAGGTCTTTCTGTTCTGTCTTGAATTTAGCATTTATGGTGATGTGTGTTAAAAATATCTATACCAACAGGCTGAATTGTATTAATTGTTCACAGTTATTAATTGGTGAATTGTGAGAGGAGGACGTTTGTATTTTGAAGGAATGAATTTCATAAAATACAAAATTTTGAGAAGAGGGATTTATTAACTTTAGTTGCTCAAAATTAATAAACTAATATTGCTCGGGTTTGTCAAACATGAAAACTAACTAAGTAAATATATGTACATGCAAAATTTTGAGTAGAAGGGTTTATTATTATTGTTTATTAACTTTAGTTGCACAAAATTAATAAAAATCAATTACTTATATTGTTCGATTTTTCCCAACACGAAAACTCACAAAAAAACACCTTTATATTCGTAAGAGTAACTAAAAAAAACTGTATATAACAGTTAATAAAATGTTCAGCCATCGTTCTTCACATGAAATTAGGCGAAAGATGGCGTTTGGGATGTCTTTCATTTATTATGATGTATATAACAGCGTTATTAATTTTATAAAAAAGGAAATTTTAAATTTGGCGCCAAAACATTCTTTGTTTTATGCCTGCCAAAAATTAGGTCCAATAATAATTTGACAGCTCTACGTTGTATTTTATCTATGTTCATGAAACTGTCATGTATGCAACCCAATTAACAATTAAATCCATATGTATTTGACAGCGACCTTAACCCAACCTTGACGCATGTCACAACAAAAACCACAGCAATGTTTTGATTCGCACACAAACAACATTTATCGAACCGACGACAGCGCAAAGCTCATTAAATGATTAACTCGTGACACATAAACATCAATCGCATAGCGACCACAAAGGGGGACCAGGAAAAATGCTTTCCCTCGCCGTATTCGCCTTCTGCCTGGTGAGCTTTTCCACGGCACAGGTTTTCCATTATCAGCCAGAGCAAATACATTTGGCTTTCGGAAGTAGCGTGAGTGAAATTGTCGTGACATGGTCGACGTTTGATAACACGAACCAGTCGGTGGTCGAGTATGGTATCGGGGGGATGGTTCTGAGGGAAGAGGGGACGGTTACGAAATTTGTGGACGGTGGACCCGCGAAGCATGTGCAGTATATACACAGGGTTTCTTTGAAGAATTTACAGCCGAATAAGAAATACGGTAAGTGATAGTTAAATATGTTTAACTTATTAACGCTTACGTCAACAGTTCGCCAAAAAGTTAGTTTTAAAAAGTTTAAATAAAATATATTAAATTAAAATTATATTATACTAAATAATTACAGAAAAGACTACCATATTTGTTATAAATATCATAAATATCACTTTGTTGATAATTTCATAGTTTAAAATAATTTCTATCCAGTGATCTATTTAACACCCAGTGGGTGTTAATGGCTTAAATTATGGATAATATATTTGTTTATCCATAATTTAAACCATTGAAAATAGAAATTGAAGCATTATTAAAATAAACTGAAATATGTCAGTATCATATTAATCACAACTTCCTTCTAAAGCTTGGTTTTCCCCGTTTCCTTATCTCATTAAACTTTGAAATGTCATTTTTGTTGGCAATTTACCTTTATTATAAAAAGTGTGTGAAGCTAATAAACTAATGATAAATGAGGCTTCTTTGTTACACATTGTTCAGATTTGAATAAAACACTAATTTCATTGTTTGTACAACTTTAATTCTTATCTTCTGTTTGGTCTCATTAATCACTTCATGAAACATGTTTGCAATAATGATAACTGAATAAAAAACAGTTTGTTTGTTTCACTATTAATTTTTATTCTCTCCGACTAGTTTAGACTTATCGTTATTCTCAAGGATTTTCCTGATCAAGTGTCTTTTATTGAATCATCAACATTTGATGTTTATTTTAGTTTCAACAATTTGAACAGTCGAAGCAAGTTTTATTATTGATATGTATACTTAGATTGTGAGGATGAAAAATAATGTTTACATTAATATTAACATTTCATGTATGGAATAGCATCAAATGATATTGGGTCGATTCACAATTGCCCGGGATGGGAACGAGTAAGATGAATCATAGAATGCACATGTATAGATTCACAATCGTCCAGGAAGGGGCCTTATGGACTTTCTGTATGCAATCGGTTTTTGTTCCCGGGTGATTGTGAATCGGCCCCCATTATTTAATTTTGTTATGAAGAAGCCGCAGTTATTAATAATAGAACGATTTCAATAATTGAATAATAATGGAATATTATCTAATAATAATTTTTATTAAGCATATTTATTTTATAACATTAAATCAATTAAGTTTCTTTAATGATGATAATGTAATTATTGAATTTTACTTAATTTTTTTTTTTTTTAGTTTATCATTGCGGTAGTGATTTGGGTTGGTCCCCGCAATTTTGGTTCAACACAGTGCCTCTTGGAGAGGACTGGCAACCGAACCTGGCCATTTATGGTGATATGGGCAATGAGAATGCCAAATCTTTGGTCAGACTGCAGGAGGAAACTCAAAGAGGCCATTACGATGCGATTTTACATGTCGGAGATTTTGCCTACGACATGAATACGGTAAAAATAATATTTATTACATAGAAGAAAAAAAAAATATATATATATATATATATATATATTCAATGACCCCTTTCTACCCACATGGGTGTAGGGTAAAAGAAAAATAATTACCGGTTATCTTTTACTTTGTTGTAATAAATCCAAATTTTATATTTTAGGACAATGCGAGAGTCGGTGATGAATTCATGAGACAAATAGAGTCGATCGCCGCTTACTTGCCCTACATGACCTGTCCTGGAAACCACGAGGAAAAATAGTGAGTACATTACGCAAAAAGCATGTATAATCCTAAACATCCTTATCTGTATTTACAGTAACTTCAGCAATTACAAAAACAGATTCACGATGCCTCTGGGGATTGAGAACATCATGTACAGCTTCGACATTGGCCCCCTTCATGTAATCAGCTTATCGACTGAGGTTTATTATTTTATGAATTACGGTATTAAGACTCTGATTAACCAGTACGAATGGTTGCGTAAAGATTTGATCAAAGCGAATTTACCGGAGAATAGAGAGAGACGGCCGTGGATTCTCGTGATGGGACACCGGCCGATGTACTGCAGTAATGCTGATACGGATGATTGCACACATCATGAGACTCTGACTCGAGTCGGGTTGCCGTTTTTGCACTTTTTCGGGCTCGAGCAGTTGCTGTATGATTATGGTGTCGATTTGAATATTTGGGCACATGAACATTCATATGAGCGTCTCTGGCCGGTTTACAATTACAAGGTGTATAATGGGAGTTACGAGGAGCCGTATGTTAATCCAGGGGCACCGGTGCATATAGTCACGGGTTCTGCTGGATGTAAAGAGGGGACGGATAAATTCAACAACACAAAACCGGCTTGGTCGGCATTTTCTAATAGCGATTATGGCTACACAAGGTTGAAGGTTTATAATAAGACACACTTGTACATCGAGCAAGTTTCTGATGATAAAAAGGGGGCCATTGTCGATTCATTCTGGATTGTAAAGAAAAAACACGGAGCATATAAATATTCTAATATGGTTTTAGAAGATATTGAATAAATAGAGGCAATTTTTTAAAATACATTGAATGTAAAATCATAATTATGGATTTTTCTGCTTCACTGGCCATTCTGGAGAAAAATTACTTCTTCTTCTTGAATCCTTATATACATTCAGGTGTCGGATGGAGCAAAATTACAAGAGTAAGAAAATTATTAGAATAAAACTTTCAACTGATTTCAATCAGCCTGGCAGTATTTCCATGATAAATGTATCATTAAAATTCCCTTTTTTTTTTTTTTTTTATAAATCAATTAAAAGTCAACTGAGTACTAATAAATATTAATAATAATAATACATTTATTTACGGGAGATCCCCTTTTGTACAAAAATAATATATTAAACTGAAATGTTTTGATAATGAATATTCTTTCATCATTAGAATAATTCACTTCATTGTTCATTTTGTAAGTAGAATAAATATACTGTCATATTTAACACCGTTTAATTTTCACATTTCCCGTATCATTTTGACAGGAAATGGAATTTTATTGATTTCTGTATTTTTATCCTCCTGTAATTTTGCTCTAAAATAATTTGGGAAGAAGGAAAATCCATATTTATAATTTTACATGTTAAATCCCAATATTTGCCCCTTATCTCATACACATGGTATAGAGAATCCTTGGAGGCAATGGATGGATGTTTTAGGATGCTCTAATATGAACGTTTGAGGAAATCTTAGGCTAATTCCTTTTTTTAAATAATGAACCACTCGAGTTACCTTTGTAGTATTTTTTTTTTTTATAATTTATTATACAATTATTGTTTTAAATAAATTAACAGATTACTAAATGAATTCTTTATTACTTTACCAGGTAAGTTTAGTTTTGTACAAATCTTTATACATAATTATTTTCATAAATAAAAAGAAAATTATTTTATTAATTTTTGTGTAATTGAATTTCTTGAAACAGACTTTCATTTCGATATATACAAATATCTTTATTCAGAGAATTATATACGTTTTTACAAACATTAATATTAATTATACACAATAAAATAAAGGTGTTTATCATGAGTTATACCAGAGGTATTTATGCCCTTTCATTTCAATATAACATTTTTTTTAACCCTAACTGAAATTTACTATTATTACTATTATTCACTATGTAAAAGAGCTACACAGAATACTAAAAAGAAGTATTCAAATCATTTAAAAGATTTGAATCACAAGTTCACGTAAACAAGAGAAAAATATGATTCAAATTCAGTTTTTCAAATAATTAATACAAAAAC
Organism: Philonthus spinipes; assembly: GCA_963082785.1. Classification (NCBI taxonomy): domain Eukaryota; kingdom Metazoa; phylum Arthropoda; class Insecta; order Coleoptera; family Staphylinidae; genus Philonthus; species Philonthus spinipes. Next base: position 22,729,539 of record OY720304.1, on the reverse strand, counting down.
CATCATATAATTAATACAAATGCTCTATTAATAGTTTTCTATAAATATATATAGGGTGGGCAACGAATAACGGCTATTTTACCATATGGTTTCGGGTTGATAATTAATTAAAACTACAAATTAAATCATTAAATTTATAGTTTTAATTAGTCTTTTTTAAAAGGCTTATAACATGATAACTACTAAAAAATTAAGTTTATATATCTATAATTATTATTCTATTTTAACACATTTTATGCATTGTGAATATAAAACCATATTGTTAAATAATACCTTATGCAACCTTGAAGTCTAACTGGTTAAGGTGCAACGCACTCACGGTCCCCACTTTCACTTCTTGTGTCAAACTCAGACAATGCCAGCCAGCACACTAATCCACTCACTTCACAAGAACATATGTAACGAAAACCCGGTTGAACAATGAAAAAGAAGAAAACCAAAGATAGAAAATGTACAAAATAAACCGAAAAATCGGCTTTCTGCTGATCTCCATATTGGTAATCCTCGTCATCATCCTGATAACCATCGAAGAAGAAGCCGAATTGAAATCGATTGAAATCACGGAGGATATCAAGCTGTACTTCAATGAGAGTATTGATAAATTAGTGGATTTTCACTTGTTTTATTCGATTAAGAGTGCGAAGTGCGATGAAGGGGAAGTTTTGAGTGTGATTGTGGTGACGAGTTATTTCGGCAACGTTGAAACGAGGAGTGCGATGCGAAGGGCTTTCAGCAATGAGGATTTAAAGCAGTTGGGTTTACGAAGAGTGTTTTTATTAGGCTTGAAGAAAAACGACCCTTTCGTTAAACAGCAAGCTGTGGAAGATGAGGCTCGACGTTTCGGGGATATAATTCAGGGAAACTTCCAGGAGGCGTACAGGAATCTCACCTACAAACACTTGATGGGGTTGAAGTGGGCTTCGGAAAATTGCCCCTCGGCGAAATATGTGATTAAAATGGATGACGACATCGTAATCAACGTCCGCAAGGTTGTGAATTTTCTACGCGAAACCAAATTACCGAAAGGGAATTTATTAGCCGGTTACGTTCTTCAGGATATGCTCCCGAAACGAGATCCGGCGAATAAGTGGTTTGTAACCAAAGAGGAATACCCGCACGAACGCTACCCGACTTTTTTAAGCGGGTGGTTCTACATCACCAATCCTAGCACGGCGAAAAAATTAGTCACTTTATCTCAACATTGTTCCTATTTCTGGATTGACGACACTTTCGTCACGGGTATCCTGGCCCAGTTACTAAAAGCCTGGCACTTCAATTTGAATAGGTACTTCACTGTTCATCCGGAGTTTCTACGGTGTTGCATGCATGATGTGAAGGAGCACGGTTACGATTGCGAGTTCCTGGCTGGACCCAATGGTGGTGATAATAATTTATTTTACGAGTTCAACGAAGTCATGAGGATTTGCAGCACGGAAAAAAATCTGTGCGTGAAACGAAAGAAGAGCATTAACGATACTTGCGTAGCTGAAAGGAAAATCAACATGGGGAGAGGATCGTCTGTGATAGAAACGTATAATTTATTTAGGTAGTTAATTACCTCGATACTCAAAACCACTCAAACAAATAATACTAGGGTCCTGTTTTTCAATCGTAGCTTTAACTTAAACTTTGTTTAGATACGTTAATGTCACTAATGAAATATATAAACAAGTAAAATATTTAGTAAATTAATACAAGATGTAAAATTATTGTGGTTATATTTTAAATGGTAAAATAATTGGTTATTGTTTCATTTCAGATTAACTAATTCAAGCTTAAATCACAATTGAAAAGCTGAGAAAATTGTCTTAACTTATTTTGTTCAAAAAACATATAGATACACTTATTCTATTAAAATTTTAAGATTATTGCTTTTTCACTGTGATGTGTTTTAAGATGCTTATGTTTTAGCAAAGAGGATACCAGAGTTATTTTATTAAAATTTTAAGATTGTTGCTTATTCAATGCAATGTGTTTTTAGAAGCTTTTAAGTTATTGCATAGAGGATACTAGAGTTGCGTAATCCAAGATTTGTTTCATTTTAGAGGATCTGAATACTGTATAGGAATAGTATTCAAATCAAAAATTATTTTGGATATATTTTCACTCAGATTAATGACACAAATGATTTGTACTGGAATCACTATTTTTGCGATTCCAGTACGAATCAAATCTTTTTAAGCCATAAATATTAGATATTTATACGTAGTAACTTAATTACACTTTAAATTTAATTATCCATTTTATTTTATTAAAATGCATTAGTGTATTTGTGATTTAAAAATTTAGATTCGAATTGTATTTTACTCTTGCAAATGTTCTATTCTGTGGATTCTAATTATTTTAATGATTCTGATTTTTTTTTGAGGTTTTGGCCCTGCTTTGAAGGATACTATAATATTTCTTCGCTTTTAGTATAAAAATCTAGTAATTTATTTTTTTAAATCCTGATCAAACTGCACTTTTTCTTAACACTAGATATGAGTCGTTCAATGTATTCCTCGGTGTTTTCATCCTTCCGATTGCTGGGATATATTTTGAGTTCGTATGTTGGTCCGTACATTGTGAAAAGCTAAAATTAATACAACATTTTTTAGAAATTTTATTCTATATAAATTTATTTAAACAAATTACTTTGTGTTCCAGTGAAAATATGTGATGTGAATATTTGAGGCTTTGTATTCTATATTAATTTTATTATAATAAATATGAATAAAACATAATGAAAACACACATTAAATTGAATAACGTTTAATTTTTGACTAGTTTCCGGTTATTTCATTTACTTCAATGTAGTTACTGTTTTTGTATATTTGTATATATTTTTTACACTGGATTTATTTATTGTTATTACTAGTCCATTCTCAAGACAATTTACTATTCATATTTAATTCTGAGCCATTCCGTATCAGAAAAGTTAAGTTTAACGTGTGTAATTTCACATTCTATGAATATATATCTATTACATAAGCTGCTTAGACTGTGATGATAAAAATCAACGTACACTTTAAACTTAACATTTGCCTTACAAAATAGCCTTTTGATTATTACCAATGAAATAATAATTTATTATATTACAATTCTAAATTATTTTATATTTTACAACAATAGAGGTTAAATCCATTGTTGTAAAATAGAATTGTAATAGTTCGTTCATTTATTATTGAAATAATAGAATGAAATACAGGCTGTTTAAAATCCGATTTTTTTTTTCGTCATTTTATTAAATTACAAATAGATTTTTATGTAAAAATAAAATTATTTTAAGTAGTCTTACCTGGCTTTCATCAGAAATGTCTTCAGGTATTTTCTCCTCGGAAATAATTAATGTAAGGTATGTCCAGTATATCGCTGTATTTGGGAAATTGTATCCACCTGAATAAAATTATAACAATGCAGAAAATTTTTAAATGATGATAATAATTATTATTAATTTATAATATATTAATAATTTCATAACATTTTCTTTATTTTTTCTTATAATTAAAATTTCAACCTGAATACTATTTTTGGTTTATTTCCTTTTTGTTTTGGATAAAAGACACAAAAATACGCAACATGTCAGATATAATAATGATAGAAAATTAAACAACTTTGTTTTTTATGTTTCACAGATTTGTGAAACATAAAAAAACAAGTGTTTTAATTTTGTGTCATTATTAATTAAAATTGTTTCACCACGGGTTGAGCGAGGAATTTATTCAGAATATGTTAGATATATGAAATTTCTAAAGTACGTTCATATTCAAAAGGCAGTGCTCGCAAACACAATCACGTGAAAGGTAAGAATACCCAGGGCCGGATGCGCCGTACCCTTGCACCCACAAATATTTTTAAAATTCTATTTTTCATCGCAACACTTACGTGTCCCTTTACCTTTTGTAATTACTCTGCTTTTTATAATAATTTTGTAAATACAAAACGGCAATGCAAAATTTTTATGTAATAATAAATCTTTATGTATTGTAGAAATATTTTACCAAGTGATAAATTAGAAACAAATAAATGATATTTTATTTAATACACTTTTTGTTTGAATGAAAGCAAAAAAATACAAACCACCTCCTAAAAACATTGTCGGTATATCACAGTCTAAAATCATCTTCACACATTCACCCATCCCTTCAAGTGTAACATTACCAACGCCTATTGGATCACCGCTTAAAATATCAGCCCCACATTGAATCACCATAGCGTTTGGTTGAAACGACTTGAAAACACTGAAAAATAAAAATTACCAAAATATTATTTCTTGAAAATGCTTTTGAAAATATCTACTTCATATTTAAAGTTATAATCACCAAGGAAAAATATTGCTGAATAACTTTTTAAACGTGCCATCTCTGATTCCTTCCCTATAAGGCACGTTTATCGTGTAATTCAACCCCTCTTCGATTCCCACTTCATCTTCCGAACCTGTACCCGGGAAATAACCCGGTGATGTGTGATGAAAAGAAACTGTCAGAACTTTGCTTGTTTGTTCGAAAGCATTTTGTACCCCATCACCTGTTTTGGGATTAAAATTTCTTGAAATTAGGAAAATAAAAATGATCAGGTCGATAGCCAAATAATAGATTTTTAAATATATATTTGACTTTGTAACTTTCATTATTTTGTATATAACTCAGCAGGATATATATAATCTTTATTAACAGAGATTATATATATCCTGCTGAGTTATATGGAATTGCAGTTTGCACTGCTATTTGTAACGAGGATTACATCAGAATATTTTCTACAATCTGTTGTAATATGTAAGTAAATAAATATACATGAAAAAGAGAAATCTCACCATGGTGTACATCTAAATCCAAATATAAAATCCGATCAAATTTCTCTTGCAATTTTTTAATCCCTATCACAATATCATTTACGTAACAAAAACCGTGTGCTTCATTCCTGAAAAATGATATGTAATTATCACATAATAAACATGTATCCTGAAGAATGATTTCAGTTAATCTTTGATTGTTGATTTATATAAAATACAATAAACTGGCCCAAAATGTTTTAAAAACAAATTAATCACAATTATTTATTCATTATGTATTTATACCTTTTCGGGTGTAAGGCTGTAAATCACAATTAACATATAAATAAACACTGCAAACTTTTTTTCATAGATCTGCACTTTGTGCTAACCATTAAGAATGTTCTTATTTTTAGTCGATTATATTGAATAATAAAATCCCTGCTCACTTTATGATCAAAATGTAAATCTGGTGTTAATGAAATAACATTAAAAAAAGCTTAGTGTTTATTTAAGATTTATTTCAATTTCATCATCCGACAACTGACTGAGTGTAAGGATTCGAGAAGATTTCATTTTTACTAAAAACACTCCAAACTCAATTAACAAAAATTCTTCAAATGGCGAATTCTTTTTTCATTATTATTAACTCACTCAAACCACATACTTTTGTGCATGGTGCCATCCACCAAACCAATTTATAACAAACTTAATTTCACCCTCTAAAAGAACTTGAGCTGCTGTTAGGGAACCTCCGGCGATTACACTCATGAAATCGTATTGATTTATCAGAATAGGGCAATCGTACATTAGCCCATGCAATTCTTGTTTTTTAACTTGTTCTTCTGTTAATTGCATCGTGCCGTTGATGCTTTTCACGTAATCCACGAAATTGCTGCTGTGGAAAGATTTTAGCTCATCTTCTGTAGCTGGTTGACTTTTAATAATTTTTATAGAGCTCGTTTGCATTACACCTGTGGAGTTTATTAAATCCTGAACGATAGTTGCCTGCAATAATTAATGAACATTTTTATTTCTAGGTAATAAATATAAAATTTCACCAAACATTTATTTCCATAATTTTAGTTGTAGGAAATTGGTCAACAACAGGTGGTCTTTAACAATAAATTAAAAAAAGTTATAACAGTGAAATTTTTAATAAACTTCGATAAGCAACAAATTTTTAATAAATATCATTAACAGAAACTAACCAGAAAATTAAAAAAAATTAATAGTTTTATAAGCTTTTATTTACTTTATCTTAAATATAATTTTAAATAAAAATAGAAAAGAGTATATTCATTCACTTGGTCACAGTTATTTAAATAAATTTAATAAAAAATGATATGAAAATAATTAATAAATTATTCTCACATTTAATTTCAACCTGAACAGCATTTTGTAATTGTATTTAATATATTTTTTTACCATTATTATAATCATTACCGGTCGGCAATAAAATTAAAAAATAGTATTAATGAACTTCTTTACCACTGTTTGTTAATTTTAATAATAAATTTTAAATATTACCAAAGAGGATGAAATACTACTAGTATACTAGTTACTCTATGATATTACTATTACTTCTTATTAGTCAGTAATAAAATTAACAAATAGAGGTAAAAAAAAACACTAAATAGTCCACTGAGTTTCGACAGTATTCACTTATTTGTATATGAATCTTTCTCTATTCTATGCTAGCAAAAAGATATACAAATATGCAACTTTTGTATAATTAAAAATTCAATTATAACAAATATAACCTATAAATAATGTTTCATTTAACTCACCCTGTATCGCATTTTTGGTAATTTATCACAATGTTTGCGTAAATCATCATCATAGATAAACCCAACAACTCTTTTGGCCATGACGAATTATATTAATTATTATTTAGTTCAATTAAACAAAGTTTCAATAAATATTCAGCTCAAGTTGATCGAATGGCGCCAAATTCATAGAAATGACACTTCCTGCCTACAAAAATAAATAATAACAATGGGTAAAGTAAATGTATTTAATTCTTTTTTTTATTTCATATAAATTATATATTCATAATTATTATTTATTTTGTATATTCCTTTACTTTATAATTAATTTATTTTATAAGTATTATAATTACAGAAATCTTTAAAACAAAATACGTTTTAAAGGAACCTGTAATTAAATTTATTAGAGGGTTCTTTTTTATTGAGATTATAGTGATCTGTAAAATTATAGAAATCTTTAATATTCCTATAATTTTACAGATTACTATAATCTCAATAAAAAAAGAACCCTCTAATAAATTTAATTACAGGTTCCTTTAAAACCGAAATAATAGAAATCTGTAAATGTAATTGCAGCAATCTATAATCGAATATCTGTACAGTAATCTGTAACAGAGGCAACGTCATGGTTTTACAGGAATCTGCAATTGTGTTTAATTTATTTCTCTATTGGTTGAATATTTTTTAATAGATATTCGGGGCTATTTAGTAAGAGAAATATTAAATTTAACGTGTGCATTATTAATTATCTTCACATTCTATGCAAAAGCTGCGTAGACTCTAATGATATTTATAACGTACACCTTAAACTTAACATTTCCCTTACAGAATAGCCCCGATTTTGGGCATATTTTAAGGATAACTGTTTAATACATGTGTTGTAACAAAAATATATGTCCTTGCGTGAATACAGTATTGCAATGTAAAATCGAAGAAGATTGTTCATTTTTGTTCAAGTTAGAAAATATTCAATAGAAGAAATATTTCCACAATTATCTTCTTATTTTATTAATGAAATAAAGAAAATGAAAATAGTTTATTGATTTGAATTAACAGCATTCAAATGAATAAACTATTTTCATTTCGTTTTTAATAAACTATTTTCTATTATTAAAAACAAATTAGTAAAAATAAATGTTTTTAGTCATTGAAATGCTATTTAAATACGAACAATTTAATTGCTCAAACCTATTTATATCTTATTGTACAAAGGATTACTTAAATAAAAAATAAGTAAATCAAAAAATACTTTTAAATATCTTTGCAAGGAAAAAAAAAAGAAATAAATTGCATCAAAGAAATTCTTGAATGTATTTCATATGTGGTAAAGTTGTGAATAATATTTAATTACATTTTTTTGAGAAGTATTTTCAACCTGAAATCCACCTGTGATTTAAAATTGAAATTTGTTAGCTTTTTACACGATGCCATTCAATATTGTTAAAGCATAGATAACATATCGATGGTTAACGTTAATTAGCTTTATTTCTTGAATGAAAAGCACAGTACCAATAGATATATTGACGTGGATTGTATCCAAAAAATGTTAATAACCATGTGTAAATACTTTACAACGTGAACGCGTTAATGTCGTTCAAACTATAGTCACTAAAAAATCCTTTATACAGAACAAAGTAATAGTGTTTCAAACAACTTCATGTAATTATACATTGTTTCTTTGAAACCTTTTGGAATAAAAACTTATTATTATAATTATAACAAAAAAAAATGTGTATTTTTAAACATCTTAATTTTATACAAATACTGTTATGTTTGTATAACTTTGTACTAAATTTAAATACCGTTTGTCAATAAATTAAGAAAAAAAAAATAAGTATTTGATGTAACTAGTTTCAAACTAGTTACATAATGTTTAAACTTGTAGTTATATCAATTAGTTATGAACAATGAATAACTAAGTACAAGCATAAAATAATATTTTTTGACTGAACATTACATAAACATTATCGAGAGTAGTAGTCAAATGTTTTCAAATCAATCAAAATTCTAATTATTCTAAAAGAAGAATGTATTTACAATTTTGATTGAATACTACGCAAAGTATTTTTTCAAACTATATTAGGTAACTGATTTTTCATACAATTAGCACCTTTTGAAAATAAAACTCGTTCAAATTTATTTTCTTCAACCGCAAAACGCGTCACGGTTTTTCGCATTCATCGCAGCTTCCCTATTTATTCAATCCTTTAGCAAACGTACACACGTGCAGACATATGCGACTTGTATGTATTGTTATACCTTATTTGAATAAAAATCCAAAAATATCGAGGTGAATACAGAGACAGCGAGCCCGAGAGTGGGAAACGGTTGCGCGCACATGCGGCGATGCGGCGAATCGTTCACCTTGCGCCGACTGATTTTCTTGTCCATCAGTCTGGTGCCGATCTCGGTCGTGGTTTGTGTTTTTGAAATATTTATTTTTTATATTAAAAAAGAACGATTTTTTGAATACGTAAAAAAAGAAGGAAGGCGCGAATAAAGGGGCACCGCGAAAGTAAGACACGGACTGCAATTGAGGTAATTTTAAAAGTTAATTGAAATAAATTAAAAAAAATAGTTTAATTATATGATAAATTAAGCCGGTCTTTTATTTGCTTCTAATTAACTTCTTAAAAAAAGAAACGTTTTTTGAATGGAATTATACAATTTAACCTTTCTCATAAAAGGGGGTGCATTTTATCGATTATATAAGACCTGTGTGTCGGTCACTGTGTTTTTGTCGGTGGATTTAGGTTAATTAATGCTGCATATTGTTTATGTTAATTCTTCAGAATGAGTTGCGCAAAATGCGTTTGAATGTCGATTTTGTCGTCTGTTGTCCTATAATCGGCTTTCCAGTGATTTTTAAAAATTCTTACATGGCGTATGATAATTTCTCTCATTTTTTTATTAAATGTTATTATTGATTTTGCGGAATCTGTTTTGTTCAACAGTGCGAGGCTTTCTGGACCTTGTACTTTGACTTTCGTTTTTGCGCAATTATCTTTTGATTAGCTGATTTCAATATGCTTGTGTGAGTGTGTCCACGAGAGAAATTCTGCGGTGGAATATTGGATGGCTATAAAAAGCAAATATTTATATGGAGTTTTCTCCTTCGAATAACTTTTCACTTAATTCGGACTGAAACAATTTTGAAGAACTCAACAGTTAAAGCTGTTACTCGTTGAAACTTCATTTAATGAGATAAAATGAAACTATTATTGATTATTGAGGATTCTACTTTGTTATATAATAAAACACGTTATTAACATCTTTTATGTGTTTAGTGACTACAATTTTAATAATAAAACAACAAACAATACTAATTATAATGTTCTATTATGCAAACAAAGTTAAGAAAGTTTTTCATTTAAATAACGAAATGCAACTATTTCTGAAACATTATCATAATAAAACTTCAACAAAAGTTCTAAAAACAGTTTTATTGTTGAAACACTTTAACAATAAAATTAAAAAACAGTTTTATTGTTGAAACACTTTAACAATAAAATTAAAAAACAGTTTTATTGTTGAAACACTTTAACAATAAAATTAAAAAAACAGTTTTATAAATTGTAGCTGTGTTAAAACCTCAATCGTAGTTTTATTTTTGAAATACAATTACAATAAAACTTCAACTTCTATATTTGATTAATTTCTTTCTTAATACTTGGTGAAATATTTTTGAAGGTTCAAAAATACAGAATGAAATTATCGGAAGAAATAAACATATTAAGTGAAATAAACCAAGTGTTCTATTCTGTATTTATGAACACTTTTATTCTTTGTAGTAGTGTTGAAACTGCATTGTTAAAACACCGTTGAAATAAAACTGTGAAGCACTGTGTTTTACTCTATCTCATTTTTTTTAATTTACCTAAACAAATATTTAGTTTGTTTCAATTTCATAATATGTGAAATAGGAAAACAATGGAAGCCAATGTGGTTAATTAAACTACTGTTTAAAACATTGATCTATTGTTTTGAGATAAATTAAGCCATTATGGGTAACCGTCCAGGTTTATGTTTAACGTTTCCTATAAATCTGACAAATCTTTATTTGTGTTTTGTGAAATACACATAAAAAGTATTTTATTACTTTGATGGACATTAAAAAATTGACTGCTTGAAATCGCACGAATTTGTAGCTAATTGTTAAGTAACAAACATGCGATTAGCCAAGGTTAGATGGCATAATTTAAAAATACAAACGCCGATTCGTTTTCACGTAATTTTACATTCGATGCTTGTAATAAGTCGATTTTTTGCCGCATGAAATATTTTCCGTTTGTAGGAATTTATTCAGTACTATTTTCAAACGGGAACTATAAAATAATAACGGATGTAGTTGTATCCATTGTATTTCCATTATTTATTAGAATACATAGTGTAATGGATATATAACACTATTTGTAAATAAAAATGAAGAAACTAGGACGGCTATTTCAATTGCTGAATATATTAAAGAAAAAACGACGCTTTCTTCGGTTTTTGAAGAAAACAAAACGGTTTGTTTAAGTCAATTGCTGAATACATTCAAGAAAAAAACGACGCTTTCTTCGGTTTTTGAAGAAAACAAAACGGTTTGTTTAAGTTTCACAAAATTTGCTGAAGAGACGCTTCCACAATTGTCTCGCCAGCACAGTGGCATTATCAGGTATTAATCACCTGCCTGATGATTAAACTGTTGTTTTATTTACAAATAGTGTATTATGGTAAAAGCCTCAATCATTGATTATTGATAATTAACGAAAAGTAGAAAGTCGAATGACTTTATACCATTTCCAATAATATCAATCTTAAAAGTGGCACCCATGGAAGTCAAAATTAATTAAAATTAATTCTGAGGGAGTTAGCTGAGCTAAGCAGAAATTTATAAGAGTTTGTGAGGGGGCTTTGGAGTTATCTTTGTTAGTTTCAATAATTCGTACTCATGGATTTGGTAATACAAGCAAATTAAAAGTGTTTCATAATTGTAAATTACTATATATAACAAAGTAGAAGCCTTAACAATTAACATGCCGATGTAATATTTAAATTGTTTTGTATTAAATTAACATTAATAATTTGCCAAAAAGGTTATCAACCTCAGGTTTCCTTAACAAACATTGTAATTTTCGTAGTTAATGAGGTCTACGTTGTATTTTTATTATACATAAGAATGAATGTACAATAGAAGAATGAATGAAGCAATAACAAGCAGAACTAAACTGAAATATTTACGCAGATAAATAATGGCTTTTTTACTTTGCTATTCGAAATCGCGTATATTTCTGCGTGTTTTTGTTGTATTTTTGGAACGTGAATGAGGGTATTGAGCAATATTTTTTTGGCTGGCATTGACCGAACAGCCGGCTCGGCCTGTGCATGCGTTTGTACCTTCCGTTTATACTTTTCGACATTACGTTTCACGAAGGTGTAATTATTATATAAAATCCAATGGAATTTTCGAGCATTGACATACAGTAATTTGTACTATTAAATTATTTTTTATTAAAAAAATAAGGTTTATTATATAATAGATAATTATTGATGTTAAATTATTAACTAAATTTTGTATATAAATTGGCTATGGACTGAAGGTCTTTTCGCCTATGTTAAATTATTTTATATTATTTGTATTGTCATATATTCAGGCTATAAAGTATAATAATAATACTCTTATTTCTTTTACTTATTTATAAAGGGCTATCTATTATTGGTTATATATTATATAAATACAAGAACATTGCTTCATTTTCCTAACCAAAGAATATAGAAAATGCTTTCCCAAATTGGGTAAAAAGTTCATCGGATACTTTTTTTCTCATTTTGGGAAAACATTAAAAAAGTCTGCTGAAATTACAAATTTGTGCAAACCTTGGTATTTATTTACAAAAATTAATCCTGAACGAATAAAAATGAAAATCAATTTTAGTTATTGCATATAAAAAAATACAGTGTGCATTAATAAATATTCATAGGCGACGTTTTGAAGTGTGCATTTATTCATTAACCAACAACTGGCAGATTATTGGACGCAAACGGCATCAGCGCTGTTTGTTTGTCGCTGAATGAACTGACCTTCTATAAATAATTTCGTGCACTTTAGAATTTCTGATTAAGGCTGAATTTTTTTCTATTTTCAAAATTGCATACATAATTTCCAATCGCAGCCACGCATCTAGTAATGCACCGAGCTGTTACAAAGTCCAGCAGTTTGCGTGCAATAGTTTTCGAATCAAACTATAAGGATTAATAAAATAACAGGTATGTTAATTCTTATGACAAGAGTGATTTCGTTTCATTAATAAATCGATAGGCAATTGTGTTGCTTAATAACTTACTTTGTACTCAAAATCAGTGATGGACAAAATCTTCTTATTCAATGTGTTTTTAAATGAATCGATATAATAAGGGCTATTCTGTAAATGAAATGTTAAGTTTAACGCGTACGTTTTTTTATTCTCACAGTTTACGTAACTTTTGTAATCTATATTTATTCGTAGAATATGTATTCCCACAGGGAATAGCCTTTACTATTTTTTTTAACATAAAGAAATTTAAATTTGAAAATACGACGCTATATCAAAGCTAATGATAAAACAAAAATGTGCGTATATCTTCATATAATTAAATCCTAGATACTGATTCATGTTTAAATGATTATTTCAATTTTACTATATAGATAATTTTATTTACTAAACCGTATCCTTAATGGAGCTTTAATTTATTTTTGGTAGTTTTTTTTTAATATAATGTAATTGTAATTATCTTGAAGTATTTCCGTACAATTGCATAAATCGTATGAAACTTAAGCAAACTATGATTTCTAAAATTGCAAAGGAGAAACTCGATGCAATCAATAGCAAGTCGTTTTACGAAAACATTCAATGCCATAACTTCGGCGATAATGGATATTAATAGTTACTTAACGCTCTAGTGCATTAATGGGGACGCTTAATAATAATTGGTTTCCGATATCTATCGTTATTCGATTAATGAAAACACTTTTTAACTTTGTGTGTATAACTAAAATTTATCTAGTGATTATAGTTACTTATAGTCTATTTCGACATCATGATCAATAAAATTATTGTAATTATTAAAATTTTTTGACGGTGCCACTTATAAATTAGACAACAGATGGCGTTCTGCGCTATTATTCTAATTTATTAAAAAAAATACAAAGATCACAATATATTTTACCTTTTTTCTGAATACATTGGGATGTGTGTTTTTTTTTATTAAATCAATTATTGCTTGTAGACGTTAATGACTGAGTAAACTAGAGAAATTAGAGGTAAATCAGCAACATAAACAATTTTTTTTACAACATTTAGGTAACAAATATTAAAATAATTATGTTTTTTTTTACATAACATTTATTTACACAATGTCGATATGCATATGATAAAAACATCCACATGTGATTTTGGCGAGTAAATGGCCCCGATCAGATAAGCTAATAGGTAAATATTTTAGTCCGGTGTTTGCGCTAGTTTTCGCGTATACACTCGAAGTATTAGCATTGATTAAGCCCGTCCCGATAAAGCCTTCACGCAAGTGCCACTTAATTAGAACACACCGAGTCAATAATAATAATAATAATTACAAAAGAAACTTGTTTGTTTATACATTCGGCTCGTAAATCAACATATTATTAGCGTGTGTCGGTTTACGATCGTGATTGTATCTCGTAATGTTTAAAAGGTTGTTTTATTTATAAGTACCACACGAGATTTGTAACGTAATATTGGTATTAGGGAAGATTAATTGTAATAATTAATTATTAATCGCTCTTAATAACACTAGTCTGATGGAGCTTCTGATTCTGATTTCTCTTATACCCATTTCTTCCATTTTTTTCTGTTTCGTACCAATATTTTAATTTATTCTATTGTTATTCCCTTCTTCGACCATATTTCTTGAATTTGGTCAATTCATTTTCTTCTCGCCCTCTTCTTTTTCTTTCAAATATTTTTCTTGAAATTCTGTCTTTATTCATTCTATTTATGTGTCCATACCAGTTCAATTGTTTCTTTTTTATATATACAATCATCTTAATTGTGGTTTTTACATATACATATATTATACAATATATTTGATCTAAACTTATAAATGGCTATCGACCTTAAGTCTTTCAGCCGTTTCTTTTTTATTTTTCTAATAATCGGTTCTTGGTTTGTTACTTTTCTAATGTACTCATTTTTTTAGATTTTTTTAAATACAAACATTTTTATTCAAAGAATTACATAATACGATTACAATAACATTTATATACAATACATATAATAAAATATGTATTATATCTATGTGTTAGTCAATCTGGGCAATCGACTAAAGATCTTTCTGCCCTATCTTGAATTTATCTTTTCTCAAAATTGAACGATCAACGATAGCATTTACTCATTCTTAATGCAACGCAATTGGATTTTTTAAATTTCAAATGCTTTCTGCATCTCTAAGAGCCGTCATTTCAAAAACCTTTTTAAAATGGTTCAGTCTTGTACATATTTCTACAATTTTAATATAATCTGTAAGAGTTATTTCTTTATTTTTGTTCTACAATCCACTATACATAAATATTATTAATTATATTGTAGATTTGTAAAAAGGTAAATCCGTTAAATAAATAAATAAAGGTGTTTTAGAGGTAGCTGTGTCACGGGCCCTCAGAACCTTCGGAGAAGTCGAAAAAAATATAAATTGACGACAAATGTATGTCAAAAAAATCTGGTGTAATGGGATCTATATTGTTTCGTTTTCGAAAAAAAAAAAATCCCGAATTATCGTTTTTTTCGCCCTTGTATGTAGGCATCACCACTTAATTGTTCGAATGAATTTGTGAATTTTGAGAGGAGGATGTTTATATTTTAGATTATATTTATAATTAGAAAATAATTTTCTTATTATTTTAATTTTTCGAGCAGCTTTCATAATTTTAGCTGTGTAAACTAGGTTTCTGTGCAGTATTTTCTTAAACGGTTATCTTACAAATTACAATCCTTAATGGAAAGAATAATTTTGTTATCGTAATTATCTAATGGGAAAAATTCGGGTGTTGATACGCTCATTAAATAAAAACCTGGAAATTTCCCCAAAAACAATTCCTAGCAATCGTTAATTATACATATTTGCATTCCGGCGTTTCTATTTGTGGAGGGAGAAAGGATTTCGCTCTTTCTTCTTCATTGTTATTTTCGTTATTGATTTTATAAGTTGAGTTTATGAAGTTTTGAAGTGGATAAACACGTAATGGTTTGAATTTGTGAGTATTTTTTTTATTGTAAAAAAAAATAATAAAAAAAATAATTTATTGGCCAAACGATCGAAGGTCATTGCCATTTTTTGAAGCTTAACTAATTGTAAATTTTTTTGTTAATTGTTGAGGCTTCTACTTTGTTATACATTGTAATTCAATTTTAATAAATGAAACACTTTTTTACTTTGTTTGTACAACTCGGATTGATTTTATTGTTGACTATAGTTGTAAATGATTGTAATTATGTACCCAAATATTGTGATGTAATTTAACTCTCACAAATAAAGATTTTCTGTATATATAGTATCTATTTACTTGGTTATAGTTATTTATAATAAATTTATTTCTTTTTATTTAAATATAATTTTCTTTATTTATAAATAATAAAGAACACTAAATAAATGAGAGATGGGCAAAGTCGTTTTCTATTAACCCAGATGCTCAAATATTTTTGTCGGATTTTCGTTTTGTTTTGAGATTATTATTGATTAGATACTATAAACTACTTGAAAAAAAAAACGCTTTTAACCCACCTGTTTTAAAAAAATTATTGGCTCAGCATTCAAGTGCCCTATATTTCATTTCTACCTATAAACCTCAATATCAGCAAGTAAGAAAAACTCTCCACATCGTCTCCTTTAAAAACGTTTGTGGTCATTTCTAAATATATTCTGTTTGTTTATAATTGAATATTGATTATTAAGTTTAGGTACTTAAAACGGCTTATTTATTTTTATTATATATATATATATATATATATTATCAAAAAAAAAAACTTAATACCCATAAGAGTGTAGGGTTATTTATTTTTATTATTAGTGGTGTTATTTATAAATACCACCCCTACACCACCATTATGGTAGATGGGGATTTTAGATTATATATGTATAATTTATAAATACTCGATTATGCAAAATTATTCGATTTTGTACATTATTCAATTAAAATAAACTTGTGTAAAGTTTCAAAAGTGTGTTTACAAATTACAATCTTTAATGAAAACAACAAAAATAAAATTTCATGGCCGGCAAACCTCTGGTCGATAGCCCAGACAGACGAACACTCACGTGTATTGTATATATTTATGTTATATATATATATATATATATATATATATATATATATATATATATAATCTAAAATCCCCATCTACCATAATGGTGCTGTAGGGGTTATATTTATGTTATAATGTTTTGTATTATTTCTGTAGTCTGAATAAAGAAGTGTGTATATGTAAAAAAATCAGTTTTATTCTTTATTTCACTTTTGTAAAAATCCAAATAAATCTGAATTATTATTTTGTGTTGATTTAAACACTTCAGTTTGATTACTTACTTCAGCAAAATAATTTGGAAATAATCAATAAAAATTCTTTTCCTATTTAGTTATTCGAAGTACAAGTCGATATTTTTGGTCAGTTTTAAATGTTTAATTTTCTCGTCTTTTTTTATGGAAAGTGCACTTTTAAAATGTAAACAACTTTACATTTCGGTTCCCTGACTGATAAAACGCGACTTCTCCTGATAACGGATTAAAAAGAAAATAGATTACGACAGTGCGAGATGATGAATTGTGCCAGATAGATAGGTTTTGTGGAGCAGTTCGACAGTGTCTCGTCTTGATAAATAAGTCGCACTTTGACGTAATTATTTTTATATTTTTTCGGGTAAGATATAATTTTTTGTATATTTGAAAGTGTAAGTTTAATGAACATTAAATTGATAAAAGCGCGATTTTTAAAATGACTAGTTTTAAATTCTCTGATAATACTAAAAAAGCGAAATAAAAGAGAGTTAATAAATATTAATTTTCTTTTTTTCTTTCTTTCTTTCTTTCTTTCTTTCTTTCTTTCTTTCTTTCTTTCTTTCTTTCTTTCTTTCTTTCTTTCTTGCTTTCTTTCTTTCTTTCTTTCTTTCTTAATCTTATCCTCTTTTACCCGTACTGGGTGTCGAGGTTAAATATTAATTTTAAACAACCTTATTTGCAGTAAGCTTCGATTACAGATTGTGATTTTGATTGTTTTTATACACGTCTTTATTCTGATTATAGGGATAATAGAAAACAATATAACTTAAATAATTACAATACATAAAGGTGTTAGTCTGTCTGGATCAGAGGTCTTTCTGCCCTGATTTTATTTTTTTATTATTTTAATTATTTAAAACTTCCTAAAAAAATTCGTCAAACTAAATCCACTATTCATACATTCATCTCATCTCTCATCAAGGACTAAAAGACGGAATTGAACTTAACATTTGTTACAATGAATATTTTGTCAGAAAGTTTATGTGGAATATTTATTATTATTATATATATATATATCTCGACACCCAATACGGGTAAAAGAGGATAAGATTAAGAAAGAAAGAATTTATAAAAATATATGTTCGATATATATTATTTTGTATTATAAAATTTTGATCTATGTTCATATACTTCGAATGTGTGTATTGTGTGGAAGAAATTTATAGCAAATGAATTAATATAGTTATTATATCGTAAATTTCCTCGACACCCAATACGGGTAAAAGAGGATAAGATTAAGAAAGAAAGAAAGATATATATGTATATATATTACGTTTCCTGGAATATACACATTTTTCAAGTATCGTAAGTTTACTAAATATATTCAATCGCAAAGTTTTTTTTTACGTTAATGGTATTAAACCCATTAACATTTTCATAATTTACACACAAATAATTCCATTGTCGTGACGCGTGAAGCGCTAATTCATTTATGCACGTTTTTATTTCTAAGCCGGTCGAAGTCCAACGACGGAATCACTTCGAAACATTCTCCCTGAATTGTGTCTCATTAATTAAAGCCGAATTAATTATTCGAATTTGAAATTCGAGAGGCGGTTCAACGTACACGGAACGAATGCAATTAACCTGTGCGTTTGTTACGTAATTTCTTAGACTATTTTTTTCATGAATATACAAAAATGTTTAGTACAAGTTTAATTTATTGATGTAACGAGAATGAGGAGAATATGAGTTGATTGAATGATTATAAAAATCTCTACATTTGGGACTATTCCGTACGGGAAATGTTACGTTTAACATGTAAGGTATTAATTAACTTCACGTGCTATGTGTATCTATTACAAAAACTGCTTAGAATATAACGATAAAAAAATAATGTATACCTTAAACCACAGCCGAAGAAATAGTTTGTCTTTGGTTAAACTTATAATTAACAAAATAGCCCCGAATAACATTGAATCATGTTTGTAAACTGTCATTTTACTCACAAATAATTCCAGTTCAGTGGAACTGTAATATCTTGTCAGCCTGCTTGACACTTTTATCATTACTGTTACAATGTGAAAACACAACCATTGTTTGGCAGATTAAAAATTGGAATTTTGTATATTTGAGTCTCATTTACTTAGTAAAACATGTTTTAGGAATATAATTTTTTTAAAAAGAAATAAATTCTCTTGTTTTTTATTTATTTATTAATTCAACAATGGGATTATCAGAAACGAGTTGAACTAATAAACAAAAAATATCGCAAAACAACCGATTGTATTTATTTCTTAAAAAGAACATATTTTCTTAAAAATGGAAATCTTGAATAAAAACCGCTAAACAATCAAGGGTATGACTTGATTGTTTAGCGGTTTTTATTACTTAACTTAATTTTATTATTGCCAGTTCAAGATTGTTCATATTAATCATTTGGTATATTATACTAACAGCAACAGGCTTTGGATGAGCTCTGCTCAGGGAAAGCTCGTGTTGAATCAATCCTGTTAACTTGTTAATTGTTGAGGGTTCAATTTTAATAAACGAAACACTTTTTTACTTTTTTTCTCCGAGTTATACAAACAAAATAAAAAAAAGTGTTTTATTTATTAAAATTGAATCAATGTGGTTGTTTATTTTTTTTAGCATTGATAGCCGACAACATGAATCCTTTGGGATTATTACTTACTAGTAGCTAAAATTCGTCCAATCATCCCAACTTAAATTCAGTATTGACAGCTTATGGTCGTTGATATTGATCATTGGGTATATTATACTAACAGCAACAAGCTATGAATGTGTGAAGATCAGAAACAATAGTCTTGATAAATCAATCGATTTTCCGTAATCCTGTAATATATTTAAAGTCTCGACGTACTCATAGGTTAGACAAGATAAACAAGCATCGATTATTCCAAATCATTAGTACGGGCATCACACTGTATTCTAATTAACTTTGGTGCATTAAGTTAATTGAAGAGAGAACGAAAAAAAAAATCGATCAAGGTTGAATCCAAATCCGGTCGACCTTAACACCGCTGCAACTTCATATCCTAAGAAACGAAGCCACTTAACGAAAATCCAGCAGCACACTTAGATACTTTTGATGAATTAAAACACTTTAAAAAATATTTATTGTATGTAATCCCTGCTCCATGGGGTGGAAGGGTTGAACAAAATGAAGATAACACTAACGTGGAATACTTTTTAATTAGAACATAAAAATTACTTATGATCAACGTATTATTTTTCATACATTTACAGAAACTATGGATACTACACTTTACTACACACTATTTAATGATACATTGATGCGGATCGCAATATTCCAACAATACTAAATAATTATTTCTGGGAATGATTTTTTTTTTCGGGTAATTGTTTCGTCATTTTCGACCAACTAAGAATTCAAGTCGAAATCCGGTGTTGTGTAATTAAGCAGGATTAATTGGAACCCGATTCACGTCCGTGCCGTTCTTCACTTAATTACCGAGTTATTAATATTTTTAATTGTGTTTTGTATCAAACGCGGGGCATGATAATTATTTAATGACGTGATTTGTTTATTTATATTAAACTCGTTATTTCTGTATTTAGATATAAGTAATTCTAAAATTATATTTAAATTGTTAATAATTGAGGCTAAAACTTTGTTATACATTGTTTATCAATTAAAATTTTATTTATTGTGACTATAGTTTCAACAATTTAAATTTTTAAAACTTTTAGTTTGATAATAACAAGTGTAAATTGTTGAAACTATAGTCACAATAAAATTTAAATGTAAAACAATTTAAATTTTATTGTGACTATAGTTTCAACAATTTACACTTGTTTAAAACAATTTAAATTTTGTTTTTAAAACACCAAATTTTATTTATTGTGACTATAGTTTCAACAATTTACACTTGTCATTATCAAACTAAAAGTTTTAAAAAGGTTTTAATTTTCTAAAAGCGAAATAATAATTGATTCTTTTTTTACAGGGTTGCCTCTAATCAGCTGTGTTTTGTTAATTCTGGTTAATAAAAATATTATTAATCAGCTGTTTTTTTGTTAATTCTGGTTAATAAAAATATTATTAAAAAAGAACCCTTATAACCTTTATATATATATATATATATATATATATATATATATATACAGAGAGCTTTTTTTATCAGTATACATTTCCCCTATGTATACCTGCAAAATACACGAGTCAAATGCATTAATATATGTGTGTTTAGTTGCCTATAACACGCAACTGAACACACATATGCCAAATAATCAACTAAACATACACACATTAATCGGTTCAATGCGTTTGACTCGCGCTTTTTGCAGGTATACACTTCGCCTCATGTATACTGATAAAAAAACCTCTCTGTATAAATCTTTATTGGCAGATTATTTTTAACAAAGTAATAATAATAAATGAATACAATAAATAACTAACATAAAAATAAATTCTTCTGCCAATTGGCTATCGACCGTTGGTCTTTCTGCCTGATTTTGTAGGCGTCTTTATTTTTCATCAAGTGTCTAATGATAAAATAATTCAAGAAATCTTCATTTTTTCCTAGTCCAAGTTCAAGTATAATAAATAAGTTTCCGTCTTTTTTTCTTCCTTTTTTTTTCACGAACACGAAGAAGAATGTTTTTCATGTTTGTGAAAACGAAATTTTGCCTCTCGATCTATTTATAGCAAAATCCACGTGGTCGAGTTTGTCTCCTCTTTGCTTATAAATAAGTTTCTAATTGTGTATCAGTTACAGTTGGCACGCCTGAAATAACATTTTGTAGTTTACTTTAGCAAGACCAAAAAATATAGCAAATATAATTGAGTGACAACAAAAAAAATGTAGTTAAAAAATGGCTTTCCAGTGTTTTCAAAGTTATTCTCTCATTCAACTATTTTAAATAACCGTGATAAGTAAATATACTCGTTATTAGTCTTGAGTTTTGTTAAATATTTCCAAAAAAATAAAAATTTTATAGATTTATTCAGGAAGTTTGTTATAACAATAATTCACCATTTAAGAAAATATAGTTTTAAATATTATACTAAAAATTACAATTACGTGTCTGCAGATGGCCTTAAATTAAGTAACGTTCCTTTTGTTGTTTTCGCATTAAAGAATTTTTTCTCGGATCAAAATTTGTTGCATTATGCAATATTTTATTGATGCGCAACAGCAGGTGTACATTATGTAATTCAATGTCCGGCGTGGGTATTTGCCCGGGAAGTAGTTGTTTTAATGTGCATTTGTTTAACGTACTTACGTAACGTAAGTCAAATCATTTTTATTTAATATATTTAAATAACTGTGACCAAGTGAATGAATAATACTCTTTTCTATTTATAAAAATTACATGTTAAATAATATTGTAATATTGTATTGTGTATATAAATAAGAGTAGAAAAAAGAAAATACAAATACAAATGGTAATGCAGATCCCAAGTGGTCATAGTATATACAAATATAAAGTAAAACTTGATAATAATCTGCGAATCTGGAAAACTTCATTTACTTCCGTTATAACTATTTGATTAGTTATAATAGAATTTTAACCGTACAATATTTAAAACTATATGGTTAGTTTTTTGACGAATTGACTTTGTGACTTTGTTGGTCAATTTTTATTTAATTTAGCTAATAAAATTGTTTGTGTACAATTGTGTACAACTAAATAGTTTAGTGACGAAGTTGAGTTTTCATAATATCATTAATTACAACAATTTTCGTTCTCGTTGGCACACTTTTCTTAACTCAATTTTTAATATCCTGTTTTTTTTTTATCAAATCGAATTAACATATCTTGGATTTCTTTTCATCGCTGCACTTTTCTCCACTTATTCCTTATTATCTTGAAATAATTTTTTTTATCCAATCGAATTAACATATCTTGAATATCTTTTAGTTGTTGCATTTTTCTTAACTCAATCCCTGCCATTCTGATTTTTTTTATTCAATTGAACTAACACATTATAGATTTATTTTCGTCTCAGCACATTTTTCAATTCATTCCTTATTATCTTGAAATTATTTTTTTTTTCATCCAATAAAATTAACATATTTTGAATTGTTGCATTTTTCTCAACTGAATCCTTACTATCCTGACATTTTTTATTCAATAAAATTAACATATCTTGGATTAAACTCATTGACAACTGGTCTTTAATTCGATAACGAAAAAAAGTTTAAATTCCCGTAATTTCTTTCCAGCATTCCACGTTTCTAAAATGTGTATCGAACAAAAAAAAAATAAAACAACCTGAACGAACGCACACAATCTGGCCGCACGATCTCCGACTCGACCACATTATGCATATCCTTGAATTCGAAAGGACCATGAACTCGTTTTGTTGGTAAACAAACCGAAATCTAGATACACACACACTTGATCGTTTTTCTCCAGATTCTACTTTTTTTTGAAAATTTTAATATGCATTTCTAGAAAGTGTTTTATTTTAATATGTAATAAAAAAATAAGTCGTTTGAGTAAACAGAAAAGAGTATTTGTTGTATTATGCAATATTTTATTGATGTGCAACAGCAGGTGTACATTATGTAATTCAATGTCCGGCGTGGATATTTGCCCGGGAAGTAGTTGTTTTAATGTGCACTTGTTTAACGTGCTTACGTAACGTAAATGAAAAGTCACAGAGCTAAATGTGAAAATAATTTATTAATTATTTTCAAATCATTTTTATCGTTTGAGATTTTACTGTTTATTGGTTAATATACTGCAATTTTTTCTCTCGCACTGTTGCTTCATCAGGCAGGTTATTGACAATCAAGCGCTCTTAATACAGGAATTTATAAATAAATATGAAAAATTACTAGTGTTGGGCAAAATCGAGTAGTCGAGTATTTCTAAGTGAGCAATTTTAAATAAATAAAGTCAATTAGTAATAATAAATTTATATTTTTCAATAAATAAGGAACAGTTACTGATAGTAATAGAATATGTTGCATTAATAATTGTCATATGCTAAATTTTGCAGTAACAACAAATATCGAAAAGTTCGATTTTGCCCATCTCTACAAATTACAATCTATAATAAAGTGATATAGAAACAGTTTGTATTAAATAATAATGAATGAATAAAAAAGGAACTTTGAAAATAATTAATTATTAATCAATTTTTTTCTTTTTTGCTTCTGTGACATTCTGACTTACGTTACATAAGTACTTTAAAACAAATGTACATTAAAACAACTACTTCTCGGGAATATGCAAAAGCGATAATTATTAATTAACAATTAATTATTTTCAAATTCTTTTTATTTAATTTATTTTAAATATCTACGACCAAGTGAATGAATACTCTTTTCTGTTGTTAATAATAAAAATAAGTTTAATAGTAAAGCTTTTTGGATGTTAAATTTAAAATTTTAACTGAGCTCTATCAATTTGAATTATGTAACATTTGAGGACAATTTTTAAACTATTTTATATTAAACTTTCAAAAAGAAAAAAATTTAAATACCTCGAAGCTCCACACCTTACAGATGATCAACGAAATTGTATTCAAAATGTTTAGCATTTTATGCATTACAACGATCAACGAAATTGTATTCAAAATGTTTAGTATTTTGTGCACTACAAAATGCTAAACATTTTGAATACAATTTTGTTGATCATCTGTAAGGTGTGGAGGTTCGAGGTTTTTAAATTTCAGTTACTTTGTCGGAATCTGTTTGTTATGGCTAATCTAGTTCCACAAATGAAGCTCTAAACTGTATCCAAATTGATGATTTGCACAGGCACAGTATTTCGAACTCGTAAACTCCTAACAGGAATTAGAAGATTTATAAAGTCTCGTATTTTTTTCTTTGGAAGTCTTGGGCATTTTATTGTCACAGATTTGAAAATCAGGACCTGATCTATTTTCAATTCAAATTAGAAACATTCGCTATTGATAATGAGTACATGGTACTCGAAATGTACATTTAGCTATCATAAATAAAAAGTGAATGAAGAAACGAATGAATTTTTCATTTTATTAAACACACTTCACATAACGCATAAAACAAATTTTACATATAAACATTTCTTTAAAACATATATCTATGTTTTAAAGAAAATTAACCAACCAATAAATATTTTTATATATATATATAATCTAAAATCCCCATCTACCATAATGGTGGTGTAGGGGTGTAAATATTTTTTTAATTAAATTCATACAAATTTATCATTATTTTAATTAAATTCTTGATGTCAGAGGCTTCTATTCTGTTATACATGTCAATTTAAGGGAAATTTCAAAAATCCTTGTGTTTATAATTATTTATTTGTTACTTTTTCCAATTGCAGGCACACATTTTTTGAAATCCAATCAGACTACTAGAAAGAACTCCATAAACACACAACATGCTGATCAGGTTAGCGAGGGCGCGAGGCTCCTGCCTGCACAACACCTCGCTCTTCAAGTGCAACAAGAAGAACTACAGCACCAAAATCGAATACAAACCGATCAGGTCCGTCCTGGTGGCGAACAGGGGTGAGATCGCAGTCCGTGTCTTCCGTGCCTGTAATGAACTGGGCATCAAATCAGTGGCCATCTATTCCAAGGAAGACAGGGTGCAGAAACACAGGCTCAAGGCCGATGAATCGTACTTAATCGGCGAGGGTCTGACGCCGGTGCAGGCTTACTTAAATATAGATGAGATTATTAAGATTTGCGTTAATAATGGGGTGGATGCTGTGCATCCGGGTTACGGGTTCCTTTCGGAGAGATCGGACTTTGCGCAGGCTGTCGTGGATGCTGGGATGAGGTTTATCGGGCCGGCGCCGAGGGTTGTGCAACAGATGGGTGATAAGGTCGCTGCTAGGGAAGCTGCTATTGCTGCTAGTAAGTGATGTTATTTACAAAAAAATGCATATTTGTAAAAACAAATTATACTATTTCAGACGTTCCAATTGTCCCTGGTACCGACGGTCCAATTACTACAAAAGAAGAAGCTTTGGAGTTTTGTAACAAACATGGCTTACCAGTTATATTTAAGGTATTACAACAAATTCAAATTCTTTCTTTTATAAATACAAACATATGATAACAAAAATTTACAAAATTTATTATAAAAGTTGTGTTAGTAGTCTGACATGGGCTATCAACCATAGGTCTAAAACTTTAATTTATTTATCTAGGCTGCTTTTGGTGGTGGTGGAAGAGGAATGCGCGTCGTCCGCAAAATGGAGGAAGTCGAGGAGAACTTCCAGAGGGCCACCTCGGAGGCTCTGTCGGCGTTCGGAAACGGCGCCATGTTCATCGAGAAGTTCATCGAGAGGCCGAGGCACATCGAAGTGCAGCTGATGGGCGACAAGGCCGGCAATGTGATTCATTTATACGAGAGGGACTGTTCGGTGCAGAGGCGGCACCAGAAGGTGGTGGAAATGGCGCCGGCGCCCCACCTCGACCCCGAAGTGCGGAAGAAGATGCTGGAGAGTGCCGTCAGGCTGGCGAAACACGTCGGTTACGAAAACGCCGGCACGGTGGAGTTCCTCTGTGACGAGAAAGGAAATTTCTATTTCATCGAAGTGAACGCCAGGTGAGATTTTATCTAGCAAGTTACACTGTTTATAACTGAACAATTTTAGAAAGGCAAATGTTTTTCCTGAAATCAATTCCAAGATCTCAGATCTAGATGCTTGATCAAATTTTGCTCGCCACTAGGGATCTAGATTTTATTAGATGGAACATAGCCCAGTCAACTTTAGCAACCACTGCTCTAGCAGATTATTAAAGCATTTCAGTGCTTCAGTTTCGATGTTAAGGTCTTATATCTCTAGTTTAAGAAAGCAGTTGAATTCTTCTAAAATATTCTTGGTTGGTTTGTTTACTAGCTTTCTATGTCGAAAGCCCCGCAGGTTTTTCCATCTTTAAGTGTGCTTTTCTGTATACCAGTTACTGATTCATACATCAGTAAGTAGTAGATAGACTACAGAGAAGTCAAGGTGGTACTTCTGAGTGATGTTGCCGCAGCAGCTGGTTCTTGTTTTTTTTTTTAAATTAAAAAGCGAATGTTTTTAATTAATGTTTATTAGTTTGCCATATCGAAGGCCCTGTAAGTTTTTCCAGTGCGATTCTCTGTAGTCCACTTACTGATATATGGATCAGTTAGTGAACTATAATAGAGAGTAGGCCTGGAATTTCAGAAGCGGCTTACGTGCCATTTTCTTATTTGAGGTTCCAAGGTAGTGAAAATGTATAACTCGTTTGTATTAACAATCTGTTGCAACACACAGCCTCGCAAATTATGTGTTGTTTTGGCTGTGGAGCATCAAATAAAGTTAAACCGTGAGTCGTCATTGTGATATTCTTTCTTGAAATATTCTCTTTTTAGCTCAATTTATGGTTTAAAGGGTAGACATTTTTTTTAGTTTGTCTGCTATTTGCAAGACCAAAGTCCATAATCACATATTTTAGAAGCATTTCACTACTTACTCCTTCTCATGTTCTCTGGTTTGCCCAGTTTATGGTTTAAAGGGTACACAATTTTTTAGTTTGTTATTTGCAAGACCAAAGTCCATAATCACATATTTTAGAAGCATTTCACTACTGCAACAGCAAGATCCTCCACTGAGTGTTTCCATTGAATAACTAAAAGAAAGGCTAGTTACTTCCTTTTCCATTTCCTTCTTCACTTCCATCTCTTCTTCTCGTCCTTTGTTTGAGATTATTTTTTGTGACTAAATAAATTGTAATAATTTTTTAAATCATTAATTTAATTATATTTTCCATTTGTTTGAGTTTATAAGATTTAACGTTACTTTAATCTTAATAAAATTTCTAGGTTGCAAGTGGAACACACAGTAACGGAAGAAATCACAGGAGTCGATTTGGTCCAATCGCAAATCCGCGTCGCTGAAGGAATGACCCTCCCTGAATTGGGTTTGAAACAGGAAAATGTCTCCGTAAATGTAAGTCAACTCATATCGATCAACGGTTGAAGTATTCTTCAATCTTATTTAGAATTCTATCTGAGGTATTCCAATAATATACAGAACTAAATTTTATTCTGTATGACTTTAAAAATCCAATCATATATTATTGGATTATGGGAATTGCAACTATTCTAAAAGTGATATTAACAACAATTTGAGTCAATGGACGAAACAACAGTTTCATTTGTCTACCCTTAAACGAAACTGTTGTTTCGTCCACAAAAGAAAGACACATTTCTTTCTCTTCCATTCCTTCATAACGTCCTCCTCTCCTCCCATTCTATCTATAAGAAGACGGTTGAGATTCCCAGGTTAAAAATGCAATTACAATATATTTTGTATTGTATTTAAAGCATTTTTAAGACAATGACATAATTAGTACTAGCATGATACATGAATAATTCATAATGACAAAATCTAATAATATATAATTGTATTTTTAAAGTCCTCGACTTAGTTATTTTCAATTCCTGTAATACAATTCAATTCATTGGATTAAGAGAAGTGAACCTATTTTAGAAACTGAAATCCAATCTGCTGGATTACGGGAATTGAAACTATTTCAGAAGGTGGGGACTTTAAAAATGCAATCATGAAATATTTTGCCATATTGTATTGTTTTTGTAAAAAGGTGATTCTGTAATAAAATTATTATTATTTTGTATTCTACTTAAAGTATTTTTAAGGTAATGACATGATTGGAGCTATTTATGCATCAATAAATAATTCGTATGAACAAAAGCTTTTATTTTTTTTTCGTTTATTGTTTTCATAAACAGAGGGATAACCTGTTTTCATTAACAGGACAAGTTTGCCCTCCTTTAATGGACGAAACAGTGATTCTCGGTCGTCTACCTTGTAGACCCAAATCGTTGACGATGCCACATGAAATTAGGCATAACGCTTGCGTTATCTCCCAATTATTATGGTTCATTTAAATTTTCTTTAGTATAACACTTAATTTTAACTTGTGGCTGTAGTTTCTGCAAATTAAGTCTGCGTATTACAAAATATAAATTATTATTAATGAAAGTTTAAATTAAATCACAATTTTTCTCTATTAACTCTATTAAATTAGTTATAATTTTTATACTACATTTGAATTATTTATATTTTCTTTCTAGATAATGTCGTAAAAAAACTAAACTATTTTTACGACATTATCTAGAAAGAAAATATAAATAATTCAAATGTAGTATAAAAATTATAACTAATTTATTAATTTAAATCTGTTGTTTCCTTTCTTTTTTAGGGTTTTGCCATTCAATGTCGTGTGACAACAGAAGACCCCGCTAAGGGCTTCCAGCCGGACACAGGCCGTATCGAGGTGTTCCGTTCCGGTGAAGGCATGGGAATCCGTCTCGACGGTGCTTCGGCGTTCGCCGGTGCCATCATCTCCCCGTACTACGATTCCCTCCTCTGCAAGGTGATCGCCCACTCCAGGGATCTCCAGAGCTCCTGCGCGAAGCTCACCCGTTGCTTGAAGGAGTTCAGGGTGCGCGGCGTCAAGACCAACATCCCCTTCCTGCTCAACGTCGTGCAAAACCAGAAATTCCTCACCGGCTCCGTCGATACTTACTTCATCGACGAGAATCCCCAGCTGTTCCACTTCCTGCCCACGCAGAACAGGGCCCAGAAACTGCTCAATTATATCGGGCAGGTTCTGGTTAACGGTCCCTCCACTCCCCTCGCCACCCCGCTGAAACCCGCCGAAGTCAACCCGCACATTCCCGCCGTTTCGGAAGGTAAGTCTTCTATTGCAACTATTAAAAGTGTTTTTTTTTATTAAAATATGTTTTTTTTAATAACTCCTCGAATAAAAACACTACCAATCATTTTAAAGTCATTTTCACTCTTTTTATTTATAACCACAGATGTAGACTCCGACTTTTATTCAACAAATAAAATTCTCAATTTTACAAAAAATAAAATTAATTTTAAGATGTTTAATATTTAAAACGTATAAAAAAACAACGTGAAAAGCAGCACAAATTTTTATTAGTTTTAAAAAAGAAACGAATCTGTTGAATTAATTTCTCATTTCATCTATGGGAAAACTTTTTTAATTTCATTTTTATTTTGTGAATTATATACAATACACCACCATTATGGTAGATGGGGATTTTAGATTATATATATATATATATACAGAGAGCTTTTTTATCAATATACATATCCCCTATGTATACCTGCAAAATACGCGAGTTAAATGCATTAATGTATGTGTGTTTAGTTGCCTATAACACGCAACTGAACACACATATACCAAATAGTCAACTAAACATACACAATGCGTCTGACTCTCGTTTTTTGCAGGTATACATAGGGGAAATGTATACTGATAAAAAAAACCTCTCTGTATATATATATATATATATATATATATATATATATATATTTATTTATTTATGTGACAGTTATTAATTCGTTAATTAGAATAACTCAGTATCAAATCAGAATTTTTGTTCTTTATATTATTTTTGTTTTGTGAATTTTATTTCAATGACACTTATTAATTCTTTCATTACAATAACTCAATATCAATTGAGAAAACTGCGCAATAAAATCGTTTTAATTTATACGAAAAATGTGCTTTTTATGTACTGCGTAATAATGCGCGCTTATTGCGCCTAAATAGATTCTTTTCTTGATTTATAGATAGTGCTTTAATTCATGTACTAAAATGCGCATAATTGCTTGCTTCATAGATGGCGCAAGTAATATTAGTATAAAATTCGCTACATCTGCGGTTGTGATTATAGGAAGTATTAAGTTTTAAAACATGGGTGACCAACCTTTTTAGTAGATATGTGAAATTAAAAAAAAAAGTTCCCGCCGGCAAATTTTTTTAAAGTATGCCGGAAGGGATGTCTGGAATACTTTTTTTTATAATTTTGAGAGCTGGAAGTATAATCTGCACACTTCGTATTCAAATAATTCTTCTGGAGAAAGGGGTTAGACACTGATACTTAGTTAACAATAAAAAAAATATAAAAACTAAAACACCCCTCCCCACATTTTTTTAGAAGTCTGGAATACCATTTTTACACGATCAAGTTTTGAGGGCTGAAAGTGTAATTTGCACGCTTCCGGCCAGTAGCGCATCCATGGAGTCCATCTGGGGGAAGGGGTTAGACTATGAAAGTCAACAATAAAAAAAAAATACAAAAACCAACACATCCCTAATTAATATTATTTTTATACCATCAAGTTTTGAGGGCCAGAAGTATACATCTACACATTTCCAGTTAGTAGCATATCCAGAGAGTCCTTTAGGGGAAAAGGGTTAGATACTGAAATTTTTAAAGTGAACAATAAAAAAAAAAAATACAAAAACCAACACAACCTCCCAATTTTTTTGGAATACCATTTTTATACCATTAAGTTTTGAGGGCCAAGTTGCAGATTATACTTTTGACTTTCATCTGTACATTTCTATCTAGTAGCATATTCAGAGAGTCTTTCTAGGGGAAAGTAATTTTGAAAGTGAAAAATAAAAAATACTAAAACCAACACACCCCTTCCATTTTTTTTGGAAGTGTGGATTTTTATACGATCAAGATTTGATGTGTCGGAAGTGTAATCTGCCCACTTACAGCCAGCAGCATTTCCAAGGGGAATGCACTGAAATATTGAAAATCAACAATAAAAAATTACAAAATCAACACACCCCTTCTCCATTTTTTTATATTGCTAGGGACTGATCATTGTCTCTGATTTGTTTGTAACGCGATCCTGAATTAGATTATTGTTGAATTTATATACTGAATTTAAAAGTTTACAGATTTTTGATGATGAGGATATAAATCATTTACCCCCACCTACACCCCCTCCCCCCTTTTTGTTTTTGTGGATACGCGCTTACTTTCGGCCCTTAAAGCTTGAGGCCACCCATGTTTTAAATGTTAATAATTTCTTTTTTAAAAAAATTAAACTCCTCTTATTTTAATGTTTTGTATTAAGAAATTTTAGTAAATCGATTTTGCAATTACAGCGTACCTAGGAAGTAGTAAAAGCAGTGAGTAAAATCTGATTGTTTACACCAGTAGTTTATGTGGTGTTGATTTATTTTATTTAGCCCCGTTGTTTTATTTTTTTTTGCTCCATTAGTATGTCGGCCCTTTTTATTCACACGAAATGCGGAGGAATTAATTATATATTGTACTTTAAGGGAGGGAAATACCTGATTTTTCATGAACTGTATACAGGGAGATATATACAGGGTGTTCAAAAAGTATGGAAACAGATGAATATCTATGGAACTGTCTTCCAGATCAACATTAAATTTTGAATATGTTTTTGACTAATCGTTATACACTGCTGAAGATGGAAACATAGTTTCCGAAATAAATCTAGGGTCGTATTTTTAAAATTGTTCGTACAAAATCTATCATTTAAATAGGAATTTACATTTTTCATTGTCGCGTACGACTGAAACGTGCGATCAATTTCAGGAATAAGAGCCCTGTCAGAAAGAGAATATTCTCTTACGTATAGCGTGTATGTTAATTATTAAATTCATATTCTATGAATATATATTTATTAAAAAAGCTGCTTAAACTGTGATGACAAAAATAACGTACACATTAACATTTCCCTTACAGAATAGCCCTGATTAATCTCTATTTAAATAATTAAATACATAGTGTATTTGACGAATTAAGATTTATTTAAGGTGAATATACTTCTTGTTTAAGCCTTCTTCATTCTTTGTACATTTGTATCTGACTACCAATTGTCATTAAGACGATTCACTTGTGTTAAATAAATATAATAAATATCACAATTTTTATGAAATAAATATGAATAAATTATTAAAAATCAACCAATAAAACTCAGATTAGATTGAATAACTTTAATTTCTCGACTAGCTTCGGGTTATTAGCCCATTTTCAAGAGAATTTTAAATTCTCAATCTAATCTGAGTTTTATTGGTTGATTTTTAATAATTTATTCATATTTATTTCATACATTATGAACTACCAGTGTCTAAATATTAAAACCATTAATTATATCACATTTTTATCTTATTTAGCTATGCATATGATACAAAACTTTGTTTGTTTCTTTGATTTGACAATTAACTGACTATGAATCATAATAAATGGAAGACGGCGCAAGCGCCATCTTTTGTCGAAATAGCCATCACTAGTTACCATACGTTAGATGAATGGCGGTTGAACATTTTATTAATTAACTGACTACAAAAAATTTGGCATTATTATTCTTTATTTTATGAAATAAATATGAATAAATTATTAAAAATCAACCAATAAAACACAGAAAATTCTCTTGAAAATTAGCCTATTTTCAAGAGAATTTAAATTCTCTTGAAAATGGGCTAATAACCCGAAACTAGTCGAGAATTTAAAGTTATTCAATCTAATCTGTGTTTTATTGGTTGATTTTTAATAATTTATTCATATTTATTTCATACAATATGAACTACCAATGTCTAAATATTAAAACCATTAATTATTCTTTATTTCTTAAAAAAATATGCAATCAGCCCTTAATGTGTAATTCCTTCCGCTTTCGTTTATACAAAGGGTCGAATAATTTCGCCCCTCACTGCTTGCGTATGAAAACCGAATAAAAAACATTAAAACCAAACCGAAAAAAAAAAACAATCCCCTGCGTGAATTTATTCAACAGATTAATAATTACCCTCACATTTATTATTCCACTTATTTATTTATTCATCTTTATTTATTTCTCTCAATTCTATTTTTTTGGGTTGGTGTCGTTTCAGTTTATCGCACTCTCACTATTTATTTAGTCGTCTATCCACCTTTATTTTTTTATGCGTTTTAGTCCCCTTAATTAGCATGCTTTTATTGTGATTTTCAGCTTATACATCCGTGACGGACGAAGACGCACCAAGTAATATATACAACATTTTCTTTTATTATTTGTGCATGTCTTTTATTTTGCTTTCGCTTGAATTTTATTTTCCTAAATGTTTTGTTATTCGTTTGCAGATGATTAAACTGACTTGATAATCCAGTGAATTTTGAGTTTCATTTTTATAGTACAAGAAAATAGATGTAATAGAAAGATTATTGGTAAAAAATAACAAGTTTGTCAATAATATGAAAGAATTGAATAATAAAATAAGGATATTGCAAAAATATAAATAATTTGTGCAGAAAGACCTCCCAGGACAGACAATCCTTTATTTTATTGTATATACTCAATGTTTGTAAAAACGTAATTATCCGAATAAAAATATTTGCATATATGTAAATAATTTAGCTTCAATAAAATAAAAAAAATAGCTTGTGTGAAATGCTTTAGTATTATAAATTTTGAGTTGCGTGAGGTTTTTTTTATTAACAATTTAGTTTCATGAAAATTCCGAATTGACTGGATTATAAAGTTTGAAATTCCAGTATTTATTAATCGAATGTACATACTAAATACGTATTAATGTACTGGAATTACTAATAATTATTACAATTATTAATGCGTTCATGCATGGGAATGAAAAACAAATAAAAAATAATACAAGAAAAAACAACAAGCGTACAAAAATTCGCACGATTAATGTTGGGCAGTAAATGGAAATAAGAAACTCAAAGAAAATCTAAAATCTATTTTTTAATAATTTTATTCGTATTATAATGTAAAATACTATTTTTTAATATTAGAAATATTAAAGCTCGACACCCAATACGGGTAAAAGAGG
The DNA here is from genome assembly GCA_963082785.1 of Philonthus spinipes. NCBI lineage: Eukaryota > Metazoa > Arthropoda > Insecta > Coleoptera > Staphylinidae > Philonthus > Philonthus spinipes. The sequence continues at coordinate 22,694,899 of OY720304.1, read as the reverse complement.
ATAAGATTAAGAAAGAAAGAAATATTAAAGAAAGGTAAAATTAATTAAAAAATAAATCGCAATGTTGCATATAACCAAAGATTATTAATTAATTGTATATTATTAATCTTTGACTACATTTACGTTTGCAATATCAATATTTAAATTAATTTTGAATCACATAATTTTGTTTTATTTTATTTTTATATCAAAAGTAAATACTCCACAATCAAGCAATTATTAAAAATCTAAAAAATTTGAAAATAGTCTGATAACACGAAAGTAGTGGATAATTCAAATTAAAATGGATTACTTTGAATTATCGACTAGTTTCGGGTTATCAGATCATTTTTCAAATTTTATATATTTTTAATAATTTTTTGATTGTTGAGTATTTAGTCTGTGTTTTTATTTATTTAATTGGTAGATTTTTAACAATTTATAATAACAAATATGAAAAATTATTATATTTTTTATATAAATTTTTATATATAGATATTATTAAATATGAAATTTATAATTATAATAAGAACCACAAATGTTTAAATATTAAAAATATTAATTATATCGTAAAATTGAATTTTGAATAAATTTAGTAATTCTTAAGGCAGAAAGACCGACGGTTGATAGCCATTTTCTGAGGTCTAACAATGTGTAAATGACTGTATGTATATGTATTATAAAATTATATAATGTAATACTCAGAAATAAAGATTTTCAATATATATAAAATTATATAGTGATATATAAAAACAACAGGCAGAAAGACCGATGGTCGATAGCCATTTTCTGAGGCTTAACTAGAGGTTTATGATTGTAATGTAAATATTGTAATGTAATTTAACGTATTTCTCAGAAATAAAGATTTTCTATATATAGTAATTCTTAAGGTTTCTACTCGAACAACAGTACCACGGCCATTAAAATACATAAGAGAGAAAGATAACTTAAAAAAAGATAATACTTCGTTACACATTGTAGGAGCCTTATCAATTAACAAGCTCAACATTTTTATCTATTCACATTACTAGATTTTTATTTTTCTTAAAGCTCAGAAAAAGATTTCTTATTTCCATTTCCTTTTCAAAAATCCCATCGCATATTCTAAAAGCGCTTTGGGTTTTAGGTGCGGCGGTGCAGCCGCCCAAAGGCTTCCGTCACATCTACAAGGAGAAGGGTCCGGAGGCTTTCGCGAAAGCCGTGAGGGCCCACAAGGGCCTGCTCCTCATGGACACGACCTACAGGGACGCCCATCAGTCGCTGCTGGCGACCAGGGTGCGCACGCACGATCTCCTCAAGGTCTCGCCCTTCGTCGCCCAAAAGTTCTCGCAGCTGTATTCCCTCGAGAATTGGGGCGGGGCGACGTTCGACGTGTCCCTTAGGTTCCTGCACGAGTGCCCGTGGGAGAGGTTGGAGGATATGAGGAAGCTGATTCCGAACATTCCCTTCCAGATGTTGCTCAGAGGCGCCAACGCTGTCGGCTACACGAATTATCCGGATAATGTTGTCTTCAAGTTCTGCGAATTGGCTGTAAGTGTTTGAAATAAGAGGGGAAATTCCTTTATTAAATACTTACTAGAGTATATCAAAACTAAATTCCCAAATTTTGAATTATAGCTAACTTTTGGAACTACAGATATCTGATTTTTCTTTCTTTCTTAATCTTATCCTCTTTTACCCGTATTGGGTGTCGAGATATCTAATTTTTAAGTTGTTCTAATTATATCAAACCGGCGTTTAAATAGATGATCCGAGTTACAGATGTCTTTTGAATTATGACTTTAAAGTCATTCGCCTTGCCTAATAATGACATCTTTTCACTACCCTAAAGTCAAAATCAGACAACGAGAATAAATTTAAAAACAGCTAAACAGCTAACTCCTGTGCGAAGGCTTTTAATTTCTGAATAAGTTTGAAAACCAACATTAGGCAGCAAAAGAGACAAAATTCTCTTTTGCTACCTCTTGTTGTTTTTTAAACTTATTCAGAAATTAATAGCCTTTGCATAAGAGTTAGCTGTCAGTTAAATCATCCCCATTGCCTAATTTTGATCTTAAATTCACTCTCATTGCACGCAAGTCAGAATCAGACTACGACAAGCAATAAGAGTGACTTAAAAGTCAAATTCAGACAACGACAATAAGTTTAGAAACAGCTAAACAGCTAACTCGTGCGCGAAGGCTATTAATTTCTGAATAAGTTTGAAAACCAGAATTAGGCAGCAAAAGAGACAAATTTCTCTTTTACTGCCTCTTGTTGTTTTTTAAACTTGTTAAGAAATTAATAGCCTTTGCATATGAGTTAGCTGTCAATTAAATCATCCCAATTGCCTAATTTTGATCTTAAATTCACTCTCATTGCACGAACGTCAAAATCAGACAACGACAAGCAATAAGAGTGACTTAAAAGTCAAAATTAGACAATGAGAATAAGTTTAAAAACCAACATTAGACAGTAAAAGAGAATTTTAAGTCTTTTGCTGCGTAATGTTGGTCGCTATCTAGTGAACTGGAATCCCAACCCTAATTGTTTGAATAGATCGAACGAAAATCAGAGAACGAGAATAAGTTTTAAAAGAAATATTAGGCAGTAAAAGAGAATTTTGTCCCTTTTGCTGCCTAATGCTGGGTTTAGATTTATTCATAAATTAATAGCCTTCGCAGAGGAGTTAGCTGTCAGTTAAATCATCCCCATTGCCTAATTTTGACATTAAATTCACTCTAATCGCCTGAAAGTCAAAATTAGCAACAACAAGCAAAAAGAGTGACTTAAAAGTCAAAATCAGACAATGAGAATAAGTTTAGAAACTAAGATTAGACAGTAAAAGAGAATTTTAAGTCTTTTGCTGCGTAATGTTGGTCGCTATCTAGTGAACTGGAATCACAACCCTAATTGTTTGAATAGATCGAACGAAAATCAGAGAACGAGAATAAGTTTAAAAACAAATATTAGGCAGTAAAAGAGAATTTTGTCCCTTTTGCTGCCTAATGCTGGGTTTAGAGTTATTTATAAATTAATAGCCATCGCACAGGAGGTAGCTGTCAGTTAAATCATCACCATTGGCTAATTTTGATCTTAAATTCACTCTCATTGCACGAAAGTCAAAATCAGGCAACGGCAAGCAATGAGAGTGACTTAAAAGTTAAAAACAGACAATGAGAATAAGTTTAAAAAATAACAATAGACAGTAAAAGAGAATTTTAATTCTTTTTGCTGCGTAATGTTTGTCGCTATCTAGTGAACTGGAATCCCGACCCTAATTGTTTGAATAGATCGAACGAATCGATCAGATCAAGCTGTTGGAACATAGTAGGAATACATTATTGCCGTACTACACTCACTCTATATTTAACTAGAATATCATCTTGTCTCGATATCGAGTCTGTCAACTCGCGTCATCAAGTCGCTTTCGACTTCGCACGGTTCGAACAGCTTTCGATCTTGTTGGATCCTTGACATGTTCGGTCTAGCCCATCCTTACTTGATAGGTTTGACAATTAAGAACTAAAAGTTCTCATTCCTTATTAAGTTTGACAATTAAGAACTAAAAGTTGTCCTTACTTGATAGGTTTGACAATTTAGAACTAAAAATTCTTCTTACTTGATAGGTTTGACAATTAAGAACTAAAAGTTCTCCTTACTTGATAGGTTTGACAATTAAGAACTAAAAGTTCTCTTTAATTGATAGGTTTGACAATTAAGAACTAAAAATTCTCCTTACTTGATAGATTTGACAATTAAGAACTAAAAGTTCTCCTTACTTGATAGGTTTGACAATTAAGAACTAAAAATTCTCCTTACTTGATAGGTTTGACAATTAAGAACTAAAAGTTCTCTTTACTTGATAGGTTTGACAATTAAGAATTAAAAATTCTCCTTACTTGATAGATTTGACAATTAAGAACTAAAAGTTGTCCTTACTTGATAGGTTTGACAATTAAGAACTAAAAGTTCTCATTCCTTATTAAGTTTGACAATTAAGAACTAAAAGTTGTCCTTACTTGATAGGTTTGACAATTAAGAACTAAAAGTTCTCCTTACTTGATAGGTTTGACAATTAAGAACTAAAAGTTCTCCTTACTTGATAGGTTTGACAATTAAGAACTAAAAATTCTCCTTACTTGATAGGTTTGACAATTAAGAACTAAAAGTTCTTCTTACTTGATAGGTTTGACAATTAAGAACTAAAAGTTCTCCTTACTTGATAGGTTTGACAATTAAGAACTAAAAGTTCTCCTTACTTGATAGGTTTGACAATTAAGAACTAAAAATTCTCCTTACTTGATAGGTTTGACAATTAAGAACTAAAAGTTCTCTTTACTTGATAGGTTTGACAATTAAGAATTAAAAATTCTCCTTACTTGATAGATTTGACAATTAAGAACTAAAAGTTCTCCTTACTTGATAGGTTTGACAATTAAGAACTAAAAGTTCTCCTTACTTGATAGGTTTGACAATTAAGAACTAAAAATTCTCCTTACTTGATAGGTTTGACAATTAAGAACTAAAAGTTCTCTTTACTTGATAGGTTTGACAATTAAGAACTAAAAATTCTGCTTACTTGATAGGTTTGACAATTAAGAACTAAAAGTTCTCTTTACTTGATAGGTTTGACAATTAAGAACTAAAAATTCTCTTTACTTGATAGGTTTGACAATTAAGAACTAAAAGTTCTCTTTACTTGATAGGTTTGACAATTAAGAACTAAAAATTCTCCTTACTTGATAGGTTTGACAATTAAGAACTAAAAGTTCTCTTTACTTGATAGGTTTGACAATTAAGAACTAAAAATTCTCTTTACTTGATAGGTTTGACAATTAAGAACTAAAAGTTCTCTTTACTTGATAGGTTTGACAATTAAGAACTAAAAATTCTCCTTACTTGATAGGTTTGACAATTAAGAACTAAAAGTTCTCTTTACTTGATAGGTTTGACAATTAAGAACTAAAAATTCTCTTTACTTGATAGGTTTGACAATTAAGAACTAAAAGTTCTCTTTACTTGATAGGTTTGACAATTAAGAACTAAAAATTCTCCTTACTTGATAGGTTTGACAATTAAGAACTAAAAGTTCTCCTTACTTGATAGGTTTGACAATTAAGAACTAAAAATTCTCTTTACTTGATAGGTTTGACAATTAAGAACTAAAAGTTCTCTTTACTTGATAGGTTTGACAATTAAGAACTAAAAATTCTCCTTACTTGATAGATTTGACAATTAAGAACTAAAAGTTCTCCTTACTTGATAGGTTTGACAATTAAGAACTAAAAGTTCTCCTTACTTGATAGGTTTGACAATTAAGAACTAAAAATTCTCCTTACTTGATAGGTTTGACAATTAAGAACTAAAAGTTCTCTTTACTTGATAGGTTTGACAATTAAGAACTAAAAATTCTGCTTACTTGATAGGTTTGACAATTAAGAACTAAAAGTTCTCTTTACTTGATAGGTTTGACAATTAAGAACTAAAAATTCTGCTTACTTGATAGGTTTGACAATTAAGAACTAAAAGTTCTCTTTACTTGATAGGTTTGACAATTAAGAACTAAAAATTCTCTTTACTTGATAGGTTTGACAATTAAGAACTAAAAGTTCTCCTTACTTGATAGGTTTGACAATTAAGAACTAAAAATTCTCCTTACTTGATAGGTTTGACAATTAAGAACTAAAAGTTCTCTTTACTTGATAGGTTTGACAATTAAGAACTAAAAATTCTGCTTACTTGATAGGTTTGACAATTAAGAACTAAAAGTTCTCTTTACTTGATAGGTTTGACAATTAAGAACTAAAAGTTCTCTTTACTTGATAGGTTTGACAATTAAGAACTAAAAATTCTCCTTACTTGATAGGTTTGACAATTAAGAACTAAAAGTTCTCCTTACTTGATAGGTTTGACAATTAAGAACTAAAAATTCTCTTTACTTGATAGGTTTGACAATTAAGAACTAAAAGTTCTCTTTACTTGATAGGTTTGACAATTAAGAACTAAAAATTCTCTTTACTTGATAGGTTTGACAATTAAGAACTAAAAGTTCTCCTTACTTGATAGGTTTGACAATTAAGAACTAAAAATTCTCTTTACTTGATAGGTTTGACAATTAAGAACTAAAAGTTCTCCTTACTTGATAGGTTTGACAATTAAGAACTAAAAATTCTCTTTACTTGATAGGTTTGACAATTAAGAACTAAAAATTCTCTTTACTTGATAGGTTTGACAATTAAGAACTAAAAGTTCTCTTTACTTGATAGGTTTGACAATTAAGAACTAAAAATTCTCCTTACTTGATAGGTTTGACAATTAAGAACTAAAAGTTCTCCTTACTTGATAGGTTTGACAATTAAGAACTAAAAATTCTCTTTACTTGATAGGTTTGACAATTAAGAACTAAAAGTTCTCCTTACTTGATAGGTTTGACAATTAAGAACTAAAAGTTCTTCTTACTTGATAGGTTTGACATTAAGAACTAAAAATTCTTCTTACTTGATAGGTTTGACAATTAAGAACTGAAAGTTCTCCTAACTTAATAGGTTTGACAATTATCGCTACATATTGTCATGAACTAAAAAAAAACTTCTCTCACATTATTAGGTTTGATAATTAACGTCAATGGCAACCAACATTGAATTAAACATTACTTATTGTAGGCAACGAAACTTTTGCAATTAACATTTTATTATATTATATTCATAATTTTAATGTTTCCTTTTTTTAGGTACAAACCGGTATGGACATCTTCAGAGTCTTCGATTCCCTCAATTACCTTCCCAACTTGATCGTCGGCATGGAAGCCGCCGGTAAAGCCGGAGGCATCGTCGAGGCCGCCATTTCCTATTCTGGCGACGTCGCCGATCCCAACAAAAAGAAGTACGACCTGCAGTACTACCTCAAGATCGCCGATGAGCTCGTCAAAGCTGGCACTCACGTGCTGGCCATCAAGGACATGGCCGGGTTGCTTCGACCAACTGCCGCCAAGTAAGAACAAATGTTTCTACAGAATTACTAAAACTTATATTGAGATAGAAATAATGAAATAGAGAGAGAGAATCTTGTAGTAATCAGTTAGTTATCAATTCTGAGGCAGAAATTATCTTAATTATCAATTTTGTTGGCAGAAATAATCTTAGTTTTCAATTATGTTAGTAGGAATAATAGTGTTAGTTATCAATTATGTAGGCAGAAATATTCTTAGTAATCAAAGTGTCCTAAAATAATTGTAACGATGATAGATATTCGCTTTTTATTTTCAAGTAAACATTTGTTAAATCTTATATTAAATAACACTATTTAGTCTTTCAAAGTCTATTGTAATATCGCTACAATTGTTTCACCACACTGTGGCTTCTTCAGGCGAAGAAATATAAGTAATTATGCACTTTCAACAATTATCAGCCTCATCAATCGATTATTTGTTAAATCATAACTAGTTTAATAAACATAGCTAATTATTACCGAAACTAAAAATTAATTTAATTCTAACTTTATCATGATTTAGAATTTTGGTCGGTGCTCTTCGCGAGAAATACCCAGATCTTCCGATTCACATCCATACGCACGACACCAGCGGAAACGGAGTCGCCTCGATGTTGGCCTGCGCTGAAGCCGGCGCTGACGTCGTTGACGTTGCCGTTGACTCCATGTCAGGATTGACTTCGCAACCCAGCATGGGAGCCATCGTCGCTGCTCTTAGGGGAACTCCCCACGACACCGGAGTTGACCTGAGGAACATCACTGATTACTCGGCGTACTGGGAACAGACGCGTACCCTCTACGCGCCATTCGAGTGCACCACGACGATGAAGAGTGGAAATGCCGATGTTTACAACAATGAAATCCCCGGTGGACAGTACACGAATTTGCAATTCCAAGCGTACTCTTTAGGTAATAATTGCACAAATTATATTTACTGACGCAAGTTTACAGTTGTCTTTATGAAGTATTGCAAATTATTATTTTATTTGATTACCAAAAATATTTGAAACATTTAACTATTTTTGATAATGAAAGTGATTACTAATTTCTTCCAATGCCGTTTATCATGAAAACGAAAGTAATACCAAACCTATGTGGGTAAATTGTTAGTCACGGAGTTAAATCCTACTAATCATACAAAATAATTAGGGACTAGTAATCACTTTCAATAACAAAAATTGTTGAAACATGTAACTATTTTTGGTAGTTAAATGTTCCAACTATTTTTGAATGATTACTAATGAAATAATATAATTTATAGTACTTGATGAAGACAACAATAAAGTTGCGTTTTTGCATGAAGATCACTACAAAACTCTCTAATTTTTCTTTATTTTACTAAAGTAAAAAAAGTTGTAGAGTGAATTTCCTCAAAAGTTCAAAAGCTACAGAGTAACATTTTTTCACATCAGTGAAGTTACAGAGTATTTTTTTAAAATATTAATAGAGGGGCGCCGTTGGCACAGATTGATTTTTGAAGAAAAATCTTCATTTAGCTGAAGGTATGTATCCCATGAGAAGCCTACCTCCTCTTTTGAATTGAAAAAAAAAATGAAGGAAAGTTACTATTTTATTTAGGAAAAAAATCTTCATTTAGGTGTATGTGCGTATCTTGGAGGATGGGGTAGGGTGTTGATAATAGTTGATAAAGGAAACATTTCTGTTTCTTGAGTTTTCAGTGCAGCAATTGCAAAAATTAATATATTGCAATTGCCCTGGAAACTCAAGAGTTTTTTCCACCACCAACCATTGTGAACTCCCTATCCTTTCTTTATTTTATCTAAATTAGTGGATACGTTAAAAAAACTAAAATCTTATTATAGCTATAATAATGTTACGAAATTGTGTTTAATCAGACTCGGAAATAAGTAAAGTAATGTCTGTTAGGGATTATTAAGTAAGTTTCACTTGGTTTGTTTTACACGCAAAACAAAACAAACCAAGTGAAACTTACTTAATAATCCCTAATATTACTAAAATGTTTTACCAAGTGATTAATGAGACTCAAATTGAAAAAATAAAGTAATGTCTATTTATTTACAGTACACTTAACATATTTATTTACATCACACTGTCACTATTTATAACTAGATGTTGAGCACTCGGACGATCGTGATTGTCTAATCATACAAAATAATGTAATAAATGGTCTCACCACTGGCACGCGCTTATATAGCGTGCTTGTTTCTCGAATTTTCCAGAACTTTCCATGACGCCACGTTTAACGTCGCGCGCTCGGCGGAACATTCCAGAGTGTTCTTTACAGTTGTTTCTTTCAATTTCGTTACAATAGCTATGGTAGTAACGTCTGAAGCAAAAATGCAACTCTAGACATTAATGATTTAACTGATTGGTAACTCTTGAGACTATGTTATTTATTAGTAAATTACTTTTTTATTTGTATTTAATTAGTAGTTTAAGAAACTAAAAATATTGTTATTAAAACAACCGATTTTATTAGGTCTTGGAGATTTCTTCGAGGATGTCAAGAAAGCGTACGCTGAGGCCAACCTGCTGCTCGGCGATATCATCAAGGTGACGCCGTCTTCGAAGGTCGTCGGCGATCTGGCCCAGTTCATGGTGCAGAACAAGCTGACGCCCGACGAGATCATGGAAAAGGCGGAGGAGCTCTCTTTCCCGAAGTCTGTCGTGGAATACTTGCAGGGACACATCGGGCAGCCCTACGGTGGTTTCCCCGAACCCCTCAGGTCTAAGGTGCTGAAGAACATGCCCAGGATCGAGGGCAGGCCAGGCGCCACGATGGAACCTCTCGATTTTGGCAAATTGAAAGAAGAGCTTAAGGTGAGTAATTTGATTGTGATTTTGATAATGAGAATTTTGAGGTGTTTTTTGTGTGTACGGAATCGGAAAGTGAAAAATAGTTCATTATTAGACAACTTTATGAAAAAGTATAAAAACGTTTTACAAGTGTTGATAATCGAAAAATAGTTCATTATTAGACAACTTTATGAAAAAATAGGAAAATGTTTTACACGTGTTGATAATCGAAAAATTCTTTTGCGTTCTTAAGTTTGGTCTTTACACGAACTAGTACAGCAGTTCTATTTCTTTGTTTTGCACTAAGTTGAACTTAATTCAAGTTTGTGACGTTTCTTATAAGGTTTACATTGCTGTCGGTGTAGAAATGTTCTTGTACAGGAAGCCAAGAAACTTTTATACACATAAAGCAGAAGGTTCAGAATCTTTCTGTGCAAAAACTTTTTTCTACAGAAAACAGAAGGTGTAAAATCTTCCTGTGCATAAACTGTCTTACACAGGAAGCAGAAAGTGAAAAAATATTCTGCGTAGAAACTTTCTTACAAAATTTTTACACAGAATATTTTTTTGGAAGCGAAGGTGCAGAATCTTTCTCTCCAAAAGCTATCTAACACATGAAATCGAAATATTCTTTTGCGTTCTTAAGTTTGGTCTTCACATGAACTAGTACAACAGTTCTATTTTTTTGTTTTGCACTAAGTTGAACTTAATTCAAGTGACGTCTCTTATAAGGTTTACATTGCTGTCGGTGTAGAAATGATCTTCTACAGGGAGCAAAGAAACTTTCATACACATGAAGCAGAAAGTTCAGAATCTTTCCGTGCAAAAACTTTCTTCCACAGTAAACAGAAGGTGTAAAATCTTCCTGTGCATAAATCGTCTTACACAGGAAGCAGAAAGTGCAAAAATATTCTGTGTATAAACTTTCTTACAAAATTTCCACACAGAATATGTTTTTGAAGCGAAGGCGTAGAATCTTTCTCTCCAATAGCTATCTAACACATGAAGCAGAAGGTGTTGAAATGTTCTTCTACAGGAAGCAAAGAAACATTCATACACATGAAGCAGAAGGTTCAGAATCTTTCTGTGCACAGAAAACAGAAGGTGTAAAATCTTCCTGTGCATAAACTGTCTTACACAGGAAGCAGAAAGTGCAAAAATATTCTGTGTAGAAACTTTCTTACAAAATTTCTACACAGAATATTTTTTTGGAAGCGAAGGTGCAGAATCTTTCTCCCCAAAAGCTTTCTAAAACAGGAAGCAGAAGGTGTAAAATCTTTCCATGCAGAAACTTTCTTCCGCAGGAAACACAAGGTGTAGAACCTTCCTGTGCAAGATAGTTTGTGCACAGAAAGCAAAACGTGTAAAAATATTCCATGTAGAAACGTTCATACAAAGGAAGCATAAGGTGTAAAATCTTTCTGTACAAAAGTATACTAATACAAGGTATAGAATCTTTCTATGCAAAAAATTTCTTACACAAGAAGCAGAAGATGTAGAATCTTTCCATCCAGAAGCTTTCTAGCACAGGAAGCAGAAGATGTAGAATCTTTTTATGTAAAAAAAGCATAAGGTATATAATCTTCTTGTGTGCATATTTTCTTTTACTCAGGAAGCAGAAGGCGCAGAAACTTTCTTTGACAAGAAGCAGAAGGTACAGAAACGTTCTCACACAGAAATCAGAAAGTGTACAAACTTTCTTACACAGGAAGCAGGAGGTGCAGAATCTTCCTGTGAAAAACATTCTGTGCAGATTTTTTTATGAAGGAAGCAGAAGGTGCAGAAACTTTCTTATGCAAGTAGAAGGTGTTGAATCTTCCTGTAAACAAACATTCTGTGTTGATTTTTTTTAGAAAGCACCTTCTTGCAGAAACATTCTTACACAGGAATCAGAAGATGCAGAATATTTCTGTCCAGAAACTTTCTTTCATAGGAAGTAGAATGTGTAGAAACTTTCTTATATAGGAAGCAGAAGGTATATAATCTTCCTGTGTGCATATTTTCTTTTACTCAGGAAGCAGAAGGCGCAGAAACTTTCTTTGACAAGAAGCAGAAGGTACAGAAACTTTCTCACACAGAAATCAGAAAGTGTGCAAACTTCCTTACACAGGAAGCGGGAGGTGCAGAATCTTCCTGTGCAAAAACATTCTGTGCAGATTTTTTTACGCAGGAAGCAGAAGGTGCAGAAACTTTCTTATGCAAGTAGAAGGTGTTGAATCTTCCTGTAAACAAACATTCTGTGTTGATTTTTTTTAGAAAGTAGTAAGTGTAGAAACTTTCTTACACAGGAAGTAGAAGGTATATAATCTTCCTATGTGCATGTTTTCTTTTACTCAAAAAGCAGAAGGTGCAGAAACTTTCTTCGACAAGAAGAAGAAGGTGTAGAAACTTTCTTCAACAAGAAGTAGAAGGTGCAGAAACTTTCTTACACAGGAATCAGAACGTGTAGAATCTTTCCTACACAGGAAGCAGATGATGCAGAAATTTTCTTAGACTGGTAGCGAAAGGTGCAGAAACTTTCTTACACAGGAAGCAAGAGGTGTAGAAACGTTCTTATACAAGAAGCAGAAGGTGCAAAAATTGTCCTATCAAAGAAGCAGACGATGCAGAAACTTTCTGCTACCTCTGTAAGAACATTTCTGCTGAAGTTGCAAAAACGTTCTGCACTGACTACAATGTAAGCTTTATGGGTGACTTTAAAAACTTGCACTCAGATCAACTTAGTGCCGAACATACAAACAGACCAATTGAGTAGAATATTCAAAGTTACTCATACAGTCATAATAAATTAAATTCAGCCGCCTTCATCAAGGCATTGCACATGGAACACACTAGTCTGAAGAGGTTCGAAAAACCGAAATGGCCATCACTAGTTATCCATACGTTAGATGAATGGTGGCTGAACATTTCATTAAATGTGAATTACTCGTACAGTTTTTATGTAACAATTCAATTGTAGTAATTTTTGTACATGTGTAACTCTTCAATACACAATTGTTTATATTTTAGTTTTGAAACAATTTTTCTTTATTTAATATTTCCTTTTTTATAGGCTTCCTTCCCACACGCTACCGACCTCGATGTAATGTCTGCCGCTCTTTACCCAAGCGTCACCAAAGAATACCTGGCCTTCAAAGAACAATACGGCCCCGTTTCGAAACTCAACACCCGCGCCTTCCTCGTCGGCCCGAAAGTAGGCGAAGAATTCGAAGTGACAATCGAAAAGGGCAAAACCCTAGGCATCAAAACCCTCGCCATCGCCGACGACCTCACCGAGCTCGGCGAGAAGGAAGTCTTCTTCGAACTGAACGGCACCACCCGTTCCGTCTTCATCAAAGACAAAGAAGCGAGAAAGGAATTGCACATCCATCCAAAGGCCGATAAGTCCAACGCTAAGCAAGTAGGCGCACCGATGCCCGGTGAAATCATCGACGTCCGCGTCAAAGTAGGCGAGAGGATCGAGAAGGGCACCCCCGTAGTCATCCTTTCGGCCATGAAAATGGAAACCGTCGTGCAATCCCCAGTAGCCGGCGTCATTAAATCGATCGACGTCAAGATGGGCATGAAGCTGGAGGCCGAGGACCTGATCGTCACCCTCGAATAAATTTTCAAACGCGATATAAAGAATAATTACGAACATTTATTTTTCTAGTAGTCTATATAAACAAAATCTCCATTTCATGTTGTTTCCAATTGTTTTTTTATTGTAAGAAAGAATGATCAGCAAATTAGGCTGTGTAATGATAAAAGGTAAAGAAAAAGAGGTATCTTGTAAATAATGTAATTTTTTAAATGTAATGTAATTGTACGTAAATTAAACAAGACATTTTTATTATAACAAAAACTTATTATTCACCTGAACCAAATTTAAATTAAAATTGATTTTTGTTATAATTTTATTAGTTTGGTTTTGTAAATTAAATTCACTTGAAATTAATAAATATGAAAAATAAAATTCACTTGGTTAAGTTTCATTTATTGACAGCATTCAGCTAAAACTATTTAAAATTAAAATAAAAAATAAGTAACTTGTTAATTGTTGAAGCTTCTACTTTGTTATACATTGTAATTCAATTTTAATTAATTAAACACTTTTTCTTATTTCGTTTGTATAATTCTGATTGTTTTATTATTGACTATAGTTTCGACAACCTTAAAGTGTCATTATCCAACTATAGTCAACTATAGAACAATCTTAGCTCTATAAAGGAAGTAAAAAAAGTGTTCCATTTATTAAAAAAATAATAATAATAAGTAAAACTAAACAAATTCAAGATATGCCATATAGCTGACACTAGTTGAATTTATATAAAAATAAGCAAAATTAAACCAAATGAATTTAATATATAAGTTCAATCTAATATCAACAATGTTTTACCAAGAATTTAATGAGAACAAAATGTGCGATATATTCTTAAAATTAAGAAAAATGAACACCACATCTAAACTTCAAACCCATTTCAAATTATTGTTATTTTCAAATATAATCCTCCCTAAAAGCAAAGATGATGAAATACTAGTTACTTTTTGCTATAAGGATTTGAAAACTTTTCAGCAATTACAATGCCTTTTGTCAATTGTCTTTTTCTATTAATTGATAAGGCTTATATATGTTGAAAGTCTTCCTTTTAAATCGTTATTATTGCGTTTACGCATTTTATCGTTTCTCTTCCTGGAATATATATTATTTTTATCGATAAATTTGTTATTTATTTCTTCATTTCGGACATTTACAAATCAAACAAAACAAAAAAATCTTCACATTTCTTGGGCGAGTGTTGGAGTGGCGGTGAGGAAATCGTACACCTGAAAAAAATCAATCAAAGGCAGTGAACAATTAACAACATATTTAACACAATTTAACAAAGACGGCGAACAAATGCTTTTAACAATCATAATAAGTGGAAATCTAATTTCATGTGGCATCGTCAACGATTTGGCGTTTGCATTATCTTCCATTTATTATGATTCATATCAAGTATTTAATCCCAACACGCGCTAGATGAATGGTGTTTGAACATTTTATTAAATACTTTTAACATTATTTAAAAAAAGGGAGTCGATATTAAAAAAAACACATACATTAGCAAAAATATTTTTCCCATTTTGCAAACAACGTTAAAAATTTTATGTGGCACCGTCAACGATTTGGCGTTTGCGATATTATGATTGATATCAGGTATTTAATCCCAACACATGCTAGATGAATAGTGTTTGAACATTTTATTAAATACTTTAAACAGTATTTAAAAAAATGGAGTCTATATTAAAAAAAACACATACATTAGCAAAAATATTCTTCCCACTTTGCAAACAAATTTAAATGTTAAGGGTGCGGTTTAATAGAAAAAAATGGCTATATAGTTATTAATATTTTGCCTAATGAATTATATTGTATTGATTATAACAATAATAATAAACTAATATTATTTCAGAGATATGGTCATAAAATTAACATTAATTTTGGAATATAGACAAAATTGTTTCAACAAAACAAATTAATACATCGAAGTAATCTAAAAATTTCGTTAAATGCATTGAAAATTGATTTAATAATTATTATTTTGAGAAACAATTATGAAAAACGTCAAATTTAATAATAATAATAAATCAAAAGATTTTATTTTTGTTTTTATTTTAATATGAACAAATTTAGGGTGGATTTATTATGATACCGATCAATTGACAACATCTTAAAATCTCTCCTGGTTCAAACAAGAAAAAAATATTAAAGCTAATGAAAACAGAACATATTTATGTCAATTTTTAATCAAACTGTTAGCAACAAAATCGTGTGCAAAGAAAATTTCAAGCATTTCACAAAATTCTACATGCAAACATCTATTCATTACCTATTAATTTTATTATATCTTACAAAACACGTTTAAAATATTGATAATTGAAATTTAATTCGATAATAATAAGTTAACATTTTTTAAACTATGATAATAAATCTTTCTTTCTTAATCTTATACTCTTTTACCCGTATTGGGTGTCGAGATGATAATAAATAATTGGACAAAAATACACTTGGTTTGTGTGCAAGATTTTATTTTGGTGCAGTGCCTTAAACACACCAAGTGTCTATGATCAGTGTAGTAAATAATTGAATAAAAGATACTGGATTTTTATCTAAGTGCCTTACAAAAACCAAGCGTTATTTATTCAATTATTTATTACAGCGATCGCAGTTTCAATAATTTTATCTTGTCATTATCAAACTAAAGACTTATAGCTTAATACATATCAAAGTTATACAAAGTAAATTAGTGTTTTATTTAAATTTAAAGTGATGTATAACGAAGATCAATTATTTAAACTAATTTTAAGCTATATGCATTAAGGTTGCGGTTTAGTAGAAAGAGATAGCTATATAGTAAAATGGAAATAATCGTTCGAAAAGAGTGCCATTCTTTTGGATTTAATAATATGAATATGTATTTACATTTTTAACTACCAAGTATAAAGTATCAGTCTAAATAAAAAATAAATGGTTAATTTTCGTGTATTACGACAATTTACTAGTTCAAGTTAGAAAAGAAAATTGTAAGATATAATGAAATTAATAGATTATGTCCGCTAAGTTATTTGAATGCAGAATTTAGTGAAATCCTTTAAATTTTTATTGCACAAGTTTTTATTAGGAAAAATATAATTTGAAATTTGCTATCCATTTGATCAATTTTCATTGTTTTTAATAATTGATTTTCACACAAATTAAACATCCAAATAATTTTTAATTCATCTGGAAAAATTCCTGCTTGTTTTAAGATTAGTTTAATGTATAATACAATATTATTCATTGATCACAACAGCAATCTAACTCGAATTAGTGATTGCCAATATTTATATAGCTATCTCTTTCGTCTAAACCGCACCCTTAAACGTACTTACAATTAAATATAAAACTTAATATTAAATTTCAGAAATTATTTAATCATGGGAAAGAACAAAATGACAAGATATTTAATTAGTTCAGATATTGAAGAAGAATTATTAACTAATGATTTCAAAGAAAATTGAGAAAAAAAGACTATTATAGAACAATATTCATCTTCAGGGGATGAAAATGCAAATAACGATGTAGAAAAAATTGATGAAACATACATCCAAAAAGTGAAAAACATTAATCGGAATTCAGGAAAAAATATATTGTACTCAAACAGGAAAAATTGTACCTTCAAAAGTTTTCGAAAACAAAGATTGCAGTTGTCGAAAAGCTTGCATACAAAATTACGAAGAAGAAGAAAAAACATTTTTTTTATTTGGGAAATTTTAATAAACAAAATGTATTGTTTTACGAAGCTACTTAGTGCAAAACTGTGAAAGGAATACTTGGACTCCTTTAAATTTTACAATAAATCTGATTTTTAATTTTCAAAGTGTTCTAACTCCATTCTTGGTAAGAAAATGCATATTATTCAGCTAATAATTGTAATTATTTTAATAAGAACTATGAAATTAACACCTTTAGATCAGTATATAAAGAAAACAAAATTATTTTTTATACCACTTGGATTTGTTATTAATCTTCACTAGTTTCGATTACACGGTAATCATTTTCAAACCATAGTAAATGAAATACCATTCACTGTTTAACAAATATTTATACCTGACTATAATGCTTCGAAGAGGGGGGTGTAGGTTAAGTCGACCTGGTCGTTAATGATTGGGAAGTCCGACTTATCTTTCGCTTTGTAGATTTCTAGCGCCTCTAATAAATCCATTTTAATCCTTTTTTCGGCGAGATGTACAATTGAAAGTACATCCTCGCCGAAAGATACACTTAAGCAAAGCAATAGTATTCTGCACATATATTTTTAATTGTATTAAACCGTAAACACTTTAAATATATCAATTTAAACATAAATGAATTTAGGCCACTTTCAAAATAAACGGTTCATATGTTGGAATAGATCATCTATTGTGAAGGAGTGGGGACAGAGGAGAACCTTGTGGAACCTCTTGTTCGGGTGTGTAATTATTTTAAACCATTATTTTTTTTCAACTTCCGATTAATATTTCCCTCTGGTACTTACCTGATTGATGAAACCCGTGATCGAGTCCAGGAAAGACTGCATCTGAATTTTGGCGATGTGAGCGTTATTTTCGATATTCGGCACCATTTCCGTTATCATCAGAACTTCCTCGCCCCTGATGATTTTGATACAGGTCAATATTATCACGGCGTAAACACATATCTTTGTAACTGGACCAAAAAAAGAAAAGGAGATAATAAGAAAATCAATTCAGGTATTGAAATGTACGTTGTAATACTTTCGTGCAAAGACATGGTTTTATTTTAAGAAGCCAATTTTGACACGGTTGATTGATTAATTACTTGACGTTAATGATCAAATAAGTATGTTTTGTTTTTTTTATTTAATTTGGATAAATTTGGGGTGTTTTTGCTGCGAAAAGTTGCAGGCCTGCTTCAACTGCAGGAGGTTTTTATCACTAAAGTTTTATAGATGTTGGTAATAGACGAGACGTATAAAATATAACTTGTCAAATAAATATCATTTATGAAGGTATGATACCTTCACCTGCCTGAAGAAGATACAATGTATCGAAACAATTGTAGCAGGGTCTATAATAAATCTATCAAACTCAAAACAAACATTGTTTTATTACCAAATATTAAAATGGAGTTTCATCAAGTAACAGCCTCAACTATAGAATATCATTGTTGTATAATGTATTTATATTATTATTATTGCATAACTTTTTTTCTTGAAATTATTATTAATTAAATTTACAACCGAAGAAATTTTTGGTGAGTACGTGAAGTTTTTTGATATAATAATGTAAATCATAAGTGAGTGTAAATTGAAAGCTAATTAGTTGAAAATTTAGAGTCAGTAGGTTATGAATAAAACTTGATTTTCATAATCTATACATTTTATTAAATTTCTTGATCTTAGCATAAAATATATCATAAATTAAAAATAAGAATATACAATAAACCATTTCTTTTTTTCGTTATCTTTAAACACAACGCAGAAAATACGAATTTTTCACAAGCTTATACATATGTACAACATTCAAAGACGAAATATTGTGACACATCAGAACAAGTCTCACTTAAGTTAACTTATTTACCAGATCAGCACCTTCGCGAAACTCATTAAGAATTGTCACTTACAATTAGTACAACCGAAGAGGATGGAATCCTTCTTTGGCACAACGCAACACCCTTAAAATACATCGAAATACAGAAACTTGTAGCTTATAATAATTAAAAAATCAAATTACAAGAACTTGTAGCTTACATTAATTACAAAAATCGAATTACAAGAACTTGTTGCTTACAATAATATTAAAATTCGAATGAAAAAATTGTAGCTTACAACTACAAAAATTGAATTAAAAGAACTTATAGCTTACAATAATTACAAAAATCGATTTTTTTAAAACTTGTAGCTTACAATAATTAAAAAAAGTCGAATTACAAGATCTTGTAGCTTACAAAAATTACAAAAATTGAATTACAAGAACTTATAGCTTACAATAATTACAAAAATCGATTTTTTTAAAACTTGTAGCTTACAATAATTAAGAAAAAGTCGTATTACAAGATCTTGTAGCTTACAAAAATTACAAAAATTGAATTACAAGAACTTATAGCTTACAATAATTACAAAAATCGATTTTTTTAAAACTTGTAGCTTACAATAATTAAAAAAAGTCGAATTACAAGATCTTGTAGCTTACAAAAATTACAAAAATTGAATTACAAGAACTTATAGCTTACAATAATTACAAAAATCGATTTTTTTAAAACTTGTAGCTTACAATAATTAAGAAAAAGTCGTATTACAAGATCTTGTACCTTACAAAAATTACAAAAATTGAATTACAAGAACTAATAGCTTACAATAATTACAAAATTCGATTTTTTAAAAACTTGTAGCTTACAATAATTAAGAAAAAGTCGTATTACAAGATCTTGTACCTTACAAAAATTACAAAAATTGAATTAAAAGAACTTGTAGCTTACGATAATTTCAAAAATCGATTTTTAAAAACTTGTAGCTTACAATAATTACAAAAATTAAATTTCAAAAACTTGAGGCTACAAGAACTTGTTGCTTATCATAATTACAAAAATTATAATAACTTACAATAATTACAAAAATCGTCGCTTTTAATAAATACAATGTTTTTTTTTAAAATTTTTCGAAATGTATATAAAAAACTTACAGAAAACAAGCATGCCTTACCAAGTACACAGATTTATTGTTAGATTATTTATTATTAATTAATTATTTATAATTTGAAATACTGTAATAAATTATTAAAACTAGGCACAAAGACCTCTGGTCGATAGCCATTTAGCAAATTACCCACTGAAAAATAAATCGCATCAACATTGAACGCTAATGTAATATTAATGTAATGCTGAGGAGATGTTTTTTTAAGTATCTTTACGTCAGTAAGAATATTCATTCAATTAAAAAAAAAACGATTGCAAGAATAACCAAATTGGCAATGGAATATTCACTTTCAATTGAGTGAATATTCCATTGCCAATTTGGTTATTCTTGCAATCGTATTTTTATTACTTTAATATTATTTTATTACATTTTTTCAATTGAATGAATATTCTTACTGACGTAAATGAACATATAGGAAGATTTCCTCAATGTTTCGTTAATGTTTAAAGTTGATGCAACATTATTTGTGATGATTTTCTTCTGTGGGTTATTATTATTACTTAAAAAGTCAAAAGTGGCTCAACAATAAACAACCCACTGGACAAAATATCGACTGACAATATTACGTAAATATTAAAAATTAAACTGAGTTTTATTAATGCGAAGTTTTATGTAAAATAAATGAAAAAATCATATCTCATTTTACTTTTTACTTTTAAACACTAAATGTACATTTCGAGCACCATAAGTTTTATGTAAGATAAATTAAAAATTCATTTCGCATTTCACTTTTTGTTTTTAAACACTTGATGTACATTTCGAGCATCATTTACTCATTCGGGGCTATTATGTAAGGGTAATGTTAAGTTTAATGTGTACTTTATAATTATCATCACAATCTAAGTAACTTTTGTAATAAATATATTGTAATAAATTGAATTTTAAGAATTTGTAGCTAACAATAATTGAAAAAATCGTATTACAAGAACTTGTAGCTTACATAATTATAAGATTCGAATTACAAGAATCTGTAGCTTACAATAATTATAAAATTCGAATTTCAAAAATTGTGGCTTACAATAATTACAAAAATTGAATTTCGGGAACTTACAAAATTACAAAAAAATCGAATTACAGTAACTTGTAGGTTACAATAATTACAAAAATTGAATTACAAGAAGTTGTAGATAATTAATAACCTACACGTTAACCTTAACATTTTCTGTACGAAATAGCCCCCGATTATCAATAGCGAAATGTACATGTAGTATTTAAAATAAACTGTGAAGTAAGAAACGAGCCTTTCATTTATTTTATTAAAAATTAATGTGACATTGATCGAACGTTTTTTTGTTAATTTTGCTCAGTGGGAATTGTCATGAAGATAATAAAAAAACAAGTAAAATAAAAAAATGGTTATTTCAAATTATACGAGTCAAGAATTTATAGAAATTTCAAGTCGAATGAATCTTGATGTTTAATTATGAACCCTGCCTAATTAGGCCCTTCTTTCTTTCAAATGAACTAAGACAAAAACACACAGAAACGAACAAGTAGGAATTGTCATGAAGATAATAGAAAAAGAGAAAAATAGAAATGGTTGCTTCAAATCACACGAATCAAGAATTTATATAAACTTTAAGTTGAATGAATTTTTATGTTTTACTATGAATCTAGTCCAGTTAGGCCTCTCTTTTTTTGGAAGAACTAATACATAAACACGTTTAATTGAACTAAGACAAAAATGTATAGAAACGAACCAGCCCAATTAGGTCATTCTCTCCTTTAATTGAACTAAGACAAATTACACAGAAATGAATGAGCCCAATCAAGTCCTTCTCTTTTTTAATCAAACTAAGACACAAATACACAAAAATGAACGAGACTAATCAGGCCCTTCTCTTTTTTAATTGAACTAAGACAAATATACACAGAAACGAATGAGACAAATTAGGTCATTCTCTCTTTTAATTGAACTAATAGAAAAATACACAGAAACGAACCAGTTCTCTCATTTAATTGAACTAAGACCAAACAGGAACAGAAAAGAACCAGTTTAATTAGGTTCAAATACACAGAAATGAACGAAACTAATCAGGCCCTTCTCTTTTTTAATTGAACTAAGACAAATATACACAGGAACGAACGAGCTAAATTGGGTCATTCTCTCTTTTAATTGAACTAATAGAAAAATAGACAGAAACGAACCAGTTCTCTCATTTAATTGAACTAAGACAAAACAGGAACAGAAAAGAACCAGTCTAATTAGGTCATTCTCTCTTTTAAATGAACTAAGACAAAAAAACACAAAGAAACGAACCCTTTTCAAGCGTGAAGTCCGAACAAAGCCGGCGAATTTAATGAAAAAAAGTTGGAATCTATGCAGCGGAAATCGTGTCGACCGATTCTGTCCTTTTCTCCAAACCCTTGAAAGGATCCACACAAACCAAGGTACAGATATTGAATCTTAATTAAAGACCATCCTTGGATACAAACATCCTCATGCTGTCGTCAGATTGTTAAAAAAAAAACACAGAACAAATTGACTCGAAACAAACAGGTTAAAATATTTCTTTTTTTAAATTGCAATCGTAATTATTGAATAAAGAAGGGTGGGTGAAAATAATTAATCATTGAGTTTAATTATTCTCGTCAATTTCGTTATTAATAATTACGATTGAATTAAATAAAGAAAAGTGTGTGAAAATATTCAATGAGGTTAATTATTTTCTTTTTGTCGTGACCGTTATTAATAATTACGATTGAATTAAATAAAAGAAAAGTGTATGGAAATCATTATTTACGGTAATTATTTTCCTTATGTCAATTTTATTAAGTATGTGAAAATATAAATGTTTTTTTTTTCAAATCACACGAATTAAGAATTTGTTTAAAGTTCAAGTTGATTGAATCTTGTTGATTTACTATGAATCCAGCCCAATTAAGCTCGTTTCTCTGTTAAATAAATAAAATTGAATAAAGAAAACTATGAGAAAATATTTAATGACCTCCGGTCGATAGCCCAGGGCAGACAAACCGTTATTTTAATGTATATACTCAATGTTTGTCTAAATATAATTGTCTGGATAAAGATATTTGTATATTTAATGAAATCATTTTTGTCAATTCTATTATTAATAATTGTGTTTGACTTTAATAAAAAAATGAAATGAAAAATAAAATTATGAATCCAGCCCAATTAGGCCCGTTTCTCTGTTAAATAAATTACAATTGAATAAAGAAAATCATGAGAAAATATTTAATGAGATTATTTTTGTCAATTCTATTATTAATAATTCACATGTGTGAAAATATAAATGGTTATTTCATATCACAAGAATCATGAATTTATATAAACTTCAACTTGAATGAATCTTGATGCTCCATTATGAATGCAGCCCTATTAGGCCCTTTTCTTTATTGAATGAATTACGATTGAATTGAATAAAGAAAACTATGAGACAATAATTATTTTCGTCAATACTATTTCTAATAATTGCGTTTGACTTTAATAAAAAAGTAAATGAAAATATTCAATCTGATTAATTATTTTCCATATGTCAATTCAGTTATGAATTTCATTAAGAATGTGAACATGAATAGAAATAATTTTGTTAACATTACCATTCATAGAGTGAGATTTTGTTGAAAATGAATAGAAATAATTTTGTTAACATTACCATTCATAGAATGATTTTTGTTAACATTGCTATTCATAGAACTTATGCATAAAAGCAAAATTTACTGTATACTTAATTGATACTAATTTTAAAAATATAACTAACTCTATAACTGTCAGAAAATAACACAGATATATAAACAAATAGACGTATTTTTTGAGAAAATATAAATAATATCACAAACAGTATTTTCTATAATTAATTCTATGTGTATTCTACAATAATCTTATTTAAATGTTACTTATTTGAAAAAATATAACTAACTCTATAATTCTAAGAAGATAATAACACAGATAAACAAAAAATAAACGTACGGACAAGACAAAAACATCATTTTATTATTATTATTATTATTATTGATGCCAAACAAAAACTGAAGTAATTTGTTAATTATTTTTCTATTGAATATTTGAACATCAGCTGTAATAATAATAATAAACTTTATTAACAGAAATTTACCATTTAACAACTATAAAAAAAGTTTCCTGCAAATTTTACACTCTAATATTTGTTTTTTTTGCAATTATATTTTACTTTATTTGTACTTTTATATGTATTATTTTGCAATAAACACAATGATTAGAGTGCAAAAGTTAAAAAAACTTATTTTATTGTTTCCTGTAATTTTTACACACTAATCATTGTTTTTATTGCAACTTATTTTATAGTTTATATTTTTTTTTTGTAATTATTTTTTACTTTGTAAATTTATATGTATTATAGTATATAAAAAAGTAATTTTGTTTTCTTTATATACTATATTGAAAAAGTACCACCAAGTTAACGCCGACAAAATTAAAGAATTGTATGTATTATTTTGTTAAGTGGTGATTTTCCGTTAATAAAGTTTATTATTATTATTTCAACTAATGTTAAAATATTCAATAACTGTTCAAATCTTTATTTATTACTTCAAATCTTTATTTTCGAAATCAGAATTTTCTCGTAGAATTTTTTTTGTTTGTACGAGAAAATTCTGATTTCGCAAATCAATATTTAAATAAAGATTTAAACTTAATTAGTCAGTTATATAAACGGAGTAAAAAAATAATTTTGTTTTCTGCTTACGAAAAAAATACTTACTTGTTATTACTATATTTCTGTTCTTATATTCTTCGTTTTTGTTTGACATACTCGCGAATTATAATTATTCTTTTTTTGGAAATAAATGAAATAAGATACACTAGCTCTAATTTTAATTTAAATTAAGCCTTATATTAAAGTCTAACTAAAATCGAGTCATTAATTAAGTTTTATAGTGATAGAATATAAAATATATACAAAAAATTATGGGATTAATGTATTTTTAATGGATTTTATTTTTTACTGTTTTATTCAATTATTCTAACTCTAGATTTATTAAAAATTGTAATTATTCTAATACAAGTTTGAAGAATTTATTAAATTATTCTAACTTTAGATTTATTAAAAATTGTAAATAAATATTCTAATGCGAGTTTGAAGAAAGTATAAACTAATATAAGCCTAATTTCTAATTTATGAAGACTAGAATGAATGTTAATATTTCCAGCATTTTCTTCTTTAACAAATCGTATGTTGATAATAATTTGCATTTTTTATATATGAATGGATTTAATCTAAATATTTGTTGAAATTAAATGTAAATATTTAAAAATATAAATAATAAAATATAAAATATTTTATTAACATTTATAATAAATTTATTTAAAATGTCAATTGTTTTTACAATAACTATTTAGTTTTTGAGTTTACGTGATGTATTTAATCGCAAATAAAAGGACTGTCATTCATTACTTCACAATTTATTTTTATGTTGGATATACATTTTGAGACACAATGTGCTAATTATCAATAACTAACTTAAACGTTTGTTATTGATAATGAGCAAATTGTGTCTCGAAATGTACATCTAGCATAAAAATTAATTGTGAAGTAAATTGTGCTTTTAGAATAATCAAAACTATTTATAAAATTATTAATTGTCAACTAGCAATATTATTAATTGCTGCTTATTTTAAAATAGCAATTGGTCTCTTAATTAATTTACGCTTTATGCTATCTTTCCAAATATAAGATTTTAAAATGACAAAAATCACAATCAATATTGATTTTAATGCTGTATGGAGAATATTTCCAAAAAAAGATTCATATACATTTTATAACTCAACACTAATGTCTGAATGAGTGTCGATAATGAATGAATGAATATATTTTATGTATAATATACAATTAAAGCGCAATTATAAGACAAGATAAAATAATTGAAAACAACTATTTTTGTTTTCAATTAAAAAAAAAAGATCTTATATTTTATTTAATAATTGATTGATGAGGCTGATAATTGTTGAAAGTTCATAATTACTTATATTAAATAACACTATTTAGTCTTTCAAAGTCTATTGTAATATCGCTACATATCATTTCTTCGCCTGAAGAAGCCACAGTGTGGTGAAACAATTGTAGCGATATTACAATAGATTTTGAAAGACTAAATAGTGTTATTTAATATAAGTTATATTTTATTAATTTATTTAATAATAAACCTATCTACTATCATTGGTGTAAGATTAATTCGACATATAATTGTGCTTTAATTGTAATTTTTGATCTTATAGAATCTTATATTTGGGAAGAACATAAAGCCTGCATCTTTTGCCTAATTTATAAGCGGTATTGTCAACAATTTGAGTCTGTAAGGTAGATGATGATCAAAATTGTTGTTTAGTCCAACATTGGTAGTTCACAAAATTAATAATTTAATTGCTCTTAATTTGTGGTCATTTTTTTAGTGCATATAAATGAATAATTAAAGAATATTTTCCATACGACAGGATTGTAAATTTGAGTTCTTTTAAAACAAAACAAATTAAGTAACAACATACAAAAACAGAACGTAGAGAAATGACGAACGAAACAAACAGAATTATATTATGTGAAATTAAAATCCACGATTTATTATTTCTTTTTAGGCTTATTGATGAATTTGTATTTTTATTATTTTAAATTTAAGCCTTGAGATTTAGACAAAAAATACAACAAATTAATAGCGGATTTTTACATTCTATATCAAACTAATATAAATATAATTAACTAATTTATTTTATTTATAATTTATGCATATACAATAAATATAGACAATTTATAGTTTGTAATTTATTCGTTTGTTAAAATCTTATGTTTTATTTTATGCAATATATTTCTGTAATTTCTTGCTTACCTAACTATAAAAATTATTTTATTATTTTTTTTATAGCAACGCACTAACTACTAAAAGAAGATGATTATATTATTTTTAAAATATTGACTGAAGGAATAAATTTTATAGCTAAAATATATCTTTAATATAATTAATAGTTATATATATATAATGGATGTCCCCTTTTACCAATTGGTGTCGGGGTAATTAATAGATTTAATATTTAAATATTGGTAGTTCTTATTGTATATAATTTAATATGAATAGATTATTAAAAATCTAACAATAAAATAAATCAAATACAGATTAAATTGAATAACTTTAAATTCTCGACTAGTTTCATGATACTGGGCTGATAACCCACTCGAAACTAGTAGAGAATTAGAAGTTATTCAATTTAATCTGTGTTTTATTTATTTTATTTGTAGATTTTTAATAATCTCTTCATATTTATCATATAAAATATGAACTATCAGTGTTTAAATTTTAAAATATCATTCAATAAAATATGATACACATTGTAACTCGCCCGATAATACAAAATGTATTTTTTTCTTTGTAGTAGGAAGACCAGCGACGGGCGTTAGCCTGCCTGAACTTCGCCTACTCTTATACTATTTATATTGTAAAGTTTATGAAGAAATAAAGGCATTTATTACTATTATTATTATTAATTATATCAAGGATTTATTTTAGCTATAGAATTTATTACTTCAGTCAATATTTTAAAAATAAAAAATCCTCTTCTTTTGAGTAGTGCGTTAATAATATTAGGAATATTAATCTAATTATTATATACAAAAATCTTTAATAATTTAATAAGTACCTAAATAATCAATTAATTTTTTTTGTGTTATAAGAAGTCTAATTTTTTTATCCCAGTTTTTCTGCCTTTTTCATTTTGATGAAATTATTTTTTTGTTTGTACACAAAATTATTTAAATAAATCAGGATTTTAATTACACGATCAAAACAAACATACAAACAAATAAAAATCCCATATCGTCACAAACTTAAAGAACCGTCAGTATTTTGTGTGTTTTCAGTCAGTACTTTCAGTATTCAAGCTCATAGCGAAAAAGGAATAATTTTATATTATTTTTATAGACAAGTCACTAAAATAAAAAAAAATAATCGCTTACATTATCGTTTGATTCGGGTATTCGAAAAACGTCCCGTTGTGCTCGCGAAAATGCACGGAATCGTTCGGTGGTGGATAAGCGACGGTGATCATCGGCGATAACTGGCCGTAAGTCGCGTTGATGAAGCTGAAGTGCTCGAAGGGCCGGTGGTGCGGTAGGATCTGCGGGGAAAAGTCCGGGGGGAAGAAAACTATGGGACTTATCGGGCTGATGTTGGGTGTGTAGCAAAAGTTCGGAGTCATTACGTTGGAAGACTTCCTGTGGACTTGGATGTAGTTGGGGGTTGGGGGTGGTGGTTGCGGGAACGGGCTGATGATCGGCGGTTGCGGGTTGAACACGACGATTTTCGGGATTTCTAGAGGGGGTGGGGGTGGTGGAGGCGCCGGCGCTGGTACCACCTGGGGTTGTTTCTTCGGGTGGTGCAGACCACGTTTTTTGTTCTTCTCTTTGAGCAAATCTTCGGCGCTCTCGTTGTTGATGTTCTTCTTCTTTTGATCCGCGCCCTTGTTCAATAGGATGCCGATGAAGGTTTGGTTGTCGTTAATGGCTGCGTACATCGATGGCGTCAGCCCTTGAAGAAAAGATCACATAAAAAAAAAATAGATATTTAACATCCACACATTTCATTTAGATCTTCAAAATGAAGAAGAATAATTTCATTTGTTTTAAATGCCAACACATGTTTTTATAGACTTTGATTAAAACACTTGGTTTGTTTCACTGATCAGTGAAACAAACTAAGTGTTTTAATCAAAGTCTATTAATTAAACATGTTTCACCACGGGTTAAGTGAGAAATTAATTAAAAAAAAAATGTTTTTATATTAAATTGGAGAATATTCAGTCTATAATACTGATGTATAATTTAAATTAATTAAGGGGACATTCGCTCTCGAAGCCGTAAAAAATAGTAAAATTTTGAAATTAATTTTAAAATAACTGGAATTGGTAGAATAAGGTGGTTTTGAAATTTCGTTTTTTTATTCTTGTACATTGCATACAAAAATTGTCCGCAGAAAACATACCGCCATGCTGTTTGTTCTTTATGCAATTTTTTTTTAATTTACTGCGGCCATATCGAACGAATGCATGAATAGCAGGGCTCCATTATGTTAAATCTACGGCTGCTCATACTTCTTTAATACAAAAAATGAAATGAATTTTATACACTAATGCCGTACCAATAGTCGCAGTTTCATGAATCCTAGATTGATTCCAGGATAATCAATCTAGGATTCATGAATCGCGGATTCGCGAATGTTATTGGTGTGGATTCACGGATTGTTTTCAATATAATCCAGAATTTGGCGCAGTCCAAGAATTAATATACAATTCTGGGTTAATCTATGGCTATAGTACGGGCATTAATGAAATTCCCTGGATCCTTTTAGCTACATATACTACAAAAATATATATTATATTTAACTTTCAAAGTAGTAAAACAAAAACAAATAATTGATTTTTTGAAAGTTTCCATTGCGAATGCCCCTAAATTAAAAAGTATTCAATTCAATATTATTTAAGAAATAATTCCATTAATCACCCTTTTTTCTGTTCTCTTCGTTTTGAAGATCAAAATGCAAGTTTTTGCTTGCATTAAAAAAAGTGAAATAAAAAAATAATCACCTGTAATCGGAGTTGTGGCGTTATGGTTAAAGCCCTTCTCCAGCAGATAAGTGAAGACCTTCTCGTGGTTGAAGAGGATGGCTATCGATAAAGGGG
This sequence comes from Philonthus spinipes, assembly GCA_963082785.1. Classification (NCBI taxonomy): domain Eukaryota; kingdom Metazoa; phylum Arthropoda; class Insecta; order Coleoptera; family Staphylinidae; genus Philonthus; species Philonthus spinipes. The sequence continues at coordinate 22,665,295 of OY720304.1, read as the reverse complement.
AAAACCAGTTCTCCATGCTCTGCTTAGAAACGCCGCCGCAGAGAAGGTGTTGGAGAATCGTATGGACGATATCCAGGTTTCCAGCAGCTATGGCCATCATGAAAATACTCCCACCTAATAAAATATACTTTTAATAAAACGTTCAACGACTATTCATCTAGCGTATGGATAATACTAATAATAGTATGAGTTGTTATTATTAAATTTATTATTATTGCACGTTCATGATTATTAAAAGATCACAATGAAAATTGGAATATTTTCTTTTTAATAATAAATTACAAAATTTTCTCTACTACTGTAAATATCTACAAAATTATATGTTACTCTTTGTCCCCTTTCCACACAATTCTTAAAGGCAAAAATAAGGGACATTGAGGCTAGAGAGAAAGAACGCTACTGGGCTGGGGGGAGTATAGAGGAGCTGAAACAGCAAAAATCCTCACAGGGTGGTCATACTCCACTACCAATATTGATTTCTGGCTACTCAACAGGAAAGACCTCAAAATATTAACAGGAATTCTAACAAGACATGTGTCAATTAAGGGCCACTTAAAAAACATGGGATTAGTCCCTGATGAAACGTGTAGATTCTGTTTTATTGAAAGGGAAACAGTTATAGATCTCCTAACAGAATGCGAGCCTTTAGCTCGTGTAAGACAAAGGTTATTGGGGAACTACTTCCCTACTCTTGACGAACTAAAATATTTGAAGATTAAAAACCTCTTATGGTACTTCAAAAGGATAGGTATATCCTGTGAGGTAACAAATTAAATTATTTTGAGCCTCCCACAAAAGACCTTTAGGTCCAAGTGCCACCACAGCCCCCACAAATCAAATAATATATATATATATATATATATATACATGGATATATATATATATATATATTATCAGGGCAGAAAGACCTCCGGTCGATAGTCCATGACAGACTACTAACCCACCAATATGTTTTGTAAATACAAATATTTGTAAAGATTTGTAATTCTGCTGTCTGAATAAAGATGTTTGTATATTATATATATATTATCATATAACCCTTATACACTTTGGAGTGTCGGCTGAAATCAAATAATAATAATATGTACTCTTTACTTAAGTATATTCTCATGCTATTTCAAGATTTTTGTAAAAAAAAGTGACCCTGAAGTACATATATTTGAGTTCCATAATGCATCATTATTATAATAATGCATTATGGAGTTTTCATAGGCAAAACTAGTCAAAAACAATGAACTTTACTGACCTTAAACTCAAGATTAGATAATATTTTTTTCATGAATAATATATAATATTTTTTTCATGATCTGTATAGCTCATGCTGATCATAAAATCAAAATTAGGGAATAAAGTCAAAATAAGTGATTTATAGTGAACTTATACTCAAAATTGGGTAACAATAGTGAGAGGATTGCAGAAAAATTTAAGCTATTGTTATCTTCAAGAACAAATCAGGCAATGATTAAAGTCTGTGTAAATTATATTTTACACAGACTTTAAATTGAAAACAGCACAAAAATTGTGAATAATAATGATTTTAAAGTCAAAATTAATTAAAATTAAAAGTAAACTACTGCGACTAAAAGTAAAAGTGTAAGCAACAATGGTGAATTATTGTGATATTCAAGTTGAAAATAATAAAATAAGCATGTGTTATTGAAGAGAGTTAAAAATAGCCAACAACGATGAGTTTTACTGACCTTAAACTCAAAATTAGACAATAATGAGCTATACTGATCATAATATCAAAACTAGGGATTAAATATAACCCACAGCAATTAAAAAAAACTATTTGTAAATAAAACAAGAGCTGCCACTCATATATACAAATCGATTTGCCGGCCCCTGTTAGATTACTGTGTTACTCTTCACTTAACTCATTCCTTCTACTATTTATCACCTCTAAGTCGCCTAAAGATCCTCCCTAAGAATCCTTACCAAACTCAGACATCCCAAAATACACTCCACAATCTTTCCATTGAATACCTTTACGAATCCATCCAAATCCCACCCATATCCCAGCGTAAAAGTAAAAAAAATGCCAATAAGTAAAAAATTTGCCAATAATTCTGATAACCTTTCCCTTCTTACAAAATTCTGTAACCCTAATATCCGTCCTAAATCAAACATCCTACCATCTATTCATCAATTCATTTGCGCAAATCATCAGGACAGTTCAGCTAGCTAGCACAGACTTTTCTTTAACTTCATTATAAATTCGTAAAAGGCGTAACAAAAAGAGACAGACTAAGAAATACCGAAATAAGAAAAGAACTTGGATGCCAGCCAACACTAGAAGTGATAGAAAGAAGAAAGCTTGGATGGTGGGGACACTTACAACGAATGGAAGACACAAGACCTGTCAAGGAAGTATGGGAAGCAAAAATACAGAAAAATAAAAAGAAAGGCAGACCGAGACAAACATGGGACTAAACTATTGCGGCAATACTGAACAGAAAAGGACTAACTTGGGCAGAAGCAAAAAAATTAGCGAAGGACAGAAAGGAATGGAAGAAGTTTATAGCAGGATGAACATTCCTGTAACAAATCCTACACCAATATCCACATATTGGTAGAAGGATATAAGATTATATATATATTTATATATATATATAAATTCATGATAGGGCAGAAAGACGTCTGATTGATAGCCCAGACAGACTAACATCTACATGTATTGTAATTATTCATGTTATATTCACTCAATTAAATGTGAGTTTCGTGAATATTTGAAAGATATATGAAAACACTTTGTACACATGGTGATCGAAATGTACATCTGTTAATAAATAAATAAGTGAAGAAAAGTGTACAGTGTTTTCATATATTTATGTTATATTGTTAAAATTATCTGTATAGTCTGAATAAAATGTGTGTATGTATAAAACAAGAGTTTTTTAAGTTCCCGAAAATTTATTGTAGAAACATTAATACAATTATTTCGCCAACACAGCGGCGTCATCAGCCAGATGATTAATTATTTTATTTACAAATAGAGTATTATGGAGTTTTTCCAAGTAAAAAAGCCCCAACCATCGATTATTTAGAAAGAAACTAGTCAAAAGAAGTGATTTAGAGTGATATTATATCCAAAATTGGACAATAATAGTGATCTTAAAGTCAGGATTAGAAAAAATATTGAGTTATTCTGATCTTAAAGCCCAAATTAGGCAATAAATGTAATTTATACAGCCGTCAAATTAAAGACAGAACAATAAGTGTTAATTACAAGAGTTTTTTAAGTTCCAGAAAATTTATTGTAGAAACATTAATACAATTGTTTGGCAACACAGCGGCGTCTTCATGCAGATGATTAATTATTTTATTTACAAATAGAGTATTATGGAGTTTTGCCAAGTAAAAAAGTTCCAACCATCGATTATTTAGAAAGAAACTTGTCAAAAGAAGTGACTTTTAGTGATATTATATCCAAAATTGGACAATAATAGTGATCTTAAAGTCAGGATTAGAAAAAAAAATATTGAGTTTTTCTGATCGTAAAGCCCAAATTAGGCAATAAATGTAATTTATACAGACGTTAAATTAAAGAAAGAACAACTTGGTTAATTATAGTGATTTTAAAGTAAAAATATGCCATATTAATCATAATAAATGGAAGACGATACAAGCGCCATCTTTTGCTTAATTTCATGTGACATCGTTAAGAATTCGAGTCTACAAGGTTGACTACGGAAATCGTTGTTTCGTCCACTAAAGGAATGCGAATTTTTTTTTGAAAATTTTATTAAAAAAAAAAACAATAAAAGTAAGTTATAGCGACTTTAAAGTAAAGTGTAAGCCACAATGGTGAGCTATTTAGATCTTAAAGTCCAAATTAAATAATAAACGTAGATTGCAGCGACTTTAAAGTCAAATATGCGTAGCAGTGGTGATTTCATATTCAAGATTAGACATTAATAGTCAGCTACAGTGAGCCCAAAGTTAAAATTAGACAATAATAATATTTCGGAATCACTTTAAAAACAAATTTAGTCAATTATTGTTATATATAGTGATCTTATACTCAAAATTCGGAAGTAATAGTGATTTATAGTTATCCTAAATTCAGGATTATACAAAACTATTGAGTTAATGTAACTTAAATTAAAAATCAGACAATAAATATAATTTACACTGATTTCAAATTGCAAACAGAAAAACAAAAGAGAATTAAAGTGATTTTAAAGTCACTAAAAATAAGTTGCAGCGACTTTAAAGTCAAGTGTAAGCAATAATGGTGAGCTACTGTGATCTGATAGCTCAAATTAAGCAATAAAAATATAAAACTCGCCGACTTTGAATTAAAAATGGAGAAAGAGTGTGAAATACAGTGATTTTAAAGACAATGATTTTAAAGTCACTAAAAATAAGTCAAGTGTAAGCAATAATGGTATGGTGAGCTATTATGATCTTTAATCTCAAATTAGGCAATAAATGTAAAACTCATCGACTTTATATCAAAAATGGCGAAACAGTGAGAAATACAGTGATTTTAAAGACAATATTAACAAATAAAATTAAGTTCTAGCGACTTTAAAGTCAAGTGTAGACAACAGTAGTGTTTTCATACTCAAGATTACATAACAATAATGAGCTCTAGTAAGCCCAAACTTAAAATTAGACAATGAAAGTATCTTAATGTGAGTTTAAAGAAGAAAAAAAAATGTTGACAATAGTGATCTTATATTTAAAATTCGACAGCAATTTATAGTCATTACAAACTCAGAATTAAATAGAAAAGAGTATTCAACCACTTGGTCACAAAATTCACAGAGCTAAATGTGGAAATAATTTATTAATTATTTTCAAATCATTTTTATTTAATATAACTCAGGATTAGACGAAAAATATTGAGTTAATATGACTTTTAAGTTAAAATTAGACAATAAATTTGATATACACCGACTTCAAATTCAAAAGAGAACACAAGTCTGAATTATAGTGATTTTAAAGTGAATTCAGCGAGGCATTCACTTTGAAACACATTTTCGATGTTTGGTTAAGGAAAAGACAGTTATCAAGTCTTTTCCTTAACCAAACATCGAAAATGTGTTTCAAAGTGAATGCCTCGCTGAATTCACTTTAAAATCACTATAATTGTGGTATAAAAAGGTCGAAAATTCAAGAAATATCTTTAATTTGGATTTCATTCTTCTATTGAAGAAATATTTTAACTGATATTGAATTTACTATAAAATAAATTTGAAATTCAATATTTAAATTTTTTTAATAGAAAAATTTGAAGAAAAAAAAAAGCATACTAACCAAATTTATTTTTCCTAGTTGCGTCCGCACGCCTCTCCAGCAGCAATTTGATCACATCCACGTGCCCGTTCCGCGTGGCCATCATCAGGGCCGTCCATCCCAAACCGTTCTCCACATCGACCTTATGCCCACCGTCGACGAGCCGCAGCACTTCCTGGACATCGCCACGTGCCGCAGCGAAATGCAGTTGCGTGTTCTTGTCCTCGTCGAAAGTCACCGCGACCTTCGCTTCCGCCTTTCCCTGCTCTTCTTGCACACCTTCCTCTTCGGGATCAGACATTTTTGGTTTTCTTCTTAAAAAAAGACTCACCTACGAGGATGGTCCACTCTACCTGGCGTTCGGGATTCAAATGGAAGAGACGACATGGCGGAAATGACGCGCTGGTGAGTTCCGAAAATGCGCGAATTGGATTATTTTTGTGTGTGTTACTTTTTTTGTAATTGATAGTTGAAGGTCGAGTTTAATGTGGAATGCTATGAAAAAGTTGAACGAACGAAGAATTGCATTAAATGTTAAATATGATTAATATTTATTTAACATTATAAATAGAACAGCTGTGTCTAACATTTTTATTTTTACTCCTATACCGAAAGATATTCTCATTTTGTTTGTTGTCCCAATCAGGTTGATTGTTTCCACTTTTGTCGCTTTTTACCTGAACCACTTCGGACTTCCCTTAACATTATAAATAATAAATATAATCAATGTTCCTAATTTGTTAATTATTAAGGTTTCCACTTGGTTGTACATGGTCTATTATAAAACACTTTAACTTTGTACAACTGATATTTTATTTAGTATACTGATAAGTAACTTTTCAGTTTGATGACATGCTAAATTTTTATGACTCATAAAACACTTGGTGAAACATATTTAATACTGGATAATTTAGGGCAATAAAAAATACACTTGGTTATTGTTTCACAGAAATAGTGAAATTGTTTCACAGAAATAATGAAACAGCAACCAAGTGTGTTTTTTATTACCCTAAAAATCCAATGACATGCTAATGTTGTACAGTTTCGACAGCATTAGCGTATGGATTTAGTCATTAAATAAAATATCACTTGTACAAACAAAGTTAGTGTTTTATTAATTTACAATATTCTTAATGCTTGGCATTATAATTATAAATATGAATAAATTATTAAAAATCTACAAATGAAACAAATATTAAATTAAATTGAATAACATTAAACTCTCGACTAGTTTCGGGTTATCATCCCTTATAGTGGTTTCGTGGTAGCTAAATCTCTAGAGCTATATTTGGGGTTAGATCCCAGGTCCTGCCCATGACTCTCTTGCATTATCAGAAGGAAACATTCACATATCAAACTAATTTCTTACTTAACCTGTGATGAAAAAAAAAAAAAATAAATTAAAATTTTAAAAAATCAAATTATTTATTCATGTATGGATATTTACAGAAATTTTAATAAAACAAATTTTAAATTCTCTTGAAAATGGGCTAATAACCCGAAACTAGTCGAGAATTTAAAGTTATTCAATCTAATCTGTGTTTTCGAAGATATTTGTTGGTGAGTACATGAAGTTTCTTGAAATAATGTAGTAATATTTTATTCCTTTCTTCACTTTAATTAAAAAAGTAAAGAAAGGAATAAAATATTACTACATTATAATCTGTGTTTTATTGGTTGATTTTTAATAATTTATTCATATTTATTTCATACAATATCTTTTATAGTCAATTAGTGTTTACATTATGAAAAAAAAACGCACATTTATTTTTTTGCACATAAATTTATTTATTTAGACACATCAAATTTATTATTAAACACATGTAATACATGAGTATGATGGTAATTATATATATAATATATATTCATTATATATTACTTTAGATAAATGAGACAAAGGCACAGTTTGGAAAACGAGATTCGTACTAATAATCAATTGAAAAATTAAACAGAAAAATTAAAAGCGATAGGAAACGAAATAATAATAAAAACATAACACTATACAATTATATTCATTTACATATTTATAATATATAATAACGTGATTTACATTGTTTTTTTTTTCATATAGATTTCCCCGTATACAATACTCCAGGAAAGTATTTTTCTTTCTTTTTTTATCATTTTTTTTATTTGGAATGTTGAAACACAAAAATAAAACAATAATTAACTAAAATTAATTAATTAAAACGATTAATATTAAAAAAAAAATAACAAATAAAAACGAGACGAAATTAAATTTAAAATAATTAATTTAAAAAATAAATTATGTACATTGTTTAAAAATACGCAACTTTTACAACAAATAAAATCGTGAGCATTTGTGAATGAGTTTTTTTTTCATTTTCTTACTAAATTAAATATTAAGTAACACAACCGGTTTGTTTGTTTGAAGTAGTTGTAATTACAAGCTGATGAAATTTGGTGCAGTTAGAGAACAACATTTACTTATGCCAGAATCTGTAGAAAACGAAAAAAGCGCGATTGATTGTTTCCAACAAGATTTTTTGGGATTAATAGCAAAAAGTGACACCATCAATAGTTTTAGAAATTATGAATACTTGAACATACGGCAAAAGTCAATAACCTTCGAGGAAATTAACTTAACGGGTTATTATTTTTTGCAATAAGAAGGGAAATTTTTAATTTGACCACCATCAATAGTTTTAGAAATTTAGATTTAGTCATTAAATAAATTATCACTTGTACAAACAAAGTTAGTGTTTCATTAATTTATAATAATCTTAATGCTAGGCATTATAATTATAAATATGAAACCTCTCAGGAAATTAGAAGGTTTTTTTGAAATTAGAAGGGAATGAGGTAACCTCATCAATATTTTTAGAAATTATGAATAATTGATATTACAACAATGGTCGGCAAAAAGTCAATAACATTTCAGAAAATTAACTTAAAGTATATTATTATTTTTTTTAAAAGGAGATAATGAGATAACGTAGGCAGAAAGACCGATGGTCGATAGCCATTTTCTGAGGCTTAACTAGAGGTTTATGATTGTAATGTAAATATTATAATGTAATTTAATGTATCTCTCAGAAATAAAGATTTTCTATATATATATGAGATGACGAAACCTTTTCTAACCTAGTTTTAATAATTATGAATAATTGCTATTACGGCAATGGTCGGCAAAGAGTTAATAATCTTTTAAGAAATTAACTTAATAGGTTATTATTTATTTTTTTTGCAAAAGAATCTAACTTTTGATAAATTATTTTAGTTTAAGTAATCATAAGATATATTTTTAAACAACATTTTCTCTTTCAAAATCTGTATAAAACAAAAAATGCAACAAAAAAACTCTGAAACAGAATTTTCTCTTTAAGAAATTGTGGAAAACAGAAATAATAGTTTTCGTGACGTTCTGAAATAAATTGAATAATCAAAAATAATTAATTCCCTGAAAGGTCAATTATCTTTGACAGACAAAAAACTCTGGAATCAGCTGTTGAAGCTTGGTAGGATTATAGAACATTATTTTTTTAAAGATTATTAACTTTAATGATGAGAAGAAAGGATTGAGATGTTGAAACTTGAACTAATCCAAAAACATAATTTCTATTTCAGAATCTGTATAAAATATAAATATAATATTTATATGTATAATATAAAGTTAGCGATAGATTTCAAGATATGTTGGTATGAACAACAAAAACAGCAGTAATTAATTTTCTGAAAGAATCATTTTTAACAAACAGAAAAGGTCAGTGAACAATCGAATGGACTGTTGAAACTATCAATGACCTTTAAAAGGGTTGTAATATAATTGCAAAAAACGGTAATAATTGAAAGTTTATTGACATTGATGATGAGAAGAAAGGAATGAGATGTTAAAACTTGAACTAATCCTAAAACATTCTTTTTCAGATCTGTATAAAATAAAATTAAGTTAACAAGAGATTTCAAGATAATTTCGGATGAATTGCTAATACAGCCATAACTAATTCCCTGAAAGATCAATGATCTTTGACAAGCAGAAGAGTTCAGTGAACAATCGAATAAGCTGTTGTAACTATCAATGAATAAACTCACCGCAAAAAAATGTTTCACGGATAACGTTTCATCAAAATTAGACTAACACAACGTTTATTGTAACTTTGATACAACTTTTTAATGTTAATTATTTGAACAGTAATTTTGAATTGTTTTTGTGAACCGTTTTGATGGTTGATTTTGATAAAAAAAATAAAAATAATCGACACAAATTGAAAATAAAGTGATTGAATATTTCTAACATTCATTCATTTAATTATTAATATTTAATAACAGAAAAACAGTATTATTTGTCATTAATAACGTCGATTAAAATGAAAGTTTTGCATCAGAATTTTAGGAAAACAACTTTTAAACATTATACTTAGATGAAAAAAAAAACTTATTCTTCCAGTTTTTCTCCAGTATTTTAGGAGGAATATTCTTTAACATTACACTTAAATAAAGAAGCGTGACTTACTAACCTTTGTAAGTATTTTTTTTTTTCATCTAAGTATTACAATAAAAGTGAAATTATGAAAAAAATTAAGTGTAACTCAATTTTAAAAAAAAACTTATTTTTTTTTAATAGAATAGCAAATACATTGAGATGAGTATTTAGAAATGCATATTTCTAAATACTCATCTCATCTTCACTTTCATAATAACTAAATTTTCAATTTGCGCCAAATATAAAATTGTAACACAAAATTAAAATAAATTAGGAATAAACTGAATACAAAAAAAAAACAGTTTTGCGTGTTTTCTTCATATTTTTTTATATATATAGTTAAAATGTTTTTCTTCACCGTGTTTTTCCTTTTCTTCTCCTTCCTGGTTATAACAGTAGTAAAAGTAAAACACGTTCGATAGGCCGTTGGTAGATAGGAAATACTAACTTTACTTTATCTTTTTTTGTGTGTATGTTTTTTATTCTTTTTTTATATTATTATTATTATTATTTTGGTACCGACTATATCAAATATATTGCTAACAACTACACTATATAACAACCATTGAGTAACAACGACATTAAGTAGCAACACTCAGCTACGACAAATAATACAATATTGGTATTTTCTTTTTTTTCTTCTTTCATTTGATTGGTTTTCATATTTTGTATTACACGTAAGTGAAACTGAAAGGCGTTTTTAAGTGCTTACGATTGTGTTTGTAAAGAAAAAGAAACAAGTTTGGAAATGAGTACGAAAATTTATGAAGGGCGTTCAATAATTTTAACAGTGGTCCAACATGAGTTCCTTGAGGGATACCTGAGCTGGCTAGAAATTCAGATGTATGTATATATATTAAAAAACTGTGACCAAATTAATGAATACTATTTTCTAATGTATATATATATAATCGTTTGCCTTGTCTGCTATTCCGTGTAAGGCTAAATTAAGATGTATTGGAGTAAAAGTTTTCTTAACAATAGAATCAAATTAATCAGAATCTGTAGCAGGATTTCAACTATTTGAATTCTATTGTTAGGGATATATATACTTCAATTGGCAACAATATTTGAGAAGCCAAGACATTGTAACTTAAAAAATATATACATTTATTTTAAATAGAAAACAGTATTCATTCACTTGGTCACAGTTATTTAAATATATTAAATAAAAATGATTTGAAAATAATTAATAAATTATTTCCACATTTAGCTCTGTGACTTTTACGTAGCGTAAGTCAAAAGTCACAGAGCTAAATGTGGAAATAATTTATTAATTATTTTCGAATCATTTTTAATTAATATACATTTATTTTTATTAAGAGTTTATTCATAATTTAATAACTTCAATAAAATGACCAGAGGTGGTCATATTTAAAATCGTTACTTTACTTTCTACACAACAGATGTCAGCATCAAGAAAATGATAATTTTATATCTACACGTGAGATGTCAGCACCACAAAAACGTTGATTTGAATTCTACGTAACAGATGTCAGCACCACAAAAACGTTTTTTTTTAATTCAAGGCAACAGATGTCAGCACCACGAAAAGGTTTATTTCAATTCTAAGCAACAGATGTCAGCACCACAAAAACGTTTATTTAAATTATACGCAACGTATGTCAGCATAAAAAGCATGTTGGCAAAAACAACCTGCTTTATTAAACTATCAATATTGTAAACATTTTTATCAGGTGATTAACAAGAATAAAATTGAATCATTCTTCTTCTTGATAATGGCATCAAGCCGAAACTAGTAGAAAATAAAATACAAATAAGTGAAACAAAACCAAGTGAATTTAATTTACAAACTAATATTTTATAAAATTGAAGTTCACCTCATTTCCAATTCCTCTCTTCGTGTAATACATAAAAGAAAACCTAATTTACCCGCAAACATTTTCCTCATTATTAATTCCTTTCAATGAACAACAATCATTACATTTCTTTAACCGTTACTTTTTTATTCTTTTCATTTTTTTTTTGGCAACACCGACCTCTAACTAACCAATATCATGTCCCTTTCATTTTAATTCTTCTCTCTTTGAGTTCCCCGTTTCTTAAAATTCTCAATCATTTATTTATTTATATATATATATTTCTTCATAAAATAAAATCACACATCGCATCGTAAATGCTATTTACAGGATTGTACAGAAAAATTCTTAAGAGGAAAATTAAAGTTATGTATTTACAAGATTATTGTTATTTTTGTTTTCTTTTTTTATATATATTTATAAACATCGTAAGTTTTTTGTTTTTGTTTAAACAACTGTTTTTTGTTGTTTATTTTGTTAGTATGAAAGAGAGAAAATAAGGGGGGTTTTAGATAATAAGGCGGTTTTATTTGGGATTGTTGCGCTAAAATTTATAATTAAGGAGAATTATAATAATCTGTTACCTTGACACCTAATACGGGTAAAAGAGGATAAGATTAAGAAAGAAAGAAAGATAATAATCTGTTGTTTTGTGAAAATTTAAAATAAAAAGCGGTTGAAACAATCAATTGTTTATGAAAATGTTTTGTTGAAATTATGAAAAAAAAAAACGAGAGTTGAAATAAGCAATTGTTCTTTCAATCAAAATTTTTCTTTCAATGAAAATATTTTGTTAAAATTACAGCCGAGAGTTAAAATAAGAAATTATTTCAATAAAAGAGTTTGTTACCATTATAAACAAACGCAAGTTATAATAAGCAATTGTACTTTCCATGAAAACGTTAAAATTATGAACATACGAGAGTTAAAACAAGCTATCGTTCTTTGAATGAAAATGTTTTGTTAAGATTATAAACAAATGAGAGTTAAAATGAGCAATTGTTCTTTCAATGAAAACGTTTTCCTAAAATTATGAACAAACGAGAGTTAAAATAAGCATTTGAACATGTTTTTTTTATTATAAACAAAAGAAAGTTTAAAATGAGCAATTGTTCTTTCAATACAAATATTTTGTTAAAATTATAAACAAACGAGAGTGAAAATAAGCAACTGTACTTTAAACGAAAATGTTTTGTTAAAATTATGAACAAATGGGAGTTAAAAATGAGCAATTGTTCTTTCAATAAAAATGTTTTGTTAAAATTGTAAACAGACGAGAGTTAAAATAAGCAATTGTACTATCAATGAAAATGTTTTGTTAAAATTATAAACAAACAAGAGTTAAAATAACCAATTGTTCTTTAAAGGTTTCAATTATTATTATTTAAATTGTAACAAAATAAATTGAATGTCAAATAAAAATAGAAAATATTTAAAACTTACTTCTTGATGTTGAATTTAAGTTTTAACGAATTTTAAAGGTTCTATTGTTCTGAACAAATATGAAATTTCAAATAAATCAAGTTAAAATATTAGTTAACTTGATTTATTTGAAATTTCATATTTGTTCAGAACAATCTTATATTAATAATTTGAAAAAAGAAAAAAAAAATGGCAGAATTAAAAGTGTGCATAAAAACCGAATCCTAAATAAAATCGCCTTATAAATGGTAGACAAAATAATACGTCCAAATTTCAAAAGAAAACTTCTTTAAGCCATTATGGAATTAACAACAAGATTGTTTTTTCAATATAATGTATAAATTATAATTTAAAAAAAATATTATTTTTCTCAAAATTTAAACAACGAATCGAACATTACTTTAAAAAATACAAAGAGCACAATATTTAAAAAAAAAATAATTAGTGAATATTATACAAAAAATAATTAATGATTAAATATTAATGTTACTGTCACGTTTTCCTTCAAATAATCAGCATGAGTTACAAGATAAAAATCTTGCCCTAACCTTGAAACAAGCTTGTATTACACACACAAAATTCTTAAAGAGTCACAAGGCAATTATAAAAAGTAGCTTATATGTATATAACGAGTATTAACCGAATATCAAAAATGATTTATTAATTGTATCATTTACGCTTAAAGAAGTTTACTTTAAAATGGACGGTTTATTTTTTTTTTTCTTCTAATTTTATATTTTTACAATTCGATTTAATTCTAATCAAAAGCCAATGAGCACTAACACCCTGTTCTCTCATTTATTTATTTACTTATATACTTCTTGGCGTGACTTAAAATAACTTCTAAAAACAAAGCCTATTGCAAAAAAAAAACGCGCGTCCTCCCATATTTGTTATTAAAATTACAAAACAAAATATATTAATCCATACTTTACAAAAAAATGAGTTATTTTTGTCATTTTCAATTATACATCTTCGCTTTTCTGCGTGAGTTAATAACAACTGTCTTGACTAGAAAGTAAATTAGAGGATCGCGTTTTCTTTTCATTTGTTTGCTTTTGTTTTATAAAACAAAATTCATTTGTTTGTAATATATTTTACATTTGTGTTGTTGTTTTTTGTTTTGTAAAACTAAATTCATTTGTTTGTAATCTATTTTACATTATTTTGTTTGTTTTTTTTGTTTCATAAAACAAAATTCATTTTCTTGTAATATATTTTACAATTGTGTTCTTTTTGTTTTGTAATACTAAATTAATTTATTTGTAAATTATTTTACATAATTTTGTTTGTTTTTGTTTCATAAAACAAATTCATTTTCTTGTAATATATTTTACATTTGTGTTGTTGTTATTGTTTTGTAAAACTAAATCCATTTATTTGTAATCTAGTTTATATTATTTTGTTTCTTAAAACAAAATTCATTTACCTGTAACTATGTTTATTTTGAGCATGAATTTTATTTTATAAAACAAAATTCTATGTTACATTTTACTTGTAATCCATTTTACACATGTGTATTTGTTTCAGTTTTATTAAACAACATTTATTTTATTGTTATTTATTACACATTTTTGTGTTGGTTTTTGTTTTATAAAACGAAATCCATTTACTTGTAATTTATTTTATATTTTGTCTTATGAAACATTGTTTGTTTTATCATTTATTTGTAATCTATTTCACATGTTTGTTTAATAAAACAACATTTACTTACAAGAAAGTTACAAAACAAAATCTATTTTCTTGTAATCTACTTTACATTTTTTGTTTCACAAAACATAATTCATTTTCTTGTTTTCTGTTTTAAATTTTTGGCTGACTATTTTTGCACAAAACATAATCCATTATTTTTTACATTTTTCGTTCACTTTTTGTTTTACAAAACAAAATCCAAAATCTTGTAATTTATTTTACATTTTTTGTATGTTTTTGTTTCAAACAGAAAAATCATTTTCTTGTAATCTATTTCAAGTTGTTGTCTGACTTTTGTTTTAAAAAACAAAATATATTTACTTGTAATCTATTTTACACTTTTTGTTTGTTGAATTTTCTTTTATTAAAATTAAATTCATTTACTTTTCAGTTGTAAATTTTTGGTTGACTTTTGTTTTACAAAATACATTATTTTGTATAATATATTTTACATTTTTCGTTTACTTTTTGTTTGATAAAACAAACTCAAATTTCTTGTAAACTATTTTACACTTTATTTATTTAATTTTATTTATTTGTTTTGTTTTATGACACCGAAAAAAATCATTAACTTCTAATCTGTTTTACATTTTTGTTTTATAAAACAAATTTACTTTCCTGTAATCTATTTTTACATATGTAATTAATTAAGTAAAAGCGGAAAAAACATGAGATTCTAAATACTAATTTATTTATTTATTATTAATATATCACAATGATACGACATCGATAACTAGCTAAAATAACAACAGGACACCAGCGGAAACCGTTCAATTTGATTGTCGTATGTTAACAGATTCGTTTGTTTCTTTTTTTATATATATTTTCTTGTATGAGTACTTACAAACAACAGTATTGCGTTTCTTGGTTTGTTTTTTTTTTAATTCGAGAAAAATCAAACGCGTCCTTACTAGACATTTTCTCCTTTTATTTTTTGTTGTGTTTTTCCAAAAGAAAAAGTCCGTAATACAAATTTCCTTCTTTTTTAATTTTTTTCCGGAAAGAAAAATTCTTATTATGAATTTCCTCTTTTTTGTTTGTTGTTTATCCCAAAAGAAACAGTATTTTTTTATTATTTTTTGGGGGGTGGATTTTCTGTTTTTTTTTTAGATGAGTTTTCTCCCGATTATTGTTTGGTTTAGAAATGGAATCCCCTTCGTGCGATCCTTTAGCCTCCGTGTTTGCTTGATTTTATTTAAAAATTTGCGATCGGCTTGGAAAAAAACCGGAGCGAATTTTTCGGAAAAAAATTCGCGACAAATGAGCTCGCTTAACCCGGCGCGCCGGTTCGAGATCTTAAGACGTCGTCGATTCACCCTCCACCCTCGAGAGCCGCATCTCGAATTCTTTGCACAGCGCCGCCTTCGCCTGGAAAACAATTGAAAAAAAAATATTGAGGTTAAATTTGCGAAAATTGTAGACATGAAAAAGAAGAAGAATTTCTTCTCAGAATGCTTTGTTATATATTGAGGTTAAAAATGCAAAAATTGCAGACATGAAAAAGAAGTAGAATTTCTTCTCGGAATGCTTCGTTCCTTTGTTTTGACTACATTTTGTAAATTTTGTTTATGTGTGCATAGCGCCACTTACGTTTAGAAAACAATTGAAAAACATTGAGGTTAAAATTGTGAAAATCGCAGATAGCAAAACGGAAATTTCGCGAATATTTCGTATTTTGTTTGATTTTTCGGTCTTTAATGTCGAATTCTAATTTCAAAATCCATACCTTCAGTTTGTGTTCAGTCAGCGCGTTCCTGACCAGCTCGTGCTGCCTGGTGAGCTCGTCCTTCTTGAGGTCGAAGATTTTCGTCAGTCGCTCCCTCTCGATGACGCCCCTGTCCACTACGGCACTGTTTACCTCCCTCTTCACTCGCACCAGCTCGTCCCTGTCCCTGTGGATCTTCGAGAGGGCCTTCACTTCCTCGCGACGGTCCGCCTGCAGACGCCGCATCATCTCCGCCGTTTCCCTTTCGAACTGATTCTGCAAATTTTAACAACAATAACAAACGTGACTAAATACATTCTACATTTACAAAAAAAATCTGTTCACTAAATAAGGGGGCATTTATTAATCATGGTTTGCAGGGTAGAGCTTTGTAGGATCAAGCAGTTTTGAACAATTCGTCTAACATAAAGTACTCACCTTTACTGAATTAATAAATGATTTAACACAACAGAAACATGAGGGAAATAAATATTGAAATCAAACAAATTATTATATTACGGTCACTTTTTTAGAAAGAGATAAGATATATAGAGTATTTTTCTTAGAGAAGATGAAAAAAAAAAAAAACAGTTAAAAAGTTACTTCCTTCTGTATCTTTTCAAAGGTAAAAGTTAGAAATTTTATCGCTGAGAAGATAAAGGTGACATTTCAAAAGTTTCTTTATTATTTCTCTTACTCTTAGAGAAAAACATATTAATAGTTTCTTTCTCTGAGAAGATAAAGAAAAACTTTCAAAAGTTTCTTTCTTCTCTATCTTCGCAGAGGAAATTGTTGAAAATTTTTATTTCGAAGAAAAGAAAGTCGAAATTTTAAAAGTTTCTTTCTTCTCAATCTGATAGGTACCAAAATGAGCATAAAGTTTGACCTAAGCGGATTCTTCCTTCTGTATCTTTTCAAAGGTAAAAGATAGAAATTTTATCGCTGAGAAGATAAAGGAGACATTTCAAAAGTTTCTTACTAGTCTCTCTTACTCTTAGAGAAAAACATATTAATAGTTCCTTTCTCTGAGATGATAAAGAAAACTTTCAAAAGTTTCTTTCTTCTCTATCTTCGCAGAGGAAATAGTTGAAAATTTTTATTTCGAAGAAAATAAAGTGGAAATTTCAAAAGTTTCTTTCTTCCCTATCTGATAGGTACCAAAATGAGCATAAAGTTTGGCCTTAGTGGATTTGGCGTATGAGCTGACATAAACCCGCACCATCCCCCACCCCCACAAAAAAAAAATCAGGGAAAAAGGTTGACAGAAGAAATTTCAAAAGTATCCTACTTCTCCACTTTTTTTAAAGTTAAAAAACATTATTTCTTTCTCTGAGAAAATAAAGGAGAACTTACAAAAGTCTATTTCTTTTCTATCTTCGTAGAGAAAAAAGTTTTTATTTATAAGAAAATAAAGAAGGAATTTCAAAATTTTCTCAGAGAAATAATAAATTACAGAAATTTCTTTCTCTCTACCTTCTTAGAAAAAAAAAAATGTTAATAGGTTTTTTCTCTGAGGAGATAAAGAAAAACTTTAAAAAGTTTATTTCTTCTCAATCTTCGTTGAGAATTTTTATTTCTGAGAAGTTAAAGAAGCAGTTAAGTTTGTATTTCTAAGTAGATAAACAAGCAGTTTCAAAATCTTCTCAGAAAAAGAAGAAATTACAGAAGTTTCTTTCTCTCTACCTTCTTAGAAAAAAATGTTAATAGTTTCTTTTTCTGAGGAGATAAAGAAAAACTTTTAAAAGTTTATTTCTTCTCAATCTTCGTAGAGGAAAGGTTGAGAATTTTTATTTCTGAGAAGTTAAACAAGCAGTTTAAAAAGTTGCTTCTCTATTTTCTCAGATAATAAAGTTGAGTTTTTTTTCTCTGAGAAACTAGAGGATATAGTTTTTCCCATCCTCTCTATTTCCATCAGAGAAGACGGCTGAAAGGAGAAATATCAAAACATTCTTTTTTCTCTACATACTTAGAGAAAAAATGTTAATAGTTCTTTCTTTGAGAAAATAATTGAGAACTTTCAAAAATATTATAGAGGAAAGCGATATGTAAAAATGGTTTTATAACAAATGGAAGACGAAGCTAAAGGATATATTTTTCCCGTCATCTCCATCTCCATTTCTATTAGAAAAAAAGGTTGAGAGGAGAAATATGAAGAAAAGTTCCATTTTCTCTACTTTCTTAGAAAAAAAAAAATGTTAATAGTTTTTTTTTTCTTTGAGAAAATAAAAAACTTTCAAAAATTGTATAGAGGGAAGTAATATGGTTTTATAGCAAAGGGAAGACAATTTCATGAGGCATCCTCAACGATTTGGTCTACAAGATTATTTCATCCATACGCTAGATGAATGGCGGTGGAACATTTTGTTAAATAAAAACATTTGTTTGATTTTGAATATTCAAGACTTAATCATGAATTAATCAAAAAGTCTCTCATGATTACTTAATACGACAAATGAAATGACATGAAAGGAATGGGAATAATTTTTGTTAAAATAAAACAACAATTAATTAGTTAAAAAAATAATCGTCTAAATCTAATGATTATTATGTTTATAAGTTAGTACCTTCTTTCGGTTTCTCCTTAACAATAACATTAAGAGACAGCGAAGCACAATCCAAACATGCAAGGCAAATGGTTTTTTAACACTGTTTTGTTTGCTCATACCATGAGTATCTTGATCTGGTTGGCCTGCGAGGTCCTCATCACCTTTTCGGCGACGCTGTAAATCGTCTCGTGGTACTTCTCCCTGAGTTCCTTCTCCTGGGTGACGAACTCCCTGTTGGCGGCCAGCAGCCGCTCCGACTGGCTCCTGGGCAGCGTCGGCCTTTCTCCGACCACGCCGCCTTCAGAATTCGATTCGGGGCAGTCCGCCACGCTGGTCAGCGGCTCTGAGCTCGGAGATTCAGTAGAGAAAACACCGCTGACGCTGTTAAGTAGAACAAAAAAAATAGTTTGTACCGTAACCTATGTAGAACTTATTATAATATTTAGGGGCTGAAAGACCACTGGTTGATAGCTATCTTGTAAATAAAAATGTAATGTTTTACAAACTTAATGTAATTGTAAATATCACAATAAACTCGATACTTAAATACGGGTAAAAGAGGCAAATATTAAGAAAGAAAGAAGTATCACAATAAAGATAATTGTGTGTATGTAATATTTAGTTGATTAGAGATTGAACTCAACTGTTTTACCTAATTCAATACCTAGTTAATTAAAAATTAACCATAATAGGGAATTGAGATTCGACATTGTTAATTTCGATGTTTACATTTTTGTAATTTCAGAAGTTCCAAATCACAGTTTTGAATTTTTGAAAATATTCGAAATCTGTGGCGGTGATTTTAAAAAAATGAATTTTCGAATTCTTGAAATTCCACTATAAAAAAATTGTAGGAAAATGTTAATTATATATTGCTAATCATGGTTTTGTAATTTCAGAGGTTACAAATAAAAATTTAGAATTTTTGAGAATATTTGAAATCTGTGATCTTGCTATGCCACTACAAAAATTAAAAGTCGTACATAGATATTCCTAATCACGATTCTGTTATACCTTTGTAATTTCATAGGCTCAAACTGACAATATTCGAAATTTGTGGAGCCAGAGATATGACTTTTATAAACATTTTAATTTTCGAATTTCAAGACTAGAAGAAAATGCTCATTCAAACGCTGTATGCTAAAAAATTTCCTGACCGCAACCATTGACTGAAATAAATCAGTAACGACTATTTGAAAGAGCCTACTGGGCTTTGGTTGGGTTTCGAATATTCGCTGCCGATCATCATTAATCAAAAAGAAGAAGTCAACTTCTTCAAGAAGATATTATAAGATAGAAATATTATAATATCATTAGACATTATAAAACTAGGTATGATAATGTGTTCTTTTTTTATGAAAGAAATACATACATGTTTTTACTGGATAGCCTTTTGACTAACTTCATGTTAATCAATTTCGACCTCTTCTCGCCGCCCTGGTCGCCCGATTTTTGACTCTGCAGCGTCATCTTCTTTTTCTCGTGTTTTTTCCTAATCGACTCCAGCTTTTTCTCCAATTCCAGCTTCCTCTCCTTCACCAGCTTATTCTCCAAAATCTTCTCTAATGGCTCAGCCACGATATCCTCAATCTTCTCCGAGATATCAGGCGTTTTCACCAAAGAATTTGTCTGATCGACCGAAACAGCCGTCGTCAGCAAATTCGTACTAACCGGCGCCGCCTCCACCTCCGTATTGAGATCTATACTAATCGCCCCTCTGGATATCGAAGGCCGCTGCGTCGGACTCCCGTTCGTGGCCAACTGCTCCTTGGTGGTTGCCGTTACCTTTTTCGGCTTCGGATCGTCCATTTCCATGTCTTCAGTGAGCACCGCCAGTTGCTCGGAGCGCTTCTCCAGATCGCTCTGGTATTTGATGGGGTTGGCCAGGGCTTCGGCGAAGTCCGAGAGGCCGTCAGGTACGTAGTCTTTGACGACGATGTGGAGGAACACGGTGGCCAGCGGCAACGGCTGGCCTAGCTCCGTGCGCAGGTTCACGTGCCGGAAACCCGGGCACAGGCCTATCACCGGCAGGACGCGGTGGCCTAAGAATTTACCCGATTCTTCGTAGGCTGCTATCCTTATTGAGGCTAATTCTGGTAAAACAACCTAGAAACAGATTAAATAAATATTAGGTATACCAAAAAGTTCTGTCAGTTTCTGTTATAAGTTTTATTTGGTGCATGTTCGGCTGTATATTTTTATCGCTTAATATATACATTCTAACACAACAAATTAAATGAAACGCAATTGATTTACGTTCGTTCATCAGAATGTCGTGCATTTTTTAAGCCACTCCTGCATTATGTATGAGAAACTGTAGCCATCCATTGAAATTTAAGAATGGTCAAAATCATCTCGAAACGCAAATGATTTTCGTTCGTTCATCAGAATGGTCGTACATTTTTTAAGCCACTCCTGCATTATGTATGAGAAACTGTAGCCATCCATTGACGTTTAAGAATGGTCAAAATCATCTAGAAACGCAATTGATTTTCGTTCGTTCATCAGAATGGTCGTACATTTTTTGAGTCACTCCTGCATGTTTTATGAGAAACTGTGTCTAACCATTCACATTTAAGAATAGATGGCTACAGTTTCTCATACAATATGCAGAAGTGGCTCAAAAAATATAAACGGAATGATTTCGACCATTTTCATGAACTGCCTTCTGAGCATGGTAGCCTAGACTATCTTGGAAGAAGATCCTTTTCTGACATTGCCCAAGAGATCGCAGAAAGGCTCAATTCAGTTCTGCAAACTATTTCGGATCATAATCAGAAGATAGAATTAGCATGGAAATATTCAAAATTGGTGCCATGTGAATTAAAACAGAAGAATTTGGATGACCGAGATCATGTCATCTCCTTGCTGGGAATAAACTCGAGCCCTCTTGAACCGGATAATAACTGGGAATGAAAGTTAGATTACATTCAAAAACATCCTAAGAAAAAGTGCATATTATGTACCCGAAAAATCTAGCCATTCTAAGGCAAATTTGACTCCGAATAAGAAAATGTTATGTATATGGTGGGATATTCGGAAACCAATACAATCTAACGAAAAGCTCGATTCGGAGAAATATTATCAGTAAATGGATAATTAGTTTTGTTTAGTTTTGTTAGACTGCTGTCTTTCAGTCTAACAAAACTAAGAAAAGAGAACAGCATTGTTTGATAGAATGTATATCATACTGCATCATGATAATGGCAGGCCACATGTTGATTTGGGGACTCGTGAAAAAATTGTTGAACTAGACTGGGAAATTCTGTTACATCCACTATAATCCCATTTTTTTATCCTCAAATTGTTTTGTTGACATTATTGTTATTTTTTAATTAAAAAAATGATCAAATAAGCACTAACTAATTTTTTTGCATGAAGAGATGAAACATTTTTAAAAAGTGGGATATACAAATTGTCCTCATGCTGGCAACAGATTAATAATAACAATGACAATTATATTTTATCATCTTATACAATTTTTCCATTTTTTTTGTTGTATTTATATTCATAAATATTTCACGAATTACTTACTTTTTTAAAGACAAACGGTTCCTCATCAAACTGCGGATTGATCCCGTTGTTCGGCACCGTTTTCGTCCGGAACTTTTTCCTGACCGTGTCCGCCGGCAGACCGTACATGTCCACCTCCACGTACGTGCCCACCCGTTTATCCGTCAGAAATTGTCCAGATATCACAGTTATTTTCACAGTGCCGGCGATGATGCCGTCGACGATGCTCTCCGCGAACGGATCGAGCCTCCGGTCCTTGCGCCGCATGAACTCCGGCTTGAGGAGGTAGCCGCACCGGAAGTTGTACTCGAAGACGCCCAGGTTCAGCTGCATGGCGAGGTCGAGCGTTTGGAAGTTAAGGGCGACCAGTTGGCAGCCGGCGTTCCAGAAGACTTGGGGCATGAAGTTGGAGGAGTCGAAACGGGTGCCGACCGGGTAGACCCGGCTCAGCTGGTGCTTGTTGTAGTTGACGAACTCGATCGGTCGTTCTTTGAGTAGCGTCGTCGCTTGTCTTTCGTCGAATGATGACATTTCGTAATTCCTATTCTTTTCTAGAAATAAAAATGAAAAGAATGTTTATCATAAAAAATGGCGATATTCCAGGTGTAGAAATATGAAACCGGAATTTCCCTATAGATGGTGCTAGCATCAGTTTAGGGACCGTATGATCACTTCTGCAGCGCCATCATCATCTCCGTCTATTTTCAACACAGAAATTTTCATACACCGATAAATTTTTCTATAACATTAATTAAACATGCCGAGTTTTATGCCTTCGAACTACGATTTGTGGATCCCCGTCCACAAATCGGTTTTCTGATATTATTTTAAGAAAAATGCTGCAGAATCGCATCGAAGCTACAACACAAGTTTTGAATTATAACTCGTCTCATTGATCTCCTTACACAGTAAACACAGTAAAACACGAGTAATTCAAAAAATGTAAAAGTGGTAATTTTGACGTGAGGAACGAAGAACATTTTTAAGAATGAACATTTTCAGAGATGGTTATAATTTGCTGATGTGAATACAAAAAATAATAAAAAAAAAAAAACGTTACAGTAGTGGATTATTTAATAAATTTGTAGAATCTTCAATGATTTTGTAGATTATTGTCTTTGTACAGTAATAGAATAAATATTGTATTTTATAAACAAGGTATAACAAGAAGTATAACAAAGTAAAAGCTTTAGTTACTTTATTTCAATTATTCCCTTATCCCAAGGAATAATAACTCATACCATATGATTAAGAAGAGAACTGAATACAAAGGATATACAAAAATATGTCGAAGAAAGGCAACTGGGATGGTGAGGACATATACAGAGGATGAAGAAAATAATTCCTGTAAAGCAAATATGGGAAGCAAGGACAACTACAAACAGAGGAAGAGGAAGACCAATAGAAAACTGGGAGAACAGCGTAACAAAGGCACTACAAGAAAGAGGAATAAACATAAGAGAAGCAGAAAAAATGGCTAAGGACACAAACAACTGGAGGAGAGTCATTACGAAATAGACAATGAAGAAAAACCCTGACACCAATTGGTAAAAGGGGACATCGATTATATATATACCACATGATTACTGTTACTTACTTCATCAAGGCATTGCAGGAGGATTACTGCAATGCCTTGATGAAGGCGGTTTAAATGTTCAGCTGTCAGGCTATGACAAGTTTGCTTAACTGGCCCAGTCTCGAATAGTTTACGAGCGGTAGTGTATCATTTTTTCCTCCTGCGAGGAAGGGATTGAACGGATCTTGTGTTGTGATTAAATAACCTGATATGAATCATACTCATTGGAAAGATAACGCAAGCGGCATCTATTGCCTAATTTCAAGTGACGATGCCACTAAAATTAGGCAATAGATGGCGCTTGTGTTACCTTTACAATTTCCATGAATATTTTTTTTATTCCAAATACCTTATAACTTTCGGTGTCGGTTTATCTTCATATTCATGATAAACCGACACAAATAAAAATGTTTAGAGACTTTGAGAAGAAATTTGAGAAGAACAGTAGCAGTGATTTTACAGTTAGCTCAGTCATATCTTTTGTCTGCCTATCAAAATCGTTTTAACCGTGCTAATACTGTTAGGTACTATTACTTACTTTCGGCATTTTCGAAGCTCGAAAAGTGAACCGGCTGCACGTAATTCACGAGAGCAGAAATTTCCGCGCCTGCTTCTGTTTCTTTGGCTGTATTGGCCTTCTCCCCGATATCCGTCGACTCGCTCGTGACTTCTTGGTCGACTTCTTCTTCACTGGAAGATTCTTCGTCTTCGGTGCCGGTCGATTCTTTCGAACCCTAAACAAACAAAAAGTCCCGCATTTTGATACTTACATAACATCGACTATTTTTTGTTTTTTGAAAAAACTATATATTAACAAAAGGGTTTGCCAAATTTAAAGATTCTAATGTCAATAATACAACGGATTGTAAAACGAACAAACTTGCCTTCAGAAAAATTAAATGTAATGAACTTTATTGAATGACTTTCGAATTTATCACTTGGTGAAACATTAACATTTTTTTCTTGTTATATACTTGTATCTTTAATTTGTAATGCTGTTTGTAATAATTTTGTAAAAAAAAGAAGATTCAGTTAATAAACTAAACTAACTAACAATATACACACTGTTATTCCTTACTTCACTTTTATTTTTCTCATTATTTTACTCATTATCAAATAACTATTATTACTTATTGATAATGAGTGCTTTGCACTCGAAATGTACATCTAACGAATAAAAATAAAAGTGAAGTAAGGAATAACAGTGTTTATATTGTGATTAAATACTCCACATAACTCAACAAAACATTTAGTAAATTGACTAAACTAATAAACCAAATATGCATTTGATCCTTGATCACTCATTGAGAGTGCTCTCTCAATGACTTTTACTAGATGTGATAAAAAGGAAGCTAGTTGTAGATATTTCGGGTATTCGCAGAGGTCTTAGCAATACTCAGTTTATTTTGAATTAATTTCTCACTTAACCCGTGGTGAAACATATTTAATTAATAGACTTTGATTAAAACACTTGGTTTGGTTCACTGCTTAACCTAAGGTCGAAACTAGTCGGAGTAAAAATAAAAAAAATCAGTGAAACAAACCAAATCAAAGTCTATTAATACTCAGTTTATTAGAAAACGCAGAAGTTTCAATTAATCAGCTGAACATAGCAAAAAGTCAGAGCACAATCCTCAAGAAGAAATGCTGGTTGTCATCTTTTGAAGACAACATATTAGGAAGATTTTCTTGAATATATTATGATAGATTCGGAGGAGAATGTCCGATGAATGGGTGAAAATAGACTCAAAATGCTTACGAAAATCATTGCGACAAAATTAGGCGTTTTATAGGTCTCATCATCACACATAATTTGAATTGGTATGAATGAAGAATTCGTTTTTTTTTGTGTTGTGTCCAAAACTGTTTGGGATTAGCAAAAAGTTGGTTTTCGATGGTAATAATTTAAGACTTGTAAGCAGTTTTCATTCTGGACCTGAGTTTCTTGAATATTAAATCAGAATTGGAATTATTTTTCTATATTTACCAATACGCAGTTTTTCTTTGATCATGATTTCGAAAACTTACATCTCTGTTTGAATATAATTGATTTAATTTTGCTGATTGTATTTGAATTAATTTAATTGATTTATTTTAACATCTTTAAATTATGTAAGGCATAGCTGTACTGACGAGGGATAGATCCCGAAACACGTGTCTGCAGATGGCCTTATATTAAGTAACGTTCCTTTTGTTGTTTTTACATTAATTATTTCTCGGATCAAAATTTGTTGCATTATGCAATATTTTATTGATGTGCAACAGCAGGTGTACATTATGTAATTTAATGTCCGGCGTGGGTATTTGGCCGGGAAGTAGTTGTTTTAATGGGCATTTGTTTAACGTACTTACGTAGCGTAAGTCAAAAGTCACAGAGCTAAATGTGGAAATAATTTATTAATTATTTTCAAATCATTTTTATTTAATATGTTAAAACAGTCTGATGTAACTCAACCTAAATCAAAATTTTTTTCACATAATCAAATTCAACCTAAATTAAATAATTTAATTTAAACTGTATATGCTTTTAGTAATAACTACGGATTCTGAAAAGCACAAACACTCAATCGAGATCTCAATTAATTAACATTGAATCCTCGATTGAGGATCAGTTAAATATGATGTACAAATATCTTTTTTGTAGGAAACATGTTTCTTCTAATATTTAAACCCTCAAATCGAAGATTGATATTCCTTAGTAAATTATATAGAAATGTGAGAAAGGCTTATATTTTAATCCTTAACTTCATTTTTATCACAAACCTGTCTGGCCTGCAAAGGCGGCGGATGCTCCCTGGGCACATCCCCGTTCCCCGTGACGGGAACAACATCCGCAGCCACCGGCGCCGCCTCCTGTCCCTTCTTATGGTGATGATGATGATGCTTCTTCTTATTTTTAATAATAATCTTCCTTTTCAGCAGCGCGGGTGGCGGAAGAGGCGCGCCCGGCTCGATCTTGTGCGATTCCAGCGGTTCCGCCAGCAGCATGTCCCCGAAGATCTCCCTGCAGTAGTTCGCAATCTTCGCCTGCTGCCGCGGATTGCAGTGGTTCTCGAACGAGAGCACCACGGGGAAATCCGACGTCTTGAAGGCGGTCTCCGCGATGGCCTCCAGCACTTCCTTCGCGCTGATCTCCGGCACGAAGGTGTACCCGTGGACGACGATCGGTTCCTCTGTGCGGCCGTTCCAAAAATCTAATTCTACACATCTACAAACAAAAAAAAAACAAATCGATATTTAACTCTAGAACTACAATGTATTCAAAAGCAGATAATGTTAATAAAAGAATTATTAACTAAATAAAATAAAACACTTTTCACTTTGTTTGTATAACTTGTTATTTTATTTTAGTGACTATAGTTTCGAAGCATAGAGCATCATTATCAAACTAGGAGTAATTTACAAAAACAAATAAGGCGGATTATATAGGCTTTGAAAAAGGGGGTGTATATTAGGTCGACCAGCTTGACCTAATATACACCCCGCTTTAATGCTCTATGCTTCGAAACTATAGTCACTAAAATAAAATAACAAGTTATACAAAGAAAGTGAAAAAGTGTTTTATTTAATAAACTCAAAATGTATAACCAAGTGAAAGCTTTAACAATCAATCAAATATTAACAAAATATTGGATCCATTCTCTTTTATGGATATTACATTCATCCAATATTTATTATTAATTTTTAACTTTATCTAGTTTTGAATGAAACCACTTGTATGGTTTCATATTATATATTCATTTTCCTGACACGTCTTTCGGTCAGTGAAGATTATTCTAAAGGGAATTGCAAAAATAAGTAATTACGGAAGGTAATGTTTATACTATAATGGTGATATTTACAGGAGGACTCAATGATTATGAAAATCAATCTTGTTAATAATTAGATTATTAAGGAGATTATCGTCATTTTTAATTATTTGATGCATTTTTCTGCAAAGCGTATTGTTTTGATTTCCGTTAATATATGACCCTTTGAGATGCAATGTTCGAATAATTCTGGTTTACTACTGTGTTTTTGTGTTCGTTGTATATGATCTTGAAATGTCTTCCTGTTTGCCTTCCGTATATTCCAACGATTAATCATTGAATCATAGGTTAGGACAAAACGACCAAAAGCTTATCGAAAGTAAAAAAAAATAAAGTAACTTTCAAGGAATTCTAAGCATCCACGTTACTCCAAGTAGGTCCTTAGATTAGTTTATTTTATGATCGAATACCACTATATAATAATAGTCTTTATTGTCCAACAGGATTTTCTAATTATCTATCTATACATAAGCTTAAGTATCATTTGGAAAGTTACTCTTCAACGGTTAAGCTTAAGTATCATTTGAAAAATTACTCTTCAACGGTTTAGCTAGCTCTAATAAAATAATTTATTAATTATTTTCAAATCATTTTTATTTAATAAAACTCACCTACAACCTGCCAATAAACACTGCCTGTACATCTCCACCCCCGATTTCCCCGTCAACTGGTGTCCAGTCAAATAAGTGTTGTGCGATGAATTAATGAAGTAATGCGCGAGTGGCTGGTCCATCTCCTCGCACAGATCGTAACTACTCTGCGCGATGATGTTGTTGTCCTCCGACATGAGGTACTTGAGGAACCCATCGAAGCTGAGTTGCGCCTTCTGCACGTTGTACTTGTTCGGCTCGTACTGGCCGATAATGTCTTTTGCCCGGGCCGGATTCGCGTACGGATACAGGATCTCGTTCAGCCTGGGGTCCCGCTGGGTCTTGTTCAGGAACTCGACCAGTTGCACCGCTGTCATGTTGTGTCTTTTCGGTGTACCGACGCTGAAAAATAAAGCGAATTGATGAGAACAAATAATTTTACTTTGTAAGATTTGTGTCTTCGGGGAATAGATTGATTATAAAAGTACAGAGTGATCAACAATGATTGCAGACAGGTTAAATTTCCCGCCGCAAAATCTAGGGAATTTTATGTTATAAGATATCAAAATTATGGACATCTATTATGTTTGTAATATCTACTGTTTTTGTAATGTGAGACATCTATGAGTAAAGAGTTTAGTTGATACACAGTTTTCCAATCGACAACACGTGTTTTTATTTCGCTCCTCGTGGTTCATCTAATATCTGAATTCCAGCGATACTATTTCAACATTTTACCGATCTAAGTTCGTGCCAAGGAAAAATGAATAAATTCCCTACTTCCATTGACGGCAGTGGTAATAATTAAACATATCTGTAATACAAATTATTGTAACTTCTCTTCCTTGACGTTCACATCTTATAACTATGTTATTCAACATTTATTGTAGCTAAAGTGATAAATAAATAAATAAATAAATAAATAAAGAGTAACTATATTTTATAATAGCAGCGTCATCATGTTGCCATTACATTTTGCTTATTCATTATATTTAATTAAAATTGTAAGAATTAAATATACAGGGTGTTTCAAATTCGAGTCTCACCATGGCGATCTCGCTTATTATAAGAGATAGAGGGTAGGTTTAAATTTGGCACTTTTGTAGAATTGCATGCTCATTAATATCCCGTTGAGAAAACTGGGCTAAGTTTCTTTGTTTTCAAGAAAAATAAAACTGAAAAATGCAATTTTTCTCTTCGTTATTTGAATCAATATTTCAATACAATGCAGACATTCTTATAGCACTTTTTTATGATCTAATCGATGGCGTAGTCAATTTACCTAACCTAACCTAGGAAGTTAAAATAAACATTGTACATAGAAATCTACCTTAATTAAAATGAAATAATCATGAAATAAATATGAATATTAAATAATTCAAAATTAACCAATAAAACACAGATTAGATTGAATAACTTTAATTTATTTATTTCATACAATATGAACTACCAATGTCTAAATATTAAAACCATGAAATAATCATGTTAGATACCACTTGCACAGTGGTCCAGGATTTATGCAAAGTCTTTGATGTCGGAAAAATAAAGCTTTAGAGTTTCTAAAGATCTGGTTAAATGGAAGAGTTGAACTCTACAGTAAAACCACGTTGAATGGGAAACTAGAGCCATTTAATAATAATAATCTTTATTTCCAAAATGTTATTTTCAAAAAGCATTAGAGTTTCTAAAACCATATTGAATAAAAGACTATAGCTTTGAAGTTACTAAAGTTTAATGAAAGGGCAAAGCTATAAAGTTTTGTATAAATAGAAAACAGTATTCATTCACTTGGTCACAGTTATTTAAATATATTAAATAAAAATGATTTGAAAATAATTAATAAATTATTTTCACATTTATCTCTGTGACTATAGACTTACCTACGTAAGTACGTTAAACAAATGCACATTAAAACAACTACTTCCCGGGCAAATACCCACGCCGGACATTGAATTACATAATGTAATTCTATCTCAGCGCGCGGCAGGTGAGGGTCGCTCTTTTTAATTAATTTGATTCAATTCTTTTCGTTTAATTTTATTCGGTTTTGATTTAAATTGAATTAATTTGGTTTAATTTAATTTAAATAGATTTAGTTTAATTTGATTTAATATAACTGATTTAATTATGCTGATTGTATTTGAATTAATTTAATTGATTTATTGATTTATTTTAAATTATGTAAGGCATAGCTGTACTGACGAGGGATAGATCCCGAAACACGTGTCTGCAGATGGCCTTATATTATGTAACGTTCCTTTTGTTGTTTTTACATAAAATTTTTCTCGGATCAAAAATTTTGTTGCATTATTCAATATTTGATATGCAGCAGCAGGTGTACATTTTGTAATTCAATGTCCGGCGTGGGTATTTGCCCGGGAAGTAGTTGTTTTAATGTGCATTTGTTTAACGTACTTACGTAGGTAAGTCTATAGTCACAGAGATAAATGTGAAAATAATTTATTAATTATTTTCAAATCATTTTTATTTAATATATAAAGTTTTGAATGACAAGGTTAAATAGAAGAGTTAAACTCTACAGTTTCTAAAATCACATTCAATGAAAGACTAGAGCCGACATTTAATAATAATCTTTATTTTCAAAATATCATTTACTTCTTATAGAATATAAATAGTGTTTAGAAATTAGACTGAAAAGAATCATTGGATTTCTTCATGACACATTTTTTTAAAAAACTTAAATTGATTAATATTAAAAATTCGTCATTAACTTAAATTAATAAATATTAAAAATTCGTCATTTCCACTTACTCTTAATTAATTTATTTCAAAAATATCATTTACATGTTACAGAGTTCAAATAGTGTTGAGAATTTGGACTACAAAAAATCTAAGTATTTCTTCATTTTAAAGGGTGTTGTTACACATTTGTCGTAAATACAGATTACGGGCACTACAAATATGCAACAAAATTGTTTATTTTCTTTTTCAATTAATGATGAAAATTAAAAGTGGACACTCCAACTTTTCTT
The DNA here is from genome assembly GCA_963082785.1 of Philonthus spinipes. Classification (NCBI taxonomy): domain Eukaryota; kingdom Metazoa; phylum Arthropoda; class Insecta; order Coleoptera; family Staphylinidae; genus Philonthus; species Philonthus spinipes. The sequence continues at coordinate 22,633,941 of OY720304.1, read as the reverse complement.
CTTAATTTTTGTGAAGTTCAATACTTAAAATTTACATCGACCAGGTGACTTCGATAGAAATCGATGCATATCTGCACGCGATGCAAAATTGATCCCATTATACGCTGACACATTTCAGCCGGAATCTCGGCAATAGCTTATCTTATGTTATTTTTTACGTTTTCCCGAATTTGAGGTCTGTTCTGGAACTGTTCTGGATATTACATATCCCCACAAAAAAGAGGCGAGAAATCGAGAGCGCGCACGACACGGCTGATCTCCACGCTGAGAGAGCAGATATCCAGGAAACATCTCTCGCAGGACTTCCATAGATTAATTTTACACCGTCTTGTTGAAACCACGTAACATCTAATACGACCGATGGCATTAGTTACGAGAAGGAGCCATTTCAACATTAAATTCTTGCCGAAACTATTGCTGTGTTTGAATAATTGAATCAAATCTTAAAACTTTCTCTACACAGTATATTCTTTGAGCAATCGACCAGCTCTCCATATCTAACAAAACTTGAGATATGACAGGTCATTTGACATGTATAATCATTACAACTAGATATTTAACATATTTGTACCTAATAATAGTTTAATGAAACGTTCAGCTGGCATTAGTTACGAGAAGCCATTTCAACATTAAATTCTTGCCGGAACTGTCGCTGTGTTTGAATAATTTAATCAATTCTTAAAACCTTGTCTACACAGTATATTCTTTGAAAAATCGGCCAGCTCTCCATGTCTAACAAAACTTGAGATATGACAGGTTATTTGACATTTATAATCATTACAACTAGATATTTAACATATTTGTACTTAATAATAGTTTAATGAAACGTTCAGCCAGCATTCATCTAGCGTATGGATAACTAGTGTTGGCCATTTCGGTTTTTCGAACCTCATCAGACCAGTGTGTTCCATGTGCAATGCCTTGATCAGGCCCTGTCCACTCCGCGCGGTTTAAAATATTTCGGTTTCGTTAGTTTCACCCTATAGCAGTAGAGGCGCATATGTCGTGAATTCTTGCTAACGTAAACAAATCCGTTAGTATTGGAATTTTTATGATGTTTCAGCTATTTTATTTCCATTTTCAAGGTGTTAGGTTAGATAGTGTGTGCTGTTGTGTATTTCCTTTTCAATTTATACTTAATAAGTTTATAAACAAAAATGATCCATTATTGTCTTGTTAAATGTTGCCACAATTCAAATTAAAATATAATGATGCATAAGATATCGCAAAGAAATAGGGTAAGACATGTTTTGTAATTTATGTAAAGATGTTAGTTTTATTTATATGATTTCAATTGACTGTGCTGTATGTTAGTAATAATAAAAAAACTAAGAAATGACTGAATGTATATGCATGTATAAGTGAATATTTAGTAATTAGTACTTTCTTGCGGTTAACAAGACATTGTTGCGAACCAAGGGAGACTGTAAGTATAACAATTATCTACTCGGTAATATTTAGCTTCATATGTTGTATGATATTTTATGTTTCTGTATACATGTTTCTTCGTATAATTCTATAACTGTATAAACAATTTTTTAAGATATTTACTGTATTTGTTTTTTTTTTTCAGGTTTAAACCATAACCAGATGTCAACTTCAAATGTTTATATATATTTATATATAATAATTGTTAGCCGTTGACAAAAATTAAATCATTTGTTTTTTTAAATAAATTTGTTAATGCATTCATTCATATAACCTTTTATTATTATTATATTTATATACATTAAATTTGAATATGGGATTATATCCGCCAAAACCCCTCTCGCTTCGCGTCCCGCTGACTTTCGACTACCACGCCTTATGGAGTGAAACTAACGTAAAACCCGGGATCAAAACTTAAAATTGAGTGGACGATCTATAGAGTAATCTGTGGCCTTGATGAAGGCGACTGAACGGAAATTGTGTTGGGGTTATATACCCGATATTAATCATAATAAATTAAAGACGACGCAAGCGCCACCTTTTGCCTGATTTTAAGTGGCATCGTCAACGATTTGGACGAAAAAAATGATTCTCGGTCGTCTACCTTGTATACCCAAATCGTTGACGATACCACTTGAAATTAGGCAAAAGGTGGCGCTTGGGTTGTCTTTAATTTATTATGCTTAATAATAGTGTTGAGCAAAATCGAATAATAGTAATCGAGTATTACTAAATGTGTCATTTTAAGTATCTAAAACGAAAAAGTGATTTCAAATTTATGTTCAATAAATGGGAAGTTATTCTTGATATTTAATTTATTTATATTTAATTTAGCAGTAATAAAAGATCGACTTTGCCCATCATTACTTAATAATTCAAATTTCACTCATAATTTGACATCATTTACAAAAGACATTTTGTAAAACTTTGAGTTAATATTAAAAACTCTTTTGGCGGAAAGACCATAGGTCGATAGCCTGTTCAAGCAAGCAAGAAAGAAAGAAATATACCACAATATATTGTAAATATATGTAAAACAAATAACTTTGAATAAAGATATTGCAGTAGTAGTATTAAAAACTCTTCATTTTCTTAAAAAAAAATTCTCCACTTACAGTTCATTAAATATCTTCTCGACTTCCTGCCGCTGTGTGAGATTCTTGTAGAAATTGAAGAAGTCCTCGTAGGTGAACTTCTCCGGGCTGAGCGAGTCGTTCTTCCCGGACGGAAGTCCCGACATGTCCAGCGCCTTTTCCACCCTCTTCCTGTCCTCCTTGTTCTGCGTAAACATTTTGATAACGCTGGAAATAGCACGGAAATTCGTAAATAAACCAGCGGTTTTCTGTTTACGAGCGCGTAATGTGTTTATCGTTTTTGTTTCGGACAGCGCGGCATTCGGTTGCATTCGTTGTTTTCGTTTTATAAAATGAATGCGGATGTTTGTTTGGGGTTACTAAAATATGGGTCGGTTTAGATATGCGCTGATGATGGGTTGGTTATTAAAAATAGTTTGAAATCTAAAGGGAGAAATAATTATTTAATATTAATTAAATACCTTACACTCTTATGGGTATAAAGTTGTTTTTTTTTTATAATATATAAATATTAATTAAATGATAGGTGGTGAATTAATTTCTCACTTAACTCGTGGTGAAACATATTTAATTAATACACTTTGATTAAAACATAAAAAATCAAAGTGTATTAAATGATAAGTAATTAAAGTTGGGTACAATCGAGTAAATTTACTAATCGATAATTCTCGAATATGTTAATTTAAGAAAGCAAAGTTGATACAAAACTACACATTGTTTTTTTTATTAATAAATATAGAATAGTTTCTAATATTAATAAATCACAGAGATTTTTGTTTTAATCAAATAAAAAGAATTTGATAATAATTTACTCAATTGAATAACTAATTAATTAATTATGCAATATTTTATTGATATGCAACAGTAGGTGTACATTATGTTATTCAATGACCGGCAAGGGTATTTTCCCGGGAAGTAGTTGTTTTAATGTGTATTTGTTTAACATACTTACGTAAAGTAAGTCAGAAGTCACAGAGCTAAATGTGAGAATAATTTATTAATTATTTTCAAATCATTTTTATTTAATTTAATTAATTTGTGTTTACCTACTGGAACGTTTTGGTTTGTATAATGTAAAGTATTAAAAAACATACATCGCAACAACCACTTCTTGGATAAATACCACGCCAGACATTGAACTACAAATGGACATTTGCTGCTGCATAACAAGTAACGATCGCTAACGTTATTGTCAAAGTCCGCATTATTTGATGAAATGAAGTGATGGTGGGGAATTTACATTTTGGGGTGATATTGGGGTTATTGGAGGTATTCAAAGGTGTTTAATTACGTGTGTTATTTCAGGATTTTTGGCAAACTTTAGGGAAAGGTGTTGAAGACGGTCAGTGATGGCTTCGTTGTTTGTTGACATATGAGTGTGTTAGGAGGGTTGTGGAGGGGGTTATTAGGGTGTCGGATTTGTACAGGTATAATTAAAAATACGCGTTATTATTGACACGTATTACGAAATATACTTCCATCTGCATATTTCGTAATGTACGCTTTATTATACCTGTACAGATTTTTGTGAGTATACTAAAGGCTGATCATTCCTCGTTATACAACAATAATTAATTTTAGTACCCGACACCCGAAAGGGTAAATGGGATTTTGATAATATTTATATATACAAGGTGTACAGAAAATGAGTGAAAAGCTTTAGGCAGCGTGACTCTTTGACTAATTTTTAGATAAAAATATTAACGAAAATAAGTCACATGGTCCTTTCTTAAGCCTCACGGGCCACTTAAAAGAACTATACATTTGGCAACGCTGGATCAAACAAGTGTGCATTTATCCTGTTTATAACTGCTACATCATCCGCTGGAGGTGTTGCATACACCTTTTCTTTTACAAACGAGCGTGCGTCGTTGCCAGATCTATTTTCATTAAAAGAATGCTTCTGATGAAGTTATAAAATTGTAAAAATATCCGAATTATTAATTATTTACATCAATGGAATTATACACGTGTCTAATTGATTGTTAATGCTATTGATTTTTTACAAAATATTTAAAAAACAATACTAATTTATAGTCACATATTTACCTCGTGAGCCTCAATGAAGAACCATACAACATTTTTTTATTTGGATTTTCTATTAAAAATTAATTAATGAACTGAGTTACCTGAAGGTTTTCACTCATTTTCTGTAAACCTTGTATATATAATTAATTTTAGTAATTATTTTCTCATTTAATAAGTTTGAAATAATCACGAAATTATTTAATTATTGATTACTTTTGTATGAATAGAAAAAGCTCATACATAGAGTTAAAAATGAGCATACATTTACGTCATGATATTTTGATAATATCAGCATTCCTTTACGATACTTTCAGTGTTATTAGATATCGGGAATGCAGCTCTCAGGAATTTAGCATCCATAAAATCAACCTTCCCCCTTTTACAAACTGCAATAAAAATCGAACATATCCTGCATCCCGCCTTTCACATATTGCATGTTTTAAGTGCTAATATCATGCACCGTTGAGTGTATTCGTTTTTTACGGCCGCGATATTCATGCATTATACATCAAAGGTTTTATAGTTACTTATGCTTGTTTAATAAAATTGCGAAACATCTCATTTTACGGTGTATGGGTTTTGTTTGTTTTACGCGATTTGCAAATATTGATGTTGAACACGAACACGGGAAATGATTTTCGATTCAAATAAAATTTTAATAAAATCATTTACAATATTATATTTTGTACTAAATAAATAGAAACTAAAATCTTAATATCGAATGTTTAGTAGTGCTCCATTAGGGCCGTTTTACACACACAAGAATTCTCGCAGAAAGTTGTGCGAGAATTATATATAAAAGTTTTGCTATAATTATATTTATATAAATATTTTTCCTGTTTTACACAGCAAATAATTATTGTGGAAATAAGCAGAGCAGATTGTTTTTACAGTCGTCCAATACAAACAAACGCGCCATTGTGTAGTATGCTATTGCTTAACATTATTGGGAGACTGTTTTATATATTAAATAAAAATGATTTGAAAATAATTAATAAATTATTTTCACATTTAGCTCTGTGACTACTACTACTGTTTTCTATTTGACTGTTTTATATAATTCTTTTCTAGATTATTTTGAACATGTTCAATATATTTCTCGCGAGAATTCTCGCAAGAAATATATTATAAAAATAGCTGTATTGCACATGCGCAAACTTATAATATTTTTCTACATATAATTATATTATGAATTTATGCGAGGATTCTTGTGTGTGTAAAACGGCTCTTAGATAATAGTAATAAAGATAAAATAATTTTAATAATAAATATGAACAAATTACTAAAAATCTACTCATAAGATAAATAAAAACAAAGAATAATTAAAGTTTAACCCCTCACCCTGGAACTATCAAACTCTCTCTGCATTAAGAAAAATCCCAACATCCCTCCAAAATTGAAACATCCTCAATCAACCATTCATTAATTCATATTATTGGACCATTTTGGGATTCAATACACCAATTATTTTTAGGATTTAATTTAATAGTTTTTTTGTAAATGAAATATATATTGCCGATATTAAAATATGTTATATATGTAAAATTGTATTATTCTGTTTATATGTGATTTACCGTCATGCTATTTATCTAAACATTTTGAATATTGTTATTATTCTGTATAAAGGTGATTTACCGTAAATAAATGAATTGAATTGCAAAATGGATATTCCGTAAAAATACAAATAATGCAAAATAAAAAAATGTTTACGATAAAATATTAAAGGTGTAGAAGGAATATAATAAGTTTTGTGTTGAACTTATAACCTTTAATATTTTATCACAAACATTTTGTATTTTGCATTCTTTGGATTTTCGTATTCTGTAATTTTATTTTTATAATTTTGTAAGCTTGTATTTTGTACGAACTGTACCCCCACCTAACTAGCAATATTTATTAGCGATGGGTGAGATCGATGAAAAAGATCGAGCCATTAGATCTTTGCTTGGATCGTTTGGATCGATTCTACTACCAATTTAAATATTAGTATTATTCGCTGTCAGTTTATAATTAGATTTCAGTTTGAATATCATTTACATACATTTATATATTTAGTTGTAATATTGATTTTTGTTGCGTATGTTTTGTAAAAAGGAGATACCGTAAATAAATATATTATATTATTAAAGGATTTTTTATGATATATCTTTTTAAATCGATAATTTCGGCTCGATCTAAACGGCGCTGACCGATCAGTATCGATTAATCTTTCTGGCTCGATCACCTCGAACAAGATTGCGAAACAAACATGATTTTTGTAATTGTTAATTAGTTTTTTTTTATTTACAATCTTTCACATCTATTTCTACAAAAAAATCCTCTGTTTTATTTCTTACTATAGGTGTTTATTTTTTCGTTATTTTATTTTATTTAATCTTATATAACATCGTTATATATTCCTCTCTACTTCTCAGTGTGAGGTGTTTTTCGTTGATAATAAAGTATATCATTTTGTTTAGATACACCGCTTTCGTAATAATACGTCAATATTCAACACTCCCATGTGAATTTCCCTTTGTTTTGTTTGAATGTCAGTTCTTACTTTTTGATAGGTATCTTCCCGGCTTTATTCGTCTGCAGCGTGAGCTTCGTGTACGCCTTCAGCAGGAACTGGCTGTTGGTCTGGTTAATTTGGTTCAGGTTGTAGGCGAGGGACATCAGCGAGTCCGTCCACTGTTTGGCGATCTCCTTCCGCGTGCAGCAGAAGTTGATGTAGTTCACGTTCACGAAGTCGCTCGCCACGCATACCGTCACCGTTTTCTCCTCGAGCGTGTCCTGGTAGCCCATCGTCACTATTTGCCTCAACTTCGGATCCTGCAACAACAAAAGATTATTTATTACAAATATTTTTGATAACAAAAAAATAATAATCTGTATTAGCAGAATGAATGAAAAGTGTTGTATTTGATTTAGTTGCGCTAATTAATTAATTAAATTGTCTTAGAATTGGATTTATGCTTTTTTCATAAATTGATATCAGGTGAAACTCAATGTTCAGAATTATTAAGTTTGTTTAGTTTTAATGTTAACCCATATTTGTTGAAATGTAGAAGCAAAGCGGTTTTCAATACACGTCCCTGTAAGCAAAATTATTCACTTAACAGTCCATTGAATAGAATAATAAGATGTATTAACCTACTCAACCGTGATATTAAATTTGATATATTTGGTAGTTCGTTCATTACATTTAAGCGTCAACTTAAGAAATTACTTTGATTTTGTACTTGCATATACATTGATTGATTGTAACACTGGTATATATATATATTGTATTGTTTTTGTAAAAAGGTGATTCCGTAATAAAATTATTATTATTATTATTAATATCACATAAGTTGTCCAAAATTTGAAAGAGTAATTGAAGAAAAGCGGAAATAAAATTTCTAATTATAATTTAATTCATTTATTGTCAATTCAACGATAATTCCATTTAAAAATTAATTTTATAGTATAAATACAATATTATATAATAATTTTCAAATAATAACGAAACTCACCATTAATAGTGGAAATAAATAACTGTGACCAAGTGAATAAATACTTGTTTCTATTGAAATCATCTACTGTAATACAATATCACAGTCGGGCTAAACGATTTCAAGCAGAAATAATTTATCTTCAAACAACATTCAACATTTACATCCTAGCCGAAATAATCCAATAATCATTTCTGTTATGCATTGATTATACAATCGCATCAACTCGGTATAATTTCGGAGACAATTCGTGTAATTGCTGGTGGCTTCGTTCCTAATGAATACATGTTGCATTGTCCTAATTGGGGCCAACGATGCGCCTCTCTTCAATTACATACGCCATGTACTTATGCGCGCACATACGCTCAAGTACATAATCGCTAATTGACATAACAGCCCTGATTGCGCACACTTATACTTTATTGTTATTACATTATTGCATTACTCTCGATGCGATTAGTGCTAATCATGCGTTGTTATAAATCATCCGGTATTGTTACTATATTCTTTCTTAAATTGGATCAATGGCTGCGCACAGACACTATCCAAACGATTAAATTCATTTATATTTTATAATTAGTGTGGAATAACCGTGGAATGTATGAGGAAGAGTGACCCGCTTTTGCGATTGTGACATCTGTTGTGTAGAATTATAAATTAACGATTTTAAGGTTGCGGTTTAGTGGAAAGAGATAGCTATATAGTAAAATGGAAATAATCGTTTGAAAATAGAGCTATTCTTTTGGATTTCATAATATGAATGTGTATTTACATTTTTTATCTACCAAGTATAAAGTATCAGTCTAAACATAAAATAAATCGTTAATTTTCGTGTATTACGTCAATTTAGTTAGAAAAGAAAATTATAAGATATAATGAAATTAATAGGTCATGTCTGCTAAGTTATTTGAATGCAGAATTTAGTGAAATCCTTTAAATTTTCATTGCACAAGTTTTTATTAGCAAAAATTTAATTTAAAATTTGCTATAAATTTGATGAATTTTCATTGTTTTTCATAATTATTTTTCACAGAAACTAAAAATTAAAATAATTTTTAATTTATCTGATGAAATTCCTGCTTATTTTAGGATTATTTTAATGTATAATACAATATTGTTCATTGATCACAACAACAATCTAAATCTAACGCAACCTTAAATATGGTAATTTCCGGTACGGAGAATGTTCTGAGAGTTGATTAATTGTTTTTAATTGTTCCAAATTGTAAACTGATATACTTTTTATGAAATAAATATGAATAAATTATTAAAAATCAACCTATAAAACACAGATTAGATTGAATAACTTTAAATTCTCGACTAGTTTCGGGTTAAATAAATTAAAGACGACGCAAGCGCCACCTTTTGCCTAATTTCAAGTGGCATCGTCAACGATTTGGGTCTACAAGGTAGACGATCGAGGATCATTGTTTCGTCCATTAAAGGAAGGCGAACTTGTCCTGTTTAAGCAAACAGGGAAAACAAAATTCACATTTATTAGCCCATTTTCAAGAGAATTTAAATAACCCGAAACTAGTCGAGAATATAAAGTTATTCAATCTAATCTGTATTTTAAAGGTTGATTTTTAATAATTTATTCATATTATTTCATACAATATGAACTACCAATGTCTAAATATTAAAATCATTAATTATATAAATGATGTACTTTTTATTTGATTTTGTATTATTTCAAAAAATTAATTAATTTTCGGAAAATTTCTTGTGCTGGAATGAAAGGCTTACACAAAACTTACAATCTGACCTTTGGTGTGCACACTTTGCCGATTTTGTAAAATCGGCAAAGAATAACAGGCCATTTTAGACTCAACAAGCATATGAATGAAGTAGCCCTATTTTATCTGAATGCAGATTCTGTTAAGAAGAAGAGGAAGATACTCTTTACATACTGCGAGGTTCTCGCAAAGATTAGATTAGCCGGCTATATCAAACCAAGCTTAAACAGCTATACCTACAACTCATTATCAGGGATTGTAGCATTAATCAGGAGTAAGAGCTAGTCATCTGAGATAGTTAGGATCTACAATAGATGGTGGTGAAGACCATCCAAGTGTATCCATTTGGTTTGATAAAGTTTGTAACGACTAAAAACTATTAAATTAATTCCACAATAGATCTTTCAAGGTCTATTATTTTTATTTATTATTATATCTACACGCCTCACACTGAGAAGTAGAGAGGAATATATAACGATGATATATAAGACTAAATAAATAAATGTATGTATACAAAAATGCATTTATCAGAACATTAATTTTTCTAGAATCAAAGAAATTTCTAGAGAAAAGCATGGAAATAAGTGATAAAATAGAGTGTGTTATTTTTGTTTCATGTTTTGTCTGACCCACCGTAAATTTCTTCTTCTGGAATAAAAGTGAATCTGATTCTGCCACTAATCTTAATATCCTATCATATTATCATCATCTCTGAGACTAAATAAATAAAAAAATATATCTACAAAATGTTGTTGTGTGCATATTTCTATAAATAAATATATTGCATTCTATTAAAAATAGATTGAATTTAGATTATTTCAACATTAGATTGCGTTCAGTTAAAGTGAAATTATTTTTATTGTGATTCGTTTTATATATATTTACTTTATATTTAATGCTATTTTATTATTATTGCAGAAGTATTACAGTAGCCAATCACTTTTTATTAATGATGTGTATTTCCATAGTAATTTTCTTATAAAATAAAATACAAGTTAAGTTTGTCAATTCCATCGAATCTAACGTTATTTTGCCCAGTGTTAAAAATCTACAAATAATCCTAGAATCTCCAAGAATTTAGCCGAAGCATGTAATGTTACGTAAATTGTATCATTACTATTATTTATTTACGGAAGTCCATTTACAATAATATAATACAGATTCGACTTATGGCTAGTTAATCTAAAACTAAACTAAAAGTTAATTACAAAATTATTATTAAAATTATTTGTATGATGTTTTGTATTCTTTTAAATGGCTTACCGTTAATAAAGTTATTATTATTACTACAATATTATAAGGTTATTATCAGGTCAACTAAATCTATTTATTTAGGCAAAAGGTGGCGCTTGCGTCGTCTTAAATTTATTAAGTCTATTTAATTTGAATAAGCAGAATCTGCATGTAATTCAGAATGTATGTATGAATTTAATTTGAATAAGTTAGAAACGTGTTATGAATTTAATTTGAATAAGTTAGAAACGACTAATAACTATTAAATTAATTCTAAAAACAAAATTAAATATCAAAGTCAAAACTCATTAACATATTCTCGAATTGTTTTTGTTTTCTATGAAATAAATATGAATAAATTATTAAAAATCAACCAATAAAACACAGATTAAATTGAATAACTTTAAATTCTCGACTAGTTTCGGGTTATTAGCCCATTTTCAAGAGAAACAAATTTTAAATTCTCTTGAAAATGGGCTAATAACTCGAAACTAGTCGAGAATTTAAAGTTATTCAATTTAATCTGTGTTTTATTGGTTGATTTTTAATAATTTATTCATATTTATTTCATACAATATGAACTACCAATGTCTAAATATTAAAACCATTAATTATAGTTTTTGTTTTCATTTCTATAACCTTTAACATTATTGTTTCTTTTCGAAAATAAACGATCGTTCAATTTCCAGTGTGATTACAGTCGTTTTCGGTTTCGTGGAATTATCGCGGAAGCGTGTGGGTGAAATACGGTCGATTTAGGGATTAAAAGGGAAACGGCAATTGTCTTAATTTGCCGCTTAATCCGGCCCGGCTAATTCGAGCCGCAAAAGGCGAAAGTCTCCCACCGATTATCTCCCCTCCCCCCTTTTGTAGTAAAAACAACGCGTTCCTGCCGTTTCCTTTTGTTATTTTCATTGGAATGGCGGCTTTCCTTTAATAAAAAATTAAAATGTTTCAAAATTATTTTATAACATTTTTCAACGTCTATGAAAAATGTTATAAAATAAAAACAACGCGTTCCTGCCGTTTCATTTTGTTATTTTCATTGGAATGGCGGCTTTCCTTTAATAAAAAAATAAAATGTCGTTTCAAAATTATTTTATAACATTTTTCAACATCTATGAAAAATGTTATAAACCGTTTAATAAAAAAAATAAAATATCGTTTCAAAATTATTTTATATTTTTTCATAGACATTGAAAAATGTTATAAAATGTCGTTTCAAAATTATTTTATAACATTTTTCAACATCTATGAAAAAATATAAAATAATTTTGAAACGATATTTTATTTTTTTATTAAACGGTTTTTGTAGAAATAGCTTTATTTATGAAATAAAAAAAGTGATATTGTTATAAAACAACGCGAAGGCTCATACTATTAAAATTAAAAGATTTTAAAACTAGACGAAAATCCAATATACATATACAGAAAGTAGGGAAGTCCGAAGTGGTTCGGTAAAAAGAGACAAAAGTGGAAATAATCAACCTGATTTGGATAACAAACAAAATGAGAATATCTTTCGGGATAGGAGTAAAAATAAAAATGTTAGACCCAGCTGTTCTGTGCATATACAGAAAGTTGTCACAGAAAAATCCACTAACACCTTGATAACCAAAGCAATAAGACAATATTTCAACATAAGTGAAGAAATAAAAAAAATAAGACGTATTCCATTTAAAATATGTATAAAAAAATGGTAATTTGTTCGTAATGGTACTTACTTTCCCCGGTGAATTCGTTGAAATAAGTTTTTAAATGAACATTTAATATCAAAAGAAAAATTATTAAATGAAAAAATTGTTTAATTCAATAATCTCTAAGAGTACAACTCAAGAACTAAAGGCGCTACAACGAAAAGTTAATGAAATACTTATTTCTTCGAGATATATAACTCTATTCGTTGCGATTTACAATTTTGTTTAATCCTGTACCAATTTACAAGTATATTTGAAATTTATTTAATTTAGGCACAATTCAATAATTTCTTCAGATGATCGTTACATATTGCGTATATTAGATGATTACATTGTTTTCTTCTTTCATGGAGATACCACCAAAAATCTTCTTCTAATCATAGCGCTACTTTGACAAGTATCCAACTCAAAGTCCGTTCTTATGTTGCCATTAAATCTTCTTACACAGTCAAATAATCTCTTCAAGTGATTTTTCTATATTGCACATATTAGGTAATTAGGTTATTTTTTTTTTTTCATTGAAGTGACTAATTTTTTTTATTTAAGTTTTGTATATGAAATATTATTATTGGGTACATTATATAAATCATAATGCGTGCCTACATTTTTTTAATAGTATTATTTCAGTTCATTCATGGAAACGAAAAATATTGCGAATGATAAATTGGGATCGCCGCGTGAGATGAACGGGCTATTTCCAGAATTTTAATTATGTGTGTCAGATCGGCGTATTTCTTAATTATAGAATTCCGAAAAATATAAATATACAATTCCTCAAGCCAGTGGGTATAAATAGACGGCGTGGGATTCAGAACGGATTCAAGCATACGAATTGTAATGGATTAATATATAATTTTTAATTAATACAACATGATAAAAATGTATATACAAAATCAGAAAAGATTAGATAGTCTTAAAGTAAAGTGGTGCATTGATTTATTTCTAGTTAAGTAAAAAGGTTGTATTGCTTCTTATAATGAGCTAATTTAAAAGAAACTTTGAATGCCTCCTGATAAACCATTTTCATAACAAATATATAAAAAATATAATTAGTACTATATAGTATACAATTCAAATTATTAATTCAATCCCATTATCCCTAATTATAAATTACAATTACACTGTGTGCACTTATTTCTCGCACCGAACGTAATTAATCATTGTTGAAATTTAATCATGAACATATTCACGCGCGATCGGTTTTTAGCGCCATCATTTTATAAATATTCATAAGCGCGGAATAAATTCGCCGTATTTTGTATTATTTCTATTATTTTTCCCCCGTTCATATTGATGCTGTATAAAATTAATTAATGCATTATTTAATGGGAATAACACCGTATTTCGTTCGGACGGCCATTAGCTGGCGAATGTTTGCGTTTAAAATTGAAACGCAAACGGATAATTCATCGTTTTGTTTTCGTTGTACATACACAAAGTTCGCGTGTTGTAAATGGATGGTTTTGTAAAGTTTTATTATTTAATGCATGCGGTTGTGAGTGTGTTATTTTATACCGGGTTTTGTTAATGGGGGTGGATTATTTGATTAAGAAAGGAAAACACTAATATTTAAATCTTTAAAGAAAGATTGTTAATTAAATTTAAATGATTAAACAATATTTGAGATTCACATTTAATGAAACGTTCAGTCACCATTCATCTAGCGTATGGATAACTAGTGATGGCCATTTCGGTTTTTCGAACCTCATCAGACTAGTGTGTTCCATGTGCAATGCCTTGATGAAGGCGACTGAACTGAAAGGTGGCGCTTGCGTCGTCTTTAATTTATTATGAATATTTGAGATAATAAATTAAAGACGACGCAAGCGCCACCTTTTGCCTAATTTCAAGTGGCATCGTCAACGATTTGGGTCTACAAGGTAGACGACCGAGAATCATTGTTTCGTCCACTAAAGGAAGGCGAACTTGTCCTGTTTAAGCAAACAAGGAAAAAGAAATTCACATTTAATGAAACGCTAGATGAATGGTGGCTGAACGTTTCATTAAATGTGAATATTTGAGATATTTAATAAAATCTTTAACCACCATTCATCTAGTATATAGATAATTGGTGATAGCCATTTCGGTTTTTCGAACTAGTGTGTTCCATGTGAAATGCCACATGAAATTAGGGGAAAGATGGCGCTTGTGTCGTCTTGAAAATGGTTATCCTGAAACAATGTGTTATAATGATTTAGTATCAGAGCCGGCAAAAAAACGCATACAATAAAAGGAGATTGGAATACCCGTGGCTAAGGCGCTTGAAAGATACGCTAGACATTTATCGGCCGATTAAATAAATAATATCAGATAATGGCTCAGATAGTGAAAATCTAATTTCTAGTTCTGTGTTTAGTGTTTCAAACAGTTGCAATTCACTTTACAATACTCAGACACTCTGTGTTTGATGATAATATTAACATATCGTTACAGGATGTGTTTAATGAAATTTTAAAACAAAAACCAACTATTGCTAAAGAAAAAGAAGCAGAAATAGCTTGGAAGGTTGTGCTAGGTCAGTATCCCGCGGATTTTAATTTTCTCTTTTATAATTTAAATCCTACCGCGTGGATCGCGCCTCGATAATAACTGCTATAGAAACCTTTTAGATTACTTTATTAATTTACTTTTTATCTTTGTATAATAATCAATAATTAAATAAAATATACTTTTTCATAATCTGATTTAAAAAAAATCAGGTTCAGACAATTTTAGAAAACATATTAAAAATATTTTGAATATAAAAAATGGGAATGGTCGAATTTTATTGATTATTTTCAGTATGTTTTCATTATTTAATTTTAATATTGAAGGCTTTAAATTAAAAAAATCTTAATACTTTTATTTAAGTTATCATGGATGGATGCCTTCACAATCAATAAGTTTAATAATGAATATAAGATTAATAGATTAAAACACTTGGCTTTACTTAATAATAATATATTTATTTACAGTATCTCCTTTTTACAAAACATATGCAACAAAAATCAATATTACATAACAAAACTTTAACTTTAACTTTATTTTACGGAATTCTCCATTATAATTGATTACATTATACAATAATTTACATATTTGTATATAATCAGGTAAGTATTCCTAAACTATTAATAATTAATAAGTAAGTAAAAGTATTAATTCCGTTCACAACTTTAATATTTATTTTCATAACTGGTTTATCACATTGTGAAACAAAATCAAAAGTTTTATTCTGTCAACCTTACATTCAACTTGTAAAGATTTGTCACAAGTCTTAGATGAGTTAACAATACAAATTTATTAATAATTTATAATAATATAAATTCAATTTAATTCCTTACTTCACAATAAAGTGAACTTTATATTAAATATTATTAATATTTTTCATCAAATCGTCTGCCTTTAATTTTTTTTTTAAATTTAAACATGCAGATTATGAAAAAAGTATCTTATTTAATCAATGATTATTATACCTAAAAGTAAACTAATACAGTAATCTGAAAAGTTTTTATAGCAGCAACAAGGAAAATCTTTGATCTCAATTAAAATTCTAATAATATTAAGATTATTAATTTATGTATATTTTATAATAATATAAATTCAATTTAATTCCTTACTTCACAATAAAGTGAACTTTATATTAAATGTTATTAATATTTTTCGTCAAATCGTCTGCCTTTAATTTTTTTAAATTCTAACATGCAGATTATGAAAAAAAGTATCTTATTTAAAAGTAAACGAATACAGTATTCTGAAAAGTTTTTATAGCAGCAACAAGGAAAGTCTTTGATTTCAATTAAAATTCTAATAATATTAAGATTATTAATTTATGTTAGTCCCATTATCAAAATTGTAATTATGACTATTTACTTGTTCTTCTCAGATAATAAAGATTAAGTATCTTTAAAATTGTAATTATGATTATTTACAATGTATTGTTTTTCTCAGAAAATAAAGATTAAGTATCTTTATTATCTGAGTAAAACAATACATACATTTACAATGTATTGTTTTTCTCAGAAAATAAAGATTAAGTATCTTTATTATCTGAGTAAAACAAAACATTGTAAATAATCATAATTACAATTTTGAATAAATTTGCTGCATTCGTTAAACTCACCTCCTGAGTTTTATTTACCAACCACATTATTAATTTTCAGAAAGAATTACGACACAATAAGTACCGATAATGTTTATAGCCACAAACAAAGAACCTGGCGAATTAAATTGACAGAACGTAGGTAAAGTACAAATTTTGTCAATTTGTTTAATACCAGGGGTCGAACTGTTTCAACATTCTGGAGACCAAACAGAATTGCAATAATTTAATTTACTCAATATTAACGCGTTGAACAGGTTTTTAGCAGTGGTGTCAGAGTGAAAATCTATATAACTGCTTGTAATGAAACACAATAACCGCGTGCTTTCCTTAGTGATGTTTCAAAAAAATAAATTACAAATGGCATAAGAATACAATTTACAAAAAAGCATTAACAACAAGTTAAAATATCTATATACATCACATAGATATTTTAATTTGTATATAGATATTTCCCCCTACACCACCATTATGGTAGATGGGGATTTTAGATTATGTATATATAGATATTTTAATTTGTTGTTGATGCTTTTTGTGTAAATTGTATTCTTGTGTCATTTATAATTTAATTTTGAATTATTATTATAAAACTATAATAGTCATAATAAATTAAAGACGACGCAAGCGCCACCTTTTGCCTAATAACTATAATAGTGCTGACATTTTTTATTAATTAATAATTGTCACACTTATTAATATTTACAGGGTAATACAATCTCTAAGACATCTAATAAGTAAAAAAAAAAACATTTCACAAGGATAATATTCTCAGGGAATTTTCCATAAGACTTGAAATTTAAACGGATTATATTTACCAACTAATTAATTACAATTTAACTATACACGTCGCGGACAATTTTCCAGTTTGAATTCCATCCGCGATCCCCCAATTTACGTTCGTGCAACGGGCCCCGATTAGTTCGACTAATTGACTGATTAATATTGAACGGTGATTAGCGCGCTTGTGTGTAAACGTCGGGCCCGGCGTTGAAATAGTGTCAAATGAAGTTGCGCGAGATATTACAAAGCCCTCACGAGATCCATTATTAAAACCCCCTATCCCCCGTCTCTCTGAAGCCTAAAAACAATCCCCCCATAATTTCACCCGCTCCGGTTAAATAATTCACCGCGATAAACGACCCTTTAAATACGACGCGTTCCACGTTGAAAACGGGACATAAATAAACCCGGGAAGCCGTTTTGAATATACAAGAAGTCGGGCTGTCGGTTGAATGAACATATTTTTTCAACTTTGTGTATTCTATGGGGTCGTTTTTTGCCTTTTTTTGATTGCCAAGTTTTAAAAATTATAACAGAAAATCAAAGCACTTGTGGTTAAATGTGATGACATTAAACAAATTAATCTAAATAGAAGAAATAGCTGTCGAAATCCTCTTAAAATTTAATATTCTTCGTAAACAAATAAGAAACCCGAAATATTATGTGAAGATAGGTCGAAGGACTACATTAGTCAATTAGCAGATATTCGGGGCTATTTCGTACAGAAAATGTCAATTTTAACGTATTCGTTATTAATTTCACATTCTACGAATACATATATTAATTAAACATCTGCTTATGCTGTGATGGTAAAAACTGACGTACACGTTAAACTTTACATTTCTTTTACAGAATAGTTCTGATTAATTATATATTAGACTTTGTAACTCATAATTTACATTTTATTAATTTCAAATTTGAATGCGAAAATAAAGAAATCCAATATCTAGCAATGTACATTTCGTATAAAGTTCTGATTTATTAATAAAATAAAATAAAGTAAAATAAAATAAAATAAAATATAATAAAATAAAATAAAATAAAATAAAATAAAATAAAATAAAATAAAATAAAATAAAATAAAATAAAATAAAATAAAATAAAATAAAATAAAATAAAATAAAATAAAATAAAATAAAATAAAATAAAATAAAATAAAATAAAATAAAATAAAATAAAATAAAATAAAATAAAATAAAATAAAATAAAATAAAATAAAATAAAATAAAATAAAATAAAATAAAATAAAATAAAATAAAATAAAATAAAATAAAATAAAATAAAATAAAATAAAATAAAATAAAATAAAATAAAATAAAATAAAATAAAATAAAATAAAATAAAAAGGTTCCAAATTTCGACGACAATATAAGTTAACATGGAGTAAAATTTTTACCATGTAAATCCACGAATAAATAAATGGTCACACTTAAATAAAATTTACTGTATATTAATGTGAAGATAGACATGAATTTTCCAGCCATGGTGGATTTTCCCGGCGCATCCACCATCAGAAAGAAATTTTAATCCACGATTAAATAAATGGTCGCACTTAAATAAAACTTACTGTATATTTATGTGAAGATAGACATGGATTTTCCAGCCATGATGGATTTTCCCGGCGCATCCACCATCAGCAAGAAATTTTAATCCACGATTAAATAAATGGTCGCACTTAAATAAAACTTACTGTATATTAATGTGAAGATAGACATGGATTTTCCAGCCATGATGGATTTTCCCGGCGCATCCACCATCAGAAAGAAATTTTAATCCACGATTAAATAAATGGTCGCACTTAAATAAAACTTACTGTATTTTTATGTGAAGATAGACAGGGATTTTCCAGCCATGATGGATTTTCCCGGCGCATCCACCATCAGAAAGAAATTTTAATCCACGATTAAATAAATGGTCGCACTTAAATAAAACTTACTGTATTTTTATGTGAAGATAGACAGGGATTTTCCAGCCATGATGGATTTTCCCGGCGCATCCACCATCAGAAAGAAATTTTAATCCACGATTAAATAAATGGTCACATTTAAATAAAACTTACTGTATATTTATGTAAAGATAGACATAGATTTTCCAGCCATAACGGTTTTTCCCGGCGCATCCACCATTAGAAGGAAATTGTAAATCCACGATTAAATAAATGGTCACACTTAGAAGAAAACTTACTGTATATTTTTGTGAAGATAGACAGGGATTTTCCAGCCACGGCGGATTTTCCCGGCGCATCCACCATTAACAAGAAATTGTTAATTATATGATATAAAAGCAAAGATTTAGTGTAAGTGAGCTAAAAATACATCGGAAATTATTTTAATTAATTAATAGGCTGCAACCTCATACATGAAATTTCATAAAAATACGACATAGAACACATATCCAACCTTAAAGAAACCCAAAATCCCTCGAACAACAACAATCCCCTCCGCACTTAAAAACGCAAAGAAACATTCTCGCTGTATGATAAATATTTGATGCCCGATGAAATGTAACGCATTATGAAAATGGCGAAGGAGGGAAATTAATTCACGTTAACGTTAAATGGGGAATTTTGCGAAATTTATGAAAGGGGCCCACGTCGCAGCCGACGCCGCTGCGTCCCGATAACGGCTTCAAAGGGCGTCCCTTTTCAAACATCCACCCGTTTGACACGCGACGCCGTCGAAAACGACGAAAGGAAACCGTCATCCCTTCGAGGACGGGTTCTTTAATGGAAAATTCCGGGCGACCTTTTACGAGCTTCCAAACTTCGACCGCAAAACAGATTTGAAAATTAAAATACACGGAAAATTTTGTTCATCCACGATTTTTTTTACATAAAACAAATCGGTATTAACGGATATCGTATTTTACAAAACTAAATAAAATCATAATAATTATATCATATGATTTTCTCTTGTAGAGTACTTTGAATTTTTTTATAAAAAAAGTATGTTGGCAATAAATAATAATAATTATATCATATGATTTTCCCTTCTAAAGTACTTTGAATTTTTTATAAAAAAATTATGTTGGCAATAAATAATAATAATTATATCATATGATTTTCCCTTCTAGAGTACTTTGAATATTTTTTTATAAAAAAATTACGTTGGCAATAAAAGTAACCACACGCTAATAACCTATAGCGTGTGGTTACTTTTAGTGCTACACCTTTTTTTATATACTAACAAATCGAAGAATTGAATTTGATAAATAATCGGGGCTATTATATAAGGGAAATGTTAAGTTTAACATGTACCTTATTTTATGATCACAGTCTAAGCAACTTTTATAATAGATACATACATAGAATGTGAAGTAAATTAATGAAACGTCACATTTCCCGTACCGAATAGCCCCGAATAACACATGTAACGTTTTATTTGTTTATGCCAACAAAATATAACATACAGAGAGAGAAAAGCACTCTTGAGGAGAGAAAAGTTTATGATCATATGGTGTATCTTATTAATTACACAAACTAAATAAGAACACGTTTACATTTAATTACAGCATTTCAATCCTTTATTTTGTATTTAGTCTTATATACCATCGTTATATGTTCCTCTCTACTTCTCAGTGTGAGGTGACAATCCTTTAACAGTTTCATAAATTAATAATGTGTTATAAAGAAAATATGAAAATCATGATTAATTAACAAAGAGTAGGGCGTGCGTAAAAATCGTTTAATTGGAGAATACAATTCGTAATTTGTATAATGAAAAGGTACACGAAACAAAGACGAGTTGTGGCTTAATCGGTTAATCATTTTGAATAGACAAAAATGTAGAAGAAAGGAAATATGAGCATTGAAAATTTACATTAACAGTAAGTTTTAAATCAGCGAAACAATTATTATGAAATACAATCAATAGTTGAGGATTATAAACAGTGTTTAATTTAAAATTATCATTAAAAAAATTAGTATTGGGCAAAATCGAGTAATATTAGTAATCGATTATTTACAAATAAATAAGCAATTTTTAACAATAAAATCAATAAGTAGCAATAATTTGATGTTTTTCAATAAATAGGAAATAGTTACTGATATTAATAGAATATGTTGCATTAATAAAAGTGTCATATATTTAATTTTGCAGTAACAAAAAAGATTGAAAAGATCGATTTTACCCATCTCTAAAAAAATGCAAACCTGAAGTTGTACACTGATTATAAACGCAATAATATAATCAATGCAGTCATTAACAACTTTAACAATAAATCACTAGTGAGTTTATAATTAGTACTCAACTTCAGATTTATTTAGGCTTGGGGATTGTTTTTATAAAGTATGAATTAATTGCTTACGATTAGGTAAACAATTGGCAACATAATTATGTAAAATGAATAAATCTAATGCACAGACAAGATTGTGATTTCGAGACTGGAGAAAAAAATAATGTAAAAAGTGCTACTACTAAATCTTTATTATCTGAGAAAATAATGCGTTGCATATAATCTAACATAATATAATAAATATTTTCATAATATATTCCCAAATCGATCATAGGTCTTTCTTTTCTTGTATTCTTTTTTTTGTCCCTAGGGTAGTAGTTGGAATTTAAGTAAGGGCAGGAGGGTGTAGTGATGATATATATTCAAATAAAGTGATGTTTGAGTTTTTGAATTTATGAGGCATGTAGGAATATTTAGAGATGCACAGTTGCTTGAGTAAGTCATAATTATTATCGTTGCACGCGAATCGCTCAGCCGGGAATCGAAGTCTATTATCAATTAGTAATATTTTTGTCATCAAAAATAATTAGGTTAATTCTTTCAAAACCGTTAATTCTTTATGAATTGGTAGACTATTGGCAATGTAAATATCTATTTATCTAATATATACCAATGTTGTGTTATTGTTAAACTGATGTTACCCTTTTATTGGATGTACTGTATCTGTTGGGTAATAAATAAATAAATGTGTATTTCATGTCGGATAATTATTTTTTTTTTCAAAATTGACATTCTTTGAGCAATATTGAGTTAACTATAAAGGGAATAAAGGGTTTTTCATCTCAGTATTCAGCAAGGTTCTTAATAAGGTGCCTCCCCCTCAGAATTTAGAAAGATTCGTAACAGATTACCATCTTCTCAATGCAGCAAGGTCCTTAAAATGATGCTTCCCTCACATAATTCAGCAAGGTTCTTAAGAAGATGTCTCCCTCTCAGAATTTAGCAAGGTTCTTAACAGATTGTCATTTTTTCAATGCAGCGAGGAGGTCCTTCAGAGGATGCTTCCATTTAACTCAGCAAAGTTCTTAATACTGTGCCTTCCCTCTAAGAATTTAGCAAGGTTCTTAACAGGTTGCTACCTTCTCAATGCAGTAAGATCCTTAATGGAATGCTCCATCACTAAATTCAGTTTAATAAGGTGTTTCCTCCCACAGAATTTAGCAAGGTTCTGAACAGATTGTCATCTTCTCAATACAGCAAGATCCTTCAGAGGATGCTCCCCTCATTTAACTCAGCAAGGTTCTTAATACTGTGCCTTCCCCCTTAGAATATACCAAGGTTCTTAACAGGTTGCCATCTTTTCAATACAGCTAGGTCCTTAATGGGGTGCTCCCCTCACTTAATTCAGCAAGATTCTTAGAAAGGTGCCTCCCCCTCAAGATTTAGCAATGTTCTTAACAGATTGTCATTTTCTCAATACAGACAAGGTCCTTAATAGGATGCTCCCCTTACATAATTCAGCAAGGTTCTTATGAAGATGCCTCCCCCTCAGAATTTAGAAAGGTTCTTAGCAGATTGCCACCTTCTCAATGCAGTAAGATCCTAATAGGATGCTCCATCACTAAATTCAGCAAGGTTCTTCCCCCACAAAATTTAGCAAGGTTCTTAACAGATTGTCATCTTCTCAATGCAGCAAGGTCCTTCAGAGGATGCTCCCCTCATTTAACTCAGCAAGGTTCTTAATACTGTGCCTTCCCCCTTAGAATATACTAAGGTTCTTAACAGGTTGCCAGCTTTTCAATACAGCTAGGCCTTTAATGGGACGCTCCCCTCACTTAATTCAGCAAGGTTTTTAAAAAGATGCCTCCCCTCAAGACTTAGCAATTTTTTTTAACAGATTGTCATTTTCTCAATACAGCAAGGAACATCCTATGTTCCCCTTACATAATTCAGCATGGTTCTTAAGAAGATGCCCCCCCCTCAGAATTTAGAAAGGTTCTTAACAGATTGCCACCATCTCAATGCAGTAAGATCCTAATAGGATGCTCCATCACTAAATTCAGCAAGGTTCTTCCCTCACAGAATTTAGCAAGGTTCTTAACAGATTGTCATCTTCTCAATGCAGCAAGGTCCTTCAGAGGATGCTCCCCTCATTTAACTCAGCAAGGTTCTTAATACTGTGCCTTCCCCCTTAGAATATACTAAGGTTCTTAACAGGTTGCCAGCTTTTCAATACAGCTAGGCCTTTAATGGGACGCTCCCCTCACTTAATTCAGCAAGGTTTTTAAAAAGATGCCTCCCCTCAAGACTTAGCAATTTTTTTTAACAGATTGTCATTTTCTCAATACAGCAAGGAACATCCTATGTTCCCCTTACATAATTCAGCATGGTTCTTAAGAAGATGCCCCCCCCTCAGAATTTAGAAAGGTTCTTAACAGATTGCCACCATCTCAATGCAGTAAGATCCTAATAGGATGCTCCATCACTAAATTCAGCAAGGTTCTTCCCTCACAGAATTTAGCAAGGTTCTTAACAGATTGTCATCTTCTCAATGCAGCAAGGTCCTTCAGAGGATGCTCCCCTCATTTAACTCAGCAAGGTTCTTAATACTGTGCCTTCCCCCTTAGAATATACTAAGGTTCTTAACAGGTTGCCAGCTTTTCAATACAGCTAGGCCTTTAATGGGACGCTCCCCTCACTTAATTCAGCAAGGTTTTTAAAAAGATGCCTCCCCTCAAGACTTAGCAATTTTTTTTAACAGATTGTCATTTTCTCAATACAGCAAGGAACATCCTATGTTCCCCTTACATAATTCAGCATGGTTCTTAAGAAGATGCCCCCCCCTCAGAATTTAGAAAGGTTCTTAACAGATTGCCACCATCTCAATGCAGTAAGATCCTAATAGGATGCTCCATCACTAAATTCAGCAAGGTTCTTCCCTCACAGAATTTAGCAAGGTTCTTAACAGATTGTCATCTTCTCAATGCAGCAAGGTCCTTCAGAGGATGCTCCCCTCATTTAACTCAGCAAGGTTCTTAATACTGTGCCTTTCCCCTTAGAATTTAGCAAGGTTCTTAACAGGTTGCCATCTTTTCAATATAGCTAGGTCATTAATCGGATGCTCCCCTCACTTAATTCAGCAAGGTTTTTAAAAAGGTGCCTCCCGCTCAAGATTTAGCAATGTTCTTAACAGATTGTCATCTTCTCAATACAGACAAGGTCCTTAATAGGATGCTCCCCTTACATAATTCAGCAATGTTCTTAATAAGATGCCTCCCTCCTCACAATTTAGCAAGATTCTTGAGAGATTGCCATCTTCTTGATACAGCAAGGTCTTTAATAGGATGTTCCATTCACTTAATTCAGCAAAATTTTTAATAAGGTGCTTCCCCATCAAAAATAGCAAGGTTCTTAGCTATCTCCTCAGTATAGCAAGATCCTTAATAGGTTGCTCGCCTTTCTTAATTCAGCAAAGTACTTAAAACTTATGAACCTTGCTGAATTAACGAGGAAGTTTTAATTCAATAAGGTCCTTAAGTTTACTGTATATACGTTTTTATTCCAATAAAGATTTCTTTTACTTACATAGTCAGACGCCATTTACAAAAATTGCTATTTATTTATGTATAGATATGAATTTATTCATAAATCAACTCCCAACGATATATCACACAACAGACAAAAACGAAATTTCGAACAATTTCCTTCATTCATCCGAACAAAGCAAAAAGAGTTTACATTCCACTTTTTTTTTCCCACCATTCCTATTTTACTAACTTCTCCCCCTCTACTTTTTTGTACACCCTTTTCTTTTGTGTGTGTCTATCTATGTGTGTGTGTAGATTCCACAGTTTGAGAAATGCGCTGGAAAATATATAAACATTCCTGATGTGACGGAAACGCGCGCGGATTTATCGTCGCGTCATAAAAACGCGCGCGCGGCCGCGTCAAATGTTTGAAATTCTGTCCAGTGGAGAGAATTCCCACCGAATTCATTCGATTTTCTCCCCGGCGAAGGACAACGCGGGGGTTTAAGTGGGCCCATAAAAATCATTCGGGAGAGGTCGTAAAGGGGTCCGTAATTTTACAACGGGACGTTTCTATTTTCGTATAAAAGTACGGAAATTACTTATTTTCTACTTTAAATCCTTATAATAATAATAAAAATGAAGATATATCTGCAGTAGAGTATCCAACTCCTTCAACACAACACCCTCTTCCCGCCTGCGCGCCTGTGTATTTAATGCTACTTCCTTATAAATAAAATAAAATGTTGACTTTATGAATAAGTAGTAATAACTTTCATTTCATTTATTTCTCAATGAACTCAACAAACTTGATCACTTGAATCACTCATGTATGAAATTTTACTTACTTATATTTTTTATTTGCTTGCATTTAAATATAAATTATGTATTGTTATGTATTTATCGATATAATAGCGTCTTTGTTTGAATTACGTATTTGTGTATTATATTTATTTAATGTGAATTAATAATAGAATAAGATGATTAACGCCATTTATGCTGATCATGTATTTTATCTTTGCATAAATAGTTTATTTAATTATAATAAAACCAGTCTGTAATCTGCATTCAAACACGTCGTTGATTTGTAATTTGTACCCAATAAAGATTTGTGTCCTCTTTAAAAACACAAATCACTCAACAAGTAACTTAAGTTATATGTATGATGATTGAACATGTAATTAAATAATTTAGTAAAAACTTTACTTTAGTATTAATCGTGCATTAAAAAACACTCCTCTTTTGTAGTAAAGTGAAGAAGTTAAACGATGTTTTAAATAAGATTTTTTCTGACAAGCATTTTACAATGGTGGAGAGTTATTATAAAATGATGTAGTACGCACTAATCGGTGTCTCAACCTACGAATAAGCTGAGCTTCAATCTCGAGATGTAGCTAAAGATAAGTTCCGCCTTAAGACGTATTTGGCCTTATTTATAGTGGAGCAACTCTGTGCTAGATGCAAGCATACCTTGAAAGAGGCTAATTTTTGGTGCCTCTTTCAGGGTATGATGCAGCTGGCATCTAGCATCGTGTTATCCCAATATAATAGGACCATCACGATTTGTCTCCTAAAGGCTCAGGTATAAAGAATGATTAGTCTCGCTTCCAGATGACAGACTTAATTGTCCCACCCGCTGAGTATTGTGGTAAATGCAATTTTTGCCGGATTTGTTGTTTTGAATTTTGAAATTTCACTGATTTTCTCTTGAAAACTGTGGATAATAAAAATAATAAATAAAAAAATAGTTAAAATAAAAAAATAAACTTTTTTATTGTTTGATATGGTTCTTAAGATATCTAGTAACAATCTAAGACAAAGAAATCAAAAATTAAAGGCGCCAAAGTCAGCTGTTTTGAACTTTGAAATTTCACCGATTTTCTGTTGGAAACCGTGGATAATAAATTTAAAAAAAAAAATAGTTAAAATAAAAAAAATAAACTTTTTTATTATTTGATATGGTTCTTAAGACATCTAGCAACAATTTAAGACAAAGAAATCAATAATTGAAGGCGCCAAAGTCTGTCGTTTTGAACTTTGAAATTTGACCGATTTTCTCTTGAAAACTGTGGATAATAAAAAAATTAAAAAAATAGTTAAAATAAAAATTAAACTTTTTTATTGTTTGATATAGTTCTTAAAACATCTAGTAACAATCTAAGACAAAGAAATCAAAAATTAAAGGCGCTAAAGTCAGCTGTTTTGAACTTTGAAATTTCACCTATTTTCTGTTGGAAACCGTGGATAATAAAAAATAAATAAAAACATAGTTAAAATAAAAAAAATAAACTTTTTTATTGTTTGATATAGTTCTTAAAACATCTAGTAACAATCTAAGACAAAGAAATCGATAATTAAAGGCGCCAAAGTTGGTCGTTTTTAACTTTGAAATTTGACCGATTTTCTCTTGAAAATTGTGGATAATAAAAAAAATTAAAAAAATAGTTAAAATAAAAAGTAAACTTTTTTATTGCTTGATATGGTTCTTAAAACATCTAGTAACAATCTAAGACAAAGAAATCAAAAATTAAAGGCGCCAAAGTCAGCTGTTTTGAACTTTGAAATTTCACCTATTTTCTGTTGGAAACCGTGGATAATAAAAAAAAAATAAAAAAAATAGTTAAAATAAAAAAATAAACTTTTTTATTGTTTGATATAGTTCTTAAGACATCTAGTAACAATCTAAGACAAAGAAATCGATAATTAAAGGCGCCAAAGTCGGTCGTTTTTAACTTTGAAATTTGACCGATTTTCTCTTGAAAATTGTGGATAATAAAAAAAATTTAAAAAATAGTTTAAATAAAAAGTAAACTTTTTTATTGCTTTATATGGTTCTTAAAACATCTAGTAACAATCTAAGACAAAGAAATCAAAAATTAAAGGCGCCAAAGTCGGTCGTTTTGAATGTTGAAATTTCACTGATTTGACTTACAAATTGTAATAATTATATTGCTACAGTTATTTAAAGCAATCTTTCAGGTTACTGTTAATATGATAATGCATATAAATGAGAAATAAAATCCGTGGACGAACCACGAAAGTCCCGGTGCATCCGCCATGGTGAATGCGCCGGGCCGAAAAACCGTGGCTGGAAAACCACATCGGTTATAAAACTTACAGTGTAAGTAATTTTTGCAGTTGAAAAAAGGAATTGATGGAATTTTATTGATCATTGCAAGAAATGTTCCTTGTTTAATTTTATTGTAATATATAATGAAGTAGAAGCCTCTATTATCAATAATTTAATTATGTAACAAGTTTCTGATTTCACTTAATTCTTAACATACACATTTATAGTTATATAGTAGAGTTATATAGAATTTGTTTATTGTTCTCCAATCACTCATCATTTCATATGTCCATATATGGTGGGTGAGCCGAGCCACATACTAAAACACCCGCTCTTGTTTATCCATCTGCCTATTCCCAACAGATTTTCTATTAAAAAAAAAGATCCCCTCCTTTATTAACCGACGAACGGCTGCATTTTCTCGCCGTTGGCGCGTTTAGAATGTGAAAAGGTTGTGTTATTATTAACGTGTAAAACGTTTATCTCTCCTAGCCATTGTATCCCAGTCCTGCGGGGTGGTTATTATGCGGCGATGTCTGCAGCGTTTACAGCCCTCGGACAATAAAATCCTGCCGGGGAATCAACACGTTTATGAAACAGACGCCGTAAGTGATGTCGTAAGCGGAAAATTGTTTTTTTTTTTGTTTTCCTTTTATTTGTTCACTTTATATTATCAGAATGATGGAAATGAAAATGTATATGTTATTGCAGTTATTTAAAAAGAGCGTGAAGTATTTGTTGTGCACGAAAAAAGAATCCATTTTCTTAGCGCCTCTTGAATTAAAAAAAATGTATTGTATATATATAAATATATATATATATATAATCGATGTCCCCTTTTACCAATTGGTGTCGGGGTTAAAAATGTATTGTAAAAATGTTATTTTTATTGATCGACGTGGTTCATAAGACATTTGAAATATTCTTAGACCAAGAAATCGTATTTAAAGTCAGCTGTTTTGAACTTTGAAATTTGATCGATTGTGTGTTGAAAACCGTGAATGATAAACTCATTTTTTTTAAAATAGTTATAATAAAAAAATTAACGTTTTTATTAGCTGAGATGTTTCTTAAGACATCTCGTAACAATCTAAGTCAAATAAATCGAATTTAAAATGCCCCAAAGTCAGCCGTTTTGGACTTTGAAATTTGATCGATTTTGTGTTGAAAACCGTGGATGATAAACTCATTTTTTTAAAAATAGTTATAATAATAAAATAAACGTTTTTATTAGCTGAGATGTTTCTTAAGACATCTAGTAACAATCTAAGTCAAAGAAATCGAATTTAAAGTGCCCCAAAGTCAGTCGTTTCGGACTTTGAAATTTGATCGATTTTGTGTTGAAAACCGTGGATGATAAACTCATTTTTTTAAAAATAGTTATAATAAAAAAATTAACGTTTTTATTAGCTGAGATGTTTCTTAAGACATCTAGTAACAATATAAGTCAAAGAAATCATATTTAAAGTGCCCCAAAGTCAGCC
Organism: Philonthus spinipes; assembly: GCA_963082785.1. NCBI lineage: Eukaryota > Metazoa > Arthropoda > Insecta > Coleoptera > Staphylinidae > Philonthus > Philonthus spinipes. Next base: position 22,604,137 of record OY720304.1, on the reverse strand, counting down.
GTTTCGGACTTTGAAATTTGATCGATTTTGTGTTGAAAACCGTGGATGATAAACACATTTTTTTAAAAATAGTTATAATAAAAAAAATAAACGTTTTTATTAGCTGAGATATTTCTTAAGACATCTAGTAACAATCTAAGTCAAAGAAATCGAATTTAAAGTGCCCCAAAGTCAGCCGTTTCGGACTTTGAAATTTGATCGATTTTGTGTTGAAAACCGTGGATGATAAACTCATTTTTAAAAATAGTTATAATAAAAAATAAACGTTTTTATTAGCTGTGATGTTTCTTATGTCATCTAGTAACAATCTAAGTCAAAGAAATCGAATTTAAAATACCCCAAAGTCAGCCGTTTTGGACTTTGAAAATGTTGAAAATGTTGAAATTCGTGGATGACAGAAACAAAATATTAATACGATTATTCAAAGTAAGTTTTAGGACTTTTACTAATAGGCTAATGTAGAGGAATTAAAATCCGAGGATGAACCACGAATTGCCCAGCCTGTCTACCATAGCGGATGGCCCGGGTCGAAAAAAAAAAAAACATGGATAACTGAACATCGGTTTTCTATTATATGTACTATTAACAAAGTCATTTTCCACTAACTCTAGCGCATTTCTAAAAGTATTTTGCAAAAATATCAGTATCTACTTTTTGGGAATTTCTCATTTATCAGTATTGTGAGAAAATATCTATAATTGCATTTGTATGTTAATTATTAGGTTATATATGTTTTCATGCATTATTGTTTATTTTATTTTTAAAATTTCTTGTAATTGGATGTATTCCTGTTGGGAAATAAATATTATTATTATTGTTGTGGATGGTAATAAAAACTTGTTAATACAATTAGACATTTAATTTAATTTTAAATAATTTAATGTTTTAATTCAATCTCCAATTGTGTTCGTATTAATGAGCATTTCAATCAGCATTCGAAGCATGAGCATTCGAATCACACGATTCGAAAAATAATTGATCTTTTCGTTTGTCCTTGGATCACTATGGATGTGTTTTTGTAAATAAAACACTTTTTAAACTATCAACTTGTAAGAAAAAGATTTATCAGTAAGACAATCAAAGTTATTTTTTTTTTCACATGTTGATAGCTTAAAAAATGTTTTATTTACAAAAACACATCCATAGTGATCCCAGGACAAATAAATAGGTTGAAAACTAGTAAGACTATTAAATTATTTAGCATTTACTCCACTTCCGAATTAGGAACAATACACAATAAAATTTTAATGCTTATTGAGTATAATTATTAAATTCTCCCTCTATACCACTTTTTATTATTTTCATCAAAATATAGTCACGTTTTTCCTTTTTTTTGTGAAATATTAAACGTTGGATAATTGGCTTTCAGTCGAACGCTCGAATCTCCAACGGGGCGGCAATTTATGTTAACAAACTAGCGGGACGTTTCCAGTTTTGTTGGTCACGGATTCAATTCGCGCCGCGATTGGATTTCGCCGTGTTTTAATTTTTTTTAACAGAGGGTTTAATTCCGGACGATTTTCACGTCCCAAAAAATAAAACGCGGCGATCGCGCAATTATCGAACGATGAATTGTCTGCGAACGTTTTGCGCGGATGGATCTTTTAACCAATTAATGCTTGAATTTAAAAAAAAAACTATTGACTAGTGTTGAAAATATGGAATAGAATAAAATATTGGCTTGTTTCAATGTATTATTATTTAATGTTTTGAAAACAAATTGTATCACATAATTAATAATTAAATTCAAATATCTCAATAAATTAAAGACGATGCAAGCGCCACCTTTTGCCTAATTTCAAGTGGCATTGTCAACAATTTGGGTCTACAAGGTAGACGACCGAGAATCATTGTTTCGTCCACTAAAGGAAGGCGAACTTGTCCCGTTTAAGCAAACAAGAAAAACGAAATTCACATTTAATGAATTCATTAAATGTCAAATATCTCAAATTATTTCATTGGGCAATTTTTTTTTAATACGAATTTTCTACAAAATTAAATAATTCAGGAAAATAGTGAAAATAATAGTGGAATAGTACAAATAAACAGAAAACAAATTAACTTTGTTTTTAAAATACGAATCTTTCCATATTTAATTACGGACATTAAGTAATTAAATAAGTATCCTATGTTAATATTTATTTATTGGGCAGAAAGTCGATAGCTAATGACAGACTATTAACACAATTGTATATATTGTTATAACAAATTTTGTAAAATTTTGTTGTCATATTGTCTGAATAAAGATGTTTGTATATTTATTTATTTTGGTCTTTAAACTATCTTTACTTATTGTTCATACTAAAATAGTAAATATGGTTTAAAGACAAAAATAAATATTAATGAACATATTATAACATAGGACACTTATTTAAAATTAAGGACATTAATGAATTTATTTTTAAAGGCAGAGTTCATTTATTTTCGTTTTACTTGTACTATTCCACTCTTATTTAATTGTTATTATTATTGTTAAATATTAATGGAAATATTAACATAGTACACGTAATTAAAGTATAACGTAAGTCAAAATGTCAGAGAGTTAAATATAGAAACAATTTATTAATTATTTTCAAATCATAGAATAGTAATAATAATTCTATTACGGAATCACCTATTTGCAATATATATATATATATATATATATATATATAAATATACCAGTGTTACAATCAATCAATGTATATGCAAGTACAAAAAAAAGTACAAAATCAAAGTAATTTCTTAAGTTGACGCTTAATGTATATACAAACATTTTTATTCAGACAACTTTTCGTAAGCTTATACATACATTTATATTTACTTAATAAGAATAATTATTGTGTCCGAGCTTTCGACCTGGGGTCTTTCTGCCCTGTCTGAATTTATGGTGATTTGCAATAAAAGTATCCGTGCAAATCATATTTATTTAATTTATTAAAAAATTCACATTTTCATTTATTACATATTTTGTTTGTTTTAAGTCACTTTTGTTTATTATATATTTTGTACAAAGAAGATTTTCGTTGATTCATAAATAAATATTCGTTTTGTAATTTGTGGCTGTAGTAATGATTCTGTAAAGTGTTTTTATAAAGACAATGTTGATAAAATAATTAAAGTAAAAATGTTTCATTATTATTTGGATATAGTTTAGTTTAGGAATACTTATCTGATTATATACAAATATGTAAATTATTGTATAATGTAATCAATTATAATGGAGAATTCCGTAAAATAAAGTTAAAGATAATAATTTTATTAATTTATAATAATAAATATTATTTGTTAATATTTTAAAATAACATAAAACTTACTTCAAATATGGCGCATTTTTAGAACATCAATATATGCGGAAAACAATAAACCATTCAAGCGCCAAGTTTTCCAGCCATCAATTATCCCCCATTTCCTAGCAATTTCCAAGAATTGCAGATTTTAAGATCTCTCCATTACTAGTTGCAGATAACGCTCGCTCGTTTTTTTTTTGCTTTTTCCTTTATATTTATTCCTTTTTTTGAAAAGTTCGGAGGTCGCGTCTTTGTTTCGGATTTATTAGCATGAAAATGTAGCTTTATCTGGCTGGCGAATCGCCGCGTTGATTTTTGTGCTTTTATTTTCGACGCCTCGCTCGCGCGATGCCTTTTTTCACTCCGGCCAGACATTGTTGCGGAAATCGCCGACGAAAAAATAACAAAGATGAAATATGTGGGTGAAGAAGTTGGAGTACACAAAAGGAGAAGGAATTCTCACACAATAAAAATACTGAAATGAATAAATTTGGTGTGCTTGATGTTTAACCTTGGCTGTTTTGTAAATTGTATGCACGCATATTTTTTTATTGAGTTAATTTACCCTATATATTTATTTATTCTGACCAACTAAACATCTTTAGTCATGTAACATAAATACATAGTTTGAACTATTATTTACAAAGTTATGTTCACATATAATACAAGAAACGCCTAACGACCGAAGATCTTTTCGCCTGTATATGTCCAGTTCTTGTCATTGTATACCTAATTGTCATGATTGCTAACGTCATTGTCAAAGTCTCAATTTTTTTAATGTCCCACAAAACACTGTAATTTTTTTAATTTTTATTAAACTTTAAATAATTTTTTTGTCTCAGGCACAGATTTATCTAAAACACTGTCACACAGTTTTTAAACAATTAATCAAAAACCGTAAACGATTTAGTACCATAAGTAATCAAATTAATGACAATGACAACGACGCGAAATTCAAAGATATGTAATATTTCGTATATGTAAGGGGAAAAAAGAGAGGTTTGATGATGTCACAGGATTCAGTTCCCATATTTCAAGTAACATTATAAGGCCTAACTAGTATATAAATATATATATCACAATTTTTGATTTAAATTGGTCTAGCTGATATCAAATTTGTGAAGATAACAGAATTTCTTTTTAAAAAAATCTATGAAAAAGGTGAATGCGCCGGGTGACAAAATCCATTACCTTGGTTTCCACGTGGTCTACTTCTTGTTCGTTGCATCGGTATGAATCCTTTGATATTAAGATTAGTGATGGACAAAATCAATTAATATTGTTTAGTTAGCTCTTAATAATTTAAATTTACTATATATATATTTTTATATGGAAAAACAGTATGTTTTTTGTATCAAATGTCGAGAATTATTAGATAAATAGAAAACAGTATAAATAGAATAGAAAACAGTATTCATTCACTTGGTCACAGTGACCATGTGGAAATAATTTATTAATTATTTTCAAATCATTTTTATTTAATATATGAGAATTATTAGTAATCGAGTATTACTAAATGGGTTATTTTAAGTATTTAAAACAAAAAAGTAACTTCAAATTTATGTTTATTAATAAATGATAAGTTATTCTTGATATTTTTATAATAAGTACCATTCATAAAATTATAATGTACTTAATTTAGCAGTAATAAAAGATCGACTTTGCCCATCACTAATTAAGATATGTTATTATTGTAATGCATTTCACAAATTAAACTAATTTCCTCAAGACCCCTACTTACAAGAAATTACGAGAAATCTAGAGCGTTAAAAATAGAAACCCCGCATTAATTTCCCTGCGCCCTTCCGCGTACGATAAATCAGGGCGAAAATCCGCTCAGGATTTTTTCCCACTTTATTTTTAATTAAAAAGAAAAACCATCCCCCGATTCCCTCCCCCCGCCCCGCTCTCACCAGCGCCACGCACCTCAAGATCTATTTAAAACGTAATACTCCGCCGTAAATCAATTGCCTCCTCCTCGAAAGCGCGCGCTCTCTAAATCCATCCGCGCTCCGTCGCTATCAATCCGATCCGCAAATAAACACCTGATATTATATCATTAAGTCGCGTTGCCTTTCCAGAACATCAGACGCGATCATTTCGAGTGGCGGATTGATATTCTCAATTGCCGTTTCGCTATCGCGAATTCGATTCGAGTGATTTTGAGTGGTGTTTGAGGATTTGACGAAAGATTAATGATATTATATTGAAACTTATTTTTGTATCATTGATTACCACAAATTTCGATTGTTAATCAATGTTGATATTGTATTAAAACTTATTTTTGTATCATTGATCACCACAAATTTCGATCGTTAATCAATTTTGGTCGTCATTTACATACGTCAGCTTCCGAAATTCTTTAAATCCTTTAATAAAAAAAAATTATGATAAGAAATTAAAATGTTTGGTTTTTTTATGTTTCACAGATTTTACTTTATTTTCAAGTATTACTCCTTGATAATGGTCACTGACCCAAAACTAGTCGGAGAATAAAGTAAAATGTGTGAAACATAAAAAAACAAGTGTTTTAATTTCCTATCATTATTAATTAAAAATGTTTCACCACGGATTAAGTGAGGAATTTATTCAGAATAAATAAAATAAATTTATTCTGATAATAAAGACGATGATTTTGAAACAACTTTAGTCATCCTCGTGGGCTGTGTGATAATATGAGACTCATCCTGGCGACAATTCCTTGATGATTCCCAATTCCTTCGTTCATCAATTTCAGCTAGGCGTTCGACTGCTATTTTTAATACTCCAGCCGTTGCCGTTCCTTCATCAAAGTTGCTTCGAGGGTTTCGAAGTACTGGAATTTCTTCTGCAGCTTACACATTTGGGTTTCTACGAGGGAAGCAACGAGCGATTTGATTTTCTTCTCCTCGATCGTGGATAAGTGTTTGGTTTTAATTACAGCTACTGACAGAGTCACTGCTGTCTTTTTTGTCTGTCTTCTTTGTGTCACTTCAGCCGTTGCCGTTCCTTCATCAAAGTTGCTTCGAGGGTTTCGAAGTGCTGGAATTTCTTCTGCAGCTTACGCATTTGGGTTTCTATGAGGGAAGCAACAAGCGATTTGATTTTCTTCTACTCAATCGTGGATAAGTGTTTGGCTTTAATTACAGCTACTGACAGAGTCACTGCTGTTTTTTTTTTGTCTGTCTTCTTTGTGTCACCCTCGGGTTTTTCTTTTGATTCATTCGATTTTTCATCATCGGCGTCATCTTTTTTTATCCAGAGCTTCGTTTGATTTTTCTGATCGTTCGAAAGCTTTTCTGAGGATGTTTGTCTTTTTTTATCCAGAGCTTCGTTTGAAATTTCTGATCGTTCCAAGGCTTTTCTGAGGATGTTTCTTCCGATGATTCGGGATGTTTTTCTTTTGTAGTTTCTGGCTTTTATTCTTCAGAGTCATGTTTATCCTTTTCTTTTGAAGTGTCTTCTTTATCTGTCTTTGTCGAATTGTTACCAGATTCTTGTGCTGGATCTTCTTCTTCCTTTTCAGTTCCAGTAATTACACTTTTCACTAAAATTGAAGTTGGATCAAATTTCATGACAGTAACAGCCGCCTGCATTTTTTTCATATATTCGGATGGTAACTCATTTTTGATTTTTGCAAACTCATCCATTGCAACTTTGGCAGCAGATGCAGCAATTCACGGATCAACAATGGATGCCAAAAATACAACAGTGGAGATAAAAATAAACACATCCACCATCCACCTTTCGAAATTGATTTTAAATCAACCCTTATCATTCCGTAGAAGAGCTTCATTTGAAATTTCTGATCGTTCGAAGGCTTTTCTGAGGATGCTTCTACCGTTGCTTCGGGATGTTTTTCTTTTGTAGTTTCTGGCTTTTATTTTTCAGACTCATGTTTATCCTTTTCTTTTGAAGCGTCTTCATCTTCTTTGTCTGTCTTTGTCGAATTGTTACCAGATTCTTCTGCTGGATCTTCTTCTTCCTTCTCAGTTCCAGCAATTACACTTGTCACTGCGAAGCTGGATCAAATTTCATGATAGTAACAGCCGCCTGCACTTTTTTCATATATTCATCCATAATTTCGGATGGTAACTCATTTTTGATTTTTGCAAACTCATCCATTGCAACTTTAGCAGCAGATGCAGCAATCCACGCATCAACAATGGATGCCAAAAATACAACCGTGGAGATAGTAGAATTTCCATTGAGAGGCGGGCCCGGAAAAGGGTCGAGATATTGACTATCGTTTGGTGATATTGACTAAATGGAATTGGTTGGTAAGCCAAACCTCATCTTCCAAATAAGGATCTTCGATGGACAAACGAAAGAAGTGCAAAATGTTCATCCTGAGTGTGCGATCCATTACACATTATTCCAATCATCCTATGTATTTCCAAAGCAAGAGTTTCTTGTTCTGTTCAAACCCTCAGTGACTCTCCGCCCTTTTCCTTGCATAAAACAGCTGGAACTTGCTTGACATCCTATTTTAACCAGAATTTCCCAATTGGTTCCTTCACATTATCCAAATCAAGTAATTTTTTATCCGCCACCTCTTGTACAGTCTTTGGGAGAATAGCTGGCAGCTAAATGGTGTATTGCTGATCATATGAAAATAATTATTCCTTTTAAATCTGGAAAATCCATTAACTCGGACTTCACCTCTGAAACAGAGTTTCAATCATCTAATTCGAATTCAACTTTGATTAAAAAAGAACTGAATGCCTTTTACTATCATGGTTTTGAGTTATGTGAAGTCATAAAACTTAATTAAAACACTTGTTTATTCCTTTCTTCACAACAATAAAATTGTGACGAAAAAGTAGGAAAATGTTTTGCACGTGTTGATAATCGAAAAATTCTTTTGCTTTCTTAAGTTTGGTCTTTATATGAACTGTTCCAATCATCCTCTGCATTCCCATAGCAAGAGTTTCTTATTCTGTCCAAACCTCAGTGACTCTCCGCCCTTTTCCTTGCATAAAACAGCAGAAAATTGCATGAAATTCTGTTTTAACTTGAATTTGTTAGGAACCTCAACTTTCTTCACGTTATCCAAATCAAGTAAATTTTTATCCGCCACCTCTTGTACAGTCTTTGGGAAATTAGCTGGCTGCTAAATGGTGTATTGCTGATAATATTAAAATAATTATTCCTGTTAAATCTGGAAAATCCATTATCTCGGACTTCACCTCTGAAACAGAGTTTCAATCATCTAATTCGAATTCAACTTTGATTAAAAAAGAACAGAATGCCTTTTACTATTATGGTTTTGAGTTATGTGAAGTCATAAAACTTAATTAAAACACTTGTTTATTCCTTTCTTCACAACAATAAAATTGTGATGAACAAGTAGGAAAATGTTTTACACGTGTTGAAAATCGAAAAATTATTTTGCTTTCTTAAGTTTGGTCTTTATATGAACTAGTACAGCAGTTCCAATCATCCTCTGCATTCCCATAGCAAGAGTTTCTTATTCTGTCCAAACCTCAGTGACTCTCCGCCCTTTTCCTTGCATAAAACAGCAGAAAATTGCATGAAATTCTGTTTTAACTTGAATTTGTTGGGAACCTCAACTTTCTTCACGTTATCCAAATGAAGTAAATTTTTATCCGCCACCTCTTGTACTGTCTTTGGGAGATTAGCTGGCCGCTAAATGGTGTATTGCTGATAATATGAAAATAATTATTCCCTTTAAATCTTGAAAAACTCGGACTTCACCTCTGAAACAGAATTTCAATCATCTAATTCGAATTCAATTTTGATTAAAAAAGAACTGAATGCCTTTTACTATTATGGTTTTAAGTTATGTGAAGTCATAAAACTTAATTAAAACACTTGTTTATTCCTTTCTTCACAACAATAAAATTGTGATGAACAAGTAGGAAAATGTTTTACACGTGTTGAAAATCTAAAAATTCTTTTGCTTTCTTAAGTTTGGTCTTTACATGAACTAGTACAGCAGTTCTATTTCTTTGTTTTGTAGTAAGCTGAACTTAATTCAAGTTTGTGACGTCTCCTATAAGGTTTACATTGCTGTCGGTGGTGGTTGATGCTTCGAGTTTCTGGCCATTTTGGTTTTCCTTGGAATTTCTGAATATTTTCTTCTTCTTTCTGTTAAATTCTTACAGGTTCTGTTGTTTATATTTTACAGCTGCTATTTAGACTATTTTCAGCCGTATTATGACTATTTTTTTTTTCCTTCTAAAACTCCCTTTTATTGTTACCATATAATATTCTCACTGATCCCAGTCTTTATCCACTGAATTTTACAGAATGTTTAGAATAAACACATCCACCATCCAACCTTTCGAAATTGATTATAAATCAACCCTTATCATTCCGTCGAAGCAACCATCCCAACTTTTCCAGACAAGCGTTCGTTCCCCGAGTCCATCCAGATGATGGATTTAATTTGCGCAAAGTCGGGATGTATTTATAGGAACAAACACGCTCGGGCAATTTTCTGTATGCGCGCAGTTTATGCGTGTGTAGAAAGTGCGCTATTAATAGCTTTAGTCGTGAATATTTATGCGAGAGTTTGACGAATTTCAGGTCGGATTAGAGAATGCGTGTCAGTTTTAATGGCCGCGAATTAGGGTGGTGGGAGGCGGGCCCGAAAAAGGGTCGAGAGAGGGCCGTTTGATGATTATCGCGGGGTTGCGTAATTGCCGGGAGGCGCCCCCGCTAATTGGTTTTATCGCCCCCCTCTCCTCGCCGGAATAATAAAAATGGAAAATAGATAGAGTGCACGAGCCGCCCCGAATGAGTTGTAATTATTCCTGTTTCGCGTGTTTCGAAATTTTATTGTTTTTTTTTAATTAAAACTGCATGTTGTATTAAATACTGTTTTAGATATAAAAAAAAAACAATTTAATTAATTAATTTGTTAATTGCTAAGGCTTGTACTTCGTTATGTATTTTTACACGCATTTCAAATAATGAAAACATGTTTTAACTACAGAAATGACGTTAAACCACAATTCCCAGTCCCCGTTTTTTCTACTAATATTAATAGAGAATACTCTCGCATTCATCTCCATGGTGAATGCGAGTATATTCTCTATTAATATTTATTATATTTCTAACAAAAGACGCAGAACAATATGACATGGAAAAAATTATCTATGAAGGCATGGGTCAGCTAGGCTCGCAGTACTAATATATATTTCTAACAACGTATTAAAAATTATCTCTTAGATTCAAACTAAACCAATTAACTAACATGTATATTAAAAGTTTCCACTGTGTATCTTCTAAATAAACATTACATTTTACGATTTCTGATAGTAGTGCCATACAACACAGTCACTTCTTAGACGTTTATTTTATTGCTAAGGCTCTTGTTATTAAATTTTGAGTATATTAAGGTTGCGGTTTAGTGGAAAGAGATAGCTATATAGTAAAATGGAAATAATCGTTTGAAAATAGAGCTACTCTTTTGGATTTCATAATATGAATGTGTATTTACATTTTTTATCTACCAAGTATAAAGTATCAGTCTAAATAAAAAATAAATCGTTAATTTTCGTGTATTACGTCAATTTACTAGTTCAAGTTAGAAAAGAAAATTGTAAGATATAATGAAATTAATAGGTCATGTCTGCTAAGTTATTTGAATGCAGAATTTAGTGAAATCCTTTAAATTTTCATTGCACAAGTTTTTATTAGCAAAAATTTAAATTAAAATTTGCTATAAATTTGATCAATTTTCATTGTTTTTTATAATTATTTTTCACAGAAACTAAACATTAAAATAATTTTTAATTTAACTGATGAAATTCCTGCTTATTTTAAGATTATTTTAATGTATAATACAATATTGTTCATTGACCACAACAACAATCTAACTCAAATTAGTGATTGCCCATATTTGTATAGCTATCTCTTTCTTCTAAACCGCACCCTTAAAGTACGATTTTTCAAAATAAACATTTTATGATATTTATGTTTACGCCACGGATTTCTCGAACATTTTCAAAATCCCATAAAACACTGTTTGTCATGTTTCAGATTTTATATTTTGACGTTAATTTATTGCTACGGCCCTCATTAACTAATTTTGAAAATATTAAAAGTGGTAACCATTCTACTTTTATACTAATTAACTTTTTATGATTTTTTTTGTCTCAGCCCTCGAAAATTTTCATCAAAGTTCCATAAAAAACAGTTTCTCATTTTTATATTTTTTATTTCGACTTTAATTTGTTGATAATAATATTATCAATGAACAAATCCAAAAGGTCGAAACATGATACGTTGAATGTAACTATCAGAAATAGAAATTTTTAATTTTTATTTAGAAAATTCATTGTGGAAACAATGTGTATACGTTAATATACAAACGTACGATACACAGTTTTCACAATGGATTTTCTAAATAAACGTTACATGTGTCCATCTATTTATATGAGTGGTTGTGAGTTGTGTGAAGATTTGAATGATTAATATAGAAAAACACTTGTAAAACCTTTTCTTCACAAAGAAGAAAAGTTTTTACAAGTGTTTTTCTATATTAATCCATCTTTTTAGTTTAAATATAATAGATAGTATTTAATTTATAATTGGAAATTTAAAATATTATAGGCAGAAAAATCGATGATCGATAGCCATTTTCTGAGGCTTATCTAGATGTTTATGATTGTAATGTTGTATATATTGTAATTTAATGTATCACTCAGAAATAAAGATTTTCTATATATAAAATATTATTATTCCCGGCGCATCCATCATTTTGGAGTAAAAACCATAGGGTAATACCACATCGGTTGCTAAATATCTATTTTTGTGGTACATTTTTCGTTACGCTTATAAATTAATGTAATGTAAATAAGTGGGCTTCCACCGGTATGGAAGCACTGTGGGAGAAGACTATTTAGTTATGCCCATTTCCTGCGAACAAAATAAAATATCGTCATAATCAAAATCCCAACGTGCAATTAACGGAGCTGATGCCTCGGTTTTTGTAGGTCGAGAGAGTTTTTTTCGTGATTGAGCGAGTCCTGTACAATGTTTTAAACTTCAAATCGATTTTTTAGATTTATAAATATTTTTGTGCGTTATAAGAGTTCACTTAGGCCCAATTTTACAATCAGCAAGCAAGGCGTAAGTAACGTAATAACAGTTAATGTCTATCATTCTCTCCATTTGATTAATAATGAGACAGTGCTGTCAATTGAGCTTTTATTCCGCGAATACGTTACTTACGTCTGCGGGTGACGACTATATAGTTCTGCCCATTTCATGAGAACGAAATGAAATATTGTCATAATAAAAAAAAAAAGACTAAAAAACCAAGGGATAGGCTTTTATTCCGCGAATATGTTACTTACGTCTTACTTGCGCATTGTAAAATTGGGCCTAAATGGTACATTTTTTATCTACTTAATTCTAAAGTAGCCTTTCACCAGTTTAAGAGCACTGCGGGTGACGACTATATAGTTCTGCCCATTTCATGGGAACGAAATGAAATATTGACATAATAAAAAAATGTCAGTTGTGGATTGGGACTGACGAGGGAGCCTATCCCTTGGTTTGTATAGGTTGCAAAAAACGAAGCAAATCGAAAAAAATCATTCACTTGGTCACAGCTAACGAGGGAATAAAATAATTATTTTCAAATTATTTGTATCTAATTTATTTAAATGAAATCAATCGATATTAACTATCACAAAAAAACCTCGAATCGAACTACACAAAAGAATTCTCCGGGGCATAATACGCGCAAATTAGTTCGGATTTGCGAATTAGGCGCGACGATCGGCCCTCAAAGGGTTTTAATCCGGGCAGGGGTTGGGGTGTTCCTGCGAGTGGATCTCGAGCAGACGATTTTTGCGGAAACTGCGAAACACCGCCTATTCAGCAGCGCCGAGTGTGCATAATCGTCCTTATCGCAGCGCCAGGCACTTTGATCCCGTTTAATGTGCTCAGGCCCCGTTCAATTATGCACCCCCAACGACGGGCATGTTTATAAAAAGAAAGTACTACTACAGGACCGCAAATCACACGAGATAAAATGATTTAGTACTAAAATGAAGAAAAAGTTTTAATGTGAAATTAAATACGAAAAAAATGAAAAAAAAAATCTAGATAATTGTTAATTACTGAATAATGGTAGTGTCATTTGGAACCTAAAAATAATTGCATAATAACGTTATATTAACCTCACATCTTAATATTATTAACCGCCAAGCGACTTTAAAATAAATAAATAGTTATGTATAATTAACTTTTTTATTGTTAAGGCTTTGTTATACATCATAATATTTCAAACAATGCAACAATTTTTACTTTGAATAACTATTTATTGGTAAGTATAAGATTAAATAAATGTTTCAAGCAAAAGTTGTTTAAAGTACAAATTTAACAATACTCGACTTGTTTCCCTGTTATCATTAACTAAAATAACATTAAACCCATTTCAAATTGTCAATCAGATAAAATATTTAATAAGAAATAAATATGAATAAATTATTAAAAATCAACGAATAAAACACAGATTAGATTGAATAACTTTAAATTCTCGACTAGTTTCGGGTTATTAGCCCATTTTCAAGAGAATTTAAAATTTGTTTTATTAAAATTTCTATGGATATTTACATTAATGGATATATTGATTTTTTAATTTTTTTAATTTAATTGTGGGACAGGCAAAATAATTTCGGTCCCAGCAATTGCTCACAAGGTGGAAAAAACCCACTAAAAAAACATCCTCAGGATCATTATAGAATTATTTTGCTAAAATTAAACCAAATTAGTTATTTATAAATAAGTTGGATTGTTAAAATTAAAGGAAATTAATAGAAATATAAAGATTACATATATGCTTTAATAATAGATTAAAGTGAAAAGTAGTATTTATAATACATCATAAAATGAAGAATATAATAGTAGATCTATTATATTGTTCATTTAGAAGTGATGAATTAGTGTCTTTATTGTGTAAATAAATTTCGATTGCTTCCAATATATTTAATTTCTGACCTTTTTCACAATGATGTAAGATTTTTGTATTATTTAAATTTGGAAAAGTGTGACTATTTGTAAGTATATGATTTGAAAAAGTACTACAATCTTTATTTAATCTAAATGCTCTAAAGTGTTCATTATATCTTATATTAAAATTTCGGCTAGTTTTTCCAATATATACACTATTACAATCAGAACATATAAGTTTATAAATACCAGATTTGTTAGATTTTTCTGTTTTATCTTTTCTGTTGTATAATATATTACCTAATTTATTTTTACTTCTAAATCCTATTTTGTAATTATTTTTTCTAAGTATACACTGCAATTCTTTCTGAAATTTCTCCAAAATAAGTTAAAGTTAAATATTTTTTATTGTTTTCTTTAATTTTTGGATAAATTTCAAAAAGTGCTTTCTTTCTGAATTCTTTGTTAATTAATTTTTGAATTGTGTGATAAGGAAAACCATTTTTTGCAGCAATATTTCTTATTAAATTTAATTCATTATTGAATAAGAATTATATATTTTTAATTAAGTAATATTATCTACCGTTCGAATCGCGTCACAGTATTCGAAATGTCCAATCTAGCTAAATATTTCGAAATAAATCGTTCACTTCCCGCTGAAATATCTTTAATCAAACTAGATATAACAAGCTTTATTTATACATATTAAAAAAATCGATAAAGAGTTTTTCGTTCAAATAAATATTTTGTTAGAATTACTAACTACTCAATAAACTTAATATTCATCTCTACTATTACACACTGATTAATTTTAAGATTCACATTTAATGAAACGTTCAGCCACCATTCATCTAGTGGACGAAACAATGATTCTCGGTCGTCTACCTTGTAGACCCAAATCGTTGATGATGCCACTTGAAATTAGGCAAAAGGTGGCGCTTGCGTCGTCTTTAATTTATTATGATTAATATTAAGATTATTGAGTAGTTAATAATTCTAATAAAAAAATATTTCCACGAAAAACTCATTATCGATTTACGGATTTTGCAATATACAGGACACCCTGTAAAAAGGCATCATTTCCAACCATTTAAAGCCACCAAATTTCATTTCAATTCGGCTTCCTTCCCAAAAGATCCACAATAATTCCCTTATCCATCCTTACTTCCAATATGCAAACTAAACATTTGGAAGGTCAACAATCAGCCGTACTATTTTTGGATGTACAAAAAGCGTTTGATACAGTTTGGCATATTCGACTCCTTTACAAATGCTTCCTTCTACACATTCCGCGTCACTTAATTATTCTTATACATAACTTCCTTTCCAACAGATCCTGCCAAGTAAGAATACGACAAACTCTCTCCCATTCATTTCCAATCTTACAAGGTGTCCCTCAAGGTTCTCCTTTATCCCCACTCCTATATAACATATTTTGTCATGATATATACAATCCAGACCCCACATATTTTAACCCATCCCAGTATTCTTTACTTTTCGCTGATGACACAGCTCTCATAACCCATGCTCCCACTCTTCAAGCAGCACAACGATCACTACAAACTTCATTCGACTCGATACAAGCCTGGTGCTCAAAATGGCGCATTAAAATTAATCCTGCTAAATCGAAACTCTTTATCCCATTCCACAAAATTACACCGCAGTCTCCCACAATTTCTATCAATAATACCTTAGTCTCTCCTTCAAACACCTGCAAATACCTAGGCATTCTATTCGACTCCAAACTCTCCTTTAAACCTCATATCCTTTCATCTAAAATTAAAATTCAAAACAGGGCCCGGCATTTCAGATCTCTTGCGTACAAGCAACAAGGTATATCCATTAAAACCGCCACTCATATATACAAAGCTATCTGCCGGCCCCTGCTTGATTACGGTGCTATCCTCTTCACTCAACTCATTCCTTCCACTATGTATCACCTCCAAGTCGCCGAAAGATCCTCCCTAAGAATCCTTACCAAACTCAGGCATCCCAACAACCCACTTCACAATCCCTCCAACGAATACCTTTATGAATCCTATGAATCCACCCAAAGCCCACCCATATCCCAGCGTATATTAGCCTTAAGTTAAAAAAATGCCAATAATTCTGATAATCTACCCCTTCTTACAAAATTCTGTATTCCCCGTAACCCTAATATCCTTCCTAAATACAAACATCCTACAATTACCATTCATCAAGTCATTTGCGCAAATCATCAGGACAGTTCAGCTAGCTAGCATAGATTTTTCTTTAACTTCATCATAAATTCACGACAGGGCAGAAAGACCTCTGGTCGATAGCCCAGACAGACTAACACCTACATGTATTGTTATTATTTATATTGTTATATTGTTAAAATTATCTATATAGTCTGAATAAAGACATATATATATATATATATGTAGAACTAAGTGAACGCCTCAAAGATTCAACCTTTTCAATTTTATTCTTATCATAAAATATTTTTAAAAATCTAAAGAAAGAGTTTCAATAACATCTGATTAAATGATTGTTATTTACAATTTAAAGCTATTTTATAAGGAAAATTAAACTTTTAATATTCTTAAATCATAATTTTAAAATAAAGCAATACACTCATAGAGGCTATTATAAAAATATTTAATTTGGTATTTATACGGTCTCCTTACACCAAACGGTAGAAAGGAAAAAAGATTAAAAAAATAAAAAAAATATACAGTCTGCGGTAGAACAACAATAGCACAATTTTGGAACATACAGTTAGACTAAAATTGCTGAGTTTACAGATAACTTAATGGGACGGGATTTTCAGCATTCGATTCTTAAATAATTTAAGTATTGATGATATTGGGGGGGGGGGGTGATTTGAAGGACAGAAAAATTAAAAAACAATAGGAGGGGAGCACCTACTGCCTCCCGTCCTAATGACTTGCTCTCCTTCCCTTCTCCCTCTAAACTAAACATTTTTTTTAATTTATTTTATTTATATATATATTTACATCTTCATTCTTTAGAAGTGTGGTTTAACAATTATTGTTTTAACATTTTCAATAATTCATTTAAACTTTAAACAAATATTTTTGTAGGAATTGGCTGTCGAAGCCTTTCAGCCAATTTTATTTATTTAACGACATACACCTTTTTACAAAATAAATTAAACAGCTAACACAGATATTAAATAACATAGTACATTATAATAAAAGTGTTTTATTATAATCTTACACAATGTATAACGAAGTAGAAGCCTCAATGATCAGTAACATAGTATATATCATTAACAAGACAAACATTTTCGCAACGCGGATAAGGTGTCGTAAAAAATAATCAAAATCAATTGAATTTGCATGACACAGCATTCCTATTGTTTCAAAATTTTGAGAACAATCTGTTCTACAAAATGGACGTGAAAATTATTGTTATTTCGTAAGTTGCGGCAAATAACATGGATATTTCCAGAATTTTATCGTGGATCAATCTCCACTCAGACCCTTCACGATTTTCAACTTTACATATCACTTTACTGGTGGTATTGAAAAAATATACACTTTAAGGGTGCGGTTTAGAAGAAAGAGATAGCTATACAAATATGGGCAATCACTAATTTGAGTTAGATTGTTGTTGTGATCAATGAACAATATTGTATTATACATTAAAATAAACTTAAAATAAGCAGGAATTTCATCAGATAAATTAAAAATTATTTTAATGTTTAGTTTCTGTGAAAAATAATTATGAAAAATAATGAAAATTGATCGTAATTTATAGCAAATTTTAAATTAAATTTTTGCTAATAAAAACTTGTGCAATGAAAATTTAAAGGATTTCACTAAATTCTGCATTCAAATAACTTAGCAGACATGACCTATTAATTTCATTATATCTTACAATTTTCTTTTCTAACTTAAACTAGTAATTTGACGTAATACACGAAAATTAACGATTTATTTTTTATTTAGACTGATACTTTATACTTGGTAGATAAAAAATGTAAATACACATTCATATTATGAAATCCAAAAGAATAGCTCTATTTTCAAACGATTATTTCCATTTTACTATATAGCTATCTCTTTCCACTAAACCTCAACCTTAAACAAATTGTATTTCTCTTACACGTCTCGTTGATTACTAATAGCTGAGTTCACTTACTTTTGGTATTTTAGCGTATCGGCCGGTGCGCGTGTCCCTTATGGTGGCGATGTCGAGGAGGTCGTTCTCTTTGTTCTGGTCCACCCAGTTCAGGTAGAAGCCGTGCTGGTCCACCCTCAGCGTGATGGGAGTGCCCACCCCCGAGTCCTGCAACAACAACAAAAAGGAGACTGTCAAAGCGTTTCGAACGGACCGCTCAATCCATAAATTAGTCGGGACTAATTAAAAATACATCCGGGCTCGATGTTTCACCTGCCGCAATTTGAATCGATAACACAGTTTAAATAAATAAAGAAAAAAAAATAAATATAATCAAAATTTTCCATCGATCTAGGAACAGAGATCGATGGAAAATTTTCTATTATGTAACTACAGTTTTCTGGTGGATATTTTTGTTTAAAGTTAGGATTATATTTATTTTTTTCTTAATTTAATGTAACAATAAAATGTTATTTTAGTGATTTCTAATAAAAAATGGTGAAAGCGCCGGGTTATTACCAAAAAATACTGCTAATAATAGAGGTATAACGAAACTGTTTTAAGTTAAACTAAGAGTCACTTTTAGTTTGATAATGACAAGTTAAAATTGTTGAAAGTATAGTCACAAAAATAAAAATTATACAAAGTGTATCAGTGTTTTTATTAAAACAAAAAAATACTACGTTATTCACTAGCACTAGAAACTCATCAGAAATTCAAACATCTTTACTGTTTATAATACATTTATATTTCAAAAGTATTGATTAAATTAAAAGAGAAAAAATATATATAAAACCTACAGAAACTTGAAGCAAACTTTAATTATAATCCACCCATACAGACACACAAACTCACGTAATGCATAAAGCAAAGATGGAAAACTCGTTATAAAACCCGAACTGTTTGCGTATTTGCATAAATATATACGCGTGTGTGAAAATATCCATAAACGTGTGTATGCATACTCGTTTTGCTTATCTGTGTGTGTGTGTGTGTGCATACTCGTTATTCCTATGTGTGTTTGTGTGTATGCTCGTTATGTATCGTGTTTTGAGGCGCGGACTTGCACAAAGTTCTCGTTACTTGGCAATTTGATTCACCGCCGTTATGCAAATATTCCGAAGCCCGCCCTTAAATATTTAGCGCCCGAAATCCGCCGGAAGGGCGGTGAGGGTAATCCACCTCACACCGCTGCACTCGCAGGAATCCCTCTGTGTTTAAGGGACGAAGCCGAAAATAAAAGGGATGACGGCGGACTTAGGATCTGTTGTTTCAGTTTTAACTCATGTCAGAATGTTATTTGTATACGTACAATGTAGATATATTTAAACGTATTATACATGCATCTTTATTCAGACAAATACGTTGTACATTTACAATGTTTATATGTATAATACACTTTGGGCTATAGACCAGAGGTATTTCTGCCCTTAAACATACATTTTTTATCAGTATACATTTCCCCTACGTATACCTGCACAATACGTGAGTCAATTGCATTAATGTATGTGTGTTTAGTTGCTTATAAGACACAACAGAACGCACATATGCCAAATAATCAACAAAACATACACACATTACGTTCAATGCATTTGACTCACGTTTCTGCAGGTTACACTTCCCCTAATGTATACTGATAAAAAAACCTCTCTGTATATATATATAATATATAATATTTTTAATTTTTTATATAATTTTTGTTCTTGGATTTCTTAAAGCGTAATGTCTACTAAAAACAACGAAACTTTACGAATTCATCGATTATTCAGCAGCAGGGATTGTCAAAATCCCAACATAGATTCAGGCAATTAACAGGCTCCCGCTAGCTTGTTTCAAAAATTGGTACTTTAGAATGGAATTGTAGGTATTTATAATTTTTATAACCTTCAAAATTTCATTAATATGTTACTCATCAAAAGGACTGGCTGGTTACAATACTGAAACTGTGCTGTGTTAAAGTCGAGAATATAGTACCTCACACGTGATTATGGCCCATGAATAACTCACACGATTTGCTCCACTTGCTCGTCTCGCGTTTTTTTATGGCCATATCAGATTAACAGGGATTGTCAAAATCTGAACATAGATTCAGGCAAACAACAGCCATGAAAAATATAAATATTTTTTTATTTCTGACCTTCAAAATTCCAGTGTTATGTCACCCTCGAAAAAGACTGACTAGATACGATATTCAAACTGTGCTGTATCAAAGTCGTGGATATAGTAGACCACTCGTGATTTTGGTCAATGAATAACTCTTACGATTTACTCCACTCGCCTACGGCTTATTCCGCATACTTCGTCTCACCACGTTATTTGTGGCCATTTCATATTAACAGAGATTGTCAAAATCTGAACATTCAGGCAAACAGCAGCCACTTAACCGCCCCCCTCCCTTATGTAATCTCAAACATTGATAATGGATAATGATCAAAAAATGAAAAATATAAATAATAATTTAAATATTTTCATTTCTGACTTTAAAATTTCAGTGTTATGTCAATGTTTGGCTAGATACGTTACTCCACTTGCTCGTCTCGCGTTTTTTTATGGCCATATCAGATTAACAGGGATTGTCAAAATCTGAACATAGATTCAGGCAAACAATAGCCATGAAAAATATAAATATTTTTTATTTCTGATCTTCAAAATTCTAGTGTTATGTCACCCTCCAAAAGGACTGACTAGATACGATAAACTGTGCTGTATCAAAGTCGTGGATATAGTATCTCACCCGTGATAACTCACACGGCTCATTCTACTTACTATAATACTAGTGCGTTATGATGGCCATAAATAACCTGAGACGAAGTATTCCGTATATTTCGTCCCGAGTTATTTATGGCCATCATAACGTACTAGTGAATTATATATTATTACAGTAAGTAGAAAAACTATACATTTTTCAGAAGACAAATATTTTAGATGTTGTAAAATATTCAGAAGAGAAATATCGTACAGGTAATATGTTGTAACGCACACTAACCGGAGTTTTCCCCACGAAGAGAAAGCAAACACGTTTCCTCACGTTTAGACTCATACGATTTACTTCACTGCCCTACGGCTCATTCCGTATACTACGTTTCACGTTATTTATGGCCATCATAACGCACTAGTGAATTATATATTATTACAGTAAGTAGAAAAACTATAATTTTTTTCAGAAGACAAATATTTTAGACGTAGTAAAATATTCAAAAGAGAAATATCGTACAGGTAATATGTTTTAACGCACACTAACCGGAGTTTTCCCCACGAAGAGAAAGCAAACACGTCTCCTCACGTTTACACTCATACGATTTACTTCACTCCCCTACGGCTCATTCCGTATACTCCGTTTCACGTTATTTATGGCCATCATAACGCACTAGTGAATTATATATTATTACAGTAAGTAGAAAAACTATACATTTTTTCAGAAGACAAATATTTTAGACGTTGTAAAATATTCAGAAGAGAAATATCGTACAGGTAATATGTTGTAACGCACACTAACCGGAGTTTTCCCCACGAAGAGAAAGCAAACACGTTTCCTCACGTTTAGACTCATACGATTTACTTCACTGCCCTACGGCTCATTCCGTATACTTCGTTTCACGTTATTTATGGCCATCATAACGCACTAGTGAATTATATATTATTACAGTAAGTAGAAAAACTATACATTTTTTCAGAAGACAAATATTTTAGACGTTGTAAAATATTCAGAAGAGAAATATCGTACAGGTAATATGTTGTAACGCACACTAACCGGAGTTTTCCCAACGAAGAGAAAGCAAACACGTTTCCTCACGTTTAGACTCATACGATTTACTTTACTCCCCTACGGCTCATTCCGTATACACTGTTATTTATGGCCATCATAACGCACTAGTGAAATATATATTATTACAGTAAGTAGAAAATCTATACATTTTTTCGGAAGATAAAAATTTTAGACGTAAAATATTCAGAAGAGAAATATCGTACTGGCAATGTGTTTTAACGCACACTAATCCCCTTATTTCTAACGAATGAAAAAAAAAATCACGTCTCCTCGCACTCATACGATTTACTCCATTCGCCTATGGCACATTCTCTACATTTTGATTCACGTTATTTATAGTTATAATAAAACACTAGTGAATTATATATTATTATAGTAAATAGAAAATCTATCCATTTTTTTTTGCGGAGGACAAATATTTTAGACCTAAAATATTCAGAAGAGAGAATCTATACATTTTTTCAGAAGACAAAAAATTTAAACGTTGTAAAATATTCAGAAGAGAAATATCGTACTGGCAATGTATTTTAATGCACACTAATCCCTTTCTCCTTAACAAATGAAAAAAGAAGACACGTCATTCCGTCTACTTCGTTTGACGTTATTTATGGTTATAATAACGCACTAGTTAATTATATTTTATTATAGTAAGTAGAAAATGTATTCCTTTTTTTCAGAAGGCAAATATTTTAGACGATGTAAAATATTCAGAAGAGAAATAATATCGTACTGGCAATATGTTTTAACGCACACTAACCCCCTTGAATGAGAAACAAACGCGTCTCCTCTTCCCAAGGGATGTAAAGGTATACATATTTAAACCCACTTAACAAAAATTGAAGCATTATCCGAGAAACATTTACATTCAGCTTTTATCTCTATTAAGTTAACAATTCCCTACTTCTTTTTCTTGTTTTGTTTTGTAAAATTGGGTTTAGGAATTACGAGATAAGCGCGCGCGGATCACTTATAAAGTAATTTCCCCGATGGGGAAAAACTTTTCCGAAGAGACCGCACCGAATCGATTTTCCTCCAATGAAAGTTCCACTCTCTCAGGCCTTAATAATTCATGCACTAATTGCTAAACAAATTCAGGCCCCACGAGGCACAACCCCCTCCTCCTCCTCCTCCGCCTCCTCACGCGTCGATCATCTGGGCCCATTATCGACCGCCAGGCAGAAAGTGAAGTGTTTTTTTTTTTAATATTTAAACACACAGGAGGAACTAATGGTAGGATTTCACGCAAGTAGAATAAAATTGGTGGAGTTTCTTTGGATTCGAGAAAAGTATTTACAAGGGCGATCGGAGCTTATGGAATTTTTCTAGCGTGCATTTTTTTATTGTATATGAAACTAACAATATTTATAGCAATAACCCGGCGACTCCACCACATACGGCAATTAAAACATTTTTAAGAAGTGGAAAACAATTGTGGAGTTTAATTAGATTTGGGATTTTTTTTCAAGGATAATTAGAGCTTGTCGAATTAATTTAGCGTGCCACTTTTTTAATATGAAAGGAGCTAGCAATATTTATAGTAATAACCCGGCGCACAGTTGGAGAAAAATCAATTTGGCTGTCAAAATTGTATAAAATCTAAAATAATAGGTGTATTTCAGTAAAAATTGGACATCATAGGATTAAAGATATTGTATATTTTAATGCAATTATAAAAATCCAGAAACGGACATTTTTAGGGCTCCCAGGGGGCATCAAAATTTGTATTTTATAACGATTGTCTTATTTTTTTTATTTTAAAGACAAATGTTATAAGGGAAACATATTATTATTAGGTAAGTAACTTAAGTTAATTTTCAAAATTTTGACATACCATATTTTTACGATAAATATATTTGGATTGGTTAATTATACAAATAATCCACATTAATCGGTGGATTTTAATGAAAATAGAAATTAAAATCTTCACAACATCCCCACTCTACGATATACCTTTTTTCACCAAAATACAACCTTTTCAAGTTATCACCTGAAAACACCGCAAAAAAATCTACCTCACACACGAATTGACACAATTACAGACAAAATACATAGGAAGCAAAAGTTCTGTTTTTGATAGACACGCAAAAATCTGGTTTTAGATGACATTGTCTAAAATGTGTGCATTTTTACGTTTATTTTAATAACTGATATAATTTTCGAGTATAGATGGCGTGGTTGTTGTAGATTTGTTTTTATGTTATTGTTTTTTTTAATGTTAGCCTATACAAATGTAACAAATGAAATGATTATAAATCTATGTTTAATGCAACTAAAATCTACAATATAATATGCAGACTTCTGTTAGACTACATCCTATTCAGGACTTCTCCTACGCTTCATAATATATCAGTCAGCGAACGTGCATCCCTTAATCCACTTCATAATTCATCAAATACCCTCCTCTAAAACCAGACCAAAGTTACTCCCATCAATGAACGCATCCTTTACTTATCCAAAAGATTGTCCCAAAACGAAATCAACGTCGAAATTCTCTCCCAATTCTGCATCCCCGAAATGACTCCGTTAATCCCAAATTCATAAATCCCCCACGGAAATTGCCAGTAAGACATTTCTCTTGTAACTGTCCCTGTCACTAGCTATTTACATTTGACGGTGATAGGGATAGTTACAAACAAATAATAATATAATTACTGAAATAATGTTAATAAATATTATACACTGTAAATGTTAATGTTCTGTCAACAAAGATATTGTCTATATCTAAATATTTATTTATAACAAAAAAAAAACGTTAGGAATTGAAATCGTTTTTTTTCTAATAAATCCCTGTTATTCCTAAAACTGAAAAATTCGAATTATTTAAAATCCCTCCGTTCTCCGTTGAGCGGGTGAATGATCATCCAATAAATTCCGCATTTTTTCGCGATTAATTAAATGTTACTGGCGGGGATCGGTTTTAATGGAGGCCTCGGAGTTCCTCTCCGGTTAATTTTTTTAATTATAATTTATCTGACGGGCATTTCCCGCTCGTATTTCTCTACGCCGAAAAAAAAAAAGAAATATTAAAATGGCGTGTAAACGTCACCGGCAAATATTCCGCCCGTTTGTAAATAAATCATACTTAGTTTTTCACCACCGGCTGTAATGAATAATAATACAGAAGAGGGATGAATAAGTAAATGAAGGAGTATTGGTTATTAAAAAAAATATTTTTTTGTAGAGAAAATGATATTTTATGATTTAGAAATTACCTTTTAAAATCAATTTAAAATATAGTCAAGTTATTTTCCACAGCCAACTTAATTAAAGTTTTAAAAACGCAATATCTCCCTTAATTTCAAACATAAATAATCATAATTATATATTGATGTAAACAGCGAAGAAAGAATATTTTGTTTAGACTATAGCCAATTTCGATATCCATATAAAAAATGGTGATGTGTCCATCATGGTACTTTCCCCGGTGAATACGGTCAAATAAGTTTCTGATTGAAAATTTAATAGGAAAGCAAAATGATTAATAGAAAAATTTTTTTGTTGCCTTTCAAAGTTAAAACCGAGTATTTAAAAGAATATTATAATTAAGTATGTTATTTCTTACCTTACAATGTGTTGAAATCATTTATCCACACTCTTCTTCATTTTTTCAAACTATGCGAATGTGCTGAATATGACGGCACTTTGACGTTTTATTTGTCATTAAAATAATTATTTCAATATTAAAATCTCTAAGGGAATTCATCAGGTAAACGCTTATAAAATGAAAACCGGAGGTCCTACAATAAAAGTTTTATAACAGAAATTATTTATTTTCCAAGATCTAAAACTTTTATCTAAAACATTTTTCTATCCGAATTAAAAAATGAAAAATTGCTAAGAGTAAAGTTGCATTTAATGAGTGTAGTAAAAAGTATAACTTTATGTTGTTTCTCAAAAACCGTGATATGTAGAAAAAATCTGAGTATACTATTGGATTTTGCTTAAAAAATGTTTTTACAGAAATAAATTATTTTGATAAAAAAAGAAGTTACAGCGGTTTTAAAAAATAACAGATAATCGAAAAACGCCCTCTATATATCTCGGCAACCATTCAACATTATGAATTGCAGTTTGTACCAATAAACGTTTCTAAAAATCGATCTCCTGACACCTTAGTCGTTTTTTCTCTATCTAATCTGGAAATAGGTTTTCTCTGTTAAAACCATCCATTAAGATAATGAGGTGTTTTTGGTATTGGATAAATAGCAGCAATTTTTAAGCATCGGGGAAAAGTATTCGAACTAATGACTAGATTGAATAATGCAGAGAGAGGTTCACATGGCACCACCCTGTACATTAAAAAAAAAATACAAAATCAAATGTATAATTAATATTTGTTGATTTGCTATCGACCAGTGATCTTTCCGCCAATTAATATTTTATTATTCTTAATTTTGAATAATTAATCAAAGTGTTAAATATTTGCATGATGATAATGTGAAATAAAATACTACACAACTTTGACTCAATATTTTTTGTCTTCGTTATCATTCTTTTATCATATCATAAACTTATGCACTCACATGAATATTCATAAACTTTTACGCAATTTGTCGGTATATTCACACACGCAAACGTCATTTTTTATTTGATGCGTGTTTGTTTAAAGTCGCGGTTTACAACTGTTTTGGCAATAACTAATTCTTATTACGTCTTTATATTGATATACTCAAGTACTGTGATTAATAATATTAGTGAAGAGTATTTTATATACTTGGACACAGTTGTTTAAATTAAATTAAAAAAAGAAATTATTTATTATTATTTTTCTTTAAATATGACAACTTTCGCTTAAAAAAGGACAAACATTCATTGAAATAACTACTTCCCGGACAAATATCCCGCAGAACATTGAACTACACAATGGACATTTCCACGTAGACCTGTTCATCTTATCTAGTGATTCTCAAACGTATTGAAATATATATATATATATATATATATATATATATATATATATTCAATGACCCTTTCTACCCATATGGGTGTAAGGTTACGTATTAAAATAATTAATCAAAATGCATTTTTTAAACACTTAACTGCATTTTTTAAATCTCTTATTTGATTCTCATTAATCACTTCATGAAACATGTTCACTGCATTTTTTATCTAGAATTGCTGCGAAATTGAATTCTCTACACTCCTAAATATTAAACCAAATAAGAATGAAAGACTAAAAACTGTTGAAAGTGGGAAACTCACTTAAAAAACGTATATTACTTTTCTTTAATAACCAGGCGTGCATAAACCTTTCATTCTGTGAAATTGAATTCTCTATATTCGTAAATATTAAAGCAAAGAAAAGCGAAAGACGAAAAAGTATTGAAAGTTTCACTTAAAAAATGTTTATTAATTTAATCGTTGGTTGAGGCTTTTACTTCATTAAACTCCATAATATTTGTAAATAAAATGACAGTTAAGTTGATTATAAATCAATTCAGGATAAATTTAATTGTAATTAAAAAAATATTTTTGAATTAATTCAGGATGATTTAATTAAAATTAAAACACTTGGTTTGTTTCACTTGTAATAGTGTTTGTTTCACTATTGTGTTTTAATTTTAATTAAATCATCCTGAATTGATTTATAATCAACTTAACTAACTGTTATTTTATTTACAAATAATGTATTATGGAGTTTAATGAAGTAAAAGCCTCGATCAACGATTAAATTAATAAACGTTTTTTAAGTGAAACTTTCAATACTATTTTAGTCTTTCGCTTTTATTTATATTTATAAATATTTCACCACGGGTTAAGTGAGAAATTAATGAAACATATGATTATAAATTATCTGCCTGGTGATGTCGCTCTGCTGGCGAAATAATTTGTAGCAGTGTCTCTACAATAAATTTTGTGAAACTTAAAAAACTGTTGTTTTATTTGCAAATAATTTATTACTTTTCTCTAATAACCAGAGGTGCATAAACGTTTTTTAAGTGTAGCGAATTTTTTAACATTTTACTGCAGAATTTTTATAAAATTGAATTCTTTACACTCGTAAATATTAAAACAAAGAAGAGTGAAAGACTAAAAACTAATGAAAGTGAGTATAAGCTTTCAATAGTTTTTAGTCTTTCACTCTTCTTTGTTTTAACATTTAATAATAATAATAATAATAATAATAATAATAATAATAATAATAATAAGTCTTTATTGCCCAACAGGAAATATACATCCCAATTACAATATACATAAATCCATAGCCGTGTGTATATAATATAATATATAAACTAACTTAATGCTAAAATATAAATTTTCAATTTCAATTTTTTCAATTTCAATTTACTTTATTAACGGAATCTCCATTTCCAAATTACAATTATAATTACATATTAAAAATTTTATAAGAACAGTGTGACGCTCTAAAAAGATTACAAAACATATGTATAAAAAAAAGGCAAATTACCAATCACAAATTACGACAAAATACAAAATAAAAATAATACGCATCAAAATATTTATTAAATGAATAGAATATTAAGCTGCTCTTTGGTATAATTGTGATAACAGAGATTTAATTGTATCATAGAATATATCGCAAGAGGAAGATAATGAATTAAAAACAATACACATAATAAGTATTGGCGATTTCAGTATATAATTGGTTCTATGTGTTGGAATATTAAATGTAACTTTTGTCTACCGAAAAAAGTTGGTATATGCAATCGTACCAATAATAAAAGTTCGGGAGAATCAATATAGTTATGTACAAGTTTACGAGTGTAAAGAATTCAATTCACAAAAATTCTGCAGTGCAGTAAAATGTTAAAAAAATCGCTACACAATTGTTGCGTTCCGACTACTGAGATACAAACTCAATAAACAATCGTTTTTCTCCATTTCACTTTCTATATTCAATTTTCGACGCATAAACGCTGACTTTATCTTTACGAGTGTTTTTCCTAATTTCGTTCCGAGTCGGGAATATTTTTTTATACACACGTATCTTAAAAGGAAACATCGGGGAAATCCAACCCCTTGCCCTCCGTCCTTATACCGCCGAACTGAAATTGATGATCGGCGACTTGAAAAGGGTCGGGGTCCTACAATCGGATAACAGGTGTTCCATCCACCGACTGGGCTTACAACCCTAATTTATTATTATTAGAAACCCGTCCCCCCGAGAAACAATAAAAAATAATAAAATAAGATAACGGTCGGATCTATTCCGGGATTATGAGCAATTACAAATGGGGCTTAGTTTTCAATTTACGATGGAAATATATGGTGTCAGCTTTTTTTATTATTGTGATTTTGTTGTGTTTACTTGAAATGTTTGTAATTTCACAGCTGTGTAAAAATCATCAAAAAATTGTTATTCCTTTCTCTACTTTATGTGAAATGTATGTATTAAATAAATAAAATAATAGGAACAGGAATAACAGTTGTTTGTGAGGGGCGGATCTAGAAGGAGTTTTTGAAGGAGGGGGTCAATTGAAATCCTTGCCAAGAAAACTACACAAGCATTTTTGAAAAATAAAAACTCGCTCACGGTTAAGAGGTCAATTTACAAATTTTACCTTCTTTATACCATTGGCGAATGTTTTTGATGAATGACTAGGGGGGAAGTCATTTATCAAAAATATTTTTTTCTAAAGTCGCCAATGGTATAAAGGAGCCAAAATTTGTAAATTGACCTCTGGATCTGATCTTAGCAACTCCAGGAAATCAAGAGCAGATCCAGAGGCGGAATCACACTTTGCACGAGATTTACGATAACACTATTATAGAAATGAGTGATTTTAAAATCGCATGCAAATTCAGGCTATAAATATTGCTAATTGGTGTATTTCAAATGGCATCCACTCTTCACTGATATATCATTTAAGACAAAAATTTGTAATACCGACAAGACAGTAAATATACTATAATATACAATCCTGTGCTAAATTAACGCATCACAAAAACTTTTAGTTTTTTTTTTTAATTTTAAATCATTAAACATTTTACATATGCAGCCTAACCCCTACACCACCATTATGGTAGATGGGGATTTTAGATTATATTATATGTATATATATATATATAGGTAGCCTAGGATATCCTCTGTCAGTACTCATAAACAATTGCAATTATTTGACAGATACATAGTAACAATTTGCAATTATTTGTTAATAAGATATTTAATACAGTTTAAAATAATTTTTAAACAATTTTTTCGAGTTATTTTTATAAAGTTTATGTGTTTAACTGAATGAAAAATTTGTTCAGAAATTTGTTGTATAGCAATAATTTAATTTAATATAAGTATATAAATTTAATCACAAATAACATTTTTTTTTTCATTATTCTGTATTTTCGAAATATATTATAGTTTTCCTTGGGTATTGTAGTTAAATATTTAGTTTGTCACGTATACCAATTGTCTTGATTTGTATATTTCACACTGATTTATGTTAAACTATGATATTATTATTATCTAATGTTACCTTACTTTAATTTTACAAAGTAATATTTAAATTATCCTGTAATTGGCCTTTTGGCTGTTTTGTTAAATAAATAAACTAGAAACAATCGTAGTGGTTCGTGTTCAGGAAAAGAAAAAGAATTGCTGACCTAGAGAAAACGAAAGTATATTTTCCCCCCACATTAAAATTCCTTACGGTAGCAAACTCATTTTAAACAAACGCAGGGCCGTATTTGAATTTCAGTAAAAAAAAAAAACGTTGCGCGTACACGCCGTGGGATGAATACAGGGCCGGGTTCCGGAATCGCGCCGCCGTTGGAACGCGGTGGGAGGATCGATATAGGGTCGGTGTGCTCCCCGGGCCGGCCCGTACACAGCGCTTTCATCCCCACAAACAATAAAGAAGCGCATCCTCCCCTCGTTCTCGCGACCCGCAAAAGGTACAATCTGGTTAATTAAGGGGGCACTCGCTCCGACAAAACGCGCCGCTTCCTCGGATGTTTTCGAGGAGGGCCATAAAACGAAAAGGGCCTGGCGGACCATAAGGAAGCGGCGAGCTTTTACTTTATAAAGGAAGGGGTGGTTCATTGAAGTGCTGGCTTAATTTTTCTTATGGTAACTGTCTATTTTGATCGTTTTTTTTTTGCAGATACTAGGTATAGTTGTGGTGTGTTCTCGGGTTGTCTATGATATTAATAATAACTAACTAACCATCTTTATTCAAATGTGTATATGTACAATAATATATAAAAATTAGAATTATATTCTGTAGATGAATCGGCTATCGACCGGAGGTATTTCAGCCTATTAATAACATTTATTTGAAAGTATCATTAAAAAAAACACAATATGAAATTGCAATGATATTGTCTTAAATTTTATGTGGCATCGTTAATTAATTCATTTATTAATTTTCTTTATATATTTGATAGTATATAATTTAACGAGAAAATTTATCATAATAAATTAAAGACGACGCAAGCGCCACCTTTTGAATAATTTCAAGTGGCATCGTCAACGATTTGGGTCTACAAGGTAGACAACCGAGAATCATTGTTTCGTCCACTAAAGGAAGGCGATCTTGTCCTGTTTAAGCAAACAAGGAAAACGAAATTCACATTTAATGAAACGTTCAGCCACCATTCATCTAGCGTTTTGTTTTAAATCGTAATATCTACGTTATATTACAATTAGGGGGGTACTATAGTTCCGACTGCCTTTTGTGAACGGTTTTTCATGATTTTTTTCTAAACTAAAACACTAGTTATCATTACGCTAGATGAATGGTGGCTGAACGTTTCATTAAAAAGAAAATTTATATTTTAATATAATGATTTTAATATTTAGACATTAGTAGTTCATATTGTATTCAAAGTTTATATTATTTATAATTTAAAAAGAAAATTCTTGTTAAATTAGATAGTATATAATTTAACAAGAAAATTAATAAATGTATTAATTAACGATGCCACACGAAATTAGGCAAAAGATGGCGCTTGCGTCGTCTTCCATTTAATATGAAATAATCTTAGTTTCAAGTAGAACATTGGTCGCTACTGAATGGCAAAAAAAGGATTAATCTCTACCTTTAGATATATTTATTAGATTACTAAAATATTATAAACTATAAAAACATAAAACAAAATATCATTGAATAAACACTTACTACGTTTTTATAACAATTGTTTTCATAAACAGGACAAGTTCGCCTTTCTTTAGTGGACGAAACAATGATTCTCGGTCGTCTACCTTGTAGACCCAAATCGTTGACAATGCCTCATGAAATTAGGCAAAAGATGGCGCTTGTATCGTCTTTAATTTATTATGATTAACAACTGTATATAAATTCGTCGACGATGCCACTTGAAATTAGGCAAAAGGTGGCGCTTGCGTCTTTTTTAATTCAATTTATTATATTTATAACAATTGTTTATTGTATTTATTTGTAAATAAATATTCACTTTTAATGACTTTTGACAGTCATTATCAAGTGATAAATTACAAAAAAAGCTACATTTATATGTAAAAAATAGAGTGAGGTTAGGAATTTGTTTAATTAAACAAAAATGATTAAAATATTACAAAATTTCGAAAATCGAAAAAATTAATGATTCATTCTTTTGATTTTTTTGGCGGGTTTATTTTCGTATAGTTATGTAAAATTGTCATTTTTTTTAATATCAGGAAATGAATGTTTACAATCTAAAGCGCGGTTGAATAAAACACAATATTATAAATTCCTTTATATTATTCAATTTTAATTTCATAATCATGTCAAGTAAAGTCATGCATTAATTAATCTAAGTGGTTCTTATGCCTAGAAATGTATCTATGTAATAGATTAGCATTACTTCAGGTATATATGTTGCGAGTTTATCTCATAAATCATACTTAAATAATTAATTTAAAAATTGAATACTAAGGCCGCATTTATAGCAGGGCATCATGATGATAGATGCTATCATACCTTGAAAGATGCTAATTTTTAGGGCCTACGCACACGAAATTCTAATTACACTTACTTCCGCACACTAAAGAATGATACAGCTAGCATCTAGCATCCGCTATAAATATGGCCTCATTCAAAGCCCAAAATCCGACTGCAGATGATGGTGACGATTTTTAAAATATCTTAATTATGAATTTATTAATACAAAAAAAAATGTATGTTTTTAATTTTTACGTCTCATTCGAAAAACACATACAGAGCGCGCAACGTCTAAAATAACACTTCCTCGGAAAGCGGCATTGTTTATCAACATTAGCGTTCCGCCCAACAAGATATTTAGATTTTCCGCAGCCTATTTACTTTCCATCCACTTAATGGGAAAACAGCGGAATTTTCGCCCGTTCCGTTTCAACATACAAACACACTTGCGCCGTTAATCGAATGCACACACAACAAAGCGAATGCCGCACACGGCGAATCCGCCTTTTGTGTCGATTACGAGTTTCCAACGCGAACGTCGGACACAATGCCAGCAGGTTATTATTTTTAGCGCCGGAAAATATGCGGCAAACGGTCCCGATGCGGACGCTTTACAGCTTGCATCGAAAACAGGAAAAAATAAATAAATTAGCGTCGATCGCAGATGAAAGGAAAGAAGTTTATTGTAAAATGCATGATTGTGTTTTGATCGTGAAATCCAAGAAATTGAATTGTTATATCGATTGATACTGTTTTTTTTTTTAATTTCTATCGTGAAATTCAAGAAATTGAATTGTTAATTGGTAATGCTTTTTTTTTGTAATTTCTGAGAATGTAGACTAAACATAAAAACATATATTCTGCAAGTTTGTTGTCACGAAACTTAGTTATGAGAAATAAAATAGTAACATTTCATTTCCCATAACTAAGTTTTTTTAACAAAAAATTTGCACAATATATGTTTTAGTGTTTAGTCTACATTAGAGATGGGCAAAGTCGATCTTTTTTGTAACTGCAAAATGAAGTATATGACAAATTTATTAATGTTATTTATAATATTAATATTGGAAAGTTTTATAATAAACTCCAATTTATTATTATTCGTTAACTGTAGCTACTTAAAATTGGTTGTTCAGAAATACTCGATTACTGAATTCACTGGATTTTGCCCAACACTAGTCTAATGTTGGATTTTTTTCAAAAATGACCGAAAAAGATGAAATATCGAGAAAAGTGGAATTTTCCAAAAATGGCAGAGAAAGACGAAATATAGAAGAAAAGTGAAATTTTCCAAATATGACAAAAAACGACGAAATATTGAGAAAAAGTGGAATTTTTCAAAAATGACCGAAAAGACGAAAAATCAAGAAAAAGTAGAATTTTCCAAAAATGACCGAAAAAGACGAAAAATCAAGAAAAAGTAGAATTTTCCAAAAACAACCGAGAAAATCGAAAAATCAAGAAAAAGTAGAATTTTCCAGAAAGACGAAAAATCAAGAAAAAGTAGAATTTTCCAAAAATGACCGAGAAAAACAAAAAATCAAGAAAAAGTAGAATTTTCAAAAAATAACCCATAAAAACGAAAAATCAAGAAAAAGTAGAATTTTCCAGAAAGACGAAAAATCAAGAAAAAGTAGAATTTTCCAAAAATGACCGAGAAAAACAAAAAATCAAGAAAAAGTAGAATTTTCCAGAATGACGAAAAATCAAGAAAAAGTAGAATTTTCCAAAAATGACCGAGAAAGACAAAAATCAAGAAAAAATAGAATTTTCAAAAAATAACCGAGAAAAACGAAAAATCAAGAAAAAGTAGAATTTTCCAGAAAGACGAAAAATCAAGAAAAAGTAGAATTTTCAAAAAATAATCGAGAAAAACGAAAAATGAAGAAAAAGTAGAATTTTCCAGAAAGACGAAAAATCAAGAAAAAGTAGAATTTTCCAAAAACAACCGAGAAAATCGAAAAATCAAGAAAAAGTAGAATTTTCCAGAAAGACGAAAAATCAAGAAAAAGTAGAATTTTCCAAAAACAACCGAGAAAATCGAAAAATCAAGAAAAAGTAGAATTTTCCAGAAAGACGAAAAATCAAGAAAAAGTAGAATTTTCCAAAAATGACCGAGAAAAACAAAAAATCAAGAAAAAGTAGAATTTTCAAAAAATAACCCATAAAAACGAAAAATCAAGAAAAAGTAGAATTTTCCAGAAAGACGAAAAATCAAGAAAAAGTAGAATTTTCCAAAAATGACCGAGAAAAACAAAAAATCAAGAAAAAGTAGAATTTTCCAGAATGACGAAAAATCAAGAAAAAGTAGAATTTTCCAAAAATGACCGAGAAAGACAAAAATCAAGAAAAAATAGAATTTTCAAAAAATAACCGAGAAAAACGAAAAATCAAGAAAAAGTAGAATTTTCCAGAAAGACGAAAAATCAAGAAAAAGTAGAATTTTCAAAAAATAATCGAGAAAAACGAAAAATGAAGAAAAAGTAGAATTTTCCAGAAAGACGAAAAATCAAGAAAAAGTAGAATTTTCCAAAAATGACCGAGAAAAACAAAAAATCAAGAAAAAGTAGAATTTTCAAAAAATAACCGAGAAAGACGAAAAATCAAGAAAAAGTGGAATTTTCCAGAAAGACGAAAAATCAAGAAAAAGTAGAATTTTCCAAAAATGACCGAGAAAGACGAAAAATAAAGAAAAATTAGAATTTTCAAAAAATAACCGAGAAAGACAAAAAAAGAAAAAGTAGAATTTTCAAAAAATAACCGAGAAAGACGAAAAATCGAGAAAAAGTAGAATTTTCCAAAAATGACCGAGAAAGACGAAAAAACGAGGAAAAGTAGAATTTTCAAAAAATAACCGAGAAAGACGAAAAATCGAGAAAAAGTGGAATTTTCCAAAAATGACCGAAATAGACAAAAAATCAAGAAAAAGTAGGAATTTACAAAAATGACCGAGAAAGACGAAATATCAAGAAATGGTGGAATTTTCCAAAAAAAATCGAGAAAAAGTAGAATTTTCCAAAAATGACCGAGAAAGACGAAAAATCGAGAGAAAGTGGATTTTTTAAAAAAATGACCGAAAAAAAATATCGGAGTTCTCTCAACTCTGTTAATTGTTTATGAATTAGTAAGTTAATAGCAACATAATAATGCAAAAATAATGAATCTAAAGTGCGAGCAATTTTATGATTTTCAAATTTGAAACCTTACACTTTAATATCTACATATTCTGATTAATAAAACGGAAATGTTTAACGAAGTCATAAATAAAATTGCTAATATATTGGAAGTTACTGTTTGTTCTATTTGTATTTGTATATGTTTGTCATTTTACATTTTAACTTATGTATAACTTATAATTTATTAGCATTTTATAATTATACTTTATTGTAACCCTCCTTTATCTTTTAATGTATAGTTAGTATAAAGCAATATGTATTTAAATGGACTTACCGTTAATAAACAATAAACAACAATAAATCACTAAATCATTGCTGTTGATCGTGGATTATATTTTAATTTTAATATATACTAAACGCGTAAGACCTATGTCTACTTGGGGGGGTTCCCGCGGGGTGAGCCGACTAATTAAACTATTTACTACATATTTACATAACACGCGATAAGAATATTTGTTACTCGTTTAACTGTAATAATTAGTTGTAATATTTTATATAAAATTATTTCTTTTAACAAGTATATACAAAATAAAATATATTATTTTACTAGACACTATTAAACTTATAATAAAAAATCTGCCAAAGGATCAATGAAGTGAAACAAAAAAAAATAATTAAAATTATCTTGGCCATGGTGAATGCGCCGGGATTATCCGTGACTATCGCATTCCTGGGTTGTACAATTACTGGTCTACAAACGTTAACTGTAGCTACTTATAATTGGTTGTTCAGAAATACTCGATCCAACACTAGACTAGTGAATGTAGTGTTGATTTTTTTCAAAAATGACCGAAAAAGATGAAATACCGTTAAAAAGTGGAATTTTCCGAAAATAACCGAGAAAGACAAAATACTGAACGAATATCAAATTCTGTTATAAAAAAGCAATTAGCAGAGATAGATGTACTCTTATTCTATCTAAGATGATTTTTACAAATCCTCAGAAACCGGATAATTGCACAAGAAAACAATACAAAAAATTACGTAATAAAAAACAATCTATAGACAATTGTTTCGGGATTATATAAGGCTCTGCCTTATATAACTACAAAGTTGTTAAATTAAATCCATCAAACGTAACGTTACGCTGCGATCTCCCATGGAAATGATCGAAAGAACGTTGACGGACGGATACGATTGCCAAGAGAAATCAAAATTAATTGTTTTCGGCAAAAAAAATCTTTTCGATTCCATTATTGAACATTTATTTTAAAGTGCTTATGTAACGTAAGTAAAAATGTCACAGTTAGCTACTGTGACGCATTCTTTAATCATCACAGTTAGCTACTGTGACATTTTTACTTACATTTTAGAGGGAATAATTTATTAATTATTTTCAAATGATTTTCATTTATATGAAATAAATATGAATAAATTATTAAAAATCAACCAATAAAACACAGATTAGATTGAATAACTTTAAATTCTCGACTAGTTTCGGGTTATTAGCCCATTTTCAAGAGAATTTAAAATTTGTTTTATTAAAATGTGTTTTATTGGTTGATTTTTAATAATTTATTCATATTTATTTCATACAATATGAACTACCAATGTCTAAATATTAAAACCATTAATGATTTTCATTTAATTATTTAAATAACAGTGACAAAGTGAATAAATCCTTTTTCTATGTAAATCATAGTTGGCCATGACTTCATAATTTATAATACTTTTATTTAATCTCACTTATTTATAATACTAGGAAAAGGATTTATTCACTTGGTCACAGTTATTTAAATAAATTAAATAAAAGAATTTGAAAATAATTAATTATGCAACAGCAAAGGTCTATTATTAGACATTTGTTAAAGTACTTATGTAACATAAATCATAATATAACAGTAGCAAAAGAAAAAAATAATTTATTAATTAATTATTTTCAAATTCTTTTATTTAATTTACTTGTTTATTTTAAGTTTTTCGATTTTTTATTGTTATGAATGATGGAATTCATATTCTGTTTCAATAAAGTTAATTTTACCACTATGTTTAATATTCCCATCAATATCTACTATTAGGACATAATTTCCCAGGACAATTAAAAGATAACTTCGTCAGAAGGTAAAAAGTAATATGGGGGAATTGGGCGCTTCGATATCTTTGCTCATTCGAGGTGATTAACATGTATTATCTATAAAAATAAATATAATTTCAAGAAAAAAATATAATTAAAAGTTAAAATTAACTAAAACTATACGAGTTGTATTACAGCGTGAGAAAATGATTTATCAAACTTTAACTTTAACTTTATTTTACGGAATTCTCCATTATAATTGATTACATTATAAAATAATTTACAAATTTGTATATAATCAGGTAAGTATTCCTAAACTATTAATAATTAATAAGTAAACTGATTTAGATATTGGTAAAGAGCATCGAGGAATATATAGAAGAAAGGCAATTGGGATGGTGGGAGCATATACAAAGAATGGACAAAAGTATGCAAACCAAAGATATATGGAAAGCAAAAACACTAGGGAAAAAGAAAAGAGGACGACCAAGAAAAACATGTAATAAACGAAATACTAGGAAAGAGGGGCATCACCAGACAAGAAGCTGCAAGAATGGCAAAAGACAGAAAGACCTGGAAAAAGTTCATGAAGAATTAAGAAAAAGAAGAAAAACATAACAAAACCCTACACACATATGGGTAGAAAGGGTCATTGAATATATATATATATAAATATATATATATATATTTAGATATTGAATTGTTGAAGCTTTTATTAGTTGAAACTCCATACTTGTATAGATAGAATAAAACACTAACGTAAATAGTTTCAAAAATTATATTTTATTCTCTCACAAGAAATGTTTCACCACACTGTGGCACAATCAGCTGATGATTGTTTTATTCTATCTACAGAAACTGTTTTATCTTTTAACAATTTAGATTATTTGTTTTTTTTTGTTTATTAATATTGTAATGACAAAATTGTGTATTTGAAGTGTGTGTCTTTACTTTTACTATTATTAAAATAAAACATGATATGATTTCATCAGGTTTTATTTTAATAATAGTAAAAGTAAAGATAGTGGAAATATCAGCGGTATTCGTTTTCAGGCACGAATCCGTCCCTTTCCCTTAGAAACCCTGTGGAAATTATTTCGAAATCCCGGGAGTTTGTATAAAGCGTAAAAGCCATAGCCATCCAGAAGCCATAAGGCCGCCTCCCCCTACCGCGTCTCTCGGCTCAACAAGTAGCCCGGACCGCCGCCGCCCCCACGGCTGGCTAAAGTGCCACTTCGACCCCATTTCACCATTTCAACCCCCCGACACATCCGTGCATGTCTCCGAATGTATGCTCGTGTTATTTGTTGTTTGTTGGAGTGTCTCTTTTGGAAAGCGACGCCTAAACATTTGTAAACGCCGAAGGGATGCAAGGAATTAAACGCGCGATGAATTTCGGATGGAGTTAATTAAAATTTATTGAATACGCAAGGTGGACTGAAACGTTTTTAGTAATATATTCGGGACGGAAAATTTTAAGTTTAACGTATATGTTATTAATTACCCTCACATTCTATGTATATACATTTATTACAAAAGCTGCTTAGACTATGGTAATAAAATATAACGTACACGTTAAACTTAACATTTTCCTTACAGAATATTATTTGTATTTATTGGTACGTTGAATTTCTTCAATTATATCATATTTTGTACTGTCGCGCATTTTCAATTCATATTTTTAGAGTGATTTGCTCATTAATTCAAAGAAAAGTTGTAGACCATTCAGAATTTAGTATTTTTGTAAGTGACTTATTGATAGAGTACGCTTAGTTTTTGATAAATGAAATATAAATAATTTAAAAATAATTAATTAACTATTTTCCCTTTATCTACTGTGGCATTATGCATAAGTCATAATGCCACAAATACTTCAACAAATGTTTAATAATGGCTATTATTAAACATTTGTTAAAGTTGCTGTTGCATAACAATAACATATTGTATAATAATTTATAAATAGTGAATTAATTATTTTCAAATTCTTTTTATTTAATTTATTTATCCTTTATTTATTTTCTATTTTATTTATTTATCTGTTTTATTTTATTTATTTCTTGCATTTTTATCTCAATTTTATCATTTTATATACATATTATATTGTTGTTTGTTATGTTTGTTATTAACGTTGTCTCAGCGTGTCTGTTATATACTTTTTTTTTATAATTATGTGATAATTGATCTGTGATATTTTATCTTACAGTGCTCGTACCTATACTCAATATGAACATACTTGTGATACAACTGTGATCATATATTTAATTTCTCTTATTATTTTATTTTATTATTTACTTTATATTTTTATTTGTTTAAATTTTATTTTTACATTTTCTTAGGTAAATTATTGTTTCCATTATGTAATTATATACTCGATGTTAGTTTGTGAAGTAATAAGCAACAATGAATCAATTCTTTGAACCGTTTGGGAATGCACTTATCTTACTTATTAATTATTAATAGTTTAGGAATACTTACCTGATTATATACAAATATGTAAATTATTGTATAATGTAAGCAATTATAATGGAGAATTCCGTAAAATAAAGTTAAAGTTAACTGTAACCAAGTTAATAAATCCTTTTTTCTATTATTAGTTTTTGAGTTTTATTTTTAGCGTTTCTTACTTCTTTTCTGAATACTTTTGATAACATTGATCAAATAAATTTATTTTTCAAAGACCATTCAGAAGTACTTCTTTCTTGTCTGAACGACTTGTACTCTTGATGACCAATTTTCCATCACAAGTCATATAGTATCTAAAATATTTATTTTGTTTAAGAATCTTAAATTTCGTAAGAATTAATGGAACTAAGAGTTTGAGTAAACTTAAGCTTACTTGATGATACAAAATTAGGTTACTGAAGTCAGCTTTTGTAACCTCAAAATCAATATCAGACAAGAGAAATTATTTAAAAATCAAAACTAGCCAAAAAATAATAAATTATCGAGAGCTCATGACAGACTACTAACACAATTGTATACAGAGAGGTTTTTTTATCAGTATACATTAGGCGAAGTGTATACCTGCAAAAAACGCGAGTCAAACGCAATGAACCGATTAATGTGTGTATGTTTAGTAGCTTATTTGGCATATGTGTGTTCAGTTGCGTGTTATAGGCAACTAAACACACATACATTAATGCGTTTGACTCGCGTATTTTGCAGGTATACATAGGGGAAATGTATACTCATAAAAAAAGCTCTCTGTATATAGTTATAATAGATTTTGTAAAATTTTGTTGTCGATAATGAATTGTAGTGATTCTGATATTAAAATTAGACAATAAAAATTAATTTATTTTCAAATTACTGATCACTGAGGCTTCTACTTCGTTATACATTGTGTAAGATTATAATAAAAGACTTTTTTTAACTTTTAGTTTGATAATGACAAGTGTAAATTGTTGAAACTATAGTCACTAAATATATAATTCTGTTATACAAACAAAGTTAAAAAAAGTGTTTTATTATAATTTATTTTCAAGCAATAAACATCGACTATTTTGATTTTCAGATCAAAATTAGTCCACGAGAATAAGCTCACTATAAGTCCTCAAGTAATAATTAGATCATAATCTCAAATAAAGTTTACTAAAGCTTGCTTTTGTAATCGTTTTTTTAAGTATGGGAGATGAAAGGAAGAGAAGGTTGAAGAAATGATCTAAAAATAAATGGTCTTTTGGTTAGTAGAGCCTTTTGACCAACCTCAACCATTTTTAATATCAATTAAAGACGTCACCCTGAATGAAATTTGTCTCTATAGAGCCCACAGTCTTCTGCCTTATTAGCAAGGCCTTTACCCACTCGACTATCCCAACACCGGTTGTGTAATCTTAAAATCAATATTAGGCAAGAAAAAAATACTTTAAGTCAATATGTATCATCACCATCAGTCAATACAATAGGTATAAATCAGTGTTGTTACATTAGTATTGACTTAAAGTATGCTTTCATGCCTGAAATTGATTGGAAGCAGACGCCACCGGTCGTAAAAATTCAATTTTAATAAACGAAACACTTTTTTAATTTGTTTGTATAACTCGGATTGATTTTATTGTTGACTATAGTTTCGACAACCTTAACGTGTCATTATCAAAACAAAAATATTTTAAAAATTACAAATCCAGGTATTTAAATACATTACATAATTGCTTTAAAGATGGGAGAATAAAAATTCAGTTCTTAATGATTATAAACTTTCAAAATTTAACTGAATATATAAATAGTATATATTAAAAGTATAAAATAATTTGTAGTATAGTATAAGTATATAGTATAAAATAATTGTATACTAACTGAAGAAAATAGCTGAATTTAAAAGTTCCGTTAGTTACACAGGTGGCTTCTGCTAAACGCAACTATTTTTTTTGCTGCATCCCCGTTTTTTTTATCTGAGAAATCATTATTTTATTAATCCAGCTATTCTTTGATTATTAAGAAAAGTTGGAGAGTAGCCAAACTTTTCTAAGTAACCAATACAGATTAGGATTAAAGAATAAGCAGAAAGGTTCATCTCATTCTTATAGTAACCAAAGATTAACTGGATTAACGAATTATAAATTAGAAACTCCATCTGAGCAAACAAATTTCGTTCTAAAATAACTCGTAAATAAATTATAGTTTTAATTTAATTATTTTCGACGTAAAATGGAAATCAGCAATCTATTCTCGCATTTAGATATAATAATTCTGGAAATAGAATCTCCCGCTGTACGTCAACTTGCCATTCATAATAATAACGGCGATGAAATGTTTGCACAGATTTCGTTTGTAGAATTAAATAAACGGCTATTTATATCGAGCCATTAATTAAAAACGAAATGCAACGAAAAAAAAAAAAACAACGAATCGAGTTTAAGCGTTAAATTAAATTTAAATACGAATTTACGTTTCGTTTGCAGCAACAAATTAATTGTTTACATGTAAATAAAACACACGTACTTGTTAATATTCCACAGTTTATTAGAGTTGACACTGCAACAATTGTTTCGCTACACAGTAGCTTTATCAGGCAGATGATAAACGATTACACAAAAACAGAAAAAAAAAAGAAATGTGTATAATTTGTATAGCAATTTTATTATGTTAAAATATGTAATTTGTTTATAATCATCTCCCGCTCCCGACCACTACACCCCCCCCCCACATAGAGATAAGGATATATATAAATGAATTTGTGAAATCACTTATCATCTGCCTGATGAAGCTACTGTGTAGCGAAACAATAGTTGCAGTGTCAACTCTAATAAACTGTGGAATATTAACAAGTACAGTGTGTTTTATTTACATGTGAATATGGATTTCCACTAAGTAAACGCCTCTACGATGCAATTAATTGTTTGTGTGTGTAGTGAATATTGTATACAGTGAGGATTTTATATAATTGAACAAACATAGCCTAGTATTTTAATTAAAATAATCCATACCAATACATTACAGGTATACAGGGTTAATATCTTTAATTTTATTCTCACTGATCACGTAGCGTGCAACTAAGTTCCCGCTGTTTTTCAAGAGATGGCTCCAGTAGAAAGTAATATATAAATTAATTTATAAAAATTAATAGAAAATAAGTCACTTTGAAATTAATAGAGCTATAAAATGGAATAATGAATGATAATGAGGACCTATGGAATTTCCCGATCATGTGCGCCCTTCTTACCTGAAAAAATTGTTTATATAAACTTTATAATTTATAAAATATGTACATTCTTTGAAAATAAGTGTTAATTGAAACTAGTCGGAATAAATACATGAAATTAAGTGAAACAAATCAAATGACCTATTTTCTATTCATTTTTACAAATTAATTTACATATATACAGGGTTAGTTAAAATTATAGGAACACCTAAATAATTGTCTAACTGAACGTTTCATTAAATGTGAATTTCGTTTTCCTTGTTTGCTTAAACAGGACAAGTTCGCCTTCCTTTAGTGGAAGAAACAATGATTCTCGGTCTACCTTGTAGACCCAAATCGTTGACGATGCCACTTGAAATTAGGCAAAAGGTGGCGCTTGCGTCGTCTTTAATTTATTATAATTGTCTAACTGTATGCATTTTCAAAAAAGTTTCAAATAAAAGCTTCTTGGAAATAAAAAAGCTACCATTTAAATATATTTTAATATACAGCGTGTTCAATTTAATAATACCAAAAATTCAGTTAACGCTATTACAAATAATCACGTAGTAGTTTAGTTTAGTATACTCGTGTCTTTTGTATTTTTTTTTTCTTTAATTGGACAGTAAATGCTCAGAATTACCTGGAACTTCTCATCGATTTAAAAGGAGAACTTGAATAAAATCCAGAGATACAAGACATTCAACTCATTGTTTGTTTTTATTAAAATGTAATTCGATTAACTGACTTTTGCCGCACCCAGTATAATAAGGTAGACCTCCGATTTTCAAATGATACACATTTCAAATTTACATTTTGTTTAATTCTAAGATTAATACCGAGAACTTTTGTAAGATTCATTTTTCTCAAATTTCGTTGTTTTTAAGTTCTAAGTTTTTTTTTACGCGTTTGTTATTTTGAAATCACTTGGTTTTGTTTTACTAAAATTAATTGTTCGGTAATTTTGATTAACGTTATATTTAAGGTTGCGGTTTAGTAGAAAGAGATAGCTAATAAAATGGAAATAATTGTTTGAAAAAGTGTCATTCTTTTGGATTTAATAATATAAATATGTATCTACATTTTTTTTATCTACGAAGTATAAAGTATCAGTCTAAATCAAAAATAAATCGTTAATTTTCGTGCATTACGTCAAT
The DNA here is from genome assembly GCA_963082785.1 of Philonthus spinipes. NCBI lineage: Eukaryota > Metazoa > Arthropoda > Insecta > Coleoptera > Staphylinidae > Philonthus > Philonthus spinipes. The sequence continues at coordinate 22,559,276 of OY720304.1, read as the reverse complement.
TTACTAGTTCAAGTTAGAATAGAAAATTGTAAGATATAATGAAATTAATAAGTTATGTCTGTGAAGTTATTTGAATGCAGAATTTAGTGAAATCCTTTAAATTTTCATTGCGCAAGTTTTTATTAGCAAAAATATAATTTGAAATTTGCTATAAATTTGATCAATTTTCATTGTTTTTCACACAAACTAAACATTAAAATAATTTTTAATTCATTTAATGAAATTCCTGCTAATTTTAAGATTACTTTAATGTATAATACAATATTGTTCATTGATCACAACTGCAATCTAACTCGAATTAGTGATTGCCAACATTTATATAGCTATCTCTTTCGTCTAAAACGCACCCTTAAGTAAACAGAAATATATAATTAATGTCATAAACATTACGTAGGGCTATGTTCAATGAAATAAAAAATGTTATTCGATTAATGAAAACACATTTTTAAACTTTGTTTGTATAACTGAAATTTATTTAGTTTCGACGTCATTAACGCGTCATTATCAAAATAACAGTATATAACAAAGTGGAAGCCTTAACAATTAATAAATTAAAAAAAATGTTATTGTTGATAGTGTAATTGTATGCATGTTTTGTGTCTGTGTAATTATTTGTATGTTTATTCTGTCTGTAATTATGTAGAAAATTTGTGTGCATGAGGGAAGGAAAGTATTCATGTGTATATCTATTTGTGTGCATATGAATCTGTGCTTGTTGTTGCGTTAAATATATTCAGTTCTAAGTATTATTTAAAGCCGCCATAAACGCATTATTGTGATTAGTGGCGTTAATTGGAGTGTCTCGCCGGCTTGACTCTTTATTATTCAACAATTTCACGGATTGTCGCCGCCGGGAAATGGAAAATGCACGGGGCCGGATTCTATTTACGGCCGCGCTTCGTAATCCGTGTAATTAAGTCCGAAAATTTCCCGATAAATCACACTCCAGTTTCGCGTTGTTCAAAATATATTTTTCAAATTCACCGAGAGCAAGTTTTATTGAAATCTGTGCGGGCATATTATCCATTTAAATTAAAATAAATGTTTAAATAAATGCTTTTTTTCTAATAGATACAATCTTATTTTTAATTTCTGTTGTGAAAAAGGATGATCCGTTTAATAATTAAATAATAATCGAAATATATTGTGCATATTTTTTTCTTTCCTTCTTAATCGTAAAAGAGGATGATTTTTACCCGTATTGGGTGTCGAGGTTTGCATATTTATATATATATATAACTATATATATATAACTATATATATATAACTATATATATATATAACTATATATATATAATCTAAAATCCCCATATACCATAATGGTGTTGGATATTTTTACCACTATTTATTAATTTTATTACGACTCGATTTTCGACAAAAATATCTGTTATTATAAAATAGTACTACACGGGACGGAATAGGGTGAGAAACATCAGTTAGTCTATCTCACTCTTACGAGCGTTTTAAAATTTAAGAAAATAACACAATTTCAAAATTGCTTACATCAATTACTTATGAATAAAATTGTATTTTCTTGTACTTTATGAAAACTACTGTTATAACCTTCGGAATGACATACGGCAAATATTTATTTTCTTTCAATTTATTACAAAATACGACAAAAAAAATTAAATTGAAAAGAAATACGATACAAAATAATTAATTTCTCGGTTATTTTCCGATGAAAAAACTTTCTGATGCATTATTAATTTATGTATATTAATTTCTGATTTTCTGATGCATTATTAATTTATATATATTAATTTCTGATTTTCTGTTGCATTATTAACAATTATGTTAAAAATCAATTTCGTGATTATTTCGCTTTTCGAAATGAACACTATAAATCTAACTTTGTTATAAGTAGAAAATTTTAGTTTTTCAAAAAAAAAAATAAATAAACAGATACATTAAATATACGTTTCTTAATATTTTTTCTACTACGAATTTTGCCGTATGCCAACCATTAAGAGGCATACGTGTGTATGTATCGATATATGGAGAAATAATGTAAAATGTTAAGTGCTCTAAAAAATAAAAAAAGCAAAATGTTTACACTTTGATTTCAGAAAATTATTTTCTTTATTACTTACTATGTCGTGTACTGTTTTATTTAATTTTTATATCAATAAAACGAAGAATTTGGCGAATGAAAAACTTAAAATATCCACGTAAATATCACTGTCTTCATTTCATATCGATAACATTGCAAATAAATGTACCATCAAAAACATATTTAATACACCGCATACGTAAAGGGTCAATAGATAATAACTGTAATTATGTTTTCTTTTCGTCACTGTTTAGCTCTTTTAGAATGCTTAAAAATATTGTTTTTTACACCACTTATTTCTGACGTGTAAGAGTCAATTGTTATTAATATATCATTACACACATCAGATCCACATCACGTGACTGATGATTATCTTATGAACATGTCACAATTTATTCCAGTCCGATACACACAGGACTCTTAACCCGGCATATTAATTTCAATTGAATCAATAAAATACGTAAATAAACATAAACAGAACAATTTCATGAAATAATAGAGAGAAAAAAAAAGAAAACAATTCAAACCACTTCCCCAACAATGCTCGCGTCTTCCTTTCCACATTCCCCTCGCTATCTTTTATTTTTATCTTCGGACGTGGTGTCCATTTATAAAAATAGAGATAAGAGGCCAAAGCGAACATAAAAAGGGCACAAAAACCACCGTGCACTTAACGTCGAAATTCTTGTTTGTGCGCCGAGTGTGTCGTCCGATGATAAAGGAAGTAAATATCTCCGGCGAAATATTATTCATGGAATTGCGAATTTCCGCGCGGGGGCGGTGCGACTTCCACCCCCTCTCACAGTTGCGCCAGAATGGAACGAAAAAGTAATTTTTGGCTATATCAATTCAGCTAGGGGGAAAAAAGGGAGCTTTTCCGTGTTTACCAGAGCTGAGACGCTGGGGAATTTGTGGATGGGCTATTAATACATTTTAAAACTAAATTCGAAAGAAAATTATAACTACACGGTGTGATACCTACCGTTTTTGCTCTTTACGTTAAATATTCTCGAATGAAAAATTGTTGCATGTTATTGTTAATGACAAATTGTTGTTATTGATATACAACAGCAAGTGTCCATTATGTAATTCATTGTCTGGCGGGGAATATACCCGAGAAGTAGTTGTTTTAGTGTAAATTTGTTTTAAAGTACGTAACGTAAATCAAAATGTCACAGTAGCTAACGAGGGAATAATTTATTAATTATTTTCAAATTATTTTTATTTAATTTAAGACCACTTTAATGTGTTATTATTATGTAGGAATGTTTACTCATTCTGTGTCTGTATGTAAACAAATTAAAAAAAATGTATGTCTATAAGGTTCAGTCTTGTATATATTTCAACAATTTTAATATAATCTGTAATAGTTTCTTTAATTTGTCAGTGATATTTGCCTGTGATATTTTACATGAGATCTATTGTTTTTTTGTGATTTCATACATTTTTTCTATTATACTATACAATGTGTGTGTAATTAGGCAGATATTAGATAGCGTAAGACTTACTTTCATTAATCTAAGCAAGGCACATTATTATCATCTAGCGGCGCCAATTAGTTTTTGTTTTCTTCTTGTTGTTATTATTTCTTTACTTTTGTTCTACAATCCACTATACATAAATATTATTAATTATATTGTAGATTTGTAAAAAGGTAAATCCGTTAAATAAATAAATAAATTTACTTATTTTTGATATTAATAAATATATTTCATTTTTTATAATAGCTTAGCACAAAGTAACGATAAACATCATTCAGACGTTTCTAAATATTTATTATAACCTATATAAATGCAAAAAGATATAAAATATTAAATTCTATTAATAGAATTTAACTTTTCATTTTTTCTTCGAATAATAAAATTTTATATCCTGTGAAGATTTCGTATTGGGGTCCAGTGTATGTAACCTTTTGCGAGGAGTGAACGCAAAAAAATAATAAAACGAATGGGGAGGAACCGTTTCGGTTCGGACGGGAATCCGAAAGTAGAAACCCGCCATCAATTCAAATCAGTGTCTTGCGGATTTATTTCCCCGGAAACAACTTTACCTAATTGAGTCATCCAACCCCGTGTTTCCATAGTCATAAATTTTCCCTACCCGAAAACTACTCCTCTTGTGTGTGCTTTTTTTTTCTTATCTCCAATCTACTTCACACACACACATACCACACACTCCCAGCTTTATAATTTTCTTTTAAAGAAGATGATACTGTTCCTTTTATTTTTTTTTTAATTATATTATTTTTAATGTTTCCTTTTAAGCGATGAGAAATACCTGCAAAATATCAATAAATTGATTATTTGTGTATTGCATAAATCGAAAGTTTATAAAAAAGTAGTAACCGGTAAATCCGGCAATCTTGTTAGGAGATCGCTATATAAAAAAAAATTACATCCTGTTGGGATATCGCCGGATTTAATTTTAAAGAAAAACACATTTAATTTTATTTAAACAAACATTTTTATTTCAACAAACATTTTTATTTCAACAACAAGAAAAATAGTTCAGATTAATCGTAAAATTTTGTAATTAAAGGCCTCACTGTCAATTCATTCGGCTCATTATTGCGATCGAAAACTTGACGTAATTGGTGAAGTGTTTCCGTTAAACTTTCATCATTTTTGTAAAGTGTTTTTAGAATAATTAAACGTTGTTCGTTTGATTACTTCATCATTTTCTTAAATCGCGTAGTCTGTACGTGACAACTATTAAACAAAAATTACCGTACAACTCCTATTAACAAAATGGTGGCAAATTTGTTGGAACACCCATTATATTCAAGTAATCTTGAAAATCTTAAGTTATTCTGATAAAAATCATTATTTGAAGATTATTTCTCCTCAATAATAATATTTATTATTAGTTTAATTAGAATTTGACAAAACATTTTAAAATTATAAAACATGAAAAAAAGTTAAACGGAAAATACATAAGAGAAAATTAAAAAAAAATCATTATTTGAAGATTATTTCTCCTCAATAACAATATTTATTGTTAGTTTAATTAGAATTTCACAAAACATTTTAAAATTATAAAACATGAAAAAAAGTCAAACGGAAAATTCATAAGAGAAAATTTAAAAAAAATCATTATTTGAAGATTATTTCTCCTCAATAATAATATTTATTGTTAGTTTAATTAGAATTTCACAAAACATTTTAAAATTATTAAACATGAAAAAAAGTCAAACGGAAAATACATAAGAGAAAATTTTTAAAAAAATCATTATTTGAAGATTATTTCTCCTCAATAATAATATTTATTGTTAGTTTAATTAGAATTTCACAAAACATTTTAAAATTATAAAACACGAAAAAAAGTCAAACGGAAAATACATAAGAGAAAAATTTTAAAAAAATCATTATTTGAAGATTATTTCTCCTCAATGATAATATTTATTGTTAGTTTAATTAGAATTTCACAAAACATTTTAAAATTATAAAACATGAAAAAAAAGGCAAACGGAAAATACATAAGTGAAAATTATCCATCCACCTCGTTTAGTTCCGCCCAGAAGAAAAACGTTTTCTTTTTTATAATTAATCGTGTCCCGATTTTCATTTCCCGGAATTAAATGTGAGCGCGCAAGGAAAGAATTGAAATTCGGAGAGATTAATTATTATCGGGGCGACGGATTGATTTTCGGAAAACGGGGAAGGAGGAGGATGGGAGGAAAGGGCGAATTTAATGGATTATTTATGTCCGGACGTTTAATTCCGCTGGGAAATTATATAATTGCACTCGGTACGGAGTTGAATTCAAAGACAAACAATGCTTGTTGCTTTTTTTGAGTACACAATAAATAAATTTGATAAAGTTGAAAATATTGAAAATTGAATGTTATTGATTCGGGGTTTTTCTAATTGAATTTCAGTCTGTTTATTTCATTATTTTCTTATAAAAGCCGGTGAAATTTCCATTTTATGTATGATTGAAATTTTATAAATCTGTAATTAATTGTAACTTCTATCGATTTTATCGTAGGGTTCATTTTTGTGATAGATTATTAACACATTGATTTCAATAAATTGTTCAACCACCATTCATCTAGCGTATGGAAAACTAGTGATGGCCATTAGGCAATAGATGGCGCTTGCATCGTCTTTATTAACACATTGACTGCCAACAAGTTTTTTTGTAATGAGTATACTTAAAAATTATGAATAAGTTAATCATAATTTTTAAGTATATATAAGGACTTCAGTTAATTTTAAGTACTTGGTTTGATAATGGCTCGCTGATAAGTCGAAACTAGTCATCGTAAAAATTAAAAGTGAATACAAAATAGTAATTAGTGTTATTAATTTAAATAAATATGAAACTGTTACTTTAACTTTATTTTACAGAATTCTGCATTATAATTGATTATATTATACAATAATTTACATATTTCTATATATTCAGGAAGGTATTTCCTAAACTACTAATAATTTATAAGTATGAGAAGTGCATTCCCAAACGGTTCAAAGAATTGATTCAGAGTTGCTTATGACTTCACAAACTAACATCTATATACATAAGCATAGAATATTTTTCTTTGATGAAAATGTGTCTAAACAGAACTTAGATAATCTCTACCAGTGCTCTGCTTGAAAACATTTTCATCCTCAATGTCTTCTATTAAGAAATAGAGTGCATCTCAAGAGAACGTGGATGACAGAGAAAACATTGAAGAAATCATACAAAAGATAATAATGTTGTTGGATGTAAAAATTCACAGAAAAATGGAATTTCACAGAATGAAGAAAGCAAATATTTTCAGAAAAAAATAACATTATCAAAAGCATAAATATTAAGAAATGTCATTGATGAATAATAAAAAGTCCCACAGTGCGAGCCTTGGGGCACACCCGAGGCGACATTAATTCACCTGGAAACGTGGTTATCGATTTTAACAAATTGAAATGAAGAAATCAAAAACGGAGACACGATATCCAGGGGGAGATCAGGGCGATTTTCTAAAGACAGACTCAGGTAGTCCGCCAATTGAAATACAAATACATTAACAAAAGGATATGGGATATTTTGCGTTCACTGACCTCCGATAAAAAAAGTCGAACAAACTATTTCGAAATAAAATTATTTGATGCAAGGAGATAGCACACATGAGAAACAACTGAAACAGAAAGTAGGTGATCTATTTCTGGAGAAAAAAGTAAAGATGTTATGTAGTAAATAGAAAAGAGTATTCATCCACTTGGTCACAGTTATTTAAATATATTAAATAAAAATGATTTGAAAATAATTAATAAATTATAAATAAATGTAGAAATAATTTATTAATTATTTTCAAATCATTTTTATTTAATATAAATTATAAATAAATGTGGAAATAATTTATTAATTATTTTCAAATCATTTTTATTTAATATAGGTTATGTAGTGTTTGATTCTCGCTTGTAAAATGTATCAGTGATTGATAATGAATATATGATACTCGAAACGTACTATTTCAGATGTAAGAATAAAAACGAAGGAAGGAAATAATAAAATATTTTAATTTAATGACGATAACTGTCCATCTCAGATGTCACCGTCGGTTATGTCCGTAATATAACTGTCATTAATGTGATAAAGTGAAAGAAAAACATATAAATTATCAGAATCATAATTTTCTCCACTCTTAATCACCAAAAACTGGGCTTTCGAGCGAAACTATTAACCTCGATATAAAGCATCTCCTGAGGCATGCGCCGCTCGTCGCAGCTCGGCTTTTAATTAAAGTTCTTTGATGGCGCGCAGGAAGTTCCAGTTTCTTGAAATGTCACGGCTCTGATATTTATATTGCGCGGATTTCAAAAGTTTCCGGGATGGTTAACAGCGAAACACGGACCGGCCGGAGGAGGAAGGGTGGGCGGGGAGGGGGAATCATCTTCGCCGGAATTAAATTCCCCCGGAGTCGCGCAGAATATTAACGAGTATTTCAGTTTATTGCGATTCGCCGCGTCATTGATGGGAGATGATGAAAATCGCAGTAAAGAGAAAGAAATATTTTGCGAAGTAATTGCGTTATAAAATAGACTAAAATGAAATAAAATTTAGACAAAATGTAAAAAATAATGTTATATTAGTTGAATTACACAAAACTCGATTTATTAGAGATGCCAAAATGTAAAAAAATAATGTTATATAAGTTCAATTATATAAAACTCGATTTATTAGAGATGTCATCTATAAAATAGAATCGATATTGATTGACTTAAGGTTGCGGTTTAGTAGAAAGAGACAGGTATATAGTAAAATGGAAATAATCGTTTGAAAAAAGAGCCATTCTTTTGGATTTAATTATATGAATATGTATTTACATTTTTTATCCAAAGTATCAGTCTAAATCAAAAAATAAATCGTTAATTTTCGTGTATTAAGTCAATTTACTAGTTCAAGCTAGAAAAGAAAATTGTAAGATATAATGAAATTAATAGGTCATTTCTGTTAAGTTATTTAAATGTAGAATTTAGTGAAATCCTTTAAATTTTCATTGCACAAGTTTTTATTAGCAAAAATATAATTTGAAATTTGCTATAAATTTTATCAATTTTCATTGTTTTTCATAATTGTTTTTCACACAAACTAAACATTAAAATAATTTTTAATTCATCTGATCGAATTTCTGCTTATTTTAAGATTACTTTAATGTATAATACAATATTGTTCATTGATCACAACAGTTATCTAACTCGAATTAGTGATTGTCAATATTTATATAGCTATCTCTTTCGTCTAAACCGCAGCCTTAAAGGCGACAATTTCATCATCATTTAAAAAATACTAATCTATACAAGTTTTTTTCTTTGATATTTTTTCTTTTTAAAAGATCCACACTAAGGGCCTCTGGCGCCTGGATTTTAAACACAATCAGTAGTAAATTAAATAAAAATGATTTGAAAATAATTAATAAATTATTTCCACATAATATATAATGAATACTCTTTTCTATGTACAATCAGTAATGTATAAAAGTTTTTTATTTGTAATTTTTTTCTTTCAAAAAGATCGGCGCCAATTTCATAATCATTTAAAAAATACTAATCTATACAAGTTTTTTTCTTTGATATTTTTTCTTTTTAAAAGATCCACACTAAGGGCCTCTGCCTGGATTTTATACACAATCCAGGCGGAAGAGGCCCTTGGCGCGGATCTTTTTAAAAGAAAAAATAACGACGAAAAAAAAAACAAATATTAGTTTTTTTTTAAATAATATGAAAAAAAAAATGGTTGTTTTAGGGGTAGTAATTTATGTTTTAAACCCGAGCGGCAGATATCCTTGGCGTGTCTTAAAAAAATAATAATAAAGAAATAAAAAACTTGTATACATTAGTATACTTCGAAATATAGTATAGGAAAAAAACGCTATTTATTTTGTTTTATTTTCACTAATGTTTTTGTTTTCTTTGTGCGAACAAAATTTTCTAACATCAATCAACCGAGAACATCCATTTCCATCTTACGTCATAATCGCGGGTCGTTACAGGCGGGGGTGCGTTTATTCCGGTTCGCGGGACCAACTCGATAATCAAGAACACGTCCATCAACTAAAAATGTCTTTCTAAAAATAGAAGCAATTAACCGTGAAGCCGCATCTCGGTATGGAATTGATTAAACTCTCTCCCCCGCACACATACACACAGAAAGACGCGCACATACATTTCCAAAATAACTCCCCGTCAGTAGTAAAAATTGAATTACCGGCGTGCGTGTCGTGCCAATTTTTTCCAGTTCCCTCCCGCGGGTTTTCTTTCTCGACTTTCTTTTGCGTAACATCGATCCTTGGAAAAAGTTTATTTAATTTATTTCTTTGAGGCAGTGGTTCTCAAACAATTTTATATGGCGGCATACGGAAATTATTATGTGAAATTTTTAGCCACATTATATTACCATATCATTTGTAATTTATGTTTCAATAACAATAAAATACAGCTGAAAGTAAAGGTTTTTTTTATATTTTTAATTAAATAGAAAGAAACTTTGACTTTATATAACTGAATATTTTTTATTTTGAATTAATTTCCAGGGTGGACCATTTAATGTGATTTCAGAAAATATCTCCGAAACAAGAAACTTTAAAAACAAATGACCCAAACAAAAAATGATTGTATCGAAGGGGGCCATAATAACATAATATTGTTTTTTTCATAGATGGCGCTGTTGTCGCTAAATCGAGGTCAACTTAGTTTTTTTTAATGGAAACCCCTACTTTTTATTGAAATATTTATTAAATATATATTTTTTTTAAATATTTTTTAAATTTAATTAAATGACTATAATTTCGAAGCGACATTATCAAACTAACCGTAAAGTCTTTTTTGTTGTTTCGGTAAATATTATATACTCAGTGACATAAAAAAACGCAACACTAAGAAGGGGTAGGAATTATTAGACTAAAGTTTGCACAAATATTTAATTGGTGAAATGTGGTAATTAAAATAAATCAACCTCGACACACAATACGGGTAAAAGAGGATAAGATTAAGAAAGAAGAAAATTATTCAAAATAATTCAGTAGCCATTGACGAAATTATCGGGTGCACCCCCGATGTAACGACCCGCGATTTTATTTCATAAAATCATCTTTTACGTAACTCGCTTATTATTTTCTATTTAATTGAAATATTGTGTATATTTTGGGAGATCCTTTATAAATGAATTAATTTCCATATCTTTTTTTGATGTATGTAACTATAAAGGAATGAAAGAATCCATCGATATTTATTTAATCCCCCCGCTCTCCAAATTTTCGGCATCCAATGTACTTTTCACGGCGCGCGCGTTTTCCATAATCCAATCCATTAGCGAGCGTCTACACGGAGGAAACTTTTCGACCAATTACCATATCTATTCCTCGGAAGGACGAGCGAAAAAAAAAAAAGAAGAAAATTGCGAGATGGAATCGTCGGCGCGCAGAGTGCGTCGCCGAGTCTCGCCCATTGATTTTCGATTTCCGCCCTTAAATTATCACCCCCGCGTCCCATCCCGTCAGCCGGTCGGTCGCAATATGTCCGAGGGCGGGATTGTTTTTCCAGTCCGTGTTTTCGGCGGTCCATTAGGGGAAATGGGACGTCGTTTTTCCGCGGCCCGGAGCGCTCCTCGCTTGTTTATGCGTTTCGGATTCGGTCCGGAAAACACGCGTTCCGAATCGAATGGGTTTCATAAATTTGCAGAATTATAATTGGCTATGTGTTTTGAAATTTTTGAAAATATATATTTCTTTATTTTTCACATAGAACCATATATTTCTTTTTGAAATAAATATATTAGGAGCTCAATTAAGTTCCCACTGTCTCCTTTTTTTAAGAAACTGCAACTTAATTGTGAAGAAATGGTTGCAAATGAATAATTCAAAATATTTCCCATCGCTAGCGACAACTTTTTCACATCTTTATGGCGAAGCTCGAATACCGTCGGGGTAGAAATATTCGTCTTTTAAGGCTACCCACGAATCAAGCTATTTTGAGATGTCTTCATATGAGCGGAACTGCTGAATAACCAGTCCATGTGCCATCGAACGGAGCAAATAATAATCAGATGGCGCAATATCTGAGCAATATGGCGGATAAAGTAGGACTTCCCATTTGTGCATTTCTACGTAGGTTTTAACGGGTTTTGGCATCGTGAGACCGAGCGTCGTCATGTTTTAGAATCACTTTTCCCATGCAATCGCTTTGAAATTGCTTGACCGGTAACTTCTAATCCTGAAGTAAGCTCTTTTTTTCGTTTAACATGGATATTCATCGAGCAATGGCTCCAAAGCTCTTTTTTCGTTTAACATGGATATTCATCGAGCAATACCTCCAATTCAGCGTCTTCGAAGGTTTTTGACTTTTCTTCGCGCGAACGGTCACCAACATAAAAATCACCGTCTTTGAAGCGACGGAACCAATCACAGCACGTTGTTTCACTTAAAGCAGCATTTCCGTAAACTTTTTGGAGTTCTCAATGCGCTTCAGCCACCGTTTTCTTCGTATGAAAGAAAAAAAGCAACACTTCCCGCAAATGACGATTATTTGACACAAAATCACACTTTTTCACACAACCAAAAGTTTATAACGCAACAACAAAATCACTAATGCGCCAAAGCTGTTTGTTTACCATATGTCTAAGTTTGGTTCACGACGTTTTGATTATGTCACAATCGACCAGCACTTACTACCAGAGCCACCTTTTGAAAAACAGCGGGAACTTAGTTGCGCACCTAACATATCTAACAAACAAATCTTTTCTTTTTGAAGATTCCCATTATTGGATGGAGTTATGGATACATTGTCGATATTAATGGAGAAATGAGAGTTTTGAGGACTATGGAGTGGAATATTAGGGTTAATGGTGATTCTCCATTTTGTATACCGTGATTGTATTGTTTGTCCTGAATTCTCCCGACTTCCTATTTCCAGTTCGTATGTAGTTGCTTGTTTCCTTGTACATTGACTGTATTGCCTGTATTAGTTCTTCTCCTACACCTTTTTCCTCTAGTTCCTTCCATACTTCCTCTCGTGGTATGCTATCAAACGCTTTTTCTAGGTCTATGAAGCCTCCTTATTGTACTCTCGTGTTTTTTTTCTGTTATTTATCGTATCGTGAAGATTTGATTATGTGCACTATATTCCGGTCTGAACCCACTCTGGTAATCCAATAGCTTGCTTTCTATTTTCCCTCTTAGCTTCATCTCAAGGATTCGCTCATACACTTTCCCGGGTACACTGAGCAGTGATATTCCTCTGTAATTGCTGCATTGTCTGCTGTCTCCTTTCTTATGTACTGGAATGATTACCGCTACTTCTCAGTCATTGGGTATTTTTTTCTGTTTCCATGCTTTTCTAAAGATCTCTAACAGTAGTTGTTGTCCTTTTTGTCCCATATATTTTATTTCTTCGGGAGTTATTCCATCATGTCCTGCCGCCTTTCCTGTCTTGATGTTTTTTTATTGATTTTATTAATTCTGTTTCAGTTATTATTTCACCATTTATTTTTTCTAGTTGTCTTTTATTCCATATCTCTTCTCCTGTTTCTTGTTCCGGTCCCCTTTTTCTTCCATCTTCGCCTCCTAGTAACTCTTTGAAGTGCACTTTCCATCTGGCCATTATTTCCTCTTTTTCTGTAAGTATCTCGCCTTTTTTGTCCTTTAATTGTTTCAGTTAGCTTTTCTTTTCTGTTCTTAGATTTTTTAGTACTTTAAAGAAAAGTTTCTGGTTTTTTCGGCTATTTTCTTCCATCTTTTCTCCAAATTCTTCCCATGATTTTGATTTGGCACTTTGTATTTCTTCTTTTGCTTTCTTCCTCTGTTTTCTGTATAGCTCATAATTCTGTTCGGTTCCAGTCTGCAGATATTTTTTCCATATTTCTTTCTTTTTTGCCACGTCTTCTTTGACCTTTTGATTCCACCATTTTGTTTGTTTTCAACCTATTGCTGAATATGTTGCCCCGCATGCTTCCTTTGCTGCCGTTTTTATCATGTTTTTAAACAAACCACGGGGTAAGACAGGGAGGAATATTAAGCCCACTGCTATTTATATCGCTCATGGACGACATAATAAATGAAACAAAATCAAGAACGAAAGAAATTACAATTGGATTTAAAAATATGAGAAAGATAGAAATAAAGGAGTGTGCATTTGCAGATGACATTATAATATTCGCAGGGAGGGAAAAATATCTCAATGAGAATGTAAAAATTTGGCAAGAGGCTCTAAACAAAAGAAAGCTGAAAATAAACAAAGACAAGACTAAAATAATGGCAATATCCAAGGAGAACAAGATAATGAAAATACAAGTAAATGGAGAAAAACTGGAACAAGTACAAGAATTTAAATATCTGGGATTAATAATAGACAGCCAGGGAAGGTACGACAGCGATATCAACAACAGAGTTTTGACTGCGAGAAGAATGTATAGTGCTCTAAAAAAATCTTTCATAAATAATAAAGAAGTATCGAAAAAAAAATGACAGTCTTTAGAACAATATACATGCCAATACTGACGTACGGAAGCGAAACATGGGTGATGAACACAAGACAAAAATCCAAGGTACAGACGTCAGAAATGAAATACCTGAGAAGAGTGGAAGGAGCTACAAAGAGAGACAGAATACGGAATGTAGACATAAGGGAAAATTTAGGAAGCATATCTACACAGAAGAAAATAGTAGAGGGACAACTAAGGTGGTTTGGACACATAAATAGAATGAGCGAGAGGAGACAAGTGAAGCAAATGTGGGAGGCAAGAGCAAATGGAAAGAGAACAAGAGGTAGACCACAAGAAACCTGGAATGATACGATTAAGAAAGTGCTAAAACAAAAAGGGATGAGATGGGCACAGGCAAAGGAACTATCAACGAATAGAAACGAGTGGATACAATTTTATAAGCGATAGAACCAAACCTCGACACCCAATACGGGTAAAAGAGGATAAGATTAAGAAAGAAAGAAAGAAAGATAAGATTAAATTTAACCACGGAATTTCCAGTCACAGATTTGTCCGGCACCTCCACCATGACGGACGCGCCGAGTAATTTACACATTTTAAAATTAATTAACAGTTTAGAAACGTATATTATTTGAGATCGTTAAATAAACCTTTTATTATAACTACGGATTGTTGAGTGTTTTAAATTTAAAAAAAAATGTAATGTGTCCATCATCAGCAAAAATCCTCACTGGGTGGTCATACTCCATTTCTAAAAGGGATTTCTGGCTACTCAATAAGAAAGACCACAAACTATTAACAGGAATTCTAACAGGACATGTCCCAGTTAGGGGCCACCTGAAAAACATGGGATTAGTCGCTGATGAAATGTGTAGGTTCTGTTTTGTGGAAAGAGAGACAGTTATCCATCTCCTAATAGAATGCGAGTCTTTAGCTCGTGTAAGACAAGGGTTCTTAGGGAACTACTTCCCCACTCTTGATGAACTAAGATATTTAAAGATTAAAAACCTTTTATAGTACTTTAAAAATATATGTATTTCCTGTGAGATAACATTATATTAAGTATAGTATTGTATAGTATAATACGGTATATAATTTGAGGTTGTCCTTTCATAGGCTATCGACTCGAGGTCTTTCTGTCATTGTTTAGCTTTGAAGATGAGTTATGATTAAAGTATAATCATATTATTTAAATAGAAAATAAATTATATTTGAAATAATAGGATGTAATTTTAATTTCAATTAATCAAATATTGACCGGTGTTAATCCAAAGAAAACATCTTCTTTTTAATAAATAGACGCTTAATTAAAATTACATACTATTAATTCAAATATAAATAGAAAAGAGTATTCATTCACTTAGTCACAGTTATTTAAATATATTAAATAAAAATGATTTGAAAATAATTAATAAACTATGTTCACATTTAGCTCTGTCATAAGTCACAGAGCTAAATGTGAAAATAATTTATTAATTATTTTCAAATCATTTTTATTTAATATATTCAAATATAATTTAATTTCTGCTTGAATAACACGCTTGAACATTTTTTTATTTCAAATTATTTAAATCAAGGCACTTCCTCTAAACAAATTGACGGGGAAACGAGATTAGCGCGAGCCCGCGGAAAAATAATTTGTCGTCCGGCCGAGTGATCGATCACTCTGGAAAGTACTTTAAGACGTCGAACGGACACTTCGTCTTTTTTTTTGCTCCCTCTCTCTTCTATTCGTCGGGGTTGATGTTTATTGCCTTTACCGGATACACACAATTTTGTAAAGGTTGGGATAAATCAATCCAGTGTAATTGAGTGATATTGATAAGGTACACAAGAAAGAGCGAGGCTAAACCACAACAGGATGTAATTAATTTTTTTTGGCGACGTGAGTTAGGGGATCGATTGATATTATTAAATGTAGTTTTTAAATTTTTACGAAGTTTTTGTAATCGAATATTTTTTTTTTTTTTTTCACTTAAGAATCAATTGTTTCATTTGTATTTGTTGATTTATTAAAGAAAACATTGTAAACTTTTATTCACATGATATTTATTTGCACCAAATGTACAATTCGATCAATAAGTGATCATTTATAATAAATAAAAGACGACGCAAGTGCTATTTTTCGCCTAATTTCATGTGGCATCGCTAGATGATAGGTGGCTGAACATTTTGTTAAAAGTGATCATTTGGTGAAAGAAAACATTGTAAACTTTTCTTCGCTTCATATTTATATGCACCAAATGTATATTTCGATTATCAAGTTATTATTTGATGAATGAAAACACTGCAAACTTTTCTTCATTGAAAATATTATTTTAATATTTAACAATTTATTTTCTTATTATCACTTATCTATTTTGTAATAATTCACATGTAGGATGTTTACCAGCATTTCCACCTGCGGTCGACCGCAGTAAACTATTTATCAATTAACTGTTAGTATCATGTTTGTGTCTTGCTCGGGGTAACCATAGACAACACACACACACACATACAAAAGCGGAGAACATAACTTTGCATTAGGGCCTTAATGTCTGGGAAAAGGGGGGGCGCAATCTAATCATTTTCAATAATGGACCCGCAGGGGAAATTCCATTCAAAGACTACAGAGAGCGCACATACTTGTTGCACTCGGGGCTTTATTATCGCCGTTGCACATAACTTTCAGAGCGTTCACCTCGAATGGCTCGGCTGATAACAACGGTGGTGATATTAGGTCCTTCCCGTAAACAAAAAAGGATTCATTTCTAATTCTTATAGCCAAGGAATGGATTTGATTGTGTTGGTATACCATTGTAAAAAAAAGGAATGCATTTCTATTTTTTTAAGAGGAGGTTCCCCGCTACGCGGCCTTGAAACACGCAAGGAATCGAGGAGAAATTTTACACAGATTTTGTTCCCCTTCCACTACAGCCGATGCGTGTGCTCGCGTATTCCCCTACATGTATCTTTCTCTTTCTAATACTTCCTCTTCTAATATTATTTGTTTGACACAGCGTTTATTTTAAATAGCGCTACTCGGAGAGAAAAATATCTATTGATGCAATACCGAGCATAAAAGAAAAATAATCGTTTTTAATTCTAATATAAAATATATTATTGCATTTCAATGTACATAGTAACATTTTAAAAGAAAACATGTTTCCAAGTCATAGTTATCTATACGTAATATACAAAACTTGACAATAAAAAAAAATAAATGTACAAATATTTATGAGCAGTATAAAAATCTCAAAAATAATAAAATATAGTTTTGACTTATCTATTTTAAAATAAAAATATATTTATTAAATATATTTATATATCCAATATATATATATATATATATATATATATTAAATTAATTCATTTACTAGTAATTTATAAAATGAGCGTAACTTTTATTTCTATATTAAAAAAAAATAACAATCTACATTTAAATAAACCCAGAAAAGTTTGAAATTAAACATAAGTCAATTAAATCTCACGAAAGTTAATTCTAAAGATTCTAGAAAGTACAATGAATATATACAAAAAAAAACATTTTATTATTATAATGAGAAGCATTAGTAAAAAGCAGGACAATAGATCATAGAAATAAGTAAAATAATTTATTTTAATATTGTTTGCGTACTCATTAGAACACTTGTAATGTTTCATATTATTTATATCAGTTTCCAAAACGTGTTTCGCTCTGTCAGAGAATGGTTATAAAAGACCGAAATCGTCCCAGGAAACTGATATAAATAATATGAAGCATAAAAAGTGTTATAATTACAACACAAACTATATTAACAAGTTGTTTCATCAAGAGTACAGCGGAAAAAAAAATATATACAAACATCTTTATTCAGACAATATGACAAAAAAATGAATTTTAACAATATGTACAAATCAATAAAAAGTATTATTTTTAATTTGGTGATTTGACATTCGGGAAATAAATAAATTGTGAATTAATTCATAATCATAGTCCTTCAGTTCACAAGATAAAAAAATCATGCGGAAATTTGAACTAAGAAAATTAACATGAGGAATTACAAATTAACTGACAAAGAAAATTAAGCAAAAATATTTTCTAAAAATTTTGACAGTTGCAGAGGTGTGCTAAAAAATCATTACTTTTTTTTCGGTTAAAAAATGAAATTTTGTATACATACTAAGATAATATTATTCAATGCAATACAAATTTGAAAAGTAAAATAATTGTATACAGGGTGTAATGTTAAAAGTATGACTTTTCAAACCAATATATATTTTTTTTTTCAAATAGCACCGTACTTTACATTTTTTAAATTGATATAAAAATAGGAACATTTTTGTATTTCATACAGTTTATAAGATATTTTAAGAATTAATTAAAAGGTTGATCAGAGACATAACAGTAAAGACACAAACAATAATATTATAAATTATTGTCACAATTAAAATTTCCCATGATTTTGGCTCATTTATAAGATGAACTATTATTTCGTACTCACATATAGATTTTCCATAACGCTAATTTAAATGGAAAATAGTATTTATTTGGAATTTGGTTTTCAATATCCTTTATTTTTGATGCTTGATTACAGTTATTTCTATTTTTTTAATGTCCAACTATTCAATTCATTGTTAAAATGTCATAATTCAAGAAAAAATAAAAAAAGTATAGGATGCAATTTAACAAAATTACGCCTGTTTATTATTTAAAATTATTTTCCGAGCATCCTGTATAAAAATATTTCATATTTAAAGTTATTATTAAATAGAATTGTATAACCTTAGTATGTTTAAAAAATATTTCTCCATCTTAAAACACAAAAAAGTAATGTTTTTTTAGTATACCACTTATTTTTTTTTCTGTAGTAACCGATAATTAAAACTACTAACTATTTTATATTGTTGTAGACAATTTAAAGAGGAATATAATAAAAATATAATATATATGCTTTTCTGTTTAAACGAACAAAGTTGATACCAATCCCATAAATATGGATTATTTATATCTCTTATTTTTATTGAATGTTGCCTTATAAATTGTAATTGAAATATAAAATTATTTATTTTTTACTGTATATGTTTTTAAAAGTATCCCATTAGAAGTAGATACAAGAAAATTATTAACCAACTTCATTTAGTTTAAAATATATTTGACGTGAAGTAGATTCCATAATAATATAATTACTATTATTACATTATTATAGTGTTTAATTAAAATACATTCAGTAAATTGCATATAAATATTATATTATTTTTTCCAGAAAATATAAGTGGCATTTAATTTCATTTTATAGTGAAAATCAATCTAAAATATTAGAGAGAATACTAATTATTCTGTTAGAATAATGAATGTTTTATTCTTCCAAGAATATATTTAAAATAATAACTACAAAACTATTTACCAAAACCATAATTTATAAACGGAAAAAATGTATAAATTTATTTAGGGATTGGTCGATTACTTACTTGCAACAAGATCTCCAGCGGAATTTTGTGTATGTTGCCATTTTAATTTTTTTGCGTACATTAGTTTGCTGTTATCCCTACTTTGTTTTTTTTGCAACAAACGTAACCTTCTTTCTACACTTATTCGCTTTTCCCATTTTGAACACAATGATAAAACGATGAACACAAAACAAATTAAACTCCCAACGCCCCTAGAGCGATAATCTCTACTCGGAATAAAGAAAGGAGGAATGCTAAAATTTTGTTAGTAAAACCAAAAACGTGTTCAGTTGATTTTGCCATCGTAAAATATCCAAATATGAGCCGGTGAAAATAATCCAGATGGCCCTTTCTTGGAATACGGCCACCCTAAAAGATCCACTTGAGTATGTATTGTTTTTTCTTCTTCTATTGAAAAATGAATATATTAGCTTTGTTACAGTAAGGTTCTTTTTGTAATATTTTGAAAAGCCATATAAAACAGTGATAATAAATAACTAAAAATCAAATTTCCACAATCAAAATTTATACTTTTAATTTGCTAATTATTAAATATTTGCATTATAATAAAAAATATATATTTTAATTTATTTTCAAGAAACATCACTATTGATTTCGATTTTATTTGTTATTTCTTATTAAATCATCCCATGTTTAATAATATCTGTTTACAATGTGGATTCAAATTTTGTTCGATTGAAAAAAAATTTTTTTGAAAATCTTTTCTTTTTACTATGGCAAACTGGTTCTTTTATTAAATATTTGTTCTGTACTTAAATAATGTAAGTAGTAACGATAACAAAATTGTAAATACTTATTTGCAACAATTATTTTATATTTCATTTAAAAATGATGAATGTTGCAATTATATAAAATCTGTTAGAAGTACTAATACAAATTTTTCTTTGTTTTAATTGACGATATATTATAACAAATTATTTGTGTAAATATATTTTATATTGAATTAATCGTTATTTTTATAGCCTAAATTTATTTTTTATTGCGATTTTAAATATGTTTAATTTAAAATATGTAATTATCCCTATTATAAAATAATCAGTATAGAAGTAAGGGAATATTACTGCAGAACAAAAAAACGGACATTACTAATTTATATTAATAAATTAATAATTAGAATTTTAAATCCGCAGCCTATGAAATTTTATCCACGTGTTTTAATTTATTTCTGATCAAGAAGCTTATTCCGCAAATACTCGAGTCCGAAAAAAAAACTCATCATAAATTATTTCGTGTTTGTAATGCGTCAGTCATCCGAATGAAGAAAAAACACCGCATCGACGAGAAGTCGTGTGAGAGAGTTGACATTATTGAGAAGTGAGAGCGCCGATGGAGAGGGCCGGCTGTGTGAGAAGAGTAGGGATAGCGCACGAGAAGCGACATCGCGCAAACCGTAATGAAATTCTAAAAATATGAAAAACGCCCGATATTAATTGAAACTTATTTTAAGATCAAATTTTATAAAAACCAATATTACCATATTGGCTAAAGAATAAACTTCAAATTTGTTGGTGTCAAAAGTTAGTTTTTGTCGAATTTTTGTTTTAAATAAAATACAAAATATGAGTAAAATATTCAAAAATCATGTTAAAATACATATATTTGCATGGAATAAATAATTTATAAAATGAAATAAAACGCATTATATTAAAATAGACATCTTGAGGAATATGTAGTTTGTTTTTTCATACGTATATGTAAAAAACAAAGCCGATAGAAAGGTGGGCGTTTGTTCGTTTTCGCGGTTATTTGTGCTGGCGCGCGAGCGGTGAACCTCCTCTTAATCAGTGTAGCCAAGGAATGGATTTTATTTTGTTGGTATACCATTATACAAAAAGAATGCATTTATAGTTTTTCATTCAGTATTTTTTTTTTAATTTTTATACACAAAAAAATGCATTTCTAATTATTTTTTAAATCAGTATAGCCAAGAAATGGATTTTATTTTGTTTACCATTGTACAAAAAGAATGCATTTCCATTATTTAATAAGTATAGCCAGGTAATAGTTTTTGTTGGTATACCAACAGGGGTAATTAATATGTCTTCAATTTGGTTTTCTTTAATCACTTCATGAAACATGATTACAATATTAATGACTAAATAAAATAGAATTAGTTTGTTTCGCACCTTTTTTTTGTTGGACAATTTGAAAAATATCTTTTCGGAATTATCGAGATATAATGATTATAAAAGATTAAATAAAAATAACTCAAAATAATTATTAAATTATTTCCTCTTTAGCTACTGTTTAAAATACTTATGTAACATGCGTCAAATGTTACATAAGTATTTTAAACAAATGCTCAATAATAGACATTTGCTGTTGCATAACAACAACATAATCGAACAATTTTTGAATCGAAAAACCTTTTTGACTAAAACTAAAAAAATACCTTTAATTTTCTATTATTATAAAAGATATCTAACTATTTATTTACCTAGCTTTATTTTGAAAATACGTATCTCTGAAAAATCAGCCTCTCTTTTTTATTATATTTTATTCAATTACAAACCACATTCAGCGTTAAAAATTAATTTTAAGAAAATCTCAATCAGAAACTACAGTTAATTACGAGGCTTGTTCAATTGAAATCCATCTTTGGTCTAGAAAAAATAAAATATTGGCAAATACATTTAGAAATAATTTCCACTACTTTAGCATGTATTCCGTGAGATACACATTCAGCGTTAAACATTAATTTAAAAAAAAAATGTCAATCAGAAACTACAGTTAATTACGAGGCTTGTTCAATTGAAATCCATCTTTGGTCTAGAAAAAATAAAATATTGGCAAATACATTTAGAAATAATTTCCACTACTTTAGCATGTATTCCGTGAGATGTTGCACAGATAAGCCCATTCGCTAGCTTTTATGGTCCTCTGACAAAAGACGAGGAGTCCATTGAGCACAAACTTTACTATAACCCAGTTTGTGTACGATAGTATAATAATAATAAATCGTTTATTGGTCTCTTTTACACAACAAATACAATACAAATAATAACCATTGTATGTACAGTGGTTAAATAAAGTTTTAAAAAGTGTTTTATTTACAAGTGTATTTAAGATGTACCAGAAAGTGAATACCTACAACACAAAACAGTAATAATAATAAATCGTTTATTGGTCTCTTTTACAGGATAAATACAATACAAATAATAACCATTGTATGTACTGTGGTTAAAAAAAGTTTTAAAATGTGTTTTATTCACAAGTATATTTAAGATGTACCAGAAAGTGAATACCTACAACACAAAACAGTTAATAATAGTGTATATTGTACTATTATTTAAAGAACCAAAAGGACTTAAATCAGTTTCGACATTAGATGTTAAAACCTAATTATCGAACCTGCTCTTTCTTTAAGCCAAATATACTCACACCAACATTTTCTAAAATTGCTCTGATTGAAATTCAACAATTTTCTCTAATCAGACCTTCCACACACGCCACATCCTGTCTATTGATGCAGTAATCAATGCACTTAATCGCGGCTTATCATTCGTCTTCGCTCTTCCACTCTTACATTTTCGACACCATTTCATGAGATTTGGGTAGATAATATATGCGTTTCCAAACGCTGCTTGCATTGCGTATAAATTTGCAATGATTGCAAATCTTCAGCACACAAAAATGAATTATATTTGGATGATTATTAATAACAAACGTCATTTTAAAGCCACAATACTTATACTTAAAACCGCTGTCATATACAATGATAGGAACCAATCAGTGTGACGTTTACAAACAAAACTAACATTGCAAAACATCAGTTGAGTGAATGCAAGTGCTTGCAAAGCTAACCCGGCCAAGATGGGTTTTAATTGAACAAGCCTCGTACATTTGAACATCATGTTACGTATATTAAATAAAAATGATTTGAAAATAATTAATAAATTATTTCCACATTATGTAAGGCATAGCTGTACTGACGAGGGATAGATCCCGAAACACGCGTCTGCAGATGGCCTTATATTAAGTAACGTTCCTTTTGTTGTTTTTACATTAAAATTTTTCTCGGATCAAAATTTTTTGCATTATGCAATATTTTATTGATGTGCAACAGCAGGTGTACATTATGTAATTCAATATCCGGCGTGGGTATTTGCCCGGGAAGTAGTTGTTTTAATGTGCATTTGTTTAACGTACTTACGTAGCGTAAGTCAAAAGTCACAGAGCTAAATGTAGAAATATTTTTTTAATTATTTTCAAATCAATTTTATTTAATATATTTAAATAACTGTGACCAAGTGAATGAATACACTTTTCTATTTATTTTCTATTTATCATGTTACGTTCCTATTATTCTACCAAGTTTATTTAGTTACAATCCCAATGAAGATTTTCATCTTCCTCATTGTGGTGTAAAGCACCGCAGCTGTTATCCAAGAGAATCCTTTAGTCCGAGGGCACATCCTTCTGCTAGAGCTTTTATAACAGCTCGAAGATGAGAGCGAAGTGGCGTAAGAAAAGCGTGTGGTAAGGCTAAAGCGTAAGCGCAGGAAGATGCGTGCTAGGTCCAAGTAGATTATTCCACGTTCAATTCAAATTCTAGTGAATTGAGGATAAACGCAGTGATTCCAAATTTCACGAAAATTTGAGTTTTTCTTAAAAATATTCGAAAAACTTCGTTTGCACAAGAATAATTACAAGAAGTTCTTTAATTTTTTCGTCGTTAACTTGGTGGTACATTTTCAATATAGTATATAAAGAAAACAAAATTACTTTTTTATACCATTCTCAACAATACTATTGTTTGAGAATGATTACCGTGAGATCGAAACTAGTCACGATTAATAAAAATTAAAATCATCTTTGTTTCATTTTATTTAATCCAAGTGGTATAAAAAGTAATTTTGTTTTCTTTATATACTAAATTATAAGAACAATAATTAAATTAATTATTTAAATATCTACGGTTACGTCAGTAAATTATTTTCTAATATTATTACAAGAACAGTATTTTAGTAAATTTATTTATTCGCGCAAACAATAAACAAGAGCAGATTGCAGCGTTTAATAATGTGTTTTAGCGCAGAATTTCCACTCCACGGCGCGATATCTCTATCGCCATCCACGAGGGAATCCCTTTATGCACCCTCTTCAACCACATTCCTGAATAACTTTATTGTCGGGCAGTAATCGAGTATTTGAATGCCCGACATCCTTCCTTGCGTTATCGCGTCCCAGTTTAACATATACACACCCTTTCAATCCTTCCTGAATTCTAATAAAACACAACACACGATGACAGCCCTTTTTGACTTTTTGCAAATAACTTGTTGGGTTTTATTTTATACCTACCAATATCACAAGAGAGTGAGGATAAAATGAAGATAATTTGAAAGATTGTCGAGAAAATTTCTTGCAAAGAAAACTAATGATTTATCAGATAACTTGTTAGGATTTATTTTATAGCATTATCACAAAAGAGTGTGGCTAAAATAAAAATAATTTGAAAATTTTTCGAAAATTTGTTGCGGGGAAAACTAATGATTCATCAGATAACTTGTTAGGATTTTTTTATAGTATTATCACAAAAGAGTGTGGCTAAAATAAAAATAATTTGAAAATTTTTGCGAGGAAAACTAATGATTCCTCAGAGAAATATTCAATTCACGTTTCTTTGTTAATTGAAAAGCCACTCATAAAAAAATCATCTACATGTGATAAGATAAGCACCATCATTAAGAAATTTCAAAATTGTATATTTAAAAAATATTTTGCATCACATATATGTCAGAACTAAATATATTACAAAAGAGTGGAGAAAGGTATGAGCCTCGTGGAACCCCCTGTATGGGGGAGATGGAAAGGAAGAAATATTTTGCATCACATATATGTCAGAACAAAATATATTACAGAAGAGTGGAGAAAGGTATGAGCCTTGTGGAACCCCTTGTGTGGGGGAGATGGAGAGGAAGAAATATTTAGCATCACATATATGTCAGAACTAAATATATTACAGAAGAGTGGAGAAAGGTATGAGCCTTGTGGAACCCCTTGTATGGGGGAGATGGAGAGGAAGAAATATTTTGCATCACATATATGTCAGAACAAAATATATTACAGAAGAGTGGAGAAAGGTATGAGCCTTGTGGAACACCATTGTATGGGGGAGATGGAGAGGGAGAAATATTTTGCATCACATATTTGTCAGAACAAAATATATTACAGAAGAGTGGAGAACGGTATGAGCCTTGTGGAACCCCTTGTATTGGGGAGATGGAGAGGAAGAAATATTTTGCATCACATATATGTCAGAACAAAATATATTACAGAAGAGTGGAGAAAGGTATGAGCCTTGTGGAACCCCTTGTATTGGGGAGATGGAGAGGAAGAAATATTTTGCATCGCATATATGTCAGAAGAAAATATATTACAGTAGAGTGGAGAAAGGTATGAGCCTTGTGGAACCACTTGTATGAGGGAGATGCAGAGGAAGAAATATTTTGCATCACATATATGTCAGAACAAAATATATTACAGAAGAGTGGAAAAAGGTATGAGCCTTGTGGAACCCTTTGTATGGGGGAGATGGAGAGGAATAAATATTTTGCATCACATATATATCAGAACAAAATATATTACAGAAGAGTGGAGAAAGGTATGAACCTTGTGGAACCCCTTGTATTGGGGAGATGGAGAGGAAGAAATATTTTGCATCGCATATATGTCAGAACAAAATATAGTACAGAAGAGTGGAGAAAGGTATAAGGCTTGTGGAACCCCTTGTATTGAAGAGATGGAAAGGAAGAAATTATTTGCATTACATATATGTCAGAACAAAATATATTACAGAAGAGTGGAGAAAGGTATGAGCCTTGTGGAACCTCTTGTATAGGGGAGATAGAGAGGAAGAGAAAATGGATCTATTGGAGGTGAATGATTGCAGAATAAAGATAAAGTGGATGAGAATATTAAGAAGGTAGAAAATCTACAAAATCATTAATTGCATAATATTTTAAAAACAACTTTTTTTTATCAAAGATTTCTGTGGAAAAAACAACTGAAATGAGTCTAATCCTAATTTTTATATTTTCCGAAATAATTGCACATTTTGGGCGTTTCTATGACCGCGTATAGTTTCAGCAAACCAGTTATTTTTCCCATAATTCTTATCATGCCAAATAATTATTAATTCTTTTCAAATTATTTTTATTAACTAACTAACTAACCATTTTTATTCAAATGTGTATATGTATGTACAATAATATACAAAAATTAGAATTATATTCTGTAGATGAATCGGCTATCGACCGGAGGTCTTTCAGCCTGTCTATGTCTCGTTCTTGTCGTTGTCTATCTAATCGTCATGATCGCTAACGTTATTATCAAAGTCCGCTTTGTGGGATGAGATGTATTTTTATTATTATTTAATTTATTTTAAATAACTGTGATCGAGTGAATAAATACTCTTTTCTAATATTTCTTGTAATCTGCTCTATATTATTATTTTCGTATTTTTCGTATATCTGTAAATAAACAATAATATGTTTATTCAATGTATAAGTGGTTATGTTATGTTTATATATTAAAACAAATTGTTAACGTTCCATCGTCCACATTCAGCATTACAGCATCAAATTATTGATATTATTATTTTTAAAAAGAAAAACAATTTTACTTATAAAAAAGTTAAAATGTTCTTTCAGCATTCATCAGCCTTAACAATCAATCATTATTTTTTGTTGCGAGTTGTCCTGAATTATTTTTTGCGAATCGCACGCGATCATCGCCGACGCGATTCTAATATTTACCTGTGACCCCCGTCTATAAATAAAGTTTCGAAGGTCCGGGGCTGCTCGTTTTCGGCACAAAGGGCAGAAGTTCGGGGCCGGAACTTTGGCGTTTAATTTAATTGACGCAGAAGACGAATGTCTTTCCGCCACTTTTGCGACACCCCGAAATCGCTGTTTGCTCGTTGGTTTTTTTTTTGCTTCTCGCGACACGTCTGATCGATGGCTAACTAACCCAATCGGATGTTGCGCAACTTTGTGTTTGGTTCGATTTCCGAATAGTTCGAGGATACATCAGAGATATTCGGATTCATTTTTATTATAAGTAGACTTTGGTTGGGACGATTTAAGTAGATTTTAATTTGGGGTAATCAATAATGAACGAAATGTAATAATAACCCCGACACCAATTGGTAAAAGGGGACATCGATTATATATATATATATATATATATATATATATATGTAATAATAATATTAAATAGCCTATTTTTTTCTTTCTAAACTTGCGAATTTTATTATTATTTGTTTTCCGGAGGACCCGTACCGGCTGCTAGTAATAATATAATAAAAGTTGATTTACCTGGTCGTTACTTTACGACCAGGTTGATCTAGTACAGGGGTCTCCAAACTACGGCCCGCGACACCGACTAATCTAGAAATTATAGATAATGTCAGAAAAGTTAAAACGGTTTTCTTTATGTCCCCAAAAAGTGTGCATTTATTTATGGAAGGATATTATTATATATTTGCATAAATGGTGGATGCGCCGGGCAATTATATTTCAATCAACACTACATACACAATAATAAAACACATTTACTTTGTTTATATAACTGAACTGTTAGTTAGCCAGTTGTATAAAGTTAGTCAATTCAGTTTTAAATAGAAAGTAAACGTGTTTTATTATTACTAATTACGATGTATAACAAAATAGAAACATTAACAATTATTTATTTAAAGAAATCTCAAATTTAAAAAGGTCCAATATTAATATATTATAAAAAATATACACCTCACACTGAGAAGTGGAGAGGAACATATAACGATGTTATATAAGACTAAATAACCCCGACACCCAATACGGGTAAAAGAAGAAAAGATTAAGAAAGATACAAGACTAAATAAAAAATACAACAACAAAAAAAACACAATACGTGTACGTATTAAAAAATAAACTAAAACTTCTTATAGAAGTGCTCACTTTATATCAAATATATTTCCTTTTGTATCATTATTACATACAAGTAATAAAATTATTTAGATTATATGATTTTGTTATTATACATAAAACATAATTACCTTGTTTTAAGATTGGCTATCAACGAGAGATCTTTCCGCCTGTCCTTGTATAGTCTATATCGTATTCGTATTTATACGAATCGCTAAGGACACTGCCTCTGTCCTGCTGATGAGTATTTATATTTGTTTTTTTTTTCTATTTCAAACACATTTATCATTTAAATCTTTTGACTTACATTTTACACCATAAAATATATTCGGGATGTAGAGAATTTCATTTAATCAATAGAGAAATTCAATTAAAAAGTTCCGTAACTACAATTATTTATAAAAGATATTTTATAATACAATAAGTGAAACGGATCAATAATTATAAATATTAAATATTTATAAACACCACCATTATTTTATTATAGGATTTTAGATTATATATATATAAATATTTATAAATGTTTTATCATTTAAATCTTTTTTATACCTTCTCGGATGTTGAGAAACAATAAATAGAGAAAATATAATTATTTTTATATTAGCCCTAATTCACCAATTTTCTATCAGTAAACAAATTTATGACTCGTCATGAAATTACGAATGCACGCGCAAATGAATATAAATTATTCAAATCCTACACCCACTAATTGAACCTAATTACACTTAAATAACACACATCACGCAAAATTATACCCATCATCGAATTATATTTGTGTGCAAAATAGCTAATTACGCACCGTTCAAACACCGTAAGCCGATATGCGACACTCGATCGGCCCGCGCGGAAGGCGGCAATTACGAAACAATTAATTCTATTATACCACCCAACCCTTCCCTTTCCATCTTAGCGGAAATTAGAAATTAGAGAGTTAACGACGTTATAATTGCAATAAAATTGCATCGGGAGAATAATAAATAACTCGCGTGCCGGGGAAGCGGACCGGAGTGATATAACTCATCCACCTTTTCCGTGTCCCCGGGGAGGACGGCTTAATTCACCCCCTCCCTCCAACGGCTCCTTTTTCCCAACTCGAACATTACCTACTTACCAGGGTAAGGAATAATTACACACCGTGAATTATATAGGGGTAGTCCCGCAGGATAATTTAGTTACTTGTTTGAGATTATAAGGGGTTGTAATTAAGAAAGGAAAAAGGAGGAGGAGAAGACATTTCCTTATTATCGCTTCTTTGCGTTTTACTAATTTCTTTTATACTTACAGATTTACTTTCTTGTGTGTATTAGGTGCTTGCATGTATTTTGATCAACGAAATTTATTAGTGAAAAAAAATGGAAAACTTGCATTAAGTATCAATGCGAACTACCTAATAGTTAAATTCGATATGTTTGAGACTTCTCTACATAAAATAACAGTGTTCCATTAAATTTTCCAATTTTTTTGTAGAGAAATCTCAAGCACGTAGAATTTAACAGTTGGGTTTATTAATGCAAACAACCTAACGTAACTGTTAGATTGAAAAACTATTATTTTATGTAGAAACACATCGAATTTAATTTAGGTTGGGTGGTTTGCATTAATAATTAAAGCATAGCCTAACCTAACCGTCAAATTGCAAAACTGTCATTTTATGTAGAGAAATCTCAAACACATCGAGTTTAATTTAGGTTAGGTTGTTTGCATTGATACTTAAAGCAAACATATTTGACATAACTGTCAAATTGCAAAACTGTTATTTTATGTAGGGAAATCTCAAACACATCGAGTTTAATTTAGGTTAGGTTGTTTGCATTGATACTTAAGTTAGGTTGTTTGCATTAATACTTAAAGCAAACAACCTAACCTAAATGTTAAATTGCAAAATTGTTATTTTATGTAGAGAAATCTCAAACACGAGTTTAATTTAGGTTAGGTTTCTTGCATTGATACTTAATGCAAACAACCTAACCTAACTGTTAATTTGCAAATCTGTTATTTTATGTAGAGAAATCTCAAACACATCGAGTTTAATTTAGGTTAGGTTGTTTACATTGATACTTAAAGCAAACATATTTGACATAACTGTCAAATTGCAAAACTGTTATTTTATGTAGGGAAATCTCAAACACATCGAGTTTAATTTAGGTTAGATTGTTTGCATTGCTACTTAAAGTAAACAATCTAACCTAACTGTTAAATTGCAAATCTGTTATTTTATGTAGAGAAATCTCAAACACATCGAGTTTAATTTAGGTTAGGTTTCTTGCATTGATACTTAAAGCAAACATATTTGACATAACAGTCAAATTGCAAAACTGTTATTTTATGTAGGGAAATCTCAAACACAACGAGTTTAATTTAGGTTAGATTGTTTGCATTGCTACTTAAAGCAAACAACCTAACCTAACTGTTAAATTGCAAAACTGTTATTTTATGTAGATAAATCTCAAACACATCGAATTTAATTTAGGTTAGGTTGTTTGCATTGATACTTAATGCAAACAACCTAACCTAACTGTTAAAGTGCAAAATTGTCATTTTATGTAGAGAAATCTGAAACGCATCGAATTTAATTTAGGTTAGGTTGTTTGCATTGATACTTAAAGAAAACATATTTGACAGTTATGTCAAATATGTAATATGTGCAAATCTGTTATTTTATGTAAAGAAATCTGAAACACATCGAATTTAATTTAGCTTAGGTTCTTTGCATTCATACTTAAAGTAAGTTTTCAATTTTCACTAATAAATAATGTTAAATTAGATTGTAAATTATGATTTCGTTATGGATTTGTACGAGTGGAAGATTTAGTAGGAATCGAAATTTACAAGATTGATTAGGGACGATGGTTTGGATTTAATGGAGGGAACAGTAAGAAAATAAGAAAAATAAAAGGATAAAGTAATAATAACAAAAGCGAAAAATTCAAACAAAATATCTACAAGATATTTGTTGATGAGTACGTGAAGTTTCTTGATATAATGTAGTAATATTTTATTCCTTTCTTCACTTTTTATTTTTTTATAACTATATGTACATTTCAAGCACAACGTGCTCTTTTTCAATAGTTTTATGTAAAATTGACAAATAAATAAAAAAAAATAAAAGAAAATTTATTTATTTGTCAATTTTACATAAAACTATTAAAAAATAGCACGTTATGCTTGAAATGTACATATAGTTATAAAAGAAATAAAAAGTGAAGAAAGGAATAAAATATCTACAAGAAAAAATATTAATGAAATAATATATCCTTACACCTAACGGTAGAAAGGAAAAAAATTAAAAAAAGAATAATATAAATAAATAAAAATAGGGTCCATAAAATTTCAGAAAGACTTCAACAAGAGAAAAAAAAATTGAAATAACTGCACCTAAAAATAATCGCTTATTATTTCCATCACTCACTTCCTTATTGCGGCTAAAACAAGTAATTTAAAAAGGCATTTCATTCGACCTGCTAAGTGATGGAAGTGCCTAAAATATTTGTACATTTATGGACGATTAGCGTTGCATTCGGATCGGTTGAAATTATTTATTGAACGTTCGGCCTCCGCGGAAGCGTAAACATTTCCGAAATCTTTACGACGCGGCCGCGCAAAATTGCGTAGTAAACCGCCGCACCGGCATTTCGTAACGCGCAATGAAAAATAACCGACCAACATACTTATTTTTCAAAATAAAGCGAAAACTAACGAATCTGAATAACAACTTATGTCAAGATTAACGATAATGGTTGGATTTTATTATTATTGCTCCAAAAATAACAACCGCCATCTATACGTCAGTATGGGTACTACAGGATCTATTGAAGTGACTCATAGATACTTCTGGATCTATCGAAGTACCAAAATTGACACATAAATGGCGGTTTATTATTATCAGTATGGATACTACAGGATCTATTGAAGTGACTCATAGATACTTTTGGATCTATCGAAGTACCAAAATTGACACATAGATGGCGGTTTATTATTATCAACACTCGGATTTTCATTGTGATCGCTCACCAACCGACCAATATACTTTGTTACGAACCGTTGAGATTTCCAGAAAACGAGTAATAAAAATTATAATAATAACAAAAGAGCTTAAAATTCGTAAATCCGTGGGTATTACTCGGACTTGTAAAACTCCATGGGGTCGTGAGCCATTAACTAAAAAATTCTAGAAAGCAATTATCTGATACGCTATTGTTATGTCACGTTTTGCTCGACGGTTGGGTTCAGGTCAATTTCGGGGAAGACGCAACCACCGCTTCTTGCACACCACCCCAAAAATTCCCCCACGCATTTACACATTTTTTGCTCTTTGGAAATCAAAAAAGGAACATTAGTAATTATAACTTCAACCGATGCACATCAAAGCTTACACATTTAAATTTAAAACTTAACTAATAATTTAAACTTATACTCAATTGTACAAATTGTAAAGTGTTACTATTTACGGTGAATATATATAGTTTTTGATTTATTTTTTATTTCATCACATAATTCACCCGCATCAAAAAATAGTGACGTCATCTTACCAGTGAGATGCTTAACGGCGTCACAAATACCTTAACATACTTATTTTTCAAAATAAAGTAAAAACAAATGAATTCGAATAACATGTCATGATTAACATTTTGATTTGTTGTCATCAGCCTTCTGGTTATGTTTAATTTTCTTGGGGCGGATCCGGTGGTTAAGAGCTCCCAATGACGACTTAGATTAAAATTAATGGTTGCCTTTTATTATTATTATTTCAAAAAAATACATTAGTCTGGGTATTATAGTATCTATTGAAGTACCGAAGTTGACGCATAGATGGCGATTTATTGTTATCAAGGCTCGGATTTTCGCTGTGATCGCTAGTAAACCTGCCAACATACTTATTTTCCGAAAACTAACAAATCCGAATAATAATTTGTGTCAAGACTAACGTTAATGATTGGATTTTTTATTATTACTTCGAAAAAAACAACTGCCATCTATACATACGGGTGCTTCTGGATCTATTGAAATACCGAAATTGACGTATAGATGGCAATTTATTATTATCAAGGCTCGGATTATCACTGCGATTGCTGATAAATTTACTTATTTATAAAATAAAACAAAAACTAACGAACCAGAATAAAAAAACTGGCGTCAAGAATATCGTTAATGGTTGGATTTTATTATTATTGCTACAAAAACAGCAACCGCCATCTATACGTCACTATGGGCACTTCTGGATCTATCAAAGTGCCGTAATTGACGCATAGATGGCGGGACTCTAAAAATACATAAGATTCAAGGCTCGAATTTTCGCTGCGATCGCCCGTGAACGAATCCGAATAACAACTTGTGTCAAAATTAACGTTAATGGTTGGATTTTATTAATATTATTTCGAAAACAACAATCGGCATCTACAGGGTGTCCCATTTTAATCTTTCAGGTGGAATATATGGAGACAAGTGCGCCCAATCGAAAAAGTTGTCTAATACAAAGTTTAGTGGTTTGCAGGGGGACATTAGATTCTGTTATCAATTTCACCCCTCACCCCCCAGGGGGCTGAATAACAGGGGTAACTTCTGAATCTTAAATGGGAACCCCCATTTTTTATTGCAAATTCGGAAAGTATGAAAAACAAAACTATGTAGGTTTTACTCAGAAACTTTTTTGTATGGGCAACAGGTGGCGCTGTAATCGTCAATATTAGATTATTTTACACTTAATCTAGAATTGATATAAAAATGCCACCACTAAACTTTGCATTAGACAACTTTTTCGATTGGGCGCACTTGTCTCGATATATTCCACCTGAAAGATTAAAATGGGACACCCTGTATATATATATATATATATATATATATATAGAATTTACGTTAATTCATAAATAAAATTAAGAAATGTGTAACATAGCAATATATTAGTTGAAAAGTATGTAACACCATTTTCCAACTAATTTGCCATATTCGTGAACGAAACCAATAAACGTTAAGTTCCACACGGGCATGAAAACAACGGCGATCCGTGTAACCGGCTCGATTACGCACGCTGGACGCACGCACGTCCGCACGCATAGTCCATAAAGCGCTATTCACTGCGATAACGATAACAAACGAGCGGCTTAATCCAATAACCGGACATTCGTGTCTGTCGCATTATCAGCGCGTGTATCGCGGGGGCATTTACACGTGTCATCCCTAATTGACGTAATTGCACGGGAATTCGAGCTTTTCCTTTCGCTTGTTTATTTCTTTATTTATTTTTTCTACTTCTCCGGGTATTTGATTGCGTCGGGGGATCAAGATTTTGCCCCGTAATGGGCTTGCTTTTTTTCGCCAGCTCTTCGGTTTTGTGCAAACGTCGTGACATGTGATACCGAACGCAATTAACTCGGGGTCGCTTCTTGATAGATATAGATGGTGCGGTGGTGGGTGCAATACGATCGTGAGGGTCTTGATTGAATCAAGATAGAAGTGGGGACACGTTGTGTGTGTTTTGTGCGCTTATCGCTTTTTTATTGGGTGTTGATTATTTTAACTTTTCCACCCTCGGCGAAAAGTAAACAGTTTTCAATCAAAACTTTCTCGCAACTCTTTTTTTTTACAAGATGTTATTTTCAGGGGTATTCCCAGAAGTACCTAATTTAACAATAAGAGAGAAAAAAATAGGTAAAGTAATATATAAGTGAGAAAAACAATTTATTTTTCCAGTTGTTTCTGTCCTTAGCCATTTTTTCTGCTTCTCTTATGCTTATTCCTCTTTCTTGTAGTGCCTTTGTTACATTGTTCTCCCAGTTTTCTATTGGTCTTCCTCTTCCTGTGTTTGTAGTAGTCCTTGCTTCCCATATTTGCTTTACAGGAATTATTTTCTTCATCCTCTGTATATGTCCCCACCATCCCAGTTGCCTTTCTTCTTGTTTCATTTTATTTAATATTATAATAAGGCTCCTTGAACATTTAACCAAAGATGTGAAAATCTTCAAATAACTTCAAGTTATATCAAAATGCTCTAGCTTTCGTGTTGATTGTGACCTCCTTTTTAAAGTTGGCCTGAATAAAGTATACTATTTCAGCTATTCAACTTATTTGAATTAAGACATCAGAGCGTTCCGCAAATGAAGACCTCAGTTAACAACAATCCAATTGTCGTCATGAATGAAACGCGCCGGCCGATAAAGGCCCGCCTGAGCGTTGTATAAACGGCGTGCCGAAATCGATTATGAGGGTGGCGAATATCGCGCGCGCGTGTTTATATTTAGTGGCTCCCGCGAATATTTATAGTTCGCCCCCGAAACGCGAGGGGTCGAAGACGTGGAAGGCGTGAAATTGGACGACCCGTCGGATTTCGCACAGAAATTCCTCGCACACATACACAAGAGCAAACTAATATCCCACACCGAAAGGGATCGATATATCGATCCGGCCATTCACTCCCCGTTCCCGGAGGATTCCACGGTGGAGAGGAATAACGGT
This sequence comes from Philonthus spinipes, assembly GCA_963082785.1. Taxonomy (NCBI): domain Eukaryota; kingdom Metazoa; phylum Arthropoda; class Insecta; order Coleoptera; family Staphylinidae; genus Philonthus; species Philonthus spinipes. Next base: position 22,523,516 of record OY720304.1, on the reverse strand, counting down.
GAAAAAGTACAGGTGTTTTACACGCAAAGCGTGCATCATGCTTTGTGGAGAAATAAATTTAATATAAACGATAATCACACTCGTTTTTCTTTGCTACTGTTTGTATAATTTTTAATGATTAATCCATTAGATTGATGACCCAGATTTCAATACATTAATGTATCCCTAGCAAATGACAAGACAAAGAAAAGATTTTGTTCTCCCTGCGTTATAATTAATTATTGAATATACCAATAAAAAATATTAAACAGTAATTTTAATAATTGTAAACATTTCTCCATTTGTAGTTTTAATTAAATTAAAAGAATTTGAAAATACACTTATTTCCTAAGTCTACAAATTGCCGATTGAAAATGATTAATTACACTCATGGATAAAAAAATCCGGACACCGAAGTGAATGCCTGTTAGCATAAGAAAAATTCTTCTTTTCTGTTTCTATATTACAAGAAGTGAAACATTATCTACAAGAAGAGATACAAATTCTTTTTTTCTGTTTCTATATTACAAAAAATGAAACATTGTCTACAAGAAGAGATACTAAACATTTAATTCAATAAGTAAAAGTGTGTATTTGAATCCTATCGAAAATATCTGGGATTCATTAGGGCGACGTAACAACCTATATAAGTATCTTCAAATAGCTCTTCGCGAGGAATGTAAAAACATTACACAAGAAGAAGTCTCCAACTGCATTTAAAGTTTACCGAGGCGTATGGCTGAAGTCATTAAAGTTCAACGTTACCGCAGCCCAGGTGGCGCTAATCATAAACGTTGATGCAGAAATTTCACATCAGCTTTTATATCGCTTTGTTTTGGCGAAAGTAAAATCTGTCAATTTTATTTTATAAAATAATTTAAGTGCTTTTAATTGAAACTTCTTGTATTGGTGGTTATAACAAGATTGATGTCAGGAAATTGCGGAAATCTGCATTTTTTTAAAGCAAACGGCGTCATCACAGTTATCAAGTAAACAAATAATTATAATATTAATGTTTAAAGCAACACTATAATGTAAGAATATACTCGTTTAATTTAAAATTTATTCTTGATTATAATGTATATTTCAATGTATTTGTTAGACAATCTCTTATTTTTTTCCCCTTATGCAGCATCGACTACTACGGTCATTTGCTGCGTATCGTTTTTATTACAGCATATTGATACTTTATAATATGTGCTTATAACTAATAAATATCACAGACTTAGATCGTATAATAACAAACTAAAATATGTATATAAACACAATCTCTTATTTATCGCTTAAATGGATAGTGTGTCGATTTATTTTGTAACTGACACAAAAAGCTAATAATTGTAAACATTTCCCATGAAAATATTTCATTTTTAATTTTAATTGCTAATTATTAGCTGCGATATTTAATTACTATAAAATAAATATCTCTCTCTCTCTCTCTCTCTCTCTCTCTAGAGATATATTATGAAAGAGGAATAAATTCTTGTAAAATATTTTACTTGTACAGCGCCACCTGGAGTGCGGAAGCGTTAAATTTTACAAACCTTTAATTAGAAATAGAAAAGAGTAGTTCAGCTAGCTAGCATAGGTTTTTCTTTAACTTCTTCATAAATTCACGACAGGGCAGAAAGACCTCTGGTCGATAGCCCAGACAGACTAACACCTACATGTATTGTTATTATTTATATTGTTAAAAATAAACATATATATATATATATATATATATATATATATATGGAAAAGAGTATTTTATTCACTTGGTCACATTGAATTAATTTAATTGATTTATTTTAACACCTTTGAATTATGTAAGGCATAGCCGTACTGACGAGATATAGATCCCGAAACACGTGTCTGCAGATGGCCTTATATTAAGTAACGTTCCTTTTGTTGTTTTTCCATTAAATTTTTCTCGGATCAAAATTTGTTGCATTATGCAATATTTTATTGATATGCAACAGCAGGTGTACATTATGTAATTCAATGTCCGGCGTGGGTATTTGTTTTAATGTGCATTTGTTTAACGTACTTACTTAACGTAAGTCAAAAGTCACAGAGCTAATTATGGAAATAATTTATAAATTATTTTCAAATCATTTTTATTTAATATATTAGAAATATATGCCTTGAAAGCCAATGTTATTATTAGCATTGATTTTTCTTAAAAAACTTTATTGAAATAATTAATTTCTTATAACATTTTAAAAATGGAGTGCGGAAGCGCTGTTTAGAGTGAAAGGGAAAAATTTTAGTTGGAGAGTTTATTGTTTTAAAAAAAAATACATAAAGAGGAATAAACATAAGAGAAGCAGAAAAAATGGCTAAGGACAGAAACAACTGGAGGAGAGTCATTAAGAAATAGACAATGAAGAAAAACCTCGACACCAATTGGTAAAAGGGGACATCGATTATATATATATATATATATATAAATTACATAAAACTTCTTATAACATTTTAAAAATGGAGGGCAGAAGCGCTGTTTAGAGTGAAAGGGAAATATTTTAGTTGGAGAGCTACTTTTATCGTTTTAAAAAATTACATAGAACTGAGTGTCTGCCATAATCTGTGTTTTCAGACATCAGCCATTTCAAAGTTGACAATACTGCTAACCAATTTATCAGTAGCTACTACGATATCGGAAAAACTTCATCCTCCTACTGTACAACTTATAATTGTATATTTTTCGGAGATTGCATAGTTCAGGGATCAAACATGTGTTTATGTGACGTAAAGAGTTCAAGAAAGGGCGAAAGCGAGTGGAAAGTCAGGAACATGATCGCTGATTTCGGACAAGCCCAACAGACAAAAAAAAATGGACGAGCGAGCCATTTTGCTCAGTGATTTTTTCAAGACCGACGTACATTCAATGCAGCTTATTACTGCGAGCTGTATGACAGATGCCTATCGTCGCAAAATAACGAGACATAGTGATTAGACAGAGCATCCTTCTCCATGACAACTAGGCCCCTGATTGCCACCCTAACAACTTCAAAATTGGAATAAATGCACTGAACGCAACTTGAACATTCTCTATAGAGCCTGGACCTATCGACCTACAATTTTAATTTGTTTTGGCCGCTTTTCAATTTTTTTGCCATGTACTAAACGTAGATTGAACATTCTCTCTACAGCCCTACGATTTTTATTTGTTTCGGTTGCTTAAGGCCGTGTTTATAGTGAGGCAGTGCGATGCTAGATGCATGCATATCTTGGAACAGACTATTTTTGGATTCGGACAAATCCGCTTGCGTTATCAAATAGAATTTTGTGGACGTATGCATCAAACATTAGCCTCTTTCAAGGTATCTTTTATTTATTTATTTAGTCTTAAACCCTACACTCTTATGGGTATAAAGGGTTTTTTTGATAATATATATATATACAGAGAGCTTTTTTATCAGTATACATTTCCGCTATGTATACCTGCAAAAAACGCGAGTCAAACGCATTGAACCGACTAATGTGTGTATGTTTAGTTGACTATTTGGCATATGTGTGTTCAGTTCCGTGTTATAGACAACTAAACACACAAATTTAATGCATTTGACTCGCGCATTTTGCAGGTATAAATAGGGTAAATGTATACTGATAAAAAAGCTCTCTGTATATATATATATATATATATAGAGAGAGAGAGTTTTTTTTACCACTATACATTTCCCCTATGTATATCTGCAAAATACGCGAGTCGAATGCATTAATGTATTTTTAGTTGCCTATAACACCCAACTGAACACACATATGCCAAATAGGCAACTAAACATACACACATTAATCGGTTCAATGCGTTTGACTCGCGTTTTCTGCAGGTATATATTTCTCCTAATGTATACTAATAAAAAAAACCTCTCTGTATATTTAGTCTTATATAACATCGTTATATGTTCCTCTCTACTTCTCAGTGTGAGATGGGTATCTTTTAACTTGTTTATAAAAATAGATTCGTACATGAGTATACAAAAATCTTAACGTAATTCAATGCTTGGAAGAGTATTTGCCCGAGAAGTAGTTGTTTTAATGTAAATTTGTTTTTAAAATTCAAATAAAGTCACAAAAGGAAAAACATTGCGCCTCTATAAATGGAGTCAAATGAAACACTGGGATGCCATCGATTTGTAGGTGATGACGAGAATTATGCGCAATTGGCTCCTGGCGCAACCAATTTAATTATGCGATTCTGGCAGAAAAACCTTCCTGCTCGCTGAGAAAAATGAATTTCTAAAAATTAAATATTTTTTAATTGAAATCCGGTTTTAATTTGATTGACCCTCGTATTTTGTTTGAAAAAAATGTTGTCACCAGTATCAATATCTTACAAATGACATTTGAACTACGAAAACTTCCAATTTCATCGATTGGATTGACTTCATTAATAAACAGGAATATACTAAAGGACTTTTTTGAATATTAATTAAATCGGTCTAACTAGCTACTGTTAAAGAAATAGAGAACATCATTATCGGGGGAAATTTCGAGATAACATAGCGCGGACAATTAGTTCTAAAAATATCCGAATTTTAAGTAACACGGTATGAAAAAAACGACGTTTTTGCCATTTTTTATCCCACCCCAGTTACTAAACACTGAGAAATCCACCTTTCCCCACTTATCTACCCCAGAAAATATTCTATTTAAACTAGAGATTCACGAGGATGAGGGGGTCGAAGTGAGGGAGGTGCAAAGACAAAGAGCCGTCAGCCTGAAGTGTACATAATCACCGAATAGACGTCGACTCTGTCTAATCCCCAACCCCCTTCTGCCCCTCACTCCTCCAGCCCCCATCACCCTTCCCTAATAAATGTTGGGAGCTTTTATTACACTCAGCGTGCCCCGTCTATTAATACCCGTCCTCCACCCCTTTAAATCCCCGCTTTCTCGCCGCCTCCCCCCATGCACAACTTATAAATAAAACTGAAAGGCCGCACGCAACGCTCTCTCCGGCGATACCGCAAATGAATTTCCTCCTCGCGCATACACACGGATTATTCACGTAAATACGGGTGTTGTTGGCATGTGTGAGTGTAAGGTGGTGTGGTCGGGGATTGCTTTCAATCGTAATCTGATTGAAACGCTGTGAATTGGCCTTAACATTTAATAGAAGATTCTGGTTTATATAAATTTTCCCGGTCAAGGATTTAGTTTAATTTTAATTTAATTTATAAATGTGGGTTGTAGAAAATGTTCTTAGTTTTTAATAAAAAGAAAAGAAAGCTCGATGCGTTAGGTTTTTAACACATTTCACCAACTGTTAAATGAGGAAGCTATTAAAGATATAACAGGATTTTTAGTATTTTTTTTACCAATAAAAGTCAAGTTTTGAAATATTTTGGTATTGACGCAAACTTAAATTTAAATAACTGTTTGGGATTGATAAATAAATATTTTGATGCGTATTATTTTTATTTTGTATTTTGTCGTAATTTGTGATTGGTAATTTGCCTTTTTTATACATATGTTTTGTAATGTTTTTAGAGCGTCACACTTTTCTTATAAAATTTTTAAGATGTAATTATAATTGTCTCCTTACACCTAACGGTAGAAAGGAAAAAGATTAAAAAAAATATATATATAATTGTAATTTGGAAATGGAGATTCCGTTAATAAAATAAATTGAAATTTGAAATTGAATAATACGCTTTTTCTATTATTATTGACGCAAAAGTTGTTATCCCATGTTCTTTCGCTTCAATTTTTTTATGAATAAATAGCATTGGTTCTTTCTATTGTTTTCAAATTAAATGTTTACAATAAACCCAACAAACTATTAATTTTGATAAACACCAAATTCGGTTGTTTTTTTTTGTTTCTTTTTCTTGAGTTACTCAGAAAACAGCCTTTATTGAAATTCCTACGTTTCAAGGAAATCCACTTGTTAATAAAGTAGAATTTAATTGAAGCGAACGAATTATCCCCATTTCAGCTTTAGTAAAAAAAAAGAACATCAATTTTAAACTTTTCGAGAAAACTACGAAATTAATCACCGCACCCAAAAGACAAACAACCCCAGGGGGGAAACGAGTGGCCGCCCGTTTATACCGTAATGAAAGAAATTGAAGTAACAAGCCGTAAATGTAATCTCCGGGCTGTGATCGGGCGATACGGGAGAGAGGGGGTGGATGGGTCCCCTTTTCATCCGTTGTAGGCGGGGGCGGATTTCCACAAAGCCGACAGATCCGGAGCTCATCACGCCACCGCCGGCGCGCCATTCGCCGTGGGTGGAAAGAGATTGATAAAATCATCACCCGGGGCCCTTCATCAATTACCCCCGCGCGCTACTTTAAAATTTATAGAGAAAAGATGAGAGGGGGGGGGAGAGAAAGGGGGTTTTGCTAAGTTTTGAGCGAAACGGGGGATTTTGCGCTGTGTGTGTGTGTGTTATCGGGGCGTGAATAGCAACAGGGTGCTTCTGCTGAAGCTGGCGAAAGTTAGTGGAGATAAGTACTTCAATACAATGGCGATTTTAATGATTATATCCACATCATTTTCTCAGAAATCAACTTCTAATGATTTAAAAAAAAAATTATTTATTTATTTATTTAGTCTTATATAACATCGTTATATGTTCCTCTCTACTTCTCAATGTGAGGTGGATTTAAAAGATAAAATGTTTATAAGCTCGTGTTTTATGTAATAAATGTGTGAATTTAGCCAAGGACTTCCATCATTTTGCTGCCCGGCACATTCACCATCCACAAGAAATTATCCAGTAATTGTTTCATTTTAGTTATTTGTTGTATTTAATCACAATAAAATCACTTTTTTTTTCATTCGCTTTTGACTTCATCCAATATTACTTGCAACTCGGCGTCTTCAAACTTTTTTGTGGGTCTTCCGCGTTCTTCGTTTCTCACATGAAAATCATTATCTCTGAACCGTTTAAAATATCTTCATCCAATATTACTTGCAACTCGGCGTCTTCAAACTTGTTTGGTGCTCTTCCGCGATCTTCATTTCTCACATGAAAATCATTATCTCTGAATCGTTTAAAACATCGTTTGCATATTGCTTCTGATAGAGCATGATCACCATATGCCTCGACAAGCATTCGATACGACTCTGTAACACTTTTTTTTCAAATGAAAACAAAAAAATTAATGCTTTTCTCAAATCATCACTTTCTTGTACAAAATTCGACATTTTTAAGACAATGAAAAAATATGATGTTATTTGTTCAATGACTTTATGTATATTAAATATGTTTGACAGATGTCATACCAACCACCAAAACAAAAATTAAGGCTCATTCACAACAAATGATTATTATAGACACATTTGGATCTTCACGCTCACTTCATACCGGTACACTTAGCACATTTAATGTTTAAAAATAAAAGTGAAGTAAGGAATTTATTTATTTATTTATTTATTTATTAACGGCCAAGCCTTTTTGAAAGATACAATATTTAACAAAAATAGATAATACAATATATAAGTAAATATAATATAATACAAACACAATACTATATATATTAAGAAGTACAAAAATTGTTATTATTGTGAAGTTATATAGTGATTTTCAGTCACGAATTTAGCATGATTAACGCATTTGTTTATCTACTTTAACATGTCATGATATATAAAACAATGATTTTTGACTGATTATCGGTTTACCAAAAATCCGATGATCAGTCAAAATAAATTAAAAAATATTGTGTTTAACCCTATACAAATATCTCAATAAAGATGTTTGTATACGAGGTGTGTTCAAAAAGTAAGGTAACTTTATATTTTTATGAACAAATATTTTTTATTCATCGATATTTATATTGTTCTCTTTTTGTGTACGAGGTGTGTTCTAAAAGAAAGGTAACTTTATATTTTTTATGAAAAAATATTTTTTATTCATCAATATTGTTCCCTTCAAAGTAATGCCCCTCAGATACAATGCACTTGTGCCAACCAATGCTTTTTCCAGTCCTCAAAGCCTTTTTTGTATGGCTTTGAGCTCCTCCGGCGATTTCATGAAATCGTTACAAACCTCTGTCCTTTCATAGGTCTTTTCAGTTTTTGGAACAGGAAAAAGTCGCAGGGGAGCAAATCCTATTTACCGGATTTGCTCCCCTGCGACTTTTTTTTTGGTGGCTGAGGCATGATTGTAGTTTTGTTTTTGGCAAAAAAATCTCTCACAAGCAACGATGGATGAGCAGGTGCATTATCGTGATACAAAAGCCACAATTTTTCCATAATTCCGGACGTTTTTTTTTTTCGTATTGCTTCTCGCAAACGGCTCATAACTTCAAAGTAATACTCCTTATTGATCGTACGATCTTGAGTTAAAAACTCTTGATGCACTACGCCACGGTAGTCCAAAAAAAGTGAGCAAAACTTTGACATTTCATAGAACTTGGGGTGCTTTTTCCGGTCTTGGCTCTCTTGCATTTTTGGGCATTTTTTGCTATTTTTGGTTTTTTTCGGTCATAAAAAATTTATTATTAGAGATGGAACAAAACTGTCAACGGCAACGTTGTAGCTCTTTGAAAACTCTACAACTCTCTAATTTGAATTTTTATTCTATCTCTAACCGTTTAGAAATTATATTGAAAAAAGTGCATTTTTGGGAATTTTTTGCTATTTTTGGGGGTTTTTCGCTCATAAAAAATTTATTATTAGAGATAGAACAAACTGTCAACAGCAAAGTTGTAGCTTTTTGAAAGCTCTACAACTCTCTAATTTGAATTTTTATTCTATCTCTAACCGTTTAGAAATTATATTGAAAAAGTGCATTTTTGGGCATTTTTTTGCTATTTTTGGGTTTTTTTCGGTCATAAAAAATTTATTATTAGAGATAGAACAAAACTGTCAACGGCAAAGTTGTAGCTTTTTGAAAGCTCTACAACTCTCTAATTTGAATTTTTATTCTATCTCTAACCGTTTAGAAATTATATTGAAAAAAGTGCATTTTTGGGCATTTTTTGCTATTTTTGGGGGTTTTTCGGTGATAAAAAAATTATTATTAAAGATAGAACAAAACTGTCAACGGCAAAGTTGTAGCTTATTGAAAGCTCTACAAGTCTCTTATTTGAATTTTTATTCTATCCCTAACCGTTTAGAAAGTATATTGAAAAAAGTGCATTTTTGGGCAATTTTTTGCTATTTTTGGGGGTTTTCGGTCATAAAATGCCCAAAAATGCACTTTTTTCAATATAATTTCTAAACGGTTAGAGATAGAATGAAAATTCAAATTAGAGATAAAAAACATTTTTTACTTAGAGCAGACTCACCATACACCACTATCAACATTTCAAGTGTTTTAAAGCACTTGATTCCATTTTTCACACAAAATTTGATGGAAATTCATGTCCCGAACATATGTTTACAATTTCAAGTACATAGCATACTTTGTTAGTTTTTGACAGATGAAAAGGTTAGACGTGTTTTGTTGTGCTCGACGATTTTCTATTATTATAAAAATGAAGCAATTTTTTTTATTTTTGTTAGATGAAAAGGTTAAACGTGTTTTGTTGTGCTCGACGATTTTCTATTATTATAAAAATGGAGCATTTTTTTTATTTTTGTCAGATGAAAAGATTAGATGTGTTTTGTTGTGCTCGACGATTTTCTATTATTATAAAAATGGAGCAATTTTTTTTTATTTTTGTCAGATGAAAAGGTTAGACGTGTTTTGTTGTGCTCTACGATTTTCTATTATTTTTTATATAAATAGATTTTTTATAATAATAGAAAATCGCCGAGCATAACAAAACACGTCTAACCTTTTCATCTGTTAAAAAGAAACGAACTACGCTATGTACTTGAAACTGTGAACATATGTTCGGGACATGTGTACCAACGCAACAACAACAAATCGATAATCGAATGTACGTTGCCTGCAAAATTTGAAGTAACCTTACTTTTTGAACGCACCTCGTATATACCGATATGAAGTTACCCACGAATTTTTCAGCCACGGATTTGCCCTGCAGATCCACCATGGCGGAGGCGCCGGGGTAAATTAAACAAAAAACACGCGTTATTACAAGAATTTAAAGATGAAATTCGACAAAAAGTGCTAAATTCATATTATATATATATATATATTCAATGACCCCTTCTACCCACATGGGTGTAGGGTAAATTCATATTAACAATATTATATTATTAATATATTCTTATGTCAACACTCATTTTCGACAATTTTTCAAGTTGAAGATGCATCAGATTCAAAGTCCAAAACGGCACTGTTTGATGGAATTTAAACAAATGAATTTCATACCAGATTGTTGCTAAAGATACAAACAATGATTTTAAATAATAAAATCAGGGGTATATCTTTTGTAACTTTTTTAAATAATTTTTGAAACCAGCCAAGAATCCCACGATTTTGATCAAAAATGGTCCGGGAGGGCTGTAATTTTGACACGGGATTCGTGGGGTAAATATAAATTTACCCCGTGGGTAACTTCACATCGGTCCTCGTATATATATTTATTTTCTAAAAAAAAAACATTTTCTAGTGTTACACGTTTCATCAAGTGCCAGATAATAGATCTATTCAAAATAAATTTTACTATTTTACGCTTCCCGGTTTTATTGCAGAAAACAATGCTACAATTGTTTCGATACACAGTATCTTTATTAGACAGAAATAGGGAATCACCTTGTAAAGGACACAATGAAAATAAAAGAATACTTTATAATATAATATAATATAATATAATATAATATAATATAATATAATATAATATAATATAATATAATATAATATAATATAATATAATATAATATAATATAATATAATATAATATAATATAATATAATATAATATAATATAATATAATATAATATAATATAATATAATATAATATAATATAATATTAGTTTTATTTATAGTTTTAAAAAATGGAATAATTAAGATGGAAAAAATGTTCTTTTTTACTGTTTTAATGAACTGCTTTTAATTAATGTGTCAAATAAAGTAAATTTATTGTCATTATTATTGTTACCTTAACTCCTGGGGGAATTAAGAAATCGATAATCTAAAAAGTGCGCGCCGCTTTTTAATTGAACAACTTATTTATGGCAGCGCGGCGCAATTCCCCAGGGAAGAAACGCGCCGGGCCGCGTTTTATTTACGATTGTCATTATCATTTCGTAAGTGCGCCTCGTTTGATAAATCCCCCCTCTCCCTCTTTCTTTATCTCGTTTTCTACAATTTCCGAAATTTACATTCTTTGCACAACACAGCAAGATGTTGCGGTGTCTGTGTGGAAACAACGTTAACATTTAAGTCGCACTCTCTTTCTCTCCGGCGTGTTGTATTTTTTTACGAGCGTGTGAGGCAACGAATTAAGTCATTACGCGATTCGAAATAAATCATATCGAAAAAAGGAAACCTCCTGTCGTTAAAAAATAACGGGTCCGGTGCATGCGAGCGCAGCGCGCGCGGTGAAAGACAGGGGCGGGCAGGACAGGTGATTCACGGGGAGATCAACAAGTGAAATTGATATTTTATTAATACCCCCAGGGCCGGCGGCGGGCGAGCAACAAGTACCCGCAAACCGAACTTTGCTCCCGCAATTAAGAAAAGGTGATGAATTAGTTATTAATTAAGGTCCAGAATGGAATCGCGGAAGCGTCTGAGGAATAAATTGAATTGAAGCTCTTACAAAGAAATATGCTTCGAATAGCCTCTTACAAATAAAAATGTTTCGAATAGCCTATTCTACCCTATCTAACTTGTTCATATGATAGACACAGTAATTAAAAAAAAATATATATATAAAAATGAAAATATGCTTGGAATAACCAAAACGGATGATAATAATAATACTTATTATTATTATTATTATATTCAGCGTCGTATTTTATAAACACAGCAGTGTTCTTACAAATAAAGATATTTCGAATAGCCTATTCTTCCCTATCTAACTTGTTCATATGATAAAGACACAGTAATTAAAAAATATATATATATTAAAATGAAAATATGCTTTGAATAGCCAAAATTGATAATAATAATACTTATATTATATTCAGCGTCGTTTTTTTATAAACACAACAGTGTTCTATTCATTCCCAATTCTTACACCCTCCGCCAAAACAAAACCGGCCATTGTTTATAAACACGTCGATCGGCTTTTAACATTCCCAAAGTATATTGAACAAGGATGTATCCTTTGGCGCGCGCGTGATAAGATTGATAAGCAGCCGGACGGAGTAAAGGAGGAACAAAAGCGTTTTCCGCGACGACGGGAAAAAAAGGCGACAAATATTCAAACGCGTCCTCCTTCTGTCGTCGGCCCTCTTTGCAGTTGTCAGCGGAGACCGTTATAAATTGCCCCCAGACAAAACCTCCCTTCCTCCCTAATGGAGATTTTTCTCACTGTTTCCAAGGGCCCGGCTTATTCATCCCGCGGCGTGGCCATATTTCCTAGACAAAGATTTCAAACGCGCACAGCGCGAAAGAAAGGGAGGAAAAAATAATAAAAGGATTTTCACGAGCGGATTGTTTTCAATGGAAACAGGGTTTTGATTTTTTTTTTGTTGAACGGATTAATCAATATGATTTTTTTTGAAGAAGTTAAATTTATACAAAAAAAATCTCAAAAGTTATAAAATAAAACAAAAAATATAATTTAATTAAGCAAAAGATAGCGCTTTCTTTCCAATTAATTGAAAAAATATGATTTAAAATATTAAAAAAAAAATACTTTCCTCTATAAAATTTTTGAACAATTCAGTACAGACCAAAATAGGATTTAATTAAGCAAAAGATGACGCATTCTTGACGATAATATGAAAAAAAATATAATGTAAAATATTAAAAAAATATACTTTTCCCTTTATAGTATTTTTGAACAATGTAAGCGCAATTCAGCAAAGACCAAAATTTGCCGGCCTTCGCTGTATTACGGATTCATTTTGTTCAAAAAATCAATAAAAAGGAAAGTATTTTTTTGTAACATTTTACATCATATTTTTTCATATAATTGTAATGTAGATTATGATCCTCGACATCCAATACGGGTAAAAGAGGATAAGATTAAGAAAAAAAGAAAGATTATGAGAATTTGGTTTGGAAACCCTCGAAAATAGACGAAAATCACAACTCATTACTGTTTTATTTAAATTATTAAACTATTTAATCGATTGCCCAGAGGGTGTTGCTTCAATTCATTTTTATAACCCCCACACACTTAGACACCATAGATTTTTTCATACTCCTATTCCCAAAACGAATGTCATTGTTAAATCGCCAATATTTGCTATGTGTGACATTTACAACAATTTACAATCTGTCGATCCTTCGCTTGATATTTTTATTATGTCTAATGCGAAATTATGTTTTAACCGTATTATTGAAATAATAATAATAATAATTTTCCAACGGAAGAATCCAACAAGGGAAAATATACAATCAAAATCATAATATAAGAAGAGTACAAGCAAAGTTAGTTAAATTTAATAATAATGCACGGTTTTAAAATTTAGAGCTGTAATTATATTTTTGTTAATTAGGCAATAGTTATTATTTAGTGTATATTTAAATAGCATACAACTGGAGATAGGAAATTTTGTAAAATAAATTTCTGTGGTTGTATTAGAAATAAATAAAATAAAAAATAAATAAATAAACAAATACAATAGAAAAGAATCTTAAAGTAATTAGGATTCGGGATGATTTATATGTAACATCAGCATATTCGCGAATCCGCGATGATATTCAAATTATTTTTATGAATAGCGACGTCATTTAATAAGTTAAACTTTATTTTTTAAGATTATCGACAGGTCAGGTCAGCGCACACAGCAAATCATTAATTAACACATTAAAGAGAAATGGACCAAGACATGAGCCATGTGGGATACCGGAGGAAAGAGTAAATTTGCGTGGTGATAACTCACAAAACAACATTTATTTATATTTAGCTAAAGATGAACAGAACACAATGATACCAATCCGCGATGATATTCAAATTATTTTTAAGAATAGCGACGTCATTTAATAAGTTAAACTTTAAGTATTTTTTAAGATCATCGACATAAGCTAATGGAACAAGTCAGCGCACACAGCAAATCACTAATGAACACATTAAAGAGAAATGAACCAAGACCGGAGCCATGTGGGATACCGGAGGAAAGAGTAAATTTGCGTGGTGATAACTCACAAAACAACATTTATTTATATTTAGCTAAAGATGAACAGAACACAATGATACCAATCCGCGATGATATTCAAATTATTTTGAATAATACGACGTCTTTTAGTTAGTTAATCTTTAAGTATATTTTAAGATCATCGGCATAAGCTCAAACAGGACAGGTCAACGTATACAGAAAATCATTAATGAACACATTAAAGAGAAATGGACCAAGACAGGAGCCATGTGGGATACCGGACGAAAGAGTAAATTTGCGTGGTGATAACTCACAAAACAACATTTATTTATATTTAGCTAAAGATGAACAGAACACAGTGATACCAATCCGCGATGATATTCAAATTATTTTTAAGAAAAGCGACTTCATTTAGTAAGTTAAACTTTACGTATATTTTAGGATCATCGACATAAGACAATGGAACAGGTCAGGGCACGCAGCAAATGATTAATGAACACATTAAAGAGAAATGGACCGAGACAGGAGCCATGTGGGATACCGGAGGAAAGAGTAAATTTGCGTGGTGATAACTCACAAAACAACATTTATTTATATTTAGCTAAAGATGAACAGAAGACAGTGAAACCAATACGCGATGATATTCAAATTATTTTTAAGAAAAGCGACGTCATTTAGTAAGTTAAACTTTAAGTATTTTTTAAGATCATCGACATAAGCTAATGGAACAAGTCAGCGCACACAGCAAATCACTAATGAACACATTAAAGAGAAATTAACCAAAACAAGAGCCATGTGGGATACCGGAGGAAAGAGTAAATTTGCAAAACAACATTTATTTATATTTAGCTAAAGATGAACAGAACACAATGATACCAATCCGCAATGATATTCAAATTATTTTTAAGAATAGCAACGTCATTTAGTAAGTTAAACATTAAGTATTTTTTAAGATCATCGACATAAACCAATGGAACAGGTCAGCGCACACAGCAAATGATTAATGAACACATTAAAGAGAAATGGACCGAAACAGGAGCCATGTGGGATACCCGAGGAAAGAGTAAATTTGCAAAACAACATTTATTTTTATTTAGCTAAAGATGAACAGAACCCAATGATTTATATTTAACTAAAGATGAACAGAACACAATGATACAAATCCGCGATGATATTCAAATTATTTTGAATAATACGACGTCTTTTAGTTAGTTAATCTTTAAGTATATTTTAAGACCATCGGCATAAGCTCAAACAGGACAGGTTGACGTATACAGAAAATTATTAATGGACACATTAAAGAAAAATGGACCAATATAGGAGCCATGGGGGTTACCAGAGGAAGAAGTAATTCTTTAAATTGGAAACAATTGTAAAATACGTAGCATGAACAGTGTGCAGTTAGAACAAAACAGAAGTTCAGGATTTTCTGATTATTTTCATATTAAAAATAAATATCTTTTATGTATTTTATACAAGTTAGCCAGTGGGCTTATACATTGTAGTTATCTACTATCTCGCTTAAATTTTAATATACCGAGCAACACACGTAGTAAGGCATTATTTCGTGAGTATTTCAGCCGCACTAACTATGGTAGAAATGAACCCATTAATAGAATGGTGCGTTACTACAACAATATATGTAATGATAATCCTAATTTAGATATGTTTAAAATTCCCATGTCAACATTTAAAAATATATTTAATTGTATGAACCTTATTTAGCTCCTTTGTTTTATGCAATTATGCATTGTGAATTAAGTCTATTTCTAATTAATTTGTATTTTAATTTTATATATTTTGTTTTCATTTTGTAAAATGGTGTACCGTTTGAATAAATAAATAAATAAATAAATACTAAAAATAGGGAAGATACTTTCATTTTGACACATAAGAACGAATGAGATATGATTTTGTACTTTTTAACATTAATTTTATATATTTTTCTATTAATAAAGATTATTATAATTATATATACAGAAATCTTTATTAACAGACACATAATACAATATGTATATCAAAAACATTTTTTTATATATATAAACATATGATTCTTCGCCTGTTAATCCGACGGTCTTTCAGCCTGACTTCGTAAATATCTGTCTATGTCTTATGTATATGCGTATTTATGTATTTGATTTAACTGTCTATGTCTCTGTCTTTGTCATGAAGTGATGAAATGAACTGAAATAATGATGTTGATGGGTTTTTAGGTGTGGGTCTGGTGTTTGGGTTGAGAGGGATACATAAGGTTTTGAGGAGATTGTAATCCTTTGAGGGCAAATTTTTCGGCAAGGATGGTCAGACGGTGTTGAATTGGTTGGATCTGGGATAGATCATACAGGAGGATGTTGGAAGGGTTGTGAAGTGGGTTGAGGGGGTGTCTGATTTTAGTCATTGCTCTTAAAGCGGATCTTTCTGCTACTTCTAAATTGTGGAGGGAATTTTTATTTGGATTGTGGAACAGGATTGCGGCGTATATTATAATTTTTAATCATAAATCTAATTAATCTAATAAGTGCCAAATTTATATTATACATTAAAATGTTGCACCTGAAAATACGTAATTGTGAGATCTATTTATACGGAAGAAGTTTGTTAGGTTACGTAACGATCAATTTTGAATTTTAAGCGGACTGTATGAAAACAAATGTGCGTATGACTGCGTGGTGGCTCTCCCGAATAAAATTTTAACAGAGGCGACTTACCCTCTGCGAGGCGATCCGATTCCTCCACGGGGATCGGTAGCACATGTATGTTGACACTAACAAATTTACATTATCCCGGTGAAGAGCTCTTCCACGATGTTGCTTCGTTAATCACACACACGAAACTCTTCTTCTGTCGCCTCTCTTATCACGCGCATGAGCGCTAATTAATTACGGGAGGCAACCCAACAAAACAAAAATATAAAAATTAATTAATGACCGAAAAAAAAAAATCATAAATAAGGTAAAAATTTTCAAGAACACCAGCATTCATAACAAAATTACATAAAAGCTTAAAATTAAAGAAATGATTCCCAAAAAAAGTGTCTCAAGGCTCTTCTGTACCACTTATTACAATATATTTTTTAAAATAACCTTTATTGAGGCAAATCAATAAATTGTGAGCCATCTATGATATTGTTAACAATAAACAGTATAAAATATATTTTGTTTTGTAAAATGGTGTATCGTTTGAATAAATAAATAAATACTAAAAATAGGGAAGATACTTTCATTTTGATACATAAGAACGAATGAGATCTGATTTTGTACTTTTTAATATTAATTTTATATATTTTTCTATTAATAAAGATTATTATAATTATTAATCATAAACCTAATTAATCTAATAAGTTCCAAATTTGTATTATACATAAATACAAATGTATAAATGTAACTTTTTGTGAACAGATAAATAGAATGCTAAAATGAATATAACCTATATTTTATGCTGTTTATTATTGAGAAAATAAACGATTATTATTATTAGTAGTAGTAAATATCTTTATTCAAGGGACTTTTACATTATATTAAGTACAGTATTGTATAGTATAATACGGTATATAATTTGATGTTATCCTTTCATAGGCTATCGACCCCAGGTCTTTCTGCCATATTATTATTATTATTGTTGTTAACAACATCATAAATAGCTCACAACTCTCGACACATAGAATGCTAAAATGCAAATGTAAATAAATTACAAAAAAGTTGTGTAAATGAAACTTTTATGTAAAAAAATGTATGTGTGTGAAGCTGGCAATGAATCCAGCAATGAACCCGGCGCCTCCACACTGAGACTTTTTTTTTTTCTAAAATATTTATTTAAAGGAAAAGAACACTTGTTTAATTATTTATTCATAATTATAACTAAATGCAAGGTCAAGTGAATGGAACAGAATCAAATTTATTCCTATAAATTCTAAAATATTCATAATACATATACTTTAAAAATCGGAAAATTCCGATTTTTTTATAAACAACATTTCCCAAACGGCGCACTTTTTTCGCAATTTTCTTTCAAAAATGGTTTAAACAATGTTTCTAGAAGCAATATAAATAATCAGAAATGCGTGCCCGTTAATAGTTTGTCTATAAACAAATCCATTTCAGTGCGCCGTTTGGGAAATTTGACACTTTGAAAATCGCCGTCAGGTGTTGGAAATACGACTCAGCAATGGATTTGTTTATAGACAAACTATTGACGAGTACGCCTTTTAATTTAATTACATTCGCATTTTAGCATTATATTTATCGAGAGTTGTGAGCCATTTATGATAACAATAAACAGAAAAATTATTGGTTAGGTTAGGAATTAAAGTAATTTCTAACCTCACTCTAATTTTTACCTGTATAAATGTAACTTTTTTATAATTTGATGACTGTCAAACGTCGAAACTTAAGTCGTGATTTTTTTTTTCTTTATTTATAGTTCAATAAAGAATATATACATACATGATATACATGATACTTATAGTTAAGTCAAATTTTTCTAACAATGTGATAATAATCTTTGTAGTATTAAAATTAACAAACGAGCTTGTTTCTGTTAGATTAGTCATTTTGTGCAGTCCCACAGATCTTTACGTATTTATTTATGAATATGTACAATAAATAATTATGATAAAAATATAATTGTTTATTCAGTGATTATAAAGTGGCGTGTTTCACCACCACGCTCACCTCATTTTAGTGGGATTTAAGTTGATAAAACATCATTTGCGTCATACAGTGGGAGAAGCCAATCTAAATTTCGATTGAACGTACACTTTATTGGTTGATTTTATTTTTTATAATAAATAACTGAAATATAAAATAAATAGAAAATAAATAACGGGCAGAAAGACCTCTGGTCGATAGCCCACCAGATTAACACCTTTATGTATTATAATTATTTATGTTACCCTACACCCATGTGGGTAGAAAGGGGTCATTGAATATATATATATATATATATATAATTATTTATGTTATATTGTTAAAATTATCTGTATATGATGCTGAAAGACCACTGGTCGATAGCCAGTTTCAGAGTTGGAA
The DNA here is from genome assembly GCA_963082785.1 of Philonthus spinipes. Classification (NCBI taxonomy): domain Eukaryota; kingdom Metazoa; phylum Arthropoda; class Insecta; order Coleoptera; family Staphylinidae; genus Philonthus; species Philonthus spinipes. The sequence goes on along the minus strand of OY720304.1, from coordinate 22,504,452 downwards.
ATATATTGTGAACGTTAATATATTGTTAGATATTGTATTGTAATTATATTTTCCAATCTCAGAAATAAAGATGTTTATGTATGTATCTGTATAGTTTGCATAAATAAATAAATGTGTTCCTTTTCACTACCGTAAACATTGTAAAAACCGTGAAAGTCCATTGATTTTCCCGTTGTTTTTTTTTTTTTCAAGCGCCCAATGCAGTTCGTAATTTTTAATTTAATTTATATATTTTTCTCTCTTCTTCTTTCTCTCTCTCTCTTTCATCGAGCTCATTTCGGTGTTATTAATCCGAGCTTAATTGGCGCTTATTAAATAGCTCGTCCGGCGTTGGGAGCTTCAAGTAAATAATTGAATTAATTTTGAATCCGAAACGAAAAATGGTAAAAAAATGCCTCTAATTGAATTACACCGGTTTCGGAGCGAAAATGTTGCGAATGGAATAATTGAGAAGGTAGATTTGAAAGAGGATTATTTTGACAGTGTAATTAAATCTAATAGTAATAAAACAATAATTGCATTTGTTTTATGACTATTATTGTTGATTGTGAAGGCATTAATTGTTTGATAACTTTCAATTTCGCCAAGGAAGAAAAGCAGTCTCCTGGACTGGATCAAGAAGACGTAGACTTCAATCCGTACCAGCCCCTCGAAGGGTACGTCGTCGCAGCTTCAACTGACGTCAAGGAAGAAAAGCAGTCTCATGGACCGGATCAAGAAGACGTAGACTTCAATCCGTACCAGCATCGCCAGCCCGACCGACGAGAGGTTGCACCGCCGCACATCACTCCCACAAAACTATTAATTTTAATTATAGAATTTGAAAGTGGAAACAATCAACCTGATTGGGACAACAAACAAAATGAGAAAGAATATCTTTCGGGATAGGAGTAAAAATATAGAATTCGATTCGAACCATCATTTTCCGAATCAAAAATATTTAAATTTTACATTTTTGTGAGGAGAGCTCCAAATTAAATTCATTATAACCCGTCGAAATTTCAGTACATGCAAACAATCCAGAGCTCAATCTCCTGAATGATAAAATTGATTTAGCATATTATTAATCAATCATATAATATTATTAATTTTAATTATAATATTATAGTATTGCATTTGAAACACCGTTTTTCGATTCAAAAGATATTTAAATTTTACATGTTTGTATAAAGAGCATAAAATTAAATTTATTATAACCCATCGAAATTTCAGTACATGTAAATAATCCAGAGCTAAATCTCCTGAATGATAAAATTGCTTTAGCATAATATTTTTTATAATAAATGGAAAGCCATCTTTTGCCCAATTTATTAAATAATATTTATTATTTAATATAATAATAATAATAATTGTTTATTGACCTTTAGACATTACAAATATATACAGAGAATAAAATATGTAAAGTGAAAGGGTCAAAAGGAATTTGTTCAGGTGTGTAGGGTTTCTCTGATCTTCCACAAATTACTAAGTGTAGTGAATGATCTCTATTAGTAAAATGAAATATACGTAAATTAGTAAATATATTTAGGTAAGAAAAGGGAATAATGGGGAAGTAACACTACAATATGAGAAAAGTGTATTACATCATTTGAAGATAACTTGCTTCAAAATGTCTTATCTGCATGCTTATGAATTTATTGAGAAAAGTCCTTGTTATATGTAAAGGATCTCTTGAATATCTCAGTTGAGAATTTAGGAGTGTTTATGGCGTTATATACAGTTATATTGCAAATATTTTAACAATCGATTCATTTCAATTTCGAGATTATTTATTTTTATTCCCAGCTATATCTGAAAAATATATATATATACGAACGTTTCGCACGTGCAGTTTCGGAAAATTGAAAATTCATTCCGCCGCGAATTGACGTAATAAAAATCGCGCGCGTTTTCATTTCCATTATTTTCATTTAATACACCCACCGCTTTACATGCGTATTAATACAGTTACATATTTTCCTTTTTTTGCATTTTAATTCCCACCCCCGACAATCGCGCTCGTTACACCGAAAATCAATAAACGTCCCACATTTCGAATTGATAAGCCAAAACAATGGTACATGTACTGATTGTACTGTTGTTGTTTTTTTGTTTGTATGTGTGCGCTTTTCGTATGCAAAATGCAACGTTAAAATGAGTAATAAAAAAGGGAAAAGCGCAAATGTAGCTGGGAGCGCGGATTATTTCGAACTTGATTCCTCACAGCGGATTTGTGCAGTTGGAACAAAACGGAAGTTAGGGATTTTCTGATTATTTTTGTAATAAAAAAAGACTAAAAATAGAGAAGAGACTTTCATTTGCATTAGTATTAATAAATAAGGGGATTTTGTAAATAAATAATTATCGCGTTGCGGAAAGACCTCTTTTCGATAGCCAATTTCAGAACGAGATTATATTTTTTTTAGAATTTTTCAAATAAAACACGGTTTGAAAAATTTTAAAAATTAGTTAAAATGTTTCACTAAGTATTCAATGAGAACCAAATTGAAATTATAATATTTTTTATGCACAGAGAAATTTACTTTTTTGAAAAATTAATAACTCTCTCGACACCCAATATGGGTAAAAGAGGATAAGATTAAGAAAGAAAGAAAAATTAATAAAAACGAAACTATTGCAGATATCGGTATAATTCTTTCTTTTTTTCTTTACAAAGCAGCTCATTTTTTTTTTTTTCTTTACAAAGCAGCTCATCTTTTTTTTTTTTTTTTCATATAGTTTTGAAAATTACATCTATCAAATGATGGACGCCATTATTTATGCACTGATTGAGTCAATTTATGAAGTTTCGCACCACTCTCTGAAGCATCTATCGGTATTTCTGTGATGGCGTCACGAATGTTTGTCTTCAGATGAGCTAAGGTTCGTGGCCGATCGTTGTAAAAAATAGACTTCAAATAACCCCATAGAAAGAAGTCGCGTGGAGGCAAATCTAGAGAGCGCGCCGGCCAAGGGTGATCGCATCTGAAAGAGATGAGGCGACTCTGGAAATGTTCCCTCTACAATTCCATCGAAGCCCCTACTGTGTGAGCCGTGACTCCGTCTTGTTGAAACCACACATTCCTGACGTCCATTTTTTTTCCAGATGTGGAATCGAAAATTATTCGATATTATTTTATTTTATTACTTTTTTAAACCAATGGCGCAAAACCGATTTTATTTATTTATTAATAATTGAGGGTGGAAGCCTTATACATTCTTTGTAAAACATTGATAATGATCACATGGTGATCAAAATATACATCTGTTAATAAATAAAATAAGTGAAGAAAAGTGTACAAAGTGTTTTCATATATTTTTCAAATCTTCACGAAACTCACATTTAATTAAGCGTCGTTATACATTGTTTTAAGTTTTAATAAAAACACTGAATCGCTTAAAGTTATAAAAAGTGATTTTTTGGTATTTTATTTGTTATATCTTTTTAAAATAATAGCAAAAAATAAAAAGGAAAAAAAACAGTCTTGCGCCATTAGTTTAAAAAATAATAAAAAATAAAGGAGTGAAGCAATAAAAAGTAAAAAGAATAAAAATAATAAAAAATAAAGGAGTAAAGCAATAAAAAATAAAGGAGTAAAGCAATAAAAAGTAAAAAGATTTGCGGATTCTTTTTACTTTTTATTGCTTTACTCCTTTATTTTTTATTATTTTTATCGGTTTTGCGGATTCTTTTTACATTTTATTGCTTTACTCCTTTATTTTCTATTATTTTTTAAACTATTGGCGCAAGACTGTTTTTTTTCCTTTTTATTTTTTGCTATTATTTTTTTTAATCAATAGCGGAAAATAGTTTACTTTTTTACTGGTATTATAGAAACGATTTCAATAACATTTTAGAGATATCTAAGTAATGATAAAAGGCACCGAAATAATGCATAAAATATATATTAAGCAATTAACAAAACACATCATAGACGTAGCTTTTTTTGGGAAACTATATAGTCAATAATATATTCCTGAGGATCCAAGTAAATTCTCCAAAATTTCAAAGTCCTAACTTAATTAGTAACTGAGCTATCAAAGACGTAGAATGCAGGGCCTTGTATAAACACATTTCAAATGAAAATTATTAATAAATAAAATACCGCCGATTAATACCCCGTATTAACGCACTCGTGCGTTAAACAACTATTTACAAACTAAAATCGCCGCCCGTTTCCGTTTCGCGCGGAGCGTCGCCTCGCGATAAACGGCGAATTTAATGAATACCCAGTTGAAAAACTCACGTGTCGCATGAATATTAATTTTCGAAATCAGCACTCGCATAATAATAAACAATGTAAATAACTCTGTTGCGCAACTTTGTTTTTTTTTAGGTTGTCCGCATAGAACATGACAAATATTGGAATAAAAAAAAATACACGCGCACATTACGTTTTCCGACGAGCGCCAAGAATTTTTGGCAAGGGTTTCCACCCCGCTGGCTAGGGAGAGGCAAAGAAAATAAACAAACCCCGCACACAGATAGAGCGAAATATAATATGAAAACGTATTTATAAATTCATTTCGGAAAGTGTATCGTAAACAAAAAAAGGTATTGCTTATTATTTATATTTTATGATGATAAAGGATTCTGTTTCGTCCTTAATTTACATTCAAATGATGTTTTATTGTTTATTTAATTATACTCCACATAGAACAACTACTAATTATATCTCCACATAGAACAAATGAACAAAGAAACTTTTGTATATATGTGACGTCATATGCATTCTCTAGATCAAAAAACACCGCTACTTGGTGTTTCTTCTCTAGCAGTTATTTTTTTATGCAAATTTATTATACTTGAGCAGCTCATTTTTTAAATGGTGTAGAATATTAGAGGGGTGTCTGTGTCTCAGCGTCACGCAAAATACTTCTCATAAATTACCTGAATTTTAAATTTGGCGCCAATTAGTTCGCATACAAAAATGGCGGCACCTTAGAAACCAAACATCATTTCGATATAAGTTATCTTGGAGCGCTTGAAGTAGGCATCTAAGTAGAGCTTTAGATGCCTACTTCAAGCGCTCCAAGATAACTTATATCGAAATGAATAAAATGATATTAAGTCGTGGTGCATCAGAATAAGCCTAGTTTAGGTCTCAAGACGCATTGCAAATAATTATTGCTTTATGATTAGCTGTTTCAAATTCCCCACCACTAAGATATCCAGTGAAAAATACCCTGCAAGCCAAACATCATTATTTATACATGTTTTAGAGCTTAAACGCTCGAAATAGGCTTCTCAAAGAAGTAGAGCACAATTTATCTTGCATCAGAATAAGCCTAGTTTTAGGTTTGATTGACTGTTTCAAATTATATACCATTATATTGTCCAGTAAAAAATACCCTACAAACCAAACGTCATTATTTATACAGATTATGTTGTCCCAATCAGGTTGATTGTTTCCACTTTTGTTGTAAAGCTTGAGCGCTCGAAATAGGCATCTCAAGCTCTACTTAAACAAAATGATATTTCATCGTGGTGCAACAGCGTATTTCATCGTAGTGCAACAGCGTATTTCCTCGTTGAGCAATAGCGTAGCTAGGCTTAGCTTAGGTTTCAAAACGTAGCTTAACATTTAAATGCATCTTGAGATGTGTTGGAGAAACCGGGCGTAAGATACCGATTTCGAGCTCAAAATCCCAGAAACTTAACCTCCGTAAAAAAGTGACGTTTGGTTTGACATAATAGGGGGAAGTTTGAATATATCCAATCAGAAAATATTGCAATATAATATTCCAATAAGAATATCCAATTAGAAATATGAAGAGCGGCAATGTTGACAGATTTATTTCATCTTCTTCACTTTCCTGCGTATTTTAATGGCAAAATTTCTTTACTCATCGCGCCATATTTATTTAAACCCTAGCAGGACGCAGTTTGTGAAACCTTATCGCAAACTCGTCTTAGGTCGCATTTATAGTGCGGCAATACGTTGTAAGATGCTAGCAGCATTATACCATGAAAACGGTTTTTTGGTCCGCGGGTACACGCGTTTTTGTACAATTAGAATTTCGTGTATGCGCCTCTTTAAATATACGATGCAGCTAGAAACTAACATCACTGTTCTACTATAAATACAGCCTTAAGTTGGATTTCACTTTATATCGAGTTTGATAATTCTGCGTCTTATGTTACAGTGAGGAAACCAGATGTAGTAATCCTTATCTATTATCAAATTTGGAATACTGTAAATTATATGGAAATAAATTAAATAGTTAACTTATTCCCGTACTAATAGACATGGATTGATTCAAAATTGCGAATTAATTCTTGGATAGTATTAATTCTTGGATTGGATCATAATGTATAAAATAGTCAACATAATTATAGATTATATTGCAAAAAAATCTTAGATCAGCCAATAGCATTCGCTAATCCGAGATTCATCAATCCTAGATCGATTCAAGGATTAAGCTGCGACTATTAATACGACTATTAGGTATATTTTTTATTAAATATATGTTCAGTTTTCAATACAAAATTTTAGGCATTTATTTTTTTGCCATATATAACATGATATATATATTTTTCTCATGATTACACTACTTTCCCCATATACAGGGTAGCGCACAAATGCCGAGAAGTGCAATAACTCAGTAATTTGAATTGAAAAACTACGGGTCATATTTTGCGGTCAACGAGTTAATGAATATTAAATTCGTTTCGAAATAAATAAATGAAAATGCATTCACTAAGAAATAAAAATAAACGTTTTTCTTTTGTATGAAATAAATATGAATATAATATTAAAAATCAACCAATAAAACACATATTATATATTTTTTTTTTTTGCATAGGATTTTCTCCAATCAGCCACTAACGAAACAGATTAGATTGAATAACTTTAAATTCTCGACTAGTTTCGGGTGATTAGCCCATTTTCAAGAGAAATTAATTTAATTTTCTTTTGTTTAAAAATACTGAAAGTGATTGAAAATTAATCATTAACAGCCTCTGTTATACCTAACTATTGTTTTCGTATACATTTTAACATTTGATTAAAACAATTGGTTATTTTCACTTTTAATGTGAAGTTAGTATACAATTTAACTTTTAAATAAAATCAACTGTTTTATACAACAAAAAGAAGTATATATCAAAACAACTTTACAATAAAACACTTGATTAGTTTCATTAAATAAAATGAAACTTACCAACTGGTAGTAAATATATTTATTATCATAATATATTAAGTAGTACATTTTTATTTTGATAAATGGCTATTGGCCAGTAGCCTTTCTGCCATTTACCAACTGTTTTATATACATATATATAATCGATGTCCCCTTTTACCAATTGGTGTCGGGGTCCAACTGTTTTATTCAAAAGTTAAAACAAAATTTATGACAGAACGAAGAAATTTTATTGAATAAAACAGTTGATTAGTTTTGACTTAAAAGTAAAACTAATCAAATGTTTTATTTAATGGCTATGTTTATATATTCAACAATGTTTCACCAAGTGATCAATGAGAATACAGTGGAAATGTAATCCATTGTTTTTTATTAAACTTTGGTTTAGCTTACGAGAAAAGTCGATAATTTACTTAAATAATAGATTTAGTAAATTATGGATTTTTTCTGACAGACTAAACGGTTGCAATTTAGTTTGTAATCAAAAATTGACTATTGAATAAAACAGATAATTAATTTTGACTTAAAAGTAAAACTAATCAAATGTTTTATTTAATAGCTATGTTTATATATTCAACAATGTTTCGCCAAATGATCAATGAGAATACAGTGGAAATGTAATCCATTGTTTTTTTATTAAACTTTGGTTTAGCTTATCATAAAAGTCGATAATTTACTTAAATAATAGATTTAGTAAATTATTGATTTTTTTCTGACAGACTAAACGGTTGCAATTTAGTTTATAATTAATTTTTTTCATTTCATATTTAACTAACACGATTTAATAAATTGGAATTATAGTAAATAAATCTATACAAAAAATTTGGTCCTGAAATTATGGATTATTCTGACAGACTAAAAGGTTGCAATTTAGTTTGTAATTAAAAATTGTTTCATTTTATATTTAATTAACACGATTTAATAAATTGGAATTATAGGAAATGAATCTATAAAAAAATTGGTCCTGAAATTATGGATTATTCTGGCAGACTAAACGGTTGCATTTAGTTTGTAATTTAAAATAGTTTAATTTTAAAATTAATGAACACGACTTATTAAATTTGAATTTTAGGAAATAAATGTATAAAAATGTATACTGGAACGGTTAAATATTAAGAAATAAATTGAAAATATAATTAATAATTGGTGATTTGTGAAATATTGAACGCGTTTGATTAAAAAAGAAAGTGAAAGACGTTGATTATAATTTTCACTTTTTGTTGCTTTGTGAAATATGATTAAGTTTCGGAACGCGGGCATATTTGAATATTTTTAGGAATTCATATAATTACATAACGGATGTGTGCTGTATTGTAGATATGTGTAATAAAATGTGTGTTGGTGAAAATTAGCGCATTCGTTATCGTGTTACGATTATGTCTGCATGTGTGTGTGTGAGAGTGTTGTTTTGTGTTTCGGAATTGGGAGCGCAAGAGGTTACCTCGTCCCACTTGATGAACTTCTCGCCGTCCTGCAGGACCTGGGGCACCTCGATCGGCTTGACGGAGACGGCGTTCTGGACGGGAGGGGCGGCCGCCCGGCACGACGAAGACGACATGGCGCCAAGAACAACAACAACAACAAGACGAAGAACACCTCAACACAATAACAATAATAATAACAGAGACACCGGAGTGGATCGAACCGCCGTCGCCGGCGGCAACGCTCGCATATCGCACTCCTGCACCTCGTCGGGATGCACCAGCTCTCGGCGCACCTGTATGAACGCGCAGAGGAAGAGGAGGAGGGTGCGTTCGAACCGAAACCGAATCGAACCCCTGGAAGGGGGGTGGCTTTTCGGGATTTCTCTCTGTGTGCGTCTCTCTCTCAACCCTCCCCTCTCTCTTTTTATTCAATCTATCTAGCGAGGGGCGCGCGCTCGCGGGCGGTTTTTTCGAGTCAGTCAGCGGGCGCCCGGGGCGCTCCACTGCCGGCCAGCAGGCGATGCCATTTTTCGGACCCCTCGCGCTAACTCAGAAACACCGACACACGCATGCAAGGCACAGTCCACACACGCGAGACGACGCGTCCAGCGGTCGAGTTCCTGCTGGGCTGACGCGGACCTGCTAACGTGTACGCGCGCACCAGCACACCTTCAGCGGACCGGACGACGACGAGACGAGGACTGACAAGCGCCGCCCGAACCCGCGGCCGGACTTTGCCGAGCTCAGCCTGCCAGCTAGCAGGCCGGGCTCTCCGGTCCGCCAATCCTCGCTCCTGCTGGCCGACGCGCGCTCCGTGAACCTGCCGGAGTAGTCCGGTGATGAACCCGCTCGGGGATTCCTGCAGGAAACTTGAATTTGCCGCGCGCAGCCGAAACAATGCGGTTTTAATAATTCAGGTTTTAGAAAAAAGATGTCAAGCGATTTTTAAAGCACTTTGATTGCTTTAAAAATATGTATTCTTCAATGGTTTATCAACACTTTAATTAAACATTATAAAAACGCGCCTTAAACAACATACTACAAACTTTTGACGCTACTCATAAGATATAAATTGTCGATACTGCAGAAAGTTTAAATTATTAACGTTTTTATTTTTCTCACAATATTTTCCCCATATACAAAGTAGCGCAAGACTGCCATGAAGTCTATTTCAGTAATTTGAATTGTAAAATAAACTTTTTTAAAAGTAAAGTAATCAAAAAAATACTTGATTTTCGAAAAAATACTGATTACTTCTCATTAACCAATTATTTACATACAGGATAAAACAATACACCAAATATTTCAGTTTGATTATCATTTACATACATTTATATATTTAGTTGTAGTATTGTAATATTGATTTTTGTTGCATATGTTTTGTAAAAAGGAGATACCGTAAATAAATATATTATAATTATAATAAATGATTTTTTTTTTCATCTTTACTTTAATTCAATACTTCTTTATTTCGATAGAGAAATTCTCTTTCTTTCATTTTCTTATACACCTATTGCGAGGCGTGTAGATAAAAATAATTTTTAGGAGGGTTATGATTTCTTACTATCAATAACATAATACAAATGAAATAAAATTTAAAAAAACAACCGGGTAACGTTTCCGAATGGTGTCACGGGATATAGAAAATTTTGAAAACGGAATTATGGGTAAACGTGCGTGAAATAAACGAATCCGAAGTCAGAATCTGTAGGAAACTTACCGTTTGGTCACAATTCGCATTGAAAGTCCCAATTTTGAGGTTATAATTGATTCGATTTCCGATTAAATAAGCACATTGCTAGTATAAATCCTACACATGATGAAATAATCTTCTAATTTATGACGAAATTTAACAAATTTGTTGCAATTTTTTCATTTATTCGGCCAAAATCACGATTTTAATTTTATACAGAAAATTACGTTTCTATGAAAAAATCAATATGTATTTTAGATCCATTTGTAAATAGTAGATATTTTAATTTATGATAGCAAAAATAGATAGCTTTTTAATAATTTGAAATAAATATAAATATAATATTAAAAATCAACCAATTAAACACTGATTAGATTGAATAACTTTAAATTCTCGACTAGTTTCGGGTTATTAGCCCATTTTCAAGAGAATTTAAAATTTTAAATTTTGATTTTTAACATTATATTCATATTTGTTTCATACAATATGAACCACCAATGTCTAAATATTAAAACCATTAATTATTATAATTATATTTTAAATCATACACTGATTTAAACATAAAGTCAAACAAACTTCAAAGTCCAAAACGGCTCACTTTGGCGCACTATAAATTCGATTTCTTCTTCTTATAGTATTATTAGCTGTCTTAAAAACCATCTGAGCCAATAAAAAATCACTATTTTTTTTGTGTTCCACGGATTTCAACATAAAATTGAACAACCAGTCTGAAGTTAGCAACAAAATTTCCGAAGATACCCGAAAAATATATTTTTGAGAAGATTAGCTCTAATGTTGTTGGGTGGATTGTAAATGAAGAGCGAGTTGAAATAATTAATCATTTAGCAATTCTTCACTTCGATTAATTCCTTTTTATATTTGAATAACTAATTTTGATTAAGGTTGCGGTTTAGTAGAAAGAGATAGCTATATAGTAAAATGGAAATAATCGTTTAAAAAAAGAGCCGTTCTTTTAGATTTAATAATATGAAATTGTATTTACTTTTTGTATCTACCAAGTATAAAGTATCAGTCTAAATAAAAAATAAATCGTTAATTTTCGTGTATTACGTCAATTTACTAGTTTAAGTTAGAAAATAAAATTGTAAGATATAATGAAATTAATAGGTCATGTCTGCTAAGTTATTTGAATGCAGAATTTAGTGAAATCCTTTAAATTTTCATTGCACAAATTTTTATTAGCAAAAATATAATTTGAAATTTGCTATAAATTTGATCAATTTTCATTGTTTTTATAATTGTTTTTCACAAAAACTAAACATAAAAATAATTTTTAATTCATCTGATGAAATTCCTGCTTATTTTAAGATTACTTTTATGTATAATACAATATTGTTCATTGATCACAACAGTAATCTAACTCGAATTAGTGATTGCCAATATTTATATAGCTATCTCTTTCGCCTAAACCGCACCCTTAATTTAAAATTACAAGAAACAATTGAAATAAATAGGCATCACTAAAATTTTACGAATCCAACTCAACTAATTAATTTACAAATAATAGCATTAACAAATTATTTCTAACATTTTATTGATAATAGAAATTATTATAGAAACTAAATAATTATAAATTCTTCAATAGTATTGAAGATGATTATCTCACCGTATGAAGGGGAGGGGAGGGATATTATTTATACATATAACAATCTTTATTAACAATTAAGTTTATAATAAACCTCGACACCCAATACGGGTAAAAGAGGATAAGATTAAGAAAGAAAGAAGTTTATAATAACGTAACAAACATTGATTATGTATATCACACAAAAATTAATTAATTGTTAAATGGCTATCGACCAGAGGTCTTTCTGCCTGATATTATTTATTTTCCATTAGAATTCAAAACCAAGTCAATAATTGCTGTAAATAAATGGTGTATGCGCCGGGTAAAAAAAACGTAACTAGAAACCATGGATAACTACAGATTAGTTGCGAATAGAACATAGTTTGCGCAGAGAATGTGATTTTGTAAATTATTAACACTATAAATCTAATATTAGAAAAAATATATCTCCGATCGATTACCAATAATATACAGAAAGGTTTATATTCCATTAAATATGAAAAATTTTCAGAAAACCCATGTCAATGTTTTTAAAGCATTTATTCATTAAATTTCAAATAAATCCTCCTCACTTTTTTTCTGTTTATTATATTAACTATGTTTCATTCATTTCTTGAATAAATGGTTGCAACTGATTTTTTTAATTATACATAGGAATATGTTTAATGAAATAAAATTTCCCTGTATGCACCGTTATAATTTCATTAATTACCGAGACACATAAATTTATGAAAATTATTGATATTTTTTTAATTAAACAACTGTTTCTAATTTTCAGCTATTTATTATATTTTGTCACAATTGCTTCGCTACGCGTTTCTTTAAGAGCTAGAGCATAGCGAAACAATTGTAGTAAAATACAAAAATAGTGTTAGATATATTTTTTTCTTCAATTTGTCACTATTTGTAAGGATAAAATATTGCCTCAGAATGACGATTAAACTATTTAAGGGGAGTTTTCAGTAATTTTCGACCGAAAAAACACAATTTTTGTTTTGTTTTTTCGTAATCCATGATGTCTATAAAATACGCCCCTGAAATGGTTTTTGAAAATCCCATTTCATTTTGAGTGAAATCGCATCTAGAATGAATAAAATGCACAGGCCAGATTTGACAGACAGAGGGCAGGGGTAAAACCGGTTTTATCGGTAAAGTAAGGATGTTTGGAGTACTGAAATACTTGATGGTATCATTGTCGAGCTCGATTGGACTGCCAACTTAGGTTAGTCATTTGACAGTTGGCTAATAAGCCGAAAATTTAAAATGCTTTTTTCTCAAAACCATCTTTTTCAAACTGGCGTGCACAATTGCCGCCTATCTAATTAATGTAGAGTATTGCCGTTTAAACTTTTCCAGAGAAAAACTTTTTTTCTTGAGAGTTTAACGTAGAAACATTTCAAAAAAGTTCATTTTAAGTATTTTTTATAGCGCTTGAAGTAGAAATATTTCAAAAAAGTTAATTTTAAGTATTTTTTATAGCACACCAAACGTAAAAAATAGTGAAAAAAAAAACTATCTTTTCTTTTTTTTAAATTTTGTTCTACGTGAAGCTCTCAAAAATTTCCTTTATTTTTGGACAATAATCTTGTTTTTCATTTCAATTGAACCGTAATGTCACGAAGGCCTCTCCGTCCTGGACTCGTGGAGAAAGGAGTAAAAATAAATTCTTAAAATATAGTCAAAAGAATCTTTAATTGAACATAGAAAACCCGAATGTACAAAATCTAATAGATTTAAAAAAATTAAAAGTCAGCTTCAATTACCAAAAAAAATCCTTAAAGAAAGTAGACATTTAATTGAAGCACATGAAATTGTTTCAAGTAACATTTTTTATTTCTTTCTTAATCTTATCCTCTTTTACCCGTATTGGGTGTCGAGGTTAACATTTTTTATTAAATGAAATTATTTATTAAGGTAAATAGTAAATGTGGAAATAATTTATTAATTATTTTCAAATCATTTTTTATTTAATATATTTATTAAGGTGTGAAAACGAACTAATCGAATCAAACAAGAATTTTATTTAAATAACTCTATAACTAATAAAATTGTAATGATTTAAATTTTGTGGAAATGTTTTTATTGCTACTTTTTCTTCTTTATAATTATTCTTATTTAAAATAACCTAAATCTGGGAAAAAATCCCATCAATCACACTGAATAAATCCTGCACAAAATCCAAAAAGGAAAACAAATCACCGTTTAATTATTCCCCTCGCTGACACAGAGATGTCACCACTTGCATAATTCACTCGCGTCCTGCAACACAGATGGCACTGCCCGTTAATAATTCAGCGCGTTTAAATACCGTCCGCCAATTCCGCGCGCCGCTCAATTATGCAGAACCGACTTTCATAATTCATTATTCACAGTATATCGATCCCGGTGATGTGAGGGTGGCGGGGGTGTTCCGATAGAGATGTGCACGCTGATATAATTTCTATTACTCGGCCGGCATTTATCATTGCCCCCATAAATAAACGAGCGGCTGACATTCACGTCCATTAAATTCCATTTGCGCGTTCGTTCCTTCATTTATGTTTTACGACGGCGCGGTGAGAAATCATCAAGTGCTCCCGATATTAACGTTTACGTCCGCGTTGATTAATTATTAGGAATTCTATATGTGTTAGAGTCCCGCTTTATTTGATTAAAAATGCAATAGTTAATTCGAGGTTTATTAAAAATTCGGTTATTTATAATTGAATAGCGAGTTAATGCATTTTTAAAGTTGTTAATTCAAGAAAATTAAAAATCTACATTTAAAAGGCCCTCATTGTAAAATTAATAGCGACTTTACTTATTCAGGAATAAAACCAATTATGTTTCCAATTATAGATGCAAAATAATTGATACTCTATCTTGAGTCCTAATTAGGAACTCTCTTTAGGACTAAAATCTGCGTTTCCACGTGATTTGCTAGCAGTCATAAATACACACACTATTGATTATAAAAACATTTGTTTATGCTTTAATTTTTTTAAATTGTTATAAATATCACTTCTGTAAATTTTTGTATAATTAGGATCGTAAGATATTTGTTGGTGAGTACGTGAAGTTTCTTGATATAATGTAGTAAAAAAAAAAGTGAAAAAAGGAATAAAATATTACTACATTATAATTAGGATCGTGATTAAAACGTGTTAACATCAATTCTATATATTTTATCATAACGTGTTAACACGTTTTAATCACGATCCTAATTATCTACAAAAACACAATTGAGTACCAGTCTGTGTTTCAAAATCGAAGAACAAAGAGTTATTTTTCCTTACAACTTGAAATAATAAATAATTTAACACAAATACAACATGCTTCCTTAAATAAGAGTTACAATGAAGCAAACGACGAAACAAATAAAAACACCAAACAAACGCAGTAATTGAAATAGAAATAGCGAATTATGAAACCGATATTTAAATTGATCGACATTTCAAAACACATGTGAATGTTGTTGCGTATCCCAAGCTGGTTATGAATTTCTCCACTTTGGCGCTGCAATCTTAAATTGTATCTTCAATAGTAAACATTCAAAGAAAAATTCAAATATAAGTTTCTTGGATATAAACAAGCTATGACAAAAATACATTTTAAATATGCATGGCTTACAATGATAGATTTTCTAAACTTACCTTTTTTTTCAAATGGTACACCCTGTATATTATTTATAGAATTCATAAATGTGAAAATATAATTCATGTATGATATAGAAAATGTTAGGCCAAGTGCTTTGCTTGACCACGATGATGTTAGCAGTCGATTGAACGATACACCAACGAAGAAGAAAAGCTTTTGTAGAGCAGAAAAGGAAAAATGACAAGATTTCGATTATAATGAAAAAGATCAGACGTCAGGGGAAACGGATTGCTGTTTTTAGCAGAGAATTAAAATGAAGTAAAAAAAGTGTATCCGTTTGGAAGAGCATGCAAAGATTTTAAATTATAGCTGACATATTAAAGCGATTTGCAGGTCGTACGAAATCTGTCATTTAGATAGGAATTTACACATGAATTTGACAGTTGCATTCTACGGAAACGTACGATCAATTTCAGAAATAAGGCTCCTGTTCTCGTTCCCGGGCATGAAGTAGCCCCTTACATGATTACTGTGATTTATTAGTACTTACGTCTCTTGCGGCATTTCTGAGTGAAAATTGTTCTCGCTTTTACACGAAATACCGCACACGAAATGCAACAAATTGTTGTTCACTAAAATAATTTATACTTAAATTAAAAATGTATCGAGTTTAAAAGGTTCGACTTAAACTTCAAACAATTGTCAAATAACAATGAAAATTGCTGCCAACGTTGAATTAAAATAAAACATATTGCCCTTTTGTTTTAGTATAAAGTTGACCATAAAAATTACTATTTTCAAACAATCCATGTTATACAATAAAAAATAAATTAAATAAAAAGATAAAACATTGGTGAATGTCGCAGTAGCTAAAGGAAAAATAATGGATTAATAATTAATTATTTTCAAATTATGTTTATTTAATTTATTTTAAATAACTGTGACCATTTGAATGAAGCTTTTTTCTAAAAAAAGTGCTTCTTTATTAAAATTTATTTACAATGTATAACAATGTAGAAGCCTCAACAATTAACATGATAAACATTACTGTCTGTGCTCAGTTTAAATTTATCGTAAATAGACTTTATCACATTAATGTGATAATTGGTAATATTACCAAAAAAAGTTTTTTTTTTTCGATTACAATAAAAAATTGTGTACGAAGGATTCTACGGTTTTACCCTAATTAGTTATAGAAAGTCGACTACTTTGAGAAGGAATGTATTCAATATTGAAACAAGACGAAAATTCACAGTCACCTAGATATGGTTCGGAATGTAACGGAAACAGATCGTATACAGAAAAGCACAAGCAATTATGAATGGAATATGATTCGTCTCGTTCCCGAGCATAAATCGATGCAAATTTATTTTTTCTTTTAATTAATTGTGCACGGAATCCCCAGTCCGTGGCTAACTTGAAATTTATTTTTTCTTATATATATAATATAATACAAAATCTATATATCAGTATTCTATGTAACTACATTTGTAAGTGTCTCCATCTTTTAACAAATTCGTCAAGTTTAAATTCTTATTTTGCCGAGAGATGGAGACATAAATATATGTAATCTCATAGAATGCTGACACTTAGATTTTAATACATAATTAAGTTTAATTAAATCCTAAATAAAATCTAAATCAATTTAATCCCTAAATAAACAATCATCAACTTTTAGAAGCAAACATATTATTATTAAATTTTCACAAACAAATTAAATCAACCCGATTCAATTACATTATAGGCAACTTGTGTATTTGCTTATCAAGACTAATATATGTTTTAAATAAACAATATTTAAATTACATTCAAATCTATTTATAAATCGCCCATCAAAATCAATACTTTAAAGTAGGGCGCACTTAACATGGCAGGTATTAATTTTAAATAAGATGTAAATCGACGACAGGTGAATTAATCTTCATTCAACAAAACGACGCTATTTGGAACCTAACCTTAAAATAAAAAATGGTAAGCGATTTTCGTTAGATTTATTCTTAAATTACACACAATGAGTATTTTGGTGTTTTATTGAGGCAAATATAATTTAGTTGTGTTTCTTTAATTAACTAACCTACGATTGTTGTGATCAAGTGTTTGAAGATTAAAAACATGTTGGCATTGAATACACACATAAATACAATGCTAACATGATTTTAATCTTTAAATATTATCCTAACAAGTTAATAAAGTTTAAATCCATGTGCACGAATATTAAAGACATGTTGGCATTATATTTTTGTTTGTACCTTATAATAACGTGTTTTTAATTTTTAAATACAACGCTAATATGTTTTTATCGTTTAAGTTCATATTAACATTGTATTTATGTTATACGCAATATTAACATGTTTTTAATATTCACTTGGGCTTGGATTAATTTATTAATTTTATTTATTAATGAAAGAAACATAACTAAATTTATTTGAACATTGGTTCGTTATGAATGTTTTACTTACAATTTTTTTTTCTGAAACGTGCTAATGAATAAAATAGATATAAATATCGTTGCATCAACATTAAAATAGCTTTAATAAAGAAAAAGGGAGAAAATTAATTTTCAAATGAACCAAGAAACTAAGCAAAAGAAAATAAAATTAATTAATAATCGTAATTTAGCAATAGGCTAGAATAATATAAATATGTATACATAAAAACATAACATTTCATCTTAGTTAACCTAAAAATTATATTTATATATGTATAATAAATGTATAATGTAATAATACTTAAATTACAAATGAAGCATTCAATTTATTTACTACAAACATCCCGCTGAGCAAATCAAAGATTTACAAATTATTGAAACGTTTTAATGTCGATTTTGCTCAGCAGGATCCATGTTTAATGTTTCATTTGTAAATTTATTTTCTTATGGTTGGTTTCTTGATAAGATGGCTAAAAGCCAAAACTAGTTTTAAAATGCAAATTTATCAGTGAAACGATCCTGATTTTATTTATTGTTTGTGTAATAAAAAAAAAAACGTTTTTACAACTGATTCTTCTTTCTGACTGTAATTTGTAGCCTTGACTTTGAAACCTGATCGACCAGTCGGGGTAATAAGTTTTTTAACCACAACTTATTTTTGAATATCCAAATATAAATTTTTTTGTTGCAGTTTCACTGAATGCAACCCACTGAACAAAATGTTTATGAATAATCTTGCATCAACATTAATTTGTATTTGCATGTTTTTATGTCCATTTCGTTCAGCGGGAAGTTTATAATATCACTTGTAAGATTTACGTTGGTATCAGGGTAGAAAGTGTCACACTAATTTATAAAATTAACATGAATTTTTTAAGTTATCAAAATCTCGGTCATATAAAAAAATAATATTTTGCTTTTTTTGATCTTATTAAAGGATAGAGGTAAAGACAAGAAATCGAAAAAGCACAAAAAGGAGAAGAAACAGAAGAAGTCGAAAAAGCGCGAGTACCGCTCGTCCTCGTCGAGTTCAGAAGAACCCATCAAGAAAAAATCGAAGAGGAGGCAGAAGCAGCGATCGACTTCCGAGTCGGAGAACAGCGAATCGGAATGGGTGGAGAAGAGCAAACCAGTGAGAGACGAATGGCTCTCACTGTCCTCCACGCTGACGACCACAACGAACGAGAGCCGCAGGAAACAAAGGGAAGAGGCTAAGAAAGAAGAGCGGGAGAAGCAGATTTACAACCCTTCTTGTAGTTCGAGGGAGTTGAATCCTTATTGGAAGGACGGTAGGGATGGTTTGCCGAAGTTTCAGAAACCGTGTAGTGATGGGGAGGGCGAAGAAGATAAAGGGGAGAGGAGCAAAGGTGGTGGTAAAACTTCGAGGGTGTCGAATTGGAGGAAGAAATCTGCTGCGGCTTCGGAGGTTAAAGAAAATGATGTGAAACAAAAAGAGGAGGCGAGGAGTGAAGAGGATGAGGCTCCTAAAAAATTAACGGATGCTGAAATGAACGCGTTGGCCGCGAAGATTATCAAAGCTGAGATTATGGGGGATGATGATTTAGTCGCGGAATTGAAGGGTAAGTTGGAGCGGGCTAAAGCAGTTCATGATGGTCCGGAAAACGACAACGAGGTTATTTTAACAAGGACTGATTCTAAGGGCTACACAAGACCTGTTAGAAATGTGTCCGATAGGGGTGAAGGTAGTAGTAGTAAAGGAAAGAAGAAGAAAGTGGAAACACACGCTGATGGGGAAAGAGTGCGGTATTACGCTGATGATGATAAGTATTCTCTCAAACAAATGTTCGAAAATGAGAAGTTTAATAGTGCTGAAGACCAGAATGCGGACTTCCTAAAAATGAGCGGGAAAATACGTAATGAAGAGGATATGGATGATATTTTCACGGACAAAATACGTAAAAAAGAACCGAAAGGAAAAACGGACAAGAAAAATAAAGATAAAGCTATCGGGGAGCATCAAAGGATGGCAAACACTTTGGATAAATGCAACAAGTGCTTCCAATCGGAAACGATGCTCAAGCATCTCATGCTTTCAATGGGAGAAACGTTTTATTTAAGCCTTCCCAGCCACGAACCCCTCACAGCCGGGCACTGTTTATTAATTCCAATCCGGCACGCCGTCTGCGGGACTCAATTAGATGAAAATGAATGGGCGGAGCTGATGGATTTCCGAAAAGCTTTAACACGGATGTTCCAAAGCAAAGATGAAGACGTGATCTTTTTCGAAACAGCTAATTATTTAAACCGCTACCCGCACATGGTAATCGAATGCATCCCACTACCTAAAGAAACCGGAGACTTAGCCCCCATTTATTTCAAAAAAGCCATCGATGAATCAGAGACTGAATGGGCTACGAATAAAAAATTAATATCCTTATCCGGTAAAAATACTCAAAAAGCCGTTCCTAAAGGTTTACCGTATTTCTCGGTTTCTTTTGGAATAGATGAGGGTTACGCTCACATAATCGAAGACCAGCAATTGTTTCCCAACAACTTCGCCCAGGAAATCATCGGGGGAATGCTCGACTTACACCACAGCAAATGGCGTAAGCCCAAGTCGCAGACCTTCGAGGAACAGAGCAAGCGTGTGCTGGATTTCTCGGTTAGGTGGAATGAATTTAATTTTACTTAATTATATTATTTAATTATAATAAAAAAAATAATCATGAATACGTTATGGTTGCTCTAAATTAAACGATCATCTCCAATTCCCTCGCGTAGTCGATGGCCTGCTCTGCAAGCTCCCTCGATGGGATCGGCTCGTCGTTTTTCGGAACATCCGGTGTGAAGTGGAAAAATTTATCACCTCCTATTTTCCACTTCATATTCTATAAACAGAAATATATATAAATCATATCTTATTAAAAAAAATTATACTCTTTAAATTATGATCTAAAGTCTGTTTTTTTTTTTTTTTTAATATGATATTTCAAGACTTTGGGTCGATTCTCAATCACCTAGAAATGAGAAAGATCAATAATCGCCCAGCCTTACAGACTTTTTGTTAAATTGGTCCTTAAGTGAGTAATAATGAAAACACTTTTGAAACTTTATTTTGTAGAATATTTTTAATTGTAACTGCAATTTACGCAAATTCAGCTTGTCATTTAAGACATTTTTTGACTTTCTTACGACTTGCAAAAAAACAAATTACCTTTATCCCAAAATCTTTAGCAGCATCCTCATTTGGCAAATACAACATTCTAGCCGCATCCTTCAAAGAAATCTTCTCGTACGCCTTCTCCAAACACACAGCAATCTCCCCCCTGATCGTATCCAACAAAATATCCATAAAAAAATTATAATTCTTCGCTGGGACATTCCCCTTCGCCAAGAAAATCTTATTATAACTCCCCTCCATCAAAAACTGCTCGATCGAAAGCGGATGCCTAATGTAAACATTCTCCTGAATCTGATCGGAAGGCAACAGCTCCAATTCAGTGTGGAATTCCGCGACGCGGTTTTGCGACAGCAGGAACAGCAAGTTCAGCCCGAGCAGTTGGTACTTAAAGGCGGATTCCGGGATTTGGTTCTGGTAATCGAAGTAGTAGCACTTCAGTTGGGCCATGTAGCGTTCGAAATCGGGGATGTGCTTGGCTTCGATGCTCCATTGTACGCCTATTTCCAGAATGTCTCTGGCTAGGATCAGTTCTTGTTTCGATGCGCAAGAATTTGATGTGGGGAGGAAGATCAGTGTAGTTAAGCCAAGCTGAAAATAAATTAAATAATTAATTTTTCTTTAGTTACTATAACACTTGCATAAAAGTCTAATGAATATATTTGAAGACAACAATATAATAAATTAATTATTGTATGCATTCACTTTGTGGTACATTTTAAACACACTTGTAAATAAAATCATTTTAATCACAATATTTTCACTTGAAATGTGATAATCAGTGATTATTATCAGGAGGTGGAATTTTTTGGGGCTCATTCAATTTACAAAAGTTTGATTTGTCTTTAATTCACTTTGTTCGTATAATAATGAGTAAGTAAAAATTGAATCTCACATAACCTACAAATTGATAAACTTACCTTTAAATCGGTGAGGAGTTTCTCGCATTTGCTGAGGTTCGGTTTCGCGGTGCCCCATTCTGTCTTTAATTGCTTGTATAAAGCCGCCACATCGTTAATCGCTGCGGTCATTTTGTACGGATTATTTTGAAAATTATGAGAAAATACGAGATGAGTTGTGTATTTTTCTGTTTTCGAAATGCAAATGTCAAAATAGCGCCATCTGTAATATAAATAATTTTCCCGGAGAAAAATTATTTCAGAAATATATTCTTTTGATTATTATTAATTGTATTTCTTATTATAAATAATTAAATTGATTATAACCATTGAAAACCTATTATAACCAAGAATTAATTAAAGTGATTAAATAATATATCTATGGAAACTAGAGAGTTCATTTCCCATAGATAATATATTTTATAGAATTCAAAAAAGATTTAAATAAAATCACAATTTTAAATCGCTCCTCATTTCCTAATTTGCTGTGTCCAATGGTCAACATTTTAAGTACAAGTACTTGTTTCATACATCTCGTTTAGTTTTCTAATCTATTAGAATTATAAACACTCATAGATGCAGATTGAGTAGACAATATTTAAAATTCATAAATATATAAAATAAATTTGTTTGATTAAATATCACTTAAAATAAATAAAAGTTTGAGGAAGGGTTATGAAAATGAATAGTAAATAAATCCGATTGTTCATTACCCATAGATAATACATATGTAGACTCTCATAGATACATATTCCGTAAACAGTCTTAAATAAAGAAATTAAAAATGTTTAATATTAAGAAAAACATACAATAAATTTGTTTTAATAAATATTGGAGAAAGAGTTGTAAAGCTTTCCTTTATTTCAAATATATATATATATATATATATATAATTAATAAAAATGAATCAACAACTATTTTCCGGGTAAATACCTCGCCGAATATTCTACCATGCTTTAAAATTGACCTATTCAGGTATATTAATTTGAACTTTAATTGTTAACAAAATGATGAAACACACTCTGTAAAATCCTGTTTTTAAGAAAATAATACTTTCTGTGCATTGTATGCAGTGCAGGGTTTATTAATATTCAAATTATTAATTAAAAAACAAAATTTGTTAAACTTTAATATATATTTATTTAAAAATTAAACACTAAGTATAAAAAATAAAACTTTTATTATACAATTTTTCTAAACTTCGCCATTTCTTCCAATTCTTTCAACTTTTGTACTTTAGTAATTTGTACTTGGATTAACATGGTTTTCAATATCTCGCCTCCACTTTGCAGTAATTTCAATGATTCCCTTTGAAAATCCGCCTGATTATTCAACCGACTTACTGCAAGATTATGTTCCGCAATCTCAGTTTCGTATTCCTCCCTCAGCTTCCGCAATTTTAATTTTGCTTTTTGTAGAGAAAGCAGCTTCTTATGATTTCTATTAAATTTCAATTGACTCACCGAATTCAAATGGTGATTATTTAATTTATTTTGTGACATAGTAGATAAGAAGTCAACCTGTTCCTGAAAAATATGATACTACTTAATTATGGGCTTAAGTTAATGCTTCATTTAATTTGAACAAGTTAATTAAATTTACCTGTATACTCTCACTTTTTACTCTTAATTCTATTCCATCTTCAGCTTCAGATACATCCGGATCATCGATTTCCCTATCATCGCTCTCAGACTCCGATATATCCTTTCTCAAATTATTAACGTACAATTTTTGTAATGAACTCTTCGACCGGATCACACCCACAGTTGAAAGTTTATTAAAAGTAGAGCAGATTTCATCCCACGCATGCTGCTTTTGCAACCACGTGAATTTGTTAACATTCTTCTTGTTCAAAATGTGCAAATATTCTTTTAATAGTTCTTTCAACAAATGCTTTTCTGTTAATGTAAAATTTGCTGAACGAGTACGTACTTTCGAAGTCATTGTCTTTGTTTAATGGAATTTAATTAATGACATTTTTTGCACCGTCGATAGAAAATTGTATATTTTTCAGAATCTTGAGATTGTTAAAATGTTATGGTTTTTAAGGTTATGTTTGTTTTGATCTACATCTTTTTCAATAATTTATAATCAAATTTTAATATTATCATTCCACTTTTTTTGAAGTACAAATCGTTCCTGTTGCCTACTTGCCTTCCTAATACGGTGAGTGTAATTAATTAATTTTATTTACAACAATGATCAAATAAATTTTTAATTTGTTTTTTTTTTTGTTGCAAAGAATTTAATTGCAATGGTTTCTGTTAAGTGTGATTACAGTTTTCTATAACAGTGTACTTATAGATTTCTACAACAGAAAGAGTTTTTTGTAACAATATGCTTACAGATTTCTATAATTGTAACAATTTCTGTTATGTGTAATTACAGTTTTCTATAACAATATATTTACAGGTTTCTACAAATTTAACTTGCTGTCAGATATAATTGCAGTCTTCTGTAATAATATATTTACAGATTTCTACAACAGTTTCTGTCAAGTCTGATTACAGTTTTCTATAACAGTGTACTTACAGATTTCTACAACGGAAAGCGAATAAAACTACTTTTAATACAGGAATATTTTTTTCCTACATTTACAATTGCATTTAAAAACAATATGGAAGACGATTATTATTGATATAATTCAAAATATCGCTTCAATTGTAGTATGAAAACGGATTTTTTCCGCATAAATTATCGTGTTTATGTAAATTAGGAAAACCGCAATCCCCACCAGTGCGTATTCTTGTGGTGGGAGATCGAATAAAACGGTTCCAACTAGTCCGAAATATGCATTCATCTAATCAGTCCAATTGTTATCAGTGCAGCGGTTGCGAGCAGTTTCCTCACCCGTCCTAAAGGCCAAAGGTGCCCCCGAAGAAAGGCAGCACAATTCGCGTCAAGAGGAGCAATGTCATCTCGATATTCGTTTCGAGATGCCGGATAATCTGCCTCCTCTTATTGATACTCGTTATTTTATTATATATCAATTCACTCGTTGAATTCAGTTCAGGTAATTTGCTCGTTTATTTCTGTTATGTTTCATAGTTCTGCCCTAAATTCCCTAATAATGAGTAATGTTAGCTTAGAGAAATGATTACTTTAATTTCAATTAATTATTTAATTATGTGCTGTAAAAAAATCGAATTGTTTTCATTATCAAAATATTGAAAATGAATCACAGAGCAAACGGTTTAAAGATCCAAGAAATAAGGAAAAACGACGTTTACTCATGATTCATCTTTCCCATTTTCATTCCATTATCGTTCCCGGGCAATTGTGAATAGCCCCAAAGACTCGTATAAATTAAAATGGTTTAATGATCTAAGAAATAAGGAATAGTTAAAATACCCATCTCTAGTTTTAATCTAATATTTTAACAAATTTATTTATTTAAGTAGTAAAATTACTAATAATTGTACTTTTTAAATATATAATAGAGTCAAAAATGATATTTATGTCAGTATTTAGGCTAATTCAGAATCACCGGATAACAAGAATGGAATGGAAATAAGAAAAATGAATCATACGATTTTTTACGTGTATTGATTCACAATTTGTCGGGAAGGGGCATTACGGACTTTCTGTATACGATCCTTTCTTATTCCTGGGCAATTGTGAGTCGGCCCTTAATCTTCAATTATAAACTGAGGCTACTTATTTGTTATGAATTATTACAATTAATGATTTGTAAAAAACTTTTTATTTGTTCTACCTTTCTTACCCCACTAACAATATACTATTTTACAGTATCTAAACAACGGAATAATTATGAGTCCTTCAAGCGGAGGGATTTTGGGAAATCACTGCAACTGTACTCGGAACTAAAGAAGTCTTTCAACTCGGAAGGGTTGACGACCGAAAAGACGCCAAGCAACGAGAGCCTCCTGTACATGCAAAAATGCGAGGTGGTCCATTTGGGTTTGGTCTGCTCCGGGTACAAGTCCAACTTGTATTTACACACGATGCTCAAGTCCCTCCTGTTTTACCGCAACAACCCCATCCACTTCCATATACTAGTCAATAAGTTTTCCGAGAACGTTTTGAAGACGTTGTTCTACACTTGGGATATTCCACAAGGTGAAATTTTTTTTATTTTTTTATACAGTGAGATTTTTATTTTATTAAACATGTAACATGAAATAAAAGAAAATCACTGGTTTGTAAGCTTATATATTCAACAGGCATTGAATGAAAGATTGTTAATGTTATAAACAGTGCAATAATTTGCATACACTTATCGTATGCAAATTATTAGAGATTACTTAAATGTATGTTAATGTGGGTTTTTCTGAAACTTACCATAAAGCAATTTTCAATTAAATAAAATCCAATCGGCTCAAAGAAATCTGCTCGATAGTTATTTTGCAATATCATTACAATATTATTATTATACCGTCTTTATTCAGTTTTAAGTAATAGAATCTTTACAAATATATTTTATATATTTTGTGTGGGCAAAAAAATGAAATGTAAAATTACATGAATAAAGATGTATAAAAACCTTTCTATATATGAAATAATAATAAAAGTAAACAGAGAATGTTAAATTATTTGTAATAAATTGCTAGATTTTTTTAATTTATTATTTATTTATAAATGAAGCTATTGGAATTTGGAATACATTAACATAATTTAATAAAAGTCTTAGGAACCAAGCAGCTATTGTATTCAAATTTGTTACAAAATAAAAAAAATCCTTTCTAATTGAGAATACTGCTTTAATTATTTTCAAAATTAACTCGTGTATTTTTTTTTATTTACAGTAAATGTTAGTTTTTATGAAATGAGTGATTTTATATCGGAAGTACGATGGGTGCCTAACAGCCATTACTCCGGTGTTTACGGGCTTTTGAAGCTGGTATTTCCGAAAGTCGTCCCGAAATATGTCGATAAGTTAATTGTGCTTGATACAGATCTGACATTTACATCCAATATTTATGAGCTTTGGGAAGTTTTCTCAAATTTCGATTACTTTCATGTAAGTTAAGATGAATTAAAAAAAAAAAATGAAGAAAATGTAAATTTAGGATTAATTACACTTGAATTTTAGGCAATCGGCTTGGCTGAAAATGAAAGTGATTTCTACTTGTCCAAAAAAAATACAATATGGCCTGCGATCGGTCGAGGGTATGTTTATTTACTATTTTATTATATAATTTACAAATGATATTTTGTTTATTCCAATCATGAAGAAAAAAATGGATTCTGTTACTCCGTGCTAATATCATTAAATGCTTGAAAGGTTTTTTGATATATATTTTTTTTTTCTCAATATAGTGTTTGCATTGAATTGTTAACACTATTTTTTAAACTGATAATGTTCGAATTAACGTATTGATATATTTTAGTGATGGGCAAAGTCAATCTTTTATTATTGCTAAATTAAGTATATTATATTTTTATGAACCTCACACTGACAAGTAGAGAGGAACATATAACGATGTTATATAAGACTAAATAAATAAATAATTTTATGAATGTTACTTGTTATAAAAATATTAAGAATAACTTCCCATTAATTAATAAACATAAATTTGAAATCACTTTCGTATTAAATACTTAAAATAACACAAATAGTAATACTCGATTATTAATATTATTCGATTTTGCCCAATACTAATATATTTCATCAAGTTTCTGATGAGTTAAAAAATTAATGTTCAAATAATATTTCTCAACATTTTCACAATGACGATCTATGCAATTTATTATGTTGCTTATAGCAATTCTAATTCAATCTTGAATAAAATATTTATTTCAATTCTAGTTTCAACACTGGAGTAATTCTTTACCGAGTCGATCGCCTGAGGGACATGTCCTGGGATAAACTCTGGTCGAAAGTCGGGAAGCAAGCCGCACTTGTTTTCGGGGCGACGTCCCTGGGGGACCAGGACATAATGAACACCGTCTTGAAGCAGTACCCCCATCTGGTTTACAAAGTGCCTTGCTATTGGAATACACAACTAAGTGATCATACCCATAGTTATAATTGTTACAAGAATAATCAAGTGAAGGTGAGTGGAAGGACGATTGAAGTAAGCGACGGGTTAATTGAGTTTGTTGATTCAGGTTGTGCATTGGAACTCTCCAAACAAGTTTAACGTTGTTAATAAAGATGGCGATTATTTTAGAAGCATTTATACGACATTCCTCGAGTTGAATGGGAATTTAGTGAGGACTCAATTGTATGATTGCAATAATTCCACTACTGATAATTCTGTGAGTATGGAATTAAATTATTAGAATCAATAGATTTTGTCAAGAATTGTTGATGGTACAAATTATTGAAAAAATATTAAATAAATAAAAATAAGGAAGGTTTGATACTACTTCAGTATAATTTAAATAAGTAAAACAAAAAAATCATGTGGGATTTATGCAATATTTTAAATTAAAATTTACAAACTTAATTTTAATTTAAAATATTGCATTAACCCAATGAAAAAATTTATTGAACCATATTAAATTTAATTTGAATCGAATCAAAAATTCATTTGTCATTAATAACTTAGAGCCATTTCACATTTGCCCGGGAACGGCAAAGGAAACGGGAAAAATGATTCATAGGATTTACATGTATCCGTTAATAAACGCCCGGAGAGAGGCTTTATAGCTTTTCTGTATACTATCTGTTTCCGTTCCATTTCCAGTTTGTTCTCAAACAATTAAGTTTAAATAAAGATTAAAATGAATAATACAATTGAAAAAAAAAATGCAAAGCTGAAATAAACAATTTGAAATTAGCAAAATTTAACAAAGTATGTTGATAAAGAATTTAAGACTTACTCGTGTTGAGGACGTGGAAGAACTGACAGAGGAAATGAAAAAATAAATGAAGAAGAGGGTGGTTGGTTGGTGGGGGATGTTTTGGAAAGAGAATTTAGTAATAATAATATTGTATGACACATAAAAAAAATAAATTAAAAATATACACATAGCAAATTCGGGTAATTGGTATGAAAATACACAAACTGAATTAAGTTGATTATATAATTGATTGTTGAAGCCATTACTCTGTGATTTATTTTATTTATTTAGTCTTATATAACATCGTTATATGTACCTCTCTACTTCTCAGTGTGAGGCGACTTCTCAGTGTGAGATACATATTTATTATTAATATGAAGGTGAAAATTTAATAAAAACACTTTGCTTGATTTTTTTTTATTAAATTTTCACCTTCATATTAATAAGTTCATTATCTATAATTTCATAGATACCAAACACAGATGTATGCTCCCAGTTTAAAAGAGCGAAATTCGGCCGGTGGAGGACGCTTCTGTTCTTCAGAAATTTCGAATACATTCCCGTGGATCACGACGTCACTTTTGTTGCTCAATTGTCTTACGACCGGCTGCAGATGATTGAAGGATTATCAAAGCATTGGGAAGGTATGAAAAGTAATCATTGTTTATATTTAATAAAATATTTAAAATAATTATTTTTACTCCACAGCAAATCATCTAATTAAATTTTACAGATTTTATGTGAATCTGTGAAACATAAAATAAATCATGTGTTTTAATTTTCTATAATTACTAATATTTTATGTTATATGTAGATATTGTATTACATTTATCAATTTTATCGATTATGTATATATATATATATACATAATATATATAAAAATAGTAGAGATGCTTTACTTAAGGATATCAATTAATTTTATTTATATTAAATAAAAATGATTTGAAAATAATTAATAAATTATTTACGTAAGTCAAAAGTCACAGAGCTAAATGTGAAAAAATGAATACTCTTTTCTATTTATAATTTTATTTAATTAACTCTAATAATCCTTAAATAAATTTCAAATCCATTGACAATATTTTAAAATTTTAAGGTCCTATTAGTTTAACGTTTTACGTCACAGATCCGGAATTCCAACAGGTGATAAAATATGTGGACAACTCCGAAGTCCTACAAGAGAGAACAAACATAGCTTACCATGCAGTATTTAAAAGTGGGGTGAGTTTCTTTAGCATGGTTGTTTGTTTCTAGAAAAACAGGAAAAAAAAACATTACATTTTATTTCCAGGATTATTACCCTATTAATATTTTAAGAAATGTAGGTTTGAAGAATGTCAACACACCGTACGTGTTTTTAGCGGACATAGATTTTCTCCCAATGTTCAATTTGTACAACACTCTTAGGAATACCATTTCCATATTAAAAAACATGAATAAAAAGGTGAGTGAAAATTCTATGAAACTCCATTTTTAAATATAAACAATAAAACTCTTTAAATATTTAGTATTCTCAAATTTAATGTAGTTTGATGTATATTAAATTTGTGAAACTAAAACTGCTACAATTATTTCATCAATTGTATATACAGGGTGTAATAAACTTATTAAGTTTCTTTCAATTTGCAAGGCTCTTATCATTCCCGCCTTTGAGACCCAACGTTACCGGAGCCGTTTTCCGAAGAACAAAATAGAACTCTTACAAATGCTGGAAAATAAGTCGATGTACACATTCCGTTACGACGTGTGGGCTTCCGGACATGCGCCCACCGATTACAACAGGTGGAAAACGGCTAAATCTCCATATACCGTCAAATGGGAACCGGATTTCGAGCCCTACATCGTCGTGAAAAAAGACGTTGTCGAATACGACGGAAGGTTTATGGGTTTCGGTTGGAATAAAGTGTCGCATATAATGGAACTGGAGTGTCAAAATTACGAGTTTATCGTCCTGCACAATGCGTTCATTGTCCATCGACCCCATTCTCCGAGCTACGATATTGGAAAATTCCGCATGTCTCCGACGTACAGGATGTAAGCTGAATTTAAATTTACACACAATCGAGTGTTTATTATTCCTAAATTGTTTGCAGATATTCGGTAAACAATACCAGTGTGTGAAGTGAATTAATATTACATGTAACAAGATTTAATTAATTTAAATACCATACGGGTTGTTCTAAATTAAGTGTGCACTATTGCGAACTTTGTTATTATTAAGTTAGGAATGGTTGAAAAAATATTAAATAAGTGAAAATAAGAAAGCTCTGATGCCACTTGGGTTTTACCTAAATAAGTTAAACAAAAAAATATGTGAAATTAATACAGGTTGCTCTAAATTAAGAGTGCACCACTTCTAACTTTGTTAATAGTTGCGCTAGAGAATCGATTAAATTAGCTAACTAATATTTGTTGCGGGTTCAGATATTATGGAGAAATGTTAACTGTATATTAAACACACTATTTACTGACGTGGTTCAGGAAATCTTCCTTCCAATGCTGTTTATTGTGAAAACGAAAGTAATACCAAACCTATGGTGTTAGTCACGGAGTTAAATCCTAGTCACAATATTTTGTATGTAAAATTCACTTTTCCAAGACTGTAATCAGTGTATGGAGGATCCCGTAATCAGCACTAATGAGAGAAGTCTCCTCATCTTGCGTGTTTTATGGGCATCTGGTTGCAATCCAAAGGGTAGTTGCAGTGGGGACGGACGTGTTCCATTGGTGCGTACAGGAGGGTGGTGGATGAGTGAGAGAGAGCTTTTGCACGACATGGATGGTTGCTAGTGGAGAGCATCGAAGGCATATATTGTTTGTATGAGTGGGTTCAGTCAGCCCCTCCGCCAACACCATTGTAGCTCTAACAAAGTAATAGTAAATTTTCTGAAGATTACAATGGTGTAATCAGGAAAAAAAAAAACAGCATCGCGCTTTCAAGATATTAACAAAACAAACATTTTTTTAAATGGAATAAACTATATATTTTACCATAATTTCATAAAGGGAATTTTTAACAAAAAAATAATAAATTAAATAAAAAGAACTCAAAAATAATTAATAAATTATTTAAATTAGCTACTGTGACATTCTGACTTATGTTACATAAGTACTTTAAACTAATGTTCAGTAATTTCTATTATTAAAAAATTATTCGCACATTAATATTTTGTTTTCGGCAGAAAGACCATAGGTCGATAGCCTGTTCAAGCAAGCAAGAAAGAAACAAATATACCATAATATATTGTAAATATATGTAAAACAAATAACTTCGAATAAAGATATTGTAGTAGTATTTTGTTTTCAGTAAAATCTAGTTATTGTGAAAAACAAAATTGCAACAAATAATAAAAATAAGAAAACATAAAGTTGGCAATGGTGTGCAATTAATTTAGAACAACCTGAGTAGAGGATATTGTTGATATTGTAAATTAAATTTGATGAAATATTAAATAGAAATTTTCAAAAAACAATCAACCTAATCTAATTTTATTTGTCTTTATTTAATTACAGAAATATAATTTGTATAATCTCTCTTACCCATTCAGATGTCGAGATTTATTGAATTGAACATAATAATTTCCTTTTAGGTGTTTGCAAACTTTAAAAGAAGATTTCGTGGAAAACCTGAAGAAAAAGTACGGACGGGTCTTCGACAATAAAAAGGTTTCCGTGAATCCAGCTATTCCCCCAGCCAACTGAAACCGCTCCCAAGTTTTCAATTCGAAACAATGCCAAATAATTGAAGAGAAAGAAATGTTAAGTTACCAATAGGCTGTATGTAATTTTAAGAGAACAAAAGTTTTATATATAAATCGTTATTTTTCTCCCTTTCTATTGTTATTTATTCAGTGTTGAGTCACTGTTCCTCGAATAAACTGGAGTGTTTGTTGCGATGCCGCTTGTAAGAGTGAAATGACTATATGAATAAAAATGTTTAATATTTTACGTTGGGTCGTTTTTTTTTTGCAACAATCCAAACAATTCTCGAGGGATTACGGCTGAAAATGAATAAGTTTTAATATTATTTTAAGTTTTTATTAACTTTTGCAAGTCAGTGTTCGAACTGTACAAGATTTTTTTTTTTCTAAACATAAAAAAGAAAATTATTTACATATTAATTTATATATATTATTTTTTTTGTAAATGTTCAAATCTACACATTTACAAAATGCTCCGTCTTTTTTTTTTAATTACTCCACATTAACAAGCAAGTTTTGTTTTTTAAATTCATGATATAATTATTGAATTAATTTGTCACTCTAATGGAATTTGTTTTACAATAATGAAATTTTATTTCTATAACTGAACTTTCAATTTTAGAGAAAAAAGTCAAATTGTGAATTCTGATTTCAAACAAAGTATCCAATAAGCAAAATAATCAGGGCTATCCTGTGCAATGAAACGTTAAATTTAACGTAAATTTTATTTTTAACCTCACAATCTAAGAATACATATCAATTAGAAAACTAGCTTAGATTGTGACGATAAAGAGAAATGTGCAAGGTAAATTTTGTTTTAATGTTAATAGATCATTATTAGTGAATATTTGGTTCAAAAGGATATGAGTCTCAACAATTAACCTTTTTTTTTTCTTCGAAAATGTCATTAATATTTTTCCTTAATGGTTAATGCTGATTTTTTTTTAAATATGTAATAATTTGCTAAATACAGATCTATTTCTGCCTTTACTATACAGACTGAAACATCAGACTATTAAATTTCTTAAAAAATAATAAATAATTCTTTTTTTTTAAGAAATCTTCAGCATAATTTCTCTTTAATTACTGACTTATTATTAATACCTGACAATTAGTGGAACAAATTAATTCACGTAATATTCAATTAACTGCTTGATTGACTTAGTATTCAGTTGTTACGTATATTCGCTTTTATGTTAATTAATTTTAAAGACACTTGGTTTTCAAAATTGTGTACAATTGTTTTTCAATGCTTCCTTGCATAAAATGAACACAATTACGAAAATACCATAAATTTTCTTTAAAATTAATTTATACAAAAGTTAATTCACAATCACCCGGGACAGAAATGAGAAAGATGAATCATAAGATTTACTTGTATCCATTCACAATCATCCAGAGACTTTATGCATTTTCTGTATATGCTCCATTTCTGTTCCCAGACGATTGTAAATTGGACCTAAGTGCGTTCATCAATATAAATTCCAAACCTATTACAAATTAGATTTTTTTAAAGACAATGATGTACATTTTTTTGTAATAATCATAATTAATGAGTCTTTGTCAACATTACCCGCAATAATTAAAACAAAACTGCTAATAAATAATCATCTGAAAATTATATAAGAGTATTAAATAAATCGAAAATTTCCGATAACTAATCAACCATAATATCACATTTGCGTTTTCATTATTCTTGTGTGCTTGAAATAAAATATTGCACCTATAGTATAGTCTACTATACTATAGGTAGGTGTATAGTAATCTACTCTTAAATAATTGAACACAATTAGGGCCGATTCACAATCATCCGGGAATGAGAACAGAAAAGATGTATTATACGATTAACAATCATCCAGAAAGGAGTCTTGTGGACTTTCTCCAAATTGTACATCTAATATTAAAATGAATCGGTTAAGTAAGGAATTCAACCGTGTTCAATTATTTAAGTAACTCAAATAACTCACAAATATATAATTGATAAGAATAATTCGAATCATTCATTAAATACGTTTTCACATCTATATGGTAACGAAACACAGATATACAATCATATGTGCGGATGTAAAATCAACATATTCTTATCGAAAATTAAATATGGAATGTTTTTATCTCAACAATCGAAAAAAATATGAACGATTTCCTTCACACTTAAACAAACAAGAATGTAATGTATACACCGTTATCTATAAATATAAACAAAACAAGATCACAATAAATTCATCAACATTTCAATTAACAATCACAAAAATGTACCCTTCTCATTGGGAAATAGCTTTCCTCCTAATATCACTTTCTAGCTGCAAAATCTCCAACTGCGCTCCCTTAATAGTCCTCTCCAACCGCAAATTCTCTAAAGTCTGATTCTGAATCTCCTCGTCTAACCTCAATTTCTTTAACTTTAAAGCGTGCAGCTCGTTCTCGTGATCCAACTTTTTTTTAATCAACTGCAGATTTAATTTGTTAGTAATCATTTTAATCTCGGCTTCACTGGCTTTTTCGATATCCGGTGGAATCGAGAGTTTATCCGTTCTTATTTCTTCTTTGGTTTTAAGCAAGTCGGTGATGGTGATTTGTTGCACGTTAGAAGTCGTTTTACGTTGGGGACACCGCTGTTCCAAGTGCAGCGGATCTGAGGTGTACTCCGGTTCGCTCATCCCATCGTTTATCTTCAAAGTTTCCTCCGCGTGCTCGACGAGCAGGCATTCTAAAGGGGGCGGCGTAAACTCCTCCTTAATCTCCTGTTCATCCTCGTTAATCTCACCTTCGTTCTTCTCGAAATCTGACGACAGGCTCTCCTCGTTGTAATCCATCGAAGACCCCGTCAACTCCCCTTCATCCTCATTCTTCACACCGCCGTTCGACACTGTGCTCTTCCTCTTCCCATTCTTCATATTCAAATGCAGCTTCTTTAAAGACTCCAAACTCCTGTGCACCCCCGAAGTCGAGCTCTCATTGAATATTGTGTAAATCTCGTTCCACACCAGCCTCTTCTTCTCCAGCGAAAAATTGTTTCTTCTCTTGATTATGTGGCCGTATTTCTGGCCTAAAGCTAGCATCAGGTTGCGCTCATCTTTGGTGAAGTTCACCGAACGGTGGCGGTCTGAGGGACGCATGTAGCGCTATTTTTTTCACGGGATATTGTTTGTTTGAGGTTATCAATATCACTTCATGGTTATTACCTTTTTAATACACTGATTACGTTTGATGTTCTCGTTGCTCCGTTGCAAAGTATTCCAATTTCGATATTTTCGAATTTAATCGATGGATTTATAATAAAATGGATTGGTGTAAACAATACATTAGCAAAAGACGAACAATCATAAACATGACAGTAAATTACAATTATCTATAATACAATTAAATTACAGTTTTCTGTTACATGGATTCCTGTAAATATTTGTACAGACTTCTACACACAACCGTCACAGATGTCTGTAAAATTGAGTTACAGTTTTCTGCAAATAAGCAATATAATATTAAATAATTTATTTATATATATATAAAACATTTATTATTAAATCAGTATGTAATTTATAAAACAATTAAATTACAGTTTTCTGAAATGAACAACCTTTATGGATTACTCTAAAAAACTGTTACAGATTTCTGCTAAGAACTGTCACAGATGTCTGTAAAAGCGAGTTACAGTTTTCTGCAAATTAGCAATATTTTTAAAATTATTTATTTATATGTAAACTTTATTAGTAATTAAATTTACAATAACAAAAATTGGTATAGTTTAGAAATATGATAAAGTTTTTGTTCGTTTGTTTTACACTAATTTGAACTAATTAGTGTAAAACCCAACAAATTTACTTATCATGATACGAACAAACTTGAATATTATTCTTTGAATTTGTAGAAATGCATTTTATTCGAATCACTTTGATAATGGATTTTCTACCTTCAGTACAGTAAATTAAATTTACTTAACGTTAATCAAGAATTATTAATAATAAAAACGTGTTTATGATGGTGTTAACGAAAAAAATCCATCTAGCTTAATTGAACTGTCCAAATGATACCCACAAATGAATTGATATAGAAATATTGTATTACTTTGAAACAGAAAACAAAAATACATATTATTATAAATTATGTGAAAAAAGAGTATTCAACTTTTTGTTTTGTTTTAATGTAATCAAATTAAATTTGTATAAATACAATTATTGTAGATAAAAAAAACGTATTATGTATAGGATGTTGTTTTTATTTTTAAGTCACTTGTAAACGGAAATCAATGGTTTATCGTGAAAGGAAAAAAAACATTTGAGGATTTCCTTTAATGCGTTCAAAGATAAAAACAACTACTTTCTCCGTTAAAACGAAAGAAAACAGAATGCTTTTGAGATTAAATTAAGCAAACCCGACGATACGTTTAATTAGACCCGAAAGCCTGTTAATAATAAAAAAACTTTCGATTTGTAGAGCGTGCTCTTATTTAAATGCAAAAAGGCGTTTCTCATTGAATTTTTACCGAATTCCAAGCGAGGTTCGAATAATCTTTCACAGATGGCGCGAGTTGAATATATAAGTAAATTGTTTAGAAATAATGGAATATATTATGAGTTTTATAAATTGAAGGAAAACAAAATAATTAGATATTATTGTAAATTTTATTGCGTGATTTATATGTTAATTTAGTTTTGTTAAAATGAATATATATTTGAATTTTTATAATGGGCGGAGCAAATTATGATTAGCCAACTTCACGCCGAATCTGTTTTTATTTGTTTTGTTTGGCAGCACTGGGTTAAACGCTGCATCTAGAATAATTTTTCATCACAATATTTTATCAATAATTTCGATTACCCCACCGTGAAAATATCGACATAACATGTGAAAACAACAGTGAGAGTGTTCCACCAGTGAAATCAGTGCCTTCAAGAGATTTTTCCGCAAGAATTTCCGTTGCAATTTTTTCCTCGAATTTGAGGTTATGTATACATACGTATGTTGACACCTTAACCGAATTTTATTAAAGGGGCGTATATAGCGCGCGATGTTCAGCAAGAAGAAGAAGAAACCGCAGATTTCCCCGCCGACGAATTTCGAGCACAGGGTGCACACGGGGTTTGATAAACGCGAGGGGCGTTATGTGGGGCTTCCTCTGCAATGGGCTTCCATCGTTGGGAATAATCAAATTTTAAAATCGACGAACAGGCCGC
The DNA here is from genome assembly GCA_963082785.1 of Philonthus spinipes. Classification (NCBI taxonomy): domain Eukaryota; kingdom Metazoa; phylum Arthropoda; class Insecta; order Coleoptera; family Staphylinidae; genus Philonthus; species Philonthus spinipes. Next base: position 22,466,961 of record OY720304.1, on the reverse strand, counting down.
TTCCGTTGGTGGATCCCTCGGAGATTACGCCTACGGAAATTTTGGATTTGAAGACGATCGTGAGGGGGGATCATAAATCCGAGCACCGGCTCAGTACGCATCAGGCTAAACCGAATGGCATCGTGCTTCCGAAAACATCGAACGTGGCCCGCTCGAACTCGCTGCGGTCTTCGAGCCCGCCCAGATTACGCAGGGATATCAAAAACAATGCGAACGTGCCGCCTTCGGTTCCCGAAGAGCAGATCATGCAGTATCCGTCTATGCGGAGGGAACAGAAACACCAGCAAGTCGCGAACGAGAATACGCCTGTGATAAACAACCAGGAAGTGCCGCATCATAATGGGAATTTGCACGAAGGGTACAATGCGTACAATCAGAATAATCACAGGCAGATCTCGCCGGCCGGTTCGATGGCTTCAGTGCCTCCGATGGGGATGAATCACATGAATGCTCATTCGCATGCGAGCATAGGGTCGCACCACAGCCTTCCACAGCAACCCCAGCCGCAACATAATACGTATGCTCACAGGCCGGATCAGAACCAGAATGTTAAGAACGGGACGCAGCAGCCAAATAATCATGTAGGACCCCCAGTGACGAACGCTTCCACTTCTGCTTCCAAACAACAACACGAACAGAGACTTACACATGAACAGGTAATTATATATTTGACTTAAATTTTAGAAATTTTTTATATTTAATAAAAGTTTTATTGAAATGTAATGTTTACAAAATTAATTATCATTTAAGGTTTTTTTTTCGTTGTTCATTGTGTATGATTTAAAAAAATAAAAAAAAATTATTTAATAATTGGAAGTGTAAGTTTTGAAGAGAAAAAATTTAGTTATTATAATTAATATTAATCCTGATTCGAGAAGAAGGTGAAGAAGAATTAATATTCATAATAATCTTTATTCATTTGTAATAATATTTGTTGATAGGTGGGACATCAAACAAAATGTTCAAAAATAAAAATGCATCAATAAAAAAAAACAATTGATTTAATATTCGATGCTGATTATATCACAAATTTACGAAATGATTATCAATGATTTTTTTTAACAAATAAAACAAGTATGAGAAAATATTTTTATTAAAATTAAGAACATTCTTCACAACCAGCTCATAGAAGACTTGAAAGATTATATAATTGAAACAAACGCGATCTAATAAATGAGAATTGTATTTCATTAGAAGAAAGTATGTGTGTGTGTGTGGGCGGAGAATCGTGTTAATGCTGTTACAAGAATAAGTACTCCAATTTGAACTTGAGAACAATGACAATAATGAGGTGAGTGCTGTTAAGTGGTTAAAGTGTCCATCGGGTCAACGATCCGCGTAACAAACCCACATACACACACAGACAAATTGTTATTTGAGCTGCATAGGTACGACCTACATACCGTGCAGTGAATCAAAGACGCGCAATTAAAGAACAGTTTTGCGTTATTACAGGTAAAAGAAGAGTAAATAATAAGAGGATGTTGAGGTCTTATTACGATTTCTTTATTCGAACCGGAATGAGTCAGAATTCAATGACATGGATTTTTTTAATGTTTCTTATGTTTTCAAATGTTTGTTTATTTTTTTTAACTGCTTTATATTAAATAAATAACAGAGAGAAAATTTTGTAAAATTAGTTGTAACTAAAGTTTTGAAGAATTCAATGAGGGTGTAATTTGTAGAGTTGCTTGTAAAATTAAATAATTAAAATATATATGTATACTCATCTTCAGTCAGACTATACAGATAATACAAAACAATATAACACAAATAATTATAATCTTGGTGTTAGTCTGTCTGAGCTATCCATCTGAGGTTTTTCTGCCCTAATTGTTATATTTGTTTAAATATTTAATTTTTGAATTAACTACTGAATCTATTCAGATTTGTTCAGATTTACTTAAAGATGCATTTGAATTTAAAGATATGTTGTTGACAAATCTATTTGCATAATAAGAACTTTCCAATAAAAGAGAAAGTATTTGTTTATGTTTATCATCAAAATTTCTGTTCGATTTTAAATTACATTTGAATGGTTATATAATTATAATGATTTGGTGAATTTTAATCACTTGTCACTTTATGTACCTCTGTTGAGAAGCAGGGATTGCATCAAAATCTATACCAGAATTATGGGCTAATTAAGAGCTATTTAATTTCCCAATGTTGGTGTTCCACCCGCAAGTGTGAAAATCACAAAAAGCGTTAACATTAAGATAGCAGGGCCATATAAGTAAAACAAATTAAAATCTATGCCTAATTACTTGCCATTTTAGTGCTTTTTTCACGATTTTATTACTTGGAAAAGAAAAAATATTTTTTCTACCCATATTTTAAGTTTCCTTAAATGAGCGTTTGAGATAAACTGATTTTTCGAAAAATAAAATTGAGAATCTTATTTTCGTGACTGATTAAATATTCGCTAGTAACAACATTCAATTGTTTGAATTCAAATATTTAATAAATTTATTAATGAGAAAAAAGAAATTTATTAATGAGCCGATATAAATATTTATAACTTGTTTCAGTTTCGTGCAGCTTTACAAATGGTGGTATCATCTCGAGATCCCCGTGAAAACCTCGAACAGTTTGTGAAAATCGGAGAAGGCTCAACGGGGACGGTGTGCATAGCACGCGAACGAAACACCGGCCGACAAGTAGCAGTGAAAAAAATGGACCTCAGGAAACAACAGCGACGCGAGCTGCTCTTCAACGAAGTGGTCATCATGCGCGATTACCACCACCCGAACATCGTCGAAATGTACGACAGCTATCTGGTGAACGACGAGCTCTGGGTCGTCATGGAATTCCTCGAAGGGGGCGCCTTGACCGACATCGTCACCCACTCGCGGATGGACGAAGAGCAAATCGCCACCGTTTGCAAGCAATGTTTGAAAGCGCTGGCGTATTTGCATTCACAAGGTGTTATACACAGGGACATAAAATCAGATTCCATTCTACTCGCTCCTGACGGAAGGGTGAAGCTATCAGATTTTGGTTTCTGCGCGCAAGTCAGTCAAGAACTCCCTAAAAGAAAATCCCTGGTGGGAACCCCCTACTGGATGTCACCGGAGGTGATAAGCAGGCTGCCCTACGGACCTGAAGTTGATATTTGGTCTTTAGGAATAATGGTCATCGAAATGGTAGACGGGGAACCACCTTTCTTCAGCGAGCTCCCGCTGCAAGCCATGAGGAGAATACGAGAAATGCCTCCGCCCAAATTGAAAAACGCCCACAAAGTCTCCCCCAGGTTGCAGAGTTTCTTGGATCGGATGCTCGTAAGGGATCCTGCTCAGAGAGCGACCGCTTCCGAGTTGCTCACACATCCGTTTTTAAGACAAGCCGGACCTCCAGCTCTGCTTGTACCGTTGATGAGAAACGCAAAACATTAATTACGAAACGAATGATGAGAATCTCAAAATTTGTGATATCATTTATTATGAGGATCACAAAGGTTTTTTTTTATGAAAATCACAAAATATTTTAAAACCTGTGTTAAATAAGGACATTTTTTTTTGTACAAACTTGCATATATACTGAAATTGTAAAGATTATTGTAGTATTCCATTGTAAATTAATTATATCTATAAGTGATAAAGAACATATTGTGTTTTCTGCTTATTCAGAAACACAGTGCACACTGAATATGAGCTGAAACGTATAGAATTACCTCAGTTTTCAAACACTGTATACAATTCAGTAGTGGCAGTGAGAAGTGAAATGCGCGAAATATGAATTGGCAGCCGATTTAAAAAAATAGTCGGAGTTATTTTTTGAAATCGAAATATTTCACACATTTTACATAATTTCACCCAATTGTAAAGATTATTATATATTCTCCAAAAAGTGGAGAAGCAGAAAATGTAAAATCTTTGTGAGTGTGCACTGGTGCAGTAAGTAGAAAACGCTAATAGTTAATAATTTTCAGAAAGTTAAAATTGCGATATTAATTTTAACTTTTACATATACTGACATAAATATTTGGGGGCACAGTAACTGGTCCCTGGATGGTTGAATCTTCCCTTCTAAAGTGGTTTCTGATAGAATCTCTAAGTAATAATATTTTATATGAGTGAGGCCCTCCACTGCAACCAGACTATTGAGGTTCATCACTAAGGATTTAGGGCTGGGAAAGCAGAAAGTATACTGCACTTAGGCTATAACCTCAGACACTAAGATGAGTAGTGCATCCCATCTTAGTGGCAATTTCCAGAACTTAGTTGTGAGTCAATCACTAAGTAAATTTTAAATAAATTTGTACAACAAAGTATCTTAAAACACAGGCTTTAAAATAATTGTGAAAAAAAATTACGAAAATTCTCAGCTCTTACACTTGTGATAAATTTTTATATGTTTTTAAAGACAAGTCCAGTGATTTCAAGTTATATTTTTCTTTATATAATAATCATCTTAATAATAATAACAGATGATTTAATTACTTCCGAGAAAAAAAAATGAAATCTGCTTAAGTTTATAATATTTATTGTACATTTTCTGTCATGGCAGCTCACACTTATACTCATAACCATTTAATTCGTTTACGAGATTAACAGCCTCGGCTTTATAGCCCGGTTGAAACTGTATTTTATATCTGACGAAAACCTCGAATTGATTATTTTAAATTATGCAAGCGATGAGAAAATGCATGATTTTTTATTGACGCGAATAAAATTGAAAGTGAAATTAATTGAAAAGCCCAATTAAAATATAATATATTTCAGATTATGTTGGCATCATAGTGAAGATATTGAATTGAATAAAATGTTTTTTTTTTTTTTTTCATGAGAATAAAATGGAAAGTAAAATCAAGAAAATTGAAAAGTTCAGCAAAAAAAAAAAGATAAATATGATCATCATAGTGAAGACACAGTAATCATTATTCAAAAACATACAAAAAGTTTGCATTACTTATCAGGTATAACAATATATCATAACATATATTATGGTTTAACTATCAATTAGGCAAATAAATTAAAGACGATGCAAGCACCACCTTTTGCCTAATTTCAAGTGGCATCGTCAACGATTTGATCAATTAGGCTGTCGACCTTTTCGCATTATCTTAGCAGTGGTATTCTACAGCGTCTTCACTGCCTTTTTTATAGTTTGTACCGTCCCTCTTTCTCATATTGTATGCACAGTTTTCCAATATTTCAGAAATGTCTTCCAAAGTGCAAGTTGCATTTAACGTAATATTACAATTTCTGGAAACTGATTGATTATAATTCATTCATGTTTCGGCTCGACGTCTTTGGCAGGATATAGTCAAATTAATCTCTTCTTCATATATGAACATTCTTTGTCGCAATCTTTATTGGCTTTTCATATATCTTATTCACCTCACACTGAGAAGGAACATATAACGATGTTATATATAAATCTATCTTATTGATTGATTTATGAGCATCTTTCTTCTTGCAAGCTTTAATAGATTAATAAACAATTTTAATTATACAAAACAAAGTTAAAAAATAGTATTTTATATGTGATTAATAATGCGTAAATAAGTAAAAGCCTCCACAATATATATATATATATATATATATATAATTGTTAGCCTTGTCTACCATTCAGTGTAAGGCTCTCCGCGTAATTACTGAATTAATAAAAACTAAACATTGATGCCAACATAATTTTTTTCAAACAAACGAAATTAAATGAAACATCTAATTTTCGCTCACACGGTATTATTTCTATGTAACTATAAGTGTAATGGGTTAATGAGTTTACTTTTAAGTTTTTACAAAGTTTGTATTTACTTGTTTAATTCTTTTTATACATATATATTATTTTGTTTTAATTTTATTTTGAAAATGTATTGAAGAGCAATACATTCCAACGTGAAATCAAGCAATAACAATTAAGACTAAATAAGGAATCTCTTAATTATTAATTTTGTACAGTCTTTCAATTTGTATAGAAATGTTACATTTTAGTACTTCTTTTTTTTTTAAAAGAGCAGTGGAATGCAAAAAGGATTTTTTTCTGTGTTGTGAAAATAATGAGTTTAGTGAGGTTTTATAAAATGATGGGTAAAATACACTGATAATTCTGATTATGAGATAATCGATTATTTCATATTTAATGTTAATTTTCTCTTAAAATGTTATGGAATGTTGTTTAAGTTGTTGTACACTCGTAATTCTTCAATGTTGAATTAATCAATTAATTAAATAATTTCATTAATCAAATAATTTTATTACACTCATACCTCGCTTTACGGCCTTGACATGTTCCGCGAAAATTGGCTGCAAAGCGAAAAGCCGGTTAGTGAATGCTATGTCGCTAAACTTCAGTGAAAACGCAGTAAAATGAAATCTACAGCACTGGCCGGATAATGAAACATTTTGGAACCTATATCGAAAAAGTGTTATAATTAAATAAGGCTGTAAAAGCGAAAAGCCGTATAAAGTGCAACCATATAGCTATGAGTGTATTTTATTAAATATGAAATAATTGTATGGATTTTTAATATTAAACTTACCTCTTGTATTTTTCACATAAATTCATTATGCCCATTTTTAAAGAATATTCACTAATTATTTTCAAAATCCTTTTCCTAATTAATTCTTTTCTAATGCAATAAATTTGGGGATTATTTTGAATTATTATTTGTTGGTAATATTAATTACTTCTGTGCATATATAAGAAAAAGATCCTTTTTTTTTATTCATACAACAATGTAAATTTATTTTGTATTCAAATGATTTTTTTTATATTCAGACAAAAGGTGTGTAAAAAAAAAAAAATAATTTCACGATTAATCAATCCAAATATCCATTGTTTTTGATTTATTTTGATATATAAATTACACTCTGTTTCTGATTTATGTTGATATAGAAGCTACCGACTGAATAAAATATCCACAATTAACGTTTCATCAATATTAAAACAACACGAAACGTTAATGTGATATTGATGTAATGTTTTATTATCTTAATTTTACTCAGTGGGAATTAGTGAAAGGCAAAATCGATTATTTCAATAATCTTGTTAATTGTTGAGGCTTCTATTTTGTTATACATTGTAATTTAATTTTAGTAAACAAAACACTTTTTACTTCGTTTTTATAACTCGTCAGTTCACACTGAGAAGTAGAGAGGAACATATAACGATGTTATATAAGACTAAATAAAATTTTATAACTCCGATTGTTTCAACAACCTTAACGTGTCATTATCAAAACACTTTTGTGTTAAGGTTGTTGAAACTACAGTCAACAATAAAACAATTCGAGTTATACAAATGAAGTAAAAAAGTGTTTCATTTATTTCAATAATCGATTATTTTCGTGAATCGAATGTTAATCGTTTCTGTGAAATCTATTTTTCAAAACTAAAACATAATTATTACAACTACTGTTTCTATTACCGTTTTTGATGATTTCAAATGAATGTTGTAACATCTTTTGTATTTTTAAAATAAATCGATTCTTCAAATAATCGATTTTGTCCGTCACTAGTGGGAACCAAGTGGATTTTTAATATAATAATTGTTGATTATTGAGTATTAATTTTTTACATGCATGCCTTAGAAGGTTTTTTTTTCTAATAAAATAAAGAAATATGTGTAATTTAGAAAACCGAGCAGCTAGAAACTGTATTCCAAATGCGACCAGTATTATCGTTAGTTCTTAAGCCGTCCGATAAATGTGCCTTCCGACGAAAACCAATTGGCTTTACTAGATGAAAAGAATGCTGGTTATTTAGTGGTTAATCACGTTATTATCTCTCGAGTACTTTGTAAATTGAAGAAAAGGAAAATGGAGAAATGTTGAAATGTTTCATCACGGGATTTTGTGATGTGTTTAATATATTATTATACAATGAATTGTTTATTTCGGTTTATTTATATACGAGCACTGTAATTATGTATACATTTATTGATTAATATATTATACTTATTAAAAAAATTAATTTATATTTTCTTCTTCTGCAAGATTTTGTGCCTTAAATACATAATTGAGAATTATATTTTTTCAATCAATGATAATATTTAAATATGTTTCACTACGGGTTAAGTAAGAACTTAATTAATCATTTACGGATTTGTATTTTATTTGGTTTTGTTGAATTGAAGCATGTAAGACTAAATAATTATAAAGTCAAAATATATGATGTAAATCTTCGAAATGAGTATTCTATGCTTTTAATATAATAATAAAAGTCTTTATTAGCCAGAAAACAAAGTTAATACAAAGAATAAGACAAGGGAGAAATGCCCGTCTTTGATAGGCATTTCGATGACTCACCCTGTATAATATAAAATAAAATAATTAGGGGAAAGGATAGGATTTTAATTAAAATTTATAGATCATATTAAAAACAATCTACATGTTATTCACATTTAAAAAAATAAAAATATATTCTGTGAAAATTAATATAAATAAAACAAAGATTATATTTATATAGAGTTTATTATAAACAATTAACAAAAGCAACATTCGAAACGAAAAAACAGGCACATTTACAAATATAGAAACGTTATCGTTTATTGCTTTCCTACTCTGCCATATAGTTTTTTTTTTCCTCAATATTCAAAAAAGCCCTAGAAACGTTCTAAACAGAAACAAAACACAAAGGGAAAACGAAAAAACAGTGTGATATGTACTCGCGCGCACAGAAAGCACAACGAGCTTCCCCTCCGTAACTAAAACACAAACAAAAAATAAATCCCTACAAATCTATATCAATTTCTCTCTCTCTCTCTCGTAATTTCTTTCTTTTTTAACAAAGTGAGCCTCCTTAAACAAATCCTATAAATCTACAATGTGACCAATATTTATTATCTGGTTATTACAGTCTGATTCTGATTATTAAGTTTGATTGTTAATCAACACTTTTATTTTTTTTTCTCATTAAATATAATCTCTACACTTTCTACGATGTATTTTTTCCTATTTTTTTTTTCTTAATTCTTCTTACTTTTGATGAAACTTGCGTGGAGAATCGACGGAGCGAGGGAAATCAATGATATGTTACGTTTTCGAAAAAAGAAAACAAAAAAAAATGAGATTTTCAAATCAGGCGAAAATCGATTTTCCACGTAAGTTTGCATTAATACGTCATCTTTATGAAATTATTTTGTATTTTTTTTATATATACTTAAAAATTAAGGACGAAACAAAATACAAAAAATAAATGATTAAACAGACGTGCGATTTAGTTTAAATTAATCGGAATGTCTTAAATGAATTATTTAAATTATTGATACTGTCCATTAAATTAGCGCTCCGTGATTGATTTATTTATCACAAAAAAATGTCGATTCAAATAAATAAATAAATAATCGCTTACAACAAAATTAAATAATAAGAAAGCTATAATTATAAATAATCCTACATATCAGTAATGTTCTTTTTGAAACAGTGGAATACTCTAACAATGAAAATAATGTGTTTTCATTTCGCTGTTTATAGCATTGTTAATACTCCAACATTTATTTGTTTATTCTTTTTAATCTTATCCTCTTTTACCCATATTGGGTGTCGAGTTATTTGTTTATTAACATTATTAATAATCTATGAAGAAAAAGCATTTTTCTTTTTCATTTTGTATAAGCACTGTTAATACTTCAACAATGAAATGCAGTTTTTTTTTCTTGTTTTTTATTAACATTGTTAATAGCCTTATCAAACAGAATTACTTACGTTATTTTTATTGTTTATTGACATTTTTGTCAATATTCTAACAAAGAACATATTGTTTCTTATTTGTTTATTAACATTATTAATATCCTAAGAATTAAAACATTTTTTTATTGTTTATTAACATTGTTTATACTCTTAACAAAGATAATTCCTTACTTTTCTTTCATTGTTTATTGACGTTGTTAACATTTAAACAAATGAAGGCGTGTTTTGTTTTTCATTGCCAATATTCTAATAAACAACATATTGTTTTTCATTTGTTTATTAACATTATTAATACTCTAAGAAAGAAAAGTATTATTTTCACACCTTATTAACTTTGTTAATACTCCAACAATGGAATGCATTTTTTTCTTTCTTTATTAACATTGTTAATACTCTTATACAAGAGAATTCCTTAGATTCTTTTCATTGTTTATTAACATTATTAATAATGTAACAATGAAAAGCATTTTATTTTCATTGTTTGTTAACTATGTTAATCCTCTAAAAATAAATACAATTTATAGATATTGTAAATATTTTAACAGTTGAAAGCATTTCTTTTGTTTCATTAACATTGTCGATATTCTGACAAAGAACATATTGTGTTTCATTTCTTTATTGGCATTATAAACACTCTAAGCAAGAAAAGCATTTTTATCACTGATTATTGATTGTAAATCTTCTCAACAATGAACATAAGTTATTTTATTTTCATTTGTTTCATTGTTTATTAACTTTGCTAATATTAACAAAAGTGAAACGGATTTTATTTCATTTTCATTGTTAGAGTAATGCGCATGGAAGTTCTCAACAATCTCCACATTTTGAAAACATCCAAAATATATTGTTTTTTTTTTAATTTATATTCCATACACAATTTAAAGAGTACGCAAAATAAATAAAATCAAATAAATATTTTGTTTTACAATACCTAAATTACAAATTAATACATTTTTTTTTCTTCAAAATCAAATCTTTATATTGTACCAACAAAATTCTGAATACGATTTAAAATAAAATGAAATAAAAGAGCAACGAAACGAAACAATCGAATCATTTGTTACGTAAAATACAAACAAAACAATTGAATAAATAAAAAATTGTCATGAAAAAAAAAATGGAACAAAACAAATAAATAATAATAATTATGCGTTAAAGTGAAGAATAAAAGAGTATAAAAATAAACAAAACAAATCGAGTACGTAATAATCCACAGAACAAAATGTTAATAATTCACATTGCGTTAATATTAAATGTTGATGTAACATTTATACAACATTAAAATGAACAACAAAAGATGAACGAAACAATAGAATAAACAATAATAGTTATGTTCTGAGCAAACTACTCAGTGAGTATGAATTAAAATGAAGAACAAAAGAAGAAAAAAAAAAGGAACAAAATAATCGAATAAATAATAATTGTAAAGAATGACGAACAAAAGAATAGAAAACGAAACAAACAATCGTATAAACAAAAATTGTAATGAATAAAAAGTAATAGAAAACAAAGCAAACAATAAAAATAGTGAAATAAAAATAATTATGCATTAAAATGAAGATTAAAAGAATATAAAAATAAACAAAACAAATCGAGTACGTGTTAATCCACAGAACAAAATGTTAATAATTAACGTTGCGTTAACATTAAATGTTGATGTAACATTTATACAACGGTCCGTGGGTATGAATTAAAATGAACAACAAAAGATGAACGAAACAATAGAATAAACAATATGTTCTGAGCAAACTACTCAGTGATTATGAATTAAAATGAAGAACAAAAGAAGAAACAAAAAGGAATAAAACAATCGAATAAATAATAATTGTAATGAATGACGAACAAAAGAATAGAGAACGAAACAAACAAACGAATAAACAATAATTGTAGTGAATGGCGAATAAAAGAATAGAAAAAAAGTAAACAATAAAAATAGTGAATTGAAATGAAAAACAAAAGAGTATAAAGAAGGAAGGAAACAATCGAATAAATAATAATAGTTATGCGTTAAGATGAAGAATAAAATCGTAGTTAAATAAAGAAAACATATCGAGTACGTAATAATCCACAGAACAAAATGTCCACAATAAAAGTAGAATTAACCAACAGAGCAAAACGGACGTAAAAACGTTGAATCAATGTTACATTAATATTTAATTTTGTTTTAATATCAATGCAACGTTATTATAAACATTTTCTTCAGTGGGAATATTAAACGCTAACGTAGCATCAACATTCTTAGTTTGCTGAATATGTATGATTTAATGATGAAGAACAAAAGAGGAAACAAAAAGGGACAAAACAATCGATTAAATAATAATTGTGAATAAAGATAAATAAAAGAATAGAAAACGAAGTAAACAATCGAATATATAATAATTGTAATGAATGACGAACAAAGGAGTACTAAATAAACGAATAGACAATAAAAATTTTGAATTGAAATGAAGAACAAAAGAATAAAAGGAAAGAATAAATATTAATTCTTATAAATTAAATTAAAGAAAACAGAAGAGTCTTAACAAGAAAAAAAGCACATACGTCACAATCGAATAAATAATAACACTTGATTTAAGAGTGATTTTTTTATAAATATTTTACCCATTGAGCATACACGTTTATGTAACATTTTATTTACATGGCAATAATGCAAGACGCTGCTTAAATATTATTTACACAGATTCCTTTGCTCAATAAGTATTTTTGAATGCGAAATTAAATATAATGAAGTCCTCATTTTTATCAAACTCTATTGCACCAATAATCATTCACGCCATTAGACTTGTTAATTTTGGAATTTTTCAAATCAAGAAAGTTATATTTGCTTCGTAAAACCTTCTTGCTTATTTTCAGTTAAACTTCACAATTCAGAATCTATTCGACTTAGTTTTTTTAAAGCAAACAAAGCTTTAGAGATTCATTTTAGTTTCAAAGCCAGAGTAATCTGAAATGAAGTTTATCTTCTTTCTACGTCTTTTTTGAAGCTTATTTTCGGGATATTTCAAAGCGAGCAATATTAAAACATTAAACGTTTAAATTTTACACAAAACTGAACTTAACTTTTAGTTGATATTTAAATGACCTTAAGCTTATTAAACCAAGTTTGACGTTAATTTTTTGAAGTTCTTCTGGTTTCACCTTTGATACAATTGTGCTTGAAACTTTTTTCAGAGCTTTTTTCAAAGCAACTTAATTGAAGCAAGAAAATCTTATACTTTGCGTTAAACTGAATCATTTTTGATACGTACTGAGACATGCAAAGCTTCACATTACATTATACTGGTTTTTACAATAATCTTTTTAGAGTTTTTCGTAAAATAAGCAAAGCCTTACTTTGTTTAAAACTGACTTGAAAGCTATTTTTTTTCAAAGAAAGTAAAGTATTATAAAAGATAACTTCAAAGTCCGAGTATTCTGAAAAGTTAGAAAAAATAGCTTCAAGGCAAGAGTGTAACCTGAAATGAAACTTATCTTCTTTCTACGATCTACAAAAATGAGGTCAGTTTAGCGTTAAACGCTTTGAAGCCATTATTAAGATTTACTTCAGATAAATTGACATTTAAGTTATTTGATTTTCATTTGTTTCATTGTTTATTAACTTTGCTAATATTAACAAAAGTGAAATGGAATTTGTTTCATTTTCATTGCTAGAGTAATGCATGGAATTTGAAAGCATTTCTCAAAAATTTTCACACTTTGAAAATATCCAAAATATATTGTTTTTTTTTCAGTTAATATTCCATACACAATTTAAAGAGTACGCAAAATAAATAAAATTAAATAAATATTTTGCTTTACAATTCCTAAATTACAAATTAATACAAAACTTTTTTTTCTTCAAAATCAAATCTTCATATTGTACCAACAAAATTCTGAATATGATTTAAAATAAAATGAAATAAAAGAGCAACGAAATCGAACAATCGAATTAATTGTTACGGAAAATATGAACAAAACAATCGAATAAATAAAAATTGTTATAAAAAAATGGTACAAAACAATTGACGCTTTGAAGCCATTATTTTGAAGTTTTTTTAAGCATTTAAGATTTACTTCAGATAAAATCGACATTTAAGTTAGTTTTAAGCAAACAAGGAGTCACGTAAATAAAAGCAATATTGAAGCTCATCTCCAGAGAGAGAAAAGACAAAGAGTTATTTTTAGAGCAAATAAAGCTTCAATTTTCAGAGCTTTTCGAAGCAAGCAAAGACTCATTACACTGTTGGACCTTGCTAAAACAAGGAGATAAAAATGTAATACTAAGGCGTATGTTTAGAGTTTCGAATTAAGCAAAGCTTCATTTTACCTAAAACTGAGGTTGAAGCTCATTTCCAGAGCTTTAAAAAGCAAGTAAAACTTAACTTCACGAAGCACTGTTCACTTTTTTTCCTTATAAAGGTAAGAAAATAAAAAGTAACTTTGAGGCTTATTTTTAGAGTCTTTCGAAGCAAGTAAACTGATGTTGAAGATAATTTTCAGAGCTTTTCAAAGCTAGCAAAGCGTCGTTTTACATAACACTGATATTGAAGTTCTTTTACAGAGCATTTAAAGCAAGCTTCACTCTACATTAAATTGATGTTGAAGTTCATTTTCAGAGCTTTTCAAAGCTAGAAAAGCTTCGTTTTACATAACACTGATATTGAAGTTCTTTTACAGAGCGTTTAAAGCAAGCTTCACTCTACATTAAACTGATGTTGAAGTTCATTTTCAGAGCTTTTCAAAGCTAGAAAAGCTTCGTTTTACATAACGCTGATATTGAAGTTCTTTTCCAGAGCGTTTAAAGCAAGCTTCACTCTACATTAAACTGATATTGAAGATAATTTTCAGAGCTTTTCAAAGCTAGCAAAGCTTCGTTTTACATAACGCTGATATTGAAGTTCTTTTCCAGAGCGTTTAAAGCAAGCTTCACTCTACATTAATCTGATGTTGAAGATAATTTTCAGAGCTTTTCAAAGCTAGCAAAGCGTCGTTTTACATAACACTGATATTGAAGTTCTTTTTCAGAGCGTTTAAAGCAAGCTTCACTCTACATTAAACTGATGTTGAAGTTCATTTTCAGAGCTTCTCAAAGCTAGAAAAGCGTCGTTTTACAGAACGCTGATATTGAAGTTCTTTTCCAGAGCTTTTAAAGCAAACTTCACTCCACATTAAACTGATGCTTTTATAGCTTTTCAAAGCAAGTAAAGCTTTATCAAATAGTATTCACTTTTTATAAGGAATAAAAAGTTTTAAAAAAGTAATCTTGAGGCTTATCTTTAAAGCGTTTTGAAGCAATATAAGCTTCACTTTACAACTTTTCTAAGCTTTTTAAAGCAAATAAAGCTTCAATCGACGGTAAATTATCATTGATATAATAATATTTGGATGTTTTTGTTAATCCACTTTACAAATACTGCTTCACTTCATATAAAACTAATGCAGAAGTCAATTTACAGAGCTTTTCAAAGCAAGCAAAGTTTCACTTCTTCAAATATTGTTCTCTTTTTAAACTTTATTAAAGCAGGATAGACAAGTAACCTTGAGGCTTATTTTCAGAGAGTTTTGAAGCAAGCAAAGCTTCTCTTTTATATAACTCCTGTATAAGTTTCATTTCAGAGCTTTTTAAAGCAAGAAAAGCTTCAATTTACGTTAAATTATCATTGACGGAAATAATTGGATGTTATTGTTACTAAAACTGACTTTTTGATTAAAAATAAAACAAGTATCTCTTTTTATTTCACGTATTTATATTTTTGACGAAATGTACATTTAGGCCCAATTTTACAAACCTCAATTAACGTTACTCTTGATTTTTTCATTCTGTTGGCAGCACTGTCTTATTGATAATCAAAAGGAGAGAATCATAGACATTAACTGAATACGTTATTTACGCCTTATTATATATTAAGAAGAAGGATACTTCTTTTATTTTTACATTAATTCAACTCATCTTCATGTAACTAAAACTCAAGACTTTTTTATGCTAATTTGTGAGCAAATCAAGTAAAGCTTTAATTACTTTGAAGTTAATTCATCGTTTTTTTAAGCAAGAAAATCATTGAAAATCAATTAAACCAACAAAAAAATGGGGTCTTAAATATAAATTATTTTTTCTTTCTTTCTTTCTTTCTTTTTTTTTCTTTCTTTCTTTCTTTCTTTTTTTTTCTTTCTTTCTTTCTTTCTTTCTTTCTTTCTTTCTTTCATAATCTTATCCTCTTTTATCCGTATTGGGTGTCGAGTAAATTAATTTTTAAATTTATATTATTTGTAATTTTCTAACAGCTCATGTTATTGGTGCATTGGAGTTTTTTTTAATAAATGAAATATGCAGTATTAATAAGTAATAAATTCATAATTGCATCACTAATTATATCATTGAAGTAACGCTCTAATACATAACATAATGACTAGATTTTTTTTTGAGTCTTTCGAAGCAAGTAAACTGATGTTGAAGATAATTTTCAGAGCTTTTCAAAGCTAGCAAAGCGTCGTTTTACATAACACTGATATTGAAGTTCTTTTACAGAGCATTTAAAGCAAGCTTCACTCTACATTAAATTGATGTTGAAGTTCATTTTCAGAGCTTTTCAAAGCTAGAAAAGCTTCGTTTTACATAACACTGATATTGAAGTTCTTTTACAGAGTGTTTAAAGCAAGCTTCACTCTACATTAAACTGATATTGAAGATAATTTTCAGAGCTTTTCAAAGCTAGCAAAGCGTCGTTTTACATAACACTGATATTGAAGTTCTTTTACAGAGCGTTTAAAGCAAGCTTCACTCTACATTAAACTGATGTTGAAGTTCATTTTCAGAGCTTTTCAAAGCTAGAAAAGCTTCGTTTTACATAACGCTGATATTGAAGTTCTTTTCCAGAGCGTTTAAAGCAAGCTTCACTCTACATTAAACTGATATTGAAGATAATTTTCAGAGCTTTTCAAAGCTAGCAAAGCTTCGTTTTACATAACGCTGATATTGAAGTTCTTTTCCAGAGCGTTTAAAGCAAGCTTCACTCTACATTAATCTGATGTTGAAGATAATTTTCAGAGCTTTTCAAAGCTAGCAAAGCGTCGTTTTACATAACACTGATATTGAAGTTCTTTTTCAGAGCGTTTAAAGCAAGCTTCACTCTACATTAAACTGATGTTGAAGTTCATTTTCAGAGCTTCTCAAAGCTAGAAAAGCGTCGTTTTACAGAACGCTGATATTGAAGTTCTTTTCCAGAGCTTTTAAAGCAAACTTCACTCCACATTAAACTGATGCTTTTATAGCTTTTCAAAGCAAGTAAAGCTTTATCAAATAGTATTCACTTTTTATAAGGAATAAAAAGTTTTAAAAAAGTAATCTTGAGGCTTATCTTTAAAGCGTTTTGAAGCAATATAAGCTTCACTTTACAACTTTTCTAAGCTTTTTAAAGCAAATAAAGCTTCAATCGACGGTAAATTATCATTGATATAATAATATTTGGATGTTTTTGTTAATCCACTTTACAAATACTGCTTCACTTCATATAAAACTAATGCAGAAGTCAATTTACAGAGCTTTTCAAAGCAAGCAAAGTTTCACTTCTTCAAATATTGTTCTCTTTTTAAACTTTATTAAAGCAGGATAGACAAGTAACCTTGAGGCTTATTTTCAGAGAGTTTTGAAGCAAGCAAAGCTTCTCTTTTATATAACTCCTGTATAAGTTTCATTTCAGAGCTTTTTAAAGCAAGAAAAGCTTCAATTTACGTTAAATTATCATTGACGGAAATAATTGGATGTTATTGTTACTAAAACTGACTTTTTGATTAAAAATAAAACAAGTATCTCTTTTTATTTCACGTATTTATATTTTTGACGAAATGTACATTTAGGCCCAATTTTACAAACCTCAATTAACGTTACTCTTGATTTTTTCATTCTGTTGGCAGCACTGTCTTATTGATAATCAAAAGGAGAGAATCATAGACATTAACTGAATACGTTATTTACGCCTTATTATATATTAAGAAGAAGGATACTTCTTTTATTTTTACATTAATTCAACTCATCTTCATGTAACTAAAACTCAAGACTTTTTTATGCTAATTTGTGAGCAAATCAAGTAAAGCTTTAATTACTTTGAAGTTAATTCATCGTTTTTTTAAGCAAGAAAATCATTGAAAATCAATTAAACCAACAAAAAAATGGGGTCTTAAATATAAATTATTTTTTCTTTCTTTCTTTCTTTCTTTTTTTTTTCTTTCTTTCTTTCTTTCTTTTTTTTTCTTTCTTTCTTTCTTTCTTTCTTTCTTTCATAATCTTATCCTCTTTTATCCGTATTGGGTGTCGAGTAAATTAATTTTTAAATTTATATTATTTGTAATTTTCTAACAGCTCATGTTATTGGTGCATTGGAGTTTTTTTTAATAAATGAAATATGCAGTATTAATAAGTAATAAATTCATAATTGCATCACTAATTATATCATTGAAGTAACGCTCTAATACATAACATAATGACTAGATTTTTTTTTGTAATTATAAAAAAATATTCAGTACAACAAATTTGATTAATTTCTCGTAAAAACCTGGACAGAATTCAATCACTTAAATAACAAAAGTAACAATTTGTTATGTGCACACATCCCATCAAACAACAAAATAATAGCTATTTCGTATATATATATATAATATATATTTATATAATCCATGTATAATAGGCCTTATTTATTTATTTATAAACAATATAGGCAGTTGTTGCGCAAATAATTCCGACATTTTGTTAATTCCGCCCCTTTACAATTAAAACCAACGCCGTTCCTCATTCCCACCCCCGTTTCATTTTGATATTATCATTAATCGTGTGTATAAAAGTAATTAATTATTATTCATTTGTTGTTTCTTTTATTTTTTTGCTTTGTGTGTGTCTGTGTGGTACGTGTTACTAATAAAAACGTCTTCACATTGACTCCATTTGTTCGGTGAGTTCCAATATTGGAGATTCACTTAATGGCAGTAAAGGGGGCCAAACGTTTCCAGTTATATGGATGCCCTATTCATAAAAATATCGGTTTTGGTTTTCGGAAAATAATAAAACAATTTCTAATGTGTGTACAGGTTTTTTTTTCTAATAACACACATACATAAAAACAGTAATAATGTAGAAAATTAAGTAAAAGAGGAAATCATAATGATCGTTAAAGGACAAGCATGTAAAGTTCATCTAAACACACACTAAAATTACTTTATTATAAAAAAAATCTAGAAATTAAAAAAAAAAACATAAGTTTTGTAATCAATAAAAGTATTTATACGATTTTATATATACAAATATCTTTATTCACACAATTACGTTTTTACAAACATTGAGTATATACATTAAAATAAAGTTTATATTAAATAAAAATGATTTGAAAATAATTATTTCCACATTTAGCTCTGAGTTATTCTTTTTATTTAATAGATTTAAATAACTGTGACCAAGTGAATAAATACTAGTGTTGGGCAAAATCGAATAATATTAGTAATCGAGTATTACTAAATTTGTTATTTTAAGCATTTAAATCGTAAAAGTGATTTCAAATTTATGTTTATTAATAAATAGGAAGTTATTCTTTATATTTTTTATAATAAGTAACATTCATAGAATTATAATATACTCAATTTAGCAGTAATAAAAGATCGACTTTGCCCATCACTAATAAATACTATTTCTATTTATTAAAATAAAGGTTTGTCTATCCTGGGCTATCAACCGTGGGTCATCCGCACTTACGATTTTATTTTATAAGAAACTTTATTTAAATAGAAATTCTAATTATGTCGACTTTATTTTTATTGTAAATTGCTAATGAATCAGATTTTGCATTTCTATTCAACCACCATTCATCCAGTGTATGGATAACTAGTTATGATGATGCCACATGAAATTATTCAAAAGATGGCGCTTGTGTCGTCTTCCATTTATTTGCATTTCTACTTGACTTAAAAGTAAGCCAAGAAAAAAGCAATAGATAATCAATTATTTCGATATTTTTAATCTTTTCGACTTGATTTTTATACACTTGAGAATTGATAATCAATTAGGCTGTGTTTTTCTTTCTTTATTTTTTAATCTTATCCCCTTTTACCCGTATTGGATGTTGAGGTTCTGGGTTTTTCTACTTGACATAATTCAATAATAAACGAAAATCATTTTTTTATACTTGATTTTCTTTTTAATACACTTCACAATTGAAAATCAAGCAAAAATTCATAACAGATTTTTTGTCCGTTATATTTTTATGATCAGATTTAATTTGATTTCATTCATATGGAACATATTGAATCGTAAAGCGATAAATAATCAATCAGATTTTGCTTTCCTACTTAAAAATAATCGATCATTTGTCAAACGATAATTAATAATTTATTTGTCTTGATTTTAATATAATTGATAATTGAGAATCATTGGTGCTTGATTTTTCTACTTGACTTAATTGAAAGACAATTCACAATCGAAAATTAATCACTTGAACATTTATTTTCTACTAGACTTGATTATAATATACTTTATAATTGGTAATCAATGAGATTTTGTTTTTCTGCTGGGCTTGATTGTAAGAGAGTTTTTTTCTACTTGACTTAATTGTAAGAAAAATATTGGATATTATTTTTGTACTTGACTTGGATTTAATTGACTCGACAATCGATAATCAATGAGACTTTGTTTTTCTACTTGACTTTACTTTAAGACAATTGATATTTGATAATCAATCATTTAGACTACCATTTTCTGCTGGACTTGATTTTTTTGACTCGACAATTGAGAATCTATGAGGCTTTGCTTTTAAACTCGACTTAGTTTTGAGACAATAGACTATAGATAATCAATCATTTGCTATTATTTTCTACTTGAATTAATTGTAAGAAAATTAACAACAGAAAATAAATTTGCTATTATTTTCTACTTGACTTAATTGTAAGAAAATTAACAACAGAAAATAAATGATTAATTTTCTAATGTCAATTAGTGGATATTTATTTCTTATTTGACTTGGTTTTATTGACTCAATAATTGATAATCAATGAGACGTTGCTTTTCTACTTGACTTTAATTTAAGACAATTGATATTTGATAATCAATCATTTAGACTACCATTTTCTGCTGGACTTGATTTTTTTGACTCGACAATTGAGAATCCATGAGGCTTTGCTTTTAAACTCGACTTAGTGTTGAGACAATAGACTATCGATAATCAATCATTTGCTATTATTTTCTACTTGACTCAATTGTAAGAAAATAGACAAAAGAAAATAAATTTGCTATTATTTTCTACTTGACTTAATTGTAAGAAAATTGACATCAGAAAATAAATTTGCTATTATTTTCTACTTGACTTAATTGTTAGAAAATTGACAACAGAAAATAAATGATTAATTTTCTATTGTCAATTAGTGGATATTTATTTCTTACTTGATTTGGTTTTATTGACTCGACAATTGATAATCTCATTGATTTGTTTTTCTACTTGACTTTGTTTTTCTACTTGACTTTATTTTAAGACAATTGACAATCGATCATTTAGACCACTGTTTTCTGCTGGACTTGATTTTTTTTTCGACAATTAAGAATCAATGAGGCTTTGCTTTTATACTCGACTTAGTTTTAAGATAATACACTATCGATAAACAATCATTTGCTATTATTTTCTACTTGACTTAATTGTAAGAAAATTAACAACAGAAAATAAATGATTAATTTTCTATTGTCAATTAGTGGATATTTATTTTTTACTTGCTTTGGTTTTATTGACTCAATAATTGATAATCAATGAGACGTTGTTTTTCTACTTGACTTTATTTTAAGACAATTGACAATCGATCATTTAGACCACTGTTTTCTGCTGGACTTGATTTTTTTTCGACAATTAAGAATCAATGAGGCTTTGCTTTTATACTTGACTTAGTTTTAAGACAATAGACTATCGATAATCAATCATTTACTATTAACACACTTGGTATTGTTACGATTTAATTAATAACGTACACGTTTAACGTAACATTTCTCATAGGAAATGCTTTCATTTAGGACAATTATCAATCGATAATCAATCAGTCTTTGTTTTTCTACTTGACTTTCTTTCGAGACAATTGACAATTGACTTGACTTTGTTTCGAGACAATTTAAAATCAATAATAAATAAGGCTTGACTACTTGACTTAAATATATTATTTGGATACTTTTTCTTCTACTTGATTTTCTTTCAAGACAATTGAGAATCAATAATAAATGGGACTTGGCTTTTCTACTTGACTTATATAAATTATTTGGACACTTGACTTTGTTTCGAGACAATTGAGAATCAATAATAAATAAGACTTGGCTTTACTACTTGACTTAAATATATTATTTGGACACTTTTTTTTCTACTTGATTTTCTTTCAAGACAATTGAGAATCATTAATAAATGAAACTTGACTTTTCTACTTGACTTAAATAAATTGATTGGATACATATTTTTCTACTTGACTTTCTTTCAAGACAACTGTCAATTAATAATAAATGAGACTTATTTTTTTCTATTTGACTTAAATACATTATTTGGACAATTATTTTTATTTGACTTTCAAGACAATTGACAGTCAATTAATTGAGAATCAATAATAAATAAGACTTGGCTTTACTACTTGACTTAAATATATTTGGACACTTATTTTTCTACTTGATTTTCTTTCAAGATAATTGAGAATCAATAATAAACGAGACTTGACGTTCTTACTTGACTTAAATAAATTAATTGGATACTTATTTTTCTACTTGACTTTCTTTCAAGACAACTGACAATCAATAATAAATGAGACTTGTTTTTTTTCTATTTGACTTAAATACAACAATTATTTTTATTTGACTTTCAAGACAACTGACAATTAATAATAAATGAGACTTGTTTTTTTTTCTATTTATATTTAAATACATTATTTGGACAATTATTTTTTATTTGACTTTCAAGACAATTGACAATCAATAATAAATAAAACTTGATTTTTCTGCTTGACTTTCATTCAATACTTCAAGACAATTGACAATCGATAACCAAAAATTAAAATCATTATTTTCTACTTAACTTGTTCTTAATACACTCGATAACTGATAATAAATGAGACTTGGCTGTTCTACTCGAACTTATTGTAGAATTATTTAAAATAGAAATGATTAATTTTCTATTGTCAGTTATTGAATATTCTTGACTTAGTTGACTTATTTGAACATATATTTTCTACTAGACTTGATTTTAATACACTCGATAATTGATTATCACTGTTTTTCTACTTGACTTGATTGGAAGAGACTTGACTTAAATTTAAGACAATTGAAAATGGATAACTAAATTTGATTTATAAACTATTGATTTAAAAATAACACTTGGTATTGTTTCTCTGATCAGTAAAACAATATCAAGAGTTTTTAATTAATAGATTATAGTCCAAAATGTTTGACCACGTGTTAAGTGAACAATTAATTACAGATAAATTTGTTTTTTTATACTTATTTGGAAATATAATTAATTGCAGCAACGGAAGGAAAATAATTAATTAAATAAAAATATTTTGAAAATAATTAATAATTTATTTACTTATATTAAATAACACTATTTAGTTCAGGCGAAGAAATGATTCTTCGCTTGAAGAAGCCACAGTGTGGTGAAACAATTGTAGCGATATTACAATAGACTTTGAAAGACTAAATAGTGTTATTTAATATAAGTAATTATGAACTTTCAACAATCATCAGCCTCATCAATCAATAATTTATTTTCCTCTATTGTGACATTTTTATGTTACATAAGCTTTTATTAATTATTTTTCAAATTCTTTTTATTTAATTTACTTAAATAACTGTAGCCAGGTGAATAAATCCTTTTTTTCTATTAGGAAAATAATTAATTTCGATGTTTCAATTAATTATTATTTAAAACGTGTTTTCTTTTTTATTATTCAAATACATTTATTGATTACATCCATCAATTACACAAACAAAACAACACAAACAAACAAAATAAAATAACACGAAGAACTTCATCATGCAGGTTAATAAAAGTACTAATAAATAAACAAACAATTAAATAAATAAATTAGATGTATCAATTGGGAAGTACTTATATTTCTCCAAATTCAGGTGCAATTTTATAACAATCGTTAAAAGTAAAATAATACAATCAAACAATTAATTCACGTAATAACAAAATTAATCAAATAACACAGACACGGAAGGGCTTCGCTAATCTTCTCTCTTTACTCGTTTTGTAATAAAATAAAAGTAAAACGAAAACGTTTTTTTTAAGGGGAAAACGAATTAGTGCAGGTTCTTAGTGAAAACTCAAAAACTAAATTATCAATACACGGGGGGGGGGGTTAATTGAAGTTAGAAGTTTGCGATGATGAATGTTGTTGTCAAAACAAGTCATATTTTGAAATTGAACTAACATTTTTTTGGTGTAAATGATTTATGTTTTCGTATTATCTTCTAAACTATTCTATTTTATTTAGTTTTATATAACATCGTTATATGTTCCTCTCTACTTCTCAGTGTAAGGTAATCTTCTAAACTATTAAAACAATTTTTAAACGAGGCTGTATGAGCTATCAATTACGAACATCGCGCGGTCGACCAAATGTGGTGAAAAAATTGTGAAAAAATCCACAAAATGGTTTTGAATGACAGCCAGTTGAAAGTGCGCAAGCTAGCAGACATGGTAGGTATTTCAAAAAGTGCAGTACATTGCATATTGACTCAACATTTGGATACAGTATTCGTATACATATACTGTGATTTAGATATGAAAAAGCTGTGTGTAAGATGGAAGGCGCGATTACTCACATTAGAACAAACACAGCGTCGAGAAAATGTTTCAATTCTGTGTTTCGCGAAGCTTCAGAGTAATAAGGCCGAGTTGTCTACCTCAGTTAAGGGTACTAGCTTGACATTTAACCTGCGCGCCAGGAGTCCCTGGTTGGATTTCATCTTTGGGCTGGTCTTTCCATGAATGGTGTGATTGTCCTTCAAATTTGAATTTACAAATACACAAATATTACTGGGTTAAAGATATGCCGATGTGTGAGTGGAATCAAAAAAGGCCGAGCTTCTACGTCGATTCATAACCATGGATGAAACATGGGTCCATCAATACACGCCAGAAACGAAGGAACAGTCAAAGCAACCAACTGAAAGGGGAGAATCGGCTCCAAAGAAGGCCAAGACAGTTTCATTTGCAGAGAGGGTTTTGGTGTCAGTTTTTTAGGATGCACATGAGATTATTTTCATTGCTTATCTTCAGAATGGATAGAAACGATCAACGGCGAGTATTATGACAACTTATTACAGCGTTTTAATGAAGACATTAAGAAAAAATGGCCCCATTTGTCGAAAAAGAAAGTTTTATTTCATGGTGCATTGTCTGAAATGAAAAAGAAAGTTTTATTTCATCTAGACCTGGTGCATTGTCTAGATGAAACAAAACTTTCTTTTTCGCCAAATGAGACAATTTTTTTCACACATCCGTTATCGTGATAACGAAAATCAATGAGTTAAAGTTCGAATTGCTTCCCATTCGCCAGATTTAGCCTCCTCGGATTATTTTCTGTTTCCAAACTTGAAAAAATGGCTTGGTGGTAAAAGAATTGGCAATGAAGAGGTGGAGTCTGCGGTTGATGGCTATTTTGAGGAGCTCGATACTCTAATCGAAGCTATCTAACATCGATGGGATAAGTGTATCGAGTTAAAAGGAAACGATGGTACCTTTTTAATCAATGTTTTTTTTACCCTCGTGTTTCGTAATTAAAAAAAACTTCACCTATGGATTTCGTATAAAAAACTTACAAAATCCAAAATGATGGTGTTTTTCATTACACTCTCGATAATTCATAATAAATGATACTTTGTTTTTCTACTCGACTTTCTTTCAAGACAATTGACAATCGATAATCAATCAATTTTTTCTACTTGACTTGTTTCGAATACACTCGATAATTAATAATCAATGAGATTTGGCTAAATTACTAACACGGCGGAGGCGCCGGGCGAACGCGTGGTTGGAAAATCCTTGGGTAACTTCATATGGGTCAGAAATTGTGAGGAGAGTTTTGCGAAAATCTGTCTTTCATGAATGAGTACCGCGGAAGAAACCTTTCATTAGTGACATGGTTAGAAAGAAAATAATTCAATTTACAAAATTGCATTTAGAAAAGGATATGGACTTTTGGAAGAAGGTAAACTAATATAAATTAGTGTACGAAGATTTTCGTACACTAAATCATACATAGAGTTTTATGTAACACCGAACATACTAGAATGTACTCAATGTAAATTTTCCTATGTTCGATGTGTACTGGAACGCATCAAAGCATTGGGTGCGATGTGATTGGCTACGATTTCTAATGGTAATATAGTCAACCCAATTTACACAATTTCCGTCAAAAATAAATTATATGAGTGAACTATTATGTCAAGTGAAACATGTATAATTATGGATATTTTACTTAACCGCAATGCATACCATAAAAATCTTCTCCTTTCTATACATTATTGATGCGTAAAGATGTCCAACTCTTTGCCTACGTCTGCTTTAAGCGCCAGAACAGTAAACATCACTTGCTTGCGATAACTGACAAGTGTAAGTCATTTTTTACGGAGAAGGGTGTAGTTTGGGTTGACTATATTATTTTTAGAAATAGTAGCCAATCACATCGCACTCAATGCTTTGATGCGTTCCTGAACAAATCGAACATAGGAAAATTTACATTGAGTACATTCTAGCATGTTCGGTGTTACATAAAACTCTCTCTATATTGTTCAATACGCATCCGTTATATATTTTTAATTTTCTATCAAAATACTTTTGCATTGCAAAAATTCTTCAACCCTGGCAACGCATTCAAAAATATTGTCGCGAATCGGATCTACTCACACGCTGGCGTAGGGTTGCTTCCGCTTCGCGACGACTTTCCCATGCTTAGCAATCTGAAGGATTCACCCGATCATGGGAAAATATACTTGCTGATAAAGAATACTCGAGGAAGTCCAAGAGATTGAAGGAATCGAGACAGCGACAAGTAAAGTCGAAATAAGGTGAGTTTGTTTTCCAGTAGATATGTGATTAAAAATTATATTTGGCGCTGTTTTAAATTTGACTTATTTAGGTGTTAACCCACTAAACAAAATGTTCACAAATAACGTTGCATCAACATTAAAAACAACATTAAACGTTAATGCAACATTATTATGTCCGTTTTGCTCAGTGGGAAGTTACCCGACGCGTCATTTGGTGGAGCTGCCGGGCAAATAGTTAATGGTTAAAATTTGATCCGACATTTTGATACGTCGCAACATATATAGCCAGTCTCAAAAGTCCGCCTACAAGCCACTTAGAAATACCTTCAAGAGTATTCCAAATTTTGATATCGCTTATATTGCATTTTGATATATATATATTTTTTTTTTGGCATAGGATTTTCTACAATCAGCCACTAACGAAAGATTTATAATTTATAACTAAATGTAGAGGATTAACCGATATATTAAGGATTTGCTTTATAAACTTCATATTCAAGAGTTTGGTGCAATCTTGCTATCATTCGTCATCACAAACCTTTAGTTAATATTAAAGTAAATTAAAGATAAAATCATTTTCATAGAAAACATTGTGTAAATGTAATGATTATTTAGTTTTTTTTTCTTGTGAGATAAGGGGGGGGGGTTGTCTAATAAGAACCTGTTCTATTATACCTGATTCCAAGCAGCTGAGGGAGATTGCCAGGAGGTGGGAGCGGAGGCAGCTGCCGTCTGTAAATTTTCGGAAATCTGACAGGAGGACTGCAGGCTGTTGGGCAGCGCGTTCCACGCCTCTCCAGCCGTCGTCCCCTCAACGAGCGCCTGAAAAGCCAGTAAGTCTTTGCTCTCAGTTTCCGACAGCGGTAAAGGAGGTAAAACCGGTTGTTGCTGCGCAATTTTATAGCTTGCCTGTCTCAGCATCTGCCTACGGGCCAACGAGTGGTCGACGCTGGTGTTGGGCGACTGGTGGGACATGGCGCACTGTTTCTGGAGTATCTGCCGTTTCTGCTGGAGGAGCCGGTGCTGCATCGCCGTTTGCAGCTGGAGGGGTTCTTGCGCGTTGTTGGTGTAGCTGAAATTGTCCGGGAGGGAGACCCGCTTGTTGGAGCGCGGCTGGAGGTACTGATTGTGCTGCTTTTGTCTAGCCGTGACTTCCTCGGGGGGTTCCCTGGCTTGGTACTGGGATTGCAAGCGCTGCGCCTCGCGCTGCACCAGGTGCATGTCCAGCACGCCTTTCACCTTCGAGTTCTCCGTTAATTTCTGCGAGTTGAACGCCACCACTCCAGTAGCCCCGGTTGGATCCGCTGCGACCTGCTGCGCCACCAGCCCGTCGCTCGCCCTCCTGCCTTCCCTAAAATCAACAGGAGACCTTGTAATCGCCCTCGACGCCTTGTAACTGGTCATATGCACTAGGGGGTTATGCTTATGCATTACGGATCTGGTGTTTACTGAATACTTGGGTACGGTCGAGAGGGCGTTGGAACTGGTCAGGGTGGGTTCCGGCGGGTTGCGGTCGGTTGTGGTGCAACTGGGTAGGCTGTTCGTTAGTTCACTGGAGTCGGACAGCGGGTATTCTAGGCTTTCGAAATTACTATCACAACTGAGGTTCTGGCTGAGGCTCTTCGATGTGTTGAAATTGGTCACGACGCCGCTCGACGAGCTGGACGACGCGTAACTTAACCTAGGCGTGTGTGCGTGCGTGTGCTCCTCCAAATCTGTTTCCACACCTTCATCAGTCGAGCTTGAATACTGTGTTTGGATCTCCCCGCTTCTATATCCACTAAAAAAACATACACAAATAATTTACATATATTTTTAACTCTTGTGTCAACAATAAATTAATTTAGAAACCCCAAGTAACCACCAAAACTGGATTCAAGTTAAGAATCCAAATCTCTTTACAAGATTCGAATCTTTAATCCAGGATTGAAAAATATGAATTAATAATATTTTATTTTATTTAGTCTTATATAACATCGTTATATATTCCTCTCTACTTCTCAATGTGAGGTGAATTGATAATATTCCTTTTTTTATTACATTTATATTTATAAAATTCAAGAAATTTCAGTGTATAGCACTGGGATATAATTTAAATAAATTAAACATAAGTTAAAAAAAATCTCTGATGGGATTTGAACCTATGTCGCCCAGGTTTCTAGACGAGTTACCAGCTACACACAAAGTCTGTATAAACTGAATATAAGTGAACTTAAGGTACTGAATGGATTAGAAAGCTGTTGGATATGGGATAAAATCCCATTAGAGATGTTTCTTTTCCACTTATATTTAATTTAAATTATATCTCAGTGTTGTATACTGAAATTTCTTCAATTTCATAAACTGAAAAATATGATTCGAATTCATACCTCGAATCTAGTTTTTCGTATCATGAATACAAATCTAAGGAAGTATAAGTATCTACATCCACAAAATGATGTTGAAGCCATTTGGGCTGGAATTTCTTGTTTCACTGTGTAATTTTTAAGGCTGACAATTTTTACTTCGGCGCTAATCGATTAATCAAAGTTCAAAATATTCGATTAATCGACTTATCCGACAATTAATTGAAAATAACCGACTAATCGAAATTAATCTAAACTAATCGATTAATCGAAACCAATTGATTAATCGAAAATAATCGGTCGGCTAAAATAACCGAAATTAATCGAAACTAATCGATTAATCGAAACTAATCGATTAATCGAAAATAATCGGTCGGCTGAAATAACCGACTAATCGAAAATGGATAAAATAGTCGACTAAAACAACAAAAAAAAATGAAAATATGACAAACTTTAAAGACACAATTGCATTTTGTTATTTTGATTTTTAGCAAGCAAATTATATTATTAAAAAAAATAGTTATGAGTTGTAATTATATTCTTCTTATACAAATATTTTCAAATAACATTTCAATTTAGAGAATATTAGCAAAGATTAAATAAATGTAAAACAAATAAAAAAAAATATGCTGCTTATTTTTTCATACATTGTTCATATAATGCACGATATTATTAAATATTATTTATGATAAATATTAAAAATTATGGATAACTCTTGGTTAAAATATTCGACTAATCGAAGCGATTAGATTATCCGATTAAACGAAACTAATCGGTCGGCTAATATAACCGACTAATCGAAAACTGTTAAAATAGTCGATTAAAATATCCGACTAATCGAAAGTAATCGGTCGGCTAAAATAACCGACTAATCGAAACTAAACTAAGAATTGGAAGTTTAGTTATATTACCCCAATTTTCAAGAACGGCGATAGAAATAAAGTCGAAAACTATCGTGGGGTTGCAATTCAATCTGCAATCCCAAAAATGTTTGATATGTTGATTACCAAACAAATTGTATATATGACTAAACATTTATTTAACGTTGCACAACATGGTTTCATTAAAGGTAAGTCTACCACAACTAATTTATTAGAATTCCAATATTTTTTACACAATGCCTTTGAATCACATATTCAGGTTGATGCGGTTTACACTGATTTTGCGAAGGCATTTGATGGGGTACAACACGCTATACTTTTTACCAAATTACATGCTTATGGATTCCATGACTCAACTATCAAATGGATTATTAGTTTTTTGACTGAACGTCGTCAAGCAGTTAGGATTAATAATTTCATATCTTCCACTATTCAGGTAACATCCGGTGTGCCCCAGGGCTCACATATCGGTCCGGTATTATTTCTTATTTTTATTTATGATATCTGCAGCTGTTTTCTGCACTCTAGTTATCTGTTATTTGCTGTTGATCTTAAAGTGTACTCCTGCATTAATGATATATCGAATTGTTTCAATTTGCAAATAGTCCTGAACAATTTATATGATTGGTGTGTACAAAATCAGCTGTTTCTCAACACTAAGAAATGTAAATCCATTACATTTTCTAAACGAATAAGCACGATAGAATTCACATACAACATCAATCATGACAATCTGGAAAAAGTGTCGGTTATGCGTGATTTGGGTGTCTTAATGGATTCTAAACTGTCATTTGCAGCGCACATCTCCCAAATATGTAATAAAGCCATCAAACTACTGGGATTTTTATTAAGACATTGTAAACATTTTAATTTGGAAACATTGAGAGCAATTTATTGTGGATTGGTCAGATCTAATTTGGAATATTGTACTTCAATATGGTCACCCTACTATAAAAAATATTCATACCAGGTTGAATCTGTCCAAAAGAAATTTTGTAGATATCAAACTCAATTTGCCATTTACGAATTATGAATTGGTATGTAGCTATTTAAATATAGAACAATTGGAGGTACGTTGAAAAAAGTTTGATCTGTTTTTGTTGCATAACATAATATCCGGTCATACTTCAACAGATCTGCTTCAATATTTATATTCCACTAGATCATCAAGACAAAAAACCATTTTCAGAATACAGACCGCGT
This sequence comes from Philonthus spinipes, assembly GCA_963082785.1. NCBI lineage: Eukaryota > Metazoa > Arthropoda > Insecta > Coleoptera > Staphylinidae > Philonthus > Philonthus spinipes. The sequence goes on along the minus strand of OY720304.1, from coordinate 22,435,866 downwards.
CTTCGATTTATAAATACCACAGTCCTATATACCGCTGCATGAGATTGGCCAATCAAATGAATAATCAGGATAAATTTGATTTATTTGGAACGTCATATTGTACATTTAAGAATATTGTAAATAAAATCACGGGCAGTACATTGAATAATTCTAATTGATTATTTATATTTAGGTTTATTTAGTTTAAGTTAGAATAAGTTATATGTATGTTTTCTTATATATATTTTTTTATTATCCAATTTATAATTTGTTATTATTTTATAAAAAAAGGTGTTATCCGTTAAATAAATAAATAAAATAAAAATATAATATTAATCGACTAATCGAAACTAATCGGTTAATCGAAAATGGATAGAAAATTTTTCCAACAAAAAATTTAATCGATTAATCGTTTAATTTTGCCAGCCTTAGTAATTTTATTGTATAAAGAAAGATATTTGATTTCGAATAAATTTTAAAAAACGGCTATTAAATTGATTGACACAAAAAAGAGAAATTATATGTGAAAACTAACCTTGAATAAAACCTTGTCAACGATCCACCTTTGGCGTCCGCATCCAGCGATCCGGGCTGGCAGATCGAGTTCTGTATAAACGAGTACGTGGGTATGTGATTAAGAAAGTCTCTAAAGGGAGGAACTTCACCGCCGCTGGGCGGCCCGACGGCGGACTGCTGCAGCGTGTTCATCAGCTTGTTAGCCTCTGTCGTTATGCTGAAGGCGTTCGCCGACGCCTGGTTGAGGATCTTGAGCGCGTCCTCGCTGTTGGTGGCCGCCAGGAGTTTGGCGGCGTCGATGCCGTGAGATGGGGGCGAGTCGCAAGACCTGGGGCTCGTGCTTAGTTTACTGTTGCTGGCCGTCGGCGTCGTCGACGAGGAGTTGTGCAACAAGCGGCGGCAGTCCTCGCTCGTGCTGGCCCTGTTGATTTTCCGCATCGCTTGCTCGGCGACGCTCGAAGGCCTCCGCCTCTGGACGTCCCTTGTGCCGCTCTGGGATTCACCTCCGACTAGTTGGTGTCGGAGTTTGTCGAGGAGGAGGTAGTAGATTGCGGCGTGATGGTCGTAACTACCCAGACGAATTGACTGAAATGATATTAACGTAAAAATAGAACTTTTAACTGAGGCTAGAAATCCTGAAAATTAGTAATTTACATTGCTGGTTGATATCAAAATGAATGAAACATAAATTGATGGAAAATAAAAGCACATCGGCTGAAAGACCTCCGGTCGATAGCCGATTCATCATCTACAGAATATAATTCTAATTTTTGTATATTATTGTACATACATATACACATTTGAATAAAGATGGTTAGTTAGTTAAAAGCTCATCATATATTATCTATATATTTTGACAAGAACGAAAATCCAAGCGGAAAGATCATTGGTCGATGTACAATTGGCAGACTTTTACAAAGTAGATATTGTATTGTGAGAATCTATACAACAAACCCTCCAACATCTCCCACGAAATAAATGTTAATAAAATTTAAATTAATTGAATTAAAAAAATAATAATTTGCAAAGGAGTAGATAACATGAAAATGTTGAAAAGGATTTAAATATTTTGGTTGTTATAAATTGAAAGGCAAAAATATAAAACAGAGGAGTCTGGAAAAGCAGAAAAACAACAGAAAAAATAAAAGTTTCATGCCCTTCTTCGGGGGGTTTCGTTCTCCCAAGGATCAGTTACCGAAAATCAAACCCTCCCACGCCGTCCACTAAATATTTAATTTACAAAGAAGAGGGTTTAAGTAGTTGTGTTATTATGAACTGAAACACAAATATAGAAAATCTAAAAGCCTGGAAAACGCACAATATATATATATATATATATATATTTGTATAGCTTTTACCTTACGTAGTATAAAGTTATCAATATATAGCACTACCATTACAGGCCTTAAAATGCCTAAAAAATCTATGATTTTTTTCCTCGTTCATAATCTTGTAATCTTTTTGTTTTTTCCGAAAATAATAAAATAATCAATAATAAAATAATAATCGCTTTTAAATATCATTTATATATATTTATTTCATATAACATAATGAATAGTTAGTATACTTTGGGCAAAAAAGGTCTGTTTTTTTTTGTTTTGTTTGTTGTATATATTTATATTCATATCCGTAAATATATATTATTTAAATAAAACAACAGACAAAAAAATAATTTGAAAGAAGTATAATGGAAAAATATCCCTAGAATCCAGTGTTGTTCTCAGGCGTTCGTACTCTTGGGGATCAGTTACACACAACAAACGCACTCCCATACTCCATGAAAAATATGCCAATAAAAAATGACATTTTATTAATATCTCAATTTTTAATTGAGAAAATCAAGCAGTGAAACTTCAAAATGGAGTACTGTGCCATGTACAAAGTAGTGTGAATGAAATCCATTAAAATGATATCAAATTGGTGGTTGAGAATAAAATGGAAATCATTAAATCACATTTTTTATAAACATACGAAAGTAAATTGTTTATAATATTTATTTCATTTAGTCTTATACAACATCGTTATATGTTCCTCTCTACTTCTCAGTGTGAGATGTTGTGTATAATAAACAAATAAAATCAAAATACTAACCTCTCTTGTTTTGGAACTATCTATATTGAGACTCTGCATCAACCGCAAGATTTGCTCGTTCGGCTGGCTAGTTGAGACCGATATCGTTGGGGGAAGACTAGGAGGAACTTCTATTTGCATCCACCTATGCCTCTTGATTTGTGCTATGGAGAAACGCTTGCTCGGTTCCAGGACCAGCATTTTTCTGATTAACGATTCACAATCTGTAACAAACAGCAACGGTGCAAATAATTTACTTTCAAATCACACATAGATGGAGAATATTTATAAAGCAATTAAAAAAATTAAATTATTAATTACAAAAACTAAAAATAATGTTGTAAAGAAGAATTTATTGTTCTAATAAGCTTAATTACATAGTTTTATTGTTTTGCTATTTCGTTACATAGCATTATTGTATTGTTCACTATGTTATAATTAGTTATTTATTTAGTCGTAACAAATGTATCACATAAATTTTCCACATCATATGGTATATGATTTTTTTTTATAAATCTAGGCTCAAGGAGTTTATCGGTGGAGGAAAAGGTAACCTTGGCAAGAGCTAGGTGTGGATCCGGAGTGAGAGGATGGAAGATATGGAGGTATGGTAGATGTGTGTTTTGTGAGAGTGGCAGGGATACATGGAGTCACTTCGGTGAGGAGTGTGAAGGAGTAAGTAAAGAATGGTTGCTGGGAAGAAAGATAGTTGATGAGTGGATGAGAGAGGATGGAGCTGGCGTAGAGATACTGATGAGACTGGAGTGGGAAAGAAGAAGTAGAATGTTATTAAGTTGATGTGAAATTTATATGCCAATAAAGGTTTTTTTTTTATTTATTTATTTTTTTAATTAAAATTTAATTTATTTTGACGAACTATCCACAATTCAACGAATATTACTAATTAAGATAGGTATGCATATTTGAAGTTGCAGGAACTATAAAGCTAGTTAAGAAAGAGAGTGAGAGTTGCTGCGAAGAATCTAATTTAGTTGAAGTAACATGTAATTGTAATTAAGAGACGTATTTAGTTTAATTCATTTAATTTGAGACACGAATCTCTCATTAATCACCAACTGTCATCATCACTAAGATTACACTCACGCACTCATTCACTCACTCACTCAATAAGAAACTCGTATCTCAATATTAATAATGATGATAGTTAAAATATTAAAAAGAGAGAAGAAATGCATAGAATACGTATTTTCAGTATTTTTTTACATATTGTGAAAGAGTAAGGTTTTAAGAACATTCTCACGAAGTTTAATTATGATACCTCAAATAAATTTCGAGTTGACATTTTTTTAATTGCCGGAAAAATTGCATAAAAATAGTATTTTCTGTCTTAAAATTGAACATACCTCAAAAACTATGGATGGGGTATTTTCTTGAGATCTTGTTCTTTCAGAGTATGTAATAACTCTGAAAGAACAAGATCTCAAGAATATTCTGACGAAGTTTTATTAAGGTAACTGAATACAATTTCAAGTTATAATTTTCAGAATTACCAAAACACTTAAAATTGACATGAAATTTGTCTTTTCTTGGTAAAATTGAAAATAACTCAAAAACTATGTTTTTTACATTATCTGAAAGAACAAAGATTCAAGAACATTCTCACAAAAATTCATTAAGAAACCTCACACAAGTATTGAGTTGCCAAAAAAATACGGAAAAATTGCATAGCACTCGTCTTTTTTGGCTAAAATTTAAAATAACTAAAATAAAAGAGCAAGATCTCAAGAATATTCTGGCGAAGTTTCATTAAGGTAACTCAATACAATTTCAAGTTATAATTTTTAGAATTACCAAAACACTTAAAATTGACATGAAATTCGTCTTTTCTTGGTAAAATTGAAAATAACTCAAAAACTATGTTTTTTTTAAATTATCTGAAAGAACAAACTTTCAAGAACATTCTCACGAAGTTTCATTAAGATACCTCAAATAAATATTGAGTTGAAGTTTTTTGAATTGCCAAAAATGCGGAAAACTTGCATAAATCTCGTCTTACCTGGCTTAAAATTGAAAATACCTCGAAAACTACGAATAGGATAAATTTTGTTTGTACATATTCTGAAAGAGCAAGATCTCAAGATTATATTGATGAAGTTTCATTAAGGTAGCTCAAAAAAAATTCAAGTTATATTTTTTTAATTACGAAAACAGAAAATTCACATAAAAATATTTTTTTTTGGTGTAAAATTTAAAATAACTTAAAAACTACGAATAAGTTTGTTTTTCATATATTTTAGAAGAACAAAGCTTCAAGATTATACATAAAATATTTCATTAAGATCTCTCAAAAGAATTTCTGTATTTTTTTAAAATACCAAAACAATGTAAGTTCACACAAAATTCGTATTTTCTGGCTAAAATTGAAAATAACTCAGAAAGTACGGATAGGGTAATTTTTATTTTTTACATATTCTGAAAGAATACAATTTCAGGAATATTCGCACAAAATTTCAACAAGATACCTCGAAAGAATTTTAACTTACCGATAAATTAAGAAGTACAAAGTTTCAAGAATATACACAAAATGTTTCATTAAGATCTCTCAAAAGAATTTCAATTTGTAATTTTTTAAAATACCAAAACATTGAAAGTTCACACAAAATTCGTCTTTTCTGGCTAAAATTGAAAATAACTCAAAAAGTACGGATAGGGTATTTTTTAATTTTTACATATTCTGAAAGAATACACTTTCAGGAATATTCGCACAAAATTTCAACAAGATACCTCGAAAGAATTTTAACTTACGATAAATTTAAAAGAACAAAGTTTCAAGAATATACACAAAATGTTTCATTAAGATCCTTCAAAATAATTTCAATTTATATTTTTTTAAATTACCAAAAAAATGAAAGTTCACACAAAATTGGTCTTTTCTGGCTAAAATTGAAAATAACTCAGAAAGTACGGATAGAGTATTTTTTATTTTTTACATATTCTGAAAGAACACAATTTCAAGAATATTCCCACAAAATTTCAACAAGATACCTCGAAAGAATTTTAACTTACGATAAATTTAGAAGAACAAAGTTTCAAGAATATACACAAAATGTTTCATTAAGATCTCTCAAAAGAATTTCAATTTGTATTTTTTTAAAAATACCAAAATATTGAAAGTTCACACAAAATTCGTCTTTTCTGGCTAAAATTGAAAATAACCTAAAAAGTACGGATAGGGTATTTTTTATTTTTGACATATTCTGAAAGAACACAATTTCAGGAATATTCGCACAAAATTTCAACATTGAAAGAATTTTAACTTTTGATGAATTTAATAAAATGTTCAACCACTATTTATGTAGCGTATTAGGCAAAAGATGGCGCTTGCATCGTCTCCCACCTATTATTATGATAAATTGAAGTAATAAAATAGAGAAAAATCTAAAATACGATTTTTTATTAGTTTCTCACATATTATGTAGTAATATTTTATTCCTTTCTTCACTTTTTTATTTTTATCACTATATGTATATTTCAAGCACAACGTGCTCTTTTTCAATAGTTTTATGTAAAATTGACAAATAAATAAATAAACATGTAAACAAAATTTAATATACAAATATGATGTGTTATTAAAAAAAAAATCAGAAAAAGGTAATTTATTGAATTAAATCAATTAATTTTAATAAATTGTTATTTAACGGAGTTAAGTCAAAATTTAAAAGTTTGCTAGAATTTTTATACATCTCAATTGCTTCTAACATATTTAGTTTTGGAGAATTTGACATTTTTAAATTTTTTAAATTGTTTAACGAACATTTATGTCTAAATGTTATTATGTGGTTAGCAATTGCGGATTTTTCTCTATTGTTTATTTTTGAATAAACAAAACAAACAAAAAGAAACTTAAAAACAAGATACAAAGAACACATATATTCTTTGTATCTTGTTTTTAAGAAACTTATTGAAAAAAAGAACACATATATTCTTTGTATCTTGTTTTTAAGTTTCCTTTTGTTTGTCCAACATATAATTTCTCACAGTTACAGCACTGTGCTGAATAAATGCCACTTTTTTTTCTAAATCATTAATTTTGTTAAATGTATTTCCTAATAAAAATGTTGTCTTAGTTTTAAAATAAAATGCTGGGGTTAGGTTAATTTTTTTAAATAATTTAATTAATCTATAATTTAATTTAGGTTCGTGAATAATTTTAACAATTTTGTTATTTGTATTTGTTTCATTGATTTTTTCTAATTTTGTAATATGATTAATTAAATATTTCCTTTTTTTGTTAATTAATTTTTTAATTATTAAAACATCATAATTTAGAAAATTTGCAACATCTAGAATTAATTAAAATTCCTCATTTCTATTTTGATCAGTAATTGGTAAATTCATTGTTCGAAAAATCATGCTGTTAAAAATCTCAATATTGTTTAGTTGCGACAAAATAATCAAGAGTAATTGATAAAAAGCACTAATATCCTTTCTTCACACTTTTAAAATAATCAAGAATTTACAGTAACTAGTAAATTCTTTGCATAAGCGTTTTTAGTTGCGGTATAGATTTGCACTTATTGCTGTAAAAAGTCAATCGGGGTTATTCCTTACAGAAAATTGTTAGTTTAACGTAAACGTTATACATTTCATAGAATGTGAAGTTAATGATATATATATATATATATATAATTAACTTCACATTCATTTACGTTAAACTTACATATATATATACAGAGAGGTTTTTTTATCAGTATACATTAGGGGAAGTGTATACCTGCAAAAAATGCGAGTAAAACGCATTGAACCGATTGATGTGTGTATGTTTAGTTGACTATTTGGCATATGTGTGTTTAGTTGCGTGTTATAGGCAACTAAACACACATACATTAATGCATTTGACTCGCGTATTTTACAGGTATACATAGGGGAAATGTATACTGATAAAAAAAGCTCTCTGTATATATATATATATATATATATATATCTATTACAAGATAATAGCCCCGATTACCATTCTTAAATAACTACAAATCAGTAAAGAAATAAGTTTCTGATGCCATCTAGTTTCTGGACACGCTTTCTCATTTCATCATTCGCGGTACTGAGTGAGCAATCAAAAGACCGGCGATTACCGCGGATGCAAACAAAGTTTATCTCGTTAGGCTGTTTTCGTTGCCGTTTCGCATGCCGGCGGTAATTGAATTAAGCGCGGACGTTTTCCAGACGGATCCGAATTACGTCTCCTCTCAGACTTTCTCCAACCGCGCGGAAAGTTTTTCGAGAGCATCCGCAAACACATTACGCAATTCGCGAAAGAAGAACAATGCCAAGGGGGGAATTAATGGGTGAAAAGTTTACGAAAACCAAAATGGAATTATGTAATCGCGAAGGTGAAGAAAATGTGATTTTTGGTAAAAATATAAATATATATGGACTGAAATAAAAAAAAACTATCAAAATATAAAAAAGACAGATTATACAAATAATATAAAAAATTTAACTGATGTTCATTAATTACGGACGATATTTTAATTGCTGAAGCGTTTGCAGAACATTTGAAAAAAACTTTTCGGCCAACAGAAGACAACAATTACGATGAAAACTTTTTTAACTTTGTAAATAACTGGTTTAATTCATATAACATAACTCCCACTTTAAATCCTACAGACGATTCACTAGATGAGACAGATTACTTCTCTATATTACACGCTGGTAAAAACTCTTCTCCTGGATTAGATAAAATTCCTAGATCCATTCTTAAGAGACGTCCTAACGAAATCCACATGTTTATCCTTAAAATTTTTAATTATTGCTACTCGCACCAATATTTTCCTCCTCAATGGAAAGCAGGCATCATAACCTGTGGAATACAGATAATGACACTACCTTAGTCTCTAATTACCGTCCTATTACCCTGCTCCCAGTAATTGGAAAATTATTTGAGTCCTTGGTCAAACAAAAGCTTCTTACCATCTCCAATAAATCTATCCCAGAATACCAATTTGGTTTCCTTCCTCAAAAATCTACTACTCTACGTCTATCCATTCTCAACTCTAATTTGCAAACGAGTCATCTAGAAGGAAAAAAATCCACCGTACTCTTTCTTGACATACAGAAAGCGTTTGACTCGGTTTGGTACATTGGCATCCTATACAAATGCTTCATCTTACAAATTCCACACCACTTAATTATCCTTATACACAACTTCCTTTCCAACAGATCCTGTCAAGTTAAAATACGTCAATCACTTTCCCACTCATTTCCCATCTTACAAGGTGTCCCTCAAGGCTTTCCCCTATCCCCACTTCTCTATAATATTTATTGTCATGACATATATAATCCTGATCCTGCTCACTTTAACCCTTCCCAATATGCTATCCTTTTCGCTGACGACACAGCTATTATTGCGCATGCCACTTCTCTCAAAATAGCCCAAAAAGCCCTCCAAACATCCTTAGATTCCATCCAAGCCTGGTGCTCAAAATGGCGCATCAAAATAAATCCTTCAAAATCCCAACTTTTTATACTATTCTACAGAATATCTCCTCGATCCCCCAAAATAAATATTAACAACAATTTCCCCCTCCCATACATGCAAATATCTTGGTATCCTTTTCGATTCTAAACTATCCTTTAAATCCATAAAAACAAAATCAAAATAAGGCAAATATCTTGGTATCCTTTTCGATTCTAAACTATCCTTTAAATCCATAAAAAATAAAATCAAAATAAGGGCACGTCATTTTAGATCCATCACCTACAAACAAAAAGGCATAAATATAAAAACAGCCACTCACATTTATAAAACAATTTTCCGTCCTTTACTAGATTATGATGCTATATTGTTTACCCAAATCAAACCATCTACTCTCCATCACATCCAAGTTGCCGAAAGATCCTTCCTAACTAAGACATCCTAACAACCCTCTCCACAATCCTTCTAACGAATACCTTTATAAATCCACAAAAGTCATACCTATATCTGATCGTATAACAACTATTTCCAAAAAAATTCCAAATAACCCATATAATCTACCGCTTCTTACAAAATTCTGTATATCCCGAAATCCAAACATCCCTCCAAAATACATCCATCCTGCTCTTACCATTTATGAATTCATAAATATGCTTCAAGACGGTTCAGCTAGGTAGCACAGACATTTTTATTGCATATAACAATCTATTCAAGACAGGGCGGAAAGACCTCCGGTCGATAGCCCATGACAGATAAACAATCATATCAATATATATAATTTATATTTATAAAAATGTTATTATCTGAATAAAGATATTTGTATATATATAAATAAAGAACGCTTGGTTTGTTTCACAAATAATTTTTGTATTTTTTGCATGACATTAATGAATTATTGAAGAACAAACTTACTATTATATCGATTACTTTCTCGTCATTAATGATTTGGTAAAACATTTTAAAAAAAATTTTTGTTTTTTAAAAGAATTGATAATGGAATTAATAAGTTGAAAAAATAAATACATATAAGTAAACTTACTTATAAAACTAGAAAAATATCTAACCCTCTTAAGCTTCTCCTCTTAGTGTTGTTTTTTCAAACCCGGTGGTAATTGGTCCTAGTTCTATGTTTGAATTTTGGCAATCGTAGCGTTGAAAACCAAAAAAAAAAATTAAACAAAAATGATTTGAAAATAATTAATAAATTATTTCCACATTATTAATTATTTTCTAATCATTTTTATTTAATATATTTAAATAACTGTAACCAAGTGATTGAATACTCTTTTCTATTTACAAAAAAATCGTGATATTTAAAGATTCATAGAGTTTTTGGTTAGGAGGGAGGTTGTTACTAACAAAAAACATCACGCATTTAGAAACTTATTTAAGAAATACATTCCGAATTTCATGTTTAAGTATTGAGTAATTATTGCGTAATCGTTTAAATGTGAAATATTATTACTTCATAGGACCTTTAATTGCTGCACTACTTCATAATAATAAGTCCACTGCCAACCCCATCCCAAGAAAAAAAAAAAACGTTGATTCCATCCCATGACAATTTTCGTGCTGTGTTATTAAGTCGTAATAATCCACATGGACACGCTTTTATTTAATTCCAATTTTTTTTTCAATTTTATTCGCGCCGCTGCGGAAGAATCGGGAACGGAGTGAAACGGTCGATTATCTTTAAAATTTAGTGCAAATGGAGGACAGAACGGAAGTAAGAATGACGCGATGAATCATTTGTGAAATTGGAACGCCGAGATCAGCCCATTTAACTTCCAGCGCGGAGGAGGAGGCGATATTAAATATGCCATCTGTTTTTGACGCATTTTGTTTTGTATTTTAAACACGTATCCGATTTGGACATTTCAAACAATTTACAGAGATAATCCGACGCTTTTATTTATCATTTTGTGTTGTAAATAAAAATAATTGAATTAAATAAATAAGAATTTGAAAACAATCAATACATTATTTTCTCTTTAGCTATAAAAAAATCATTTTTATTTAAATTACAATGAAATTAAACAAGGAAAATTTCTGGCAATGATCAATAAAATTCGATCAATCCATTTTTCCAACTGCAAAAAAATTTCCTTGTTTAATTTCATTGTTATTTAAATAACTGCAAATGTGTGAATCATCTTTGTTTCATTTTATTTAATTTTTATTTAATTTAAAAAAAAGTGTTTAAGCTTGTGACTAACATCATCTTCACTATTTACAGAGCCATATGGGCTGTGAATAGTTCCAAGGCATTTAATCCTGCAGGACAAGGTGTTTCCATATAATACTAATCCTTTTTTCTTCAATAATTCATTAATGTCATGCAAAAAATACAAAACTTGTTTTGTTAGCGAAATTGAAAATGCTTATCTAACTTTACAAGTTTTCCGTTACCAATTAAGCTAATATTTATTTCAAGATTATTATCAATGTTAAATTATAATGTTGGTGAACTATCCACAATTCAGCGAATTTGACTTTCGTTATTTAGTAAAGCCCATACAAATTGAAAACAATCGGAACATTACAATATTGACCAACCGAGCGAAGACATCTCACGCTTTTCATAATTGAAACAATACACAACCACCATAAATCAAAACCCTGACATCTTCGAACGTGTACATCCCCGATGTATTTAGCCAATATCGCTGAAAGGGAACACGCCAGTCGAAATAACGTAGATTTACGTCACTGGCAGCGAACGAGCGTGGATTTATTACGCCGCCCGTTGTAATTTTACAACCCTTTGAGAGCCAACGGATCGACACATTTGTAATTTTTTACTGGCTCACCCACACACACAGACCGACCGCAGTATATGTGTACACAAACACTTGTCGATCCAGGAGCCGGCATTTTCAACCCTCACCCCCGCCGGGGGTTGTTCTAATGGTACGGTGGGGGTGCGTAAGCGTGACGCAATTGCTGACGTCAGCCGACCCTCGGACCGGGAGCGCGTGGGTCGCCCAAGGACGTTCGAGAACTATACAAGATTCATCAACGGGAATGAAATCCTATCTGGTGAATGTGGAATGATATTAGCTTGAGAGGGGTGAATAGAAAGTATTATTAACTTTGAAGAAGATGTTAAATATAGAAATATTTTATATATAAATTAATTTATTTGTTTCGAATTATCTTGTTTTCAGCTAAATAAAAATTAAAATTAATTTATTCTTAACATAACAAAGATTTTATTTTTAAAATATTTTTACATTTAACATCTCTAAAGTTATATATATATATATATATATATAATCTAAAATCCCCATCTACCATAATGGTGGTGTAGGGGTATCTCTAAAGTTAATTATTTTATTCACAAGGAAACAATTAACAATTTGATTTGGTTCTAATTAATTTTTTCGACGATAATTCGAAACTAGTTGGAAAACAATTATCTATATATATGAAAACGTAACTCGTGTAAACATTTAAGTAGAAAATTCTGTCTGTTTTTATAGCATCCACGGGTTATATCCATTTTCATTTTTTTTAGTAAAGTACTTTTTGCTGACTAGACACGCGATTCATTCCGGTCGCGTTTTTATTATTTTTTTTACAAATTTTAATTTTTATCAGGTTGCGAAATATATAAAATTATTATTTTATTCATCACTTCTTTTAATCAGAAAGAAAGGAATTACAAGATTCCAACACAATATCTTTCCTAATAAGTGAAGCACGCGCTTTTTCTTTTCCTTTCCACCTTTTGTACCTTAATTGCAAGGCACTCGACGCAAAGGAAGCGGGGGAGTACTTTTCGTCTTGTTTTTTGTTTCCTTTCGTTTCGTTTTGTACATTTCCGAGACACTAGAGTCGAAAAAAATATACCTGAGCTCATGAAGTAGGGTATCCTGAAGCGGCCGGAGAGCACTCTGTCGCGCAGCGCCTGGAGGGAGCAGCCATCGAAGGGCAGGGCGCCGCAGACGAGGACGTAGAGGACGACGCCAAGGCTCTGCGAAAACAGACAATTTCTTATTAGTATTTTATAAATTCATTCATTCTATATAAAAGTAGTACGTATAGAAGCATTATGATAGCCATAAATCACAAGAGATTTATAATACCTTCACAACTTCAGGTTTATTTATGCATATGCGGATTTGTTTATCCGCGGTTATTCGGATTTATAAAATGTGATACGGAATTTTGAAATTGGAATAAAGTTTATATTTTGCACTCGTTTAATGCAATATTACAACACTTTCGTATTAATAAAAAAATCAAACAAACTAAATAAAGAAGAAAATTAAAAAAAAAACAATAAATCACAAGAGATTTATAATTCGTGCAAAAATGTAGGTTTATTTATGCATTCGCGGTAGTGATGGTCCAAAAACAAAATGGTTTTTGTGTTTGTCATTCAATTTTTATTTTCTAACGAGTGTTTGCTATTGAATATTAAGCATGATATAAAATTTGAAGCTTAGGAAGGCCCAAGGAAATTCGAATTTTTCGGCTTCTCTAAAATCCAACTCCAAGTGATTTTTCTTATCCTCGGTTATTCAGAGTTACAAAATGAGATACCGAATCTTGACATTGGGATAAAATTCACATTTTGCATGTGCATTTTTTAATGTAACATTACAACACTTTCGTATTAACGAAAAATTAAAGAAAACCATAAAGTAGAAAATAACAATAAATCGATTCACAATTTTATCGTATGTAAAATTGGGAATCAACACGATAGAACCGTCTTTTATAAATGATAAATTTGCAAGAAAGTGTTAGTAACGTTGGGCGCTTTTGAAACTGTATAACCCGGCGCATTCACCATTATTTATATACACATAAATACTAAAGAACACAAAAATCATTTATGTTCTGTTATATAAACACCCTGTATAACTGGACATAATAAAACAAAATATGTCGCATTATATAAACACTTTTTATAACGGAACATAAGTGATTTTTGTATTCATTAGTGTTATAATAATAATGGTGAATGCGCCGGGTAATAAATTGATACGAAGTGCTTTAGAAGGTAATTTATCGTAAAAAAATAAGATGTCTAAAAAAATCTACTGTTGATTCTTGAGGCTTCTGCTTTGTTATACATCGTAATTCATAATAATAAAATACGTTTAGCACTGCTAGTTTGATAATCGGGGCTATTCTCCCATGAGAAATGTTACGTTATTAGTTAGTTATTCGTTAAATTCGAATATATATTTATTACAAAAGCTGCTTAAACTGTGATGATAAAACTTTTATTGTTTGAATATTAAGTAGTGTGTGAAATTAAGAATAATCAAGTGCATCCAAAATATAGTCCACTTCAGTCTGGCCAGACCGGGAAGAAAGAGGAATTACATCGGTAAGTGTCCCTCTTGACTTATCAAGGTTTGCCGAATTCGTCGCCAGTTTCTCCTACATTTTTTTTCCCTTGAAAATAACCCCCAAAGACGCATTAATATCGTCGAAACTATGTCACTAATAAAATTGTTAGTTATCCAAAGTAAAACGTGTTTTATGAAATTTTATTAAACCCCTCTTCTAATTTTTCCTAGGAAACTACTGTTTAAAATCTTTCGTATCAATTTAGAAATAAACTATATAATTGGAGCTGTCTGTAAGGAAATGTTAAATTTTACGTGTACGTTATTTGTTATCTAAGTATAAGCAGCTTTTGCAATAGATATAAATTAATAGAATCTGAAGTTTGTTAATAACCAACACGTTAAACCTAACAATTCCCATACGGAATAACCCATATTATCTAGTTATCTAGAGGTTCGAATTAACCAGAGGTTGAATCAATATTGTAAGTAGATGGCGGTCATTTGACAGCAGCCATGTTAAATTTTACGTGTACGTTATTTGTTATTTTAGTATAAGCAGTTTTTGCAATAAATATAAATTAATAGAATCTGAAGTTTGTTAATAACCAACACGTTAAACCTAACAATTTCCATACGGAATAACCCATATTATCTAGTTATCTAGAGGCTCGAATTAACCAGAGGTTGAATCAATATTGTAAGTAGATGGCGCTTATTTGACAGGAGCCACTGATTCAATCCCCGGTTGGGTACAACCTCCAATCAACTAAAAATTGTAAAACCATGTTAGTCTGACATTTATTTTGTTTAAATTAATTAATAATTTGTATGATGAATTGAGAACATACCCAAATGTCGATTTCAGGGCCCGTGTATTTCTTCCCCTCGAAGACTTCCGGCGCCGCGTACGGCGGACTCCCGCACCACGTGGACAGCTGCCCGCCCGACGTGAAGAAATTCGAAAATCCAAAGTCCGCTATTTTTATATTGTTATTTGAGTCGAGTAGAAGATTTTCAGCCTTTAAAGAAAAAAAAACATAATATATTATTTATTTAATGGAAATATTATTCGAATTTAAGTTTACGTGAAGTCGTATTGCTTTCAAACAATAACCGCCATCTATGTGTCAATTTATGTACTTATGACCTCATAGAAGTAACCAACATGACATGCAGATGTAGCAGTTGTTTGAAAATAACTATTTTTATGGAAAGCCTCAAATGGTTGATTTTAAGTTTACTTAGCAATTTCGATGTGGTTTGGAAAATAAATGTTTATTTAGTCTTATATAACATCGTTATATGTTCCTCTCTACTTCTCAATGTGAGGTGTGTATAAAAACCAGAAAAGAGAAAAGTTCAACTTTTCTCTTTTCTGTTTTTTTATAGAGCTCGACACGAAAAAATGGAAAATTCGATATTTTTATATTGTTATTTGAGTCGAGTAGAAGATTTTCAGCCTTTAAAGAAAAAGAAAATACATCACATATTATTTATTTAATGGCAATATTATTCAAATTTAAGTTTACGTGACGTCGTATTGCTTTCAAACAATAACCGCCATCTATGTGTCAATTTATGTACTTATGATCTCATGGAAGTAACCAACATGACATGTAGATGTAGCAGTTGTTTGAAAATAACTATTTTTATGAAAAAACTCAAATGGTTGATTTTAAGTTTACTTAGCAATTTCGATTAGGTTTGGAAAATATATTTTTATTTAGTCTTATATAACATCGTTATATGTTTCTCTCTATTTCTTAATGTGAGATGTGTATAAAAACCAAAAAATAGAAAAGTTCAACTTTTCTCTTTTCTGTTTTTTTTTCTGGTTTTTCTAGAGCTCGACGCGAAAAATCGATAATCCGCTATTTTTATATTGTTATTTGAGTCGAGTAGAAGATTTTCAGCCTTTAAAGAAAAAAAATACATCAAATATTATTTATTTAATGGCAATATTATTCGAATTTAAGTTTACGTGAAGTCGTATTGCTTTCAAACAATAACCGCCATCTATGTGTCAATTTATGTACTTATGATCTCATAGAAGTAACCAACATGACATGTAGATGTAGCAGTTGTTTGAAAATAAATATTGTTATGAAAAGCCTCAAATGGTTGATTTTAAGTTTACTTAGCAATTTCGATGAGGTTTGGAAAATATATTTTTATTTAGTCTTATATAACATCGTTATATGTTCCTCTCTACTTCTTAATGTGAGGTGTGTATAAAAACCAGAAAAGAGAAAAGTTTAACTTTTCTGTTTTTTTTCTGTTTTTTTATTGAGTTCGACACGAAAAAATCGAAAATCCGATATTTTTGTATTGTTATTTGAGTCGAGTATAAGATTTTCTGCAGTTAAAAGAAAAAAACATGCATCACATATATACAAACATCTTATTCAGACAACACAATTACAATTCTTTACAAATATTTTTATTTACAATACATATAGATGGTTTAGTAGTCTGTCATGGGCTATCGACCAGAGGTCTTTCTGCCAACATCACGTATTATTTATTGAATGGCAGTTTTATTCGATTTTATGATTTAAGTTACGTTTTCAAACAAGAAGCGCCATCCATACGCCAGATTCAGTACTTCTGATCCCAAAGAAGTAACCAACGTGACGTGTAGATATCGCTGTCGTTATTGTTATGAAAAGCGATAAATTGTTGGTTTTTAGTTTAACGAGCAATTTCTATAAGATTTGAAAAATATATAAAACCTGAAGAAGAGAACAATTGAAAAAGACCGACGTGAAGAAAATCGAAAACCAAAGTCCTATATATTGTTATTTGAGTCAAGTGGAAGATTTTCTTCCTTTATAAGAAAAAAATACATATTATTATTTTTTGAATAGCAAGAATAAAAAATAAAGCCAATTTTTGGATACGATTCATTTGCAGAGGATTGTTAATTTAAAAAATCGATTAACTATTTGATTGAAAATAATAGAAAAATGCACATCAAAGGCCTTTTAAAAATCAAATTATTTTAACGTTTTTTCTAACATATTTGTTTAGATTAGAAAAAACGTTAAAATAATTTACATTGATCAAAAGCCATTTAAAAATCAATGTAAATTATTTTAACGCTTTTTCTAACCTATTTGTTTAGGTTAGAAAAAACATTAAAATAATTTACATTGATTTTTAAATGGCCTTTGAAGTGCATTTTTCTGCTATTTTCAATCACATAAATCAATTTAGGGTTGAGTGGACGAGCAGCAAAATTTATGACATAGATGCTGATTTCCACATATTTTTCCCTTTAAATATTATTAAATATTTGTCTTTTGTGCATTATTTGTTGTATATGTTATGTAAATAATGAAGAAATAAAGAATTGCAAAAAAATATTATTCAGCAAAACAAAGAAATAATTCAATGTTTTAAACCCATATTTTTCCAAGATAGTTGTTATAAATCTTGAAAAAAGAATAAGTTTCTACAAATAGTGAACTTGATAGATTTTTTTCCTTACTTCAAAGTGAAGTAAGGAAAAAACTCTTGTGTTATTATTGATACTAACACTTCACGTGAACTGAAAACCCATTTATTTAATAGATTTGTTCAGTGAGTGGCTCAATTAAGACTTTTTTGTATTCCCTATTTTCCCTATTTTTAAGATAGTTGTTATAAATATTGGAAAAAAAATAATATGATTCTACAAAGAGTGAAATTAGTAAATTGGTTTAGTGAGCGGCTTAATTAAGACTTTTTTTGTATAAGTACTACTGACAATAAAGAATGAAGATTAATAGGCAGTATACAAAGTATTTGTATCCTGCCTATTAATCTCCATTCTTTTCGAATGATATCAGGAATTTATTACTTATTTATTATTTTTTATTATAACATTGCGAAACGCCGCGAAAAATACATTTTCTTCATTTATTTATTTATTTTGTGAAATATCGGTATATTATGTTCGGCCGTATTTTCGAGGAATAATCTATTAATAACGGGCGCGCTGCGATTATTTATCAAAATCAAGAAACGGAGAAAGCATTAATCATATTTGATAGCGTTCCTCGGATTCTTTTTGCGACCCGAGAACATTATTAGAAATATATTTACTCCTTCGCCTTGATTTATCTACGGCGCACCTGGTATAGGGAATTTCGTGTGCATCTCGAAAAACTCCTCGAAATGCTGCTTATTAATAGTCCGCGGCATTCGAGAATGTATCAAAGGAATATTTCTATAAAACAAAATAAGAATTAAATATTATATCAACAAATTTGAACTCGAAAAATGGTTGAATCTATGACAGCACCATATATTTCAAAACAAAAAAAAGCAAAATTAAGTATATGACAATTTTATTAATGCAACATATTCTATTACTATCTGTAACTGTTCCCTATTTATTGAAAAACATCAATTTATTGTTACTTATTAGCTTTATTTATTTAAAATTGCCCATTTAGAAATACTCGATTACTAATATTACTCGATTTTCCTCAACACTAATTATTATAATTTATTTATGTGTCTTTATTAAATTGAAAATAATTATTATTTATGTGCAGGAATTTACAACGCCATAACAAATAAATTATTCACATCCAGCATGGATTTTTGAATATCAGACGAAAGCACAACAAACAACTATGAAATATTAAATCCCGCTTCCTGTTTACCCGTTAAATATTAAACAGGAAGCAGCGATCGAAGGTCAAGCGAGTCCAACGAACCCCATCCCCCTGGAACGCACCCCTTTTTCCGGATTCACATCATTTTCCTCTCTCAGTCAATTCATTTTTTTTCCCTCCTCCCCTATTAATTATCTCGCGGGTTGGGAGGATGAGATTGGGGATGGGGTCAACGTTTCGGAGCGGAAACTCGGGATCCGGGGTAGGAGTTTACCGCCGTGCTCACACGGGCGCCGTGACGTCACTAGGTGCGGATCGATTGCGTCCCGACGGCGGCGTCACTCCTATGGCCCAGGGGCGGGCCGTAACAAGGAAAGCCGCCGGGGTGGCGGAGGAGGTGGAGGGTTTTTCTTTCAAGATCAAAAGTACGTACACTCTTCCGCCGGTGTAACGAACTCCCAAATCCACATTGTTGTTCCTCGAGTGGGGATTCTCGATCAATTCACACTTTTGTGGAAATTGCAAAGCGTCACAATGGATTCTATGTATCCGGAGATTTTATATAAATTTAAATTTAATGTAAATTTCTACGAAATTTTAGCATTCTCGCAGAATTTGCAATACAAATTATCTTCTTTTATATACTACTATGTATATTTTATATACAGGAAAATCATCAAAATGTCCGTCTTCGGAGTTATCGAAGAGAATAATTTTATTCAAGTGTGACAGACACTTCGATGATTCACTCTGTATATCCTCAAGTAGTTTTAAATACTTCAGTGGATCTAAGTACCGAATGGGACTATAGATAGTGGTTATTGCTCTTATGATATCTATTCTCATGTATGGATGTCAGTTGCTGTTGTTGTGGTAACTATTCTCACATATAGATGGCGTTTGTTGTTGTTATGATATCATTTAACACACCTTACAAACTTTTTAAAGAATAAATAGTGGCATGCACAAAATCATATTTATTATAAAAAATCGAAATATTATATAACTAAAATAAATAATATAAGGAATTGAATTGAAGTAAAATTTAATACTATTCTGCTTTTTTTTATAAAAATTCGAAATATTATAACTAAAATAAATACTATAAGGAATTGAATTGAAGTAAAATTTAATACTATTCTGTTTTTTTTTATAAAAATTCGAAATATTATAACTAAAATAAATACTATAAGGAATTGAATTGAAGTAAAATTTAATACTATTCTGTTTTTTTTTTGTAAGTAATCATGAAAAAACGTGTTCATTTCAGCACAAACCACAAAAGCCTACGCTTTCCCTTTTCATTTTTCTTTCCCTCCTAATTACCATGTGGCACAACACAAATCTGCGATTTCAATAAACTCCCCGCCTATTTTCGCAATTATTTCCAAATTTCAACACAAACCACTCACGTTTCCGCCTCAACAACAACACTTAAAACGCCGAGACAAAAAAAATCAACAATAAAAGCGCGCGCGTTGATTCCTTTTCTTCTTTGTGCTCCCGTTAAATTGCTCTATATTTTTCAATTTGCGAAATTAGACGCCGTTTTTTTTTTATAAAAAAATAAATAAATACGTCGTCGAGTGGATGACAACGCGTGTCGCCTTCGCTTTTTCATTCTTTCTGAATAAATAAATTCAACCGGGAATGTCGGTGGAAGAAAAAAGGGACGTTTTTTTCTTTGCGCAGGGAACTGATTCCGAAATGTCCCGGCTGATTAATTTTGTGGGTCTCCTATTTTAAGGCACTTTGATCTTTCGCATATGAAATAACGAACGCGCTTTTTTTGCTACGTTTAACGATATTATGGAGTTGGAGAGAAAAAAAAGTGGTATTTCACAAATCACCTTTTTTATTGCTGTTTAATTATACGTTACGACTGGATTTAATGAATGAATTTTCTGTTTAGAAATATTATGAGGCTGTTGACTGATTTTTGGATAGAATTAAAAAGTGTTATGACTGAAAAAAAAAAACAATTTATAAATAGAAACATCAATGCAATTAATTTCAACGAATCAGGCATGATTCGAAAAAATAAAAATCAACAGGTGCTTTTATGTTATAGTCCGTTGACTGAAACACAAACTAAATCTACTTTTGAAGAAATAGTTTGAGTTCTTTGCGAAACGTTTAAGTAAAAAAAATCTTCACACGTATTGAAACTAAAAAAAAACCAAACACAATGAATATATGAACTCTTATTGTTCTTTAATTTAATCTATATATTTGATTAAACTAAAGAACAAAGTTCTAAAGAGACTATTACATTTTTGCTAACTCTAATATATATTTTGCTAATTATAGTTTTTGTTACTGTTTGGTTATTTATAACCATCTTACTGTGTAGTTCGTTATGAATAAATGCTACACTTTATAACTTTTTACAAACTTTATTATATAATTTTCTTTCTTTCTTTCTTTCTTTCTTTCTTTCTTTCTTTCTTTCTTTCTTAATCTTATCCTCTTTTACCCGTAAAATAAAATAAAATTATACCTCGACACCCAAGAGGTATAATTTTATTTACTTTAAATAATTTTGATTACACGGTATCGTTCTCAAACTAAGATATATAAGTAAGATAAGTGTTTTAATTTCAATTAAATCATCCTGAATTAATTCAAAAATGTTTCACCACGGGTTAAGTGAGAGATTAATTAAACATATAAGATATATAAATTATTAAGTATTTTTGTGACCCTAGCAGTAAAAATATACTATATAGACGATACTTTAAACATTTGAAATCTATTCAACTTAACCTCTGAGTATTCGCTATGCAAATGCCTCATTTTATAATATTGCCAGCAAAGAACAAAAAATATGAACATGGAATCATGCTATTGCCGGAAAAATTGCAAAGGTTATTGGATAAGAATAAACAATGTTTTATTCAATAAAATATTAATTTAGTATAAGTCGTCTTTCATTTTAATAAAAAAATGAAATTAATTTCCGAACAACCCAATATTTAGTTAAATGGAGGCTGCACTCAAGCGAGGGTTGAATCAACGACAGCTGCCAAATCAGCGTTTCAAAACAGTTGATATTGCTTTGAAATAGATGGCGCTCATTTGACAGATGTCATTGATTCAGCATTTTTGAGTTCACGTTTATATAACAGTTAATTATTATTTTATATAATGGAAAATTGCTTATGATACATTTTCAAATGCTGTGAAACTATTAATAAATAACATTTTTGAGGCGCATACCAGTTTAGGATACTGGAAAATATAGCATACATACAACGCTTTAAAATCTATTCAACTTACAGATATGTTTTGAAATGTTTTTAGTATATCGCACTTTTCTTGTAAATTTTTAATATGTAATTATAAATCTAATTTGGCAATGGAGATTCCGTTAATAAAGTAAAATTAAACTTTGTTTGAAAAACTGCTGTGTATTCATTGTGTTAATGCCTGATTTTAAAATATTGTTACAAAATTGGGTTTAATCAGACTCGGAAATAAGTAAAACAATGTCTATTTAGTAATTCTGAGTACACTTAACACATTTATTTACAACACACTGTCACTCGAAACTCCTCTTATGCTAAACGATTGGAAACGCATTGTTTAAAATAAACCTAAAAACGATGAAATTTTGCAATATTCGGAACAGTGTATATTGTATGTGCGAGTGCATTATTATTTTTTTTTAATTATTCCATTTCAATTAATAATTGCTAACAGCTAATCGTGTAATTAACAAACCGATATAAAATTCAACCCGAGTCGATCGACTGGATTGCACCATTTACCCGGAACAAAAGGGGAACTTAAACCCCAACAAAAACCCCCGCGGAACAATTCCTCATTTACTCCCATACAGCGAAAATCGCTTTGTCCGCAATTTCCCGCTCGCGCAAAACTTCCCAGCCCGCTAAAAAAAAAAAACAGTTTGACGTAATCGCGTTTTATTTTCAAGGGGGGAATGGGGGAGAGGTTTTATCAATATGGACTGAAAACCCAGGAAAAATTGTTTCACGTGCGCGATTTTCTTGTTCTTTTTTTTTTCGTAGGTTTTGAGGAAGGTCAACGGCGACCTTCCGCGTAGGGTGGATTGATGTTATTGGAAAGAGGGACGCGCTTCAAGGATAACAACGAGGGTGGGACAATAAGGGATCGTTATTTTCCCTTATTCGAGAGTATTACGTGGGATTGCCTCGATGTTTTATTGATAGTCTTCACACAGTGTGTAAAGAAAAACAAGAATGCGATGCATGGACAAATCTGCGGGCGTATTTTCTCCAGGAGATCATAATAAATTATTAAAAAATAATAGTAATGGATACTTACATCTTCGGATAGAAAGGACTAGAGATTATTTACAGGGTGGGCCACGAATAACAGCCATTAAAAGTTTTCGGAATTCCGACCGAGAAAAAATTGAAAAAATCTATATTGCACGGTTCAATGCAATTTTTTATCTCAAAAAATGTAAGAGTTATGTGGACATAAATCCCTAAGAGTGGATAGGCAATTGCACGGGGAATTAAAAAATAGATATATTTATTTTAAATGGATCACCCCCTTTTAAAATAACAAAGTTTTTTTTTAAATCTTTTTTCCTTTCTACCGTTAGGTGTAAGGAGAATAACAAAGTTATATATTATATATTACATTTTCCATGAAGAGGTCCTATTCAAACGTGCAATGTAGATTTTTTTCAAAATTTTCCGCGGTCAGGAACCCCGAAAACTTTTAATGGTCGTTATTCTTGGCTCAGCCTGTATATGCAGTGCTTTCAAAAAGTAACGGATAAATTCTATGAAAGCCTAAATAAAAATATTTCAGAAAAATGCTCTGACATTTCGATTTTTATTATTAAA
The DNA here is from genome assembly GCA_963082785.1 of Philonthus spinipes. Taxonomy (NCBI): domain Eukaryota; kingdom Metazoa; phylum Arthropoda; class Insecta; order Coleoptera; family Staphylinidae; genus Philonthus; species Philonthus spinipes. The sequence goes on along the minus strand of OY720304.1, from coordinate 22,412,111 downwards.
TTACTATCCTGACATACACTTTTCAACCCCCACTCCTTCGCCCCCTGACGAGGGATAGATCCCAAAACATTATAATTGATTCAAATTTATTTTTAATTACACTAATTTCAGAAGTTTTATTTATTTACTCGACTAGTTTTATTTTTAGTAACATTATAAAAAAATTAATAGTTAACGTGAAATCAAATTACAAAAAAAATTAATCATTAATAGTAATTCCAGACTATTTTTTTATTATTATTAATTTTTACGATTTTTTTCTTTCAATAAATAATTAACCCATCAAATTACAAAAAGGCCATCTGCTTTTTTTTCTTTTTTGTTCTTTACATTGAATTTTTCTGGGATTTAGAACTTGCATGATGCAATATTTTATTGATATACAACAGTGTACATTATGTAATTCAATGTCTGGCGGGGTATTTGACCGATAAGTAGTTATTTTAATGTGCATTTGTCTAAAGTACAAAAGTCACAGAGCTAAATGTGGAAATAATTTATTAATTATTCTCAAATAATTTTTATTTAATTTAAATGGAATTAATTTTAACGTCGATTTTTATACTTTTTCAATCAATTTAACTCTTAACATTCCCTCAGTATATTAAATGATTCAATAATTAATTTCTTTTAATTACTGCCAGTATGAGTAATTGAAAGAAAATAATTAGTCTTAATATATTGAATGCGAGACGATTTCAATAAACGCTTTGTCCATTAAACCGTCCGTGGCACAAACAATCTGTTCCTGCATATTAATAAGCCGGCAAGTCTCTAAATAATCGCGCCGTAAACACGTGAGCCGCTAATTTATTTATAATTGCCACAGCATTAACACGATTTAATCATAACTCGGTTGGAATATGCATGCGGCTGAGTTACATGAAAGATAGAAAATAAAAGTAATTAAAACTGATTTTGTTTGTAATTTGATGGGTTAATTATTTATTGAAAGAAAAAAGTCGTAAAAATCAATAATAAAAAATAGTCTAGAATTATTATTAATGATTAAGATTTTTTTTGTAATTTGATTTCACTTTAATTATTAATCTCTTCATAATGTTACTAAAAATAAAACTAGTCGAGTAAATAAATCAAACTTCTGAAATTAGTGTAATTAAAAATAAATTTGAATCAATTATAATTTTGTTAATGAATTATTAAAATATTTTATTATAGAAAGGGTCATTGAATATATATAATATATATTATTATAATAATACGTACGGCTAACTCTGTAGTGAGCCATCCAAAGTGTGATCTATTCTGTGGCGATCTATCAAGATTCATGCATTTTGTGAAAGGAGTTGGGTCATTCCATTGTCGTAATCTAGTTGTTGGTGACTGTTAAGGTTTTTTTGCGTTTATATTTGCGTTCAAAGTGTTTACTATTGTATTTAAAATTAGTTAGTAATACATATAAATTGATTGCATTTTACAAATATGTCTTATATTTGTAAAAATGGTATATTCCGTTAAATAAATAAATAAATATGAAGTACCAATGCAGAAATATTAAATTAACAATCCTAAGCAAGGTCTCCCTCAAGGATCCCCCCTATCCCCAATGTTATATAATATTTTTGTACACGACACCTATAATGCAAACCCCATGTTTCTCAATCCCTTTAAAATTCGCCACTAATCCCAACATTGCCCCTATCACACAACACCTTTGTATCCCTCGCAACCTTAACATTACCCATAAATTTTTTCACCCTTCATAAATAATCCATCAATTCATATCATTAAATTTGCAGACATAGACAAAGACGTTAACAATCATGACTTTTAGATAACAAGACAAGAACTAAACAAGGACAGGCAGAAAGACCGATGGTTGATAACCATTTTCTAAGAATAGCGTATAATATAGTAGAAGACTTATATTGCTAATCCTTATCCTTATATTCCTTATATATATATAATCGTAACTCGCGAGGACTGGAAAATCTGGTCTGTTTTATATTATATATTTTTCTATTTTTATAACTTCCAGAATATACTCTTTGAGTTTTAGGGACGAGATTTGACAACGATAAGTATTAAAAAAAATCGAAATTTCATTTTGGAAACGATAACCAGCTGCTAGTTTATTGTATATAAAATTGTCTGCAGAAATAAAGATAAATAAAAATTAATATTAAAATATTAGAAATATTAATCATAGTCTTAATACAATCAAATATATATATATATTGTTGCGTCCCGGATTTTCAAACGGTTTTATTTTTATTTAATTGTATTTAACACAACACGATTGATATTAAAACTTCAGACACCAGGGTGATTTTATTCTATTCGGATTCCAGCCGAATTTACGTTAAATTTATTAAGGGGTTTATTTAATTTTAAAATAGATTTTAATTACCACTTAAACTTTTATTAACTATTGAATAATTATAAAATATAGATTACACGTTATGACAGCGCGAGAGATGCGACTCGGTTGCGTGTTACAATTATATATTAATAAATTGATTTTTCATCATGAAAGAAGTATTTTTCTCCATTTAAAAAGATGTAGTTTTTGAAAGTAAAAATTTACTAAAAATCCATTCCTGGTGAATTAAAATCCTCGAAAACATCATATCACTTTTTACAAACAATAAATCGCGTTCTTAATTATCACTACTTTCAAATGTTAAAAATTAAACCGGAATAGAAAACACACCGCGCGTATTCGGCTAAATGGATTGAAGTCTGCGAGAGCAATTAAGGCAAAAAAAAGTAAGAAAAAAACGATGGCTCGCTCTGCGAACGCATTCTTTAGATACACAGATTAGTCGTACCTAGTCCGGGCGCAAGCAAATACGTACGTATTAAATTGTTTTGGAGTGTTCAATTCATTTTAGTTTTGGATAGTGTTATGATCAGTATTATTACAGATTTAACAAGAAGAATGGATTTTCATTATTCAACAACAAACAAACGGTAAGTATTTTTCAATCACATTTATATTCATATTCAGTTCTAGTGTTCTGTAATAAATAATGAATACTTTATTCACTGTATTATTGACATAATTTAATATTTTTAAACAGAATTGAAAGCACTATATATGTTTGTGGTTGTATTAGCAGGTTGACGAAAATGACAATATTGAACTGAAATGTATATTAATTAAACGAAGTACATTAAATAAAAAGGAATTTGAAAATAAATTAATTATTTTCAAATTCCTTTTTATTCTTCTTCTCTTTCTTCTTATTATTATTATTTAATGGCCTTGGCTACTGGGCCCTTTCGACCAGTCTCTGCACCTCTATGGTTTTAATTATAAAAAACCGTATAGGTAAACTATTAGTTGGGTAACATATAATACATACTAAAAAGAATCATAGATATATATTATTTTCTAACATAAAGTTATACAATATATGGAATATTTCAATGGAGGTGGAGAAGGAATTTGTTTAATATGATATAAATGTGATGGAGCTGAATGATGCCCTAATCTAAAATTAATAAATCATTTCAACCTTTAGCTCCGTGACATTTTAACTTAAGATATGCAAGTACTTTAAATAAATGTAAATTAAAACAACCACTTCTCGGGCAAATATTGAATTACATAATGGACACTTGCTGCTGCATATCAATAATATATTGGAGCATGTAACAATTTTTTATTCGAGTGAAAAAAAAAACCTAACTTAATATAAGGCTATCTGCAGGCACGTGTTTCGGGATCTATGCCTCGTCAGTACAGCTCTGCCTTAATTTAAAGATGTTAAATCAAATTAATTAAATTAAATTTGATTAAGTGCTTTAATTTAATTAATGATTTTAAATGATCTATTAATTTTTTATTTTATTATTTACTTTATATTTTTATTTGTTTAAATTTTATTTTTACATTTTCTTAAATTATTGTTTCCATTATGTAATTATATACTCGTAGATGTTAGTTTGTGAAGTCATAAGCAACACTGAATCAATTCTTTGAACCATTTGGGAATGCACTTATCTTACTTATTAATTATTAATAGTTTAGGAATACTTACCTGATTATATACAAATATGTAAATTATTGTATAATGTAATCCATTATAATGGAGAATTCCGTAAAATAAAGTTAAAGTTAGTTATTTTCAAATTATTTTTTTAATAAGTTTTAAATAATCTACATAACTTTGTATCAGTATTTCTTATTTAATATTCTAAATTAAAATTTCTAAAAGAATGCTGGTAAATATAAATTAATTAAGGCAGAAAGACCACAGGTCGATAGCCCGGACAGACTAACACAATATTTATTCTTGTTAAGTAAATATAAATGTATGTATAAGCTTATGTAATGTTGTCTATATAAATATGTTTATATATATATATAAATAAATGAGTTAAATATTCAAAATTCAAATATAGTTAAATCAACATTGTACAGATATTGCTTAAAATCCTCATTGAAGATATTCTGTTTTTTTTATTTTCAACTAGTTTTAGCTAAGATCAATATAACATCTGCCATATCTGTGAAAAATAAAAAATCCTTACTTGACTTCAAAAAATATGTTTTTTTTTACCATTTATGAATGAGTACTTAGTACTTGAAATGTACATCCAGTTTATTAATTAAATTTAAAGTGAAGTAAGGATCTTTTTTATTTTTCACCTATATTATTATAAAATACTTCACATTACTCAACCTAAGTTATTCAGTGATCTATCATATCTATAATCAAATCATATTTTTTGTAATAGACAAACCAAATAATTCTTGTACAAATATAAATACTGTTGTTTTTAATAAAGCGATCAATTAAATCAAACAGGAATTTAGTTTTGACTTGTGGATAAAAAAAAATGTGAATCGTAAAATTATTATTGTCAATGAAAAATAAAATATGTATAAATCAGTAATTTTAAACAACATTTATTTATTAAATCAATTTGGGAAATATGGCACTTTTAGTTTACGATTTAAATTCAAATGATTTTCAATTGGGAGATTGTTAATAATTTGAAATAACAAATACCTATTTTCAATTTATTACATTGAAAATAGGTATTTGTTATTTCAAATTATTTTATCAAATATTACATAAATCGAATAAGTTATAGATACCGAACTGTATTTAAATAATAAACCAACAAAAAAAAAACAGCCAATAAAAAATTCTATTCGATCATTACCATTGAACTATCATAATACAAAAGATACCGTAAGCGCCATCTATTGAATAATTTCAAGTGGTTTCGTCAACAATTTGTATCTACAAAGTAGACGACAGAAAATTGTTGTTTCGTACACTAAAGGAAGGCGAATTTGTCCTGTTTGTGAGAACAAGAAACGAAATTCATTAAACTGCTTTAAATAAACACAAAATATTTTTGGGTAAAAACTCTTAAGCAATAACAATGATACGAATCGAAATTAGGCAATATGAATTTCCAACAAAGAAGTCAAAAATAAATTAAAAAAAAATCAATAAAATTATCCTTAAAGTCAAAATTAGACAAAAAGAATGGGAAAAGTAATCTTAATGAATAAATTTGGCATAAACTGTGACATAAAGTGACATTAAAACGTAAATTAGAAAATAATTGTCGCACAAAGTGATATTAAGGGTGCGGTTTAAAAGAAAGAGATAGCTATACAAATGTGGGCAATCACTAATTTGAGTTAGATTGTTGTTGTGATCAATGAACAATATTGTATTATACATTAAAATAATTTTAAAGTAAGCAGGAATTTCATCAGATTAATTAAAAATTATTTTAACGTTTAGTTTCTGTGAAAAATAATTAAATGAAAATTGATCAAATTTATAGAAAATTTTAAATTAAATTTTTGCTAATAAAAACTTGTGGAATGAAAATTTAAAGGATTTCACTAAATTCTGCATTCAAATAACTTAGCAGTCATTACCAATTAATTTCATTATATCTTACAATTTTCTTTTCTAACTTGAACTAGTAAATTGACGAAACACACGAAAATTAACGATTTAGTTTTTATTTAGACTGATACTTTATACTTGGTAGATAAAAAATGAAAATACACATTCAAATTATGAAATCCAAAAGATTAGCTCTATTTTCAAACGATTATTTCCATTTTAATATATAGCTATCTCTTTCCACTAAACCGCAACCTTAAAGTCCAAATTAAGTAATAACACCTCACACTGAGAAGTAGAGAGGAACATATAACGATGTTATATAAGAATAAATAAAAATTAAGTAATAAACATGAAATTCAATGACATTAGAGTCAAAATCAGGCAATAAGTATGAGATTAAGTGACATTAGAGTCAAAATGTATCAAAACAGGTGATAAAAGGTGGCTGTAAAGTCGAAATTAGACAATAACTGTCACACAAAGTGACATAAAAGTTCAAATTAGGCAATAACCGTGGCACATAATTATATTCAAATCCAAATTAGCTAATGCGTATGAGATTTAATAATATTACAGTCAAATCCAGTAACAAATATTGTTTGTAAAGTCGTAATTAAGAAATAAGTGTATCAAAAAGTGACACAAAAGTCGAAATAAGGCAATAAGAATGAGATTCAGTAATCACGCAAATCAATTAACAAATAGTAATTGCATAGTCGAAATTAGACAGTAATTTAAGCACAAAATGACATTAAAGTCAAAAATTGACAATAAATGTAAGATGGAGTGTTACATTAGAGAGCAATATGGTATCAAAGAGTGATCGTGAAGAAATAAGGCAAAAACTCTAGCACGAAAGACATAATACGACTATTATGTCTTTAGTGCTAGATACTAGATAGATATAGTAATATGAGTGAGATACATGGATATTAAAGAGAATATAAGGCAATACGGGTGATAAAATGCGTCTGTAAAGTTGAAATTGAACTTTAATGTCACTGAAACTCATACTTATTGCCTGATTTTGACTTTAATGTCACTGAACCTCATTCTTATTGCCTTATTTTCATGACTTTGAAGTCAAAATTAGGCAATCACTGCAGCATTAAGTAACATTATTGTCAAAACTAGGCAATACAAGTAAGATACAATAGCAGTAAATTCCCTGGTTTTGAGCTACAAAATGAAATTTCCTAACAAATAAAAATCGCTGACTTCCAGGTTGGTCGCAAACTGTAAAAATTAGGCAATTGGAATAAGATATAATGACATTAAAGTCCGTGATTTTTAGCTACAATAACAAAATTTCCTAACGAATAAAATTCATTGACTTTTTTAGATTGATCACCACCTTGAGTTGCATAAATTTTCACCAGAATGAAACAAATGTGTAATGAAACAATTTTCATAAATTGTATTTTTAAAACGGTATTTTCAAACAAATATCTTACCTTTAAATCTCGATGTACAATGTTACGATTATGACAGTATTCTACGGCGGAAAGGATTTGCCAAAATTTTGATCTAGCTTGCTCTTCCGACATCCGTCCATATCTCGCTATGTAATCTGAAACGAAGAAAAATTAAATGTCATTCACTGCTCGCATTTATTTAGAACTTTTAATATGTAACGAGTTGTAGTTTACATGAAAACTATAAAGTGATGACAATTGTAAAATATTCATATTTTGATTTAAACAATTTGATTTAGTTTTTTAATTAAAATTAAATTACTGAAAACGATTACTAAAAATTGATCATTTCCTTTTTTAACACTGAAAAAATGTGAATTATCTCCATTTTTAGTTTTTAGACTAGAGATTTGCTGTATTTTAAAAATAGCGCCCTTTTTCTAGCCATTTAAAGTGCCAAGCAGTTTAAGCGTTTTTTATGGAGTAATTAAATTAATTAACCTCGACACCCAATACGGGTAAAAGAGGATAAGATTAAGAAAGAAAGAATTAAATTAATTTTTGAAATATGATGAATTGGGCAGTAGAATTTCGTGATCTGTACATGAAAAACTACCTTCTACTTCCTAAGAAATGTCCCAATTATTCTAATATAACTGATAGACACTTTCTAACCTTAATTCATATTCGCGCGTTATTATCATAGACTCAAACCAAACTTTAAAATGGTTTTAAACTGGAACTTTTTTTAGTTTAATTGGAATATGGTATTGTAATATATGCAATTAATCACATTATTTCCCAAATATGTTGCATTAAATAGACGCGTTATCGCGACCTTACATAACTGTATGTCATTTAATATATTTTTTATTTGCAGAATGATCATTCCTTTTTTTCGCCATTGAAAATTTGTTTATTGATCATTTTCGTTATAAATTAAATAAAAATAATTTGAAAATATTTAATAAATTATTTCCTTTTTAGTTACATTTTCATTATATTTTTTTATTTACAGAACATATAAATTGACATAACTAACTAACCATATTTATTCAAATGTGTATATTATGTATGTACAATAATATATAAAAATTAGAATTATATTCTGCAGATGATGAATCGGCTATCGACCGGAGGTCTTTCAGTCTAAATTGACATATTTACATAATAATCAATACATAACGGTCGGTTGTATAGGCGGAATATTTTCTCATTTAAGTGTGATTCATCTCCGTTTTTATTATCATTAAAAAATGATCCTGTAAAAGGGTATTATATTCAGTAGAACCTTATTAAAAATAAGCGCAAAGGGCGGCGTTATTTCGTCACCCCGGCGCCATCCCTCACAATCCCATCGCGAAAATATTCCGCAGCCTTAATATCCTTTTTCCTGAAAAGAATGAAGACGTAAACCCGGATAATTTTAAACAAGCACCGCCGACCCGCCTCCACTCCAATCTACATCACGAAAGATACATTTTTCGGGGGGGCGGTCGAAATAATAGAAGAGCCGGGGGATCACCCTTATTAAACCAGATCCGCAATTACGTGCGAACAACAAAACCGGGACGAGAAAATGATAATTCATCCCCCAGGATCCGCCGCTGTTTAGCTCGCTCGAAGGGCAGGACCGTTCCAGGGTCGAGACGATCCTTGTTGTGCGTGTTCCGGATCGGCCCTGCGCTCTTCCCCCGACCACCAAAACGATTCCATTTTGTGTGTGTGTGTGTGTAGGGGGGATGAAATGACGTCAATGTTAACGTCAAGGTCTGCAGGGAGCGTGGGCGTCGCGACGCCAACAGTTTCGAGTGGCTGGGTGAAAAGAGAGGAAAAAAATGTACGTCATTTTCGAGAGAGGGAATTAAAGGGGTGGGCTTTTTTTGTGTGCGATTCACAAGCGATTTGGCTTGTGCGGAAATAAGTGAATTAAAAAAGAAAAGAAAAAAAAAAGAGGGATTAAGCGGAGTTTTTTTTATATCTTGTTATATTAATCCAAGTAAAGGGGAATTGAATGATTTAATAAAAACCACAGTTTAATCCAGCTAAAAATCGACCTGTCTCATAGCAATCGAAATATTGTACATTTAGCTAAATATTTCCCTTGAGGTGGAGTTACGTCAAGTTTTTCAATATACAGGGTGAATCATCGAATTGCCCGTCTTCGATGTCTTCTATATTATTCCTTTAATATACACAATTATTTAAAACAATCGAGCATACATTATCGGGACCTGAAGAGTAGCTATTTTTTTTTAATTTTAATCAAATTCCAGATCTTCCAACGTAATTGATAATAATTAAAATATTTAAAATTATTAACTGAGTTACGTGAAGATTAAATGTAAAATTGATAGAAAAGCACTAATAATTGTGAAGAAAGGATATTAGTGCCTTTTTATAAATTAAAATCTTTATAAAATACTACATTTTATAAAGATTTTAATTGATAAAAAGGCACTAATATAATAATAATTACCTTCATTTACAATGTAAAGAAAAGTCTTGTAATCAAGATATATTTTTTAATAATTAACACGCTTGTTTGACAAAGTGTAACAAATCCTAGTTCCAAATTCCATAAATAACAGCGGACACAATTCCGACCTGAATCATCCCAATTAATACGGAAGCGCCGCGTGAATCATTAAAACCCAATTCGTGCCAACAGTGGCGGCAACAACGAAAAATAAATTGAGGGTGGAAAAGGGTCGAAAGGTGCATGAAATCACAAAGCGGCCCGCGCGCGTGATGGAAATATTTTAAGTGTGACGCAAACGCCGGCACTGTCATTACAAATTTAGGACTGTACGCGTGTGTTTTGTGTTCGATTTACCTGGACTTTTGTTATTCACGATACCTCATAATTATCGAATAGTTGAGCAGCACAGCGGCTAGTTCAATTGTTTTCGTGTGTGGGTGGGGTTGATCTAGTTGTGGAACTAGGTCTAACAAAAAATTTTGATTGCATGTTATTCGGCGTGGTTTATTATTTAGTGGTGATTAGTGAATGAATTTGATATTATTATTAATGATGATATTTTGAATTAATATCAAAAAAATAATACGAATTCAAGAATTGATGAACCCCAAAAATAAATAATTGAATATTTATTTTTGGGATTCATCAATTCTTGCATTCGTATTCGCCAATATATTTTATAATAAGAAAGAAGATGATTTAAGCATTTGCACTTGTTTAAATATATATATTTTATAGTGGCTCTACTCCTTGTAGGGGCTGTACCGCTCCTTTTGGAGCTTTCTGGATAAAACTTCTTGAGGCTGATCAAATCCCCTTTTCTCTATCTACATTCATGTGCTTGTACTTTCCAATTTTTTTTATTCTTAGTTTTTTCCTGCCAATTTCATACGCCGATGATCTTCAAGTGCTGTGTAACTTTTTGTGGCCATGTTGTTTTGGGTCGTTTCCCTCCTGGCCCCTCCATGTTAGGATTGAGTTGATCCCGGCCCTGCTCTCCATACGTATCCCAGCCATTTACCCTTTAATTTTGCTCACATTGTCTCTTCCTATTTCCATTTTTAGTTCATTTAAATATATATATATATAATCGTTATTGACAAAGACAATACAAAGTCTACACATAAAATATTACAATGTATGTTGTAAAAGTCTGCCAATTGGCTATCGCCTTTCCGCCTGAATTTTCTATTTTGTTTTTCCTTTTTTAATTTGTGGAGGGGCTGACTATACCCACTCAGAAAGAATAATATTGTTTAAATTACAGTCAAATAAGGCAAAATATTGATGATCAATGAAATTAGATCATTCCTGTTTCGCTGCAAAAATTACTCTTAGTATAATTTATTGACAAACATCTATTGAAACTAGTTTCCGGACAAATGATAATGGATAACGCAATATTTTTTTAATTGTTCATTTTCCTTCAAACTGTTATAAAAAATAATACAATTTTTATAAAAAATAATAAGAGCCATTTGTAATATTTTAGAATGCTTGTGGTTAATGTTATTAAATTTTCGCTTTAATTTAATAACATTAACCATTTTCGCTTTAATATAATAACATTAACCACAAGCATTGTAAAATATCACAAATGGCTCTTATCATTTTTTATAACAGTTTTATTATTTTTTATAACAGTTTGAAGGAAATTGAACAATTAAAAAAAAAAAATCAGAAATATTTTGCTGTGTCAAAATAAATGCCAAATCCTGTTTATGAAATGCGGATTTTCAATATTTTCCTCAGCTTCCCGGCGCATTCACCTTTTATTTTTGAATTCTTGCATCCCTGTTTATGAAATAGGATTTTTAATATTTTAGGCCATTCACCTTTTATTATTAATTTCTCATACGGTGGTGCAGAATAGATTTCTGGGATAACAAAATTAAGAAAATCAAAAATCTCAAAATTAAAATTGTAAGGATGCAAGGTCACTAGTCGATAGTCAATCAACAGATATAAATTATACATTTGAGTTTTATTATTTATTTATTTATTTTGTATATTTTTCTGTATATAACTGTTAATAACGATTATTATTCATAAGAAAATATTCTCTTTTAGCTTACGTAGTTTTATTGCCCTATAAACTGGAAACTCAATTCCATAATATATTTTTGTCCGCCTCGGTGGCGCGCAGGTTTAGCGTCAGGCTAGTCAGCCAGAGGTTCGATTCCGGGAATGAGCTGGTCGTTGTATGAATGGTGTGATTGTCCCCCAAAATGGAAATTACAAATTTACAAAGGTTTCTGGGTTGCATGGTTAAGATAAACCAATGCCCATGTGTGAGTGAAAAAAAATATATATATATATATTTTTGGGCAATTTTTTTATTTACATGGGCCGATTTTAAATACATTGTTTGCAACTTGCAAAACCCATTACATCTGGTGGATGTCAAACTAAGGGTGCTTTTAGTATAGACGCTTTGGGATCATGACCGGCGTATCTTAAGGCCTGCAGCCCCCCAAGGTCTGCAGCCCGGGTGTTAGGCACCCGTAAGGCCGCTGCTTGGCACCGCCCTGTTTAAATTAATTACTTTGAATGCAATTAAAGACTATGAATTATTAAATAATAACCGACAAAAATTAAGCACAGATGGAGATGAGTTAAAAGATTGGATTTTCAGATATAAAAATTACTCATAATAAATTAAATAAATACGACGCAAGCGCCACCTTTTGACTAATTTCAAGTGGCATCGTCAACGATTTGGGTCATTAAATGTATAAAAGTTACTTTTATTTATCCATAAACAATTAAAGAAAAAAACAGTGTTCTTAGTTATCGCCTTTCTTTTAATTCACAGTTAATTTCACCAACAGTGTCTATTTGTTTTAGGACATTAAAAGTTTATTCTTGCTTTTCCCAAGAAACCTCTGTATTATATTAATTATTTAACACTATATTAAATGTATAAAAATTACTTTTATTTATCCATTAACAATTTAAAAAACACGTTCTCAGTTATCTCCTTTCTTTTAATTCACAGTTAATTTCATCAACAATGTCTATTTGTTATTGTGCATTAAAAGTTTTTTCTTGCTTTTTCCAAGAAACCTCTGTATTATATTAATTATTTAACACTATTCTTCCCAAGTCTGTGCAAGAAAATCTTCCGATAATTTGCATTTTTTGCGTAGTTTTCGCTGTATATTATATTATATTATATTATATTATATTATATTATATTATATTATATTATATTATATTATATTATATTATATTATATTATATTATATTATATTATATTATATTATATTATATTATATTATAGTTACAAAAAATAAACTGAATTTATATTTTCTCTGACTTACCAAAAATTTCTCCCTGACTTGCGTATTCTGATACTAGATAGATCATATTTTTCGTTTCCATAACCTGAAAATAAACGAATAATTAATTAATACGAATGCAAATATATAAAAACACACAACATTTTGTTTTACAAAATATATAAATTATGGCATTAGTGTTCTTTATTTTTCTTCATGCAATAATTGAAAATCTTTTATTATTAAAGGATTCCGTTTACTAACGTTTTTAATGGAAACAAAAACATTTAACTTTTTTATGCCACTTTTATAAATAAATAAATAAATCTTTATTGACGGATACACCATTTTACAAAATGAATATAAACTTTTTACAAAGTAAAAGTACAAAATAATAAAGAGAAACAAAACATACGTTTTTTTAGTTTACTTTACTAGTTTGAATTACACAGTAATCATTATCAAATCAAGTTTGATAACTATCTTTGATAATGATTATTGTATAATTGAAATTAGTCACTAAAGTAAAATAAAAGTGGTACAAAAAAGTTAAGTATTTTATTTATATTAATATTGAAAATCTACCAAGAAGTGAACGCCTATAAGATCAAAGAAAAGATTTTTAATTGTTGCAATAATTTTGATGAAAAAGAAAGAACATTAATGCTATCATAAATCATAAATCATTAAATAAATAAATGTAGGTTTTGGTATTTTCTCACTCCATATACAATCACAAAATAAATAAATTGCACTTTTTACCGATAGAAATTACATGTATTGATTTATAACCCGGCGCGTTCACCATAAAATTACTCGCAACGACAATTATAATAGAAAAAAGGATTTATTCACACAATCGCAGTTATTAAAAATAAAACTTTTTTTACAAAGTAAAAATAATAAAGAGAAACAAAACAAAAGTTTTTTTAGTTTAGTTTACTAGTTTCAATTACACGGTAATCATTACGAAACTAAGTTTGATAACTATCTTTGATAATGATTACCGTGTAATTGAAACTAAAGCAAAAGAAAAGTGGTATAAAAAAGTTCATTTCAATTTCAAATTAAAATTAATCAATGAACGCCATCTGTATATTTTGTGGATAATTATTTAAATTAATAAAACTAATTCCTTTTTTTTATATTAACTATTTAATTTTTAAGATGACTAGTTTTGAGTCATGGAATGAATTATTTATTTATTTAAATTACTGAAACTAATTACAATTAATGGTTTTAATATTTAGACATTGGTAGTTCATATTGTATGAAATAAATATGAATAAATTATTAAAAATCAACCAATAAAACAAATTTTAAATTCTCTTGAAAATAGGCTAATAACCCGAAACTAGTCGAGAATTTAAAGTTATTCAATGTAATCAGTGTTTTATTGGTTTATTTTTAATAATTTATTCAAATTTATTTCATGAAACTAATTACTTTTTTGTATTCACTTTTTAATTGAACAAATTTCACTGATTAATTTTAATTTGAAAAGTTAAGCAACAAAATGTTGTATTCTTGCTAATAACTCCTCACGAACCATTTTAAAGTAATCTAAATTTGGCAACGGTGGATCAAACGAGTATGAACAAGTAATCGTAAATCTTAAAAATAATGACTCTCTGATGAGTCGAAATTAGTTACAGTAAGAATTAAGAGCTAAAAGTAATATTTTGAATAATTTAAATAATTTGCAGCTTTCATGACCACGTTGCATTCCTGAAAGATAAAATAAATATACTTAAAAGGTCCTAAGTTTGTGTTCCATCCTTGGCATAAAATGATTGATACATAATCTATATAGACAAACGTAAAACAATATCTACAGATAATATAAAAACTTAAAATTTTTGATGTAAAGAAAATACCAATTTCTTCTTTTAAGTGTTATTTTTTTATGGTTAATTTTGCTGACTCTTGCGGATTAAGTCGAAGAAAAGTGGTATAAAAAAGTTAATTTATACCACTTTTCTTCGACTTAATCCGCAGAAGAGTCAGCAAAATTAACCATAAAAAAATCACACTCAGAAGAAGAAATTGGAAAAACTTCTAACACAATAACAATAACAAAACATCGGTAGTGCGTAACCCAGGGTTTTATAATAGATTTATTAATAAAACAAACATAGAATTCACACATAAAGAGAACTCAATATTAATGTTAAGGCCAAAATATTCACTACATGCCAATGTCTTTTTTTTTAAGAAATTGTAGTAAAATACAAGTGGTATAAAAAAAGTGTTTTCTTTACATCAAAAATGAAAATGTACCACGAATTGAACGCCTCCAAGATCGAAGAATTAAAATACTACAATAATATATTAAATAAAAATGATTTGAAAATAATTAATAAATTATTTTCACATTTAGCTCTGTGACTTTTGACTTACGTTACGTAAGTACGTTAAACAAGTCACAGAGCTAAATGTGAAAATAATTTATTAATTATTTTCAAATCATTTTTATTTAATATATTTAAATAACTGTGACCAAGTGAATGAATAATACTCTTTTCTATTTATATTACAATAAGTCTGAAAAATTGGCTATCGACCAATGGTCTTTCCGCTTGATGTAAAATTAAATTATTAGGTAATAGTCCTTTATTACTGATGACTGAGGCTTCTACTTCGTTATACATTGTGTAAGATTATAATAAAACACTTTTTTTTAACTTTGTTTGTATAACAGAATTATATATTTAGTGACTATAGTTTCAACAATTTACACTTATCATTGTCAAACTAGTTTGATTATGACAAGTTTTGACAATTTACACTTGTCACTATCAAACTATAGTATATATATAATGTTATACAAACAAAGTTAAAAAAAAGTGTTTTATTATAATAGTCCTTTATTGTTATAAATATTAGTACGAAGAAATGTTATACATGATTAATTAGTTCTTGTTTATATGTGTTTACAGTAAATATTCTATAAATTTATTGATATTAAAAATCATGAATATTCTTTTATTTTTTTTACAAAGAAAAATCGAGAAACTGTTGTTTTAAATTATCCTCATAAAAAAAAACTACGGTCATTAATTTAGGGCTAGAAATATTGATTCCGGAAAAGGCGATAAAATCAATGGAGCCCGAGAAAAGGCCCACCTCCATCTGAGACGAGGCAAACAAATAAATTTCCGTTCTGCTAATTGTTAACTCGTGCACGTTACAACACCCGCCAACTTTTCAGCGCGCCGGGAAAACAATCGCGTGGGAAATATTAAGCGCCGAAATTCCATTTTCCCAAGACGGGATTTAATTCTTCTGCTCTCGTTTTTTTTTTACTGGAAGTTTCTTTCGTGCCGTGGCATCCTTAATCAATTACCGGGAGAGAGACGGGCATCTCCCACAAATTTGCATTAATTGCCCATCCTCTCCGCACCGATCAAGTTTGTGGTTTTCATCGAGGTTTTTTTGCAGTGCGGTTTTATTGGTTTAATTCCGGCCTCAATCAGGTTTCTCGAGAATTAAAAAATTAAAAAAAGAAGAGGGAATTGTGAGAGAATAATTGTTGATGAGTTTATCAGTGTTTCATAAAAAAAAACAGATAAAAGCGGCTAATAATGAATGGCTGTGGACTTAATTACCGTTCGATTACAGAAACCAAATCATGTGACGTATTTCTGAGGAAAATGTGGTAAATTAAAACTCGAATATACAATTATCAAATGTATATTCGAGTTTTACACTCGACCATACACTGACAGTAATTTTTTGTGTAAATTAAAGGATTTATGTGTTGCCGTAAAAATTATACATAATAAATGAAATAAAACACTAGGGCAGAAAGACCTCTGGTCGATAGCCATTTAACTATTAATTAATTTTTGTGTGATATACATAATCAATGTTTGTTACCTTATTGTAAACTTAATTGTTAATAAAGATTGTTATATATATATAAAACACTAGTTGTAAATAAATCAACACTTTTATAAGTTTCACAACAAATAATTTAATAAAATATTCAATCACCATCTAGCGTATGTAAGCGTATTTCGGTTTTTAGAATATCATCAGACTAGTCTGTTCCATGTGCAAAGCCTTGGTAAAAGCGGTTTAATAGGTCTTGTTTTGGGATTAAATACCTGATATGAATCGTAATAATGATCGTTGACGATGCCACATCAAATTAGGCAATAGATGGCGCTAGCATTATCTTCCATTTATTATGATTCACTACAAACAATTGTTTAATGTAAAAATGTTTGTATTGAGAATATATAATGCGAAGAACAATAGATTCACTACAAACAATTGTTTAATGTAATTATTTTTGAATATATAATGCGAAGAACAATAAATGTTACGTAATATAAGGCCATTGCAGACACGTGTTTCTAGATTTATACCTTGTCAATATAGCTCTGTCTTATAAACTTTTAAAGTTGTTAAACCAAATTAATTACATAACGTAAGTAAAAAAAGTTGCGTGTAAATGTAGTAGTAAAAGATGTATTTAATCACTTGGTCACAGTTATTTAAATTAAATCAAATAAAAAGAATTTAAAAATAAGTAATTTCATCAATTGAATAACTAATTCATTATTAAGAGAAAATAATTAATTATCTGAATTTAAATAAATGTGACCAGATGAATAAATACTTCCATTATATTATTACAAAGGCCTTTGTTGTTCAAAAAAGACTAGTAAGGGCTATTGCAAATGCAAAACCCTTTAGCAGTTGCCGAAGCTTATTTAAACGACTCAAAATAATGCCATTGGCTAGCCTCTACATCTATGAGACTCTTAAATTCGTCAAGCAAAATGCAAATCTATTTAATAAAAGCCAAGTACAACACGACCATGACACCTGAACAAAAACTATAAGTCATGCATTTTGTCACAACTCATGTATAGTACAATGCGTAAAAATATACAACGCTTTGCCTGACACAATAAAACAATTACCAAAGAAACAATTCCAAAAAAAGGTCAAAGAAATATTAATAAGTCACTGCTGCTATACAGTAGATGAATTTATTAACTCGTGTGATATATGACTGTAGCTCAAACTGATATTGTGTACGTCTAAATAATTTTATATTTTTAATCTTATATTTTAATTTAATAAATAAATAATAAACTTTTAACAAATATTGTATTTATTATTTTAATTTAAATGGATGTAAGTTTTAATGTGTTTGAATTAAACAAATTTAATATGTTTGTAATGTCCTCATTTACACTTCAATTTTTAATACCGTATTTGACCCACCCATGAATGTTTGTATATTCTTACTGAAAATAAATAAATTATTATTATTTAATTAATTTTTATTCAATACGTATTTTATTCAATAGCATTCGCAAATCCGGGATTCATCAATCCTAGCTCAATTCAAGGAGGATAAAGCTGCAACTATTAGTAATCTACACAGTCCTTACTAATAGTCGCAGCTTTATCCTTGAATCGAGTTAGGATTGATGAATCCTGGATTCGCGAATGCTATTGCTTGATCTAAGGATTATTTGCAATATAATCTATAATTATGTTGACTATTTTATACATTTTGATACGATCTAAGAAATAATTCTCAATTCTGAATAAATCCATGAATATCAGTACGAGCATTAGTGATTAATTAGAAAAAAAGTATTCGATATAGAAACAGGCAGCTTTTATAATCAACCATAAATAAAACACGACTTCATAATATTGAACAAGAAAGATATAGGTCGAGAATAAAAAACGTATTCTAATTCAATAATCATGACGCCTTCTCTTATGTTCTTCTCCTTTTTTTGTTATTTCTGTTCTCTCCAATTCGTGCAACTCCCTGAAAGTTTCCTGTAAAACTCAGCCGTGGGATTTCGCAACTGAAAACTTTCTTCTTTTTATTTCGAATATTTTTTGTGCGCTTTTATTCTCCCGTGAAGTTGTTATCGATATTTATTGAGTACGTTCCCGTGTCCGCGTCTCTATCCCTGGAAAATGCGATTCGATCCGACAATTTTCGCGCGCTAATATAAAGTTTTTTAATTGCGTTGAGAAAATAAAAACAACAAAAAACAACTAAAATATAGAGCTATTGCATAATTAATTTACACAATAATTAAGGGTTGCCAAAGTAAATAAAAACACTTTTTTATTTCGTTTTTTTAAGCTTAAACCATATACTGGACTTTTCTCAATCCGTTTAAGTTGGTTTCTTTGAAATCTTAAGTCTGAATTAAGACTAATTTAGGTTTTTTTTAAACAAACTCTTACTTTTCTAAAATCTATTTAATTTGAATTAAATAAAAATTATTTGAAAATAATTAATAGATTATTTACACATTTAGCTCTGTGGCATTTTGACTTACGTTACGTAAATACTCTAAACAAATGCACATTAAAACAACTACTTCCCGGGCAAATGCTCCGCCGGACATTAAATTACATAATGTACACCGGCTGCTGCATATCAATAAAATTTTGCTTAATGCAATAATTCAAATAATTTTTATTTAGTTTATTTAAATAACTGTGACCAAGTGACTCTTTTCTATCTATTTAGTTTGATTGATATTTAAATACTTGTGGCTTAAATATTATATTATATTATATTATATTATATTATATTATATTATATTATATTATATTATATTATATTATATTATATTATATTATATTATATTATATTATATTATATTATATTATATTATATTATATTATATTATATTATATTATATTATATTATATTATATTATATTATATTATATTATATTCTTGTTTGTCTTGCTATTATTATAATGTAAAATTATTTTGTATTATCCTATAATTGGGCTACTGTTTCCTGTTGGGTAATAAATTTATTATTATTATTATTATTATTATTATTATTATTATTATTATTATTATTATTAAATAACACACAGTGCCTTTCTTAAAGCGTTCAATTTGATGACTTTTGAATCTTAAGTCTCCGTTAAGATTTAATGTTGTTTTTTTTAAACAAATTCGTAAGATTCTCAAATCGATTTCATTTAATTAAAATTTAAGCGCTTGTAATTTCACATGCTAAGCTCGATTTTGATCGATGAGAAGTTAGCCAAGAATTTTTTTGGCCTCCACATTCACATTTTTTTTTGCAACTTTCTTTGAGGAAGAAAGTATTATTTTTTCTTACAAAATATTAAATCAGCAAGATTCAAATTACACATCAAAAACTATTTTTTCAGCTTCCACTATTAAGCAAAGATTTTTAGAGTTATCAACATTTTTTGGAACTATTTTTTTTACATTATTTATTCAATATTTATTTAGCACGTCTTTATTATTGTAATTTATTATTTGTGACGATTTATGTAAAAGCTTATTATTTTGTAGGAAGGAGATTTCCGTAAAATAAATTAAATTATTATTATCAACTATTTTCTATCATTTATTTATCAACGAAAATCTCCCTTATAGAAAATATATAACTTACAAATGTAACTTAAAATAAACATAACATAAACCAAATGGCTGAAAGACCACTGGTCGATAGCCAATTAACAGATATAAATTATACATTTGAGTTTGTTAATGTTTATTACTTATTTTGTATACTTTCTGTATATATCTGTTAATAAAGATTATTATTATTATTATTATAAACTTGCCTGATTTTTTTTTGCTTAATAGCGAAAGCCGATAAAAAATGATATTTGGATTCGTAATTTGAATCTTATTGATTTATTTTTATTTTGGAAAAATAAAACTACAGAAATGGTGGCTGCGCCAGGCCACAAAATCCGTGGCTGAAAATCTGTGGCTAACTTCTCAACGGTTCGACTTCGTTTTTTTTTTTTCAATCTCTAATCACACACAAGACTTTTCTTAATGCTCTAAATTTGATGTCTTTTAAAGCTTAAGTTTACGCTAAAATTTATTTAAAGCCACAAAATCCGTGGCTGAAAATCTGTGGCTAACTTCTCAACGGTCCGATTTCGTTTTTTTTTTTCAATCTCAAATCACACACAAGACTTTTCTTAATGCTCTAATTTGATGTCTTTTAAAGCTTAAGTCTACGCTAAGATTTATTTAAAGTGCTTTAAACAAATTCTTACTTTTCTTAAATCCATTTAATTTTATTACAATTTAAACACTTGTAATTTCACTCTTAGCGTATCGATTTTGTTTTTTTAAGCTTAAATTACACGCATGAACTTTCTTAATACGATCAGTTTGTTGTCTTAAGTCTACGTTAAGATTTATAGTCATTTTTTAAACAAATTCTTGCTTTTTTCAAATCCATTTAGGTTAATTGAAGTTTAAGCACTTGTAATTACATTCTTAGCGTTTCGATTTTTTTTGTAAGCTTAAATTACATGTAGGAATTTTCTCAATACGATCAGTTTGTTGTCTTAAGTCTACGCTAAGATTTATTGTCATTTTTTTAAACAAATTCTTACTTTTTTCTAATCCATTTAGATTAATTGAAGTTTAAGCACTTGTAATTACACTCTTAGCGTTTCGATTTTTTTTGTAAGCTTAAATTACACGCAGGAATTTTCTTAATACGATAAGTTTGTTGTCTTTTGTCTGAGCTAACATTTATTGTCGATTTTTTAAACAAATTCTTAATATTCTTAAAGCGATTTACATTGATTGAAATTAAAGCGCTTCTAATTTCACTCTACTAATTTTAAATCATACACAAGACCTTTCTTAATGCTCTAAATTTGATGTATTTTGAATCTTAAGTCTACGCTAAGATTTATTGTCATTTTTTTAAACAAATTCTTACTTTTTTCAAATCCATTTAGGTTAATTGAAGTTTAAGCACTTGTAATTAGACTCTTAGCGTATCGATTTTTTTGTAAGCTTAAATTACACGCAGGAACTTTCTTAATACGATAAGTTTGTTATTTTTTGTCTAAGCTAAAATTTATTTTCGATTATTTAAACAAATTCTTAATATTCTTAAAGCGATTTACTTTGAAATTAAAGCGCTTTTAATTTCACTCTTTTAATCTTAAATCACACAATACCTTTCTTAATGCTCTAAATAACATTCTAGAAAATGTTAAAAAGTAAACATTTTAATGAATTTTTTTAAACAAATTCTTACTTTACTTTTTAAAATGTTTTCTTTTTAACATTCTCTAGAATGTTTACTCGATTAATTTCGCTTTCTACAGCATTACGCTTTTATGTATTTGTTCAAATCTAACTTTTCTATTTACTACTAACACAGAAAACACATTACAAATTAAAGTTGGACTAAAACTAATGCTTTCACTAAAACCAAAGTTTCAGCCCATTAATTATTACCCATTCCATCCGCCCACCTTATATCAAAGTGGATAATTTATAGCGATCCGTTTTTGCTAATCAAATTTAATTAACACTTAAAACCCCGTTTCGGCTCCCAGAAGATGTTTGTTGGTATGTTTACAAGCGCGTTGGGATTAAATTGAAGCGATCGATAACGACGTACGTACGAATTATCGAAGTCGTGAAGAGAAGTGGGGATTGTTGTAATTTTAATTTAGTTCTTCATTTATTTTGTGAATGTAGAGTGAAATTTTGTCATTCAAAAGAAAGGGAGATTTTATAACAATATCTATTTACTTCTTTCAATAATAGGTTTCATGGTCAATAAAAAATTTTTACTATTACATTGTGTTAATGAAAAATTCGTTAACCCTTTCGAATATTCAATATTAATTATTAATATAAATAGAAAAGAATATTCATTCACTTGGTCACAGTTATTTAAATAATGTTAAGTTGTTTTAATGTGCATTTGTTTATAGTATTTACGTAACGTAAGTCAAAATGTCACAGAGTAAATGTGTAAATAATTTATTAATCATTTTCAAATTCACATTAAAATAACTTAACATTATTTAAATAACTGTGACCAAGTGAATGAATATTCTTTTCTATTTATATTAATAATTAATAAGCAATAAATATATTGTAAATTTAATAAAAATGATTTGGAAATGATTAATAAATTATTTACACATTTACTCTGTGACATTTTGACTTACGTTACGTAAGTACTATAAACAAATGCACATTAAAGCAACTGCTTGCATTTGTTTAAAGTATTTATATAACGTAAGTCAAAATGTCAAAGAGCTAAATGTGGAAATAATTTATTAATTATTTTCAAATAATTTTTATTTAATATATTTAATAATTAATTAATTAAATTTAAATTTTAAAAAATAAATAAAAAATACCATTTTTTCTCGATTTACTATTTATGTAAGAATAAAATGTTAATAAATGGATGTTTAATTTAAATTTAACACCAGGCACGATTACTTCAAGTTAAACTATCTAAAACAAAGGGTCTTCTAATTCCAATTATTCAAACCCAGAATCACCAACTATTTTATTTAAGTATGCTCCCATTATTCCTTGACGGAAACACAATGCTCATCGGGATAAATCCGCCACAGTCTGGAATATTCCAACCCCACGAAAAAATATAAAGTTTCGGGCGCTTCCCACCCATTTACATACAATCGAGAGCGCGAGGCTTTCTGCCTTTTGTCGCCGGGGTTGGAAATTTTCCCCGCGGCTGACGTCCGCCTCAATTGTCCTCTCGTCTCTTGTGCGTGCGCGAATAATCGCGGCCATTATCCCATTTAATAATTCCGCGATGACGCAAATCCCCATTATTAATAAATACCATTTATTAATACCGAGTTTGTCCAACTGGGCGACGCGCTGAAAGTTATTATTTATCAGTTACGGTACTGCCAACGTCATTCGGCTTGTTTGGAACGAACGGGACACGGCTTTAATCCCCGGCCTCATTATCAATTACACGCCTTGTGCTGTTATGGTGGATTAGCGTGAATCATGGGAAATTATCTGTTTGCCAAAAGGAAAATAATTAGCGACGTTTCAAACGCAATTGTTTATTCGCAGAATTTATATAAGTATGAAGTACGACAACCGGAAGAATTGGAATTTTTCGCCATAGATTAGACTCCCAAAGGGGTGGAGGGGGGGGGGGTTGATTGTGTGATTGTAGATCATCCTTTAGTTTGATAATGATGTTTAATGCTTCGAAACTATAATCATTGTGACAAAAACACCTTCGTTTTGGACTTAGAAAAGTTCGCCTCTCTATACGAAATCCGTGGATGAGCTTTAATTTTTTTTTTAAAGTTATGAAATCCATACCCCTGATTTTATTGTTTGAAATGATTATTTAGATCTTTAGCAACAATCTAAGAATAAAAACAAGTTCCTGAATTGTGACAAACACCTTCGTTTTGAACTTAGAAAAGTTCGCCTCTCTATACGAAATCCGTGGATGAGCTTTAATTTTTTTTAAAAAAAGTTACGAAATCCATACCCCTGATTTTATTATTTGAAATGATTATTTAGATCTTTAGCAACAATCTAAGAATAAAAACAAGTTCCTGAATTGTGACAAACACCTTCGTTTTGAACTTAGAAAAGTTCGCCTCTCTATACGAAATCCGTGGATGAGCTTTAAATTTTTTAAAAAAAAGTTACGAAATCCATACCCCTGATTTTATTGTTTGAAATGATTATTTAGATCTTTATCAACAATCTAAGAGTAAAAACAAGTTCCTGAATTGTGACAAACACTTTCGTTTTGGACCTTGAATCTGATAAGTTTAAGTCTTTATTCGAGGCTAATAATTGAAAGTAAAAATAATTTTTAAAATAAGTTGGACATATCTTATCACAGTTCTTGTATAATTGGGTTAATTTCATTCGTTTATAAGCTGTGAATCACTTTTAAAATAAATAATTTACCCGGCGCCTCCGCCATGGTGGAGGAGCCGGACAAATCCGTGGCTGGAAATCTTCACATCGGTCTAAGAAATTATAATTAAATTGACCTAGCTGATTTCAAAACCCTACAAAAGCGCAATTTAACATCAGATTTTTGTGAGTCTCTTCATTTTTTTTTTAGGTAAAGCTAAGTTGACCTAATTAAAGCAACTGATAAAATCCATACATTGATTTGGATAGTATAATTGCTACAATTACTATAAATTATTATGCATGTAATATTAGTTGGGTTATCAGCAATTACAGCAATTAATCGATTTATCTTGTATAATACGAATTGCATGATTACCGTGGGAATTATATAACGGTGTCGTTAATACATTATTTGTGCTGTTTTTTTTTTAATATTGGCTATTGGCACGATGATCAATCCACCAGTACTTATTAGTAGAGACTAACTTCTAAGGCTTATGAATCGAATCTGGAATTAAAAAAAGCCAAATTTTCTCGTATAATATTTTTGTTAGGCTGAAAGACCTCCGGTCGATAGCCGATTCATCTACAGAATATAATTCTAATTTTTTAATATTATTGTACATACATATACACATTTGAATAAAGATAGTTAATTAGTTATTTTTGTTACTACACAATCCTTATTACTCATCGAAAATTTTCTAGAAATTTTATGTTAAACGATATTTGTATCGTGTGCCATGATTGACCTTTAATTAGGGTACAATCATAATACATAATAACATAAATAAAAGTACAAAAATTTACTTTAAATTAATCTACTTGAAAGATTAGATTATTACATTTTAGAATTAATTAATGTTTGTGTTGATAATGATAAATTTCGGTTTTAATCAAATCGGATTCAATTTCTTCCGACTTTATTTAAGCGTGAATGACCTTAGAAATATCTCATAATAGCAAATTGTATTAATTAAGCAGATAATATCGTAATACCGTACTGTTTAATTAGAACTAGCATAGCGGATATTCTTTCACAAAAATCTACAATAAAATAAAATTCGTACAGACGTTCATAGTCTTAATATTCGGTTTAAGGGAACTCTATCTCCTCCAAAGTTTCATTCAGCTCTATTTATGCGAAGTAATATAATTAATATGTAATTACAAAAATATATAACATTAAGGCTAAGTGTTCCATTATTCAGATCGCGCCTCAAGACTTGTATTCAACAAAATAGTTAGTGTAATCTAAAATTTTATAGATACGTTTATTCAATTTTTAGTTTACTGTTATTTTTGTTCTTTAATCATAAAAAACCCATCATTTATAGATTAAATTTAATTTTATTTTATAGGTTGAATTGAAGATCAGCCGCACTTCGGTTGTGCTGAATTCATACCCTTTAGTTTTTCCCCTGGTAGGATCATTTCGTAATTATTTCTTGTAATATGAGATGTAACATTTTTTGTTAATTTTACTTGGTTAAAAATAAATAAATTACTTAAGGATTATCTCACCTTTTCTGGCCACTTTATATTAATATATTTTGCTCGACTATTAGCAGGGATTATATGTTTGGGCGGGCTTAGCCAAGTTCAAACAGAATCCATTTTTAGTGGAGGAAGTTTCGTAATGCATATATGATTGCTTTCTGTACTTGTGTATGAATGATTTTGGATACATTTAGTTCTTCTAGGTTATTATTATTTTGTACTATCACGGCATGGGCCGGAGCTACCTTCTTCTTATTCTTCTTGCGTGGTTTAAATGGCCCTAGAAGTTTTGCTCTGTTGGCCAGTGCTATTTTAGAGACTCCGGAGCTATCTACTAAATGAATCATATCAAGATTCAGTGGACATTGTGTATGACTTTTGATGTGGTGTTATTTTCTCATCCCCCAAGAACTTCCTAACTATGCGACATCACTAGTTATCCATACGCTAGATAAATGGTGGCTGAATGTTTCATTAAATATGCGACAAGTGTTGAGTATTACTGTCTTTTATAATTCTATGTAGGAATACTTTGGTAGGTTTAGTAATTCTAAGCTATTATGTAGATTTTTAGAAAACACTCTTGTTACTGACATTGTATAATAATATTATATATATATATTATATAATATTGTATAATTGATACAATAATTACATTTCCCACCTTCCATAGGTGTTTTGCCTCAATTGCCAGATCCTCATATTTGTTGATTTTCTCCGCAAATGTTTTTTTGTAAATTGTCTGTATTTGGGACCGCAATATCAATTAAAAAATCTGACTTTGTCAATTATTAGGTTGATGCAAAAGAAATGTCGGATTTTAACCATTAACTTTAATTGAGTATAACTTTTTATAGAATAAACTTTATTAATCAAAATAAGAACCCTTAAAATTAATACAACTTTGTCAACAAGTTTATTTATGCCGGTAGCATAGAAATCTGGACTTCTTGAAGCTACTAAAGAATTAAAGGTGATTTCATCATCTCTCCAATTTTTGAAGCATTTATCACGCAAGAAGTTGTCCAGACACTTGAAAAGTAGAAATCAGTAGGTGACAGGCGAGTATGGTGGATGGTCGAGAGTTTCGTAACCCAACTCATGCAGCTTTTGTCTTGTCATAATTGAAACATGTGGCCGAGCGTTTTCATGAACTAATTTTTTTCATTGACTAATTCCGGCTGTTTTGCCGAAGTTTTTGGTGCATTTCGTCGATTTCTTGACAATTCTTCTTCGCAGTGATAGTTTCGCCCGGATTCAGAAAGCTGTGGTGTATCAAACCCATAGACCACCAAACAGTCATGGAGAAGTGCTTGGGAGCTTCATCATTATCATAAATTGTTTTTAAATTATAGGTTTTGTTGTTTACAAGTAAATGTATGACGGACTTTGCAACAGTAAAAAAATCGATGTTTAAATTTTCATTAAAAAAAGTCATTTATAGATTTTAAGTTACTTAATTTGTTGTATTGAAACTAGAATTAACGAGTAAGCAAGTTTTTTTTTTATAAAAAAGTAAGTGTTTTATTTGTAAGAAAACTACTTAGTGGGAAGATAAAATGTAAATAGAATATGCAGTGATTATTTAAGGAGATTGTTATCACTATATGTATATTTCAAGCACAGCGTGCTCTTTTTCAATAGTTTTACATAAAATTGACAAATAAATAAATAAACATGTAAACAAAATTTAATATACAAATGTGATGTGTTGTTAAAAAATCAGATAAAGGTAATTTATTGAATTATATCAATTAATTTTAATAAATTGTTATTTAACAGAGTTAAGACAAAATTTAAAAGTTTACTAGAATTTTTATGTGAAAAATATATTCATTAGAAAGTATTTACAATTTCCTTTTCATGATAATTACAGCCTAATGATATTTTTTACAATTGAAATAAGAATTGATGGCAGAAAAATCGACGGTTTATAGCAATTTTCTGAGGCTTAGATAGTTGTAAATAATTGAAATATTGTGATGTAATTTAATGTAACTCTCAGAAGCAAAGATTTTCCATATATTGATAAATTTGAAAGGGACACTACATTATGATAGTAATGATTAAAAATTATATATTGTTTATATAATTTTTTTAAAACAACTCAATGTCTGAGATTTAATTAATTCAATAAGAACAAACGTGGCTTTCTCATTATTCCGCCGGCCTATTATTAGGATTTGTGTATATTTGTTTGCAATTGAAAATTCCTCATTGTGTGTGTTCGCCTCGCTTTAGTGGAAACGCGAGGCGGCGGCGGTGGCGGCGGGACGGTTCGTTAACATAAACCTTAAACTTGACTGTCCCTGACGCTAAACCGGCGCTCCCCGACGCCGTGACGTCACGCCGTCGCCTGGCAACAGTCAGACGTACGTACGTACAGAATGCGGCGTCCCGGTGCCATAGATTCTCTAGCCAGCCAGGAACGACCGTTTCTTTAGACGCTGCTTTAATTTATTTTTCTCCTTCAATGACTACATTGATTAAAATTAATTAGTACATTATTGAAACAGTGATTATTTTAAAACATCAACTTTTAAAAAAGTGAAGAAAGGAATAAAATATTACTACATTATATTTTTCAGTGTTCTAAGGTTAACATAAATTAATAATCAATTATCACCAAAGTAAACATTGTAACATTTTTATAATTCAAAGTTGTGCGTGCATTAATTTGGTCATTATTACTGTTAATTTATTCTACTGGAATCAAACTAAAATTATCTTACTCTGAATCACTCTGAATCGTTAAATTACACTAAGTTGAAGACTATTATACACTACAATAATAAGAAATTATAATGACATCTAATTATTAGAATGCTCATTAAATTTAAATTAATTACTTAGAAATTTTAAAATACTCAAAAAACTTATTAATTTTCTTGTCTTGTTTTAGAATTATGCTTTATTATAAGCCAAAGTGCCCGTCTTCACTATCACCCTTGTCAGCATTAATTTATTAATAATACTTGCTTGATTACTGAAGACGCATATTGTGTGCATATATGACAATAAGTTTACGTTATGCGTCTTCAGAAGTTAAGCAAGTTTCATTAATAAATTAATACTGAATTTCTAACGATAAGGGAGATATCAAAGAGAATGAAATACTAATACTAATTACTCTATGGAGATATCGAAAACGGGATCTTCGGCGATTCACTCTGTTTTAATCGTAACACACAATTATAAAACACTCTTAATTTTTAATAAATCCCGAATAAAGAGAAGAGAAACAGTAACAAAAAACGACATTTATATTCCGTTAATCACCAACCTGATAGAGTTTAATTATGTGCGGATGATCCAGCCTTTTCATGATATCCACTTCCCTGTAGACTTTCTGGAGATTACCGGCGTCCAATTGGGATTTATCGATTATCTTAATCGCCACCTGAAACAAAGTTGGAACGTTACCGAGATGCCTTTCCGCTTTTCTTCGGCGCACAATTACATCGATTTAAAGCGAAGAAAAAAGGATGACTAAAGGGAAAAGCGCCGAAGTTTCCATTTTACACGCCGTGAAAAGGGGTTTAAATGGTTGTAATTAAATTGCGATGGTTACTTCTTTTTTTTTCTATCATATTGTTCAACTCACACTGAAAAGTAAAGACATTTAACACCGTTAAATGTGTTAGATAAGACTGAATAAATAAAATCAAATTGTTATTAACATTTGGAATATTTGAAATTTAGAAAAAATAGAATTCACGAGGGTAGAAAGACCCCAGGTCGATAGCCCGGACAGACTAACACAATATTTGTTTTCTTATTTAAATATAAATGTATATATACGATTATGTAATGATGTTGTCTGAATAAAGATGTTTGTATATATATATATATATATATAGAATTCACGATTAACTCTTTGTGAAATATTAATCATAAGAGGAATTCAAAATATTATGTTTAATATAATTAACATTTTCAATATATAAGGATTAGTAGTTCATATTATAATTATAAATAAATTATTGAAAATCTATCAATACTCTACGTTTTTTATCAAGCTGCAGGCATTCACGAAAAATGTGATTAGTAGTGTTGATTTCCGAGTTTAATCCAACTCTACCTTATCAGTGTTTTTATTTATAAATTATATAAAAAGAACTCGAAAATAATTATTAAATTATTTAAATAAAAACCATTTGAAAAAGAATTAATAGATTATTTAAACATTTAGCTCTGTGACATTTTGACTTACGTTACGTAAGTACTTTAAACAAATGCACTTTAAAACAACTACTTCCCGGGCAAATACCCCGCCGGACATTGAATTATATAATGTACACCTGCTGTTGCATATATTAAACGATTGTGACGAAATTAATAAATACTCTTTTCTATTTATATTTAAAATTATTTCCTCTTTAACATTTTGACTTATGTTACAAAAGTACTTCCCGGGCAAATACCCAGCCGGACATTGAATTATATAATGTACACCTGCTGTTGCATATATTAAACGACTGTGACGAAATTAATAAATACTATTTTCTATTTATATTCATAAATGATTTCCTCTTTAGTATTTGGACTTATGTTACAAAAGTACTTTAAACAAATATTCAATAATGGACATTTGCTGTTGCATAACAATAATGTATTGTATAATGCAACAATTTTTGTATCGAAAAAAAAAAATGCAAAAAAACAAAACAAAAAGGCTATCTGCAGACACGTGTTTCGGGATTTTATCCTCATTAATACAGCTGTGCCTTAAATAATTGCGAAGTTGTTTAATTAAATCAATCAAACGTACCGTCACGCTGAGATCTCCGGTGGAGATAATCGAAGAGGACATTGACAGACGGACACGATTGCCATGCGTAATCTCGATTAATTATTTTCAACACAAAATCTTTTTCCACTCGGATTTAAATAAAGCCACGCTGGCTATTAATAATAATATAAAAGGCACAGCTGTATTGATGAGGGATGAAATCCCGAAACACGTGTCTGCAGATAGCCTTATATTACGTAATTTTTATTTTATTTTTTGCATTTTTTTTTTCTATTCAAAACTACAACTATACAATGTGTTACTGTTATGCAACAGCAAATGTCCATTTGAACAAGCTAGATTAGCAGAGGCTTTGTGTATTTCGAGAGTTCCCTAGAGGTTTATCTTACGACCCTTTTCGGCAAAAGAGGAAAGAAAATATTAATTATTTTCAATTTCTTGTTATTTAATTATATATATATACAGAGAGCTTTTTTTATCAGTATACATTTCCCCTATGTATACCTGCAAAATACGCGAGTCAAATGCATTAATGTATGTGTGTTTAGTTGCCTATAACATCCAACTAAACACACATGTGTCAAATAGTCAACTAAACATACACACATTAATCGGTTCAATGCGTTTGACGTTTTTTTCAGGTATACACTTCCTCTAATGTATACTGATAAAAAAACCTCTCTGTATATATATATATATAACGTATTGTGTATATGCTGTTTCAATTTCACAAATAAATATGTTTGTATGTATATATATATACAATACGTTGGGAAACCATTACATTACTATATTATACATAATAAATTTCACAAATTGGCTATCGACTAGTGGTCTTTCAGCCTATTTAATTTTATTTTTTTAACTTATAAAGATTTATTAGTTTTGGTTCGAATCAACTTAGAAATAACAGATATTTTTTCTCCATTAAATAATAGTTAATATAACATTTTTTTGAAACTCATTAAAACAATGCAGTTATAATGAATTAATGTTTTCAATTCATAATAACTGCAGTTGGGTTGTAAGGTTTTTGTTCATGATTGTATTGTAGCAATATTAGTTGATAAAAAAAACTTTGAGTGCAAAAGAAATAAAGTCGTTTTTTAATAAAGTAAAATATTACTATTTTTTTGTTAATCTTATATTTATTTTTCACTTTGTGGAAATAATCCTAATTGAATCCAACGGTAGCTGAATGCTAAAGCAATTCAAGCACGCCTGAATTATTCTTGGGCACGCGAATAAAAAAAAACAGGGCGGTGTAAAAGAGATTTATAGAATCCTCCCTGAAAATATTATTACTCCCAAAGGAGCAACTTTCCTGTACTGTACCCTAATTTCTTTTACTCCTGATTTATATTAAATGCATATTTTATTCAAAAAATTTTCTAGACCTTTATTTTAAAAACTTAAAATTATTCTTTTATCCATGGTTTGAGCCATGAAGTAAAGAATATTGGTTGAACGTTTGAGTTAGGAATAAGTTCAGCGTGAAATGTTTCGAGCCCTCCTTACTACTAAGTAATGGATTAAAAAAAAAACGTAACGATTAAAACATTTCTCTTTTTTTTTCGATTCGAAGAATGCTGAGATTTCTTCTTGCTACTAAATAATAGAATAATACTTAATAATGGATTGATACTTAGTAGCAAGGAGAAATTGAAAAATGTCAATATGAAAATGTTCGTGTCCTTCTTGCTACTAAGTAATGGATTAATAAAAAACACGTAACGATTATATTTTCTTTTTTTTCGATTCGCTCGCAATAGCACTAATTTATTAATACTTAGTAGCAAGAAGAAATCGAAAAACTTTACAATAAAATTATTATTTACTACATGTTTGAACTTTTAAACCATGAAGTAAAGAATAATTTTTGAACTTTTAAACCATGGAGTAAATAATAACTTTATTGTGTAGTTTTTCGAGTCACCCTTACTATTAAGTAATGGATAGAAAAAAAAAACATTGAAACATTTAATTTTCTCTTTTTTTTTTTTTTCGATTAGAAGGATGCCGAGAGGCGTGTTAAAGCCGATTCAGCAAACACATTTGTCTTTCTAGAAAATATCTCCCCAAACGAACTTGCTCGACGTAAATATCGGGAAAAAGGAAACTGTCATAAAAATATGTTTAATTGCCATTTTCTATTATTTAGCAGGCGTCAAATTGTTCATTAATATAACTATATGTTAATTTGCGTCAGATTAAGTCGGGTGGACGAAATTAAAAATTTGAGTAGAAAAGAATATTCCTTCACTTGGTCACAGTTATTTAAATAAAAATAATTAACCCTACACCCATATGGGTAGAAAGAAAGGGTCATTGAATATATATAAATAAAAATAATTAATAAATTATTTCCTCTTTTGCATTTTTTGACATTTTAACTTATGTTACGTAAGTACTTTAAAGTAAAAATTTGAGTGTAACGCTTGATTATAAACTTAATTTTAGACCATATATTACCAATAAGGCAAGCAAGGTTTTAGGTTGTTTCTTTTTTAAATTAAAAACATTTTCAATACACGCGCTAAATTTACTTTATTTTTTATTAGTAAGATTGATATTGGAATATTGTTCAATTATATGGAGTCCATACAATGCTATCTGGATAAACACGGTCGGAAAAGTCAAATCTAAATTTGCACGAGTCTGTGCTCTTAGATTAGGAATTTCTAAAGAAAATTTGAATTTTAATTCATTTAATCATCACATAAAAAAAATCTAAAAAATAAATAAACGAGTTATTAGTAGCTTCCTAATGGTCTCTCAATTTATTAATAATTAACATTTTAATTTATTTTTATTTTATTTACCCTACACTCATATGGGTAGAAAGGGTCATTGCATATATATATATATATATATTTATTTTATTTAGTTTTTAGTGATTATTTCTTCCACCATGAAATTTACGGGTAATATTGTCATTATATATATATATATATTTAGTGGCTATACCCCTAGTTGGGGTTGCGCCGCTCCATACTGGAGCTCCCCAGATCATAATTACGGGGTTGATCACTCCCCTTTCAATTTTCTAAACTTTCTTGCTGATTTGCCTCCATAAATTCCTATCCTTTGTTTTGTTCTGCCATTTGTTTATTCCAATTCCATTTAAATCCTCTTTCACCTCCTGCAGCCATGTTATATTGTCATTACATATCATGAAAAAAAAAACATAAACGAGTTCTCTCACAGCTGATTATTGTTTATGAATTGGTAGACTATTAAAATTATATTTATGTAATTAGATTGAATCTAAACCGCAGACCACATTATAATTTCTATTTTTATACATAACCTGTCTTTGTTCGGATATCGTGGTTCGGAGAAAAAAAAATACATGAAAAATAAGTTTGCACGTTCTCTCAAAACTGTTAATTGTTTATGAATAACACGACCATTAGCAACGTAATTGTGTAAAAAGAACGAATTTAAAGTGCGGAAAACATTGTGTTTTCTTAATTGATTGATTGATTTTCACTTAAAGTCACAGATAACGCTGCACCTCCATAGTTTATGATCATTATACAGTGAAAATATTTGTGAATTCAACATTATGTGGAAACGTGTTCTGTGTAAATGTTTATATGTGTGTATTTGATAAGAGCAAAAACCCATTTGTTTACACACAGCAAAAATTATTTTTAGACACACATCAAAATCGCTTTCTTTATTATTATCGACATTTCCTTATCGCCAAATACTTACATAATACCTACTATCGTTATACAATAACTTAAACCGAAACATTTTTATTTTGTTTGTTTTCTTTTTCTCTTTATGAAAATTAAACATTAAACATCCGAATCTTTGATGTCCAAACAGGACGATGCAATATAGTTTATTGTGCCGACGCAAAAAAAATATTTCCCGGTATCAGATAAGCTATCTCTTCAGTTGACTTCGATTGACGCGGGAACGATAACGTGACAATAAATAGTAATTACAAATGGACGTCAAATTCGCGTTTGAATAATTTCCCAATCGTGAACTTGACCGGCGAATTTGTTACAATGTTTACTTCTTTGCTGATACATTCGTGAAGGCTAATTCAAATTAAAATGTTGTCGTTGTGTGTGTGTTTTTTTTAATTATTTATTTATGGAAGTCCAATTACAACTGTACAATACATATTAATCGTATGGATAATTATTATAACGATAAACTGAAAGTACATTCAAATTCAAATTTAATCAA
Source organism: Philonthus spinipes (assembly GCA_963082785.1). Taxonomy (NCBI): domain Eukaryota; kingdom Metazoa; phylum Arthropoda; class Insecta; order Coleoptera; family Staphylinidae; genus Philonthus; species Philonthus spinipes. The sequence continues at coordinate 22,376,925 of OY720304.1, read as the reverse complement.
CTCAAATAGATTTACATATAATTTGGAATTTTATTTTCGTCTAAATAAAATAATTTTATTGTTTTAATTAATAAATCCTTAATTTTTTAATAGAAAATTTAAATATTTCTCATTATAACTACTAGCAAAAATAATTGTTACAATTTAACCTCCTGCACGCTCCAAGGCGTTCATATGGACGTATGCATCTCGGAGTCCTCCTTACTACGACATTTCGGCCTGTATATTTAGTAGGCTCTGATTAGACACTATTTCGTTTATGTTTTCAAGTTATTTTTATTTAATGTATTTAAATACCTACCTCGATAAGATTAAGAAAGAAAGAAATACCTGTGACCAAGCGAATTAATACTATTTTCTATTGAGTTTTTCTATTGTTGAAAAATGGAAAAGATCATTTTTTTATTATTTATTTTCAGCAATTTTTCCTTATTTAATTTCTTTCTTTAAATAACTGCAAAAGTGTAAATCATCTCCATTAATATTTAGTGATTCTAAATAAGAAAAATATAACAATATAAATATATTTAAATATACCCCGACACCAATTGGTAAAAGGGGACATCGATTATATATATATATATATATATATATATTTAAATATGTAAATATGTAATAATGTGTATTAGTTCGACACCGAAAGGTAAAAGAATGTATAGATCAAATAATAAATAAATATATTTATATATATTTAATATCCTCACGTAATTTAACCTATACAATTTTCTCAGATTTTCTAGACACACATTTTTTTTTTTTTTACTTTTTCTATTTTAAATCACAATCACCATTTATTCCGATAAACTCAACCCCGAAACAAGCTCTCCAAATCCCGCCGCACAACAATCACCATTACTTAGCCGCTGCCACTTCGTTGTCGATGGCGCGATCGAAAATTGAATTCATTTGAAAACGACTCTCCGCAGAAAGTTCGGGGAATGGCCAAACAGAAAGAAAAAAAAAATCGTTTAAGTCGAGCCCGGAGCAAAATTCAATTTGCCCGCGGACATTTTTTCGGTGTTTTACAATACATTCGGTGGCCCAATAAAATCGCAGGATGTGCATAAGAAACGGCGACTTTACGAGGGCCGATCTGAATTTCAAAACAGCTGGCGGGGAATAATGTTTGGATTCAAATATGTACAGAACAAAATAAACCAAAAAAAATATATATAGGCAATATATAAGATAAGAATGTTTAAGGAAAGGAATGATTTTTTAAATGATTGCAGTTAGGTAAGTAATAGTAATAATTAAAAAAATGATTTATTTACTTGATCACAGTTATTTATTTATTTAACGGATTTACCTTTTTACAAATCTACATTATAATTAATAATATTTATGTATAGTGGATTGTAGAACAAAAATTATTATTATTTAAATAAATTAAATTTAAAAAATATAAAATAATTAATTAATCATTCCCTCTTTAGCTACTGCGACATTTTAACTTATGTAACTGATTGATACACTATACTTGACTTATGTAATATAAGTCAAAATGTCGCAGTAGCTAAAGAGGGAATAATTAATTAATTATTTTCGAATAATAGTGTGTTATTTACAAATTGATTATGACATATAAAACTACATAACTATAATAATAGTTCAATAATATATGTCAGAAATACAAAGGAATTTAAACACATTAAAGAATTAATAAGTTACGAAAAATGAAGTTTACGAAACGAGCCGTAGACGAGTATAGTGAATTATAACACATAATCCTGATTGATATACTATAATTTCTCAACGAATTGAGTAATAATAGTTAAATAAATACATCAATGAATTAATAATATAACTTACGAAAAACGAAGTATACGAAACGAGCCGTAGACGAGCCCATAATCCCGATTGACATACTATAATTTTTTAGACTAATTGAATAATAACAGTTCAATAATAGATGTCAGAAATACTAACGAACTTGGATATATTAATGAATTAATAATAAAACTTACGAAAGGCGAAGTTTGCAAAACGAGCCGTTGATGAGTAACACGTAATCCTGATTGATATACTATAATTTTTCCACGAATTGAGTAATAATAGTTCAATAATAGATATCAGAAATGCAAACGAATTTAAACACATCAATGAATTAATAATATAACTTACGCAAGACGATGTTTGCTAAACGAGCCATAGACGAGTGAAGTAAATGATCTGAGTAAATTTTATAGCTCATAATTTACAGTGATGTACCACAATTTTTCCACGAATTTAATACGATGCTAATTTTTGGACGAATTGAATAATAATAATAGTTCAATAATAGTTGTCAGAAATACAAACGAACTTAAACACTTTAGTGAATTAGTCCGGCGGGGTATTTGTCCGGGAAGTAGTTGTTTCAATTGATGTTTTGTCTGTTTTAAAGTACTTGCGTAAATAAAAAAAATGCAGTAGTTGAAGGAAAATTAATTAAGTATTCAGTTGTATAAATTAATTATTTCAAATTTCTAGGAAATAAATATGAATATAATATTAAATATGAATAAATTATTAAAAATCAACCAATAAAATACAGATTAGATTGAATATAATATTAAAAATCAACCAATAAAACACAGATTAGATTGAATAACTTTAAATTCTCGACTAGTTTCGGGTGAATTTAAAATTTGTTTTTTAAATTCTCTTGAAAATGGTCTAATCACCCGAAACTAGTCGAGAATTTAAATCTAATCTGTGTTTTATTGGTTGATTTTTAATATTATATTCAATCTAATCTGTGTTTTATTGGTTGATTTTTAATATTATATTCAATCTAATCTGTATTTTATTGGTTGATTTTTAATAATTTATTCATATTTATTTCATACAATATGAACTACCAATGTCTAAATATTAAAACCATTAATCAAATTTCTATTTTAGTTAGTTAGTTACACAACTTATTGACAAGTTTTTTACGTTTACAATAATACTAATAACAATATAAAATATTTTGGAAATGTAAAGGATTCTTGTCAATCGGCTATCGACCATGTCTTATAATTAATTTTCTTTATCTTCTTTTGCAATTGCTATTTTATTTAAACACTTTTTTATTGTCTTCATGTGAAATAATTCATCCACGATATTATATATCACAAAGATCGACTTTGCACACGAATTTTTTTCCTGCCATTGCATTGTTTTCTTTCATTATTTCTCTTTATAATTCATTATAATAACATAAAAAGAATTTAACATGATTCTCTGTAGATGTTATATCTCGAGTTATAAATCCCTTGTGATTTATAAATCGTACACAACATTAAATTTGCGTTCAATTTAATTTTTATTTAATTTTATTAAAAGTAACTAATGTGAATAAATAGTCTTTTTCTGTTATTAAAAACGTGTTTGCTTATATTTTTTATTGAGTTATTAAGTTATATTTATTACAAACGTTTTTTTTTTCACGATGTATCCAATTACAGAGTACATTAAAGTCTCTGTTAAACGTTGCATTAAATTGTTAAGGTCAACTTTAAATGTACCGCGTTAAATTAAATGCATGATGGCCTTTTAAAGAGACTGATGACAAAAAAAAAATACTGAAAATATACGCAGACAATACGCGTTTAATCACTCAATTTCAACAGTCTAGTTTTCGGGGGCATTAATTTAATGGCCGAAACGCCGAAAACAGCGGCAGCAATATTTCCCGGTTTTCCGCTTAGTCCGCTCGATGATTTTTTCTGCCATTACTTCGGCGTATTTATCTTGTTATTTTTCCGGTTCGAAAAAAGGAGAACGAGGCTCTCATTTCCACACTGCGAATATTCACTGTTAAATAAGTATACAAATAAATATCCATTTAAACTACACCGTTTTTAATAGTATTTTTGAAAATATTAATTATTTGTAAAAAGAAGTTTTCACGTTATTACTATTATTATTGTTATTGTATTGTTACAGTTACACCAATTCTAAAAAATATATTATTTTTTTAATTTCACGCAATAAAAAAATATTAAATATATATATACAAGGTGTACAGAAAATGAGTGAAAAGCTTTAGGTAGCGTGACTCTTTGACTAATTTTTAGATTAAAATATTAACGAAAATAAGTCTCACAGTCCTTCCTTAAGCCTCACGGGCCACTTAAAAGAACTATACATTTGGCAACGCTGGACCAAACAAGTGTGCATTTATCCTGTTTATAACTTCTACATCATCCGCTGGAGGTGTTGCATACACCTTTTCTTTTACAAACGAGCGTGCGTCGTTGCCAGATCTATTTTCATTAAAAGAATGCTTCTGATGAAGTTATAAAATTGTAAAAATATCCGATTTATTAATCATTTACATCAATGGAATTATACACGTGTCTAATTGATTCTTAATGCTATTGATTTTTTACAAAATATTTAAAAAACAATACTAATTTATAGTCACACATTTAAAATTCCGAAGACCTCATGAGCCTCAATGAAGAACCATACAACATTTTTTTATTTGGATTTTCTATTAAAAATTAATTAATGAATTGAGTTACCTGAAAGTTTTCACTCATTTTTCTGTACACCTTGTATATTCAATGACCCTTTCTACCCATATGGGTGTAGGGTTAAAAAATATTAAAAAAAATTATAAAAATATTTTTTAATGGTCATTTAAAAATATTCAATTAATAACCTGTAAATAAATGTTGTTTTTTTATCTCCGCTGTTTTTGGGTTATTAACAAAAACTTTTAAAATTGATTATTTACAATATATGTAAAATAAAATTTATAAATGACAGTGAGATTATTAATAAATTATTTCCCTAGTTTTCCGTTGAATATATTTTTTGTAAATTTTGGGAATTTACTCTCAAAACTTATGCATTACACATGCTTTTCCGGACTCTTCGCGGAAAAGGGGACTTCTTTGAAACGCGCTGAAAAGTTTTCCCTGCTTTCGGACAGTAAGACGTAATATCCGTTGCATTATTTATGAGATGGGGATTTTAAAACAAGGAACGATATACAAATAAATAACACTGCCGTGTAAATATTTATTCCGATATCGCATGGGTAAAGTGGATACAAAAATGCGAAACAAATAACAGGAAAGATTATTTCGAAAAAGGGAATGAATTGAATTATTTTTTTTAATATTTTATTCAAACGAGTTCTTTCTTCAACTTTATTCAACTCAATTGAATTCAATATTTAAACATTAACAAATATTATTTTTAAATAGAGCGAAATTACAATTGAATTGGAAAAATAGCACAAAATGCCATATTTTGCTTAATTTACAAGTAGCATAGTCAATAATTTAGGTCTACAAGGTAGACGACCGTAAATTGTTGTTTCAATTATTAAGGGTGCGGTTTAGACGACAGAGACAGCTATATAAATATTGGCATTCACTAATTCGAGTTAGATTGCTGTCGTGATCAATGAATAATATTGTATTATACATTAAATCAATCTTAAAATAAGCAGGAATTTCATCAGATGAATTAAAAATTATTTTAACGTTTAGTTTGTGTAAAAAAAAATTATGAAAAACAATGAAAATTGATCAAATTTATAGCAAATTTTAAATTTATTTTTTGCTAATAAAAACTTGTGCAATGAAAATTTAAAGGATTTCACTAAATTCTGCATTCAAATAACTTAGCAGACATGACCTATTAATTTAATTATATCTTACAATTTTCTTTTCTAACTTGAACTAGTAAATTAACGTAATACACGAAAATTAACGATTTATTTTTTATTTAGACTGATACTTTATAATTGGTAGATAAAAAAATGTAAATACATATTCATATTATTAAATAAATTCAAAAGAATGGCTCTTTTTTCAAACGATTATTTCCATTTCACTATATAGCTATCTCTTTCTACTAAACCGCAACCTTAAAATGTTCAATCACTCAATTATGCATATGGATGGTGGTTGGACATTTTATTAAATCCAATTAAATTGTTTTCAAGTACTTAATTAAATCGATATTCTGTTTTTTTTTTTCAATTTGAGTCTCATTAATCACTTGGTAAAACATTTTAGTAATATTAGGAAATGTTAAGTAAGTTTCACTTGGTTTGTTTCTTGCGTGTAAAACAAACCAAGTGAAACTTACTTAACAATTCCTGATTTTATGTTATTGAAAATGAGTATGTAGTGCTCGAAATATTCATCTGACAGTTAAAAATTAAATAGTGGAGAAAGGAAAAAAAACACTTTTAAAATTAAAAAAAATCGTTACAAAGAAAATTAAAACAAAAACTTTCTTTTCTTAAATACATTTCTAAATAAAACAGAAAGTGATATACTCACATTCACGAGAGCTTATCTCCTGCATAATTAAATGTTCAAGAAAAAATAGCTATAATTAGAACATTCATAATCACAGCCTATTTCGATTTACATAAGAAATTGTCATTATCTTGTAATTCACACAGTTTTATTGTTGTTTGATATAAACTTTTTGATTTGCGTCCGCGAGCACATAAATCCTTGAATCGCGAAATAACAAGACCATATCGGAATGCATAAAAAGTGTATTTACGCAAATGCACACTCATATATTAATCGGACCTACGTAGAACAAATGGCAATTATAAAAGGCTGTACCTATTTTTTTTTTATTTCATGTACGTAAATCTGATTGCGCTTTTTTTTCTCTGACTCACGCGACCGTAATTGTTATGTGGCCTACGTTTTGTATTGTTGTCATCAAACTAATAAATTAACAGATTTTTTTTAAATGGGGCGTAAATAAAACTTTTGTGGTATCAAAAAAGTGAGATTTTAATAAATCATCTTTTTCGTTTAAGAGTAAAAAATATATCTCGTATCAATATTTAAGCCTATTGATTACGAGATATATTTTTTACATCATTATTTTGTTTAATATAATATCTTTATTATTATAATATTTCTTTGCGATTTAGTAGAAAAAAAATAGAAATACGTATTTGGTTTGGTTTGGTATATTGAAGTATTATTCCAATACTAAAACAAAGAAGCCACAGTAAACAAAAAAGTGTTTTTTTATTAAGACGGGATAACATTTTTGTTTTTTGGTACTGGCAGCATCGAAAGAAAGAAATCACCTTTTTCTTTATATAACACAAAAATGTTATCCCGTCTTAATAAAAAGCACTTTTTTGTTTACTATGGCTTCTTTGTTTTAGTATTGGAAGAATACTTCAATATATCAAACCAAACCAAATACGCTGTATAGATAAATATCTATACATACAATTTTAGAAATTAATTAATTGTATAAAAAAGTTATACATCATAATAAATTAAAGACGACGCAAGCGCCACCTTTTGCCTAATTTCAAGTGGCATCGTCAACGATTTGGGTCTACAAAATAGACGACCGAGAATCATTGTTTCGTCCACTAAAGGAAGGCGAACTTGTCCTGTTTAAGCAAACAAGGAAAACGAAATTCACATTTAATGAATCCACGATATTATATATCACAAAGATCGACTTTGAACACGATTTTTTTTCTGCCATTGCGTTGTTTTCTTCCATTATTTCTCTTTATATTTCATTATAATAACATAAAAAGAATTTAACATGATTCTCTGTAGATGTTATATCTCGAGTTATAAATCCCTTGTGATTTATAACTCGCACACAACATTAAATATGCGTTCAATTTAATTTTTATTTAATTTTATTAAAAGTAACTAAGGTGAATAAATAGTCTTTTTCTGTTATTAAAAACGTGTTTACTTATATTTTTTATTGGGTTATTAAGTTATATTTATTACAAACGTTTTATTTTTTTTCACGATGTATCCAATTACAGAGTACATTAAAGTCTCTGTTAAACGTTGCATTAAATTGTTAAGGTCAACTTTCATCTAGCTAGATGAATGGTGACTGAACGTTTCATTAAAAGTTATACATGTTTAAATATGATCAAATAAATATTTATCTTCTTCTTCTTCTGCTATCCCTTGTTGCCCCTTAGGGCGTCGGGTATAAATATTTATCAAATATGAAAATGAACTTCATGTTTGATAAAGACAAGCTGAATTTACCGAAACTGTAGTCACAAGTAAAAATAAAGTATTATACAAATCAATGTTTAGAAGCTTTTTTTTTTTTCATTATCAGCAATTAATTACATTAAACTCTCAGAATTATTATAAATATCACAAGTAAATATTTATTTGATCATATTTAAACATGTATAACGAAGTAGAAGCCTCCACAATAGAAGAAAAAAATAATTAATTGCATTTTGTTTTCTAATGCTGTCTTCTTCACTGTAATTCGTTATAGTTTTTACAAATTCTTCTTCACTGCAATTCGTTATAATTTTTACAAATTTCTTTCTTCATAACAAATTCCGAAAACGATTACCCATATTCACCACACTCCGTGTAATTGGTACTCCACCAGGCGGGTATTTATAGTGCCGGTATAAATATCATTAGCGCGAATATCGCCCCGAGTGATAAATTTTTCGAATTCCGAATCGATTCGGCCGTTTAGCGGCAAGGCACGGTACAATATAAATTCGAAAGGCGCATTAAGTTTTTTTTAAACTTAACATGGCCGGAATAGGGTGATAAATTCGAGCAGGGCCTTCCTCAATAATGCAAAGGGTCATGGTTGGAGGGACTATTTGCGAAACTTGGAAAAAGCTAAAGAAGGGAAGGTATAAATAAATTTTAAAGAAAAAAGTCGTTGATAATCAATCTAATAAAAAAAAATCATTTATGCCCACTTGCACCGCGAAAACTTAATCATGATTAAATAGTTAATCACGGTTAAGTTTTTTGATCATAGAATAATAAGTTGATAATTCTTGACAAAGGGGGTGAAATGAATCAAATGGGATAGTATTTTTGTTACTGGTTGGTTTTCTATAAATCTTAAATTGTATCACTGATTAAATAATAATAATCTTTATTAACAGATATATTCAACGAAAAATACAAATATATATATTATTATAATTAATTACATATATAATTTATATCTGTTAATTTAATTAATTTAATTTAACATCTTTAAATTATGTAAGGCAGATCTGCACTGACGAGGGATAGATCCCGAAACGCGTGTCTGCAGATGGCCTTATATTAAGTAACGTCCTTTTTGTTTTTTACATTGAATTTTTCTCGGATCAAAAATTTGTTGAATGGTGCAATATTTTATTGATGTGCAACAGCAGGTGTACATTATGTAATTCAATGTCTGGCGGAGTATTTGTCCGAGAAGTAGTTGTTTTAATATGCATTTGTCTAAAGTGCGTACGTAAGTCAAAATGTTACAGAGCTAAAGGTGGAAACAATTTATTTATTATTTTCAAATTCTATTTATATATTTAAATAACTGTGAATAAATACTCTTTTCTGTTTATATCGGTCTTTCCGCCCATTAAGGTTGCGGTTTAGAGGAAAGAGATAGCTATATAGTAAAATGGAAATAATCGTTTGAAAATAGAGCTATTCTTTTGGATTTCATAATATGAATATGTATTTGCATTTTTTATCTACCAAGTATGAAGTATCAGTCTAAATAAAAAGTATCAGTCTAAATAAAAAATAAATCGTTAATTTACGTCAATTTACTAGTTTAAGTTAGACAAGAAAATTGTAAGATATAATGAAATTAATTGGTCATGTCTGCTAAGTTATTTGAATGCAGAATTTAGTGAAATCCTTTAAATTTTCATTGCACAAGTTTTTATTAGCAAAAATTTAATTTAAAATTTGCTATAAATTTGATCAATTTTCATTGTTTTTCATAATTATTTTTCACAGAAACTAAACATTAAAATAATTTTTAATTCATCTGATGAAATTCCTGCTTATTTTAAGATTATTTTAATGTATAATACAATATTGTTCATTGATCACAACAACAATCTAACTCAAATTAGTGATTGCCCATATTTGTATAGCTATCTCTTTCTTCTAAACCGCACCCTTAACAATTAACAAGTTAATATTAAAATTAATTTTATAATTTCTCACATTACTCGATTTTTCCAAAGTATCCCGTTCCTTTTTCTTTTTCGAATTTATATTCGTAGTTACTTTAAGAATTTCTATCGCAGATTTTTTATCGAAACATGACAACCGTTTTTATATGAAATCTTAATAATTTTGACGTCGATGTTTCTAGCAGACTTTATGCATCTTTAAGGTGACTTTTCCACTTATAACATTTTAACTAAAGGCTACAATAAGAAATTATTCAACAAAAAGGATTTTATTCTACAACTTTCATTTGAAACATTTTTCTATCGCATAAATATTTGCCAAATAAGAAAACGTATAGTTTTGATTCTGACCAAGGCTTTTCGGAACTCACTGTTATAAAAAGCTTGGATGCAATTCTTAATTTCAATACATTTACCTTTTTTGCGAAAACGCACAGACACAACACAAACATTTTTTTTAGAAATCGATAAAATGGACCCAAAACGGATATTTCCGTTGAAGTTTACGATTATAAAATGTTTACGATCGCAATAATTTCTCTTGGGCAGGGGCCCGAAGAAGGCAAAAAACAGACAACACTTATTATAGCGTATTTAAACTCAATTTATTAAGTGACTTACTTAATAAATTAATAAAGTCCTAACGCCCTGAGTCCTAACTAACATAGCATACATGATTTTAAATTAAATAACCCGAAATTAATTACTTATTTTTTTTATTAATTAATTATAATACAATAAAGTAAACAGATTCAGTTCTTACTTCACTTTTTATTTTTATATACTATGTGTACATTCCTAGTACCAAATTATCAATTATCAATAGTAAATGATTACAAAATATGTGGTAAGAAGAATTATTTTCAAATATCTTTTTATTTTAAATTAATTTTAAATAAACCCATTCAACGTTATCCTGTAATCATCTCGCTTTAACTTTCAGGATTTTCTCGGAATTATTTTCAAATATCTTTTTATTTTAAATTAATTTTAAACAAACCCATTCAACATTATCCCGTAATTATCTCGCTTTAACTTTCAGGATTTTGTCGGAATTATTTTCAAATATCGTTTCATTTTAAATTAATTTTAAACAAACCCATTCAACATTATCCCGTAATTATCTCGCTTTAACTTTCAATATTTTTTCGGAATTATTTTGAAATATCTTTTTATTTTAAATTAATTTTAAACAAACCCATTCAACATTATCCCGTAATTATCTCGCTTTAACTTTCAGTATTTTCTCGGAATTATTTTCAAATATCTTTTTATTTTAAATTAATTTTAAACAAACCCATTCAACATTATCCTGTAATTATCTCGCTTTAACTTTCAGGATTTTGTCGAAATTATTTTCAAATATCTTTTTATTTTAAATTAATTTTAAACAAACCCATTCAACATTATCCCGTAATTATCTCTCTTTAACTTTCAGTATTTTCTCGGAATTTTTTTCAAATATCTTTTTATTTTAAATTAATTTTAAACAAACCCATTCAACATTATCCTGTAATTATCTCGCTTTAACTTTCAGTATTTTCTCGGAATTATTTTCAAATATCTTTTTATTTTAAATTAATTTTAAACAAACCCATTCAACATTATCCCGTAATTATCTCTCTTTAACTTTCAGTATTTTCTCGGAATTTTTTTCAAATATCTTTTTATTTTAAATTAATTTTAAACAAACCCATTCAACATTATCCTGTAATTATCTCGCTTTAACTTTCAGTATTTTCTCGGAATTATTTTCAAATATCTTTTTATTTTAAATTAATTTTAAACAAACCCATTCAACATTATCCCGTAATTATCTCTCTTTAACTTTCAGTATTTTCTCGGAATTTTTTTCAAATATCTTTTTATTTTAAATTAATTTTAAACAAACCCATTCAACATTATCCCGTAATTATCTCGCTTTAACTTTCAGTATTTTCTCGGAATTATTTTCAAATATCTTTTCATTTTAAATTAATTTTAAACAAACCCATTCAACATTATCCCGTAATTATCTCGCTTTAACTTTCGGGATTGTGCACATGTAACGGAAAGTAATAATAGTTTTATGAATCGTCCGAGTTTTTTTGGCTATTTCGAAGCTCACCCGAGAGTCGTGCGTAATGAAGGAAAAGTAAAAAGTTCGTTGAGACCTGTGCGCCTTGGCAAAAAGAAAACTTGGAGTGGACTCGGTCCAAATTCGAAAAATAACATAAACACGCTCATTCAAAATCCTAGTCACAATGTAAACAGACCATGTAATCTGTCCACCGGATTAATTTCGATTTTTATTGCTTGCGTCTTTAATGAATGAAAAGAGATGTGCAATAATTGATGTTTAAATGTGATAATTTTGTATACAGGGTGTTTCTAAATTCATGCATTCATTAAGGTTGCGGTTTAGTGGAAAGAGATAGCTATATAGTAAAATGGAAATAATCGTTTGAAAATAGAGCTATTCTTTTGGATTTCATAATATGAATGTGTATTTACATGTTTTTATCTACTAAGTATAAAGTATCAGTCTAAATAAAAAATAAATCGTTAATTTTCGTGTATTGCGTCAATTTACTAGTTTAAGTTAGAAAATTGTCAGATATAATGAAATTAATAGGTCATGTCTGCTAAGTTATTTGAATGCAGAATTTAGTGAAATCCTTTAAATTTTCATCGCACAAGTTTTTATTGGCAATAATTTAATTTAAAATTTGCTATAAATTTGATCAATTTTCATTGTTTTTTATAATTAGTTTTCACAGAAACTAAACATTAAAATAATTTTTAATTTATCTGATGAAATTCCTGCTTATTTTAAGATTATTTTAATGTATAATACAATATTGTTCATTGATCACAACAACAATCTAACTAAAATTAGTGATTGCCTATATTTGTATAACTATCTCTTTCTTCTAAACCGCACCCTTAAGAAATGTATTACTCATTCAACGATTATTGCGAAAGATTTTAAAGGATTAAAAAGACAATGGACCGTATTTTATTCTTATGTTCATTATAATTATGATTAAAAAAAGTCGTATTTAAAAATTATAATGAACATAAGAATAGAATACGGTCCATTGTCTTTTTAACCCTTTAAAATCTTTCTATTTTTATGTTCATTATATTATTTTCTCATGTTTATCGCTAATCATGATATTAGGTTAACAAATACCAACTTGCTAAATCATATAAAAATAAAATGTTCACATTGTAAAGCTATTTTTTGCTTGAAATAAAATGTTTATGTCTGATGTTAAATAAATAAAAAACAGACGCATTTTTAAATTAAATAGTCTCAATGAATTTATTATATTTATGAAATTTAGTTCATTTCGATATCTTTGATCATCAGCGAATTTTATTGGAATTACGACAGATTTTTGTTAATATTTTTTTAAAAAGAATAATAAATGCGTGTACGTGTTGCTCTCGTTAGCGATAAGGATTTTCCGAAATTTCGATAAATCCTTGAGTTTTTGAGCATTTCACGGCACAAACGTACGAAAATAGATATTACCTACATCCACTTATCAGCCGCAGATAATTTGGCGAATGACTAATGATTTGAATAACAATAATACCGATTTATGTTTGTTTATAAAATGTACCTCACTTTAAATAAAAGGATGGCCAGCGATGAAAAGTATGGAGACCATACATATATACAAATATCTTTATTCAGAAAATTACATTTTTATAAACATTGAGTATATACACTAAAATAAAGGTTTGGGCTATCGATCGGAGGTCTTTCTGCTCAAGACCATACATTTTTGCTAATTAAAAAAAAACTCATAAAGCGGAGCATCTATATTATATTCTCTTATGCAAACTAAGAGCGCATTTGTTGTTTCAAGGTTATCGACCGTAGGTCTTTCTGCCAAAGACCATACATTTTTGCTAATTTAGAAAAAAAAAAACACATAAAACGGAGTATCTATAACTAAGGGCGCATTTGTAGTGAGGCAGCACGATATCTTTGAAACGTACACGCATAAAAATATATCAATGTCTTATGTAGACTAAGGTCGCATTCATAGTGAGGCAACACGATACTAAATGCTGGCTGCATCGTACTTTGAAGCACGTATATGTACTCGCATCAAAAATTAGCAATATTATAAACCCTTATGTATATTAAGGCCGCATTCATAGCAAAGCAGAACGATACTAGATGCTGCACAAAAAATCAAGTCTGAGTTGAGTCAGGTTATCCTTCCGTCTATCGTCCCCCGAAATTTGTTGGAAATTGTTGAAAAAATCACCCCGGAACAGTCAGTGTTGATGAAAATCGCACCCGCGAATGTTTTTCGTCTGTAAAAAGTGCCATTGTGTCGCTTTTCCGTGCATTGCAAGCGCTTAGTGTACGCCTAACTGATGTCGCCCTTTAGAAGACCATATGAAGTAAATGACAGTCGAGATTAAAATACATGAAACACCATATGAAGTAAATGACAGTCGAGATTAAAATACATGAAACACACTAGTCTGATGAGGTTTAAAAAAACAAAATGGCCAAATCCATCTATCTATACACTAGATGGATTTTGGTTGATCATTTTATTAAATAATTGGATTTGATTTAATTTATTTAACTAACAATATTTGTGCACCTGGTCCTAAAACTATTATTATTAGTGATTAATCAAACATCTTTAAAATAAAAAAAAAGTCTGCTAAATTCTCAAACATTTTTTAAATGTCTTATCATTTTCTTGCATTTTTTCTTCTTCGCAGTCATAACAAACCTTGTAATGAATAATAAACTTGTATAATATCCCAGCGATAAAATTAAAATGAAAATTTCATCACGAACGGCTTGAGAAGGGAAATTCAAATAATTATTAATTGTGATGGATCAAACAACTCACAAATAATAATAATTATCAAAACATTAACAAAAAAAAGTCTGTAATATTTAAAAAAAATGAATGCATAATTATTTTCTTATATTTTTATTTTCCTCTTCATAGACATAACAAACCTTGTACCGAATAATAAAGTTGAATAATACCCCAGCGATAAAACTAAACCGAAAAATTCCTCATGAATGGCCGGAGGAGAGAGACAGAAGATTTAAAAGCCATGTAATTCCGTATCACCCGGACGTTGTATATCGAGAGCCGCATATTTATTTATTTCTTTTCTTGACAAATTCACGCTCCCTGTGCAAATTTGTTTAATTATCGTGAGATAAAGACAACCTCGTGACGCCGTGATAACGAGCAGCGCGAACAATAAACAAAATATTCGGGTCGCGTCAATGTACAATTAACAATGCGATTCGGTGTATACACACAAACAAACAGAACAGAAAAAGTGTAAACGAATACGTCTTTTTTTTGTTTTATTTTCGGGAATTTCTTTTTGAATCATCGTCGAAATGATTAAATTTAAAATTAAGAATAATATTAATGATAAAAAAAGAGTTTATTCACTTAGTCGAAATTATTTTTCATAAATAATTTTCAAGGGCAAATGACTATTTTATAATGTCCAGCGGGGTATGCGCTAAGGAGGTAGTTGTTTCCTACCTTACGTAAGTCTACGTTATCATCGCTAAAGAAAAAGATGATTATTTTTTATTACTTGTAGAATTCTTTTATTTAAATAATTAATTTGCAACGGCAAATGTCTATTGTATAATACAATGTCCGGCGGGGTGTGTGCTTGGGAGGTAGTTGTTTCTTACCTTACGTTAGTGTGCGTTGCAGTGGCTAAAGAAAAAGATGATTATTTTTTTATTATTTGTGGAATTCTTTTATTTAAATAATTAATTTGCAACGGCAAATGTCTATTGTATAATACAATGTCCGGCGGGGTATGCGCTTGGGAGGTAGTTGTTTCCTGCTTTACGTTAGTGTGCGTTACAGTGGCTAAAGAAAAAGATGATTATTCTTTTATTATTTGTAGAATTCTTTTATTTAAATAATTAATTTGCAACGGAGAATGTCTATTGTATAATACAATATCCAGCGGAGTATGCTCTTGGGAGGTAGTTGTTTCCTACTTTACGTTAGTGTGCGTTGCAGTGGCTAAAGAAAAAGATGATTATTTTTTATTATTTGTAGAATTATTTTATTTAAATAATTAATTTGCAACGGCAAATGTCTATTGTATAATACAATGTCCGACTGGGTATGTATTTGGGAGGTAGTTGTTTTCTACCTTATGTTAGTGTGCGTTGCAGTGGCTAAAGAAAAAGATGATTATTTTTTTATTATTTGTAGAATTCTTTTATTTAAATAATTAATTTGCAACAGTAAATATCTATTGTATAATACAATGTCCGGCGGGGTATGCGCTTGGGAGGTAGTTGTTTCCTACCTTACGTAAGTCTGCATTGTAGTGGATAAAGAAAAAGATGATTATTTTTTTTTATTATTTGTAGAATTATTTTATTTAAATAATTAATTTGCAACGGCAAATGACTATTGTATAATACAATATCCGGCGGGGTATGCGATTGGGAAGTAGTTGTTTTCTACCTTACGTTAGTGTGCGTTGCAGTGGCTAAAGAAAAAGATGATTATTTTTTTATTATTTGTAGAATTCTTTTATTTAAATAATTAATTTGCAACGGCAAATGTCTATTGTATAATACAATATCCGGCGGGGTATGCGATTGGGAAGTAGTTGTTTTCTACCTTACGTAAGTCTGCGTTACTGTGGCTAAAGAAAAAGATGATTATTTTTTATTACTTGTAGAATTCTTTTATTTAAATAATTAATTTGCAACGGCAAATGTCTATTGTATAATACAATGTCCGGCGGGGTATGCGCTTGGGAGGTAGTTGTTTCCTACTTTACGTAAGTCTGCTTTACAGTGGCTAAAGAAAACGATAATTTTGTTTTTTTATTATTTGTAGAATTTTTTTTATTTAAATAATGAATTTGCGACGGCAAATTTCTATTGTATAATACAATGTCTGACGGGGTATGCGCTTGGGAGGTAGTTGTTTCCTACTTTACGTTAGTGTGCGTTACAGTGGCTATAGAAAAAGATGATTATTTTTTTATTATTTGTAGAATTCTTTTATTTAAATAATTAATTTGCAACGGCAAATGTCTATTGTATAATACAATGTCCGGCGGGGTGTGTGCTTGGGAGGTAGTTGTTTCTTACCTTACGTTAGTGTGCGTTGCAGTGGCTAAAGAAAAAGATGATTATTTTTTTATTACTTGTAGAATTCTTTTATTTAAATAATTAATTTGCAACGGCAAATGTCTATTGTATAATACAATGTCCGGCGGGGTATGCGCTTGGGAGGTAGTTGTTTCCTGCTTTACGTTAGTGTGCGTTACAGTGGCTAAAGAAAAAGATGATTATTCTTTTATTATTTGTAGAATTCTTTTATTTAAATAATTAATTTGCAACGGAGAATGTCTATTGTATAATACAATATCCAGCGGAGTATGCTCTTGGGAGGTAGTTGTTTCCTACTTTACGTTAGTGTGCGTTGCAGTGGCTAAAGAAAAAGATGATTATTTTTTATTATTTGTAGAATTATTTTATTTAAATAATTAATTTGCAACGGCAAATGTCTATTGTATAATACAATGTCCGACTGGGTATGTATTTGGGAGGTAGTTGTTTTCTACCTTATGTTAGTGTGCGTTGCAGTGGCTAAAGAAAAAGATGATTATTTTTTTATTATTTGTAGAATTCTTTTATTTAAATAATTAATTTGCAACAGTAAATATCTATTGTATAATACAATGTCCGGCGGGGTATGCGCTTGGGAGGTAGTTGTTTCCTACCTTACGTAAGTCTGCATTGTAGTGGATAAAGAAAAAGATGATTATTTTTTTTTATTATTTGTAGAATTATTTTATTTAAATAATTAATTTGCAACGGCAAATGACTATTGTATAATACAATATCCGGCGGGGTATGCGATTGGGAAGTAGTTGTTTTCTACCTTACGTTAGTGTGCGTTGCAGTGGCTAAAGAAAAAGATGATTATTTTTTTATTATTTGTAGAATTCTTTTATTTAAATAATTAATTTGCAACGGCAAATGTCTATTGTATAATACAATATCCGGCGGGGTATGCGATTGGGAAGTAGTTGTTTTCTACCTTACGTAAGTCTGCGTTACTGTGGCTAAAGAAAAAGATGATTATTTTTTATTACTTGTAGAATTCTTTTATTTAAATAATTAATTTGCAACGGCAAATGTCTATTGTATAATACAATGTCCGGCGGGGTATGCGCTTGGGAGGTAGTTGTTTCCTACTTTACGTAAGTCTGCTTTACAGTGGCTAAAGAAAACGATAATTTTGTTTTTTTATTATTTGTAGAATTTTTTTTATTTAAATAATGAATTTGCGACGGCAAATTTCTATTGTATAATACAATGTCTGACGGGGTATGCGCTTGGGAGGTAGTTGTTTCCTACTTTACGTTAGTGTGCGTTACAGTGGCTATAGAAAAAGATGATTATTTTTTTATTATTTGTAGAATTCTTTTATTTAAATAATTAATTTGCAACGGCAAATGTCTATTGTATAATACAATATCCGGCGGGGTATGCGCTTGGGAGGTAGTTGTTTCCTACCTTACGTAAGTCTGCGTAACAGTGGCTAAAGAAATGGATGAATTTAATTTTTGAAAACAGAATATTTGCATTTTTTTTTATAAACATTAATTTTTATTGACTGACATACAATATTTATACTTCAGATACATAAAAAATATACAGATTTTATGTCAATCAGCGACAGAAGCCTAGAACTGTTACTACACTTGATTTGACAGTATCATGAAATTTATCACAACTGGGAAGTAATTACAATTGTTCGTCATGATAAAAAGAAGAGATCGTAATATCATATTTTTTTTGTAGACAATGGAATAGTAAACATTAAACTAGATCGTTTGTACTGCGCTAACTTGAACTAAGCTAAAATTTGTGACATCGCCTATTAGATTTAAATTCCGAAACCAATGAACACAATCGCACCTAATGAGTTCTTCCTTTTTCGCATTGCTGTCAGTGCTAAAAGTGTAAAGAAATGGAATACTAGTTTAAGTAAAAAAAGTCCTATAGGTTTTTGTCTGCTACGAATATCCCAGCCTAAAATTATTATAGTATATTCTAGTTTTTATAGTCCTTGGTCTGAAAAAGATTTCGAAACGATGGTCTACACGGAAAGTATAGTGTGCAACCCGAGTGATTAACAACTTATCAATTTGTCGAAATTCACAATTATAGTTTTCTATAAATAGAAAATAAGGCTGGTCGATAGCCAGTTTCAGAGTTGGAAATATATTGTGAACGTTAGTATATTGTTAGATATTCTATTGTAATTGTATATTCCAATCTCAGAAATAAAGATGTTTATGTTGTAAATAGAAAATAATTAATAAATTATTTCAACATTTAACTCTGTGACTTTTGACTTACGTTACGTATTTTAGTGATATGCAACAGCAACATTATGTAATTCAATATACGACGGGGTATTTTCCCGGGAAGTAGTTGTTTTAATGTGCATTTGTTTAAAGTACTTACGTAATATAAGTCAAAATGTCAGAGAGCTAAATGTGGAAATAATTTATTAATTATTTTCAAATCATGTTTATTTAATACAAAGAAAAATAGTTACGTAAAAATGTCATTATGTAAAATTTCAAGTACGCAACGCATTACGTACAACCCTCGTTGTATAATAAACTGTTTGTTACACCTTCCTGTTCGCCGGTACTGAAATAATCATTGGATCCTCTTTTATCAATGGTGTGCAATCAACTATTATCCTCCGCGCTCTCGCAATACCTATCCGCGTGCATTGTGGTTATATCAATAAAGCCGGATGACGTCGATTGAAAGGCAATCAATCAACGTCAGGAGAGACGGTCGTCAAATTACCGCCGAACGGAAACTCGTCGCTACAATAGCAATCGAAAACGTCACGCGCGTTCCAAGAGGGCGGGGGAGTTTTAATCACGGAGAGGCGCATCTCTGAATTCTGAAATTCACGGACCAGATGATTATGATCGTGATGAGTAAGAAAAAAATCGCATCCTGAAGTCAAAATTGGAAAGTAAAAGAAAAGTAAATAGTTGATAATAAAAATGAAACAGTTTTTAATGAATTTGTACTAAATAATTTCGTGAAGACGAGGAAGAAAAAAATCGCATTCTGAAGTCAAAATTGGAAAGTAAAAGAGTAAATAGTTGATAATATAAATGAAACAGTTTTTAAGGAATTTGTACTAAATAATTTCGTGAAGACGAGAAAGAAAAAAATCGCATCCTGAAGTCAAAATTGGAAAGTAAATATTTGATAATAAAAATGAAACAGTTTTTAATGAATTTGTACTAAATAATTTCGTGAAGACGAGGAAGAAAAAAATCGCATTCTGAAGTCAAAATTGGAAAGTAAAAGAGTAAATAGTTGATAATAAGAAAGAAACAGTTTTTAATGAATTTGTACTAAATAATTTCGTGAAGACGAGAAAGAAAAAAATCGCATTCTGAAGTCAAAATTGGAAAGTAAAAGAGTAAATAGTTGATAATATAAATGAAACAGTTTTTAAGGAATTTGTACTAAATAATTTCGTGAAGACGAGAAAGAAAAAAATCGCATCCTGAAGTCAAAATTGGAAAGTAAATATTTGATAATAAAAATGAAACAGTTTTTAATGAATTTGTACTAAATAATTTCGTGAAGATGAGAAAGAAAAAATCGCATTCTGAAGTCAAAATTGGAAAGTAAAAGAGTAAATAGTTGATAATAAAAATGAAACAGTTTTTAATGAATTTGTACTAAATAATTTCGTGAAGACGAGAAAGAAAAAAATCGCATCCTGAAGTCAAAATTGGAAAGTAAAAGAGTAAATAGTTGATAATAAAAATTAAACAGTTTTTAATGAATTTGTACTAAATAATTTCGTGAAGACGAGAAAGAAAAAAATCGCATCCTGAAGTCAAAATTGGAAAGTAAAAGAGTAAATAGTTGATAATAAAAATTAAACAGTTTTTAATGAATTTGTACTAAATAATTTCGAAAACGAAATTCCATCTTCGGTGCTACTGAAGTTTAGTAAATTAAAAAATAATATAATAAAAGTGAGCAGACCGCATAAAAAAAGAAAAAAACACCGATATGATTAAGCCAATGACATTATGGTGGAAGAAAAAAAAGAAGAGGAAGTCCAAGAAAAAGCTGGCAGAAGGATATTGAAGAAAACGCACGGGCAATGGGAATTAGAAGCTGGATGCAGAAACAGGAGAGAATGGAAAGAAATAACAAACGCAGCCAAAACTCACGCAAACCTATGAAGACAGAAAGAGAAGAAAAAGAAGTTCAACTATGGTGTATTTTTTGATCAATTTTCTGAGGTTGCTTGTTCCTCTTTTTCTTCTATTTTTGTCCTTTGAGGATTTAACGGATCATTGTCAAGCCGTTAAAGGACCTCAAAGGACAAAAATAGAAGAAAAAGAGGAACAAGCAACCTCATCAAATGATAATATACATTACAGTTAGTACAAATTAAAAAAAAGTAGATGAATTAATTAACATTCTTAACAAAGCACACATTGAAGATTTATCATTATTCATAATGGTTTAAATTAAATTACTTTTATATTAAATAAAAATGATTTGAAAATAATTAATAAATTATTTCCACATTTAGCTCTGTGACTTTTGACTTACGTTAAACGAATGCACATTAAAACAACTACTTCCCGGGCAAATACCCACGCCGGACATTGAATTACATAATGTACATCTGCTGTTGCACATCAATAAAATATTGCATAATGCAACAAATTTTGATCCGAGAAAAATTTAATGTAAAAACAACAAAAGGAACGTTACTTAATATAAGGCCATCTGCAGACACGTGTTTCGGGATCTATATCTCGTCAGTACAGCTATGCCTTACATAATTTAAAGATGTTAAAATAAATCAATTAAATTAATTCAAATACAATCAGCAAAATTAAATCAATTATATTAAATGAATCATAATTAATTAAAGACGACGCAAGCGCCATCTTTTGCCTAATTTCAAGTGGCATCGTCAACGATTTGGGTCTACAAGGTAGACGACCGAGAATCATTGTTTCGTCCACTAAAGGAACTGAACGTTTCATTAAATGTATATTAAATGAAATTAAATTAAATCAATTTAAACTAAATTAAACGAAATTAATTCAATTTAAATCAAATTAATCCAATTTAAATCAAATTAATTCAATTTAAATCAAAACCAAATAAAATTAAACGAAAAGAATTGAATCAAATTAATTAATTAAATGTGGAAATAATTTATTAATTACTTTCAAATCTTTTTAATTTAAAATATTTAAATAACTCCTCGACACCCAATATGGGTAAAAGAGGATAAGATTAAGAAAGAAAGAAATATATTTAACTAACTGTGACCAAGTGAATGAATACTCTTTTCTGTTTAAATTACTCTTAGTTTGTACCACAATATTTCGCTAATAACTCGACTAGTTGCGCCTTTTTTATTACTCTTATCAGCTCTAGTTGGAACTAGGTTATTTTTTTTTTGGGCTGTGGAAGGAAGGGGAACTTTTAGGTTCTGGAACTAGGTTATTGATTTTGATTTTGTACTGAAGTCCAGCAAAAAAATCGACTTTAGTATATCTTGTTAATTTGTAAAGTAAGAAATGAATCTGCTTTTTATTTAATTTTTGTGGGTAATTTTTGTGCTGAAGTATACAGAATGTGTACAAAATACCTCTAAAATTTCCTTGAAATTGAACACAAAAAGTTTGCGGAACACTGAGATAGACTAGCGAGAATCGTTCTTTCGTGCAGTAAAGAAAGACGAACTTGTTCTATGTATAACCAAGAAACAAGATCCATTGAATAAAAAGTTCCACACAATTCATCTAGCGTATGGATAACAGGAAATGGTCATTTCGGTCTTTCGGATCTCGTCAGACCAGTATGTTCCATATTCATTGCAATTTGAAAATTTAATATATAATCTCTTACAAAATATGTCACTCTTACTGTTATTTGGGTTACATTCTCTGAAACACAGGCGTAAAGCGCATTTACTTTTCTTTTTGTATAACATATTAAATAATAACCTTAACTATTTAGATATTGTTTCTCAATTTTTCTTTTAGTTTACTTTTAATATACGCCAGAACAGATTTTTTTAACTTTCTATTCCGAGTACCAATATATTATCTAAATCCCCTATTTTTTCAATTTGAATACCGGACTTTTAGTTAGTTACCTGTTTTGTTTTAATTTATTTATTTATTCGTCATTGCAAATTGTATTGATTTTTAATGTATTGCGACTACATTTCTTTAAACTTTATCAAATATTGTCATTACATGTACACGCTGTCTTATTTATGTATTTATACATTATTGTTTGAATTATTTATATTTATTCTGTTAACCCAACAACTCGTAAAACCACTTGGGATAATAATTGATTAATTTATTTGTTAATTTAATTTTTAACCCCTACACCACCATTATGGTAGATGGGGATTTTAGATTATATATATATAATTTAATTTTTAGTTATTGTTTATTTATATGTAATAGCCTATTTACTACTTATAGTAAAAATTTGTTACAATTTTTGTAAAATGGTGAATTTTCCGTAAATAAATATATTATTATTATTACTCCCTATATAATACTCTGTTAGAACTGGACTCTAGTGTGGATATCTTCTTTATTAAAAATAAGAAGATCTTTTCTAATATTGCTTAAAGTTTGTTAGCTCGTTTTTTTTTTGAAGTAATTATATGTATTGTTCATAAACTTTTGAATTATGACTTAACTCCGTTAAATAACAATTTATTAAAATTAATTGATTTAATTCAATAAGTTACCTTTATCTGATTTTTTTAATAACACATCACATTTGTATATTAAATTTTGTTTACATGTTTATTTATTTATTTGTCGATTTTACATAAAGCTATTGAAAAAGAGCACGTTGTGCTTGAAATGTTCATATAGTGATAAAAATAAAAAAGTGAAGAAAGGAATAAAAAATATTATTACATTATTCATGTGTTTCATTTACTTATCTTTTTTTATTATATATATTTTTTTAATATTCATACTTACATTATAGGACTCATTCTGTGCCTGTATGTAAATCAATAAAATTCTCATTTTTTTATATATATATATTTTAATGAAAATAAATTTTATTCGCTGTTTATTTTTTTACCAAATTGTTTTCAACTTCTTCACGTAACCCAACTAATACTTATTAACTTTAACCACAGACAAAATTTTGTGTGCCATCTACTGAGCCAGAAACACACCAAAGAGCTCTACCGATTCCCGTTAACTTTCTCCAGAGTCTTGTTTAAGCATCCACATTAGCGCTAACTTTATCTAATACATCATGCACAGTTATTATTATCATTATGTTTACTATCCATTTACAACCGTGTGACGTCTTTGCATTTTTATTTTTTTTTTATTTTATTTATTCTCAAAGTGACTTCTTATCTTAATCGCTCAAATAAATAAAAAATATACTCGCGACCTTTGTTGTAAACGCGTTTATTTATAGGTGAGTGTGCATTTGCGACCTACCTCCAGAATTAATCTAATCTATGTATGCTGGAGTGATAAAAGGTCTATCGAGGTCGGGGATTCCCCCCACTAAACACAAACACACACATGCTCATCCATTTACGCACATACACGCTTAACGAGTGGGTGCGTGTGTGGCGTTAACTATAACTCGGTCCAGTTGGATTCACTTATGTAATGCACCCGACTGGATGAAATTGTAGTTGAGAGTTATTCGCGTGGAAAGCTGTTATATTGGGATGGAAATAGAATGGGTGGGATTTGTAAGGGGTTAGATTATTATTATTGTTTCCTTTCTATGAACAAAATACACACTATATTATATCGCTGATTAAAGTATTGCATAATTTGAACCACCCCTACACCACCATTATGGTAGATGGGGATTTTAGATTATATATATATATAATTTGAACCAGAGTACAGTAGTCAAATTTAGTACTAAAGTAAAAATACTCTCATTTAGAGCCATTTCTATTTAGTAGCATGTTCTGGACTAAAGATGGTGCTGTTTGTAATCACACAGTTCGAAGAACAGTTTCTATGGTTTCACACAATTTATTTGTTTTCGCAGACCCATAATAGCTTTAATTTTAGTAGCATATCCTCGACTATAGATGGCGCTATTAATGATCACGTGAAAAATAATTTCTGTCAATCAAATTAAATATATTATTTCCTTTCTCTTCTTCTCAAGTCTCTCAGGTGCGTATGTTTGAGGTGGGGAGGGTATATTTTTAATGCTACGCTCCACCCTTCCTTTGCAATCTTTAAACTAAATAAAATTGATTATTTCTTTTATCTTCTTCTCAGGTCTGTCAGATGCGTATGTTTGAGGTGGGAAGGTATTTTTTTAATGCTCCGCCCCAATCCTTCCGTCGTAAAGATTTAATTTCACAAAATGTTCGCCATTTCTATTTAGTAGCATGTTCTGGACTAAAGATGGTGCTATTTGTAATCACACAGTGCGAAGAACTGTTTCTATGGTTTCACACAATTTATTTGTTTACACAGATCCATAATAGCTTTAATTTTAATAGCATATCCTCGACTATAGATGGCGCTATTAATGATCAAGTGAAAAATAATTTGTGTCAATCAAATTAAATATATTATTTCCTTTCTCTTCATCTCAGGTCTCTCAGGTGCGTATGTTTGAGGTGTGGAGGGTATATAGAATGGGTGGGATTTGTGGGGGGTTTGATTATTACAGAGACAGACAAAAAATGAAGGTGTTACTTCTGTAACTTATTTTGAAATCAATTTATTTATAATTGAGAAATAATTTTGCTTAATTTTCTGTAGATTAAATCAATCTATAAATATTGATTTATATAATCTTATTCCACAAACCCTGCTCACAAGTTTTAAAAAATCTCCAAGTTGCGGAAAGGTCAACCCTTTAGAGCGTTAACAAAAATCAGACACCTGAATAAATTAACAGCAGAGAATACAAGTACAAATACAAATGGAAATGCAGATCCCAAATGGTTTGTGGTATGTATAAATATAAGTAAAACTGAATAAATCCCATAACGTAATGTTTAACGATAATCTCAGTGTTACCTCGACTTTAAATAAATAATAATAATGAAAACTCTGTATTAAATGCCTTATACCCTACACCCATATGGGTAGAAAAGCTCATTGAATATATACAGAGAGCTTTTTTTATTTGTATACATTTCCGCTATGTATACCTGTTAATTATTTTTAGAATCGTCCTAACCAAGGTATTCGACCGTATTTGTATACATTTTCGATCAAATTTTTCACACAATTTGAAGTTTAGCGCTTGACATGTGTGTTTAATTGCGTCTTTATTGGCGTTTTTTGCAGGTATACACTTCTCCTAATGTATACTGATAAAAAAACCTCTCTGTATATATATATATATATATATATATATATATATTAAATGCCTTATAATAAATATGCATACAGTAGATAAAATGCAAAATAAAGAAAAAAATTAAAGCACCCTAGAGGAAAAAAGTTATCGATTATCGAGACTATTCCATCTGGGTAATGTTAAGTTAACGTACTCGTTAAACTTCACATTCTATAGACTTTGATTAAAACACTTGGTTTGTTTCATAAATCAGTGAAACAAACCAAGTGTTTTAATCAAAGTCTATTAATTAAATATGTTTCACCACGGGTTAAGTAAGAAATTAATTCAAAATATATTCACATTCTATGTATACAAGCTGTGATGATAAAAAATAATATTCAAGTTAAAGTTAAAATTTCCCTTACAGAATAGCCCCGTATATCGTAAAAACATATTAAATTCTTGATGTGTCAAATTTGCAGGATCATATTAAAAAAAACAGATTATACACAGTTTCATGTATGTAATTAGTTTCTTACTAAAAAATAATATTCAAGTTAAAGTTAAAATTTCCTTTACAGAATAGCCCCGTATATCGTAAAAACATATTAAATTCTTGTTGTGTCAAATTTGCAAGATCATACTAAACAAAACAGATTATACACAGTTTCATGTATGTAATTAGTTGCTCAATTAACATTTTGTGAAGCCCGTTTGAAATCAAATATAAGTAAGTGTAAGTAAAGTATTGTTTTTTTTTGTGTTGCGTGTTATTATTCAAAATCAACAACATATGTCGTTAAGCGCAAATTAAAGAAGTAAAGAAAACAACTTGACGAATTTATTATTTTCTCTTCGTGTCACCGGCCATTACTAAATACCTAAATATTTCTGGAAATTAACACATCTCACCCGAATTTACGGGCTCCGGGCGACATTTATAATCTCTTCGCCGGACATCATTGAGAGATATTAAAATTTTGATTTACTGTGGACACCATAAATCTCCTTGCACAAGAGGAATAATTTACAAGCGTTTACAAATAATAATTAAAACAAAGTAAAAATAGATTACTAGAAGAAACGAGTTGGAATTTTATTTATTATGGATATTAAATCAGAATTAATTAGCAAATTGTTTCACGGCCACAATATTTTCGCTACAAGTTTTTTGGTCTTAAATAGTGACATAAGGACAAAAAACTCAGGTATTATTATTGACATTAACATTTTACTTAAACCCAAATTTTTCATCAGTAAGTTTTTTTTTACAAATATATTTATTGTTTACGGAATTTCCATTTTACAATATATATTTCATTTACAAAGAAATAATAAATAAAATCCAAAATATAAATTGATCTCAATAATAACACGTGCTTTTTTCCTTTATTCCACTCTTTAGAAAATAAAAAACGATAAAACTGTAATATATGAAATTTTGAGTTTTCTTAAAATAATAACACATACTTTTTTTTCTTAAAGAGTGGAGTAATGCAAAAAACTAACGTGTTATTAATGATATTAGCACTTCACGTAATATCAAAATTTCATATTGTTACGAAATCAGGTTTAATCAGAATCGGAAATAAGTAAAACAATGTCTATTTATTTAGGTACACTTAACACATTTATTAACATTACACTGTTATTTATTTATAACTAGATGTTGAACACTCGGACGTTCGTGATAGACTACCCGCCTCGCCGCTAACGCGCGGTTATATAGCGTGTAGACGCTTGCTTCTCGAATTTTCCAGAACTTTCCATGACGCCATGTTTACAGTCGCGCACTCGATGGAATATTCCAGATTGTTCATTCCAGTCGCTTCTTTCAGTTTCGTTACAACATATATACAAATTTAATATTGCATATCAATATATAAGAATTTTTAATTAAATAAAATAGTGAAACGAACAACCAAGTGTACTAATAAACTTAAAAAAATAGTCGAAAAATAAAGTAAAATCTGTGAAACATAAAAAATCAAGTGTTTTAATTTTCTATCATTATAATTAAAAATGTTTCACCACGGTTTAAGTGAGGAATTTATTCAGAAGATATAAAAGACATCAAAGGGAATACCTACGGTACGTTCTATTTTTTTTTTCATTCATTATTAATTACACTCTATGAAAAATATAAAATAATTTTTTTAATTTACAAAAAAGTCTTACATTAAACTTAAAATTATTCTAAAGATTTTAACTCTACAAAAAGGTGAAAACAGTTACGATCAGTCTTTTGTTTCGCCTACTTCATCCCCTTCATCAAAACCTCTTATAAATGTAATGATGTTGCGATCAGTCTTTTGTTTCGCCTACTTCATCGTCTTCATCAAAACCTCTTATAAATGTAATGATGTTACGATCAATTTTTTGTTTCGCCTACTTCATCCTCTTCATCAAAACCTCTTATAAATAGAATGATGTTACACCTCACCAGGACTTCACTCAAATTTCCAGTTAGATTTTCATCAATGTAATCCTCAGTGTTAGCCAATTGAAGGTTCAAGTAGCCATCGACGGAATTTTACATTCGTTACCCCACTTGAGTTTTACCATCACCACCTTCCCAGTGAGGCTGTTGAGAAAGGGCTTGGTATTAATTGGCATCGCCGTCGACATCTTGATTAATTTATTCTATGTTAATTTAAAACATTTATTCCTTTTTAATTTAAATTTTTAAATATTAAATACATGTAATTTTAAACGCTTGTTTGTGTATAAGAATCTATCCTTTTTTTTTGTATTTTGTCCTTTTCCTTTATCGCCCAATTATCGAAACCTTGACTCGATTGATGTTTGTTGAATTTCAAATGCCCGATGAGCTTCTGTGTTATTTGTGTCAATGTTTTTGTACGTGCATGCTTGTTATTTGTGCCGTGCTTTGCCTTTATTTACGAATGCCGGCGCTTTTTGCTGCATTAAAAATGAAAACACGCGAGTAGAATGTTTGTTATTTGTAGTTAAAACTAATTGGTGTTGTGAATTTAATATTGTTATTATTTATTCGGCGCCTGCAGGTTCGATGGTGAATTAAAATCAACAGTTGTAGTGGAAAAAGGGCAATGATAATTTCCCCTAATTTTGCATAACGTAAAAGTTACATAAAAGCAACAAGTATCAGGGCACAGTATATGGTATAAAAAATATTTCGTTTGTAATGCTGGTAATAATGTTCCCGACTTTACGTAATTGTCACTATCTGAAGTACATTCGGTCATATTTTTGTATTAGGTTTAATATAATTGAATTAAATCAAAAGAAATTTGAAAGTCAATTGAACAATTAACTATTCTCCCTTTAGCTATTACAACTTTTTGACTTACGTGCTTTATAAAATAAAAAACATTCATTGAAACGACTATTTCCCGGGAAAATACCCAAACTTCACAATGGAGATTTGCTGTTGATAGAAGGATTAGAGGGAATACAAGGATTCGAGGCAAACTTAATGGACAAAATTTAGAGGCGTTCAGTCAGGAATATTGCAAATTTCATAGAATGTATTGAAAGGATCATGTAAAGGATTGTTAGGATGCCTAATTTTAGTAAGCACTCTCAAGGCTGATCGTTCGGCGACTTCTAGATCAATCAGGAACTATACAAATATTACACGGAGCCAATGTTGTCAGGGCTAGCAAACAATATAGACGTCTTCGAAAGGATGATTTTAAGAAAGATTTTAGGCCCAATACATGAACATAACGAACGAAAACCACAGTATAATTTACTAATACTTTATTTAACGATTGTAAAAGCGGGCCTGAATTGATGATAGCCTAGTAAAATATTGAATCAACTTGATATTCAGCTCTGGTGCGAATGGCGCGATTGCACATCCACAATTAGCCTTTCCCTCGCCGCTATAAACACACACAAAAAAATTAATAAAACCGCTCATCTCGCTGTCACCCGGTGTTTACATTTCATCCGCGTCGACTTTGGACGCCGGGCGTCGCGACGCCCTCATGAATTTTCCATGCGCGTCCGGTCGACGAGAGGAGGCCGGCGAGCGAATCTATTTAGACAGTGCTTATATACACACACACACAAACATACAAAGTATGTATACATACACGGAGTATTAGCGCGAGTGAGCTCGGACGAACGGACGGACGGACGTCGAAGTGCGCAACGCGACAAAGAACTATGAAAGCCTTTTAAAGGCATTGACGTCAACGACCGTTTGACGTAAATACCGGGAGAGACTGCATCACGGTCTTTCGTCAGTTTATAAAAGCACCGAAATATAAATTACCTGAGCCAAAATAAATGCCGAATGCGCCCCGCGCTCCTCGGACGCTCCGTCGCTCCCATAATAATATGTTAATGGCTTGTTTTTATTCACCTACTCATTAATGATCAATCTGCTCAAATTTTAATTTAAACAACATCACGTAATTTAAACGAAAAAATCAGTTCCAAAATAAAATATATGGTATATAACACATATACTATTTTTTCTTTCATTTTAGCTCTAAGATTAAATTAATCGTGTATCTATTTGGAAATAATTATTAATCAAAATTTGGTAACGTTTCCGAATGGTGTCACGGGATATAGAAAATTTTGAAAACGGAATTATGGGTAAACGTGCGTGAAATAAACGAATCCGAAGTCAGAATCTGTAGGAAACTTACCGTTTGGTCACAATTCGCATTGAAAGTCCCAATTTTGAGGTTATAATTGATCCGATTTCCGATTAAATAAGCACATTGCGAGTATAAATCCTACACATGATGAAATAATCTTCTAATTTATAACGAAATTTAACAAATTTGTTGCAATTTTTTCATTTATTCGGCCAAAATCACGATTTTAATTTTATACAGAAAATTACGTTTCTATGAAAAAATCAATATGTATTTTAGATCCATTTGTAAATAGTAGATATTTTAATTTATGATAGCAAAAATAGATGGCGTCACCGCTCCACTAAACCGAATGTATTTTGTACAATATAATAAAAAATAATAGAGAATTATAATCGACTATTATAAATAATACATACATATTTAATTAATGATTTTTTTATGAAAATATTGGATAGATTGGTACAACTTACGAACTTTTGCACGTTTTGTCAGAATACTTTACAAACATGTTTGCACACTCACCTAACCTAAACTAACCCAAACTAACCTAACATAACATTACCTAAACTAACACAAACTAACCTAACATAACCTAAACTAACCTAACCCAAACTAAACTAACCTAACCTAAACTAACCCAAACTAACCTAACATAACCTAAATTAACACAAACTAACCTTACCTAAACTAACCTAACATAACCTAAACTAACCTAACCTAACCTAAATTAACCCAAACTAACCTAACCTAAACTAACCTAACCCAAACCAAACTAACCTAACCTAACATAACCTAAATTAACACAAACTAACCTAACCTAACATAACCTAAACTAACCCAAACTAACCTAACCTAAACTAACCTAACCTAAACCAACCCAAACTAACCTAACCTAAACTAACCCAAACTAAACTAACCTAACCGAAGCCGACAAAACGTGCAAAAGATCGTAAGTTGTACCAATCTATCCAATATTTTCATTAAAAAATCATTAGTTAAATATGTATGTATTATTTATAATAGTCGATGAATAATTCTCTATTATTTTTTATTATATTGTACAAAATACATTCGGTTTAGTGGAGCGGTGACGCCATCTATTTTTGCCATCATAAATTAAAATATCTACTATTTACAAATGGATCTAAAATACATATTGATTTTTTCATAGAAACGTAATTTTCTGTATAAAATTAAAATCGTGATTTTGGCCGAATAAATGAAAAAATCGCAACAAATTTGTTAAATTTCGTCATAAATTAGAAGATTATTTCATCATGTGTAGGATTTATACTCGCAATGTGCTTATTTAATCGGAAATCGGATCAATTATAACCTCAAAATTGGGACTTTCAATGCGAATTGTGACCAAACGGTAAGTTTCCTACAGATTCTGACTTCGGATTCGTTCATTTCACGCATGTTTACCCATGATTCCGTTTTTAAAATTTTAAAAAGCCCGTGACACGATTCGGAAACCTTTCCCAAAATTTTAATGTATTTTTTTTTAATTAATCACATTACATGTTCCACCATGTAAAATATTGTTATGATTATTTAATTAGTCACTATTATACTTAAATTGTACATGACGAAAACATGCTTAATTTTATAGACATATTGACACACAAGGTTTATTAGTTTATGATTAATTATGTTCGGTTCGAAAACTTTAAGTCCAATCAATGGCGTAACTATAATGGCGCTAGGGCCCGCTTTGGGGGGAGGGCTAGAAAACAAATGAGCCCATCTGGAGCGGCAAAAAAGTGGAGCCGCCATAAATTATTTATGAATGCCTAAAGCCTCGCGAATCATAGGGCCTCAAAATTCAAGTCTTAAAAGTACTTAGACAAAACGCAAATATTTGTTTTTCTGATTATTACATAATAATAATTGTTTGTCTGAAAGACCGATGGTCCATAGCCATTTGGTAAGAATATTATATAAATTTATGAATTATTTTCAAA
Source organism: Philonthus spinipes (assembly GCA_963082785.1). Classification (NCBI taxonomy): domain Eukaryota; kingdom Metazoa; phylum Arthropoda; class Insecta; order Coleoptera; family Staphylinidae; genus Philonthus; species Philonthus spinipes. The sequence goes on along the minus strand of OY720304.1, from coordinate 22,344,033 downwards.
TCATTTTTATTTAATATATTATATAAAATGTATTGTATTATACTTAAGAGTGCTGTGTGTATTGGACAGAAATGAATTGTGAGAGTTTTGTCACATATTTATCAGTTACGGCGTGGAAAGGCGAAACACTAACGTGTATAAAAAGTGTATCTTCGTCTAACACGAACCAATATTTGACTTTGTCTCTTACTCTCATCCATTGGCGTAGAATCGTCTGGGTATATCAAGAAGCGCATGCGCACTGTAAATTCTACAATAAAGATGATATATATATAATAATTAAACATCGCTACATATCAATGGTTGATTTATATAAATTAATTCATAATTTTACTAGTGATGGGCAAAGTCGATCTTTTATTATTTCTAAATTAAATACATTATAATTTTATGAATGTTTCTTATTATAAAAATATCAAAAATAATTTCCCATTTATTAATAAACGTAAATTTGAAGTTACTTTTTCGTTTTAAATACTTAAAATGACACATTTAGTAATACTCGATTACTAATAATATTCGATTTTGCCCAACACTAAATTTTACTGATAATTCTGAATTGTTATGTAACATCGATTTTAATGTGCCCAGACTATTCTCTAGATATAAGCAAACATTTAATTATGCAACGCCACGTACTTTTCACTACATGTTTTCTCCATCATATAAAATGATACGGAATTATCATGAAATCCAATGTTTTTTCGACCTTTTTACACCCTGTATAAAACAATTTATGTTTGACATTAGCGAATGTTTATTCTGAATTCATTATATACCTATACTTACACTGTACAACTATATTTAGTTTAGTTTATACATATATATTTCTCTGTAATTAGGCTCTGCTTGTTGAGAAATAAATTATTATTATTATTATTAATAATAATAATAATAATAATAATAACCAAACCAACATGTTTGAGAAAACGATAAAATAATAATAATAATAATAATAATTGTTTTGAGGGGGGATACGAAAAGTCCAATATGACTGATATTGACGGAATTTACATTCGATTTTGTTGTCTTGTGGTGTTGCTAGAAGTCCTAAGAACTGTCTTAGTAAATAAAAAACTTATTGTTTATTATTAATAGGTTTTATTTTTTGTCGCACAACTAATAACAAAGTTAATAATTGTGCATTTAAGTTATCATTTTTAAAAACTATTTTACAAAATATTTTTCTTTCGCAGTAATTTATTTTCAACGAAAAATAACATAAATTCAACATACATAGAGCATATTTTAAAGTTCAACATGACTGACCTTGGCGCAATTTAGTTTCAATTTCTTTGTCTTATTGTGTTACTAGAAACCCTGAGAACTGTCTCAGCAAATAAAAATGTTAACATTTTTATATACAAATATCTTTATTCAGACAATTACATTTTTACAAACGTTGAATATATATACTAAAATAAAGGTTTGTCTGTCCTGGGCTATCGATCGGAGGTCTTTCTGCCGTAATATTTTTATATATACACACATCTTTATTCAGACTCTACAGATAATTTTAACAATATTACATAAATAATTACAATACATGTAGCTGTTAGTCTGTCTGGACTATCGACTAGAGGTCTTTCTGCTCCAATATTTTTATTATCACTATTTTTTTTATTGTACCTTCACATACGAATTTAAAAATATAATAGTGCAAATTCAAAGTACAAAAACCTTACTTTGCAGAAAACGAACCGTTATCGTTTTGGTGATTTTTATTTAACTTAATAATTTTCTCTTTTTGTTAGAAGAAATAATTTTAATATATCTCTTTACAAAAATAACTTTGTCATCCATCTACATCTCAAATATAATAAATACCTAATATAAATTCATTAAATACATGTTTAACCTGAAATTGAATTACAGACACAAAAAACAAGTGCATATTCGGGGAAAAAACACTGGCATTTAAAGTCATGCATAATTCAACAGTGACCCATAAATCGGGGTGGAATTGCCGCAGTAAATAACGCTCGGCCCCTTAATAGTGGCCATCCTTATTAAAAATACGGCAATTACGCTATCCGTGCACAGAAAATCAAAACTTGCACTTTATATAGCAACAACTCGCACTTAATTAACTAGAAATTGATTAAATGTAATCTTAAATAATGCTTGTAATTAGAAAAAAATTGTATGAGCGAAATCATTTTCACCTACTGTGATAAAACAACAGGCCTTCTGATCTAAGTGAGCTACTGGTAATGGGACACAAAGTTAAAATTACAATTAAGAAACACACTAGGGTTTCAAGACATAAAATAATTACACAAAGTTAAAATTTCGAGTAATAAAAAAGTTAGTTAGTGTTTTGATTAGGATAGGTTAAATTGCACTGATACCTAACATAATTCAATTAAAACACTTCAAGCTTTATTTATTAACTGAAGTGTTTTAATTAGGTTAGGTTGTTGTTATTAAAGTACTCATATCACATTAACAATATCAAAATGTATTCCAAAAGGCAGCATTTGTGGAAATGCTTATGATTCTCCACTATTTTTTTTAAGAAAAATGCTGCAGATATGAGCCATTTGCTTGTGGATATTTAAAACCAGCATTTTCCTTGGGAGCATACTTACAGATATTGATTTCATTTCGTTTCGAAGATTTTTTACCAAATTTATTTCAAGACACAACAGCCCATAACTATTAATGCACTCTGTATCTTCCACAGTAAATAAACATATTTTAGTTCAAATACTTACGCATTTAATTATAGAATTCTGATTAATGTTCACTGTCGTTAAATCTATTTCGTGAGAAATGATCGCGCTCGGTGATTTCGAGAATGTTTATGTGTGTGAAATAATTACATTTCTATGAGCGCGTTAATATTTTATTGATTTTCTACGAATCATGCAAATAGTAGGTGACACACAATATTTTTTATTTATTGTTGAAAACCAGTCCAATGTGTGAATAAAGCCAGATTTACGAGAGAGAATATTATTGATAATTGCTGTTTTGAGTTTGTTATATATTGCAAATGATTTAAATAAAAAAAACACTTTTTAATTTTATATATATATATAGTATTCAGTATTGACTGTCCATACAACCATGTTTCGATTGTTGAGATCTCCTGGTTCTGAGATCCAATCGATAGTTCATAGATGTGGAGATTGAAATAAAAATATCTTTAACTATTATACTTCTATTAACTCCAACAAACACAATATTTACAAATTTTATACAGTTAAGCAAGTTTAAAAAATAAGTATATCTTCTTGTGATTGAAAGTAAGTGGTTTTTAAGAACATTTTAAAAGATAATTTTACACTAAAATTAAGTGAGGGCGTGAGATGTGCATCTTACAGGACGCGTCGCAGATAACAAAAAATTGTTTGGGGAAGAACAAATGCAAATTAGGGATTCCATTTTCGTGCACGTCCAAGTGCATTCCAAATAATAATAATAAACTTTATTAGCAGAAAATCACCACTTAACAAAATAATTTGAGGGTCGGTTTTTACAGCAATTTCTCAAATTCACAAAAAATGGTCGTTTTTATATATATACAATCATCTTTATTGTGGTATTTACATATACATATATTATACAATATATATGATCTAAACTTATAGATGGCTATCGATCTTAGGTGTTTCAGCCATTGTTTTTATTTATATTGGATGTTGGTAACTATTTAAACTTTTATAAAAACATTACCGCATTTGTGAAATTTGAGGTTCTGTGAACCTTAAAAGAAGAATGAAGTAAATAGTATAATAAAAACATATTTCTTCGATCTTAGAGGTTTTCACTTCGTGGTACATTTTCAATTTTGATATAAAGAAAACACTTTTTATATTTTATATTATTTTTACTAAAAAGAATAGTCATTGCAACTAGTTACTAAAGTAAAATAAAAGTGGTATAAAAAAGTTCACCTCACACTGAAAGGTAGAGAGGAACATATAACGATGTTATATAAGACTAAATAAAATAAAAAAGTTAAGTGTTTTCTTTACATTAAAAAAATCTTTGTTAAAAATCATGCCGAATCCTGAACAGTCGGCAATCGAAAATGTATGTATCATTTATTTTATATCCGATTTCAATCTATCAATCGAAAGTTAACGTTTTATGTTATAAAACTGTCAAAAAAGCAATTTACATTTTAAAATTCCAAGAAATTAATAAATTATTGAATCATGTTTTTAAATAAAATAATCAATTATTAAATGAAACCTTTAATAATTTATTGTTTTTTTTGCATATACGACTAAACAGTTCTAAATAATTAAACGTATTACACACAATATGCAAATATTATTAATTGCAATTATTAGGAAAGGAAAGTCATTACGCGCGTTTCATAAAATTCATTTGTATTTTCTATTTTCAATCACACACGATAAATTATGTTTATTTGCGTATGACTTTAAAAAAACTAATTTTAGTTCAGTTCCCGACAAAAATAAATAATTCATTTGCAAAATGGTATTTCGAGTTTAAATTTATTTAAATTAAATAAAAAGAATTTAATAATAATAATAATTTCTTTATTTCCCAACGGAAGAACCAATACAGGGAAAAGATTTAAACAAGTAAACTTAAGATTAATAATAATAATAATAATAGAAAGAGGAATTTGAGACGGAAAGACGATAACTCCTAACACAATTGTACATATTGTTAAAATAAATGTTTGTTGTCATATTGTCTGAATAAAGATGTTTGTATATATAAGAATTTGAAAATAATTAATAAATTATTCCCTCTTTAGATACTGCGACATTTCATTTGCCAAATGCTTTATAAATTGTTAAATAAATAAACTTTTGTAACACAGAGGAGAAAATGCTATTCATTATATAATAAATGTTCGTGTGATAAAAATGAAGTCATTTGCCAAAAATTATGTATACTAAATGAATTCATTCGATACAACGCCGCAGTAAGGGAGAAGTCCTAAGACGACGATTGAGGCTTTCAGTTTAAAGGGCGTCTATTTTAAAATTTTGCAGATTGGTGTCCATTAAAAAACCTGGGGGTAGCTGTTTATTACTGAGTGGCGCCATTCAATACAATAAGAACAAGGGAAACTATTTCTTCATGAAGAGCGCCATTCACTGCCATAAGAGCAAGAAATTAACACTATAATATATTCGATACAACGCTGCAGTAAGGGAGAAGTTCTAATACGGCGTTTAAGGCTTACAGTTTAAAGGGCGTCTATTTTAAAATTTTGCAGACTGGTGCCCATTAAAAATCTGGGGGTCGCTGTTTGTTTGTGAAAAGCGCCACTCACTACAATAAGAACGGGGGAAACTATTTCTTCATGAAGGGCGCCATTCACTACCATAAGAGCAAGAAAGTAACACTATAATATATTCGATACAGAGCCGCAGTAAAGCTCTCTCAAAAAGAGATTCTCCCACAGCTATTGCTTATTTTTACTAACAGTTTTCTGTTTGAATAATTAAAACAAAAATTCATTGAGTTATGATTTTTTGTAAATTTCATAAAAAAAATCCTTAGATAAAGAAGGTTACAAAAATGGTGAATGCGCTGTGCCATAAAATCCGTAGCCGGAAATCCATGGCTAACTTCTCATCGGTGTTATCCTCTACCATAAACAATTAACAGAAAAAATCGAAAATCCATTGAGGCAAATTTGAGTTATGAATTTAAAAAAAACATCAAATAAATAAGATTTTCCTAGAGAAATAAAGTTACAAAAATGGTGGATTATTTATTTCATGTTTTTTTTTTTTAATTCATATCTCAAATTTACCTCAATGGATTTTCGATTTGTGTTAATTGTTTATGGTAGATGATAATACCGATGAGAAGTTAGCCACGGATTTCAGGAACTGATTTTGTGGCACGGCACGTTTCTGTTTGAATAATTAAAACAAAAATTCATTAAGGCAAATTTGAGTTATGATTTTTTGTAAATTTTATAAAAAATCCTTAGATAAAGAAGGTTACAAAAATGGTGAATGCGCCGTGCCATAAAATCCGTAGCCGAAAATCCGTGGCTAACTTCTCATCGGTGTTATCCTCTACTATAAACAATTAACACAAAAAAATCGAATATCCATTGAGGCAAATTTTATTTATGAATTCAACATCAAATAAATAAGATTTTCCTAGAGAAATAAAGTTACAAAAATGGTGGATGCGCCGTGCCACAAAATCAGTTCCTGAAATCCGTGGCTAACTTCTCATCCACCTTAAACAATTAACACAAATAAATCGAAAATCCATTGAAGCAAAATTGAGTTATGAATTAAAAAAAAACATCAAATAAATAAGATTTTCTTAGAGAAATAAAGTTACAAAAATGGTGGATGCGTCGTGCCACAAAATTACTGAAAATTCGTGGCTAACTTCTCATGGGTGTTATCCTCTACCATAAATAATTAACACAAATAAATCGAAAATCCATTAAGGCAAATATGAGTTATGAATTAAAAAAAAAAACATCAAATAAATAAGATTTTCTTAGAGAAATAAAGTTACAAAAATGGTGGGCCGTCTCACAAAATTTCTGGAAATCCGTGGCTAACTTCTCATCGGTGTTTTCCTCTACCATAAACAATTAACACAAAAAGAATCGAAAATCCATTGAGGCAAATTTGAGTTATGAATTAAAAAAAAAAATGAAATAAATAAGAATTTCTTGGAGAAAGAAAGTTCCATGCCACAAAATCCGTAGCTGGAAATCCATGGCTAACTTCTCATTGGTGCCATCCTTTACCAAAAGAGCGAAATTTATCAAAAAAAAATATGTATGCTAAAAGAATTTATTCAACACGCAGTAAGGTTGGGCCTGCGTTCGATTTCGCTTACTTTCGACTTGGTCAAAAGATTTAAGTTCTACAAAAAATCTAAAAAAAAAATCAAATACTGATGCTAACTACACCGATCACTTAATTAGACTCCGGCCAGTAAGATAATATCAATTGATTATATCTGAGGCATCCTTCAACTCTTCCACGTCTCCCTCAATATGGTTATTTTTGCTAAAATTAAAAAAAAATAGTAAAAGCATAAATTTCTCGAAACGTTTGTATTTTCCATTCAACAACAGTCCGTTACGATATTACTAATTTCTTTTTAGAAGTGAGAAAATAAATACCTTAATGGTACGGTTTTTTTTAGAAAAAATAATTCCCATAAACAATGCAATCTGTTTTTTTTTTTTATTGATAATATTGTTTGTTTGTTGATGTTAGAAGGGATGTGTTTTTTTTTTTCACTTCTAAAAAGAAATTAGTAATATCCCTTGAAATTTGATACTACTCTAGTGAAAAAAAAAAACACCCTAATGGTACGGTTTTTTTAGAAAAAATAATTCCCATAAACAATGCAATCTGTTTTTTTTTATTGATAATATTGTTTGTTTGTTGATGTTGGAAGGGATGTGTTTTTTTTTTTTTCACTTCTAAAAAGAAATTAGTAATATCCCTTGAAATTTGAAAAATGTCTGTGTCGTTTTATTTAATCTTTTTATAGCAGTTGTGAGATCTGAAAAGCTTTTAGTTAGAATCAAAATTCATTAAGTGCAACTTTACTCTTAGCGTTTATTTGATTTTCCGCAATTGTTTGAGCAATATTGATCGCATTGAAGAATGTTTCAAATAAAAGTTGAATATCTTGGAAAAATAAGTATTTTCTTTTTATTAACTTTTTGTTATATCATTTTTAGTTCTTGAGTTATACTCTTAGCGATTATATCAGATTTTCATTTAAGTTTTTTTCACATACAATAAAATATTCTTTAAATAACTTATTTGACCGATTTCACCGGGGAAAGTACCATGATGAAAACATCATCATTTTTATATTTTCTATTCATGAGTATAAAAGTGTCAGTGTCAGCATTTTTTGTATTACCTAAGGAGTCGGAAGGGCTGCACTATAGGGAATTTTGCCTCTATATTATAAAATTAAATATTGTTTGAAATTGATTGCCGTGTAATCGAAACTAGTCACGATTAATAAAAAAATCCAAGTGGTATAAAAAAGTAATTTTGTTTTCTTTATATACTATATTAAAAATGTACCACCAAGTTAACGCCGACAAAATTAAAGAATTTTTTAATATTTGTAATATTTTAGCATTGGTAGTTCATATTATACAAATAATTTTGAATAAATTATAAAAAAATCCACCAATAAAATAAATAAACACAATGTAAATTAAGTAATTTAAATTCAATATTTGTTTTATTGGTAGATTTTTAATAATTTATTCATATTTGATTTTTTTTTCTACTATATAATTCATTGGATATTTAATTTTATATATATATACAGGATGAGTTTTTTTCGATGTTCTCTATGGGGATCTTGAAAACTATAAGAGATAGAAAAACGGTTAAATGGGGAAAGAAGTGTAGTTTTATAAGACGAATAAAATGACATTTTCAAAATATTTGAAAAAGTCAAGGGTAACTCGATATTTTGAAAAAAGTAAAATGTGTCAATTTTTTGAAATCAATATATCTCTATTATTATCATAGATAGAAAAAAACTAAAGGACAAAGTTGTAGAAATTTTTATACAGATTAATAATAAAAAATCAAAAAAAAAATTCGCGCATATTGGGAGATATGACACAAACTTACATTTTTTTAAATGGAAACAATAGTTGGCTATGATTTTATTAAAAGGTCTATTTTTTTCCCTTTAATCCGATATAACATATGCCATAGTTATTTTTACAATAAAATAAGTTACAGTCGTTTTTACACTTTTTAAATATTTTGAAAGTGTCATTTTATTTGTCTTATAAAACTACACTTCTTTCCCCATTTAACCGTTTTTCTATCTCTTATAGTTTCCGAGATCCCCATAGAGAGCATCGAAAAAAACTCACCCTGTATATACATTTTTATTCAGGACTAATGCTTACAATATACATACAATACAATACAAAACTATTTTTTCCGTGAGTAAATAAATAAATAATTATTATACAGTAGATACTAGTTCCGAACTGGCTATGGACTAGAGGTCTTTCTGCCAATTAATTTTATATTATACTACATATTCCACTTCAGCAATTATTTTATTAATTGTTTTGTGAGAGAGGAAATAAATTATTAATATTTTTATTGAAATTGCCAGCGTTTAAAATAATGGAATATAATCATTAATAATTACGGTTGTTAAATTGTAATTAGCGCTCTTTTTTAAATGTTATTGATTCAAATTTGTGAAAGTGTATTTTAGTAAATTATAAAAATGTCTTTATATTTTTCTAATTCAGGTGCAATTACAATGCGGATATCGTCGATTTTTTCATCGCCGCTCTGTATTTTGTATTTCAGGTAAATTTAGCTGAAGCGCCGCACGAACGCAGCAGGGTGCATTAACCCGGACCGGCTGAAAACGACGGGGGTGGAAATCGCTAGACTCACTTCAGTTTTGGTGATCCTGTGCCTGGCCAGCTTGACCACGGCGAAGTTCCCCTTGCCGATGGTCCTCTCGATGTCGTAGAACCCGACGCGGATGGCCGTCTTGGTAATCCTCTCCCGTTCACCCATCGTCGACATTTTCCGCGGAAACAGAGAAAAATCCTCGAATCACTGAAGCACCATCACACACTCGATTAAAATTTGATTAGTTTTATTCCGCGCGCGATTAAAAGTTTAGTTTGTTTGTTTTTTTAATGAAATTAAATTTATTGCTAAGACGATTCGATGTATATTGTCATGTTGTGCGACGGCGGTGGAGAAATGTGAGGTTTCTGTTTGGTGTGAGAGAGTGGTGGATTGTATGGACGCCGCGCGTCGCGAGCGGCGAGAACGCGTGAGTCCGTATTGGACGCCTACTGGCGGTGCCGGCGTCGTCAGCTGAACCGCGTAGTGAAACCGAGCGCGTCCGAGTTGCGCGCCGCACTCCACAGCGACCTCCGCTCGCCGAAAAACACCGCCGACTAGAAAGAGAACGAGAAAGAGAGGCCTCGATGGATGACGCAAACAGACGACCGGCGATAACACATTTACGCACACACCGGGACAGACAAAAGGAATTAGGCCCGGCGCGCGTTATCCAAATTCGCCGTTTAGATTCCTGATTAGAGCGATAAAGTGCACTCGTTTTTATTTTTGCGTGCTCACGCACGTGTAGTGTACTTGTTTTTTTTTCTACATCCTTCTGCAATCCGCAGGAAAATCTCGTTCTCACATAACCCTCCGGGTGTTATTTATTAATCCCTCGGGTAATACAGAAATGTTTACACCTTCCAGGAAATTACATCCCTATTGGATGTTGTTTTATTTTTTCTCTAAACAAAATAACCACCAAATCAGATATTTTCATCAAGAAAATGGAAAAAATCTAAAAACCTTTTCATATAACAAAAACATGTGAAAATTCAATAGTTACAGAAAAAAAAGTAGTACCAAAACCACTATTTTTTGTTTCATAGGTATTTCAGTTTAATTACTATTCGGCTGTTCAAGATTTATTTTTATTAGCGAAAGTTAAACTTAAAAGAACCATTTTTAATACCACATTTATTTGTATTTGGTTTGTAGGATTAATTTTAAAAGAAAAAGTATATTTTATTTTCATATAAAAAATAATTAACTTATATATTGATGTAGTATGATAAAATTTTACCATTGATAATGAGTGCTTAGTAGTTGAAATGTACATCTGGTGTTTTAATTGTAGAATATAGTTTGAATTGGTAACCAATTAATAATCAAACACCTCAGATACTTTAATAACTTAAAAACCATAAAAACATTTATTTTCAGTAAATTATTGCGGTAAGAATTCAATGAAATTTGTATAATTTTCAAAGTGCCAAAAGTTTTTGTTGGGCGCTGTCGATTTTTGATTTTATTAGCCATAAATGTTTATTAGGGCTTTGTTTATGATATAAAACAATAAAAAAAATGCCACATATGTCTTGTTTTTGTTTAAACAATTTTTTTGTCGGACACTCATATCGAAAATTCGAAATTTTCAAAGTGCCAAAAGTCATTGTTGGGCGCTGTCAATTTTTGATTTTATTGGCCATAAATGTTTATTAGGGCTTTGTAATATTAAATACAAAATTATTCCATATATGTTTTTTTTTTGTTTCGACATTTTTTAGTTAGAATTATAATTAATATAAATCAGTGTTAGTTTTGTTTCATTATCCATTGTACGATTTTAGGTTATACAATTCTGAATATTCCACTTCAGTGGTGAGTTAATATTAATGCAAAATTAATTGCAAAAATGTTAACTTATAAAAAAAAATATTGTCAAAAAAATGTGATATTTAAAATTCCAGGAATGGCTTTATTCCTTAGCAAGAAAGTTATAAAATAATAAATTTGTAAACTTGGTTACTATTAATAAAAATTTGAAAATTTTTCTTTGGATTATTTAATTTTTAATTTACCTTTATAATCTAGTTGCCCTTTGAACGCAGGAAAAATAGGTGTTTAATTTTCATGAACATATTTGGTATTTTTATTCGAAAAATATTCTTTATAACAAAAATATTGAAATAATTTTTGAAAATAATTGATATTTTTAATTAATGCTGAAAACGCCCCCTAAAGTTTCATTATTCGCTAAGGGTGACTTATAAAATTGTTTAAACAAAAATGACACATATGTGGCATTTTGTATAGTTTAATTGTATAAATAAAACGTTCTTAAACATATATGCTTCATAAAATTGGATTTTAGTAATGCTATGATATTATAAAGAAAATGTTTAAACAATAACAAGATACATGTGGCATTTTGTTACTATTGAATTTTACAAACAACGCCTTAATAAACAATTATGGCCCATAAAATCAAAAATCGACAGCGCCCAAGAGTGACTTTTGACACTTTGAAAATTTTGAATTTTCGATTTAAGTGTCCGACTAAAAAAATGTTTAAACAAAAACAAGACATATGTGACATTTTTTTATTGTTTTATATTATAAACAAAGCCCTAATAAACATTTATAGCTAATAAAATCAAAAATCGACAGCGCCCAACAATGACTGTTGGCACTTTGAAAATTATACAAATTTCATTGAATTCTTACTGCAATAATTTACTGAAAATAAATGCTTTTAAGGTTTTTAAGTTATTAAAGTATCTGAGGTGTTTGATTATTAATTGGTTAACACTATTTTGTATATAATTGTTTGAGATAATATCAAAATTTTATGTTTTGTCAGATGGTGGAGGCGCCGGATTCGTGGCTGGAAATTCGTGGCCAACTTCTCATCGGTGAATTGGTAATGTGTGTATTTATTTATTTATTTTGAATAAAAGTTACATGTTCCAAATAATCTGATTTAAATAAAATAATTAAATCAAATACAAGCTGGGTTGACAATTGACAGAGCTTGTCAATTTTGAATATTTCAATTAAAAAAGAAGAAAATAATCAGAGGTGAGTTTTTCACTGAGCATTATTTCTTAATTGCTTTATCTATTTTTTACTCTTGTTATTAATCATAAAGCAATTATACTGTAGTATTTAGTGATTATTAATTACTTTACATGTACTACCAGCATGAGGCAGCATGAGGAAGTGAAACAATTGCTGTTTAACTTGAGTAAGTTAACTTTTAATTAGACATCGGAGATAACCGAGTCTTACATAATAAAATTTAAAAGTGAAGTAAGGAATTTTATTTTCAACTACATCATTATACAACACTTCACATTACTCAACCTTAGTTATTCAGCAGAAACTTTTATATAATTAATAGTTTTAATATTTAAACATTCGTAGTTTATATTGTATAAAATAAATATTAATAGATTATTAAAAATCAACCAAAAAGCCTTACACCGAAAGGTAGATAGGCAAAGGAATAAATAAATAAATAAATAAAAATCAACCAAAACAATTAAACACAGATTAGATTGAATAACTTTAAATTCTCGACTAGTTTAGCCCATTAAAAAAAGTGATACGGCTGAAATACCGATAGCCATTTAAGAATAATATGTTATAAAATGTCGTGTATTATACCTAATGTAAATGTTACAATAAAGATGATTGTATATATAAAAATAGTATAAAACGGTTAAGTTTTTTTCTTTATATCTAAATAAAAATGTTCCACGAAGCGAACACCTCCAAAATCCAAGAACACTTTATTTTCACACATTTTAAACGATTCATTCGTTTAAAAAAAAAAACATATTTAATTAAAAAAGATACATATTTAATTTAAAAAAAAAAACATTAACGTACAAAGAGTTAAAATTCAAAGTAAGTTAGAGGAAGAAACGTTTCGCAACATTTTAACGCGTTCCATTAACACGGGCATTTCTGGTGGAAGCGCCGGGTAATATCATTCCGGGATAACTTTCTCGCGATGGCACTCAACCTGCTATCTAATGGAAGCAACAGATAACTGAAACTTTAATGAGTTTTACCCAGGATAGGACTCGGCGTGCTTCATAGCGGAGTAGTATCATTTTAACTTGAAATACTGCAAAAATCAACAGGATTGATTTTCAATATTAAGATGGTTTCGACTGTTACAATCTGGCAATTCATTTCAGATTAATTTAATGAAAAAGATAATATATATTTTTTTAATAAAAATAGAAACCCCGACACCAATTGGTCAAAGAGGACATCGTTTATATATATATATATATATATATATATATATATATATATACAGGGTGAGTTTTTTTCGATGTTCTCTATGGGGATCTCGGAAACTATAAGAGATAGAAAAACGGTTAAATGGGGAAAGAAGTGTAGTTTTATAAGACGAATAAAATGACACTTTCAAAATATTTGAAAAAGTCAAGGGTAATTAGATATTTTGAAAAAAGTAAAATGTGTCAATTTTTTGAAATCAATATATCTCTATTATTATCATAGATAGAAAAAAACTGTAAAGGACAAAGTTGTAGAAAATTTTACACAGATTAATAACAAAAAATCAAAAAAAAATTTTCGCCCTTATTTTGGGAGATATGACACAAACTTACCTTTTTTAAAATGGAAACAATAGTTGGCTATGACTTTATTAAAAGGGCTATTTTTTTCTCTTTAATTTGATATAACATATGTCATAGTTATTTTTAAAATAAAATAAGTTACAGTCGTTTTTAATTTTACCATACACCAAAACATAGTTAGCCATGAAAAAGACAAAAGTAAAACAATTGCGGTTGTTTATAGCAACGAAATAAATATTTAATTTATTATCTTTCTTTAGATTTGTCAAAAGCAACATAAAGTAAAATAATTCCGAAATTATAATCGATCGAGAACATCGAAAAAAACTCACCCTGTATATATATATAATAAAAATAGGTATAGTAAATTTGTCATTAAATTAATCTTACTCATTTAAAACGCGTCCAGGTATAAATAGGGATTTTTACATTTCAATTTTTGTAGTTTTTTTCTCTAAAATATAGAGGGAATTTGCATAATTGTTTTTGTATATATATAATCTTTATTTCTGAACATTAAATAGAGGTCTTTCCGTCTGTCCTTGTCCAGTCTCATTGTTTATGTATCATGATCGCTAACGTCATTGTCATTGTTTTGCTAATTAAGCGATGAATCTTTGAAAGGGGAAATTTTTATTTGGGATTGATGGTAGGATGACTCTTGTAATAGCGTAAAAAAAAACATTACATTATGTGTGAAGTTTTATTGCCGTACTAATAGTCGCAGCACAAACAATTATAAATGCTAATTCAACATGCATAGCAAGTATGATTATTTCGCGTGTTATGTATGTTGAATTAAATTAACAATGATAATTAGTTGTTGTTGTTATTATTTCTTTATTTTTGTTCTAAAATCCACTATACATAAATATTATTAAAATTAACTTATAATTGGAAAAAGAAAATTTATCTTATTTGTATAATCTGAAATTCTATTTCAACTGTTTATTATCAAGCGTATAAGAAAAATCGACGACGAAGTTGGCATTGGAAATCTAAAGTCATGTCTGAACTTAAATCACACGCGCAACGGTACTGATTGTCATGTTGATAAGTCACGCGTGTGATCTTAGTACAGACATGACTCGAGACTTCCAACGCCAACTTCGTGGTCGATTTTTGTTATACGCTCGATATTTTTAAAACGGTTATAATTTTTATACATTCATTCACTTAAAATCATCTGTAGTAATTGAACAATTAATAGAATTTAATAATAATAATAATTTATTTATTTACGGAAAATTCACCATTTTACAAAAATTGTAACAATTTTTTACTATAAGTAGTAAATAGGCTATTACATTTAAATAAACAATAACTAAAAATACAAATTAACAAATAAATTAATCAATTATTATCCCAAGTAGTTTTACGAGTTGTTTGGTTAACAGAATAAATATAAATAATTCAAACAATAATGTATAAATACATAAATAAGACAGCGTGTACAAGTAATGACAATATTTGATAACGTTTAAATTTGTTTATACTTTAGAGTCTATTCAGCCTATTCTTACTAATACTACTTTGTTGATAGCCGATTTCATTTCAACTTTAAAAGGGTGATGAAACATTCATTTCAACTTTAAAGGGGTGATGAAACATTCATTTCAACTTTAAAGGGATGATGAAACATTCATTTCAACTTTAAAGGGAATAAAAAAATTAATTTAATAATTTTTAAAACGATTTATTATCAATAATAAAACATCAACAAAGAATTTACACAGCCTTGTACTTCCAGCCCAAAATCAGCCTCTTTCTCAGCCTAGCCATAATATCACACAGCTCTGTCCTGTTGGACAGGTTCATATTCTCCTCCGGGTCAATCACGTGGTAGTACAATTCCTTATCGTAGACATTCTCCCAGTTTGGCTTACACTCGACATTGTCAAACTCGACCCATTCGGTATACCTGAACTCCTGCGTCCTTATCGAGTAGCCCATGATCTTGATCTGGTTCAACCGGGGCTTGTCGCTGTTGGGACTCATCGTTGGGAAAACTCCCGGACGGGGATATTGGCTGAACGCCACTGAAGATTCATCTTTAATCTGAGTGAGATTACAACGAAATTATAATTAAAATTAAATAAGGGAAAAATTGAGTTATTTAGTTCAGGCAGATACAGAGAAATAATGATTACTTTTACCACAGACAAAATGTATATTATTTGTCTATGTTTATCTGTGCTTTTACTGAATATTTTTGTATCTGGATACAATATTAACAAAATGAGAAAGTAAAAACTAGCAGTATTCACACTAGTGATAGACAAAATCGATTATTTAAAGAATAGATTTATTTGAAAAATACGAAAGATGATAAAACATTAATTTCAAAACTCACTGATTGAGAATATTTTAACCAACTTCCACAATAGAAATTGTAGAGAAAAAATAAAATAAATTACATTTAAAAATAAGTTGTTTCTGAAGTAAAGAAACTGGTCTTTCGAAAAAATACAAACCAAACCATTTTTTTTTATTTCCCCTTACTCTTCCACTTACATTCTTGCAGTCCTCGTTCTGAAGGAGTTCCATCATGTGAGGCACCAAACTCTGTCCTTCCGTGCACAGAATGTTGTTCCTTGCATTTTTATCACATTGCGGAATTTTTTCTGAAACACCCGTCAAATCGACCAGGGTGGGGAATAAGTCGACCAACTCGACGATCCTCCTCGAAATAATAGTCTTTTTGGTTAGATTAGGAACATGTAGAATAAAGGGCACCCGCGTTGAAATATCAAAATTGCTATATTTAGAAAATTCTCCGTGTTCCCCCATCGAAACACCTTAAATTTCAAAGAAACAGAAAATGTATTGAATTATTGATAACTGATTTTTATGATAAAGCATAACAAATAGAAAAAGAATATGATTAAATAAAAATGTTGTTTTTTTTTAAAGATAGGTGAGAGATGGGATATTAAGGTATGAATAATGAAAGGATGAACACATATGCTGGCCTCGGCTACTTGGCCATTAAACAGCCATTACAGGACTCGAACCAACACTTCCACGGCAACCCAATCATTAAGACCAGCGCCTCTATTGCTAGGCCGCCATGGTATAACAGAATTTTTATACATTAATATAAAAATTATACTATACCAAGAAAGCATTCATAGCTTGTATTTTACCAAACGGAAGACATACACAGTTCTATCAGTGCAGTGTTTTAATTATTCTGTGACTAGAAATGGCAAAAAATCGTTTAAAATATAATATTTTATGCAATAACTTTTGAACAAATAGATAGAATAAAAATTCAAATTAGAAAGTTAAAGAATGCGTCAAAATCCATAACTCTGCAATATATAATTTAGCTTAAATATAGATGGGAATCTCCAAGGAGGTCCAGGAGGATCGGATGTAAACGACAAAAACAGAATATCTCGAAACTTCAACGAGTAAACACGGCCACGATAACAATTTGAAAATATTGTAAATTTGTTGTTTCAATATAGTTATATATTTGCTAACACTAATTTTTATTTGCAACAAGATTGCACTTTGGTCCTTTGATAAAAAGTTAAAAAAGTCACTAACATATACAATTTCATTTACCTTATTATGAAATTAATTTACTTACCATGATCTCCGATTAAAACAATAATCGTATCATTTTGAACGTTATTAATAATAGCACCAATGAGATCATCGATATAAGTAGTAGCAGCTGAATAACTTTGAATAATACTCTTGGTAACAGCAATAGGCATCCTTCCAAACGGGAAGGAAATATTTAAAGCTTTAATATCATCGCGCTTCCGCAAATCCGTCCAAGGATTCCACGCGACGGTCGGCATCAGCGGCGGCTTGAAATGGTACTTCGGGACCGTAATTTCATCCAAAGAATGATACTCTACAAAAACACACAATATCATGGATGGTAAATTAAACCAGGAACTCGTCTACTTAGGTATTTTCTGGGATACTTCAGTGGGATGTGTGGCTTGTGTAATCCGACTGCAAGGAAGAAATTCCGATTGCAACTCCGAAGAAAATCCACAGCCTCATTCATGGACTCGATATCCGGCAAAGTCCCTCCCGGTTGATCCTTCACCCTCACCGGGCAGATTATGTTCCTCTGCCTCTTCCCGCTTTTAGCCAAGCAGACTTTCGCTTCTTTGTATTTTTCTGTGGACGGATGAAACGGTTCTCGGCTCCAGCTGTAGGGCTGATCGTCGGTGTGATTCGTGGAAAGCCCGGGATGGAAAACCTTCCCGATTGAATGCGTGTAATAGCCATTTTCTTTAAAGTGTTGCGGCAGAGTCGTGAAATTGCCGACTGTATCACGCCAGTAACTGTAGAAATCGTAAAGGCGGAGAGAATCTGGCCGACGGCTTGTTAAGAAGGAATTACGGCTAGGAGCACAAAGCGCTTGCTAAAAATAACACAAAGAAAGGGCATTTAAGATTCGGTTTGTTTCACTAATTCAAAGTTATCCAAGAAAAATAAATTCTATACATTGATATAATCTACTTATTTCAAAATTGCTTTAAATAATTGATGCCAATTTGAGCTTAATTTACTCAGTGGAATGCATTTATAATCGTGTTTAAAATATAATTAAAAACTACTTGGTGATTTAAAGTTACTCAACTTAATCTGCGTTTTTTGAATGTTTATTGATAGATTTTTAATACTTTATTCATATTTGTTTTTATTTAGAATTGTTTTTAATAATAATGGAAAACAGTTAATTCACTTTGTCACAATTATTTAAATAATTTAATAGGAAAATCATTTTTAAAATAATTATTAAAAATTAATTTACCCTACACCCATGTGGGTAGAAAGGGGTCATTGAATATATATATTAAAAATTAATTAATCATTGTTTATTTCAATTCATATCGACTTATTGCATCGTGAATATTAATTCAAGAAATAGTTAATAAGTTTATCTTTTAGTTACTGCAAAATTTAGTATACAACAATTTTATATAACAATGTTACATGTTATATTAATATTAGTAACTGTCTCCTATTAATAAATACCAGTTTATTGTCATTAATTCACTTTAGGTACTTAAAAATAACTCATTTAGAAATACTCAATTACCAAAATTACTCGATTTATCCCAACGCTAATTAATTCCTCGTTATTTCACAATCATTCGTATTTCTTATTATTTCACAATAAATTTTATTAAATAATCAATACTCGAACAACGCAGCTTTTCTTCCGAAATGAACCTTTCATCCGTTGAATACATTTCTTCAAATATCTACTAACCTAAATTACATTATGATTAACTGCACACATTATTTGATCCGTTACTTACTTGAGCATAAGCATTATTAAACACGAAGCTCCTCCGAGCCAGTTCATCGATGTTCGGTGTGTAAGCGTTTGGATCATTGTACACGCCCAGGGCTGGCCTCAGGTCATCCACTATTATGAGCAGAACGTTGGATTTCGTCGATTTCGAGAATCTCAGCAAAACGGCGAGGAAAATTAGAGAAAATTTCATGTTTTGATTTTGCAGTGTTTGTATGAAAATTAAATGACACCGGCGATGGCGCCATCTTTCGAAATTTTGATTGGGGGGAGTTGCATAGAGTATAGATTGTGTGGATGTAATTATACTGTTCCGGATTTGTTGGGAATGAATATTACATTCAGATTTAAATAATGATAATAATTTATATTTTTTACAAAAATGTAAGCTCTATATAAATTGATTGATTGAATACGTGAAGATCAAATTAATTCGACGAATAAAGCACTAATAACCTTTCTTCACATATCACAAGTTTTTTGTATAAGTAATTTGAAGGTCAAATATTGTTGATTTTTTAAACTTAATTCTAATAAAATAATACAAAAAAATGTGTTTTCGTTTTTTTTAATAATTATATTTAGAAGTCAATTTGCATTTCACATATAAATAAATGACTGAAAATAAGGAGAACAAATTATTTATAACAAAAGTACTCGCAATCGTTGATACACGTTGTGTTATTAGCGTATACAAAAATATTCTTAAATTCATTGTAAATAACACTTCATATTTAATCACAAAATCAGTTAAAGTAAGAAAAACTAACAATAAGCTTTTTGGAACAGATATCAAGAACATGTTCCTCAAAAACTGTAAATTAATATTAATTGTTGGTAACCCTACGGATTTTGTTAATGTCGGTAAAACAGGTTTTTTTTCAGATTGTAACATTTAAGATTCCTGCATTATCAATATTAAAAAATCATATTTATTTTCGTAGAAACCTTTACCATAATGAAACATTCACGATTATTTAATTATTAAATTGGCTTATTATTAGTAAGATTTTTGTTAAAAATTGGCAAAGACAAGGTTTTTTATTGATGACGGTAAAACAGGAATCGCACAACCTATTTAAGAAACTTTTTAAATTGATTGAAAAATTTAATTTATTTGAATACCAAAAGATCAAATTATCCTCTATTTAAAACAAACATTTTTACTTCAGATTTGTTCTCTGTACTAAATTAAACGTCACTTCAGTGTAGAAAATGTAAAAAGTGACAAACTAGGGCCGCATTCTTGAAATAGGTCGTACGAAATCTATTTAAATATTTACATAGGAGTTTACATGTGAATTTGACAGTTGCATGCGATCAAACGTGCGATCAATTTCAGAAATAAGGCCTTATGTAACGAATCCTTTGATTTAAATTTAATTGGCCTTGGTTTTAATATATATCATTTTATACAAAGAGCCGATTTACGATTACCCGAGAACGGAACGGAAACGAGAATGATAAATCATAAAGAGAATTTATTTAGCATTTTTGCTGTATATAAAAAATTGTTATCATATCGATTCATAATCATCCGGAAAGGGAGCTTATGGACTTTCTATATATGATTTATTTACGTTCTCGTTCCCGAATGATTGTAAATCAGTCCAGGTTGAGTTTTATATGTATTATATAAAAGTCTATGATTTAAAATATTGATGATTTGGTAGCCTTAGGGATTTTGTTTATGTCGATAATACAGAAATCTTTCTTATAACATGTAATATTTTATAAACCAAACATTCGTAAATTATTTATGTATAAAAATAACATTTCTTTCAAAATAATTAAAAGTATTCTACGACTTTAAATAAGTATTATAACTTTAATTAGTAATTGAGTTCTTTTTTTGTCGATAAGAAAGGTACCTTTAATTAGACCTGTCAAAAAAATCTTATTTTTATTTTTAAATGCCAAACGTATCTTCGCAACAATAGTGAGTATCTTAAGATAATTTTCTTGTTTTTCTTGGTTGATTGTCTAAATTTTTTTAGGCAATTTATTGTGTATAATATATATAAAAGATAATTTTCAATAATTATTCAGCATCGATAAAAAAGTCACCTGTAATTAGACCTGTCAAACAACCATGTTTTTTGTTTTTAATTGCCAAACGCACCTTCACAACAATTGTTATTAAACATGTCAATTGCAAATAAACACAAAAACTGAGATAAAACACGAAAATTTAATCGACCCAAGTAAAGGCAACACAATTCATACAGTATTACACCACTGGTTTTATAAAACACATTCGGATAGACACAAACACACACAACCGAATCAAAACATAAATATTCCTGAGCAAACACACCCGCGAATTCCTAAAATTTTGCCAAAAGAAAAATGTCTGACGAACGGAGGAAGTTCTACATGAAAAAAGGCACTGGCACGGTGCCAAAGATGAAGCACCGCAACAACAACAACACGTCCCAGTTCAATCAGGACCAGAACGGCTCTATAGTGCTGGCCAACAACCTGGTGAGTTTATTCAGTTAGAACGAGCTTGGTCGTGACGAACAGCGGAAGTGTTTATAAATATGGGATTAGAAGTTCGGATCGGCGCTATTAATATCGCGGGTTTATATTTAGAAGTCGGTGTCTAATTGTGACTGTTTTATTAAAGGGCAGGGATACGGACCGACCTGAATACTTCAGGCACTATCTCAGGACGCACGACAGGAATTCGCATTTTTCGACGTTCGGCGGCGCGATGGATTCGAGTCCGGAGCAGAACGCTTTGAGGCAAAATGGGATTAACACTTGTAAGTTGATGTTTGCGGAAATTTGCTTGTCGAAACTTGAGGATTGTAATATATTATGGATTTCAGTGTTTATGTTTGAATATTAGAAAATTTTCAAACGCAACAGGTAATACTGTTACAGAGACAACTTCTTCTTTTGTGAAGTAATGGCCCTGACTTTGAATCCTTGTCAACCAGCCACAGTAATTAGATTTTTTTTATTATGAAGTGTTTATTTGTTTGCTCTGAAATAAACTGAACTGAAGTGCAAGTTGGTGATGTCACCCATATGATTTACATTGCTGTCAGTGAAAAGAGTGTAAATAAATGTACAATTATACAAACTTTATTTAAAAGAGTGAATCAAACATTTTTCAATACAAAAATGTGAATATTTATAAGGTCACGTGTAAACATGTTTTTCAGGTTTAAATCCTCGTCAGTGCAACTTTATTTTTTCTATTACAATGGAAATATTTTCACAATAAAATAAAACATTTTCCAAGTAGAGTTTTGGTTTTCTTTAGTTCTTACTTCGTAAGACCGTAATTGCAGGGCAATAATTATTTCCCCACTTATTTTCATTTGATTTCATTAATTTAATTTAATAATTTTTCAAAAAGTTGGTGAATTTTGGTGTGAAATAAAAAAGAATTTTTTTGTGTAAATATTTCGAGAAATAATCGATATTCTTTTGTTTCACCTATCGAGATTTATGTTGATTATAATACAATTATGAATTATGAACCAAAAGCTTTGTTATACATGGAAAGTTTAAAAGTGTCTTGGATAAAATAAGTCCCAGGAAATTAATATTTATATTTTTACAATAAATTTTTGAATATTTTTAAACCAATAAAAAAAATAATTTAATTATATCAAGATAATTTCATATCCTGATATTAATATTATTATGGTAAAGACATCTATATAATAGAATTAAATATAATTTACGATTATTTAGCTAACGGAACATCGTCACCAAACACAAGCCGGACGAATTCCCGCCGTAATTCAGTGGGAACGGTGCCGAAATGCGACAACATCTCAAAATACCCCGACAAGAAACAAATCGAGCAGAAGCTGGGCCAAATCAGAGAATACTTACGCGTGACATCGTCACTAATGACGAACATGAAGAACACTGAAGAGCAGGTATGTGTGTGCTTTTGCTTCCTTCTTCTGAAAATCAGGGGTTTCTTCTTTTGATCAAAAGTTAAAAAACACGGTTTTTATGCAGACCGAGGAAGAAAGGGCCGAACAGGACAATATCGAGATCATGTATAAAGATCTGCTAGATAGCGAGGCAAAATTGGTGCTGTTATTGGAAGATATTGATACGGCCGAAGCGAGTTCTAAGGTTATTCTTTGTGTTTTTGACGCTGTAGTTATTTTTTTTTTTTAATTATAAATTACCTAACAGTTATATTTATTGTTTTAAAACGGCTTTTTGAGAAGATGTGTGTTTTTTTTATATACATTTTGTTTTGTATACTACTAACAAACTAGTATTGATTTTTATTTCTGTAGGAAATTTCTCCAAGCCTTAAGCTCAGCTGAAATTCAAGCCCAGCTTAAGACAACTTGCATTCCACTGAAAACCTAATACCGTCTAGGATTTCTATGTAATAATGTTAATTTCTCTACAATGATACTTTTAAAAATCTTATACACCTATTCTTCAGATCACAGGCAGTTGCTTATACTGGTTGATAGTTAGCTATCTTTCAGCTGTCTATAATTGTGGAGATGACAGTTAAAATGAAGAGTAAAAAGAATTTTTTTGTTGATTTTGATAATTTAAAGGAAACTATTAAGTTTTTGATTTTCGCTTTAATTTATTGTTCATGACAATTGTTTCACTACACAGTAGCTTCTTCAGGCACTAGAAGAGTTAAAATTGAGATTACTTCATCAGGGTTTAAATGGACTTTATTTTATCAGTTAAAATGAATTTTACTTCCACCAGAGGAAAAATGAAATTTCAAATTATAGCCTTAATTATAATTTTCAATAATGAATTGCAATAAAAAAAAAAAACAAGTAAAATTAAAAAGGCACTTATTTTATTGAATTAATAATAAGTAAAATATTTATTATTTTCACTTTTTTTAATATTTAATTTCACTACAATTGTTTCTCTACGCTGTAGTTTTTCAGGTGAAGAAATATTGTATGTGTTATTAATTCATTAAAAAGGCCAAACACAATTTTTTTTTTTTTAACTAACAGCAAAGAAATATTTTTCGTTTTGACAGTCTACAAAAAGTCGTGAATAATTTTTAGGAAGGCCCGTTGGACTTGAGTTTCGAAGGAACCGCCCCGCCGTTAAACAAAAAAGACCTCGAACAAAAAGTCGAGATGGCGACACGCGAGATGCAAATGCTCAAAGAACAAGAAAACCTCCTCCTGCACCTCCAGCTGACCGCCGAGAACCAGCTGCGAGAAGCCCGCCACGCTCAGGACAAACTCCTCAAAGGCCACAACCAATCCCGCAACAGAAACTTGGAAACGGACAGCCTGCACAACGGCTACAACGAGAGCCTCGATGGCGTCTCCAACTCCGGCGCTAGCATCAAGAACTTCAACGACGTCCTCCACATGGATATGGTGAAGGAATTGGAGGAGAGGTTGAATTCGAATTTGGATTCGGAGAAGAATTCTTCGGCGATAATTCCAGAGCAGTACCAGAGCCAGATTGACTCGCTGCAAGGGAGGATTATGCAGTTACGGGAGGGGAATGATAATAGAAATCAGCTGATTCAGATGTTGGATAATAGGGATGCGAAATTGCAAGCCGAGCACAGTGCCTTGCACGGGAAGCTGATGGAGTTGCAGAATAAAAAGATGCAGGTGGATCAGTTGGTTTTGCAGTTGCAGAATATGAATGAAGAATCAGAGGATGAAGAAATGGGTAAATTTTTAAACCTCTTTACAAACATAAAAATTTGTATAGCTATCTACACAAAAAAAAACCTTTTATGTTTTCTTATTTCAAAACACGAGAAGACAACATAGATGTACCAATTTTATATCTCAGATATCAGTTTGAGATATATGACAGTAAAAAAAAGCTGAATGTGGAAATAATTTATTAATTATTTTCAAATCATTTTTATTTAATATATATGACAGTAGGTTTTTCCATAGAATTCGCTTATGGATGTGCAAAAAATCTGAAAATGGCCATTTTTACTCTCTCAGAAGCAGGATTTTTTTACTAGTGTAAATTTAATCTGAACCAAAAGATATGCCGTGAACAATGAAACTGAATAAATTAAAGCCATTCTGAAACAAATGAACTATAATTCACTATCAAAACAATTGCTGTTGTAAATTTATAAATTACACACTGTTTCTAATTCCTAGTTATTTATTGTGTATTACTACACTTGTTGCTGTTGTAAATATAATAAATAATTATTAACGTAATTGTCGTGACCTTCTCACAGATGGAGCCACATATTGTTCATAGACATAATACTATTCGTAGAGTTCAATTTTTTCGGCAAATTAAATAAATTATTTAGTTCTTTTAGCTTAAGAAATACATTTCCAATGGAAAAGAATGTGTTTAATCTGTAATATTAAAATAATTCATCAGATTATCTGTGAATTTAATAATTTTCGTCGAACTGTAGTTGTGTCAACAACTTAGGTCCTGAAATTCTTCTCAAAAAGCTGTTAATCTCATGGAGGAATTGAAATTGCCTGAAATGAGCCATAATCGATCAATTATTTCTATACGAGGAGTAAAATATGCCATCTTTCAGATTATTTTGGATGGACTCTCATCTATACAGAATCAAATAGATTCTTTATGTAGTTTTGAAGATATGTAAATAGTATATCTTCAAAACTTTTTGCAGTAAGTGCAACTTTGTGACGTGATGAGGTTTGCATGTTAATAATAAAATATTTCTGTTGATGCATAAATAGTACAATTGATGTAAAAAGAAATCTTCAATTGTGCTGGATATTTTCTTCAATTCATAAAATTCTCTTGTAACAATAAATTGATTTTGCAAAAATTAATGCTTCAAGCTAACTATTCCAAACAATTAAGTTTGTTAAATAAAGTTCGTAGGGTTCCTCTTTCGCCGCCGCTTCAAGTGCTGCCATCTATTGGTTTATAGTGAAACTTGACAGTGCCGCCATCTAATATCTTATATTGGAATATTTGATAAATCTAAACAGAATACTGTAATCAACAAATAGTTAAATTTATTTTAATTGAAAAATAAAAAATACTTTAATTATATGTAATTGTTATAATGTATATTTCTTTAGTATGTATTTTTTTAAAGACGATTCGCAATTCAAATTTAAAAGCAATATTTTTTCAATAAAATTTGAAAATATCATCTAATTCTTCGAAGCGATGTTCAGACAGTTCACTCACAAAGTGAGCCTTTGCAAATTAGACGAAAATTTTGCTAAAACTCAATTTTTATTGTGATGACCACATGTGAATTAGAAACCTGTCTACATTCTTTAAAAACTAAATACCAAAAGCCCCATCTTTCTAGATTATCTGTATAGCCTGAAATAAAACAAATAATAATTTTTATTTTTCTGAAAACTAAACAGCCAACTTTCTTTGTATTATCATTAAGTCTATTGATGATTTTTTTCAGACATTTTGTACAGAGAAATTTTCATGAAAATTTGAAAATATCTATAAAAAAGTGAATTTTTGTCAAAAATCCAAAAATCATCAAATGATTTCATATTATATCAAAATGTGGCTAAAGAATAGAAGCAGAATCTGTAATAGTATGAACTACATCAAAGAATTAGTTTTTGGTCTGTCCACTCGCAATGTGGACCTTTGTACAATAGGAGACAATTTTGTTAAATTTTGTAGTTATTTTCTGGCAGCCTCGTACGACTTAGGAAAATGATATTTGGGAAAAATGTAACTAAATTCTTTAAGGATCAAATGCTAAAAACCCCATTTTTCTAAATTGTTTATGAACACAATCGTATACAGAAAGTCGATAAGGCCTTTTCCCAGATTATTGTGGACCAATAGATAAATCTCATGATATATCTTTCTCGTTTCCGTTCTGTTCTCGTTCCTGTGTGATTGTGAATCGGCTCTTAATCTCATGTAGGAATTGAAATAGCAATCAAATAGTTAGAGGAATAACAAATGTTTCACACTCATCATCATTAGTTCATTCAATAAAATTAGTAAATTAAACCGAGTGTATTTATATCAATACACTTGCTTTCTTTCTTAATCTTATGCTCTTTTACTCGTATTGGGTGTCGAGGTTTATATCAATACACAACAATATTAATTAATTAAAACATTTAACGTGTTGTTGATACTTCACTGGTGTAAACGGACTATATATGTATATAATATATAAAACAAATTAATATTATCTTCATTGTAATATGAAATTAATAATAATTTTTATCAATTTTAGGAAATCAGGTCAAAAGAATAGTCAACATGAAGGAGCAGCTGGCCAAACTCAAGGACATGCTGAACGCTGTTCAGAATACAGAAAACGCGATCGAGATGCAAAATATTAACGAATCTGAGGCGGAGGAGCACGTGCGCAGGGTCTGCTCGAAAACCGACAATTTATTGCAGAAGGATGGCCGGTCGAACAGAGCTCACATGGAAAACAACTCGAGTCTTCCGTCGAATGAACAGAGGATGAAAGATAAGCAGGTCAACAAGAAGACGATGAATGCAAACGAGAGGGAAAGGATGAAAATTCAAGCTGAGTTACAAGCGAAGAAAAGGGAGTTAGAGGAGTTGATGTGTAAACATAAAGGTTATTACAAGTTTTTGATTATATTCTCGTGATATACATTAACTATATTTTGATAATTGAAACACTTGGACCCAATATATCAATTATAGCGCCAACTTAGTTTTTTCTTTTATTTATTTTACGATTAGGACTCCCGGGATATTAGGTTTAAACATTATAATTTATTTTATTTAGTCTTATATAACATCGTTATATGTTCCTCTCTACTTCTCAGTGTGAGGTGATAAACATTATAATAATATTCTATATGAGTAGCTACAGTTAGCCCCTCCACCAAACGATTTATTGTGGCTCTTTAAGCATTAGTGATATTAGATTTTAAGTATAATCGGGCAATGCCTGATACTACAATTCTTTATTACACATGTAAGAATGTCAGAGCATACAGAATATTAGAGACCGGCCAATGACCATTGTAGTCGATACCAGTAATATGGGAGGGGTTTTTAGTCAGTAGTCTCCTAATCAAAAGCTCCCTTTCCACTAGCCTAGATTATTCTATGTTTATGGATTCAACCCTCCAATCAACCAAATATATACATTTTTAGTATAAAACTGGGCATAAGTGTTTTTATTATTAAAATAAAATGTTTCTTGCATATTCCAATATATCAAAAATTATTTCAATAATATTCATGCTCTTTATTCTACTAGTGTATTTATTTATTTTTTTTATTTTCCAGCTGCAACTTCGAATTTGAATCAAGATGTCAACAGTGAGAATAAGTCCGATTTGGGTGCATGTGGGATACCGCTCTTCGATGGTGCTGCCAATTCTTGGTGTCCAGTTCCGACTAACTTATACAGTATGCCACAAACAAACGAAAGATATTCAAGGTACTTTAAAAATTATTTAAATAAAAATACTTGCCCTTTCTCCTACTTATTATTTTTATTTAAATAATTAAAGTCTCCACAACCAACATAAAGTACTTTAAAAATCCCAAAAATTGTGTACACGTTTTAATGTTAATAATTAATCGGTGTCTTTTCTTACTATGCTTTATTTTTTTGTTTACATGTAATATTATTTGTATTTATTTCAGTGATGAATGTCCTGAAGATGAAATTAACGAGTATTCGGAAGTGAATTCGTCCGGGGAGTTAAACCTGCACGGCGTTCAACCGATGCCGCCAATGAATTACTCGGCCTCGAACTACACCAAGCGGAGGACCGAGGAGGAACCCCGGCTGGAGGCGACCAGCGAGCAATTCTTGAGGACAGCCTCCCGAACGCCGGATAGAAGTGTGCGCAGTGTCTCCATAACAACTCCTCTCTATCAACCCGAACGTAATTCCGCTGTGAATAAAAATCAGGTTAGTGGGATTTTTCTGTTTGTTTCATTTATGCTTGTTTGCACCAGGTTTTTGTTAATTTATGTATAATGAGATTTATTTATTTATGAAATTTTCATTTTACAATATATATTTCATTTAGAAAAAAAAATTATGGGGAGTGTCTCCAGGGGATTTTATTATTTTGAATAATCTATGGATTGTAGAAATTAATGTAATTTAGAATACAGGATGGGAATTCAAGTTTTGTGTACACAATTTGGTGTGACTTCCAAATGTAAAATAAAAATCAACATAATCTTCTTCTAACTCGATACACTTGATCCAGCGGTGCTCCAACTTCTTTAACCCGTCTGAAAAATATGTTTTCTCGAGGTCTGTAAAGTAGCCCTCCACGGTGACGATGACCTTCTCAATCGACTCAAATTTCTGCTCGGTGAGTGATTTTTTCAAGTTTGGAAACAAAAAGAAGTCGCACAGAGCCAAATCTGGAGAATACGGTGGATGGGTCAGCAGTTCGTAGCCCAATTCGACTAGTTTGGCCGTGGCAACAGTGGGGGTCTCAACAATCAGATAATAGTACATACATTTTCATAAAATAAATACATTCATAGTTGCTTTTACAAATTCAAAATAAAATGCGATTTTTTGATGATTTTTCAAAATACTAAATTTTTTGCACAAGACACGACTTACTATTTTGCACGTTAAAATACACCTTTTGTCAAAATTTTATCAATTATTTGACAGCAAAATCATAAAAAGACTGGTCTGTATGTGAAAGTTCAAATGTAAGAGTTTGAAAGTTCACTTTATTTTTTAGTTGGTTAATTGAAAATGTTGGCATGAACAGGTGCAAACCATAAATGTTGAATAGATACATACCTTTAACGTGTTGTTGATACCTCATTGGTGTAAACGGACTCCAGGTTTTTTCTGATGTCAGTCGGAATGGATTCCAATTCTGTTGTCACAGGATTGTCGTTTAGTTTGAACATTAAAGGGAACTTTTGAGGGGTTTTATCAATCATTTTTAAGACTGAGGATTTTTAATTACAAAGGAATTTATAGTGACAGTTTTTATAAATTAATCAAAACTGTCAAGTTATTTTGTGTTAATTTCAATGCCTACTGTTAACTCTTTGCTCTCCAATTTTCAATATAAAGCAGTTTGATGAAAAGGAGGTTTTCCCCAAACAGAAGAATACTGTAATTTTAATCCCTACACTTACACCAACTTAATATAGACATTACAATGAATTTACGTTAGGAATTCATAGCACTTAATTCTTTTTAAAAAGGAGTAATCAAAGTGTAAATAAAACAAAATACATGGAAAATTTATGTGAAATGAGTAATTTAATATTTTGTAAGATCAACATTACAAGAATCAAACAAAAAAGATTATACAAAAATAATGCGTTATATATTTATTTTGTAAAGTCATTACAATACTGAACATTGTGTAACAAAGCAATCGTAAATAATAATAAAAATACCCAATTTATTTATGGTCAACTCTCTCTTACGTATCCGCCTCTAATTTTATTCTACATGAGTTGGTATAGTCACCGCTTCGTTCACCACCCTCTAATATGTAGAGAATGGCAGGAGGATTAAAATCCTCAAAGCATTTTTATTAATAATAATTCTTTATTGCCCAACAACATATATCATTATAGGCAGGAGACGGTTACAATGCCCTCACAAATATCCTCTAAGCATTTTTATTAATAATATATAGGACAAAATACTTGAAATATTATTTTTACGCCTACATTGAAAGATATTCTCATTTTTGATTGTTTCCACTTTTGTCTCTTTTTATCCGAACAATTTCAACTTCCCTCATTTGAGATATTAATACAAATAAATCGTATTTACTGTTTCAAATTTCAATTCATCAAATAGTACTGATGAGTCATAAGGATACCAACTTTGAATCGAAATAAAAAAAACTGTAATATTTTTATAAGTAAATAATGTATTTTGTACAACAAAACATCAGTTATATATAAAAAAAAAAATAAGGGTATAAATATTAAAATATTTTTATCATGCAATAGACCAGCACAGAAAGAAAAATTTTTGATCATATTTAACAGTAACAATATTAGTTTAAAGACTGGTGATGAAGGAGAAACGGTTGCTACATAAGAGAGAAGAATCACCACTTTTGGGAGTGGATACTTAAGGGAGAAACATTACCTGATGTAGCATTACCAATATTACAACAAAAATGTGATAAGTTTTACAAAAACATATGCTTAATATAAGTATTTCTGGTGAAAAAATTTAATCCCGTCGAATTATCCATTGGTTTTCGGTAAATCTCCGGGACTGTATCCTGCCTTCGTGATCGAAACACGTGGTTTCTGATGTTGATCGACTTGTATGGAGAAAGGACTATTTCCACTCCGTATTTCTTCATCTCTTCGTCACTGAAAGATGTGTTGCTTTTCTTCTTTTTGAATTCAATTTCTTCTGATTCGGACTCTGCGGAGATTTCATCATTTGCTTGTTTCGATGGGCTCGGTTTTGTTTGAGCAGCAGCGAGGGCAGCTTTCCTCATTCTTTTTCGCCTTTTTTTCGATAATTTCTTAGGAGTGGAAGTAGAAGGAATAGGATTTACTACAGTGGAATAATGTAATGGTTTCATTTTAGGGGAATTCTGGATGGGTTCATTAATTTTCCTTTTTCGATTTTGTATCGGCGGAGCTGGAAACGGTAATAAGCCAACACGATTCGCTGCATAAGGAAAAAGACTTACATTTGGTAATGGAAGTTGATTATATCCAACTTGCGGAGGATATGCTGAGGTGCTAGGAATAACAGAGGAAGATGTTGATGGTTTGTTCTGCTTTGATTTCTTGTTTTGAGTTGGTGTGCTTTTTGTGAAATGAGAAACGATCGCATTGAAAATCTGACCCCTCTTTCCCCCGTTTCCATAAACATTTTGTCCCGCATTTCCAGATGTATCTACTTTGTCTATTATTTCCCAAATAATTTGTCTAACCATTCTTTCAGATTTTGCTTTATTAAAAGATTTCGATTTATTTTTATTCTTACTCCGAACTCTATTTTTCCTAGTGACTCTATATATTATATTCGAAATAATATCTGCAACCACTTTTTCGGTTGATTCTTCTTGATTCAAATTTAAATTATCATCACCAATTTTTATTTCCTTACAAATTCTATCAAACGAGTTATTCCCATCATTTTCAATCAACGACTCATCAGCTTTAGTAGAATTATTTATAACTGTCGATAGAATACCCATAACTACATTTTCAGCCGACTCATCTTCAAAATGGTCTTGTTCTTTAAAACTCAACGAATCATTTTCTTTTCGAATCAATAAATCACTTTCTTTGGTAATATTATTTATTATAGCAGACAGAATACCAGCAATCACATTTTCAGTTGATGCATCTTGTTTTTCTGCTGAATTTTCAATAATATCCATAATTTTTTCTTGATGTTTTGAAGAGCAGTCCGGCCTAGGAGGACTGATTATAATATTTGAAACTACAACCACATTTTTCAATTTAGAAATTAAATCTCCTGAATCTTCAATTTTTTTATCTCCTTTTTCAGAATTGAGATCCACTTTTTCTACAACAAATATATCTGGATTTAAAATTGCATCTCGAGAAGTATCAACATTTTTAGGATTTGATTCAATAGAATCTAATTCAGATAAAATTTCCGTTGTAGGCGATTCAACTGATTTTGATTTATTATCTACTTGTAATAACTGCTTTTTAGTTGATGGTTCATCAGATTTTTGTAATGTCTCTTTATCGGTTAATGCCTCATCAGTTTTTTGTAATGCCCGTTTCTTTGTTAATGGTTCATCAATTATTTGTAATTTCTGTTTTTTGATTGAAGGCTCATCAGTTTTTTGTAATCCCTGTTTTTTGATTGATGGCTCATCAGTTTTTTGTAATCCCTGTTTTTTGATTGATGGCTCATCAATTTTTTGTAATCCCAGTTTTTTGGTTGATGGCTCATCAGATTTTTGTAATCTCTCCTTATTGGTTGGTGATACATCACCTTTAAATGAATCGTTTATGAAATCAGTGATTTGATTTATTTCCAAACTTTTTTGTTCCTCGCCCAACAAATCATCATTTCCTCCAGTAGCATTTTTTAATATAGTGGTCAAAATACCTGCAATAACATTTTCATTTGACACTTCTTGAATAAGAGATGAATCTTCAACAATATCTACTGCTATTGAAAATTTAGTATCCTCAATATTTTCCGCTGGATTAAATGGAGTTATGTTTGTTTCAGTAACATTGCTTATTATAGCAGATATAACATCTGCAACCACATTTTCTTCAATTCCTGTCAGATTTTCAGAAACATTATTTTCTTCTATTTCAGTCGTATTTTTAGAAACATCATTTTCTTCAATTTCAGTTGTATTTTTAGAAACATCATTTTCTTCAATTTCAGTTGTATTTGTAGAAACATCATTTTCTTCAATTTCAGTTATATTTGTAGAAACATCATTTTCTTCAATTTCAGTTGAATTTTTGGAAACATCACTTTCTTTAATTTCAGTAAAATTTTTTAAAACGTTTTCTTCAATTTCAGTAGTATTTTCGGAAACATCACTTTCTTTAATTTCAGTTAAATTTTTAGAAACATCTTTTTCTTCAATTTCAGTCATAGTTTTTGAAACATCATTTTCTTCATTTTCAGTCCGATTTTCAGAAATATTTTCTTCAATTTCAGTTCTAATTTTAGAAACATCATTTTCTTCAATTTCAGTCGTATTTTTAGAAACATCATTTTCTTCAATTTCAGTCAAATTTTTAGGAACATCAATTTCTTTAATTTCAGTCACATTATCTGAAACATCATTCTCTCCTTCAAGATTTTTTTCCCTAACATTTTGATCTAAACCTTCACCAAAACTGCTAACTTCAGTCGATTTATTCATAGCATCTGCAGCGACATTTTCTTGACTTTTGGTCACTTCAGCATCAACTTCCTTGGATTTTCGAGCAGATAAATTAGATGCGGCGATCGAACTTATTTGTACCAACACAGAGTCCAAAAATGTATCCAAATTCGTGTCTCCAGAAATGTCAGCTTCTATTATGCTCGAAATAATATCTGCGGCTGCATTTTCTTCATTTTGAGTTAGATTTTTGGAATATCTAGCTTCTTCAATTTCTATTTCCCCGGAATTTTGAGCAGCTGCAGTAATTGAGGCTGTTTTTATTGGTACTGAATCTAATAACATATATTCTGTTGAATTTTCAGAAACATTACCCTTTTCTCTTTGATCTTGAGAAATTATTTCTTTTGGTTCTTGAGTAGTTGCTTCTTGAACTTCACATGTGGTTTCTTCATGATACTCTCGACTAATTTCTTTTTGAAATCCTTCGTTGGATTTTACTTGTGGTTCTTCAGTAGCTCCTTCTTGAGCTTCTACAGCAATTTTTTTATGAGGTTCTCGAATGCTTCCTTCATTGAATTCTTGAGTATTTTTTTCCTGAGGTTCTCGAATAGTTTCTTCTTGAGACTCTTGAGTAATTTTTTCTCGAGGTTCTGAAATAGTTTCTATTTGATACTCTTGAGTACATTCTTCTTGACTTTCTCGAATAGTTTCTTCTTGAGACTCTCGAGTATTTTTTTCTCCAGGTTCTGGAATAGTTTCTATTTGATACTCTTGAGTACATTCTTCTTGACTTTCTCGAGTAGTTTGTTCTTCATGCTCTTCAGTAGTTTTTTCTTGTGATTCTTGAATAGTTTCTACTTGAGACTCTCGAGTACATTCTTCTTGACTTTCTCGAGCGGTTTCTTCTTCATTCTCTTCAGTAGTTTTTTCTTGAGGGTCTCGAATAGTTTCTACTTGGAACTCTTTAATAAATTCATCTTGACTTTCTCGAATGGTTTCATCTTCTTCATGCTCTTCAGTAGTTATTTCTTGAGGTTCTCGAATAGTTTCTACTCGAGACTCTCGAGTAGATTCTTCTTGACTTTCTCGAGTGGTTTTTTCTGCATTCTCTTCAGTAGTTTTTTCTTGAGGATCTCGAATTGTTTCTACTGGAGACTTTCGAGTAAATTCTTCTTGACTTTCTCGAGTGGTTTCTTCTTCATGCTCTTCAGTAGTATTTTCTTGTGATTCTCGAATAGTTTCTATTTCAGACTCTCGAGTAGATTCGTCATGATTTTCTCGAGTAATTTCTTCATCATGTTCTTCAGTACCTTTTTCTTGTGATTCTTCAGCAGTTTTTTTTCGAATAGCTTTTTCTTCATGCACTTGTAATTTTTTTTCTTGAGGTTTTTGAATATTTGCTACTCCACTAAAATTAATACCCATTGATTTCTCTCGTCTCTTTTTTTTATTAAATTCGGCCCTCCTTAACCTACGTTTCATTAACCAATTTTTCCCCCTACTTTTTGTGCTTCTTCTTTTCTTTTGCTCTGAAACACTCTCATCTGAAACCAATTCTAAATTTCCAACTTCATCAAAAGCATTATCTGTGTTAGTCGAAATAATATCTGTAGTCATATTTTCATTTTGAACTTCATCTCCAGAAATATTAGTTTCTTCTGTAGTAATTATTTCTTCAGTAAATAAATTGTTTACTTTGGTTGCGTTGTTTGTTATAGCCGAAAGAATATCAGCAACCATTTCTTCATTCGACACTTCTTGTTTTGAATCATCATCATTTTTTTGTTTTTCTCGAGACTCCCGAGTAATTATTTCTTGAGGGTTTTCAGTACTTTTTTCTTGAGGTTTTCCAATAGTTTCTACTTGAGACTCTTGAGTAGATTCTTTTTGACTTTCTAGAGTGGTTTCTTCTTTTTTTTCTACTTGAGACTCTCGAGTAGATTCTTCTTGACTTTCTAGAGTGGTTTCATCTTCAGTAGTTTTTTCTTGAGTAGATTCTTCTTGACTTTTTTGAGTGGTTTCGTCTTCAGTTATTTTTTCTCGTGTTTCTTTAATTGTTTTTTCTTGTGATTCTTCAGTAATTTTTTCTAGAATAGCTTTTTCGTGCACTTGTAAATTTTTTTCTCGAGATTCTTGAATAGAAAAATTATTTGTTTCAGTTGCTTTGCTCAGTATGCTTGAAATTATATCTCCAGCTATAATTTCACTAGTAACTTCTCGAGTGAAAATCTCAGATACTTCGCTTAAATCTCTAGAGTTATTTTCTGTTTCTGAATCTTTAATAATCACGTTTTCATTCGCAACAGAAGTTTCGTTTGCAACTTGAGTTTCCAAATTTTTGACGGAAGACTTATTTGCCTCAGCTGAATTGTTTAATATACTTGAAACATCAGTAACCATTGCTTCTATTTGCGCTTCTTGATTCATAATTGGACTTGCAATATCATCCATTTTATTTTGGGCGGATTTTCTATTAGACCTAACTTTTTTCGATAGAACCTTTGATGTGTCCCGATGAACTACTTTAGTTTTCGGCGTCGCTACTTCTGCATTCGAAGATTCTTTCTTACCTTTATTTTTCTTTCTGTAATGAGATCTCCTCTTTCTACCTCGTAATATATTCCTTAACGACTTGCGTTTAGATTTTTTTAAAGGAATTTTAACTGAAGTTGAAACGTTGGGCTCCGAAAAATCTTCATTTTCTAAATTTTCAGTTACATCCTCAAAATCTTCACTAAACGAATCATCCACTTTAGTTGCTTTATTAATTACAGATGATTTGTTCAGTATGCTTGAAATTATATCTCCAGCCATAATTTCACTAGTAACTTCTCGAGTGAAAATCTCAGATACTTCGTTTAAATCTCCAGAGTTATTTTCTGTTTTTGAATCTTTAGTAATCACGTTTTTATTCGCAACAGAAGTTTCGTTTGCAGCTTGTGTTTTCAAATTTTTCACGGAAGACTTATTTGCCTCAGCTGAATTGTTTAATATACATGAAACAACATCAATTTGCGCTTCTTGATTCATAATTGGACTTGCAATATCATCCATTTTATTTTGGGTGGATTTTCTATTAGACCTAACTTTTTTCAATAGAACCTTTGATGTGTCCCGATGAACTACTGTAGTTTTCGGCGTCGCTACTTCTGCATTCAAAGATTCTTTCTTACCTTTATTTTTCTTTCTGTAATGAGATCTCCTCTTTCTACCTCGTAATATATTCCTTAACGACTTGCGTTTAGGTTTTTTTAAAGGAATTTCAACTGAAGTTGAAACGTTGGGCTCCAAAAAATCTTCATTTTCTAAATTTTCAGTTACATCCTCAAAATCTTCACTAAACGAATCATCCACTTTAGTTGCTTTATTAATTACAGATGAAATAATGTTTGCAACAATATTTTCAGCAGATAATTCTTGGTCACAAGATAAATTCTCTTTACCAGCAGTAGAATTTTCAATTATAGTTGAAACAATATCTGATTCTTTCATTTCAGTCTTATTTTGTGCACTCTTACTATTTCCTGGTTTAACGATGTTAATACCCATTGATTTCTCTAGTTTCTTTTTTTTATTAAATTCAATCCTCCTTAACCTCCGTTTCATTAACCAACATTCCCCCTTTTTTTTTCTACTCCTTTTGCTCTTATGCTCTGAAACGCTCTCATCAGAAACCAATTCTAAATTTTCAACTTCATCATTTGGTTTATCTCCAGAAATATTAGTTATTTCTGTAGTAACAATTTCTTTAGTAAACAAATTGTCTGCTTTGCTTGCATTGTTTATTATAACTGAAAGAATATCAGCAACCATTTCTGCATTTGTCATTTCTTGTTTCGAATCATCAGTTTTTTGTTTTTTGTGATTATTTGAATTGACTTGAACATCATTCAATCTCTTACCAGTTGGGGTTTTCAATTTGACTGAATCCGTACTCTTTAAAAGTTTTCCACAAGAATCTTTTGACTTTGGACTATT
Source organism: Philonthus spinipes (assembly GCA_963082785.1). Lineage (NCBI taxonomy): Eukaryota > Metazoa > Arthropoda > Insecta > Coleoptera > Staphylinidae > Philonthus > Philonthus spinipes. The sequence continues at coordinate 22,306,091 of OY720304.1, read as the reverse complement.
CATAGTGGAATTCGTTTCATTACCTTTAGAAGTTTTAGTTGCTTCTTTTTTTATATCCTGACAAGATTTCTTAGGTGCATTAGAAGAACCTTTAACGGTTTTTACATTATCAGAATATTTTGGAAAAGAATACACAGGAACTTTCGGTTTTACTTGATATATAACCTCATCCTCAGTGAAGTCAATTTTTTGAGCTCTTCTCTTCAAATCGTTCAATTGCCTGAATCGATCCTGCTTCTTCATAGCAAGTGCCTTCGGTGAATCTTTCAAAACAACACTGCCCTTCATTGGTGAAACTTGAGCTGTTTTTCCACTTCTTAATCCTGCAACATTTCCGCCGAGCTTTTTTTGATTGGGTGAAACAACAGGATTAGCAATACTGGGTGTTTTTCTATTAACAATTTTTGGTTTCTTCCCTAATATATTTTGTTTCAAGATTTCATCCCCGAAAAGATTGGCTATACTTTGTGGTTGGTTGTCTTGATTGATTTGCTTCACGATTGTTGGAGTTGGAACCGGTTTTTTATTCCCGGTGAGGTCTTTGAGGGTTGTTTGCCGATTGGCTGTAGCCGAAGTTCTAATTTGTTGATTGTTCATCAGGACTGGTCTTTGGGAATAATTCGATGTTGGAGGATTCAGTCGGGGTATTGTTAAATTTATTGTAGGATTAAAATGTCTGTATTGTAGATTCATTGGTGTAGGTCCGGATGGAATAAATGGAGGTCTTTGCGTCATTTGAGGAATTTGGGGATACGAATTTTGTTGAGGAATATGGTATGGTCTAGTTTGAAAATTCAGAATTTGCTGGCCAGGAGGAATATGTTGGGGACTTATTTGTAGATTCGGGGTCATTAACAGTGGGCGATTCATTGTTGTGTAAGGGGCAGAAGAAATAAGTGGCTGTTGTTGCAGACCAATCATTTGAGGACTAGAACAAATAATCGGCAATCTTTGTTGGAGTTCCATAGAAGAGTTAGGAGATGTAAATGATGGTCGTTGTTGTACCATAGACGAATTGGGAGACATAAATGGAGGTCCTTGCTGAACGTTCATCATTGGAGAATTAGAAGTGTTAAATGCCGGCCTCTGCTGCTGCTGATTTCCCCTTGGGTATGTTTCAATGTTCACAATAGTTGAAATTGGTCGTTGGCTAATCAGTGGGGGCTTGGTTGTATTGGAAGTGGAAATGGATGATATATGTTGTGGAGTTGTTACTGAAGGTGTTGAGGCTATTAGAGGTCCTTTTGAATAATTCGATTTTGGAATTGAGGATTTTGAAGTGATAGAGGATGATTTTTGTGATGTAGGAGCTATTTTTGAACGGCTTTTTGATAATTCCTCATCATGCCTCGGCTCATTCTGGCGCCCTGTGGTTGTTCTCCCTAAAACACTAACATTTTGATTCCGTAACGTATCTTCTTTACTTCCTTCGCGACACTGCAAACTTTCTTCCCTTGAAGACTTCTGATTCTGAAGCTTGTCCTCCTTTCTTAACCGTTCACTCTTAATTACGTCTTCCTTTCTTGACCTTTCACTCCTTATCTTGTCTTCTCTTCTTGTTCTTCCACTCTTTAACTCATCTTCCCTTGTTGACCTTTCATTCCTTAACTTGTCTTCTCTTCTAGATCTTTCACTCTTTAACTCATCTTCCCTTGTCGACCTTTCACTCCTCGACTTATCTTCTCCTCTTATTCTTTCACTCTTCAACTCATCTTCCCTCGTTGACCTTTCACTCCTTAACATGTCTCCTCTTCTCATCCTTTCACTCTTCAACTCGTCTTCCCTTGTTGATCTTTCTCTCCTTAACTTGTCTTCTCTTGTTGATCCTTCACTTCTAGGCTTGTCTTCTCTCATTGGCCTTTGGCTTTCTCTCGCTGACCGTTCACTCCTAAACTTGTCTTCCCTCGCTGACCTTTCGCTCTTCAACTTGTCCTCCCTCGATGTTCTTCGGCTCCTTAACTCATCTTCACTTATCTTGTCACTTCTAAACTTTTCTTCTCTTACCGCCTTTTCACTTCGTAGCTTGTCTTCTTTCGAATTCCAACCCCGATCTTCTTTCCTGGATTTTCGATCCCATAACTTATCTTCCTTGCTGCTTCTTGTACTTGTCGATTCCAAGGGTGGTTCCAAATCAAAAATCCCTTCACTCTCGTCTTCATCTCCCATATCCTTCGGTGAATACTGCGGCAGAAAATATGGTTCTCGGTATTCTTCACTTGTACTAGCTTCAACTTCATCACGAATTTTCAAACACTTCTCGTAAGTAGGAGAGTTTTTGATAAGGTTGGAAAGCCGGCGCACCGCATACGATTCTTTTCGATCCCAAACGGGGTCGTCTTCTTGATCCGAACCAGCTGAATTCCTCTCTGGGGATTTATGTAAATCAGCTATATTCTCCGAGTCCTTTTCATCTCCTCCAAAATAGAAATTCGTTTCGCTTTTGTCTCTACTCCTCGAACGCGAAGACGTCGGGCTAATTGAAGTGGCGTAATTTTCACGAAGGTGTCTTCGCATGAGGATGTTTTCCCCTGGGTTGAGTTGTTTTGTTGATTTTTTCTTGCGGATGAAATTTCTTAAATCTGCTGAAGATTCTTCCTCTAAATCGCCACGAGGGGATGTTCCAAGGCGTTCATCTTCAGAAGATCGTCGGCTTCGGAGAATTTCACGAGAACGTCTTTCTTGCGGACTATCACGGGATCTTCTGCGGGAGAGTCTTCTGTTAACTACTTCGCGAGAGTTTTCACGGGAATGTCTTCTAGGCGGACTATCACGGTATCTTCTGCGCGGAAATCTGTCTGTGCGATCGCGAGATTTTTCACGGGAACGGGATCGTCGGCTTCTGTTGATTTCATCACGAGATCTTTCCCGGGAACGCCTTCTTGTATCAGGATCGCGTGATCTTTCATGAGGAAACCTACTGATAATTTCATGTGAAGCTCCTGGTGATCTGCTATCATGAGATCTTTGGCGAGATAGCCTTCTGCTGATATTATCACGAGATCTTTCGCGGGATCTTCTCCTTAATTCACTATCACGTGATCTTTCATGGGATTCTCTTCTTAATTCATTATCACGTGTTCTTTCGTGGGATCCTCTCCGTAATTTATTATCATGTGATCTTTCGAAAGGAAGATTGTTGTAATCAATAGATCTTTCACGAGAACTTCTTAGATTTCTTATACGTCCTTCTTCTGATCCTTCACGAGAGTAAGGTCGTCTTTCTTCAAATTCTTCAAGTCGTCTTTCCTTACGATGATCTTCAAAATAATCTTCTGCAGATTGTCCTTCGTAGTCCCTTACTCTTAACCCTTCGTAGTCTCTTATTGGTTGCCTGTCATAATCCTGCATTAGTTGTCTTTCATAACTTCCACCAGATTGATGTTCAAAATTTTCACTTTGTAGAAATTCCTCGTAATCATTATGAAATTGAAATGGGTTTTTTTCATGTTTCTCAAAAGTTCCAAGCGAGCGTCTTTCTTCATAGCCACCACCGAATTTCGAAGAACTCCCCTCACCGATTGAATCACGCAGTCGTGTTCTTTCATAATCAGAAGATCGACGTGGTGATAACCTCCTGTAATCCTCCTCATGTGAACGCATTTCTTCATAATTCCTCAACTTATGCTCATATTTCTCTTCATAACTGTAACCCTTTCTGTGCCGAAAAGCATCTTCGTCATCATCACCAACCGAAAGCCTCCTTCGGTAACCCCCACTGGTTCCCGGAGAATTAGATCTTCTTCCGTAATCCTCCCTCGAAGCATATGAATGCCTTCCTTCATCAGCACGCCTGAATTCCGGGTAATTTTCATTGCCATCCTCATCTTCGTCGTCGATGAAGTATTTCTGGGGTGAGCTCGAGCGTGATCTACGGCGAGAAGAATCCTCGCACGGCAGAGAGTAATGATCCTGGATTCTCAGCACGCGCTTCTTCGGTCTATCACTTTGTCCAGACATTTCCGCACTTGTTTTTAGTTAGTTTTTTAAAACAAAATTTGTTTTCATTTATGAATTCCTGAAGCAATAGAATAGTACATGTTAGGTGTAAATGTGAGCAAAATGAATATGCCTTTAAAAAAATTTATAGTTATTTTCATAAAGCAAAATAATTGCCCACAGAGCAAAATTGACATTAAATAAAGTTGCTTCAGTGTTGGATACTTTTTCTAATTATTTACTTTAACTACAATTATTATTTTGGAAAAATAAATTCACATAGTTTTTTTTTATAAAGGCATCACGCTGAAACTAGTTGAAAAAATCTTCTCGAATCCTTACACCCTTTCAGGTGTTGGAGAAGAGATGAAAAATAAATAAGTAAAACAAAACCATGTGAAATTAATTTTTCAAAATTATTTAATACATTAATGTTTTATGTTGATGCAACATAATTTCTGGCCATTTTGTTCTGCGGGTGAGTACACATTAAATCAATTTGGTTTTAAAAAAATAATAAAATAATTGCGTTTGATGCCTAAAAAATATATACCTTGATCCTTTATGTTTTCAAATAATATATTAACTTAAAAAAATCAGACTGTCTCAACAATTACTTCAAGTATTCAACAATTGTTAAAACCATTTCCACACGTGTCCAACAATTGTTAGATCCGTTGCAACATAAGTCCAACAATTGTTAAAGGGTTTCCAACATTTGTTTGAACCTTTATAAATCATTTTTTAAATAATTGTTGATAGCCTTTATCAAAAGAGAAACTAGTAGAATTGTGAGGAAACCTTATTCTAAAACTAAATGATAGTAAATATAAACACACACACAACAATAGAGATAAATCATTTAGACGATTGTGTTTCTGCTTAAAAAAGCATTTATTTATTCAGTGGAAATAACAAAAATCAAACATTTTAAATAATTAATTGGTTGAAGAAAGGAAAATCAAATTTACAAAATAAGTGAAAATAAAAAAATAAATTAAATAATTCAATGTATAAATTAATAAAAATAATCTTTTTTCATAAAATAAAAATTAAATTTAGTTCAACAAGCACATGTTTTAGTTTCTTTCAATTTATTTAGTGGAAATAAGAAACAAAAATAAACATTTTTAATAATTATTTCAAAAAATCAAATTTACAAAATATGTAAAAATAATTAAAATTTAATAACACAGTGTATAAATTGACAAAATTATATTCTTTAATTGTTTCATAACCTCACACTGAGAAGTAGAGAGGAACATATAACGATGTTATATAAGACTAAATAAATATTTTTTTCATATAAATTAACAAAAATAATACTTGTTTTTAATAAAATAAAAATTTGGTTTAACAAGCAGTGTTTTAATTTTCTGCAATTTATTTAGTAAAAATAACAAAAATTAACATTTTAAATAATTGGTTGAATAAAGGAAAATAAAATTTGAAAAAAGTTATGAGAAAATAAAAAAATAAATAACTCTATGTATAAATTAACAAAGTACTCTTTTTTTAAAAATAAAATAAAAATTAAATTCGGAACAATAAAAGTGTGCTTCAATTTCGTTGAATCTCCTGCTAGATGCCGTCATCTGGCAATTTTAATTTTTCAAACCTCATGTCACTTCAAAATTAACCGATGGATGACGCTTAGTGTGATTTATAAAAGTTAAAATTTATCATAGACATGTGTTTTCTTGATCCATCACTTTGTTCAGACATTTTAAGGATACATTTTTTAACATAATTGATTTTTTTCGAAAGAAGCAAACAACTGATTTAATAAGGTTTTATTGTGGTCGACCGGCTTTCTGTAAAATTCAGGTATTGTAGGCGTCTTTAATTTTAAAAAGTACTGTTTCGAGCGCATTGATTTTAACACCTCCTCGTCCAATAAGGCTGCAAAGGGTGTGGAATTGCTATCACAACTACTTTCATCAGAAATTAATATTGAATCGATTTCTAGACTAGCCTTTTTTGTGGTCGTGTCTGCTTTGTCCATATTCGAATTAGTTAGTGTTGTTATATTTTTATCGGCTTCTTCATGTGTGATTTGTTGGTTATTGTTTGTTTTTGTTGTGGATTGAATGTCTGTTATTTTTGTGGATTCAGGTATTTTTGATTGTGATTCAATGTTGAGAAGTGTTTTTGTTGAATTTTGATTGGTTTCTAAGTGTTTTTTCAATGATGTATTTTCTGTAGTAGTGTGTGTCTGCGGTGTTTTTATTTTATCATCTTGGTCTTGGACTGTTTTCAGGTTTTTAGCTGTTTTGTGAATTGTGTTTGTGTGCTGTTGTTTAGCGTTCATACATTTTCCTTTCCCCTGTTCGTATTGAATTTTTTCACCTTCCCATTTCAATGGGGCCGAATTGTTTCTTTCAGTTCTGTTGTTTGTTTCCATATTGGAATTTCTTGATTTTGTTCGATTTATTTTTGTGTAATGGTTTATGAAAAAATTACCCTGAAGCAAGAAAAATAATCTGTATGAGGATTCAATTACAGAATTTAAATAATATTTGAATAAGAAAGCATACAGTAAAAAAAACTCACTGTTTTTTTTTGTTTTATTCAAATATCATGAAATATAGCCCTATATTCAATTTCATAAAATCTACATAACTTGAATAAGAACATGAGTTGAGTACTGTTTAAGAATGTCTATGAAACCGATACAATTTTATTATTTGTTTTACATTGATTTTATAAATTAAACATACTGCTACTTTCATTGAAATAAAATCCTAGCTTACATTAAAGGCCAATTTACAATCGTATAGAAATAAGAACGGAACAGAAACGAGAAAGATCAATCATAGGATATAAGTGTATCCATTTACAATTACCCGTGAAGGGGCCTTACAGACTTTCTCTATATGATCCGTTTCCGTTCTCCGAAGATTGTGAATCGGTCCTAATTTAGTTGTTCTCTTAATCAGTAATGAAACAGTTGAATTAATAATTTTGAATCAAATAATAGTATAAATTCTTAAAAGGATTAATTATGCCTTAATTACAATTATATAGTGTAAGGGAGACAATATCATCGGACAAGTCTACAGTTAGTATAAACATAGTACCAAGTACTTGGCCGACAAGAAAATGACAAGACAGTCACTCGAGTGATCAATTCTTGTCTTAGCCTAGTGCCATTTTTTTGTCTCACCACTGTACTACTCGTTATGTGTAATCTCGGCTTTTAAAATATTGATCTTATACATGGAAATGAAATGTGAAGTGTAAATGATAAAAATGAACATAATGTTATGTTAATGTTTATTGTTGATGCAATGTTATTTGTAAGCGTTTAGTTCAGTGACTTACTCGAAGAAGAAAAAACACATCTACTAATAGATATATTAATATATAAATATTGTCAAAGTATTTATCTGCTACTGATGAGTCATGCAATCCCAACAGATTTAGATTCCTGTTTATAAAGCCATAAACAACATACGCTTGTGTTTATGCTCCATTGGCATCGCTTTACACAGTGGATAGAATGACAGATTTTGACCTTTAATGCCACAATACTTTAACAACATTTATTTATTAATGTGCCACACACCTCGATATCTTTTATTTCGATGTGTATAAGAAAACAAACAATTAATACTCATGTTATTTGTTACGGTAGATAGATAGATATGAGTTACCATAAAACTCATATCTATCTATCTACCATCTTGACATCTTGTAGTACAACAGAGGCAATCCCCACTTACAAAAATTTATATATAGAAAACAATTACAATTTAATTATATACTTTAATGATTGTTGATTTAATTAGTAGATTTTCCAAAATAAAAGTTGATAACTAAATAGGGTAAGTAATATAAAAATAACCTATAAAAACCAAATTTGACATAAAAATATTGCATCAATGTTATTTTTAATATTGATGCAAAATTATTTGTTTTGTACTTGATAAAGTAAGAGCCGATTTAAAAACCCCTGGGAATGAGAACGGAGTGGAAACGGGAAAGATAAAGATTTAGTGTATCGTTTCACAATCACCCTGAAACAGAATATATACTGAAAGTTTGTAAGGACCCTTCCCGGGCGATTGTGAAACGATACATTAAATTCTATGATTTATCATCTTTCCTGTTATTAATCGGTTCTAAGTTTAATTGTAGTAACAAAATGAAAATAATTTATCTTTTATTTTATTGATTATTTTTATATTACTTATTCTATTTAATTGAAATTAATACAATCTGTGTATAAACTCGAACAAGAAAATATTTATAAATAAACCTCATTTGAATTTATAGTTGACACTGTAACACAAAATTTTATGAATTTACACATATTTATTTATAAAAATGTTGCATTGATTAATGCTGTTTTAATTTTAATCCGTTTTTTTTGCAAAAATTTTGTTCAGTGTGTAATTTTTAAACCCTGGGTCATGTGCTACAATCAACATATTTATTTTTTTACAAATCTACAATATACTTATTATTAAATTATTCATTTTTTTAATTCACAGCCATATGCATTCAGTGCTTGGGTATACCAAATTCTTTCATCCTCTAGCGTATACAATACTTTGAACAGCTAGAAGCTGGTGGAAGTAGATCATGGATAAGACCCAAATCATTAATTTTTAATAAACCTGCTAAATACTCTGCTAATTGCAACTAACATGTTATCAGAAAAAAGCAAAGACAATTTTTGTAGTAGCAATTAGTTATCACAATTATGGCCGATTCACAATTACCCGGGAACAAAAACGGGAAAGAAGAGTTGTAGGATTTACATGTACCGATTCACAATCGCTCAGAAAGGAGCCTTATGGACTTTCTGTACATGATCCGTTTCCATTCTTGTTCCTGGGTGATTATGAATCAACCCTCAGTTGAACTCTGCATATGGCTCTTTGTGTTTATTTATTTTTCTTAATGATATAAAATACAACATTTTAATAAACTCAACAAACTTACCTAATTAAAAATCCATTGTGATCACAAAAAAGAACCGCATGCATAAATAACATAAAGCAATTGAAGAAATTACTGTCCGGTAAATAAAAAATTGTTTGCTCGTATTAATTCACCGATTTCAGAAAATCGACAACAACATGGCCGGATGAATTCGTATCAAAATACATTCTCATCTATACAACCATTGACGATCAATTTCACATTATAAATCGGCAAAAGGAGCAAATACAATACAATCAATCAGCAACTATAAATAATTATTTTTAGGTTACATTTGATTTGGAATGGTAAAAAAATAAAAAGCACTAGTTATCACGTTTTCGGGGTTGTTTTGATTAAAACTATGCTTACATTATAAGGTGTGTTAGCAAGGTTTAAGCAGGAAATCGTGTTTACAGTATTATTTCAGCACAAATAAACCCGAGACGAGCGGGTTTATAAATAGAAATTCGGGCGTTCGTTTCAAAATGGCGTTGACATTTGTGAGCGTGTTAGGGTTGCCAGATTTTTCGTATTAAAAAAAATAATAATTTGAAGAAATAAAAAAGAAATCTGTATTTACGTTAAATGTGCCTCAACAGAGTTAATTTGTAATTTAGTATTTTATTTTGTTATTTTTAGGTTAATTTATAAAGCAAAAGATTATTGAGCTGTCTCAGCAACGTTGCCAAACTGAAATAGATGGCGTTATTTAAAAAAATATTGTGTTATTTTTGAATTTCTTTTCATCTTAGTCTTTTTTAATATGTGGTGGTCAATTTTTAGTAGCCAGACCAAAATTCAAAAATTATTGTTCACCTCGGACCGCAATTCAATTTTTGTTAATCAAAGTAGAATGGAAGAAAAGCTTAGAATTATTTTTTTATGATCACACTTGAGGTTATAGTTTATTCACGATATATACAGGGTGATTCAGTTTGGTGTTCCACCCCCTTCTAACTTTTTTATTTTCACAGTAAACTATAACAAACCGTATATATTTGTAACTCGACACCCAATACGGGTAAAAGAGGATAAGATTAAGAAAGAAAGAATATATTTGTAAACGACAAGAAATTCTCTATTTAATTGACAATGAGATGTCAAGGTAGAGATATTCAACTTTTTTTTTAAATGACACCATATCTATTTTTTGTTCACCCAAATATCCATCACAACTATACACTTAGCTAACAAAAAAGTGAATAAAATAAGAAAATAATCAAAAAAATCCTCCTCTCCTCTATATATATGCACTATATATATAAAGAAGAGGAGGATTTTTTTTTAGATGCTGGTTGAAGTAGATCATGAATATGAACCGAACCATTTATGGTAAAAAAAATACATAATACTGTTCCAGTAGTAGCAGCTTGATTGAACTCCAATAAAATTCATTAATAATTTACTTTTGTATACTAACAAATATCTTTGTTTTTTTCTTCCAATCAGATCCAAAAACAACTAGAACTCATCAAAACAGTGTGCGATTCAATGCTGGAGGATTCGTCAAACACTCAAAGGAACCAAGTGAACGTCCGAAACAATCTCACACCCTCACCGATCTACACAGAACCTAGACAATACACATCGCCGAGTGCTAACCCCTGGAACGCCCTGAATGTCGTCAACCCCACCACGGAAAACGTACCGATGCCGACGGTTCCGCCGTTTCCCGCTGGAGGCGACACGGGCAACTACCAAAATTGGTTGGCCACAAACACCCTGCAAACACAAGCATTCATGCTTAATACATTGAATCAGTGTTGTCAGATGTTGTGGCTGCAACAGAGGGAGCTTTCATCATTGAGGAATACAGTTAATATGGTAATTGTGAAAGCATACAGAAATTCATGCAGCATAAGTTTTTATTGATAATCCTGGTTTCTAATTCGTTATACATAGTGTTTAATTAAATGAAAATACTTTTGACTTTATTACCACTGATCAGTCTTGACATTGAAAGTCGGCAATGAAAAATACAAAGAATACCTTACCCCAAGCTGGGGGAGCGATTTTAGAAATTTACAACGGTAGTTCTATGCTCAAATATACAGGATGAGTCATCGAAGAGCATTAAAATTAGCATTAATTCAGCATTAATTTATTATAAAACTTGCTTGACTTCTGATGACGCATAATGTAAAATTATTTTCATATATACAGGGTGATCCATTAGGGAATAACATAAACTTTGTTAGTTTAAATAGAATATTTCTATTCGACTCCTCTTTAAATTGTCTTTACATCAATATACCATAATAGATTTGACTAGCTGTTACTCCAGAATTTTTTTTTTAATTTCGACAGTTGCAGAGGTGTACTAAAAGAATCATTACTTTAGAAAATCTCTGTTTCCGAGAATTCAAGTAGCAGTTTTTGCTACAACAAAACTGTGACACTAAAGAAACTACTATCAAAAGTTTTATTTAAAATTAGTTATTTGATTATATGGAGTTTAATTTTTATTTATCTTTTTTTTTATTCTATGAATTTTTCTATGCTGTGTGAAAAAAAATGTAATAATGATAAATTTCTTGGACAGGATCATATTTTTTTTTGTTTATTTTGTAGATGCAAGAGAGATGCCAGAACGGATCTTCGTTCGAAATAACCCCCAACACAGACCCACATTGTCTCATCACGAACCCACCTGCGTGTCTCTATCCCGCTCCCGCGCCCCAAACCAACAACCAGTACCGTCCGCAACAATCACCAGTCGCAACCAATCAACTCAAATCGATGAATCCTCCCGTGATCGGGGCGACATCTATGCCGAACCTTAACCACGCCCACTGTTCGCACGCTAACCTGGACCACCACGCATGCGCTAACCACTGCAACCTGCAAAACACGCGGATTTTAGACGGCGCTTTGAATAACAATAATAACAGCGCGAGTAACCACGGTCTGATCGCCGATCACCATCAGGTCAGTCAGAGTCTGCCGACGACTCAAGTGTGGAACGGGCAGGCGTTGAATAATCAGGTCGCGCCCGGGATTAGGGCTAATAATTATTGGGATAATTTCAGAAGGTAAGTGTTGATGTTTTTATTTATTGAATTTCTAATAATTATTCAAGTTCTGAATGAAATTGATTTAATAGTCACGTTTGACATATCAATTACCATAGAAAGTTTTACCACTTAAATATAGTTACCTTTTGTGCTGGCGTCTATTGCGCAGATATTAATTAATGTTTCTAAATATTGTATCTTCCAGCGGAAGATCAATTTAAAGTAAATTAATAAAATACTGCACAAAGTTTTATCACTTAAATAAAGTTACCATTTGTGCCGAAGACTATTGTACAGAATATTAATTAACATTTCTAAATACAGTATCTTCCTTCTAGTGAGGGATATGTTTTAACAGTTGATTAATTCTTCAAAATATACTGTTATATTTGTGTTTTTATTTCCATATTTTCGAAAATGTTCGCCTTATCCAGAAAATGACAAAGGTAACTTCAATTGATTGAAATAATTGATCAATCTTCAAAATATTTCCCATGCTGGAAATTACCATATTTAAATCATTAGTTCATATTTCGTGCAATAATATTGGCATTAAGAAAAATGGTTACTTTAATTCACACGGCTATCAATCTTATGTATTGAATCAGATGAATAGTTATTTGAATTAAACAAAGGTAAAAATAAATAAAACAGTAAAAAATGTCTTTTATTCAAAATCCTTAATTTAAATTCTTTTACCTCTGGTAAAGCAAAAAACTTCCTTACACCTAACGGTAGAAAGGAAAAAGAGTAAAAAAAGTAAAGAACTATTTTTTTTCCTTTCTACCGTTAGGTGTAAGGAGAAAGAACTAATTAAATACATAAAAATATTTTTTTAGTCTATCATCAATCCAGAACTACAATAATTATTAGAGACCATGTTAGCATAGCATTAATCTAAAGAAAAATAAACAATGTTAATAGATAAATAAGTTGTTAGATAAAGTAATTTGTTTGAAAACATTTACGGATTATTGGAGAGTTTATTACCAAAACTTCAATTGCAAAGGAGACCTACAGTAAGATAAGTAGCTCAGTTTGGATGTGATTTGTTTGTTTCTCTGTTAAATATTTGTGTTTCGTTTCATTAATAAGAAATTACTTAACCTGCAACTAACAAATCGAATGATGAAAGTCAAAGCAAATGTTTTGTTTTTACGTTGCTCTTATTGGTAGCTAGAACCTTTCATTCAAAATTCTTTTATTCCTTCTTTCTATATTCATTAAGTTTGAAACGAGTTTCTGAATATGGTACTACAGTCCTTGTTGATGCTATTTTTCTAATCATAATCTTTGTTGTCTGTGTAGGAAATATAAAATCAGACAAATAATTACAATATAAATTCAAATTAACTCTGACATTTATTATAAACAAATGAATACTGAATAGAATATTTTGGAAGATGCTGTAGTTTTGCTTTTGTATATTGTCTATATAGGAAAAACAAAATAAACAAATGAATTCAATTCCTTTATGATTGTTTGGGTAGCTATTTCAAATGTTTTCTATCCTGTTTCTATCCTTTATGAGTATCATCGGAGTATGTGTATATTCCAAACAAAATTATTTCCTAATTTTTCATCAAATGTTACGAATAAATTGGTATTAATTAAAAAGGTAAGACAATAAATGATTTTAGAAATATTATTTCGTAATTATTCATAATTTTAAAATAATATTTTCAGTTATTCCCGTCAAAATCTACTCTCGACAAAAAGCAATGAAGGTCTCCACAACGCCTCCCTCACAGCACAATCAGAAAGAACTAACAACAGCTCTGAACGCTTATTCACCTTGAGTTCCTCTTCGCAGTCAGCTCCGAAGTTAAACATTGACCAGCAAGAGGGCAGCACCTCTGCAACGACGTCGACAGAAAACACCCCGAGAAGGAGTAAAGCCAGCCGGCAGAGGAGTAATTCCAGTGTTGTGACTGCTCCTGCTCCAGTTGTTCCCCCTGATGTTCTAAATGTTAATCAGAATCAAGGGGGTTCCAGCCAGAAAGTCAACGACAGCCCGTTTTCTCTGGATTTCAACACGCTGGACAGTGTCGGGTCGGCTTATCATCATCCGTTGTTCAGCGGTGCAGGGAATATGGATGGATTTAATGTGGAGCAGGAGGTTGGGTTTAAGGATAGGAGTGGCGGGTTGAGGAACAGGAATGAATGGCATGACGATTCGCATTCGGAAAATAATTCACCCAAGTAAGATAATAATTAAAAACGTTTTGATTCCATTCCTCATAATTTTTTAAATTTTACTTAGATCTAAATTATTCGAGGAATTACGAGAAAATGTCTACAAAGAAGTGGCTTCATTAATTTCGGCCAATCAGGGAAGGCCTCACTTCCTCATTCAGCTTTTCAGGGATTTGCAACTAATCAGTTCAGATCCTTTAAGAAGAAGGACCTTGCAATCTATACAATCCGTTATCACTAATTCACTGCCAGCAGCTCCGACGACGGGTGCAACAAGACAGGTAATTTTAAAATTGAGTAATGCATTCCATGTTATATTAGGAATAAATCATCAACTGAATAGGATTATTTGTTTTTTAAAACACTGAATTTAATTCATAATAATTGGAAAGATAGCGCAGCACTATCTATTGCCTAATTTTATGTGGCACCATCAACAATTTAGTATTTAAGGTAGATGACCGAAAATTGTTGTTTCGTAAAGGGAGGGCGAACTTGTCCTGTTTATGAGAACAGGAATGAAATTCATTTAATAAAATGTTTAACCACCATTTATCTAGCGTAACCAAAATGGCCATCAGCAGTTATCCATACGTTAGATCAATGTTATGTTTAAAATTTGGCAATTACCCTGTGTTAAAATGGTAATGATTCCTTTACCATTATAAAGTATAATTGCCATGAAACATTTTTTTTTAATCAAATTATTTTTATTAAAACTAATTTTCCATATATATTGAAAAACTGATCAACATAGGTAACATCAAGACCTCGCCCCGACACTGAAGAACTACCAGAAGAACCAGTATGTCCTGTATCAGTCGACTTTTTCGACATGCAGCCATTCTGCTGGCCTCAAATGCCTAAAACACAAAAGAGTGTAAGTCGCTTAATTGATTTCATTTCCACAATTCTTTGATGATCCTTTTTGAAAATTAGGAAGCAGAAATTGAACCGGGAAGCCAGGAAAATTTGTCAGAAGTGCTGACTTTCCTCAACAGCCACAACGATGACATTTTCTCAGACAGCTTAGTTCATTCACTGAGGGACACTTTGGTCGAGTCGACGTTTTCATCGATTTTCGCCAACACGAGCACAAAGGATGGGATTATACAGAAACACTTTGCTTCGTTATTAACTGAGGCTTTGGAACAGTATAGAGGGAAAAAGTGAGTGTTATTTTCTTTTTAATTTAAATTGTACAGTTACTTTACTTCTATTTAAATTTTGAAATTAACACCTGAAATAAGTTAATTACAATATACAAGGCTGTTCCAAAAGGGTGGTGGGCATTTGTATGTGCGCTGTGGATGAAAATATGGGTGAAGTAGGCGAGGGTTATGTATAGGGAGTAGACTAGTTTTTGGAGATTCAGTAGCCATGGAAATATATCCAGGAAAGCATCACGCTTTTTGTGTACGTGCATATTACCAAAACAGTGATTCAGTCGTCCTAGCTCAATGGATCTACAGTGCAGAATTCAATGTGTGCGAGTATTGAAAGATGACACCGATGGGTCAAGATGTTTGAGGAAACCGGCAATACAATAATAACTCATCATATGGGCCGACCATGATTAGCTAGGACTCAATAAACAATTGAACATGTGAAAGCTTCATTTCGAGAAAACCCTACAACTACAATTAACGTGTTTAATGAAACAATTCGATTCATACTTCACTGTTTATAATCACTTCTTTTATCTGATTTTTTTTGTAGAATGCTTACGCTTAAGTTATACATTATTTTTTAGAGTTCAAGATGTTCGTATTAATGTCCTACAAACCGTCGAGGACTTACTGAGAGGGGAAATTTCCTTAATACGTCTAATGCGCGAGACAATCTCTGAAAGTGAGATGAATTCACTGGAATCGAGCACAGTGCCCTCCTTCGAGGTCCCGATGCCTTTGGTGATTGATGAAGCCATCAATCCACAGATCCAAAATGAAGACTTGGCTGAAGCTGATCAGAGTCGGGGTGAGATGGATGAGGAGGAAGAAGGGGCGGTCGGAGGTGTCTTGAATATACTGCTGGAATGCAGCACGAATAGTACTTCTAATCCAGTGAGTTTTCCCACAAAAAAAAAAAACGAGCAAGGAAAAAAGTGTTTAAATTAATTTACATAAAATAAAATGTAAAGTTGTATGCGCTTGCTTAAAAATTGAGGCAAAATACTGTGAAAATCCATTCGTGCTTACTTAAAATCAGGACATATATTTCTTCAACCAGATATCTAATTACAATTATTTACAAGGTAAAAGAAAGAAATCCTTTATATGTCCAACAGTTGTCTGATGTACTCTAGAGGAGATAAGTTATTGATCGTATGGTATTTGTAGCCAACAATTGAAAGGAAAGAAGTGTTTATTATTAATTAATTTTGGTTCAAGAAATATATGTTACTGCATCATTAATTCATTTTTAACATCATTACACTTCATTTCATTTAAACAAAGAAAAAGCATGCTACAATTTCCTAATCGTCACAATTTCTTTATTTGTTTGTTTTCTTTTTTTTACTGTAGTTAAAACATTGATTCGTTTTCAGGTAGTGAATGATGAGATTGACATGCCAAAATTAGACTTAGTTTTAAATACAGAGGTAATTTTTTTCACTACTCAACAATAACCCCATCTATACATTACATCTGGTTGCAATTATTTCACAGGCCGACGTTGAGTTCGCCGAGCAGGGTTTGGACCAAGTCCCCACGCGGTTAACTACAAACAGTTCTTCTTCGAGATCGAATACACCCAGTAAAGGTTAGTTTATAGTCAGTCAATGAATGTAAATGAATTAGTTTAAACTAGTTTTTCAAGCTAATATGAAAACACTTTTTCTTCAGATGGGTTCTAAATGACATGAATAAAAAAAATGTTAAAAAGGTTTTTCGTGATTGTCGAAATAAGCAATAGTTTGACAGTTACGAAAAATTGTTTCAAACAAAAGAGTCTCGAAATGTAATTGAGCACGATTTTCATTTGAAAATTATGCTTATTATTATAGCAATAAGCGAGTTACAATGACATAACCTCGAAATTTACGGATAACTCGCTTATTTTAACAGCTACGAAAAATTCTTTCGAGAAATATTTTTTTTTTTTTCGAGAATTAATTTGTTTTTCAATTTCAGATAAAAAGAATTCGAGATTAGACGGCCCGGACCACTTCTGAATTCTCTTTAAGACAGTAATAAAAAATTGTCTGCTTTTGATTTTCTTCTGTATAGTATTACTATAGGTGAAATAGGATCTTCTTTGTGATGAGTAAGTTATAAGGACAAACGACGTGAGAACAAAAAAAAAACACGTAAGAAAAGTATAATGTTAATTCTTAATCAGCAAACTGTCCGGTTTCCAATTATGCAGAGTTGATGATTTGAAATTATTTTATTTTCATATTGTTACGGTTTGAGTTGTATTTTATATAATAAATGATATAATAAACGAATTCAGTCGAATAAATGAATAATTTAAAGTTAGATTTTTTTCAATTATTTTCCTTGGAGGGTATTTAAATGTGTGAATTCATACTAAGCGCAAATCCAGGTGAAAGAGAACAATATTCCTCCTCCTTAAAGCAAAACGCCAGCTTCTACTTCATTCACAATGTGTCCTATTTTGTTCAGATGTTTTGTTACTGCTGTTTCAAGAATTTCTTGTTTTCCATATTTATGCTTTAGTAAGCCTAAGGGAAAGGAAATTCAGGTTATGATTACAATTTAGATTTTGTGTTACAGAGCATGCAGGAAAAAGAACACACTAAACACAGTGGGCATAAAAACATTGCATCAATAATACATGTTGATGCAATGCCATTTGTCAAAAATTTGTTCAATAGGAAGTTCAGGATTTAACACTAAAGTTTCTGGATATTTAAAACAAGTGTTTGTTTTAAGTAGTGAAACATTTATTTCTATACAACATACATACAAAAATATTAAATCACAATACTTGCTTATTTTCGTTTATTGAAGCAAATACAATACCAACTTTTATTATTTACTATATTACAATATAATTAATATTCTATTGTTGAGGTTTTTTGTTGTGTGTAAATAAAAAACCATTAAACTTTTGTGTAGTTTAAAAATTTATAACATTACAGGAATTGTGAAGTGAAAAGTAAAGATTATAATTTTTTAATTCTTACACACATTTAGTGTTTTTTATTAATCAATCCACTAAACAAAATGTTCATAAAAACATCAAATGTATGTTACTTTAACACTTAAGGTCTATTCATACAAATTACAGTTCAGTCATCCGAATCAAAACCGTCGCCGCCCAGTCTCTGTCAAAAATCGGTTGCATTCACATCTATCCATCAGTTTTTTTTCCTTCAGTCATTGAATTGTAAAGTGTATATTTTTATATAACATATGCTATTTTTAGAAACAGTAATGATATACTTATTATTTGATAAGTTATATATATTTTCAGGTGCACTCAATAAGATTTTTATCACCCATTCCTATGTAGTGTAGCAGTAATTGCACGGCAGTCAAAACAAAAAATATTGTTGAAATTCAAAATTTACGATTTGGTGATGGAGTGCGACTGATGGATTTGTTTTATGACAGTGCCGGCTCTGTATAGACAGTTCCATTTAAATTTCAAGAAAAGATATTTTTTGTGACTCATACATTTCCGAACTAACTGAACGGAGACATGACTGATGTGTATGAATAGACCTTTAATTTAGTTTTAATATTGATGCAACACTATTTGTGAACATTTTGTTCAGTGAGAAATATTTTCTTTTTCCTCAAACACCCTACAAAACTCTTAAGTTAAGTAGATTCATGTGCATATTTTGTTACTTTAAAACAAAAAAAGTAACATATTTATAAGAGGTAATAAATCCTGAGAGGGGCGGAGCAACCGATCAACAGTCACCCCCGACCCCCTTCTTAAAATCCCAGTTATTAATTTACAACCTAACTACGTGTCATGGCCCTGCCAGTGATATGAACAAATACCGTGGGTCCCCCTCAAGAGCTCCTCTAACAATAAATCCCTACGCTCTACAGACGCTTTCTCTTCGCGATGGGCAACTTTGATAACGTCTATGGAGAAAAACCACTTGTTAATAAACAGAACTAGAATTATAAAGGTACAAAACGCTTTGCTAGTTTTTTTTTGTTTTTGTTGCGCTATTATCTACACTTCTAAGGGATTATATGTAGTGGCCCATCATGCACCGCGGCATGTCGGGAATATTGTGGGTGGGTTGTCGAACGTGTAAGCATTTACCATTGGGGTGTTGATCTGGTGATGGCAGTTCGGGGATCAAATGAAAGGGATCTGAAAAATATATATATATATGGAAATGAGATTTTGAGTATACTCTACAACATGGGTGGCCAATCTGCGGAAATCAAAGTTTAATCCAATAAGAAAAAGGTGATAAATAATAAATATTCTTAAAACAATTTCATATTAAATATGTTTAACCAAGTGATTAACATAGAAGAAAGTATACAATAAAAGAAAAAGGTGTTTCAGATCAAGGGCAGATCCACGGAGGATCTGCACCTTTATAAAGATTTTCTTTTTAAACTTGCTAATGGTGAATGGGAGTAGTTAGCAATCCCCTTAAAAAAATCCTATTGGATCTGTCCCTATTCCGGACTTTTTTTTTCACTAGACTTTGATTTATTCATTTTTTAAATTTAACCTGTCTACTAAAATGGTTGGTCACCCATGTTCTACAAAATATTTCAAAAGTTTTATTAAGTTTCTTGAATGTGTACCAAACTAATTTAATTAGGTTTATAAAAATTGTGAAAAGCCAGATGTTTAGGATCTTATGATTTCATTCATTCACGGATTAAAAGTCAAATAAATAACACTCTCTTCCAGTGAAGTCGGCCTGAAATAGAAATGAACCATTTAATTTTAGCTGGTTGAGTAATGCTATGAGAAATTTACTCTTGTACAAATCTATTTATTTTATTTAATCATTTTATTGGGATCGAAAATATGAAATAAAATGATTGAATGAAATAAATTAGTGAAGGTCAAAATCATTCTTTTATTACTCCCGAGAAAAATTGCTGATGAAAAAACGGGAAAAGGTATATTTTGCCAAAAATGACGAAAACCCGAGAAAAAGTGGATTTTTTTCAAAAATGACCGAAATTGACGAAAAACCGGAAAATTCCATTTTTTTCGGTTTTTCGTCATTTTTGGCAAAATCCACCTTTTCCCCGTCAATTTCGCTCATTTTTTGAAAAATCCACTTTTTTCGGCAATTCCGTTCATTTTTGGCAAAATCCACCTTTTCCGTTTTTTCGTCATTTTCGGTCATTTTTGAAAAAAATCAACTTTTCCCGGTTTTTCGTCAATTACAGTCGTTTTTGGAAATTGACGAAAAACAGGAAAAAAGTGGATTTTGCCAAAAATGACGAAAAACTGAGAAAAAGTGGACTTTTCCAAAAACGACTGAAAATGACGAAAAACCGGGAAAAGTGGATTTTGCCAAAAACGACTGAAATGACGAAAAACGGGAAAAAGTGGATTTTTTCAAAAATGACGTCAATTAAGCACAGATCCTAATGTGCGAGAGTGTACCTTAATTACTTACTCATAATTAAATAAAACAATTAAAACTTTGTATAACACTAAAAATAATTTAGTGTGACATACAATTCTAATAGAAAATAGAATAGAATACGTACACAGTACAAATATGAACGTGTAAAATATAGATTCTATCATCCGCCACTTCAACTCAACAACATTTTCAAACCTTTTCGTCATCGCGCGAAGCGTTTACATCACCAAGCTAAATTTGGTTTGCGACAGTGGCGGCTCGCCGGTTAACATCACGCGCGATTCTGCGGTTAAGACATTTAAATTATATAGTAATAATAATAAATCTTTAACAACGGTTTACCCATTTTATAAGCTAAAAAATTACAGAGTGATGAGAACCATAATTTAATACGTAGGGATTAGGCAAATGCATCCTTTATATTGTTATAATAAATAACGTCACCTTTCTATTGTATTCTACCTTGGTTGTGACTTCCTGCACGAAGTTAACCCGCGAGCCGTCACTGATTTTATTGGATTTGCTTATTTGTTATAAAACTTCATCCCTGATAAAACTTTAAGTGAAACCACTTTATGACAATGAAACGCGGAAATTAATTTCTTTTCACGACGTTCGTATTTGCCTGCGCGAAATGAATGTTTTGTTTCCACTGAAATATTTGTTTTATACACAAACACTTTGTTTCTTTGAAAACGCGATGAGTAATTTTTGTTTCAATAAAACAAGATTTGTTTGATTTTTCTTATTGTGTATTTTCTTACTTTTAAGAAGGATTTTTTTTTCGAAAAAAACAAAAGATTGATTCATAAATATTTATGAAATTTATATCTATGAAAAAGTGACGCCAGGAGAATGTTTTGTTTACAAAAAAACAAACAAAGTTTGTTCAATTATTGTTTCTTCATTGATGGTAAGTAAGAAATTTTAATTACTCAGGGCTATTGCGTACGAAAAAAAATAGAATGTAAGTTAAATTTAGCTTCGAATATTATGAAATATTCCGTACGTGAAATGTTAAATTTAACGTAGACGTTTTTTTATCGTCACAATCTGAGCGAGCATATTTGATATGTATTCTTAGAAGATTCGACAGAATGAGAAAATATCATATTCTATGAATATATATTTATTACAAAAGTTGAATAGATTGTGATGATAAAAAATAACGTAGACGTTGAAGGTAACATTTTCCGTACGGAATAGCCCCGAATAACGTATAAGTTTAATCTTTTATTATATTAACGAAATATTGTTATTTTTCATTTTTTTACTTCCGCGTAATTTATTTGTATATTTTACTCAGTGTTTTGTTTGTATTTATAAAAAGTAAAACAATAATAAATCGATAATTGTGGTTATTTCGAATTACGTGCGTCTGTTTACGTTTTGACACATTCAAAAAACTTTCCATCACCGACGCGTTTCGTCACTCACCGTCGACGTTTTCCCGCCTCTTTTTGTAATCCGGCAGATCCTCGTCGAAAACCCACGTCCGTTTCCTGCGTACCTCTCTATCCGGCTTCGAATCCTCCTCTTCCTCGACCTCTATTAAATTATTAAACTGAATATCCCCGCCGTCGCAAGTGTCCATCCTCTCGGCGAACATTTCCCGCTGCTGTCCCTCTTGTCTCCTCGCCTCGCCTTCCTTTCCGACGACCGGCTGATATCCGTAATAAGCGTTCGAGGAAACGTGGTGCGTCAAACACCGTCCGGTGATGTCGTTCATGGGGTCCTGCACGATCGGTATGAAGTAATTGATCGGATCTTTCATCGCTTCCACTTTCCGCGGCGAATCCGGGTGAATGTCAGACAAGCTCCGTTCGAGATTGCGTAGCCAAGCCAAGCGCTTAGAATAAAATCGGTCGGTGCGGTTTCGGTTCCCTCGCTTCTGGCCGTCCAAAACAATGTGCGCGCGCCTGCGCCCGCTCCGACAAATCCCACTTTCACTTCTCCCTTTCCCAAAAATCCACCACACTCTCTCCCATCCGTTAACCTCCCGCAAATTATTATTTAATCGCTAATTAATCTCTTTGTGCCGTTTAATACCCTCTCGGTGGAAAACTTTTGTTTTCACCGTTTGAATCGGAGCGCCGCCCACTTTTAACGAGGCTGCGCGATTTCCCGGCGGAACGGCGCGAGTACTTTTCCGTGGAATAGCGGGGTGTTAGGGTTGCCAACTTGTACTGATGAATCGCCGCGACGGTGACGGATAACGGGATAACGGTCTGCCCCCACCGCCCGCGCGTTCACTCAATAACCTGTCTGCCAATGTTCTATAAATATCGATTTTTACATTGCGTAAATTATATTTGGAAATAGAAATTCACATTAATAAAAAATCTTCCACTTCCTCTTTTATTAATCACTTTACTGATAGCCTTGAGGAAAATATATTTAAAAATAACGAAAAACGATTATACTTTTCCTCATTTGTTTATTTAAACCAGATATACTCATCATGATCATTATCAATGGTTGGCAAAAACAAAGAAGTTTAAATAAATGTAACTCCCGCCTTTTATATTAAAACCAAACTAAATTTAATTTGGATTTAATACACGTCTTAATACATTATTGAACAACATATTTGATGGAATAAATGAACTTTAATTATCTGGTATTTGTTTGATCAAATGTGACAATACACACAAGAATGTTTTACGAGTATCATATTATTGATAGAAAATGTATACTTTTTCTATGGAACAGTGGAAACGGCCGCTTACGTTGGTTTATAATTTTGAATATGTTATAAATATTCCGTAAATCGAGTTCTTAGGTCATATATAACATATCCAAAATTATAACCCAACTAAGCCAGCCGTTTCCACTGTTTCAGAATAAATTTCTCAATAATATGAGGCTCGTAAAACATTAATCTCATTATTGATTGACATGAACTGTGCCCAGTTGAAATTCAAACAGAGTTTTGTGTTCTTTTTCATTTTAATTTCTTCCAACGAAAATAATGTAAATGATAACAGTGTGAATGACAATATTATGAAAATGACTATGTTCATTTCCCATCGTTTGTTATCGTCGGCGCTAAAAGTCTTTAATCTACGAAGTCATTTGCGTATGCATTTGTTTTTTTTTTTTCATTAATGTAGGCCTGCACAATCAACGAGATAAATAAATGTAATGTCGACTTTCCCCTTGCATAGTTAACATATTTTACCTGTACTTCTCTAATTGAGGAAAATATAATTTTATCAATGATTCGACAATACGAAATTTTGAATTAATCTTCATAAAATTACATTCATTAGCACCATCAGATCTATTACGGTTTATTCAGGAATAAAAATGTTATCTGTTTCGTTTTAGATAACAGGTTTACATAGGAATAATGCATATTTAAGGTAGATATTTTATCATACCAGAGAAATTGGAAAATGTACACACAAAATAAAATGATTACCTTCTTTAGCAAACTACCTACCCCACCTCTGTTGATGCAGATTAATTTTGTGAGACAACATTATTTTTTAAGGAATGTGTGGATGCATTTACGCTGAAGAATTTATAAGCAAAATTGTTGCATTATGTAATATGTTGTCAATATGCAGTAGATGTACATTATGCAAATCAGGCAGAGTATTTGCCCGAGAAGTAGTTGTTTTAATATTCTCTAAAGTACTTACGTAACGTAAGTCAAATTGTTATAGAGCTAAATGTGAAAATAATGTATTCTCACTTAACCCGTGGTTAAACAGTTTTATGTTAATTATAAGATTAATTGAAACACTACTTATTCCACTATTTTTATATTTCTTGAGAAATGAATTTCAGTTTCATCTCTCCATAGATTTCTAGAGAAATATAAGAATAATGAAACAAAACCAATAAGTGTTTAACACTTGGTTTTGTTTAGAAGATTATTTAAATCTTCCGATTAAACTTTAATATAACATTGAAGGCCGAAAGACCTCCGGTCGATAGCCGTTTCTCTTAAAAATATATATTTGTTTTAAATTGTTTCATGTATTGTATATTAAATTAAATATGTATGTATTCTTTGGGAATAAAGATGTTTGTATATATATAACACTGATGCAACTTTTGTGTTTCAGCGTAATTTTTTTATTTTACTAAATTCTCTTTAGACTTGCAACGCGTAGGAGAAAATGCTATTATTATTATCATCATATCATATTATTTACTCAATGCTTGTGTTTTTCTCTGGTTATTTGATTTTGCCGCCGAATTCGTTCATTCCACTTCCACCCATCCATCGATTTTCCTCAACAAGCCGGTGGAACGCGACCGCAATATTTACCTCAGTGCGTTTCATAACCTCTACAAGAAATTCCTAAAAGACCAAAAATCAAACGTAAATATTGAAATTATGGCCGAGGAACAATTGGGAATATTCAGCACAGTATTAGCGTACTCCGCTTTCATCCTGCTGGCGCCCATTTCGACGTTTTTCTTTACGAAACTCTTCATATTTGAAAGTGAGTATCACATGACTTGTCATTCAGCGAATATTATTGTTTTAAATGTAGCTGTAGCGCAAATATTTTGTGTTGGGTACGTTTGGTGTTAATTAATAGTTGTTTCTAATGTTTGGGATCCGGGTCAATAAAAAAACATGATTTTTTATATTTTTTTTCCTTATAATTGTAGTATGCAACTTATTATGCGGCTTTTGTAAATGTTCGCAACTTAAGATACTTACAAGCGTTGCATTATATATAAAACATTGTTATTGAAAACATGGTTGCATGCTATATTTAATGAAAAATTAGGGTATTCAAAATCGCCCGGGAATGAAAACTGATCGTATACAGGGTGATTCACCGAGAATTCACATTAAAAGTATATCGATTTTATATTGATGGATTAAAATGAAATTTTTACTGTTTATGTAAACCAATATTTTATTCTGAATGAAAATACTTTCAAGATTCTATTACTTTTAGTCATACTTAAACTTCGTTTAACCCTATACTTTTTATTGCAAATTTCGATTCTATGTATGATTTCATTATAAAATTCATAAGGAGTGATTAAACCTAACCGTTTTTAAGATATGTTTAATTAATTTCTCACTTAACCCGTGGTGAAACATTTTTGACTTATAATAAGTGAAACAAACCAAGTGTTTTAATTTCAATTAAATCATCCGTTTTTAAGATTTTTCAATATTTATGAAAATGTTTAAAATATTATACCGCAAGCCAGAATAAAGTCACAGGAATGAAATCTAACACATTTATAATTCTATCCTTGAGTAATATTCTCAAGTAGATTTTTTTTAAAGTATTGTACAGTATGGCTCAAATTATTCCTAATGAATTTCATATGTGAAAAACTTGATTTTTTAAATGGAACATCCCGTATATTTTTGCATATTCTGACGTAGAATTTCTTTCTGCATTGATCAATAACAGCATTCCCATTATTTTCTAGTTTTTGTGATATTAGCACATTTGTAAATCAAATGAAAACTTGATTTTTAAGTGGAACATCCTGTATATATATAAAATATGTCAAATTTTAAAGCAGAATTCATTTGCGTATTGATCCATATTCACTAAACTTGAATTTTTAAATGGAACATCCCGTATATTTTTCTATATTCTGACGTAGAATTTCTTTCTGCATTGGTCAATAATAGCATTCTCTATATTTTCTAGTTTTTATGATATTAGCACATTTGTAAATCAAATCAAAACTTGATTTTTAAGCGGAACACCCTGTATATACTCTTGTTTCGTTTTTAAGATACAATAATATATTTTCTAAAATAAATTTGGATGGCACAATTGAACATTGATCGCTGGTTGATCTAAAATAGACTTGGTCTTATTTTTAGTGGGATTTTTTTAATTGAATTAAATTATATTTATAGTTTACTATTATTTAATTAAACCTGCATATATTTTTATAAATTGTCTTTTAAATGGATGATTATGAACCGGTACACGTAAATCCTATGATTCATCTTTCCCATTTCCGTTGCGTTCTCAGGTAATTGTGAATGGGCCTATACAAGGTGTTAAAAAAGTATGGATAAGGTGAGAAAGAAATATTCTTTATTGGAGATACAATTTAAGATCGCAGCGCCATAGCAACGAAATTCTGAACACGTTTCGGATACGCAACTACATTCACGTGTGTTTTGACATATCGTTCAATTAAAATATCGGTTTTACAATTCGCTATTTCATCTCTAATTATTACGTTTATTTGGTGTTTTTATTTGTTTCATTATATGCTTAAGTGCAGTTATGAGTAGCATTAATTATATTGTTTTTGGATCTTAAAGGCATTCACTTCGTGGTACATTTCGATAGTATAATTATTGTAACTTTTCATAAGGGTGCAAAAATGATATACCCTGACATTCATGATTATATAATTTCAACAAAAATAGCATGTCCTTATCAAATAACTTTTTTATTCAGCGCTGCCAGTTTTTAAGTGTAAGTAACATTTCACTAATGCTATAAAAAATCGTAATCATTACTAATTTTTGTTTACACCTGTTGTTTCTTGTTTTTAGCAATTTTCAGAAGCTCAAGCATCTCCAGTAACGTTTGGTCAGCAGTTGCTGCTGTGATTGTCCTCCACATCGCCCTGGGCATGTATATTTTCAAAGCTTACAGTGAAAAAGGGAAACCAGAAAAGGACGATAAAGTCGATTAAGCGTTGTAAAGTTTGTTACGTACTGTATTTTAATCATTTTGTAATGGAGTTAAAATATTTATAAGGATAAATAAGATTTATATGTATATACCTGTAGTTATACATTAAAAAAATAATCAACAATTCTTTATATTTCCTATTAACCATCTCCCTATCTACGCCACTACTTACATTAATAACTGATAATGTAGTAAGCGTTACATTATCTCTTAGTTACAATGTTAAATTTAAACAGTGTAATGTAATTTTACTTTGGCAGTAAAAACTTTGTATAACAAAGTAGAAGCCTCAACAATTAACCAGTCTTAATTGAATTGACTTTTGGTGAATGCTACGAAATATGGAAGAAAGCAGATGGGTTACCATAAACTCAACAAGAGAAGTTTATTTTTTTGTGAGTGGGGGTCAAATAACATCATTCAATTTTAATAAATGAAACACTTTTTACTTTGTATGACTTGGATTGTTCATTTTTGACTATAGTTTTAACAAACTTGACATGTTATTATCAGAGAGTATAATTAATGGTTCGCGGTATTCGATATTTTTTTACAAATCCTAACTCAATCCCAATATTTGTAAAATACGACACGTTCTTCAGAATCGTATTTTCTTCATTGGGATTTAAATGCGTTAGATTTTTTAAAAAATATCGATAATAAGCGAACCACTAGTTTTACTCTCTGATAATAACATGCTAAGGTTGTCGAAACTATAGTCAAAAATAAACAATTTATAGAAACAAAGTAAAAAGTGTTCAATTTATTAAAATTTAATGTTATTCACTTCTGGTTCCGCCATTGACTTTATTTATCTTTGTGTAATGCAGATCCGTCTTAATTCTGGTTTCGCCACTAACTTTATTTATCTTTGTGTAAAGCAGATACGTCTTAATTATGGCGGATTTGCTTTCCACTAAGATTTCATTAACTGCATGTTGACTGCAATCTGCAGACAAAACTTTAATAAACCGAGCTGGAAATGTGGACTCCGATTCACCTTTGCAAGGTCGCGACGATTCATCCCAGAAAAATCCAATGGCGCTTTTTACATAATCAAAACATCAATTTCTTTGCGGTTTTCTCGAATTGCCAAAGAGCCATTCAATTATTCCGAACTAAAAGTAATATCCTTATAAAATAATATAGACGATGGAAATAACTGGATAAATATGTTAAAATCTTCTAGTGAGTAAAATGGACATAAAAAAACGTTATTGTTGAATTACAAATACAAATAAACCAAAGAACAAGGAATACTTTTTTTCGCTGTATTTAACCCACTATAAAAAGCAATGTAAATTAAAACTTCTCAAAATCAGTGGGTTTAGTACCATGTGATCGAGAAATTTTCTCCTTTAGAGTGCTTTGATTTTATTCTTTGTAAAATCATTTTGTTGGCACCAGTGAATAAACGTCATATGTGTCATTATTTATCAAATCAGTAAAAATATTTACTCCTGAACATAAAGTTTTCCTTGTTGAAAGCTCCTTTCGATATGGAACAAAGAGAGAAAATTACAATTTCATTGTAATTTAAATAACTGCAAACGTGTGAATCATCTTTGTTTCATTTTATTTAATTTGAGAGAAAATTAGTTGCGTATTTTCTCCAGCCGTGTATTCAAGATTTATTCTTTTTATTTAATCGTGTCTAAACTATACATTATGGTGTGAAATAATATAGAGTAACTGTTTATATCATATAAATATAACGAGCGTATAAATCACACGCGCACGCGTAAAGTACTAGTGGTCATGTTGACAAGTCAGTTGTCAATAACCCCTAATTAACCACAACCAGTATTTCACGCGTGTGATCTTAGTACAGACTTGACTCGAGACTTCCAACGCCAACTTAGTCGTCGATTTTTCTTATACACTAGATATATTTATCCAATGCCATGCGCAGTCAATTGCATTGGGTTTATTACACCAACAGAAATTGGATAGTTGGAGCAGCCAATTTAAGGTTTTTGGTCCTGCATGTTTCGTTTCATCTCGACCAGGCGCTTTCCTGACCTTTAATTGTTTAATGGCAGCTTTTAGTTCTTCAGCATTGGAGTATGATTCGTTGGGGGTAATTTGAATTTTGTTTATTGTTGTACGACTTTTTCGATTTCGTACTTTTATCTGGCTTTCATTCATCAGTAGATGGTGCGCGATTTGGTTTGTATTTACGTCAACAGAATCATTATTGGCTGCGGGGTCCACAGATAGTTTTTTCCAGGAGACTCCAGGCTTTTCTACAACTGTTTTTCACGTCTATGCTTTCTAGTGCGTCTTTTCATCTTTCTCGTTTATTGCTACTCATGGCTTGTACTAAATTCTCCCCAGATAGAATCGTTTCTTCGGAAAACTACTAAATTGTGATTGGTACTTTTGGTATACATGTTTAATATCTTTGGAAAAGCCAGGGATGTATTATTCCCTACATACCCACGGGATGCCTCGCCTTGCTGCTATCTTGATTAGATTAGTTAGTTTGTCATAGTTGGCAATGCTCTCGACTTCATTATTTGGTATTTTAGCAAATATATCCGAGGTAGCTTTCATAAAATTGAAATGTATTCAAGATTTCCACGCTGCATTTCTCGCCATTGCAGTTTCCCACAACGGTTTGCGGATGCGTTTCAGGATTGTGTTATAAAGTTTCGTGAATATGATTATTAGATACTTTAAAAATACAATATATAAAAATGTTTGCAATTTAATTCTCGCCAAAGAACCAAATAGCTTCTAGAAATCGTAAAAATACAATATATACAAATGTTTGCAATTTAATTCTCGACAAAGAACCAAATAGCTTCTAGAAATCGTTGATAAATTCATGTACAGTTCGATTTCGCCATACAGAGTCGTATTGCTTTAGACAATAGCCCCTCGCCCTAGGGACTCGGTCCAAGCAATACGACTTCATTAATCGAAATCGTGCATACTTATTACCGATAATTTCCAGTGCACTTGTGCAATTACTGTTGAACATTAAGTGAGTATGTACGAAAAGTGGCGATACGTTTAAATAATGACGGAGAACATTTCCTATGGATTTTAAGTTCTACCTACTGTAAATTGTATTTGCTATTATAATTAAATTCATTATTGTTATTCTTTAATTATAATATATTTAATTTGTAATCTATTTTAATTTGTTACATTATAATATATTTTAATTTGTTATAATAATATAACCTGGAAATTGTGTGTGGTTACTTTTATACTCAACATCTTTTTTTTAAATAAAAATATTCAAAGCACTCGAAAAGAAAAGTTCCCATTACTTTTTGACACAGCGTTCTTTTCTTTCATCTTTCTCTCCTTCTTTTTCCTTTATTTAATAGACTGTATAATGTCATTCACCCTTTGAACTCATTAACACGGCAGTAAATTAAAGATATTCCTCACCGTCGATCGATTCGTGGAAGTGACTCACCCAATCAGGAACATGCTTTTCATTTCAAGGAATGCATACGGGAACGGTGATTGCGTTAAGTTTACGCCCGGCTTTGTGGATTTTGTGAATCACGTGGGATTTGTAAAAATTTAAGTAACGGATGTACGATTTATCATTTTGATAACGCCGTCTAACGGCGCATCCTGACACCGATGGATGCAATCCTTGCGGTTTTCTGAGATGAATCACGAAACAATCAAGACGAATGTGATATTTATAAAAACATTGAATTACAACAGGATTCGATTTGATAGGTTGACGTTTATAAAAAAAAAATGCGGCCCTATTCACAGTCACGGTACAATGGTTTATCGCTGAGAAATGAGTGAATTGTTTCATCAGCCTAAAACTATTCGTATCATTTCACACGATTTTATTTTGGTAAGAGTTATTGTTAATTACACGGGTCTCTCGATTTTTCTTCAAAATTATGAATACTAGAAAATTAAACAAAACTATTTTTCTAATAACTGATTTCAAACTGACAAATAAACAAGTTAGAAAATGAGGTTCCACCGAAAGAACGATGCTACATGAAATGAAATTAGGCAATAGATGACACTGGTGTTTTCTTCCATTTATTACGAAAAGACAATGTTGTTGACGCGTTATTCTGAACAGGTTTGTCTGATTATTTTAATGTAAGAGGATAGTTGGGATAGGAAAATCTGGTTGGTCAAGAATAATTATAGAGGGGTTTTAACAAGATAAGGCAAGGGATGTGAGAAAACAGTATAGAAGACCTAGTACCGAACCTTGGGGATTTTTTTTTGGTGCGGTAGAAGGGATAATTCGCGGCTTGGCCGCGGATTAAAGTTTGGCACGTTTTGGACCCGCCCTTTACACATCTAGAAAGTTTTATGGACAATGGCTAATCGTTCTTTCGGACGTAAATGAGTTGTAAAAACACAAGCTGAAAATCCGAGAGAAACATTTGATTTTCAGATTTCGTTTTAAAATATTACATTTTGAAATAAATTATGTTGCTTCTAGACAGAAAGACCTCTGGTCGATAGCCAGTTTGTGAATTTTGCTTTATTGTAACAGACAGTATTATAACATATATTAAAATGTAAACACACACCTCATTGTACAAAATTCATAAATAAAGATATTTATATATATATATATATATGTTGCTTTTTGTTTGCACAATATAAAAATATATAAGGCATCTTTTTTTTGGGAAAAAGTGAGGGGTGCTTCTCAATAAAAAAAGGTGATTTCGCTTCCTAGAACTTGTTTATTGATCGTTCATGTGGACAAAATACATTTTTTTTAATAATAAATCCTGCTCAAATGGTTGATTTTTATATATTTCATTGATGAGTTTTAATGTCATGAATGTATCTTCATTTGACGTTAATCATCGGTTACGCCTGACGTACATTTTATCAGATGTAATCAGAAGCGGTTAAATACTCACTGATAATACTCGAGGAAGTTACAAAAAAAAAAAACGGACGTGAACAGAATCATTCACATTCTTATTGCGCATTTTCAGCCCGTTATCCTTCAGGTCTATCATCAATAAATAATTACTCACGATTATTCAAAAACTTCATTTTTCTTTATCGATTTTGTAAACAGAAGTTCAATGCTATTAAATATGGAAATCATTATCTTTCAAATTATTACAACTCGCGTGTATTCGGAAAATGTTGAAAATGGTTTTGCCATGGAGTAAAGGACATATTTATTTATTAAATCCCCTACACCACCATTATGGTAGATGGGGATTTTAGATTATATATATATATATATTAAATGCAAATATGTTTTTTTACTCAAAGGTTTTGCGCTTTAAAATAACAACGCAATAATAATTTAGCAATGTGTTAAATCCCATTTTTTTTATGCATAAATATTTATTTCATTTAAAGTAAGAGTATTTGGTGTTGGAAATAAATCTATACCTTGATAACAAAAAGTGCATACCGCAAGCTGATTCATTGATTATTAATAGAAAATTAGCATTTTTCTTGAAACAATTAACTCGTTTAAATCTGTGCAAAATAAATTAATATGAGCAAACCCGATTTTTCACTACTTCTGTAGTGTAATTTTATTGAAGTTACTAAACTTATTAATCTTGGTTATTCCGTATGAGAAAAGTTAAGTTTAAAGTGAACGTTACTTTTTTATTAGTACAGTCTAAGCAGATTTTGTAATAGATACATAAAAACACAAAATGTGTGATTATTTAATAATATTTATATAACATAAAATTATTTCTATGTACGCGTCTGCGTCGTACATAGAAATAATTTTCGGGGGGTTATGACTTCTCTTAATGTTTGTTTTTTTAAAATTTGATTTCTTTTGTATTAAATTAAATAAAATTTAAAAAACAAAACCCACTGAGCACACATTTTAGTAATGTAATGTTATTTTCATAATTACGTTTAATGTTGTTACAGCGTTGCTAAAACGTTATTTATTTGTTTTTTTTTTAATTAGTCATTAAAATTTCAACCCCCTAATAACCCCCCTGTATACGCCGATGCATACACGTTAAATTTAACATTTTCTGCACAGTATACCCCCGAATATTATTAAATAGTCACTTTATTTATTTATTAATCTTCTTATTCTCGAATTTTTTAATTCTAAAAAATTATACTATATTTTATATTTTAACTAAAGTACCATATGATCGAGAACTTTTTTCCTTTGGAGTGCTTTGAATTTTTTTATAAAAAAAATGTTGTAAATAAAAATCACCACATGCTCTAGGTTATGTTATGCTAATAAATTGAAGAATTTTATTTGATGAATAATGCACATATGGCGTTTTATTTGTTTTTTTTTACTAGTGCTATCAAAATGTAAAATAAAGAAAAAATCAAAGCTATCTAGAGAAGAAAAGTTATCGATCATATGGAACTTTAAAGTTAAAAATATATTTTAATTTTTTAGAATTCTAAAAGGAATTCTATTTATCAGTGGCTGAAAGGGTTCCGACCGATAGCCAAATCCTATAAAAACATTGTTTAAAGTTTAAATAAATTGTCAAAAATGTAAAAAAATGTTAAACATCACATGTAAGGAATAAAGATGATGAATATACATATATATATCTATTATTTGTTTCCTTATCTGAAAATAGCCTATTAGAAAAAATATCAACAAATATGTTTCACAAGAAAAAAAAAAAATGGCAAAGATCAATATCTCGAGTAAATATTAGAATCTATCAAATCCGCAGGTGTTTGCTTTAAAAAAAAGTAGTGAACACTTTTATCAATTTCGGGTACTCGAAGCCGCAACATCCTTCCAAAAAAATGTGTCAATCGAAAATTGCGGGATTCACCGCACGTTTAATTACAAATTAATTATGATTTACGAGATCTGAAGTATTCAAAACCGCGATTTCCTTTAATACATTAAAAAATACGTGCCTGCCAAAAATTTACCGGAATCTCATAAAATGTAAAATTTCATAATCTTAAAATTTACTATTGTTGTGTCCTTGAATGTACGAAACCGCGAAATTCTTGTAAAAATAAGAAAACAAGCTGGAATCCCCGACAATATAAATGTCGCAATATTGAAATTTAGTACATCCATGCAAATTTTTGAGTTTTAGAAAATGGAAGGAAATTCGACTGGATTTCACAACTAAAATTTGCAATATTCATAAAACGATCTTTCTAACATATGAAGTTAGAAAGATCGTTTTTGCAAAATTTGTAATAAGTGAACAATGTGCTATGTGTTGAGAAATTCAGGTGGCGCTGCTCATCAACGACGTTACAAATATAATATATTCGGGGCAATTCCGTAAGGAAAAAAAGTTAAATTTAACGTGAACGTTATTACATAAATTCTCTGTTTATATCTATTTAAAATGCAGCTTAGACTGTGACGATATAAAATAACGTATACGTTAAACTTTACATTTTCCGTACAGAATAGCCCCGATTAGTAAAATGTAATAGATACAAATATTTTCTAGAAATACAATACATAAATGTGTCGTCCTTTTTCTATTTACAATTAAAAATAAAATTGTCGGATATTTAACTTAGTGCAAGTTGTGTCCATAAAACTAGTATACTGACCAATTCGGAACAAGCGAAAATATAGCTTCAAATTGTTTAACGACAACGTGGAAATGAAAAGTTTTTTTTTATTTTTCTACAAAAAGTGTCTTGGCGTGGATTTATTTGGCATTTCCAGACGCAAACGGATTTGTAATTTTCATTTTGATGAAAACCAATTTCTCCCACGACTCTGCAGTCCAAATTAAAAAAAAAACATGCCATTAAAAAAATAGTGTACTAATTATTCCGCAACTACTTCATCAGAGATGTTAACACCTCGAAATCAGTAAAACATTATATATTTTCGAAAAAACTGCCTATGCGTGCGCTCTGTATAGTGCTGCCCTCTGACATTATCAACGATTTAGAGTGAATTAAATATATATATATATATATAACAATATACAAGTTGGAAAGAGAAAGATTTATATGACGCGGTGATGAATTTACATTAACCTTGCTAGTTAGTTAATTTGTGATTATTGCAGTCTATTGATAAAATAACGTTTACATAAAAAAAAATAATATCACCGTCGGATCTCTGTGAATCTCTAAATTTTACGTGTTTTTTCGACTTTTCAGGGGGCGATTGTCAAAATTTCGTTTCATAACTTATAAAGTCCATTTAAAGCGAATAAAATAGACGAAAAAACGAATATAAATAATGCAACTGATTTAACAAATATCATTTACCAAAATTTCATTTCATAGCAGATAGAAAACGATATAAAAAATTCAATTGATTCAACAAACATCATTTATCAAAATTTCATTTCGTAGCAGATAAAATTTATTTACAGGGAATAAGATATATATATAAAAAAGAAATATAAACAATTGTTTCAACGAACATCATTTATACATACATCCAATACTTCGGTAAGTGTGAACTTATGGTACATTTTAAAAAGTTTAAGTTAAGTTAAAGGGGGTTGGTTGAGGTGTACATATCACTATAACTTTGAAACTCACCAAGAAAAAATATAAAACCAACAAAGACCGTCCTTGCCCCCTCGTGAGTGAACTCAGCAATCACTCCTTAAAAATTAAAACAAAGATGAATCACCACATTTGCAGTTATTTAAATTACAATGAAATTAAACAAGAATTGTACGAATTTTATTTATCATTGCCAGAAATTTTCCTTGTTTAATTTCATTGTAAACAAAAACCTCATAAAATTATAGATTTAGTAATTATTATGATTAATATCAGGTATATATAGCCACAATACAAGACCCGTCCAGTCGCCTTTATCAAGATATTGCACATGAAACACACTATGAGGTTCGAAATAACGAAATGGCCATCACTAGTTATCCATACGTTAGATGAATGGTGACTGAATTTTTTATTAAATAATTATCCCTGTTATCTCCCTCGTAAATACGCTCCTGGTTAAAAATATCAACGGAGGTTTTAATTTATACTTCAGTCGGATTTTATAACTTGCGTAATATAGCAATTAATTGATTATTTTAAAAGCCCGCGTGAAATTTAAATAAGCCAATTTCTTCCGCCATAAATTGGTTTCTGAATGTTCATACGTTTATTAAAATCAGTGATTCTTTTGGATAATTTTGGAATCACGGAAA
Source organism: Philonthus spinipes (assembly GCA_963082785.1). Taxonomy (NCBI): domain Eukaryota; kingdom Metazoa; phylum Arthropoda; class Insecta; order Coleoptera; family Staphylinidae; genus Philonthus; species Philonthus spinipes. Next base: position 22,269,703 of record OY720304.1, on the reverse strand, counting down.
TTTTGTAAAAAAAATATCAACTTTTAAACAATTTTTTTTTCAGATTTTTCACAGCAGTGTATAAATATAAATTTTAATTCATTCTGTGCGGTGCAAAGGTTTTTGTATTGCTACTATTTTGCTTCGAAACGTGAAATTTATAAACAATGATGAATTAATTAAAATAATTTGCAAAATCCAATTAATTAAATTTGGCATTTACGTAGGCTTGCAAATTTTTGAGCACCAGGTGAACGTTTCACTAGCGATCGCCTGGAATCCCCCGAAAACCCATTTGGATAGACCAATCGTAAAAATCCAGAAAACTAGTATACTGACCAATTCTGAACAAGCGCACGGCGAAATACCAACACAACTCGTTTCTCCTTTGCGACGTCAAAAACGAGCAGAGTGACCGTCAGCGCGCCAGTCTTGGACCGAACTCGAGACCGTCCGCGCTTGTGGTGACCGTTCACTTTACTTTTTGAGCAGCGATGTTTCCGAAAAGTTTTCTCATTCTTGGCTTAGTTGGTTTCGTCTGTGCTAGGCATACAAAGTTCGACCAGCACGATGGGGATCACATAGTGTTCTTGGACGACGACGAAGAGCTGCCGAGATCTGTGGGTTGCGGAAATGGAGTTTGCGGAAGATCAAACGAGGTGAGATTGATGTTTAATGAAATGATGTTGTGATAAGGAATTTCATAGAAAAAGGGGGTTGATTTGATTGCAAAAAAATCTTTAATCCTTATTGTGATTTATAATTTTTTAGAACAGAAAATTGTAAGATATAATGAAATTAATAGGTAATGAATGTGAAGCTAGTGTAGAATTTAGTGAAATCCTTGAAATGTTCATTATACACCTTTTTCATTACAAAAAATACATTAAAACATTGACATAATATTGATCTATAATATATATATATATATATATATATAAAATCTAAAATCCCCGACATCACCATTATGGTAGATGGGGATTTTAGATTATATATATAATCTAAAATCCCCATCTACCATAATGGTGATGTCGGGGTATTGATCTATTATAACATCTTTATAATTGTTGATACAATTTAAAATATTTGCAAGTATTTATTAATATTTAGCGTTGTCTATCTGAGCTATTGACCGGTGGTCTTTCTCCCAATACTAATCTATTTTAATTATTATTTTTTAATTGTTTTCCTAATTAAAACAAATCATTAAAAAAATCGCATTCTTTAAAACCTTAATTACTTTAACGAACAGCAATGTAACTCGAATTAGTAACTGCATTTCAACATAGCAATTAAAACCCCCCAAACAAATCATTGAGGATGTTGATCTTTGCATTTAAATTTTGAGAAAGTTCTAAATTAATTTGACAAGTTATGATATATACTTCACATTGAACTATTGTTTACATTCCAAAAAAAGTGAAGAAATCCACTGCAGTTAATAACAAATACACTCTAAATTTGTTCATATAAAAAAAACAGAATTTAAATTAAATTATTAATTTAAATGAGTTTTATTGATAAGTTGAAGTGTTCTATAAGATTCGTTTCGTAATTCACTTTTAAAAAATATCCATAAGAGGAAGAAGCCTTTTAGTTATTGTTTCACAGCTTACATCATCTTAAAAACAAAAGTCTTCTTCTTATGCGAAATTAATGGGCCTGGCTTCAAAGCCCTCTCCATTTATTTCCTTACAATTCACGTAAAGTTTGATTTTTAATATTTCAAATTTGACATTTTAAAAATGTAGAGTACGTAATTCAAGCTGTTTGTTTTAGGTTAGGGCAATTTATTTATGTGTTGTATTGTAATTAAGGCTTCACTTTTTAATTATTCGTTTCTTACTTCATTTTTTTTAAGTGAAGTAAGAATATTTCATTTATCATTTATCTTAAGCTATTAATTGTAGAGGCTTCCACTTTGTTATACATTGCAATTAAATTTTAATAAATGAAACACTTTTTACTTTGTGTAACTTGGATTTCAAGTTATAAAGTTATACAAAGTATAATGCGATCGAGAATTTTTCTCCTTTAGAGTGCTTTGGGTTTTTATTTTATTTTACATTTTCTTGGCATTAGTGAATAAAAAACGTCATATGTGTTTTTATTTATTAATAATTTAATTGTTGAGGCTGTTAATTTTTGAAGTCCTTATTTGTTAACATTTTAAGTTTTTGTTTTAAATAAAACACACTTTCAAAATATAATAAGAAGCAGCTTGAAGAAAAGCCGCGAAACAATTGTCGCGAATAAAGGACAAATTTATATTTTGAAAGTGTGTTTTATTTAAAACAAAAACTTAAAATGTTAACAAATATAGACTTTCAAAAATTAACAGCCTCAACAGTTAAATTATTGATAAATAATGTGACGTTTTTTATTCACTAATGCCAAGAAAATGTAAAATAAAATAAAAAAACACAAAGCAACTCTTTGAGTTGATAAATAAAGTTATATCAACTCAAATTCATCACTTTGTTAGAATAACTTAACCTATAGCGTGTGCCATACGGTGCTATAGGAAATGTTACGTTTAACGTGTATGTTATTAATTAAATTCACATTCTATGATCAAAAATCTATTATAAAAATTGCTTAGACTGTAATGATGATAAAAATAACGTACACGTTAAACTTAACATTTCCCCTACAGAATAGCCTCGATAATTTTAATAAAAAAAAACAAAGCACTCTAGAGAAAAAAGTTCTCGATCATATGGTATATATTATAATCGAGAACATTTTTCTATAGTAAATATTACCGGAATTTCGTTAAATAACGGATTAAACCAAAAAAAGTTATTTTTTATGGTTTCAGTCCTTAACGCAAATTTAAATCTTCCAGTATTGTATGTAAATATTAAATCGTTTGGTATTAAAAAAACAGTAATGTCATGAGTTTTTTTGCGTTTTCATGATTACTGATACTAAGTTCAACTGTCAGTAATCGTTTTCAATGGAGATTAACTGTCAGTAATTGCCCCCTGTAATTTAAACAAAAAAACTCATAACATTAGTGTTTTTTTTTTAATACTAAACAATTTAATATTTACACACAATACTAGAAGATTTGAAGATTTCAATTTGCGTTTAGGGACTCAAAACCATCAAAGCACTCTAGAGAAGAAAAATTCTCGACCATCAAACGTAAGTCGCAATTGTGAGTAATCTGGTGTAAATAATAAAATGTTAGATATATATATATATACCATATATATATATATCTAACATTTTATTATTTACACCAGATATATATATGCTATATATATATATCTAACATTTTATTATTTACACCAGATTACTCAGAATTGCGATTTACGTTTGGCGGTTTCATGTTTGTATTAAATTAAAAAATACTTTTTTTTGTTTTAATCTGTTATTTAACAAAATTCCAACAAAAGGCAAAAAAAGAAATTAATTCCACCGCGCAATTATATCACAATATAAATTTACTATGACGATATTCAATTTCCTCGACAGATTGATTTATGTGATCGAGGCCGGGCATTTCTGTGTCAATGACGGCGTTTCGCATTGGTTTTCTCGTGTTGTACAGATCCACTATCCGAGTTGTAATTAGTATTGCAATAGCGTGGTGTAAACACGCGCGTTTTTAAATTTCATAGCTTCAGGTGAAAAGCAATTAATTATTTTTGACGACGGATGAATCATTTCCACGCTGCATTTTTTACGCGGATTCGATTAGAATAGAAAATTAGGAAATTGCTTTTCTGGGAATTTAAAAATAATTAAATAAAACACTTCTTCACTTTGTTTGTATAACTTGTTATTTTATTTTAGTGACTATAGTTAAGAGTCTCTTAGTTTGATAATGATGCTCTATGCTTCGAAACTATAGCCACTCAAATAAAATAACAAGTTATACAAACAAAGTGAAAACATGTTTTATTTAATAAACTCAAAACGTAAGTGAAAGCCTTAACAATCAACGACGAATTTAAAAATATTTAAGAATTAAATAAAAAAAAAATAAGAAGTCTGAAAATAGGTTTTATCTGTTAAAACCAGCCAAATAGCGCCACCCAGTATAGATGAAATAAATTATAAATAAACAATTTAAACTTTTCTTGATTGTTATTTCTATAATATCAGATGTAAATTTAATGTCAATATTGAATTTAAAAAATAGAATATTAATTTATAAAATTAATTTTCTATTCGCAGTTTATTCTTTCATTATTATAAGATCTTTCGAGTGTTTTAGTTATGTAAAGATGAAATAAATTATAAATAAACAATGCAAACTTTTCTTCACTGTTATTTCTTTAATATCGGATGTACATTTCGATCACAAAGTGAACATTCTCAATGGTGAGTATTCATTTTTAACGGCCGTCATAAAATTTAATACAAACATTATGAAACCATCAAACGTAAGTCGCAATTCTGAGTAATCTGGTGTAAATAATAAAATGTTAGATATACACTGCACCGCAAAATTCGAAATTTCGTTTAAAAAATTAATTTCATTGTTTTTTATATTTTTTTTTTCTCCATTTTTTTCCCAAAGTGGTTCCTAATAGCTACTTATTAAAACTAATTTGCTTATTTGTGAACAAAAAATGAGAAAATAAACAGCAAACTGCAATAATACAGGAAAAATAATAAAATTAATTTTTTTAAACGAAATTTCGAATTTTGCGTTAATTTTGCTTCTCTAGAGTACTTTTATTTTTCTTTGTTTCACATTTTGTTGGCACCAGTGAATAAAAACAAATAAAACATCAAGTGTGCCATCATTAGTCAAAACAAATTCTTCAATTTGTTAGAATAACAAAACCTATAACGAGTGCTCTTTTATTGCCAACATTTTTTTTTTCAATAAAAAAAGTGAAAGCACACTATAGGAGAAAAGTTCTCTATCATATGGTATTGTTACGGGGTTATAACTAAAATGTGTGCTTAGTGAGTTGTTTATTTGTTTTTAAAATTTAAATTTATTTGTATTACATTATTAACATTAAGAAGTCATAACTCCCGCAGATTATTTCTATCTATTAGAGGCGCGTAGCCTGTAATATACCATATTATACATCATTATTTAATAATTGAAAATCTCAAAAATACAATTACATATATAAAAACATCAAAATCACAAAAACAGTACAAAATCGATGCCAGCCAAGGCTCAATAATATAAAATTCCAATGAATGGGTCAAAAAAAAATATTGAAAATCATCGAGGGGAGTGTTGGTCTTTATATTATTCATTGGTGAGTTTCAAAAATTAGTAATTGCATTTCAACATAGCAATTAATTGTTGAGATTTCTACTTTGTTATACATCGTAATTTAATTTTACTAAATGAAACACTTTTTACTTTGTTTGTATAAATTGGATTCCATGTTATAAATCATCGAGGGAAGTGTTGGTCTTTATATTATTTATTGGTGAGTTTAAAAAATTTAGTTTCATGACTGAACTCATAAAGGGTTGTAATTGCCTGATTCTAAGTTCAAATTTTAGCAATCGACCGCTGAAAACGCAAGAGAACTCATCACATTACTGATTTTTTTTAAATACCAAACAATTTAATATTTACATACATTACTGAGGTATTTAGATAATCGCAAATCTAAATACCTCAGTAATGTATGTAAATATTAAATTGTTTGGTAAAAGCTTTTTATTGGTGAGTTTCATAAAAATCATCGAGGAGAGTGTTGGTTTTTATATCTTTCATTGGCGAATTTCAAAAATTTATTTTCAAAGGTTGAAGTAAAGATCGCCTGATACAACTGACAGCCACCCCCTGAAAACGAAAAAAAAGCTCATGGCATTACTGTTTTGTTTTTTAGTTTTTAGGACGCTTCGACAACATTGGTTTCCGAGTATTTTTTTAATCCCAAATAATTCAATATTTACACACAATACTGGAAGACTTAAATTTGCGTTTAGGGGCTCAAAACCATATTTCGTTATTATTGTAATAAAATTTATGACGACCGCTTTACGCACCCCATTCTGGACGCAGGTAAACCCATGAATTGAGATTACTAATAATCCCGACTTTACCTGAGTATGAATAAAACGTTACCTGAGTTTGAACCACAGCAAGCTATAGAGATAATCATTTCTTCATATCTTCCTTTTTTATTCTGTGTACAATTACACAACCATTTCCCAAATTTCTAGCTTATCCAATTCACACCGGATGCGGCTTAGACGCTGTTAATCTCATAATCCTATTAGCACCTTTTTGTGACTAAGCAAATATTTTTGTTGGAAAATACTTTCTCCGGAGCCTGAGCAGTTCGATGTCAAGACTGGCGCCGATTTAAGATGCGTGAATCAATGAAATTCTTAGAATTCCCGCTTCGAGATATTTTTTAACATCGATTTATAAATAAATATCCATTACGGGAATTTGTGCTAGAACAGAAGTCGTTGATTAATAAGATTATGTTACTCTTATTATTTCTTTATAATTAAATAAAGAAAATATTAATGAAATTAGGACAGAATTAATTTTATTAATATTCTTGTAAAGCAATAAAAATTACTGGGAATGATCAAATAAAATTGTTAACCGAAATTAAAATTAAGTTATTCAATATTTTTTAAATTATCTACGCTTGAGGAGAGATATAATATTTACGAACGTTTTCTATTCTTTTGTTTTTATTTAATTTGACTGATGTATGTTTAGTTGCCTATAACACGCAACTGAACACACATATGCCAAATATGCAACTAAACATACATACATGAATCGGTTCAATGCGTTTCACTCGCGTTTTTTGCAGGTATACATAGGGAAAATATATACTGATAAAAAACCTCTCTGTATGTATATATATATATATATATATATATATATATATATATATATACATATATAAAACTTCATAAATATTTCGAATAAAAAATAGCTAAAGAATTGTTGAAAATAAATCTGCCCAAAATATTAGATAATTAGGAGTGTAAATATACTTTTATGATTGGGTTAAAAAACAACCATTTTTCAATGATATTATCTACATAATTGAAAAATACTTCGATTTTTTTTAGTTTCACAATTGTTCTACATTAAAGTTGTGAAAGCAAAAAAGTCAGTGTTTAATTATTTTAAGGCTGTTGATTGGTGAATGGAGTTTCAGTTTATGTGATAAAATACTTTAACAATTGTTAAACATTAAAATTGTGTGTATTTGCTGTTACATGACGGACCAAATTAATAATAATTACTTCTATATACATAGTTTCAATTACAATAATAAAACACTTTTTAAACTATATTAACGAATTTATACAAATAATAATGATAACATGGAATTGATATTCATTATTATTTAAATAAATACTCCATGATAGTACGAAACAAGCTATTGTAATGCATTTCTTAACATTTTGTCGCCGTCTAATTATTTCATGTACTTTCCCAACATTTGTAAGCATCTCCAGAATCAATTTGTGGTCGTTCCTAATGCATCATTCAATACAATGTTCATGTGGTCACACTCACTTTTATTTATGTCTCCCATTTGCATATAAATAAACAGACGTTTTAATTCTAACAGTGCGAGAGCAAAAAAACGCGGTGAAATAATTGGATTTACCTGTTCGGCTAAAAATAAATGTAGATTACACGAAACCATTCAGTTAAAATGCATCAAATGCTAATTATGTAAATTTATGTAGCAGTTGTAATTGGTTGTTTTCTGGAATTTATTTCTCACAACAATACTATTAGATAAAAATATATTTTACTCAGTATTACTTACTAGCTGAATAAAATATATTATTTTCAAATTTTTGTGACCAAGTTTATGGAGAGAAATTTTAATAAGTAAATAAAAAATTGTAGTTGTGATTGATTTACATTAAAAACTAAAAATCGAAATTGTTTTATGTATTATTATTTAAAATCGAATTTCAAGAAGTAATAGCATCAACCATAGATTTTTGTAAAACATACATTGTATAATATGCGCACAAATACCATATGATCGAGAACTTTTTTCTTCTATGCTTTGAATTATTTTTATTAAAAAATCATGGTGGCAATAAAATTAATCACACACTATAGGTTATGTATTTTTAAAAAAATGAAGAATTTGACAAAGACACATGTGACATTTTGTTTGTTTTTTTTCACCGGTGTCAACAATATGTAAAAAAAAGAATAAAACCATAGCACTCTAGATTAGAAAAGTCTTTAATACACTAGTTTACTTATATTTATGAAATATACTAAGTATTTCAACATCACAATGGTTTTAACCATTACAATGTTTGAAGGATTTTGGGTGCAGAGTAGCAAATTCACCCATTTAGGCTATAACCTGAGGTTCAAATTGAACCTGTGCATCCCACATTGAACCGTTCAATGTGGGATGCACCACATTGTACTAAGGTTATGCCTTAAAGTGGCTGCGGTGAATTTACTGCCCCGTGTCACAAAATCCTTAAAACATTATAGTGACTAGACCCACTCCGCTATCCCGGCAGTTTCCAGAATTTGGTTGTGGGTCAATCTCCAACAACGTTACTATTTTTTTTTTTATTATTTTATTTATTTATTTCCACCCAACAGACGTACAGTCTACTTACAGGGATATAAATTAAAATTACATTTTATAAAAATATTTAAAAAAAATGAACATAAGTTAATACCTAAACTAATAATAATCTAATATATATTATCTATATTAAACAATAAAAATGAATTTTCACTCACAGATTCCAGTAGACTTCATCATGGAGCTCAGCAACCACTCCATCAGTGACCTCCTCACGAACTACGTCGACGGCTACGAAGAGGAGACCTTCCTAGCAAGTGAGTACCGACTGGGAGGGAAATAAATCACCCCAAGCTTTTCGTAACAAAAATAAACTTAATCTTTATTTCACCAGAAATATGAGTACGAAGTTCAATTGTAATTTTGGCACTACACATAATCACAATCGATCCATATAAAAAAATTACAAAAAGAAATCGTATTTACAACAGTAATAATCACAAATAATCATCTTTTGGAAACCTCATTGGATCCCTCACAAAATAATCAACTCAATAAATAAAAATCGGCACTTGTGAATATGTCGTGTGCTTCAAAAAGAACGTAAAAAAACAAAAAAAAATCTTACAATTATTCGATATCGCAATGGTAAACATAATCTATGTAATAATTATCGTAAGAAAAGTATTGCGCAGTATGATTTATTTTATGTCAATGTGCCCTCATTTAATTTTATAAATGAAACTCATACATTTTTTTTAATAATAATAACTGATATTAATTTTATTCAATTAATATATCAAGATGATATTTAAGAAATATAAACATAGCCCTTTTTAATTTCATAATATTTATTACAAAAAGTCTTGGTACAATTAAATTGAATAAAAAGAACTTTGCAAATAATTAATTAATAAATTAAATTATTAAAGGCAGAAAGACCTCTGGATAATAGCCCAGGATAAACACTTTTATTTTATTGTGTATTCTTTCTTTCTTAATCTTATCCTCTTTTACCTGTATTAGGTGTCGAGGTTTTGTGTATTCTTAATCAGGGCTATTCCGTAATGTTAAGGTTAACCTGTATGGAATTAATTAAAATCACATTCTATGTATATCTATTAAAAAGCTCCTCCCTAGACTTTGATGATAAAAAATAATGTAAAGTGTACGTTATTTTTTTATCATTTTATTACCAGATATATTTTTTATATGTAAAAATTATTTTATGCGGATTCCTGCTTAAAACATTATTAAAATGAGTTTAGATTTCAAAAATCTGTTTAAATTGATGCTTGATTAATTTTATAAACATTGTATAATTATTGAATAATAAATTAAATTTGCTAATTATCGCATAATAAAATTGGATTAGTCATGACTATCATATAAAAGATGCATTTAAAATAAACGACACTTTTTAAATATTTTTTAGGGTTACAATTTAACATTGATGGATATATACATTTTTATTTGTGTAATTTAACATATCAGTGGTCTTTCAGCCAATTTTTTTCATTTAATTTATTTTTAATGATTCTAATGAAGTCTTTGATCAGATAATTGTAATTACTACATTTTTTTTTTCAATAAATATTGTGAATCTTAATCAGTTCTATGTTTTGATCTTGCAAGTGAAATGGTGACAGCTGTCAATTGAGAATATCTTGTATTTAAAAAGAGCCAACATTGATTCATTATCTGGGAGTTTTGTATTATTGAAATCAGTGTGATTTCACACAGTCATAAAATGTAGACATTTTGTTTGAGATTTTTCATCACCTTATTCTTGAAGTCTATGACGTTCACACTGTTTATGTATCTCATACGAAAATGTTTAGCTTACATCATAATCTTATCTCACTAAATGTAAAAAAGGTGTTTCTTAAATGGCCGTTGTCATGGATGTGATATCACACTGATTTCAAGAATGAACACCTAAGTTGAGAATAATCCCTTGTCAACTATAAATAAGCATTAAAGAAAATGTATTTTATCAAATATTTGATGGTTATTTTATATTTGAAAAGACATTTATTATAGACGATGCCATATGAAATTAGGCGTAAAAGATGGCGCTTACATCGTCTTCCATTTATTTCAAAAGACGGTTTGTATCGAAGTAAGGAAATCAACGATTATTAAAAAATATCTTTAAAGGTATATGTAGTTGTATAGAATTAAGTGACTGAAAAAAACATATGTCCTTGTTTTATCAAAAAATTCTGCTCCCATATTTTTAAATATATACATAAATAACTGGTTTCTTTGCAATTTTTCTTCCTACAACTAAGTAGAAACAGGTACAAAAATAAATGTACCTAAATTAATACATAATGCACTTTTTTAAATAGAATCAGTCCTCCCCATCAGCAGTGTTGAAATCTTTCATCAGATTCCTTCGGCATTTGACTTTACCCTCATAAATAATCAAATGAATAACATAACCACTCGTAGTCTTTGAAAAGGCAACATTGAATTTACAAGGCCTCGACCATTTCGTTTCCCTCTGGTATTTCTTCGAGCTCCTTCTGTGGAATTCGATGTTACCCAGCGAAGTCATGTTCAGTACTTTTGTGGGAATTTCTTCGGGTTCCGGTTCGATGATGTCCCCAATGCCAGCATGGAGACGGGTCCTCTTCACAGGGGATTCGTCACTGTAGTTGTGAATCCCGTCGCCTTGGCCCTTCTCGAGTTTTTTTGAAGAACTGGGGCTCACTGTGTTGGGTGGGGTTTTCTCCTCGGATTGGGTTGTCAAGATGGGCGCTGTGTAATCTTTTCGATGTTGCCTAAGTTAAAGAATTAAAAAAATATTACCCATAAATTATTTATCTCCTAAATTTAACATAAACTAAGCGGTTTATAACTTATATTTTATTTATATAACATCATTATATGTTCCTCTCTACTTCTCAGTGTGAGAAGTTATAAAAAAATATTACCTTGTAGTTGGTAATTTAATAACATGTGTGTCCCTGTATCCAATGCTGGGACACAATTCAACATCAGGAAAATTATGCTTCACCGCAGCGACTTTGCTCTTCAAAAAAAGCCCAATTTTTGTGGGCCCCTTGACGGTCTGCCCGAACCAGTCGAGCACCGCATTGTCAGACAGGTAGTAAGGAAACGAGGTTATGTGGTTTTCTATGAGGTCAACGTAAAAATCGGCAAAGTCTTTGGCCAGCTTTATCTCCTCATCAGAAAATTTCTCCATGTCAAATCTGAAATATAAAAAAAATAAGTTTGGATTAGTTTATTGATTTTTGTTGTCTTTGTTTCAGATCGATTCGGAGAGGATGTTGAAAGAAGTAAGTAAAATATTTATACTGTAATTTGTTAATAGTTGACCATAGTTTCAACAATTACAACTGTCCGGGAACGGATCGTATACAGAAAGTCCGTAAGCTCTTTTACTGGGTGATTGTAAATCAATACTTGTAATTAAATAACAAGAACTAGAAAATAATTAATAAATTATGTCCTCTTCAGCTACATTTTGACTAATGTTACATAAGTACTTTAAACAAATGTTCAATAATAGACATTTGCTGTTGCATAACAATTTGTTGTATAATACAACAATTTTTTAATCGAAAAAAATAGAATGCAAAAAACAAAACAAAAAATTATGCAAATAAGTCTATATATATTTTTTGTTTTGTTTTTTGTATTCAATTTTTTTATCTATTAATTATTTGCGAGTCCTTTTTATTTAATTTATTTAAATAACTGTAACCAAGTGAATAAATCCTTTTTTTCTATCAATACATGTAAATCCTATGATTCACCTTTCCAGTTTCCGGTCCATTCTCGTTCCTGGGCGACTATGAATCGGCCCTAAATTGTTAAAACTATAGTCACTAAATATAAAATTCTGTTCTACAAACGAAGTTAAAAAATAGATGACGTCATAATAAAATAAATAAAAATTATTTATTTTGTAGGTCCTGCAATAACAGCAAAAGCAGCCGCATGCATGCCGGAGCTGGTAACAGTTGAATTAATCAAAACAACGGATCCCACTGTTATTTATTTACCGACGTGCACACGGATTGAGCGGTGCGGTGGATGTTGCTCACACAATTTATTAACATGTGAACCCAAGGAGACAGAAACTGTTAGTTTTAAGGTAAAAACAATCTATAACAATGTTACTTTAGGTGTTCAACAATTATTAAAATCTTAATCAATTGTAGATTCAAAGAAAACTGAGTTTTTGTAAAATGATCAATTTGTGTAAAGAAAATCAATTTTCAGAGAGATAATATCAATTTTGAACAGTTTTTTCGCTTGAATACTATATTAAGTATATCATGTCTCTGATACACTTGTTTATCTACTTGATATTATATATATTAATAAAACCAATACATCTGTAGCTAATAAGTGTGAAAATCATATTTTTGATAAATCCTATTTCTAGCCTTTTTAAGGTTAGCACTCTATATTGGTATTGCTAAATTTATTGGAATAATTAATGAATTAAACCAAGAATTTTTTTTTTGAAATTTATCAATATCAAAAAAAAGTAATTTTTAAATTTTTAGTGGCGAGTCACTACTGATGTGTTTGGCCTAGAACAATTTCTCTCCTATAGGCCAAAGCTGGCCCTTTCTATTCTATCTTTGTTGGTATCCAAACAACTTTGTTAACTAAACACAAAACAAATGTTTTTTTAGTATGAAATCTCATCTTTCTAATTCCATCTAGTAGATCGGAATTGGAAAAATAATGAATAGATGGATGAAATAAACTTGGAAGCTGCCATTGGTTCAATATTCATTACATTTTTCTTTAATATATAACTGAAGTTGTGAGACTCAATGTCCAACACAAAAAATGTGTAATTATTAATAATTTTTTTGTTAATTAATTTTGCAGGTAGTAAAAACGCAATTCGGAGCAGGAAACCGATTGAAGTATGTAGGCAAAGAAATCATACACGTCGAGAAGCATCTAAAGTGTGCATGTGGGTGCAAGGTTAAAGAAACTGTAAGTAATTATTCATTTCATTTACATAAAATATTTATTAAGCGAAGGAAATACCTTCAACAAAAATATCAGCACAATTAATTATAGATTTCAAAAAATTGTGCGTCTTATAATATATTTATTCTTATTTACGAATATAACCTTTTTACAAAAGCAGAAAAATATAAATTGTATAAAATGTCAAAAAACAAAGTAATAGAAAAAAAAACAAATAAATTGAAAAAATAAAAATATAATAATTCACAATATCGCTACATAAAATTTTGTTTCTTACCATCTCGGGAAAAAAAAGCTGATTAATAAAAAAAAGGTGAAGTTAACAAAATTTTACATAACGATCTTATGAATTATTGCAAGTTCATATTTTTTTTATTTTGTAGTTTATATTTAACAAAAAAAAGGTTAGATGAACTAAGCTAACCTAAATCACCTTAAAAAAGTGTTTAATTTATTAAAATTGAATTGCAATTTACAACAAATAAAAAGTTATTAAAAAAAAAAAAAACGATAGCTTAACTTTTGAGAGAGAAAAAGGTCGACTAACAATATAAGATGATTTAGGTTAAATTAAATCGCCTTTTTTATCTCTCAAAAGTTAAACTTTCTTTTTTTTAAGTCAACTCTCTCTCAAAAGTTAAACTAATTGACAAGTCTTTTAAAAAAAGACAGTTTAACTTTCAAGAGAGAAAAAGGGTGCCTAACAATAAAGGCAATTTAAGTTAGGTTTAGTTCATCGAACCTAAAGTTGATTTAGTTTAAGTTAACTCATCTAACCTAAATCACCTTTTTTTTTGTTAGTGGATCTTTTTCTGGCTCAAAAGTTAATCTATCTTTTTTTTTAAAACATGTTAATTTTTGAGTCTTCTACTTTGTTATAAATTGTAATTCAATTTTAATAAATGAAACACTTTTCATTTCCTTTGTATAACATGGATTGTTTATTTAGTCATTATCAAAACAAAAAAAAACAGATTTTGTTTTGATAATCATACGCTACAGTCGTTGAAACTATAGTTAACAATAAACAATTCAAGAAGTACAAAGTGATTCATTTATTATTATTTTTTTAAAATGTTTACTTGAATCAGGCTCTGGGTGCTAAAAAATGTGTGAGTTTTACCAATTAACAGCTTCCTCAATTGAATAATATTTAACAATTACTTCTTTCCTTGCAGGACTGTAATGTTTTACAAGAATACCGTCCCTCGGAATGCCGGTGCATTTGTAAAAACGCCGACGAGGAAAACAAGTGCTACAAAGATAACAGCACGAAACTCTGGGACCCAGACACTTGCACGTGCCGGTGCAGAGAAGTCAACCGCTGCTCCACGGGATACACATTCGACGGAAACACCTGTAAATGCGTACCCATACCTGTTCGGCGGCGGGTCATAGGTTCCGAAAATATCCAGTCGAAGGAACGTCCGCTCGATTCTCTTCCCGATTCTGATATATATCAAACGAGTGAAGACGACAGCACTTAATTTAAATAAAATACACGGAATTGTTTAATATTAGCACAGCGAAGTGTTCAGTGATGGATATCGAAAGATTAACAAACAAAAATTAAAGGTGATAAAAAATAAGGCAGAATGAAAATTAATCGAAATTTAATATGGATTTCAACAATTGAATATTTGTTTGAATAGAAGGTCTTTGTATACACCGACAATGATAAATAAAATTCAATTATTCCTATTTTTTTGCCATTGTAAAAAATAATTACTAGAAGTTTTCAACAAACTACTTTACGAGTACACAGAATTAATTTTACATATATGTCGTAAAAAACTTCATTGAAATTGTTTCATTTTCATGGCACCCACTTAAGAACCACTGTTCTAGAATGTAGAGTAATTTTAAATTATTATTCTTACACCTAATGGTAGAAAGGAAAAATATTTAAAAAAAAATATATAAATTATTATTAATTGAAATTAAGATAGCTACAAAAATTTAAACTTTACTACTGCCATAAATTATTTCATGTGAGTCAAAACCACACGAACTTGAATCGATTTTTTGATTACTTCCCCTATATGCAGTATAAAGGGAAAGGATATTGTCTTCACTAATTATTTTAATTAAACACTTGTTTTTTACACTAAAGTTTCAAGATTAATAAAATCGAGTAATTTAAAATTTCGTTACATAGCACTTCGATGTTGCTGTAATAATTGTGATGTAGAACTGTTTCACAGTTCATATTAATTTTAATATAAATTAATTAGATTAAGAGGACTGAATTAATATTTATTCGTGATAATACGTGTCGATTGCACCGCACTATCGACTGAATTTCATTTAATTTCTAGTTTTAATTAGAGCGTTTGTATGTGTGTGATAACAATTAGGAATTAATTATGTGTGTAATTAAAACAGGAAAAAAAAAAAGAAATAGTTACCGATATGAATATGTGTTTCATTGCACCAGAAAT
Organism: Philonthus spinipes; assembly: GCA_963082785.1. Taxonomy (NCBI): domain Eukaryota; kingdom Metazoa; phylum Arthropoda; class Insecta; order Coleoptera; family Staphylinidae; genus Philonthus; species Philonthus spinipes. Next base: position 22,253,808 of record OY720304.1, on the reverse strand, counting down.
TTTTATTTATTTAGTCTTATATAACATCGTTATATGTTCCTCTCTACTTCTCAGTGTGAGGTGTCTTCACAGAAATACAAAATAATAATCACAAAATGAAGGCCTCCTTTTTGTTTGTGATTATTACTTTTAATTATTCGACCTACCAGAATTCTTCTTGTTCTCTAATCACGCCTTCCACAATTTAAATGCATTCATTAATACAATCAAGGATACACAAAAAAATCCATATAAGTAATTTGACTTAGGCTATTAAAATACGCAAGTAGAGGAAAATTCTCATTAAAAAATTTGGGATGAATATTTGAACGTAAATAGTAAACTAGTTTCTGTTTTGTAATAAAATGATTGTTTTTGCATCAGTCAAGGTTAAAACAGGTCAGTATTAATTGCTTATTATGTAGAATGTTGCAATTGTTCAGTGTTATTACGATTAATAATTAATTTTTCAATTTTAAGCAAAACTTGAATACCCAAAATGATTTAAGAAGAAAGTTACAATAATAACAAACAAATGAAAATTTAAAAAATAAATATTTAATAATTTTGAAGGTTTCTATAATTTAAATATTGAGGCTGTTAATTTTTGAAAGTCCATATTTGTTAACATTTTAAGTTTTTGTTTTAAACAAAATACACTTTCAAAATATAAATAAGAAGAATTCTTCACCTGAAGAAGCCGCAAAAGCATGCGAAACAATTGTCGCGAATAAAGGACAAATTTATATCTTGAAAATGTGTTTTATTTAAAACAAAAACTTAAAATGTTAACAAATTGAAGGTTTCTATTTCGTTGTAGATTGTTATTCAAATTTCTCTTACTTATTGTAGGAGAAAGGACTTACATATTTAAAGTTTCCACAACCAACATAAAGCAGATTAAATTATTCCCTCTTTAGCTATATATTATATTTATTTTTCAGAAATATATTAAATATAAATATAGTATTCTGAAAATTAAATGAAGAATCCAGTTTTAGTACAGCAGCTTTGTCTTCAAATGAATGCTACAAATATTCAAGAATTATTAATATTTCAGATTTGAAAAGTATTAATTAAATGGAATATGAGTAAATGTTGATGACATTTGTAATTATTCTCATATATTGTACAAAAAACTGTTTCCCAGTTTTAAATACAGCAGCTGTATCATAAAGTATATTTCAAAGAAAGTAAGTACATGGAAAATAAGTAAATGTTGATGACAATTGTGATTGTTATTATAAATTACAAAAAAACATTTAAGGATTTCTGACAATAGTGATCTAATGCACTTGTTTTCCAATTAGACTGATTTCAACTCGACACAGCTGCATGACCCAATAACCAAATTATTGGAAATCATAGCAGGCTTACTTTCAGATGTTTCAACAAACATTTTTCCCATCAATCAAAATATAGAGAAATCATTCCAACTGAAACAATCAACTCGATCAAAGTTTTCACAAGATAAAGGAACTTACTCAAAGTTTCCTTTGTTGCGTCTGCACTTCCTGCCTTTCCCTCAAAATGCACTCGATGTTTCTACTAAACGAATCGACAGCCCGGGTCATGTCCCTCACTTCATTCTCCAGCCGGACCAGTTGCTTCAAAACTAAAATCAAAATACTGAATTAAAGCAAACAAAACTTTATATACAATTTTACACTCACCTTCGTCGTTGTTGTTGTTTACGCTGCGGTTCTCGTTTTCATGTGACAGTTTCGGTCTTTTCGCACATGAACTCATTTTCCGCGGAGTTTTCTTACCGGCGCATCGCCTCCTGGGGTGGACCGGTCGCGTCTGCTCCCGTGGGCATTTAAACTAACCTTTTCTTTCTTTCCTGCGCAGTATTTCTTGAAGTAGGATTGTTTTCGTTACAGTTGAAACAGCGGACGGATGTTTGTTTGTGGTTCGGAAACAAAATGGCGCTGGTAGCGTCGGTGCGGCGGTTCGCGCGTTTGAACACAGATGGCGCCATCGGTAATTATTTTCGAATCATAGATGTAGTATGTGTACCAAATCTATGTTTCGAGTTTAATCAAATATGTTACCGAACATACATTTTTTGGGATTAGAAGAAAATTATTTATAAGTACATGATTAAAAAAAATATTATGTTGATTAAAAATAAACATATATTTTCGAGAGGATTATGAAAAAATAAAAATACATCAAATTTTCTATTGTTTATTTGTAGTTTTCAGAAATATACACAGATGGCGCAAGTTATATACAAATTTGAATTTATATAAATATACAACAAAGACATGTTTGTATGATTGAAATTAATGTCGCTAGTAATTTTGTAAAATAATTCATCATTCATAAAGTAAAGTGACAATATTCTTCAAATGTATAATAATTGAAATTGATTGATAAATATATATGATTTCAGTGGATTTCAGTTGGAATAGCAAATTAACAAATTTTAAGTTGAATTTTCAAACTTACAAAGTTTTATATTTTAAAGTTTTCTTTACAATATTTACCAGCTATATTTTGCAGATGAAGAACATAATGAATTTAAATTAAATTAGAAATTTCAAGTTAAAAACAATTTGCATGTATTAATGTTATATTGGAGATATAATTTAAGATCGATGCGCCAACGTGGAGAAAATCGGAACACACGTATCCCAAACACAACTATATTCACGTGTGTGTCAGTCGATTTGAATATCGGTTTATATTGTGTTTGGGTTAAATTAATAATTAATTTGTTGATATTCCAAGTTGGAAGGAAACTTATGGAAAATTAACTTCAGATTTTATATCGAGAGTTTCAAATTTTTCCACCAGGTAGAATATTGCTTATGTTGTATCTTCAATTGATTTAAGATTTTAGAAAGTTTACTTGTAGTGTCATGTCATACTTGTCATACTTTATAAATATACGCTACAATTAACTTTCTAACGTAACGTAAAATATATATAAAACAAATCATAACATATAAATACTTTAAATTATAATATTACCTATGTTTCTAATCTTTATTGCAATTGTGATACGCACGTCACGTTGCAATTTTATTGTAATATAACTTCTTATCGTTATCAACGTCCAAGTTTATTCTACAATTACATGGTTATTAAGTGCAACGAATGGTACGGTTGTGTGATAATTTAAATTATAAGACCATAAACTCGGCCGTAAAGCCAGCGATTTAATGCACAATTTAATCAAAACTGGGCTGGATTAATTTAGCATATGCACGTTTGAGATTAAACATGAATCCAACTACAAAATCTGAGAATTTCTGAAGAATAATGTTATTCAATTTTTCATATGCAACCAATTTGCAAAATAGGTTGTATTTTACCTATTTTGCAAAATAATACTGAGATGGAAACAATGTGTTTTAAATGACTTGGTTCCTTCAGTGATATGGTATATTAATTTTAAGCACAGTTACCTTATTTTTCTAAGATTTTTCTATCTTTTTTTCTTTCAAAATAAACATAGATTAATAATGGACATAAATGTCATTAACTGAAAGCATAGAGTAAGGAATAATATTCTTAATCTAGGGTAAAAGTCCAAATTATTTTTTGATCTTTCAATATTGCTTTTGATCTTTAAATATTAAAATGATCGAGAAGCAAAATTTACATTAACCCACTGAAAGAAAAAAAAAGGTTAAAAATACATTAATGCAACATTAAACCTTGAATGTAATATTAGTGCAACGTTTTTGTGTCCATTTTGCTCAGTGCGAATTTAGTTTTTCCTTGATTTATATCTATTATTAATCTTTTTATCTGTGACTTTAATTTTGTCTACAATAGAGATTGATTAATAAACCAAGAGTATTATTTACTTTCAACTAATATTCAATTAAAATTTAATTACAGTCACATTTTAATTAAACCCCAGCCTCCGCTCTGCACGCAATCACCATTCCTCCTCTGATTCCGATTCATTACTCAGCCCTCACTCCCAATTTGCATATTCATCTTCATCTTTGATTGGACACGCTCCGCCGGCGACAGAAACACAAAATCACGGCACACTCCTCCTTTTCCTTTCTCTCCCCGAACGGCCCTTTTTTTTACAAACCGGATCTTTCTTATTTTTTTGTTGTTGTTTTATTCATTTTCAAAAAAGCGAAAAAAAAAAACTGGTTTACGTTTTACTCGTACTATAATTTTTACTACAAAATGTGGGCACCGAGAAACGTGAGGCCGCTCGTCGTGTATATCATTCAGGAGGTGAAGACCTGTTTTGTATCATTAAAAAATACGATGCAATGTTGCTGATATTCCTCCTTCTCCTCCTCTGTCTTCGTCCGGAGGAGGACGCTGCGCGGCGTGGAAATATATATTTAATGCGCTGCATTTGCATACTTATTAGCATACAGGCGAAGATAACATTTGTAATGAGGCGCATAATTAATTATACTTCGTCGATTTTTCGTTTTTTTTTCTCTCCTTTTCGAGATTGCGGTGGTGATCGGGGTGAGTGTTATTGTGGCCATGAAAGAGATTAAGAAAAAATCTAGGAGTTGTTTTGTTGTCTTCACACGCTGTAATAATTAATTTTAATAAAATACGATTGTGGATTGAAACAGGAATTATGAAATATCTGCAATGCAAAATACTTTTATAGCTAAGACATGATTATTAAATTTAAGTTAATCATAATAACTCTTAATAATTATAAAACATCTGCGCAATGCAAAATATATTTATGGCTAAGATATAATTATTAAATTTAAGTTAATCATAATAACTCTTAATAAATATATATTCAATGACCCTTTCTACCCATATGGGTGTAGGGTTAATAACTCTTAATAACTAATAGCTAAAAATTGGATAATATAAAAACACATGTTTATTAATTGTCCAGTTATTAGTTGTAGTCAATAATAATAATTTACAACTAAAAATCTCTTATTCTTGATTTGTTGTAAATTTTAATAGGTTTAATATTTATTTACATAATTTCTAAATAATAATAAATAGATTATTTCTAGATTATGAAAATAAAGTCTAAAATTAATAAATATTATAGTTAATCCAATCCAATCCAATTGAGCTAACGTGAAATATATATTTTTATTGATTGCAACTAATAATAATAATAACAACAATAAAAAAGAATTTAATATATTTTTTGTACAAAATATCTTCCTGCATAACCTTTTGCTTATTACTAACAAATTTAAAGTTCAAGATTTTATAACTGCTGAAATACAAAAACATATACGGTTCCTGAATTTACAAAACCATACAGGGCTGTGTTCACAAATTTCATTTCGCATAAATAAAAAACGGCATTTTTCTTATTAGCAAATTTTATAATCATGTACGGCTATGAAATCTATGTAACCATACACGGGCTTTATTAATAACCTGCAAATAGTACAATCATGCAAGGGTTTCTTAATTTGTAAATTTCATATCCATTTAAATATTTATTAAAATTTAATATAAAATTTATATAATCACATGCTGTGTTTACAAATTGTAATTCATATAACCACAGATTACCTTACTAAGATTGATAATTCCAATAGAAAGATTTGTTAACAGTTTTGTTTAGTGTGCCCGTTTCGTCTTAAAAATGTGCTTCTATTAAATATTTTACTCAAAGACTGTTTTTCCTTTTATTCGTATGAATATGTCAATAGTTAATATTTTTTGCAATGAATTATTTCATACAAACAAATGCGCTAAATATACTCAAGATACATTTTTATAAACAGGTAGAGCAAAACATGACGATATTTTGAAATTAGGGAAAATCCAAAAACAAAATCAAATGACGCTTTGTCATATTTGTTTACAAAAAATATTGTTTGTTAATGAATTTTATGATTGCCTACCTGTTTGTAGAATCCTCCAAATTTCAACTACGCACGATATTTATTTGGTCATTTTATAACATTATTTTCTACACATTTTATGAATAAATACCAAAATAAATCATGACAAAAATTAAGACTATATGTGCAGGACGGCGGACGCCATGTTTATATGTGCGTGCTTTTTGTTTTTGGGTATAGTACCTGTGAGAAGAAGGGCAAAAATAATTTAGAAAGAGACATTTTAGCGTTTCAAATGGTTGCCGGGGCACATTACGAAACTTTGAATGGACAATTCATATGGAGTTATAAAAGGGCCTACATTTAACCACATACGGTCATTATTATTAACCTGTAAATAATACAACCATGCACGGCTTTTATTAATAACCTGCAAATAATATCACCATGCACGGCTCTTCTTCTTAACCTGCAAATTTCATAACCATGTACGGCTTTTATTAATAACCTGTAAAAAATACGACCATGCACGGCTCTTCTTCTTAACCTGCAAATTTCATAACCATGTACGGCTACAAAATTTATAACCACAAACGGCTTTTATTAATAACCTGCAAATAATACAATCGTGCACGGCTCTTTTTCTTAACCTGTAAATTTCATAACCATGTACGGCTACAAAATTTATAACCATAAACGGCTTTTATTAACAACCTGTAAAAAATACGACCATGCACGGCTCTTCTTCTTAACCTGCAAATTTCATAACCATGTACGGCTACAAAATTTATAACTATAAACGACTTTTATTAATAACCTGTAAAAGATACAATCGTGCACGGCTCTTTTTCTTAACTTGCAAATTTCATAACCATGCACGGCTACAAAATTTATAACCATAAACGGCTTTTATTAATAACCTGTAAAAAATACGACCATGCACGGTTATTTTTCTTAACCTGCAAATTTCGTAACCATCAACGGCTACAAAATCTATAACCATAAACGGCTTTAATTAATAACCTGCAAATAATACAATCATGCACGGCTCTTTTTCTTAACCTGCAAGTTTCATAACCATGTACGGTTAGAAATCTATAACCATAAACGGCCAATATTAATAACCTGCTAATATATAATCACATACGGTCTTAATAATTAACGTGCGAATTACACAACCTGGCCCTCCACCCGGCTATACTGGACTATTTAAACAAGGTAGGCTGGTTGAACTGAGGAGGGGTGATCTATAGTAGGTCTTCTTCGCAACCTGCAAATTTCGTAACCATCAACGGCTACAAAATCTATAGCCATAAACGGCTTTAAATAATAACCTGCAAATAATACAATCATGCACGGCTATTCTTCTTAACCTGCAAATTTCATAACCATCAATGGCTACAAAGTCTATAACCATAAACGGATTTAATTAATAACCTGCAAATAATACAATCATGCACGTCTCTTTTTCTTAACCTGCAAGTTTCATAGCCATGTACGGTTATGAAATCTATAACCATAAACGGCATTTATTAATAACCTGCCAATATATAACTACATACGGTCTTAATAATTAACTTGTTAATTACACAACCTGGCCCCCACCTCGGCTATACTGGACAATTTAAACAAGGAGGAGGAGTGATCTATAGTATGTAGTACGATGGGCCTAATGAGGCCAAAGTGTAGTGCGTAGCCGCATACTCCCTAATACCAGATACACAACCGTGCACGGCTCAGGGTAGCCTGTACAAGGATCGCTAAAACACAAATTTGAAGATACTGCCCGGGTCAGTGAGGTAATTTTCCCATAGTCATATTTTTCAATTTCACTTTAAATTAATTATCTATGAATTTGTCTAAGTTTATTATGGCCCTTTTGTTCTATTGCGATTAAAATTTATAAATTCATATACAGAAATCTTTATTAACAGACACAAACAATAATTTTGCATACAATAATACATATAGTTGCAATTTACAATTCTGTGTTAGTCGAATGATGGAATGGAAATACAAATGGACTTCAGTTAGATAAATCAATCAAGAAATGAAAACAACCATATTTTACTAATTATATCATGCAGACCATATATGCATTTTTTTCAACTTTCTGCTCCAAATGTTTGTTTCCTCTTTGAGTAATCACATATTTTCTTTCGTATCATACACTCTGTATGAAATTTTTCTATTGCAGGTGTGTTGGAAAAATTCATAATGTATTGTTTTGCAAACGCTAAAAAAAAATCATAAATATTCAAGCGCACAAAGACACAGAAAAAAAAATCGCAATTAATTTGCATAAACAAACATAAATGCCACTACAGACACAACAGGTTTATTATTATTATTACTCTTAACCTCTTGTGGGTGCATCAAGTTTCATATTTTGGGTAAAATGTAAACAAACAAACAAAAGTAACGGACGGAACGGTAAGGACAGAGTCAACAGTCGCGTTACGGCTTGCCTGTGTGCTATTCTGCGCGCACAGTATGAAAAGACGGCGCGGCGGTGAATACGGATTATGGCGGAGACTGTGATGGGTTTCTTCTTTATCGTTGGACAGTGGTCACTGTGTTACGCTCAGAGTACACTCACACCAGCAACCTTGTCTTCTTGCTTGCTCGGTTCGCCTCTTCGAGAGTCGGAGAGTCGAATCGGGCTGTACAGGCGAGGATGCGGATGGAAAACGAAGAAGGATTATCATACTAATGAAGAAAGAGTTTTTATGGTAAAAACTAGAGATGGGCAAAGTAGATCTTTTCAATTTTTTTTGTCTCTGGAAAATTGAGTATATGACAATTTTTCTTAATGTTATTTATATTATTATTTTTTTTTAAAATTAAATTTATTTAAAGTAAAAAAATATACTTTTATCACAAACGTTGCAATAAACAGAGTCAACAATACATAAACGTTAATGTTGGGAAGTGTCATCTAATAACAATAAATTTGAGTTTATTAACATTCCAATTTATGTTATTTATCAACTTTAGCTACTTAAAATTGGTTATTTAGAATTACTCAAATACTAACTATTATAATGCTTATTTTTGTATATTTCTGAATATCACTAATATTTTTATCATCCATATTTTAGCCAACAGGATATTACTACTAACAAATATTTATTACATAAGAATTTATATGTAATTATATTATATACAACTTATGATATGTATGTACAAACTTTACTTAAGTAAGGGCTATCGACCAAAAGTCTTTCTGCCCATGAGAATATTATTACACTGGAAATAATAGTATTATTTTATAGGCTACGAATCAGTTCTAATATAAATATTTCTATCGCATTTGAGGTGATGCTATTGTATATATGTATCAGACGATGACAATTAAGTTAACCATTAAATACAAATATTTATGTTTTCTCCAATTTGTATTTCTACAGCCTGTTGCTAGTACACTTTTTATCTTCCGCCATCCCTTCTGTGGGGGTATTGTGTAAATATGTAACAACAACGTACGTCAACTAATATTTTTAATCAACTAACAATTAATTGAATAAACAATTACATTAAATTTAGTAAAAAGAAAATTCAAAATAATTAATTTATACAATTGACGTAAGTAGGTTTATACGGTAAAGCTGTATTGATGAGAGATAAATCGCGAAACACATATCTGCAGATGGCCTTATATTACGAAATGTATTTTGTTCTTTGCATTACATATTCTCCAATTATTTTTTTGCATTATGGTATCATTTGTGTTGAAACTGCGGCAATAATATGTAATTGTTTTTTTGTTCGTAAATAATTAATATTATTATTTAAACGCGCGTGCCGTTTACATGATTTTCCCCCAGCGTGCTTCTGTAGCCCATCCAGGTAAACGCCGATGTTCTAAAATTACGAAGAAGCCACTGAAAAATCAGGGAGGCAAAGAAGTGGGGAACACAGGGGACGTAATTATTAATTCAAATTACACGAATCGAAAAGCGATATTCGACACCGTGGGCAGCGTTCCCCCGTAAAATCACAGCGGTAAATTATATTCCGGAGGAGCAGAAGAACAACAACGAGAAGAGCAGAGAGGAGAAAAAAAGGATTGAGGAGAAGAAGAAGAAAAAAAAAACACAAAAAATATGAAGAAGAAGGAGGCAAGCCCAAGGGCAAAGGAGCCGGTCGTTTTTTCTTATTTCTCCAAGCTCGTACCACTCTCTGACAGAAGGAACACGGTAGCCTCTAGCCTGACTTCGGTAACGCCCAATATATATAATATCAGATACATGTTAATGCCTTTTTTACTACCTTTTCTGATTTTTTTCTTCTCGTTCGTTTTGTTCGACTCGGCTTTTGCTTTTATTTTTTCTTATTCCTTTATATTACTTGCAGCGTGGCGCGCGCGTTGTTCGACCAGAGGTTCCGAAACGTTTCGCGTTGAAATAACGCGCACAAATTACGGTGGAATTCATTTGTTTTTCTTGAAAACTACTCTACGATTATTATTTTTTCTTCTTCCTTTATAATTATTGCTCGATTGGTTCATAATTTTAAGTTATGCATATTCTTTCAAAAACATACAATTTACAGAAATTAATAAGCAAACGTATTTTAAACTACAAATAATAACTTACCAGTTGTAGTTTTATAAGAAAAAGTGAAGAAACTTCTGACGAATACAAAAAAAAAACTGTTAAAAATAGACAAACATATAGTTTGTCTGTGGTAAACATTTAGTTTACAGATTGTTTTGATATTACTTGCAGAGTACCGCGCGCATTGCTCAACCAGAGGTGCTGAAACACGCTAAAAAAACACTTGAAAACTGTTTACATGCTGTTTTACAGGCTCTGAAACATTTCGCGCTGAAAAAACACGCACACAAATTACTCTAGAATCATTATTTTGTCTTTTTCTTTTATATTACTTACAGCTTGGCGTGCACATTGCTCAAACAGAGGTTTTAAAACGTTTTGAGCACACTGCTTACATTTTTTAAACGCTTCGCGTTGAAAAAACATGCGCTCAAATTATTTTATAATTATTATTTTTTTCTTATTCTTTTATATTACCACAGGCAAACATGTGATATTACTTGTATATTAGCGCGCGCGTTGCTCAACCGGAGGTTCTGAAACGTTTCACGCTCAAAAAATATGCACAAATTTCTTAGGAATTCATTTGTTTACTTGAAAACTGTTTACATGCTCATCTAAAGGCTCTGAAACATTTCGCGCTGAAAAAATACGCACACAAATTACTCTAGAATCATTATTTTGCCTTTTTCTTTTATATTACTTAAAGCTTGGCGCGCACATTGCTCAAACAGAGGTTTTAAAACGTTTTGAGCACACTGTTTACATTTTGTAAACGCTTCGCGTTGAAGAAATATGCGCTCAAATTATTCTACAATTATTATTTTTTCTTATTCTTTTATATTACCACAGGCAAACATGGGATATTACTTGTATATTAGCGCGCGCGTTGCTCAACCGGAGGTTCTGAAACGTTTCGCGCTCAGAAAACATGCGCACAAATTTCTAAGGAATTCATTTGTTTACTTGAAAACTGTTTACATGCTCACCTAAAGGCTCTGAAACATTTCGCGCTGAAAAAACACGCACATAAATTACTCTAGAATCATTATTTTGTCTTTTTCTTTTATATTACTTAAAGCTTGGCGCGCACATTGCTCAAACACAGGTTTTAAAACGTTTTGAGCACACTGTTTACATTTTTAAACGCTTCGCGTTGAAAAAATATGCGCTCAAATTATTCTAGAATTTTTTTTTCTTATTCTTTTATATTACCACAGCAAACATGTAATGTTACTTGTAGATTAGCGCGTGCGTTGCTCAACCGGAGGTTCTGAAACGTTTCGCGCTCAAAAAACATGCACAAATTTCTCAGGAATTCATTTGTTTACTTGAAAACTGTTTTCATGCTCACCTAAAGGCTCTCAAACATTTCGCGCTGAAAAAACACGCACACAAATTATTCTAGAATCATTATTTTGCCTTTTTCTTTTATATTACTTACAGCTTGGCGCGCACATTGCTTAAGCAGAGGTTTTAAAACGTTTCGAGCACACTGTTTACACGCTTCGCGTTGAAAAAATATACGCTCAAATTATTCTAGAATTATTTTTTTTTCTTATTCTTTTATATTACCACAGCAAACATGTAATATTACTTTTAGATTAGCGCGTGCGTTGCTCAACCGGAAGTTCTGAAACGTTTCGCGCTCAAAAAAACATGCGCACAAATTTCTAAGGAATTTATTTGTTTACTTGAAAACTGTTTACATGCTCATCTAAAGGCTCTCAAACATTTCGCTCAGAAAAACATGCGCACAAATTACTCTAGAATCATATATTTGTCTTCTTTCTTTACAGCTTCATGCGCACAGTGCTTAGGCAGAGGATTTAAAACGTTTCGCGCAGAGAAAACAAGCACACAAATTACGCTGAAATTCATTTAACTAACTAAACATATTTATTCAAATGTGTATATGTATGTACAATATTATATAAAATTAGAATTCAATTCTCTAGATGAATCGACCGCAGGTCTTCCAGCCGAAATCATTTATTTACTTGAAATCAATTTTTTGAAACGCTTCGCACTGAAAAAAAAATATGCGTAGGAATTAACCTAAAATTATTATTATTTTTTTCCTTTATATTAGTTGCAGCTTGAGACGCACGTTGGCCAACCAGAGATTTTGAAACGTTTCGCGCTGAAAAAACCGCGCACAAATTATTTGCTTACTTGAAAAACTGTCTAAATTTTTTGTATCATAAAATGAAGTTACGATTTAAGTTATTCGGTGTTAACCTGTATGTAAAATATTCAACTTAACGTAGGGCAGCCTTTAGTACCTTAGACCTATATCTACCTTGTTCCTATGATGTTTTTGACGCCGCCTGTTTTTCTTTATTTAAATTTACGGAGTGATTTGTTTACATACCGATAGAAGTGAACTAAACATAACCTATAGCGTAGGTGTCAGTTTCGATTCGGCTGTGATCTCTCTCAATGTTTCTGTGTATCATAAATAAGTATCATATATAAGTTTTAAATTTTAATATGTTAATTTATTGCTTTTAATGTATTTATTGTTTTTAATGTATTTAATGTTTTTAATGGCCACCGTTAATAAAGGATTATTATTATTATAAAGTAAGTATTTAAATTGTTCTTTTTTTGTGACTTTAATATTTTTGAACATTAAGTGAAGTATATCCGTAAATCAGAAACATTTTTAAATATATTCATTATATTAACCTCGCCTACAGATAAGTGTAAATAATAGGTTTGTTCATTTGTTCTGCACTAAGTGAAGTATATCCGTAAATCAGAAATATTTTTAAATGTATTCATTGTATTAACTTCGCCTACAGATAAGTGTAAATAATAGGGTACATTTGTTCTGCACTAAGTTGAACTGATTTTAGGTTTGTGATGTCACCGGTGCAGGCTAGTTTATGCCAGCAATCATGACTGCAACTAACGCTTTGCGTGTAGTTTAATGCAAAGTATTCAATTACTGTAACATATAGCAGTAAGACTAAAACTGTAATAATTTTGTGCTCAACAATATTTCTAGGTTATGTGTTATAAGCAAAATACTTTAAATTTGGATTAAAATGTCGGTTGGCATACAATATCGAAATTGCTGTTGGTAAAATCGCATATATCAGAGCCATGCAATTGCGAATCCATTTTTATTTAAGATATTTTCGAATATATTTGTTCCTTCACACTGTTTTTTTTTTTACTTTGGGGCAGGAGTAAAAAGTGCACGTTCAGTACAGTGATACTGGTGCAAACTAACACATTTCAATTTTAATAAATGAAACACTTTTTTACTTTGTTTGTATAACTCGGATTGATTTTATTGTTGACTATAGTTTCGACAACCTTAACGTGTCATTATCAAAACAAAAGTCAACTATAGTCAACAATAAAATCAATCCGAGTTATACAAACAAAGTAAAAGAGTGTTTCATTTATTAAAATTAAATTACAATGTATAACAAAGTAGAAGCCTCAACAATTAACAAGTTAACACATTTCAGTTCGACTTGGTTCATGGAATGAGCGTGCAAAAAAGTCTGCCCTAGTACCTACCTAACGAATTCGTAACGGGCATTCATCTGTTCTACTCTAGACACACATGGTAGTAGGTTCAAGGTACAACAGTTTCCATTTTATATTTTTGTATGATATTTTTGAAATAAGTTCACCCTGTGCGTATTTTAGCTCTGGTTGCATCAGAAAAGTTCAGCTGAAGTTCAAGCTAAACTGGTCAAAGTGAAATTAGAACAATAGGAACTGTCTACTTGAATTACAGTTCAATTTGAACTTGGGTTGAACTTTTTTGGTGCAACTGGGTCTTAATTATTATAATTAGTATTTATTTTTGAGTAATGTTACTAATGTTAAAACATCAATCTTCGCAGGGCATCAGGGATTAAACGGAAGCCGATCGACGGAGATGACATCACCTGTGGAAATGGTCAGCGCCAAATCAATGACGATTTATTCAGCTTCAAAATAATTTAACATTTCTAAAACAACGCTACAGAGGCAAGTTTTCATACAGACAAAATAATAACGTAAAACAAGCTTTTACGAACGAAGAGGAGAAACTATATAAAAAAGGCGGGATAACTTCATTTTTGGTTGACATTAATATAAATTAAAAAAGGCGGGACAACTTCATTTTTGGTTGACATTAATACAAATTAAAAAAGGTGGGACAACTTCATTTTTGGTTGACATTAATACAAATTCGTCAATTGGTGTATCAATTCACCAGGAGCCACAATAAAACGTTCGATTAATGTTGGAATAGATATCAGATGGCTGGAGGAACATTTTATCTGCGCTCGTTTAGATCAAAATATGAGAATGAGATATCTTTTGAGGAGACCACTAGCATGGCTAGATCAACGGATTTTAATAGAACAGCAACATTTTTTAAAAGTGATGCCAGCAAAAAAAAAATCAGAAAATTTCGCCTTTTATTTGGAATTGTGACGAAAGTGGAATTTCACCCGTCCATGTACCATGCATGCGAACATGACCTATTGCTAGGCCATGCTTCCTCTCCAGCCTTATACCTTTCGGTGTTGACCATATGGAGAACCGCAATAATTGCAGCATCGAATGTCATATCGTCCACTGCCCGTCAGAAGCCAACCCACATGTAGACCGGGAGGGCGATAGACACCCTCGGGCTTTCAACGGCCCACCTCTGACTCCTCATTTAGTCGTGACAAGCACGAGGGCTGAGTCGACCCCACCGTATGCAGTTAGCCCTATCCAAGATAGGGACACAGGGGTGCCACGGGTAGGCCTGCATTCCGACTTGGGTATCTGCCCCATTCAGACATCCATGCTCTAGAGCACGGTAGTCCCCGCAGCTTGGCGGTTCCAAGCTTTTATGCCCCCCCCCCCCGTCAACGTACTAGAAAAAAATATTGCTTCAAAACGACTTAAACAATTAGGATTAATGACGAGTGTCGAAAGAGGGACAAATATCACTATGGTTGTTGCCATAAATGCCAGGTGTGGAATTATACAACTAATGTCGTGGAAGGATACCACGAGTCAATTTCAAACATTTTATGTTTGAACCACAGATGCAGCAAACTCTTCAGGTTGGTCTACTGAAAACCTTTTTTTGACATTTTTACAACATTTTTTCCAGTATACTGGATGCAGCAAAAACAATCCACCAATTCTTTTGATGGATAACCATGAAAGCCATATTCCTGCAAATCATATGGCAAAAGAGGATGATATAACATTACTGACGTTTCATCTCCATGCAAGTCATAAAATACGACCTTTAGACCGACTCATTACAACACGACTATGAATTAATGAAATATGACATAGGTAAACCCGCTTTTATTTATGAAGTGACTGTGCCGGCAGCGAAAGCATTTCCTCTGTCATCCACGCCTGCAAATATCATTAGCGGTTTCCAAGTTGCCGGATAACTTAAAATATATTTAAAGACATTCGGGGCTAGTGAGTACTGGTAATGTTAAGTTTAACGTGTACGATAATAATTAAATTCACATTTTATGCATATATATCTATTACATAAGCTGCTTAATCAGTGAGAATATTAATTAACGTACACGTTAAAAATAACATCTTTCTTACAGAATAGCCTCAAATGAATTTCTAGCATCAGAAGTTACAAACAGGCCAGTTCCCAACAACTGTAAACCTACTTTTTTTAGATCAAAATTCATTATTATTCCAACCAGTTGATTCTACTCTGACCCCAGTTTGATTCCCAGTTCCTCTTTCGACATCTATTTTTTTTTTCAGAGGTATCGGTTAGAATGTAGGATTTTCATTTTCTCTTCCTCTTTTGGCGTTGTTCCTGGGAAGAGCATACGGAAAAGGTCTTATTTTTTCTGGAGTTAATATAGTTGCTAGAGAAGAAGTAGATGCATCCATCTACTTCAACGCCAAAAGAGAAAGAGAAAATGAAAATCCTACATTCTAACCGATACCTCTGAAAAAAAAAATCGAATCGAAGCCAAAATATAAACGAAAACTTCAAATTGAGGCATTCAGCTCTGAATGCCAACCAGATTTATAATGCGAAATCTAAATCATTTTAGTTTTCAAGTTATCAACCTAGTCTTTAATGTGTTCATTTTTATAAAATAGGATTATGTGATTTTCTCACTGCAATAAAGATTATTTCTTGTAGGTAAATCTTATTTATGAAGGATCATAATTTCCACTTAGATTACGGATACTTACCTACCTACCTACTTTTGAGCCAGTATGTATAATAAAATTATATGCAGCCAGTGATATTGTAAATGATCAAAAATTTGTATCAACTTTTTGTATTCATGAAAAATGAACGAAAATCTCCCAAAAAATTAAAATAGGCCCAAGGTGCATGTTCCCCTATTACATGATATTAACACAATTCACAACTATGTACAACAAGGTGCATGTTCCCCTATTATATGATATTAACACAATTCACAACTATATAGGTAATGGTTGGTGGATATCAATGTCATACCAGTCAACTATGATAAATAGAAATATGCAGGACAGAAAGACCCCAGGTCGATAGCCCGGACAGATTAACACAATATATATTCGTGTTAAGTAAATTCAAATGTATGTTTAAGCTTATGTAATGTTGTCTGAATAAAGATGCCTGTACATTTATACCGTTACTAAGGGTCGGATTTAAAAAATGACATAATATAGATATAGTTTATTTTATTATTTATTCCAGCTTTTAAAGAGAATAAAAATATTTTATGAGTATGCTAATTATTAGTGATGGGCAAAGTCGATCTTTTATTATTTCTAAATTCAGTATATTATAATTTTATAAATGTTACTTATTATAAATATATCAGAAATAACTTCCCATTTATTAATAAACATAAATTTGAAGTTACTTTTTCGTTTTAAATACTTAAAATGACACATTTAGTAATACTCGATTACTAATATTATTCGATTTTGCCCAACACTACTAATTATCAGTTCTTAGGATTACCTGCAGTTGATAAGTAATACGCATATTAAACATTTTTTTATTGTTCCTTTTTCAAATGTATCACCAACAAAAAAAATCAAGGCGCCATAAAAAAATAATATTCGGCGCGCATGCAACTTATCAAATTCCAGGTAATCCCTCTCTAATCAACGGGCATTTCTCTTTTGGCTTTCGTAAAGCCCGCATATTAATTAATATTTCACGTATAAACGCCCAACAATAAAAAGCCCGCTTCCGCGAACCATAACGAGCACCATCTTCTGGGAATGCCTCTCCGGATTCGATTCCTAACACAAATCCCATCCCCGAGCGGCTCGCGGCGCGGTGTGACTGAACTATGGTGACCTCCTGCATCCTCGCGGAGTCAGTCGGTTGTACGTTCGTCGTGGTAAAAGCGCAACGAAACAGAAACTAAATAAGGCAATAAGGAAACTGCACACCAGGTGTGGTGCCCGGCGTTCTTTACGACTGTTTGCACCTCGCCCGGGAGAGCCGCGAGTTTGTTTCCTTTCTCGGAGAGAAAAAATGCACACTTTTCTCGATTTCGGTGTTTCGTCATGTCTTCGTGGGAAAATGACACACCTTTAGGGTTTTGTGGAAGGTGTGCACAAACGCACAAATATGCATAGGTATCGTTAGGCCATTCCTTCCTTTAAGAGAGGCGAATATTAGTCCTCAGCACTGCCAGCCTACCTCGATGAGGCCAAAAATAAATGAACGGTATGCCTCATCGAATTGCCACCGTATACCCATTTAATAATTTGTATTCTCTCTTTCAGAGTATAAGACATCGCGGCACTTGACAATTCCAAATTTGAAGCAAAATTTGATATACAGGATAATATTTATTTTCGAATACGTAGTCATGGTAACAACAACTATTACGATTTGTCTGCTATATATTTTATCTTTCTCTCACTTCAGAAAATCCTATTGTACTGTATTAACCTGTGGATTTTGCTATATTGCGTGAATAAATTGTAAATCGTAACTCGCGTAGACTGGAAAATTCTGTCTGTTTTTATAGGCATCCACGGGTTACAATATTTTTAATTTTTCTAACTGCCGGAGTATAGTATTCTTTGAGCACTATGGACGCGTTGCACTATGGTTGCGATTTGACAATGGCAAAAAATCGAAATTTCGTTTGGAAAACGGTTACCAGCTGCTAGTTAAATATAAAAAATATATCTTTACCATGGATATTGGATGATGGATAAAAAAGAAATAAATAAAGTTTTGGGATGTTAGTTAAAAAACAATAGTATCAGTTGGGCTGAAAAGTTCCTAGACTAACATAGAAAATAAGTATTTGCGTTTCTAGAGGGGGTAAGTGTACTTTTTTGTTCGAGGTGGCAAACACCGAGAATAAAGGAAGAATCTTATCTTATGAGGGTACGCATTAAATATTTATCGCTACCACAACCACAATTATAAATAATCATAAATTAATATTCTTATTAATTAACTGACACATGTCACAATTTTAAAAATTGAACAAAAAATTTGAGGAATTGCAGAATGAAAATAAAGAGTAAAAAAATGTTAAAGGATAAAAAACACCAAAATGAAATTCTGGAAGAACGAGTAAATTTATTAGAAAACACTATAGAAAAAAGCGAAAAAGAGAAGATAAAAAAACTAATATTGTAATTACAGGCATTAAACAACAACGAAATGAGAATATAAAAGAATTATCGGAAAATATAATTAATAATATGTACTCTAAAATTGAAAAAAAAAAATCAAATAATATCCGCATATAGAAAAGACATAAAAAAGGAAGAGAGCGCAATAATTGTCCAATTAAATTCAGTTGAAACAAAAGCCAATATATTAAAAGCTAAAAAAAACATAGGATCAAATAAGACTACAGAGATCGGCTTGAAAGGTGAAGAACGCGAAATTTATATAAACGAACAACTTACATCACTCACTAATATATTATTTTTCAAATGCCGGGAATTGAAGAAAACTAACAACTATAAATACATATGGACAAGAGACGGATACATTTATTTACGAAAAACGGATACAAGTTTAAAAATAAAAATTAGAAATTACAAAGACTACACGAATTTGAACTAATACCAACATTACATAAAAATCCGAAAATCATCACCATAACTGAAACCTGGTTAAATCCAGAAATTGAACATCTATATTCCCTAGAATAGTGTTTTTTTAGCAAGAAATCAATACTTTATTAACACACGAAATCTCTTTTTATCTATTTTTTCAAACTAATAAAAATTGCTTCACTCAAAATGCTAACATCTCATAAGCTAATAGTCCGACAGTTGTTAAATTTATACATGTATATTTTGAAAGTAAAATAACTAAAAATCATATGGATACGAACTTTTCAGCCCAACTGTTATAAGCAACAATAATAAATAAATAAATTTAAATCACTAAACTTTTTTCCCTATTTCATTTTCAATGTTGCAATGTACATTTAAAGGTGATCTCAGTAAATGATCATAATTTCTTATGTACCATAATAATTGAGAGATGACACAAGCGCCATCTATTGCCTAATTTCATGTGACATCTTCAACGATTTGGGTCTACAAGGTTAACGACTGAAAATCGCTCTTTCGTCGCTGTTTACAAGAACAGAAAATAAAATGTTCAATCACCATTCATCTAAGCAATAGATGGCGCTTGCGTTATCTCTCAATTATTATCGTTTATGTCAAGCACAACACAATATCTGTTTAACCACGAGGAGTCCACCACAGACTAAATACAGTTGGGCGTTTACATATTTGGCTTATATGTGTAAGATAAAGATGCAAAATTTATTATTTTTTTAGATAAGAGCCTCTCTGTCATCGTACCCGATGTAGAGGGCGCTGCATTTATAAAAGTAAAATATCTAGACCCACAACCTGGCTAAAAATCGGGGGCCAAATAATACGACTTCTATTCACTAATGGCGCTATTGTAGCTTTAGGGCTATTGAACTTTTACATATTTGGCATATATGTGTAAGATAAAGATGCAAAATGAATTATTTTCTTTGGATAAGAGCCTCTCTGTCATCGTGCCCGATGTAGAGGGCGCTGCACCTATAAAAGTGAAATATCTAGACCCACAAATTGGCTGAAAATTGGGGGCAAAATAAGATGACTTCTGTTCACTAATGGCGCTATTGTAGCTTTAGGGGAACTTCTACCGTGGAATTTAAAAAACACGTTTATTTGCCCATTCTATGCTTTAAAAATACAGCGGGGAAAATAAAAATTAAATAAACATATCAGTACATATTTATATTTGAAAATTATTTTTTTTAAATATTATACGATACTGCATGAAAAGAAATTTTTTTAAAATTATCTCTTCACTTATATAATCCTTAAATACATTGTTTTTATCTCAGAATAGTATTTGTACATTATAAAATCAATATTAAGAATTTTGTGTGAGATGGGTAAGTAAAGATATAACAAACAGTGCACATTAAGGTTGCGGTTTAGTGGAAAGAGATAGCTATATAGTAAAATGGAAATAATCGTTTGAAAATAGAGCTATTCTTTTGGATTTCATAATATGAATGTGTATTTACATTTTTTATCTACCAAGTATAAAGTATCGGTCTAAATAAAAAATAAATCGTTAATTTTCGTGTATTACGTCAATTTACTAGTTCAAGTTAGAAAAGAAAATTGTAAGATATAATGAAATTAACAGGTCATGTCTGCTAAGTTATTTGAATGCAGAATTTAGTGAAATCCTTTAAATTTTCATTGCACAAGTTTTTATTAGCAAAAATTTAATTTAAAATTTGCTATAAATTTGATCAATTTTCATTGTTTTTCATAATTATTTTTCACAGAAACTAAACATTAAAATAATTTTTAATTTATCTGATGAAATACCTGCTTATTTTAAGATTATTTTAATGTATAATACAATATTGTTCATTGATCACAACAACAATCTAACTAAAATTAGTGATTGCCCATATTTGTATAGTTATCTCTTTCTTCTAAACCGCACCCTTAAAGCCGAACAGGATTATTTAAATTCCGCAAAATTAATTACTCTGGTGAATTATTTTTTTTAATTAAAATTGTGTTGATTTAATATATTACCTAATAAAAACGAAAAATTCAGCACAATTATATTTAAATAAACTCCCATTAAGGACTTGTCGTCACTTGAAGCGATCGCTCTGCGCGTAAGAAGCGATGCGTGAAGCGGCACTCTGTAAAACGGCGGTGCATTTCTTGCTTTTATCGTCGGTTCAACGCACTCGCATCTCACTTCCTGGAGCATTAATATTCAAACATCTTCGACAAATTACTGGACGTGATCCGAAGATTTCCTCGTTTTGATAACGCGTGCGTTTCCCTTCGGGTCACACATTAACACACAATACGGAAATTGAACGGACGACGCACAAATATTCGAAACGGTAATGCCGCGAGAAGTTCAGAGATTGCTTCTGTATTTTCTGGATATCAAGTGTCATTCGGAATAGAAAAAGTGAGGAAGGAAGGAATAGATTGTTGATTATGTCAGATAGTGGATTCTGAGCTGATAGTTTATTTGCAAGAAAATGTACTAAAAATATTTATTTACAACTTAAAAGTTACAACAAGGAAAATTTCTGCAAATTAATAATATTTGAACAATCCCTCAAATCAATCAATCAAAAGGTGTAAAGAAATTAATTCCAATTGTTGCCGCCGATTCGCGACTTATCCGGGATGTAGTAATCTGGTGACAAGCACGGGTTGCTACCTGAGAGGGTAGAGGTCTTCATTATATTCAGTAATTAGGACACAAAATGTATTATAAAAAAATATAAATTGGACAGTAAATGTGAACCTTGCGGAACACCAGATGCTCGAATCCTATGTATAAATGTATTATAGTAGTCAAATGATAGGGCCACATTTTTGATATCGAAAATCAATATAAAATGTCATCGTTGTAGTATAGTAGTCAAGTCTAAGTTTATAATGAGGTTATAACTTCTCATGGTAAACTTAGATTTGACTACTATACTAGTCATACTATACTAGTCAAATCTAAGTTTATATAAATTATTCAATGGATACATTATTTTTTCCAGAAATTTTAAGTTTTAAGATTTTCGATATTCTTCATGGTAAACTTAGATTTGACTAGTATAGTATGACTAGTATAGTAGTCAAATCTAAGTTTACCATGAACAATATCGAAAATCTTAAAACTTAAAATTTCTGGAAAAAATAATGTATCCATTGAATAATTTATATAAACAATACATATTGATAAAATTTCATTGAGAAGGTTATAACTTCTCATGGTAAACTTAGATTTGACTACTATACTAATCATACTATACTAGTCAAATCTAGGTTTACCATGAACAATATCGAAAATCTTAAAACTTAAAATTTCTGGAAAAAATAATGTATCCATTGAATAATTTATATAAAAATACATAATGATAAAATTTCACTGAGAAGGTTATAACTTCTCATGGTAAACTTAGATTTGACTACTATACTAATCATACTATACTGGTCAAATCTAAGTTTACCATGAATAATATCGAAAATCTTAAAACTTAAAATTTCTGGAAAAAATAATGTATCCATTGAATAATTTATATAAAAAATACATATTGATAAAATTTCATTGAGAAGGTTATAACTTCTCATGGTAAACTTAGATTTGACTACTATACTAGTCATACTATACTAATCAAATCTAAGTTTATCATGAACAATATCGAAAATCTTAAAACTTGAAATTTCTGGAAAAAATAATGTATCCATTGAATAATTTATATAAAAATACATATTGATAAAATTTCATTGAGAAGGTTATAACTTCCCATGGTAAACTTAGATTTGATTACTATACTAGTCATACTATACTAGTTAAATCGAAGTTTACCATAAACAATATCGAAAATCTTAAAACTTAAAATTTCTGGAAAAAATAATGTATCCATTGAATAATTTATATAAAAAATATATATTGATAAAATTTCATTGAGAAGGTTATAACTTCTCATGGTAAACTTAGATTTGACTACTGTACTAGTCATACTATACTAGTCAAATCTAAGTTTACCATGAACAATATCGAAAATCTTAAAACTTAAAATTTCTAGAAAAAATAATGTATCCATTGAATAATGTATATAAAAAATACATATTGATAAAATTTCATTGAGAAGGTTATAACTTCTCATGGTAAACTTAGATTTGACTACTACACTAGTCATACTATACTAGTCAAATCTAAGTTTACCATGAACAATATCGAAAATCTTAAAACTTAAAATTTCTAGAAAAAATAATGTATCCATTGAATAATTTATATAAAAAATACATATTGATAAAATTTCATTGAGAAGGTTATAACTTCTCATGGTAAACTTAGATTTGACTACTATACTACATCGACGAAATTTCAACGATATGTATTTTTCGTATAAATTATTCAATGGATACATTATTTTTTCCAGAAATTTTAAGTTTTAAGATTTTCGATATCAAAAATCTGGTGCTATCATAAGATGTAAGTTCTTTGATGCCAACCCCGTATAGTTGAAAATGATTACTCAGAATACACCAGCTGAGAAATTTAAATAACTAAAACGCACTTATTTAAGTTTCACCACATTAAAAAACTTCACTTCCCGTCCACGCAATCAACATTCCCGCTAATTATCCCACTTAATTAAATTACCTTTTGTAATGCCTCTTAAAATTCTTCTTCGCCGCGGAATCGTAATTACCCCCTCGAATTTATTTTTTCCTCCTCGCGTTTTGTTTTTACCAATTTCACGAGCGCCGCGCGGCTTAATTTTTAATCGATTCGCGCCGGCCGTAAATAATCTTAATATAGTGGAAAGCATAATGGAAAATTAATTATTTATTAAACGTTAAAGCGGATTTTTATAGGTGCAATAACGGCGGGCCGTCGCGTCCGCCAGCTCGTTTAATTAAAAAGGCAAAAAATTAATTTCACACGTGAGGATTATTGGACGGTTAATTAATTCCATTAAAATTGCGCGATATTTTTCCCTCGATATTTTATTATTAGTAAAATGAATAAAAAATAACAGATTTGCTGCCATCTTGAAATTGAATGTATTTGCGATTAAAATTTAAATGCTCTTGGTTTATTTCACAACTAACTAAACATCTTTATTCGTGTAGCATTAAGGTTGCGGTTTAGTAGAAAGAGATAGCTATATAGTAAAATGGAAATAATCGTTTGAAAAAAGAACCATTCTTTTGGATTTAATAATATGAACATGTATTTACATTTTTTATATAACAAGTATAAAGTATCAGTCTAAATAAAAAATAAATCGTTAATTTTCGTGTATTACGTCAATTTACTAATTCAAGTTAGAAAAGAAAATTGTAAGATATAATGAAATTAACAGATCATGCCTGCTAAGATATTTGAATGCAGAATTTAGTGAAATCCTTTAAATTTTAATTGCATAAGTTTTTATTAGCAAAAATATAATTTGAAATTTGCTATAAATTCGATCAATTTTCATTGTTTTTCATAATTGATTTTCACACAAACTAAACATTAAAATAATTGTTTCATTCATCTGATGAAATTCCTGCTTATTTTAAGATTATTTTAATGTATAATACAATATTGTTCATTGATCACAACAGTAATCTAACTCGAATTAGTGATTGCCAATATTTATATAGCTATCTCTTTCGCATAATAAATAGTTTGAATAATTATTTTTCAAAGTATTCATAAAGTAATGTTCACATATAATACATGTTGAGATCACTATTTGTTGTGGTTCGTAATACTTATAAAAAAATCCAAGCAAGTAAATAGACTTTCTTCCAAAAGATATTTTTATTTACATTTTCTTGTCAAACTTATTTTTTTTATTTACATCACATTTATTCATAGATAACTTTATAAAATAATACATACATAAACATGTTTATTTCTGAGATTGGAATATACAATTACATATAAATAGAAAAGAGTATTTATTGATTCACTTGGTCGCAGTTATTTAAATATATTAAATAAAAATGATTTGAAAATAATTAATAACACAGAGCTAAATGTGAAAATAATTTATTGATTGAATTATTAAAAATCAACAAATAAAACACAGATTAGATTGAATAACTTTAAATTCTCGACTAGTTATTCAATCTAATCTGTGTTTTATTGGTTGATTTTTAATAATTTATTCATATTTATTTCATACAATATGAACTACCAATGTCTAAATATTAAAACCGTTAATTTATTGATTATTTTCAAATCATTTTTATTTAATACAATTACAATACAATGTCTAACAATACACTAACGTTCACAATATATTTCCAACTCTGAAACTGGCTATCGACCAGTGGTCTTTCAGCCTAAAGTAATATTAACAATTTAATAAAATTCTAAACTGCAACATGCATGAAACGGCTTACAATCGAAGGTCTTTCCGCCTCAAGAATTATTTACAAACATCTGCCTGATGATGCCACTGTTTTGGCGAAACAATTGTAGCAGTGTTTCTACAATAAATAATAGTAAAACAAACATCTTTATTCAGACAGCAGAATTACAATTCTTTACAAATATTTATATTTGCAATACATATTGGTGGGTTAGTAGTCTGTCATGTGTTATCGACCGGAGGTCTTTCTGCCTAAGAATTATATTTTTCCTTTTTTTTCTAATGATATATCTATCTTTATTAAAAAAGATGAAAATTATTTATTGGGTGGCGAGCTGGACTCTCACATTCGTTTCAAATAAATATATTCAAGGGCACCAGCGGGAATGAAAAAATAAACGAGAAGATGTAGTGTAAGTGTTGCGTCGTCGGGTGGGGCTATTGTACTCCCATGTAAGCCATTGTGATACCCATCTCTGTATTGGTATATACCCCATGGGTATCTCGGTAGCCAGACGGGTACCCCATAAACTACCATAACGCCAACCGTAACAACAGGTAGCCAAATCTGTAAATTACGGGCCCGTTTCATTTTTTTTTCTTCGGCCCGACGATGGAAACTTAATTTGTTACCACAATTATATTTTTAATAAAATTACAAATGAAAAAAAAAATATATACAATGATCAACATATCTTTCACTATGTTCTCGTTAATCATTTGGTGAAACATGATTAAATATATACAGAGAGATTTTTTTATAAGTATACATTAGGGGAAGTGTATACCTACAAAAAACACGAGCTAACCGCATTGAATAATTAATGTGTGTATGTTAAGTTGACTATTTGGCATATATATGTTCAGTTGCGTGTTATAGGCAACTAAACACACATATATTAATGCATTTGACTCGCGTATTTTGCAGGTATGCATATATATCTGTATATATATATATATGAATAATAATTTAAATAAAAATCACTTGGTTTGTTTCATAAATATATTTAGTGAAACAAACCAAGTTTATACAATGATCAACACTTACAACGCAAATACAATTGGATTTTTTTTTCATTTGAAATTTTTAATTTCATGATTTTTTTTTTATACATATGTTTTATAATCTTTTTAGAGCGTCACACTTTTCTTATAAAATTTTTAATATGTAATTATAATTGTAATTTGGAAATGGAGATTCCGTTAATAAAGTAAATTGAAATTGAAATTTCAGAAAAGTAACGGCAAAGTTTTCTAAAGAACTGGCGCAATTAATAGGGTTATGATCGTGAAAATAATTAAATCATTAATAATAACTAATATACAAAAGTACTATGATGGATCCATCACCAATTTTTTATTTCTGTATTTTATTTTGTTTGCAATTTATCCGCGTGTTTTATACCAATTATTATCATTACAAATTCCGATTCTGAAGGATCTATGAAAGAAAAAAAAACTGGTAGCGATTCGAGCGAGCGGGACCGACGATTTAAATTTTGATTTATCGCACTTAACTTTTTCAATTAAGCCATCGCCAATTTACTTATTACTCAGCGATAAATCGTGATTTATCGCGCGTTATGTTTTCTCGTTAGTAAACATCGCAACCGCACGGGCAAGACGAAAGAAATGAAAAACGAAAAGAAATCGTAATGCGTACGTCTTAATCATCTGCGGCAGTGATTCAATTTGATGATTAAATTCCGTAAACAGATTATTCAATTATGCGGTTATTTATACATTGAGAGATTGAGAGCTTCTTTTTTTTAGCTGTTTGTTTTTAAATTTTAATTTACAAGCGTAATTCTGTTGGTTGTAAAAAAATTCAAAGTTGGATTCTTTTTCTAATCCATTTATATTATTTTATTATTATTAATATTATAAACTTTCTTCTTGTACCCTTTCGGGTGTCGAAGTATGTTATTATCTTTTATGATCAAATTTAATTTTTAAAACTTACATATATATTATTGAGGCTTTCATACAATTTAGTTATAATACAATATTTAATTTAATACGAACAAAATGGCTATCGATAATTGGTCTGCTAGCTGGAAGTCCTTGTTTTTATGTTATGTTAGTCGATCAGTCGTTGATGAATATATTGTGGATTTGGGATATTGGAGTTTAGGAGGAATGTTTGGATTTCGTTGACGCAAAGTAGATTTACTAGATCTTGGGATATTTTGTTTATTATTATTTTTGAGATAGTTGTGACAATTTTTGAGATATTGCGATTTTGAAAATTTATACCTTTATATGTTCATTTTATTCGTTGATATACCTGATCAGTGCTTATATTTATATAATAACAATATTTTAACAATTTATTATAATATTTATTATTATAAAAATTTAACTAAATTTATTATAATATTTATTATTATAAAAATGTACAGAGATACATTACATGAAACTAGAAGTCACGCTACATTTGTATTAATCGCCGGAATAATGCTAAATTATATCAAAACCAGAAGAAGCTGCATATTAACAAATATTTCGTTTACTTTAATTTGACACATCAAAAACTATACCAATTAGTGAAACTAAACTTTAGATACCAAGCGAAAATTATTAGTAATATTTAAAGAATAATTCAATGATTTATTCAATTTTGGTAACGACCAACATTCAAATGTTAAAATCAGCGTGTGTAATGAGTATATTATTTGTATATATGTCTTAAATCATAGTATTTTTATACAGTTAGAAACCTCAATTTTATGAAATGAATACGATGAAATAAAAGAACAGTTTTTAATATTTTATTCTGTTGCATCTAATTGCTTTACAAAACCGCCTATTTCAAATCAGATTCCCAGTCATAGTTTCTCTCTCTCTTTGCCTTCACATCGGAATCTTCTATAATTTAATCCTGCATAAAAACCTATTAGCAATTCAATCCGATAGACATTTAAATCTCTACTCCCCCCCCCTCCCTCCTCCTTTTCATTCCGATCCGAGAATTAGCAATCATCACAAAACCAAAACAGAAAATCACTCCGAATAAATAAATATATATTCCCCCACGAAAAAAAAAAAACATCTCCTTGAACTCCATTCGGAGTGTCAGTGACTTCGGACGGGCGTCCTCCTCCAACCAACGCCCATCGCCCATAACGCCGTCTCAACACAAGACCTGCACAACAATGATCCAAAACAGATAATACCAACGTAAACGGTCCCACTGAGTTCATTAAATCAAAACCTATAGTTACCATCATCATTATGGCACTACTGATTATTTCTCCATGCATGCTTTTGTGTATCTATTTGTGTGTGTGTGTGTGTGTGTGGTTAGTGTCCAAGGTTGGAAATTTAATAACGGACAGTCTAAGCAGCAGCAGCAAGACACAGAAAAGGAAAAGAGAAAAAACCGGAGCAGTATAGAATAGTGTAATTATCCGTTTTCTGTTTTGGGATTTTCTTTTTTCGGTATAATTAGCTGAAATGTAGCAGGATGTTTATATATATAAAAAGAGAAATATATAGCAGGAAGGCGTGTTATGTAAGCGAGCGTGTAATCTTTACCATTTTGGTAATCTCCATATCGATCTTCTTTGAATACAATGTGTCGTAAATATTAATCTCGTTTTGAGTTTTATGTTATTTTTATATATATATATATATATATAAATCTTTATTGGCAGATTATTTTTAACAAAGTAATAATAATAAATAAATACAATAAATAACTGACATAAAAATAAATTCTTCTGACAATTGGCTATCGACCGTTGGTCTTTCCGTTATGTTATTTTTATTTTTTCGCATTTTTTTTGACACATATGAGCATCTTCATAATATTTTTACATTAGCAATCATGAATATTCAGTTTTGTTAGTTTATTCTATGATTATTCAAAATAAATAGTTTTACTTTCGTGATTATGAAAAAAATTATACTTTAAACAAAGCACAGTACAAACTCACTACGTCGTGAATGGAGTTAATAGACTTAAATCAAGTCACGTCTTTGATCCTCCCTGCTATTGCAAATCCAGAAAAAAATGTATTAATTGGAATCCCAAAAAAAAAAACTAAGTTTTGTAAATCTATTTGAGTTGAATAATTTTAAATTTGTTTACCCTCTTTAAAAAAATATTCCATCTCCGGTAGCGACTTTTTAACTAATCCCCTTTTTTCCTTGGTTTCGTCCTTCTCTACTATAACCTGTGTTCAAGAAATAATTCTGAATTAATTTGGTTTAAAGCATGTTTCAAGAAAGCAAATGAATAATAGATATTCACTACAATAAACTCCCAAATCTAAACATCGAATATTAAGTAAAAACCGTATTTAAAATTGCTTTCGTGATTAGTTTTTGTTGCTTACTTGAAAGTAACGTTGAATTACAGCAGATTTAGGCAATAAATAATTGTTATTCATTTTAATACTGTTTCAATTATTTAATTGTATGATATAGAATTCCACCTTAAGTAAAATTCAAGATTTTGAATTAATGTATCACTATATGTTTAATTAATTTCTCACTTAACCCGTGGTGAAACATTTTTGAATTAATTTAGGATGGTCATCTTGTTGACCAATGGTCGAAACTAGTTGGAGAAAATATAAATAAGTGAAACAAACCAAGTGTTTTAATTTTAATTAAATCATCCTGAATTAATGTATCACTCTTGGAGGAGAGTATTGTGATGAATAAAGTGGAATTTCTATAAAAATTGTTTTTCTTAGTTAAATCGGAGACTTATTCAATGATGTGTTATATATGTGGTTTCTCAATTACACTTTTCTGAAACATAAATTTGAATGACAATATAGGAAACTTTGAGTTACGTTTTTCGATGTGAGCCATGTAAGGAACAAGGTTGCGATTTAGTAGAAAGGGAAATTCGTGATTTCTCGCATAATGTTAAAATTAGCTGAAAAACTAAGGATGGGGTATTTTTTGCATATTATGAAAGGGGAGATCCTGAACAATATCCTCTAAAAAGTTCATGAAGCTACCCCGCAAAATAATAAAATTATATTTTTTTATTTCTCACTTAATGAAAATTCGACAAAAATTTATGATTTTCCCATAAAATTAAAAATAACTCAAGGACTACGGATGCGGTATTTTTTGCATATTATGAAAGGGGTAGCCTGGACAATACTCTCTAGAAATTTCGCGAAGCTACCCCGCAAAATAAATTATTTTTTTTTATTTCCCACTTATCGAAAATTCGACAGAAATTAATGATTTTTCTCGTAAAAATAAAAATAGCTCAAAAGCTACGGTTGCTGTATTTTTTTGCATATTATGAAAGGGGGGAGTCTGAATAATACCCTCTAGAAAATTCACGAAGCTACCCCGCAAAATAATTAAATTATATTTTTTATTTTCCACTTATAGAAAATTCGACTGAAATTTATGATTTTTTCCATAAAATTAAAAATAGCTCAAAAACTAGGGATGCTGTATTTTTTGCATATTATGAAAAGGGGGAGTCTCAACAATACCCTCTAGAAAATTCACGAAGCTACCCCGCAAAGTAATTAAATTATATTTTTTATTTTCGCTTATAGAAAATTCGACAGAAAATTACGATTTTTTCCATAAAATTAAAAATAGCTAAAAAACTACGGTTGAGGTATTTTTTGCATATTATGAAAGGAGGGAGTCTGAACAATAAATACCCTCTAGAAAATTCACGAAGCTACCCCGAAAAATAATTAAATTATATTTTTTATTTTCCACTTATAGAAAATTCGACAGAAATTTATGATTTTTTCCATAAAATTAAAAATCGCTCAAAAACTACGCATGCGGTATTTTTTTCATATTATGAAAGGGAGAAGTCTGAACAATACCCTCTAGAAATTTCTCTAAGCAACCCCGCAAAATAATTAAATTATATTTTTTATTCTCTACTTATAGAAATTTCGACAGAAATTTATGATTTTTTCCATAAAATTAAAAATAGCTCAAAAACTACGCATGCGGTATTTTTTTTTCATATTATGAAAGGGAGGAGTCTGAACAATACCCTCTAGAAAATTCACGAAGTCACCCTGCAAACTAATTAAATTATATTTTTTTATTTCCGAGTAATCGAAAATTTTGCAGACATTTATGATTTTTTCATAAAATTAAAAATAGCTCAAAAATTAGGGATGCGTTTTTTTTGCATGTAATGAAAGGGGAGAGTCTGAGCAATACCTTCTAGTAATTTCGCAAAGCTACCCCGCAAAGGAAATAATTTTTATTTTTTTATTTCCCAATTATTGAAAATTCAACAGAAATTTATGATTTTTCCATGAAATTAAAAATAGCTGAAAAATTACGGATGCGGTATTTTTTTGCATATTATGAAAGGGGAGAGTCTGGACAGAAATTTAACGAAGCAAAATAATTAAATTATATTATTTTGTTTCCCACTTATCGAAAATTCGACAGAAATGTATGATTTTTGACATATAATTAAAAAAATGGAAATAACTCAAAATCTATCGATTTTATTTATATTTTTTTCTTCCTACCCCTCACAAAAATGACAAAAATTTGTGTTTATTTTTTGCATACAATTAAAAATAACTCCCCGCAGATTAATTAAAAAAAACACGAATTTCTGTCAATTTTTGTGAGGGATAGGAAGAAAAAAATATAATTTATTTATTTTATTTATTTTGTTTTCACATATTCAGAAAGGGGAGATTTTGAGTAACACTGTAACTCTGAGTAACACCCAGCGCAAAAATTAAATTTAGACTTTTTTTCTTAATTTCTTACTCGCAAAAAAATATATGGATTGATTTTGTTGGAGAAAATGGATTAACTTAACCAAATTATTCCCATTGAATGGGAGCATCAATTGTGTAAATTTAACTAAATTTTGAGCAAACCGGCTTCGTATAGCAGGCGTGTAAAGTTGGCCTTTGAAATACAAACCAAAAAAATCGTACAACTCTGCGGGTTTTTCTCGGAAAGTACGAAATTCGCATTTTAATTAATTTTGGAGTGAAATTTAGATAAATACTTTCTGAATACTATATTTCATGTTCGAATATTCTATCTTAACAATGGGCAAAGTTATTTTAAGATTGAAATAAACGACTAAAAGAGTCAATCTCTGGAATTTAATAATATTAACATGTACTTTCATTTTGTATATTGTAACGAAAGTGAAGAGAAAGAAGCAACTGGAAAGAACACTCTGGAATGTTCCATCAAGCGCGCGACGGTAAACGCGGCTAGATCGAAAGTTCCGGAAAGTTCGAGAAACAAGCACACTATATAAGCGCGCGCTAGTGGCGCGGCGGTAAGTCTATTACGATCGTCCGAGTGAATAAATAGTGACAGTGTGATGTTAATGTATTGAGTGTTCTGTAAATAAATAAATAGACATTGTTTTGTTTTCCGTCAGTCAGATTAAACCTGATTTCGTATGTTACACATTTTTAGTAAATATGTACAGCTTGCCAAAATGAGTATGAAAATGACCAATTATAAATATGATTTATTATTCTCGAGAATAAACTACTCGAAAATCGTCAAAAATTTTAAGTTTCTCAATTTAATAGTTGGTTTATTTTTTTTATATACAAACATCTTTATTTAGACAGCAGAATTACAATTCTTTACAAATATTTATATTTACAATACATATTGATGGGTTAGTAGTCTGTCATGGGCTATCGACCGGAGGTCTTTCTGCCTTTTTTTTATATTTTGTTAGATTTTTAATTTATTATTATTTTAATATGAATTTATCAAATAGCAATAAGGGATATAGAAATTACAATAACTTAACGCAAAAATATTGTTACATAAAAATCTTACACTCTAATATAGACTAAAATTATTTATTTTTCATTCTCATAAATTTATTTCCGCCACATATTTCTCCCTTTACGACACAATTGACCATAAAAACCATACACCTCATCGACGACGACACCTTCCTTGCATACCCTTAATTATCTCCCATTCTTCTCGCCATCACCATTTGACAGCGTCGAATGAAACGCTTCTGAGAAAATCACGCGGGCGCATAAATGAGTCGCATTTAAAATTTGTTACGACCGAGAAAGATTTTTTTTTAATTTGCTCAAATATATTATCCCTTTCACGTTATGCATGCTCCTTGGAATATTTTATGAAAAAATAAGTAAATAAAATAAAAATTAGGTGGTTTTATTATTTTTCTGATGGACGGGTCCGCTTTTGTGCATCTTTCGAATGACACCAGTAAAACGATACCCCGCGATGCATTATCGTACACTTGTGTGTCGTATTGTATGTTAATCCCTCAGAAGACTGTCATGCTAATGTGCTTTTGGTCCAATGGATTCGAGGATGATATACATGACAATTAATTTAAAAATAACAAAAGTTGTAATTACACATTTATATTCCTTGAAAAATATATTTAAAAAATAAATATAAAAACTCATTATTGCTATTCAATTTACTACTAAATATTTATTATCTGAGCAAAATAATTCATTATAATATAATAAATATTTTCATAATATATTATATTTCTAAATAAGGGCTTTTGATCATAGGTTTTTCTGTCCTATTCAATTTATAAAATTTATTTCATATTAATTAACCTAGCATAAACTAGGTTAATAAAATTTACCATAAGTGCTTGCAGGAATTATTCCAAGGGGACACAGGAACTGAAATGTTAGAGGTAACATTATTTTCTTTCGCTCCTCTCTCTAAATTGCCAAAGCAAAAATACAAAAAAATTGGGCCGAATTTCGAGTGATTTCATCAATCTATATTCGGCTACATCCATGTTAATTTATATTTTTTTGTAAATTGATGATGATTAAGCATTTCTTAAGATACCTATTGTTAAAGGATAAATTTTCGAAAAGCTTGGGAGCCAATTATACCTCAGCGTATTAATCCGCGCAAAGATAACATTATTTCAAGGTCAGCTATACAACAAGAAGTAAAGAATTTTATTTACTCAATGTTTATAATGTCAAAACCTAAAAACGAGAAAATCGTACGTCTGTTACTTAAAATAATTCAGCAATTATCATTTTTCTTGCAATGGAAGTTAAGATTTTTGAAAAATTATATTCTACTCAACAAATGCGACAATAATGTTAATTTATATTCTGTTCAATAGATGTCAGCACAACAGCAATGCTAATTTATATTCTATTCAATAGATGTCACCACAACAGCAGAATATTAATTAACATTATTTATATTCTGTTCAATACAATAGATGTCAGCACGACAACAATGTTAATTTATATAATTTATATTGTATTCAATAGATGCCATAACGACAACAAGGTTAATTTTTATGTCAAAACCTCAAAACGAGAACATCGTACGTCTTTTACTTAAAATAATTCAGCAATTATCATATTTCTTGCACTGGAAGTTAAGTTTTTTGAAAAATTATATTCTACTCAACAAATGCCAGTGCGACAACAATGTTAATTTATATTCTGTTCAATAGATGTCAGCACAACAGCAATGCAATTATATTCTATTCAATAGATGTCACTACAACAGCAGAATATTAATTAACATTATTTATATTCTGTTCAATACAATAGATGTCAGCACGACAACAATGTTAATTTATATAATTTATATTGCATTCAATAGATGTCAGCACGACAATAATGTTAATTTTTATGTCAAAACCTCAAAAAGAGAACATCGTACGCCTTTTACTAAAAATAATTCAGCAATTTTCATATTTCTTGCACTGGGAGTTAAGATTTTCGAAAAATTATATTCTACTCAACAAATGCCAGTGCGACAACAATGTTAATTTATATTCTGTTCAATAGATGTCAGCATGAGAGCAATGTTAATTTATATTCTGTTCAATAGATGTCAGCACAACAGCAATGTTAATTTATATTCTATTCAATAGATGTCAGCACAACAGCAGAATATTAATTAACATTATGTATATTCTGTTCAATACAATAGATGTTAGCACGACAACAATGTTAATTTATATAATTTATATTGTATTCAATAGATGTCAGCACGACAACAATGTTAATTTATATTCTGTTCAACAGATGTTAGCACCACAAAAAATGGACGCTTTCAGCAATAAAAAGCTGATTTAATTCAATACTATAATTAACGATTCAAATTATTTAATTAATTCCATTTGATAAGAATTGCTAAAATATATACGTGGATTTATTTTCTACATCAAGCAGTACAAAAATTGAACATTTAGTAAATAAAACCACAAATTTTAATTATTGTTGAATATAACTCTACAAATTAGAGGTGTATATTATAAA
The DNA here is from genome assembly GCA_963082785.1 of Philonthus spinipes. NCBI lineage: Eukaryota > Metazoa > Arthropoda > Insecta > Coleoptera > Staphylinidae > Philonthus > Philonthus spinipes. The sequence goes on along the minus strand of OY720304.1, from coordinate 22,217,869 downwards.
ATTAAATGTTTTTTATATTCGTTTTTTTATTATAATATAATTTATCTATAATAATATTCTATAATTATTATTTTGTTTATTATTATTATTGAATAAAATTAATTCAACAATTTTAGTAGGTTGTTTTATCTGTAACATTTTGGACTCAAAATTTACATATTTGGGTAAAAGTAGATAAATTAATTTCGAATAAAAGTAAAATCAATATCGTTGATTGCTGAGGTGCTTATTTTTTTTAAATCCATAATTATTTTGCATTAAAAACAAATTTTGTTTATGATTTCAACTCTTTATTAAACGTAGCGAAGCAATTGTAGTATAATTAATAAAAAGTTGAAACCATAAACAAATTTATTTTTAATGCAAAATAATTATGGATTTAAAAAAATAAGCACCTCAGCAATCAACGATATCATATATAAATTAAAAACAATCAATTTCTTTTGTATTAATTTTTTATTAATTTCACTACAATTGTTTCATCTGAAGGAGCTACAACCCAGCGAAGCAATTGTAGTAGAATTAATAAAATGTTGAAATCATAAACAAATTTGTTTTTATGCAAAATAATTATGGATTTTAAAAAATAAGCACCTCAGCAATCAACGATATCATATATAAATTAAAAACAATCAATTTCTTTTGTATTAATTTTTTATTAATTTCACTACAATTGTTTCATCTGAAGGAGCTACAACCCAGCGAAGCAATTGTAGTAGAATTAATAAAATGTTGAAATCATAAACAAATTTGTTTTTATGCAAAATAATTATGGATTTTAAAAAATAAGCACCTCAGCAATCAACGATATCATAAATAAATTAAAAACAATCAATTTCTTTTGTATAACAAATTTTCCTGTCAAGAAAGGAATTAACTATTAATTGAACAAACTTTTGTTAAAATGGTTTTGATTAAAAATGGAAATAATCAATATAGATTTACAAAACAAATTTTCCTCGCAAGAAAGTAGTTAATTAGACAAATTTTGTATTTCTTTTGTATTTTTTTTTCAATGACTCGCGAAAGTAACTGGCGTCTCTTTATTATAATCAGGACACATTAACTCTTATATTTTTATATATATTTCAATAATACAGGACATGAGGAGTGTATATTGCATGTAATCTGAGGTAATGAAGTATAATTACATGCACTTTGTGTGGGCATCGTGGAATATCGAGACTTCGCGAGGATCTATTATACCTGCTTTTCTTTGTACTTTTTATTTAATTTCGCACAGATGGCAAGCGTGAAATGTAATGTTAATCAACAATCTTGAGCTTGCAATCGAGAGATGTAATTGTTTGAGTCAGATTAATCAGGATTTAACTGTTTGGAATGGGCAAAAAATACCAAAATTAGTACGTTATTGAATTATGTTTGTAAATAATGAAACATTAAGTTTTTTTTAAAGAGAAGGAAGTCTGAAATGTTACAGATAAAGAAATGGACTAAAGTTCTTGAATTAATTTCATTCAATAACAATTATAAAAATTCACCTTTAATGAAACGAAAAAGGCAAAAGGTGGCGCTTGCGTCGTCTTTAATTTATTATCAATTATAAAAATATCACATTATCCACAAATTTTATTTAATTTCGCACTGATGGCAAGCGTGAAATATAATCAACAATCTCGAGCTTGCAATTGAGAATTGTAATTATTTGACTCAGATTAATAAGGATTTAACTGTTTTGTATTGGCAAAAAAATACCAAAATTAGTACGTTATTGAATTATGTTTATAAATAATGAAACATTAAGCTTTTTAAGGAGAGGGAAGTCTGAAATGTTACAGATAAAAAATTCGACTAAAATTCTTGAATTTATTTCATTCAATAGCAATTATGAAAATATCACACTATCCACAAATTTTATTTAATTTCGCACTGATGGCAAGCGTGAAATGTAATCAACAATCTCGAGCTTGCAATCGAGAATTGTTATTATTTGACTCAGATTAATCAGGATTTAAATTTTTGGTATGTGCAAACAAAATTAAAAAATACCAAAATTAGTACGTTATTGAATTATGTTTGTAAATAATGAAACATTAGGCTTTTTTAAAGAGAGGGAAGTATGAAATGTTACAGATAAAAAAAATCGACTAAAATTCTTGAATTAATTTCATTCAATAACAATTATAAAAATATCACGCTATCCACAAATTTTATTTAATTTCGCACTGATGGCAAGCGTGAAATATAATCAACAATCTCGTGCTTGCAATTGAGAATTGTAATTATTTGACTCAGATTAATCAGGATTTAACTGTTTGGTATTGGCAAAAAATACCAAAATTAGTACGTTATTGAATTATGTTTGTAAATAATGAAACATTAAGCTTTTTTAAAAAGAGGGAAGTCTGAAATGTTACAGATAAAAAAATCGACTAAAATTCTTGAATTAATTTCATTCAATAACAATAATAAAAATATCACACTACCCACAAATTTTATTTAATTTCGCACTGATGGCAAGCGTGAAATGTAATCAACAATCTCGAGCTTGCAATCGAGAATTGTAATTATTTGACTCAGATTAATAAGGATTTAACTGTTTGGTATGGGCAAACAAAAGAAAATAAAATACCAAAATTAGTACATTATTGAATTATATTTGTAAATAATGAAACATTACGTTTTTTTTTAAATAGAGGGAAGTCTGAAATGTTACAGATAAAAAATTCGACTAAAATTCTTGAATTTATTTCATTCAATAGCAATTATGAAAATATCACACTATCCACAAATTTTATTTAATTTCGTACTGATGGCAAGCGTGAAATGTAATCAACAATCTCGAGCTTGCAATCGAGAATTGTAATTATTTGACTTAGATTAATCAGGAATTATCTGTTTAGCAAACAAAACTAAAAAATACCTATACAAAACTAAAAAATACCAATATCAGTACATTATTGAATTATATTTGTAAATAATGAAACATTAAGATTTTGTAAAAAGAAGGAAGTCTGAAATGTTATAGATAAAAAAATCGACTAAAATTTCATTCAATAATAATTATGAAAATATTACACTATCCACAAATTTTATTTTATTTCACACAGATGGCAAGCGTGAAATGTAATCAACAATTTCGAGCTTGCAATCGGGAATTGTAATTATTTGACTCAGATTAATCAGGATTTAACTGTTTGGTACTGGCAAAAAATACCAAAATTAGTACGTTATTGAATTATGTTTGTAAATAATGAAACATTGAGCTTTTTTAAAAAATAAGGAAGTCTGAAATGTTACAGATAAAAAAATCGACTAAAATTCTTGAATTAATTTCATTCAATAACAATTATAAAAATATCACGCTATCCACAAATTTTATTTAATTTCGCACTGATGGCAAGCGTGAAATGTAATCAACAATCTCGAGCTTGCAATCGAGAATTGTAATTATTTGACTCAGATTAATCAGGATTTAACTGTTTGTTATGGGCAAACAAAACTAAAAAATACCAAAATTAGTACATTATTGAATTATATTTGTAAATAATGAAACATTGAGCTTTTTTAAAAAAGAAGGAAATCTGAAATGTTATAGATAAAAAAATCGACTAAAATTCTTGAATTAATTTCATTCAATAACAATAATAATATCACACTACCTACAAATTCAAGTTTTATATCTTTTGATGTGACTAATTTATTTGCCAACATATTAAAAGAAAAGTTATCTCTGAAATGCGTAAACCCGGTCATCAAAAAATGAAACTACATCCATTTCTGGATATTGGATATTTGCTTTCAACAAAATTATTTACAATTCGACGATCACTTTTTTCACACAACCAGATGTTCTGTTAATGGGATATCCAATAATAATAATACGAAATTATTTAATTATCTTTGTTATTAATCATCTTTTTTGAGTTAGCTCGCACAATCTGATGACATTTCATATAACTTTTATTTGAAACGTTTTCTTTTAATATGAATAGTATTTACGGAATCTGGCGACAAAATTTAGACATTGTAGTCATCCCTCTTAAGCCCGCTGCTAGTCGAACTATTTATGGATCATATTGAAAATAAAATATGCGAATTACAGCAAATTAAGAATTGCCTCTTAGTTGAGATATGTTGATGGTAAAGGAACAGAACCAACTTAGGAATTAACAAAAATTTATTAAATAAAAATGATTTGAAAATAATTAATAAATTATTTACACATTTAGGTCTGTGACTTTTGACTTACGCTACGTAAGTACGTTAAACAACTACTTCCCGGGCAAATACCCACGCCGGACATTGAATTACATAATGTACACCTGCTGTTGCACATCAATAAAATATTGCATAATGCAACAAATTTTGATCCGAGAAAAATATCTTTAATGCGAAAACAACAAAAGGAACGTTACTTAATTTAGGGCCATCTGCAGACACGTGTTTCGGGATCTATCCCTCGTCAGTACAGCTATGCCTTACATGATGTTAAAATAAATTAATTAAATTAATTCAAATACAATCAGTAAAATTAAATCAATTATATTAAATCAAATTAAACTAAATCAATTTAAATTAAATTAAACCAAATTAATTCAATTTAAATCAAAACTGAATAAAATCATTTTTACAATGAAATTAAACAAGGAAAATTTCTGGCAATGATCAATAAAATTCGATCAATCCCTTTTTCCAACTGCAATTATTGATCATTGCCAGAAATTTTCCTTGTTTAATTTCATTGTAATTTAAATAACTGCAAACGTGTGAATCATCTTTGTTTCATTTTATTTAAAATCATTTTTATTTAATATATTTAAATAACTGTGACCAAGTGAATAAATACTCTTTTCTATTTATAACAAAAATTTGCTAATTTGTTAAATGAACAAATCGAACTCTCGAATTCCCCTCTCCTAAAAAAAACAACCACCTTACCACCCTCACTCCGTAAAAACTTATATATATTGTACTCACTCAATAAATATTAATATTATATTTCTTCGTCCGAAGAAGCTATGGTGTAGAGAAATAATTGTCGCGAACAATAAATTAAAGGGAAAATCAATAACTTAATAGATTCTTTTAAAGTTACCTCATATATGTCATAAATTATACTTTTACCTTTAATGTTAAGTATCTTGGAGATTTACATTTTAATTTCCAGATGTCTTACAAACATAATAATAAAACAGAACCTAATTATTATCTCTTGAATTAATTTCTCACTTGGTGAAACATGTTTAAATAAACATGCTTAATTATTATGTTTGTACTTTTAATATTTATTTTATTGTATCATATAGCATAAAACAGGCTCATTCTTTGATTTTCAAAATCAAATACTGTATTCCTCAGGCGATGCGTCCATCGAGTTTCAACAATCGAAGATGTTTGCTCCGTCGTGAACGGCATGCGATTATTCCGCGGCCACCGCGATGCAAATTACTCACGCTTAATTGAAATTAAACACTCTCCGATTGTCCATTATCCATGTCGGGCAACGAATCGTGACTCGACTCGGGTAACGGTTGTTTCCCGGCGTCATTTGCAATGCGAGATATCAACAATTGCATTCTCGTATAAATTGAAAATTGAGCTTGAATTCAGCTACGGTGAAAAATAAATTGGGATCGGTGGAGGTTTTTGATTACGGCTAAAATGAGAATGGACAAGAGGAAATGATTGTTTTTAATCATAGTTAATTTTATTGCAAATAAATTGAATTAATAAAGAATATGTAAAGTTCCAGGTGATATATTTTAGAGATGGACAAAGTCCATCTTTTCGATCTATTGTGTTACTGCAAAATTAATCACAATTTTATTAATGAAATATACTCTATTAATTACAGTAACTGTTCCATATTTACTGAAAAACATCCATCTATTGATACTTATTGACTTTATATACAAACAAACATCTTTATTCAGACAGCAGAATTACAATTCTTTACAAATATTTATATTTACAATACATATTGATGGGTTAGTAGTCTGTCATGGGCTATCGACCGGAGGTCTTTCTGCCCTTATTGACTTTATTTATTTAAAATTGCCCATTTAGAAATACTGATTCCCCGCGTAATATTAGTATTACTCGATTTTGCCCAATAACAATAAATTTGCGCGGCACATCCTCGCAAATCCAGAAGGTAATGTTCCTTAAGGTTGCGGTTTAGTAGACAGAGATAGCTATATAGTAAAATGCAAATAATCGTTTGAAAAAAGAGCCATTCTTTTGGATTTAATAATACAAATATTATTTAAATTTTTTATCTTCTAAGTATAAAGTACTAGTCTAAATAAAAAATAAATCGTTAATTTTCGCGAATTACGCCAATTTACTAGTTCAAGTTAGAAAAGAAAATCGTAAGATATAATGAAATTAATAGGTCATGTCTGCTTAGTTATTTGAATGCAGAATTTAGTGATATCCTTTAAATTTTCATTGCACAAGTTTCTATTAGCAAAAATATAATTTGAAATTTGCTATAAATTTGATCAATTTTCATTGTTTTTCATAATTAGTTTTCAGAGAAACTAAACATTAAAATAATTTTTAATTTATCTGATGAAATTCCTGCTTATTTTAAGATTACTTTAATGTATAATACAATATTGTTCATTGATCACAACAGCAATTTAACTCGAATTAGTGATTGTCAATATTTATATAGCTATCTCTTTCGTCTAAACCGCACCCTTAAGGAACCCCTTATCGAATATAAATTTTTCTGACTTATAAAACCTCCATTCTAATTTAGCAGACAAATTTTCATCCTTCGCAAAAAAGCAAGATGTGGCCTTTTTTAATATATTTTTTTAATGTGTATAGAAAATTGATTTTGAAGAATACATTCTTCAAAATCACGAATTCTAAATGAAAACAAAAAGACCGAAATGGCCATCAGAAGTTTTCCAAACGCTAGATCAGCGATTCTCAAGCTGTGCACCGCGAAATCCTTGGTTTTTCGCAATCGTTCCAAGATATAAAAAAATAAAAATCAGAATCAAAATCAAAATAAGAAAACAGGAAATTTCATTCTGCACTAAAATTATTTTCCAATTAAAATGAAGTCCGAGTGCTCTCTTGGAATTAAAAATATATGAGCATTCCAGCTGAAACCAGTTGAAATCTATGAAATGCATGTACAGATGTGGCATTAAATGTGTTAAGATTATTTTATGTTGTGTCATTTTATCTACTCCCTTTTTCCGTAACATTAATTCTGAAAATGATTCCAAAATGGGATCCAGAAGTCAAAAACATTGGGAATCGCAACGCTGGATGAATGGTGGTTGACATTCTATCAAAAACCAAAAACGCCAAAGACAAAATTTTAAGTGTGCACTTCGTAGTAAATTTTAACTGTAAATGCTGGGACGTTCAAATACAAAAAAATGATTAAAAAAAAAATAAAATAGGAATCAATCGAAAGTGAAAATAAACGACGGACCCGACGAGTTCCTCATACGAGATTCAACAGTTTAGTTAATAATTAAATGATTGCTTCAAACAAATGTTACAAAAATATTAATTGGGAGTTAGGCATGACCCTAAAGCTTTTAAAATAAACGCGATTAAAATACAAATTCATGTTGTGAAAATTTAGATTCATGGGATCCGAGACCGTATTTCTGAATTTGGACTTACATTTTGGTCGTATGAAATCTGTTATTTAAATAGAAATTTACATGTGAGTTTGATAGTTACGAACGATCAAAATGTTCGATCAAATTTATGAATAAGGCTCCTAAGACACATTAACTAAATTGTTGATGATTATATCAGTATTATGCAAAAAATGTTTTTAAAGCCAAATTTAAACAATAAAAATATTTTTATAGAGATATTTAGGCAATGAAATTTACAAAAATACCCTTACAGTCACAATTAGGTAATAAATTTGACTTTAATGTCACAAATAGACAAATAAATTGATGTTACAGTCATAATTAGGCAACTAAATTGATAAAATTACTTTTAAACCGTATGTAGACAATATTAGTGCGAAAAAGTGTCTTTAATGACAGAATTAGGCAATAAAAATATCTCTAAAATCAAATTTATTTTCAAATTATGCAATGAAAATTACAAAATTACCTTTACAGCAGAATTAAGCGATGACAATTACTTTAATGTCACAAATAGACAAATAAAGTGACGTTATAGTTACAATTTGGCAATTAAAGTGTCAAAAATGATGATATAGTCATATTTAGACAATAAAAATGACTTTATATTCAGAACTATGCAATGAAAATCACCTTTACAGTCACAATTAGGCCATATATGAGATAAAGGTAGGCGCGTACTTTAGTATCACAAATAGAGAAATAAATGAATGTTAGAGTCAGAATTAGCGAATTAAAATAACAAATATGTCTTTGAAGGCATAATTAGATAATAATAGTGCGAAATAGTGTCTTTAATGTTAGAATTACGCAATAAAAATGGCTCTATAGTCAAATTTAGACAATAACAATGACTTTATAGCTAGAATTAGGCAATACAAATGATTTTAGTATCGCGAAGAGACAAATAAATTGAAGTTACGGTCATAATTAGGCGAATAAAGTGACAAAATGGGTATGAAGCCATATTTAAATAGTGATCGTACAAAAAGAGTCGTTAAAGTCATAATTCTGCTATAATAATGGATCTAAAATCAAATGTAAGCTATTGAATTCATAATAATGCCTTTTAAGTTAAATATAGACAATAAAGATGACTGTATAGTCAGAATTAGTCAATGAAAGTTACAGAAGTACCTCTACAGTCAGAATTATGCATTAATAATTACTTTAATGTCACAAATAGACCTATAAAGTGACGTTACGCTCAGAATTTGGCAATTAAGGTGACAAATATGATCCATATTTAGACAATAATTATGCGAAAAGTGACTTTAAAGTCAGAATTAGTCAATGAAAGTTACAGAAGTACCTCTACAGTCAGAATTATGCATTAATAATTACTTTAATGTCACAAATAGACATATAAAGTGACGCTACACTCAGAATTTGGCAATTAAGGTGACAAATATGATCATATTTAGACAATAATTATGCGAAAAGTGACTTTAAAGTCAGAATTAGTCAATGAAAGTTACAGAAGTACCTCTACAGTCAGAATTATTCATTAATAATTACTTTAATGTCACAAATAGACATATAAAGTGACGTTACACTCAGAATATGGCAATTAAGGTGACAAATATGATCATATTTAGACAATAATTATGCGAAAAGTGACTTTAAAGTCAGAATTAGTCAATAAAAAGTGTAATTTAGATAATAAAAATGATTTTATGGTCAGAATATGGCAATAAAAGTTATAAAAATTCCTTTACAGTCAGAATTAGACAATAAAATTCACTTTAATGGCACAAATAGATAAATTAAGTGACGTTACAGTCATAATAAGGCAATTAAAGTGACAAATGTGGCTTTGAAGCCATAGTTCAATAATAGTGCGAAAAAGTGTCATCATAGTTAGGATTAGGAAATAAAATTCTTCTAAAGCCAATGTTGTATAATAAAAATAACTTTACCATAAAAATTAGACAACAAAAGTAACAAAAACTGCCTTTATAGTTATAATTTGACAATAAAACTGGCTTTAATATCACAACAAGATAAAAATGACATTACAGTCAGAATCAGGCAACTAAAGTGACAAAAATGGCTTTGAAGCCACAATTAGACAATAATAGTGCGAAAATGTTTAGAATTAGGCAATAAAAAAGGCTTTAAAGTCAAATTTAGACAATAAAAATGAGTTTACAAAAATAATTAGGCAATAAAAGTTACAAAAACAACCTTTACAGTTAGAATTTTACAATAAATGTGGCTTTAATGTCACAATTAGACAAATAAAGTCACGTTACAGTCAGAATCAGGTAGTTAAAGTAACAAAAATAGCCTTGAAGCCATATTTAGGCAATAATGTACGAAAAAGTGTCTTTGAAGTTAGAATTATGTTATATTTATTTATAGTCAGAATTAGGCAGCTAAAATGACAAGTATGATTTTGGAGCCATTTTTAGACAACAAAAGCGCAAAAAGCGTATTTGAAGTTAGAATTGGCCAATAAAAATGGCTGTAAAGTCAAATTTAGACAAATAAAAATGACTATAGTCAGAATTAGTCAACAAGTGTTACACACATACCTTTACAGTTAAAATTTCGCAATAAAAATGACTTTAGTGCCTAAAATAAAAAGTGACATATTAAACAACATAAACAATGGTAAATATTAAGACAATAATAGTGCAAAAATAGTTTCTTTAAAGTTTTTTTTTGAGACAACAAAAGTGCAAAAAGGGTCATTAAAGTTAGAATTAGGCAATAAAAATGACTCTAAAGTCAAATTTAGACAATGAAAATGACTTTATAGTCATAATTAGGCAACAAAATTGACTTTAATGTCACAAATAGACAAATAAAGAGTGAAGTCAGAATTAAGTAACTAAAATGACAAAAGTGGATTTTAAGCCATATTTACATTTTCTCTACGGAATAGTTTATGTTATTAGTTAACTTCATATTCTATGTGTATCTATATTATTATTATAAAAGTTGCTTTCGAGTGTGAAGATAAAAATAACGTACACGTTATTCGCTTAGAGAATAGCCCCGAATATATTGCCTATAGCCATTAGGTGATAATTGAACTCAATTATCTTGCGATTTCTAAAACAATAATCCCGACCGCAATTAGCGAAATTACACCAAAACAACTAGCTCGTGAGTTTGTTTATTTATTTATTTTTTTAATGCGCCTTCATTTATCATGACAAATCTCCTGACTGCGAAAACCTCTAATTTCCTCTCTGCGTCGATCCATTCCGACTGAAAGAGCCGCACTCGACCGCAAACATGATACGAATATTCCGGGAAAAAAAAGGTAAAAATAACCATCATTTACGCAATGCAAAAAAAGAATAATTTATTATCAAGGTCTTCTGATTATCTATGAATCATAAAAATGGGCGCAGTTTAATTCCACTCGTTTTATTTTTTCGATTTCGTTCCGCTGCAACCGTCGCGGTATGATAATCAACGAGCGACGGTTTGTTTTATTGCGATATTAAATTAATTATACGCTTATCTGATGATGGTGATCGCTCGTGTGGAATTTCTCTTTAGAAATATTTGCGTGAAAGTTCTCCGACGGAGAATGGAGAATGGAGAGAGAGGGCGCTGCACTATGAGGCATTTTGCCAATTCTTCTTAATTAAGGGTATTGTTCTGGAGTTGTTGAGTGTATAAGATACAAAAAATGGCATTATCTTACATTTCGGAGTCTTATTAAGCAATCGATGTGGTTAAATTATCTCTGCAGGAAGTTTTGAATTATTTATATTTTTTAATTCGTATCAAATTTATCGACGCAGAATGTTTCAGAAGAGAGCAATTTTTTAGAATTTTTTAATTCGTATCAAATTTATTGAAGCAGAATGTATCAGAAGAGAGCAATTTTTTAGAATTTCTTAATTCGTATCAAATTTATCGACGTACAATGTTTCAGAAGAGTGCAATTTTTTAGAATTTCTTAATTCGTATTAAATTTATCGACGCAAAATGTTTCAGAAGAGAGCAATTTTTTTAGATTTTTTTAATTCGTATCAAATTTATCGGCGCAGAATGTTTCAGAAGAGAGCAATTTTTTAGAATTTTTTAATTCGTATCAAATTTATCGACGCAGAATGTTTCAGAAGAGAGTAATTTTTTAGAATTTTTTTAATTCGTATCAAATTTATCGACGCAGAATGTTTCAGAAGAGAGCAATTTTTTAGAATTTTTTTAATTCGTATCAAATTTATCGACGCATAATGTTTCAGAAGAGAGCAATTTTTTAGAATTTTTTTAATTCGTAACAAATTTACCGAAGCAGAATGTTTCAGAAGAGAGCAATTTTTTAGAATTTTTTAACTCGTATCAAATTTATCGAAGCAGAATGTTTCAGAAGAGAGCAATTTTTTAGAATTTCTTAATTCGTATCAAATTTATCGAAGCAGAATGTTTTAGAAGAAAGCAATTTTTTAGAATTTTTTAATTCGTAACAAATTTATCGAAGCAGAATGTTTCAGAAGAGAGCAATTTTTTAGAATTTTTTAACTCGTATCAAATTTATCGAAGCAGAATGTTTCAGAAGAGAGCAATTTTTTTAGAATTTTTTAATTCGTAACAAATTTATCGACGCAGAATGTTTCAGAAGAGAGCAATTTTTTAGAATTTTTTAATTCGTATCAAATTTATCGACGCAGAATGTTTCAGAAGAGAGCAATTTTTTAGAATTTTTTTAATTCGTAACAAATTTATCGAAGCAGAATGTTTCAGAAGAGAGCAATTTTTTAGAATTTTTTAACTCGTATCAAATTTATCGACGCAGAATGTTTCAGAAGAGAGAATTTTATTTAGAATTTTTTAATTCGTGTCAAAACTGTCGACGAAGAATGTTTCAGAAGAGAGCAATTTTTTAGAATTTCTTAATTCGCGTCAAACCTGTCGACGCAGAATGTTTCAGAAGAGAGCATTTTTTAGAATTTTTCAATTCGTATCAAATTTATCGACGCAGAATATTTCAAAAGAGAGCAATTTATTTCGATTTATTTTAATTCGCGTCAAATCTGTCAACTCAGAATGTTTCAGAAGAGAGCAATTTTTTAGAATTTTTCAATTCGTATCAAATTTATCGACGCAGAATATTTCAGAAGAGAGCAAGAATGTGTCAGAAGATATCAATTGGTTGTTGTTGTTTTTTTTTTTTAGAAGAAAGCAATATTTTGGCCGGCAAACGGTTAATTTATTTATTTATTTTTTATTTTATTTTGGTACTAAACAATTTATAGTTTTTGAACAAACGAATTCATTCATTTCACATTGCAAAGGAAAACAAAATTAAAATTCAGTAATCTCAATTTGAACAGTAGCCAGGCCGTAAATAAAGCGCTAATTAAAGTATGGCCCATATCTGATCGAGGGACGATTATAATTTTCGAAACTGGAATGCCGCGCTGGTACAACCAAACCGAAAAAAAAAAAACGTACGAGAAAAACAAATAAGTCCACTCAGCGGGGTCCAGTGAGTGGGGGGGAATCCGAGCTACCTGTCTTACACACCGACACAATTTGTTGCGCTCCCTCTTCCACTTCTACCTTTCTTTTTTCTTTCTTTCATTTTTTTAAATACGTAATCTCCTCTTCTCGCCCGAGACACGCCGAAATACATAAATTTAGATGAATGTTCAGATCAAATTTAATCACACATGCGTACGGACGTACGCACACGTGTGCTTTAGACGAGATCTACTGAATACATTAAGGTGGCGAGAAGAATGGGGATTTTTTTAATTCTTCTTCTTCTTTTCGACGTCTTATGGTTAAGGCTATTATGCTCACAATGTATGGTAATAATTTTTCTCGGGTAAATCCTAGGAGGACTCGGGCGTACGATTTCCTCACAAAGAGGTTTTGAAACTATAAACATTGAGTAAAGAATATTCTTTACTTCGTGCTATAAAGCTCGGATTGAAATAATGTTATCTTTGCGCCGATGAAAATGCTGAGGTATTATTGGCTCCCGGGCTTTTCGGAAATTTATCGTTTGATTACAACGTTAAAATTCTTGGGATCTTAAGAAGTGTTTATTCATCTTATATCTTCCATTAATTTACAAAAAAATATATAAATTAATATGGATATTGGTTTCACTATTTAATTTTGTTTAAAAATAATTTACTTTTCATTAATTGCGATTTTCCGCGCTGGAAAATACTTTTGAAAACGTTAATTTATATTCTGCTCAACAGATGTCAGCACGACAATAATGCTAATTTATATTCTACTCCACAGATGTCATTACGACAATAATGCTAATTTATATTCTACTTCTCAGATGTCAGCACGACAGTAATGCTAATTTGTATTCTACTTCACAGATGTCAGCACGACAATAACGCTAATTTATATTCTACTCCACAGATGTCAGCACGACAGTAATGCTAATTTATATTCTACTCCACAGATGTCAGCACGACAATAATGTTAATTTATATTCTACTTCACAGATGTCAGCACGACAATAATGCTAATTTATATTCTGCTCCACAGATGTCAGCACGACAATAATGCTAATTTATATTCTACTCCACAGATGTCAGCATGACAATAACGCTAATTTATATTCTACTCCACAGATGTCAGCACGACAGTAATGCTAATTTATATTCTAGTCCACAGATGTCAGCATGACAGTAATGCTAATTTATATTCTACTCCACAGATGTCAGCACGACAGTAATGCTAATTTATATTCTACTCCACAGATGTCAGCACGACAGTAATGCTAATTTATATTCTACTCCACAGATGTCAGCACGACAATAATGCTAATTTATATTCTACTCCACAGATGTCAGCACGACAGTAATGCTAATTTATATTCTACTCCACAGATATCAGCACGACAATAATGCTAATTTATATTCTACTCCACAGATGTCAGCATGATAATAACGCTAATTTATATTCTACTCCACAGATGCCAGCACGACAGTAATGCTAATTTATATTCTACTCCACAGATGTCAGCACGACAATAATGTTAATTTATATTCTACTTCACAGATGTCAGCACGACAATAATGCTAATTTATATTCTGCTCCACAGATGTCAGCACGACAATAATGCTAATTTATATTCTACTCCACAGATGTCAGCATGACAATAACGCTAATTTATATTCTACTCCACAGATGTCAGCACGACAGTAATGCTAATTTATATTCTAGTCCACAGATGTCAGCATGACAGTAATGCTAATTTATATTCTACTCCACAGATGTCAGCACGACAGTAATGCTAATTTATATTCTACTCCACAGATGTCAGCACGACAGTAATGCTAATTTATATTCTACTCCACAGATGTCAGCACGACAATAATGCTAATTTATATTCTACTCCACAGATGTCAGCACGACAGTAATGCTAATTTATATTCTACTCCACAGATATCAGCACGACAATAATGCTAATTTATATTCTACTCCACAGATGTCAGCATGATAATAACGCTAATTTATATTCTACTCCACAGATGCCAGCACGACAGTAATGCTAATTTATATTCTACTCCACAGATGTCAGCATGACAATAACGCTAATTTATATTCTACTCCACAGATGTCAGCAAGACAATAATGCTAATTTGTATTCTACTCTACAGATGTCAGCACGACAATAATGCTAATTTATATTCTACTCCATAGATTTCAGCACCTCAAAAGTGGATCGCTTTCTCCGCTAATCAATTCAATGCTTTAATTAATGGTGCATATCTTATGCCCGATTATCATTGCCTAATTTTGGCTTGAAAGTTACTGTACTTAACTAATATTGCCCAATATTATCTGTTAAGTCATTTTACTTGAATACTTTTGCCTAATTTTGACTTTAAAGTGACTGAACGTTACTATTTTCCCCTAATTTTGACTGTAAAGTCTGTTTATCTCATTATTATCGCCACTGTACTTTACTATTTTGAGACATTGATTTTAAAGTTGCTGTAATTAATTATAATTGCCTAATGTTAACTGTAAAGTCATTATGCCTGGTTATTATTGCCTAAATTTGATTTTAAAGTGACTCTAGGTTACTAGTTTTATCCAATTTTGACTGCATCTCACTATTATTGTTTGAATTTAACTTTAAATTCACTATAACTACCAATTATTGCCTAATATTGAAAGTCACTGTACTTTACTATTTTGAGACTGATTTTAAAGTTTCTGTAATTAACTATAATTGCGTAATATTAACTGTAAAGTCATTATGCCTGATTATTATTGCCCGATTTCGACTTTAAAGTGACCTTAAGTTACTAGTTTTCCCCAATTTTGACTGCAAAGCACTATTATTGTTTGAAATTAACTTCAAATTCACTTTAACTACCAATTATTGCCTAATATTGACTGTAAAGTCATTATGCTATTAAGCATAATGACTTTATAGTAAATTAGTAAATAGTAATTATACTATTGCTTAATTTTGATTTTAAAGTCACTGTACTTAACTGTTATTGCCTTATATTAACTGTAAAGTCATTATGCTTAATTATTTTTGATTAATTTTGATATTTGTAGGTTATTCTTTTTCCCCAAATATTATTGTATATGTTATGGCCTACGTAAGCGCGGCGTGTTTGCTGCCCTCTCACCACTAAATCCTTAATCCTTCCTGTATAATTACTCTATTTCGCTATTATTGACTTTAAAGTCATTGTACAACATTAATATTATCCTAAATTGACTTTAAAGTTTCCGCACTGATGTGCGTTGTCACAATTTTATTTTAAAATCATATTGCCTCACTATTTTTGCCAGAAATTTACTTTCATGCAACCTTACTGTTCTTGACTAACTTTCACTGTAAAATCATTGTATTTCTATTATTGTCAAAAATTGATCTAAAACTGACTGTTTTTCCCAATCAAACTTATTCTTGTACAATATGATCTCAAACTTTTCTCTTCTACAGTTAGGTGCTTGCATCTTTCAGGTGAAAAGTTGGCAGTACTTACCCACACACACTGATGTAACTGAACTTGTCTTTTTGTCGTTTCGTTTGCTTGTTTTGTTGAACAGGTTTTTTTTTTTTGCAATTTATAATTATTTTCTGTCGTATATTTATTTTGTGTAGATTCTGATACTATGATGTTTATTTCTTTTTCTTTTTTCATTGATACCAACAGAATTTAAAATAAAGACAAAAAAATAACGGGAGTATGTTACTTAGCATGATTCCGTTAGCTCGTTCGTTCGTTTCGAGACGAAACGTAGCGTAACTACCTTCAATTATTTGTCTTAAGGCTGCGATCCCAACAGAACGTTTCCGTTTTATAGGATTAACAGTGTTCTAGGTTCATAAAAAAATAAACAATAAATAGCTGCAGATAGCTTATATACTAACGAATGACATCAGATAAGTTTAAATATTTAAAGACAGAAAAAGGGGGAAAAATATTTTTCAAAAATTAATTTAATTCACAAAAGTAGATTTATTCTATATTAAGCATACTCTACTGCATGTGGAAAATCTTCCTCTTTAATAACCATATTTAATACATTCATAATACATTATTTCTATACTCGTTAATCCTATTAAATAGTCAATGAGAAAAAATTTAGTTCGACGCCATTATTTTTATTGTGGAACTGCACCTAGTAGTTCAGAGGTTTGCCGATAGGTTGAAATCATATCATCTTTGGCTTGGTTGTGAAGTGCGCTAAATCAGGTGGTTTGTTTTTCCTCTAATTTGTATTTGGCAATTTAATATATGCGACTTATTCTATGTCAAAATTATATGTGGTATTTCTTTCTTTCTTAATCTTATCCTCTTTTACCCGTATTGGGTGTCGAGGATATGTGGTATTTATTAGGTGTAAAATCTCAGCCTTTTCGACGTTTTCGGTACACTCGTGAAGTAAAGGTCTTCACGAGTGTACCGAAAACATCAATTTTGTCCAGACTTTCCAGAAAAGTTGGAGTTACGAACAAAACAATAATCACACATAATCTTGAGCCCATTCTAGGACTCGTGTGCATTGCTTATACTTTCGGTATTTTTGTTTTTCAGAAAAAAAAATGCAATTTCAGCCACAAAAAAAATCTTCAGAAATTATCACCGATTTGCATAATCGATACACACCGACCTTTTTTTGCCTCCTGATTATTTCTGGAAAGTTAGATTTTCACGAAAATTGCCTGGGAAGGCCCAAATAAAAATTTCTACTTGCCCCGAAATTTTCACCATGCTGTAGAGCCATCTCGCGGTAGCCTAGTTGAAATAGGTGCATTTTTCAGTTCACAGTATATCTGTATGGGAGGCGGTAGTGTGCAGCAATCAATTAGTGGGATTATTTTGAAAATGTTTTTATTCTAACCTCCATTCTGCAGATTTTTATGATTGTGAAATTAATGTATTTATTTTAAAAATTCAAATCAAATTATACATTATATGAAATAAATATGAATAAATTATTAAAAATCAACCAATAAAACACATATTAGATTGAATAACTTTAAATTCTCGACTAGTTTCGGGTTATTAGCCCATTTTCAAGAGAATTTAAAATTTGTTTTATTAAAATTTCTATGGATATTTACATTAATGGATATATTGATTTTTTAATTTTAATTTTACATTTTCTACGTTTTTTTTTAAAAAAAAAAACAAGGGACAATGTTTCATCAGAGACCAACTATTGATAAAATAGTTTTTTATGTTTGTGTCTATTATGAGTTGCTTTGTAGTTGCTTTTTTTACAAGCTTGTGTATGCAATTAGGTTTTTGCATCTGCGTTAACTTATTTCAAGGTATGGTGCATCTAGCATCTGCAATCGCGCTGCCCCACTATAAATGCGGCTTTAGTGTGCGTGGATTAGTACTACTAACTTATTAAATACTTTAGAAATTCATATATTTTTTAGACAAAAAGTAAAAAATAGCAGAAAAATTGCGCGAAAAGATAGTTACTGCTCTGGTGCACCACCACATTTTGCACTAGAGGCACGAAATTATCCTTATAACTTGTTTCCGGGAAGCTGGATAGGTTGTGAAGGTACAACTGCTTGGCCTCCTAGGTCGCCCCTGACTTTTATTTTTGGGGACACTTGAAAAGTTTGGTAAATACTGAGGAAGGGTTGCGCAGAAGCAGAAGCGTTCCTGAAGAAATCGAACATAGGGAAATTTACATTGAATATATTCTAGCATGTTCGGTGTTACATAAAACTCTCTGTATATGCTTCTGATGATTTAATTCGGCAACATGCTAGTTAACGCCATGCATGTGGTGGAGGATGAATTAGACGCGCTCAGTTATGCATTCAAAACGGAGGAAATCACTTATTATGATACTTCTGTTTAAGTTACATAATTAATTCGTTATCTCTATTAATAAAAAAAACGTTTACTAGTTTCTTTTAATTTCCCATCACGAACTGTAATTACTCGCAATTATGTGTATATGCCAAGAATCACCCTGTATATACATTTTTATTACAATTACACATTTTTAAAAATTAATTTTCTCTGTTATTATCATTACAAACAATATAAAGAAGGGAGAAGTTTCAACCTATAATAATAAATTGTGTTAGGCAGAAAAAACCGAAGGTAATTAGCCATTTTCTGATGTATTCATCATCCGTCGGTCTTTCTGCCAACAATTATGGGTTGGAACTTCATCCTTCTTTACCATATGGGGAGTCCGATGTGATCCAGGAAATCTTCCTTACAATTCCGTTTATCGTGAAAACGAAAGTTATACCAAGCCTATGTATATGTTGTTTGTAAGGACAATGCTCAGTCATTGTCCTTATAAATTAAATTATTAATTAATTTATTAATTATTCTAAAAATGTGTAGTTCAAAGTTGTATTTAGAATAAATAATAATAATTTCCGTTGGTTAATAAATAAATAAATTTAGCATAAATTAAATTAAATTTATTTCCTTTTGTTAACTCCCTTTCATAACCCATAATAAATCGTTGTGAATTATTGAGAAAATACTCTATTTTTTTTTCAACCAATTAATGGTTGTTAATTACAAAAAAAATAACAAGATTATCAACAGCAAACGCTTTCCAGTGGGCGCACTAGTAAAAAGCAAATAAGTTTCTATTTGTGAAACGAGTCCTGTATATACATACATACATTCATACAAAGAAAGCTCGCTGCTTCTGAAACAGAAGAAACACCCAGGCGACCCGAAATGCCCCCGGGTGGAAATAAATTATCAACTCGCTCACCTTGATAACCGGCGCGGTTTATTTTTTTTCTTTTTCGTTGTTAATTTCTGCGTACGCTTATAATTACTAAACATTGCAACCATATTGATCAGATTGTACGTGCAATATATTATAAATATGTCAAGCGCGCGTGTGTGTGTGTGATTTTTTGTTTGTTCTCGTTTCGTTTCAAGAATGCTGTTATTAAGAGAATTCAAATTATGGCTCAGGAGGGGAATTGAGTATGAAACCACAATAAAAAAAAGTGGTTGATGGATTGTTGGGATTGAGATTCTGGATTAATATTTAAAAAAATAATAAGTTTCATAACAATAAAAATGTCTGTTTTTTTTATTTGGTTTAATGATCACTTGATATCTGACACATGAGAGGGTATAAGGATTCTAGAAGAAGAAGAAGAAGATGATCATGTTAATTAATCATCTGCTTGGTGATGTCACTGTGTTGGCGAAACGTTGTGATAAATGACACACGTTAAACTTAACATTTCAATTACAGTGCCGACTAAAAAAATAAATGTGAAAATAATTTATTAATTATTAATTATTTTCAAATCATTTTTATTTAATATAAAAAAATATATTTTTAATAATGTTTTTTCTTATTGCGGGAATTTTTTTTTAATCTTTACAATTTATGTAAGCTTTTACTTATGAAACACTTTTGTTATGAAGAAAGTCATGCCTATTTTTTATTGTTATTAATATCTTTAAGGTATTTATTTATTTATTTATTTTATAAGAAGCATAATTTTGTTATATACAGTTTTATTCATATATTTACCAATAGTTTATAATATAAGAATTATTGTATTATTTTACACACCCCACACTCTGTATGGGTACACGGGGTTTTCGATAATATATATATATATATAAGGTATAATTTGTCTAGAGGTGTAATAAATATTTATGATAGATGTATCTGTGGATTAATTTTGCCCTAAAACCAACTATTTTTAAATTTAATTGTGGAGAATGTTACTTTACATATTACCAGAGAATTTTTAATATCTCAAAATTTAATGTTTACATTCGCAGTAGATAAGGGGAATGTATTTAATTGATAATTTTATTTTCAAATTCCTTTTATTTAATTTTTAAACTCTTTTACTGCTGTTACAACAGCATTTTGCAATAAAATAAATACATCCTACCCGACAATCACTTCTGACTAAGACAGTTAGATATCATCACACTTGAGAAGGACATGAATACGAAAAAGCAGGCTGAAAGACCACTGGCCGATAGCCAATTAACAGATATCAATTATACATTTGAGTTTGTAATGTTTATTTATTTTGTATATTCATCTATACAGAGAGTTTTATGTAACACCCAACATGCTAAAATGTATTCAATGTAAATTTCCTTATGTTCGATTTGTTCAGGAACGCATCAAAGCATTGAGTGCGATGTGATTGGCTACTATTTCTAAAAATAATATAGTCAACCCAAACTACACCCTTCCACGTCAAAAATGAATTACTCTTGTCAGTTATCGCAAGCAAGTGACATTTACTGTTCTGGTGCTTAAAGCAGACATATACGAAGAGTTGGACAAGAACAGATTATAGATGTACAAAGGAATCAAAAAAATTCGCGAAGACAAAGAAGGGCAAGCACTTCGCCACCCTTCCACTCTGGATGCACCAGCTCCAGTTCTCACACGCGCTTAATGAAACGTGTCGTAATCATTCCTTTGTGCGTCCGAAAAAACCGGTAGTCATCTCGCAAACATCAAAAAAAAAAAAGAAGAAGAGGCAAGAGGATCATCCCGATACATTCACATCGCACAAACTCAGGTGTTTGCATACGCGTACCAGTTTTTCGGGGCGCCAACGGACAATTCACACTTGTGCCCCGATTTTTTGCCCCACCTCCTTTCAAATCGCGAGAAACCCGCTCCGCGCGAAATAATGGACTCTCTCCCTTTTCGGGAAGCGCCTCCTCCCTTTTCCTTCTCGCTCTTCGTCGTTCGGGCGAATAAATTTTGCGAGAGTGAGACGAAAAGTGGAGCAAATTAAACAAAAAAAACTAATTTCTGTGAGAGTGAGACGAAAGCTGGTAGAAAATTAGAAGCGAATAACTTGTGAGAGAGTGAGATGAAAAGTGGAGCAAAGGGAATAACTTTTAAGAGAGTGAGGTGGAAAATGGAGCAAAGGGAATAATATTTGAGAGAGTGAGATGGAATATGGAGCAAAGGTAATAACATTTGAGAGAGTGAGATGAAAGATGGAGCAAAGGAAATAAATTTTCATAGAGTGAGATGAAAACTGAAACAAAGGGAATACATTTTGCTAGAATGAGATGGAAGCTGGAGCAAATGAAAATCCTGAAATTGTTTTGGCGAAAGGGAAATGGAAGCTGGAACAAACAAAACGCTTTTTTGGTGAGAATGAGATGAAAGCTAAAGCCTGTCATTATTTTGGTGAGAATGAAAGGAAAGCTGTAGCAAACAAAACGCTTTTTTAGCGAGAGTGAAATGAAAGCTAAAGCAAATGAAAAGCCTGTTATTATTTTGGCAAGAGTGAGAGGAAAGCTGTAGCAAACAAAACACTCTTTTAGCGAGAGTGAAATGAAAGCTAAAGCAAATGAAAAGCCTGTCATTATTTTGGCAAGAGTGAGAGGAAAGCTGTAGCAAACAAAACGCTCTTTTAGCGAGTGTGAAATGAAAGCAAAAGCAAATGAAAAGCCTGTTATTATTTTGGCGAGAGTGAGAGGAAGGCTGTAGCAAACAAAACGCTTTTTTAGCGAGAGAGAAATGAAAACAAAATCAAATGAAAAACCTGTCATTATTTTGGCGAGAGTGAAATGATAGCTGGAGCAAACAAAAAGCTTTTTTTAGCGAGAGTGAGATGAAAGCTGAAGCTAATGAAAAAACCTGTCATTGTTTTGGAGAGAGTGAGATGCTAGCGGGAGCAAACAAAAAGCTCTTTTTAGAGAGAGTGAGATGAAAGCTGAAGCTAATGAAAAAAAACCTGTCATTGTCTTGGAGACAGTGAAATGCTAGCTGGATCAAACAAAAAGCTTTTTTTTAGCGAGAATGAGATGAAAGCTGAAACTAATGAAAAAAAAAACCTATCATTGTTTTGGAGTGAGTGAGATGAAAGCTGGAGCAAACAAAAAGCTCTTTTTAGCGAGAGTGAGATGAAAGCTGAAACTAATGAAAAAAACTGTCATTGTTTTGGAGAGAGTGAGATGAAAGCTGGAGCAAACAAAAAGCTTTTTTTAACAAGAGCGAGATGACGCTGGAGTAAATCAAAAGCGAGTAACTTTTGCGAGAGCGAGATGAAAAATGGAGCAAGTGAATATACCCGCTTCGCGAATCAATGCGATTAAGGGGTTGTTGCCCGCGCCGGGTTTTATGGCAGGGGTGAAATTTTTGCATGAGAAAAACACGCGAACGCTTTCGTGAACGTTGATTCTTTGTTTGGGAAGAATGCCGGCTTTTACACGTTTGGTTAATTAAATTGCTATTCTTGGAAGGCTTACTCGAAAAAAAAAAAAAAAAATGGTGATAATTGCCGGGAAAAGGGTGTTAATGAATACGAGATACTTAATTCTGTAAAGTGATGATTAATGCACCCTGCGGTTAAACGAATACCGATTCTTGAAAGTGATGGCAAAAAAAATGTAGACTTGTTCTGCAATAAGTTGAACTGCGTGCAAGTTTGTGACATCATCCATAACGTTTAAATTGTTGTCATAAGTGAATGAACCGGATGTTATTTATACAGAAAATTTGAAATGTGTCTAATGTAACGAAAAACAACGAGACAACATAAAGACAATAGATGTTTTTAAAAAATATAAAAGTGAAATACATAATTTCTTATTGGACTCAGAATTGTATAGCATAAACGATTTCTTTGGTGTGAATTGAGAATGTTTAATTGTTTAAATTTGAGTTATGTGAAGTTAATTAATCACAATTAAAACACTTTTTATTCTTTACTTCACTTTTATTTTTTATATACGTTAGATAATATTGATAATGAGTGCTTGGCACTCGAAATGTACATCTAACGTATATAAAAAATAAAAGTGAAGTAAGGAATCACAATTAAAACACTTTTTATTCCTTACTTCACTTTTATTTTTTATATACGTTAGATAATATTGATAATGTACATCTAACGTATATAAAAAATAAAAGTGAAGTAAGGAATAAAAAGTGTTTTAATTGTGAGAATGTTTACTTTGTTTATTTGCTACCTGACACAATTTCATTTATGTTCCTTAGAATTATTATTTTGTAAACATTTCCTGAAATAAAGTTGATTTATTATTATTATTATTAAACCTTATTTGTTTTTAGAAAAGGAATAGAATGACTTCATTATGATTCAAAATTAATAGAAACCGTATATAATAATTATTTATTTATATATAAATATATATATTTATATATGAGTTATAAATATTAAATAAAAATTGAAAAGTAAAGTTGTACTGATAAGGAATAAATCCCGAAACACGAATCTACAGATAGTTCTGAATGGCATTTTCTTTGTTTTTGCATGAAATATTCTTGATTCAAATAAACGCCGTATTGTGCAGTTTTGATGCGAAGCAACTTGTTTAAATTACACAAAAAAAGTTTTCCGTTGCTTCACAGCAAAATTGCACAATACGGCGTTTATATGATGTTTTGAGCGGTGCATTTGCCTAGAAATAATTATTTTTGAATGATTTTGAAGAATTTCTTTTCAAGAAAAGTGGAAGTAAGTTTGTAGTATATTTGATTGTGATGATTAATCAGTAAGTTTGTAGTATATTTGTTTGTGATTAATCATCACAAACAAATATACTTACTTCTGCAAAACAACCAATCATCACAAACAAATATACTACAAAATTACTTCCCCTTATTAAATATTTTCATGAAACGAGGCTATAAATTATTCTGTGTAAGATTAAAAGTGGCGCAATCCTACAAATAACGTCGTGAATAACAATACGACGAATGGCCCTATTTACAAGTCATATTAAAACAATTAAAACTTAATTTCGTAATTTACGATACGCTCCGGAGCAATCAAGATGTCCATAAAATCTTTATTATCCAGAACGGCGGGTTTTTTTTCTGCCTACCCTAGTCGCAATTATAATTAATTACGGCAAGTGCACTCGCAAAACGGTTTCGTCTGTCCCGTTTTGTTTTTGTCCGGACAACTTTCTCGTGAAATATAAAATGTGCACACACTTTATAAAATTTGAGATTTTTTTTTGTATATTTTTGTTGTTACTTGTGTGCTATTTAATTTTTTCTTACATTCATCAACTTAATTATTGAGAAAAAAATAATTATCTTTTTTATTTGCTTTATATTATTACGAAATCGAGTTTAATCAGACTCGAAAATAAGTAAAACATTGAGAATACTATAACAATGTATTATTTATTTAAATTTCACTACTAAAGATGGAAACATAGTTTCCGAAATATATTTAGTTAAATAAAAAATAAGTAGGAGGAAGGACATATATTTTTGTTTAAATAATTAAAATCTCCACAACCAACAACTAACATAAAGAAGATAAGTAAAACAATGTTTATTTATTAATTTACAGTACACTTAACACATTTATTCACATCACACTGTTACTATTTATTTATAACTAGATATTAAGCACGTGGACGTTCATGATAGATTGCTTGTCTCGCCGCTAGCGCTCGCTTATATAGCGTGCTTGCTTCTCGAATTTTCCAGAACCTTCCATGACGCCACGTTTACCGTCGCGCACTCGGTGGAACATTTTAGAGTTATCCTTCCAGTTGTTTCTCTCACTTTCATTACAATATTTATAATCACCAAACCACATTCTTTATAATTTTAATTAGTAGTAGATAATATATTCTCGACACTCAATACGGGTAAAAGAGGATAAGATTAAGAAAGAAAGATAATATATTTGTATAGATTAAAAATAATATAGGACTTAATTAAAATAAAAACTGGCTAATAATTTTGCATTACGCCAATTCATAAGTTCTTGTTAGAAATAAAAATATAATGATATTAATAATTATTTGTTTTACGGTTTTCTGGGAGGTGCGCATGTTGCGCATTTACACGTAGGCCTCGATGGGCCCTTAATGCTTCCTCCCTTTAAGTATCTTAGACTATGTATCAGCACAGCCAGATCAAGATAGGCTAACAGTGTCCTTAATTTTCGCCATTTCTGGCAATTCCTCTCTCAGAATGGCTTTTTTTCTACTGGACTTTAGCGCTGGGCAATAACCAAGGATATGCTCCGCGGTTTTGTCCTCCAAACAGCACCCTCTACAGCCTGGTGATTCTGCAATTCAAAGGATATGCTCCGCGGTTGTGTCCTTCAAACAATTTCAAGATAGGCTAACAGTGTCCCTAATTTTCGCCATTTCTGACCATTCTTCTCTCAGAATGGCTTTTTTTCTGCTGGACTTTAGCGCTGGGCAATATCCAAGGATATGCTGTGCGGTTTTGTCCTCCAAACAGCACCCTCTACAGCCTGGTGATTCTGCAATTCCAAGGATATGCTCCGCGGTTTTGTCCTTCAAACAGCACCCTCTCTACAGCCTGGTGATTCTGCAATTCTCAATCTAAGCTCTTAGTCTGCAGTGTCCAGTCAGAATTGCCGTGATGCGTTTTAAATTCTCTCTGGACAGTCGCAGGTATTGATTGGCTTTCATTTGGGTACCGAAGGGTTTCCTTAGAAAGTCTGCAGCCTGCTAAATCATCTCATGTACGTCTAAATTTCTTTAGAGTATAGGGATGTAATGATTCATATAGGGAACTTAGAGGGGGTCGCATCAGTGTGCTGGGCGTGTGAATTATTCACTTTGAATTCGATGTGTTTTTTCCAATTTTTTCTTATCGAGGGTGGCTCCCAGATATTTCGCATCCTCGCCAAATTTTAACATAGAATTCAATAAAATTGATGCTTTCGGATTCTCTTCCTGGTGAAGAGAACAATCTCCGTTTTGGCTGAATTAATCGAGAGGAAATGATCGTCACACCACGTGGATAATATATTAAGGGCAGTTTGTATTCTTTCACAAATTGCACCTTCATGTTTACCGCTTACAAGGATGGCTAAATCGTTAGCATAAGCCGTTACAAAATAGTTCCTCTTAAGAAATTAATAATTTAATTAATAACAATGTATGTAAAGTTATTTAAATGTAGATTTTTTTGAAATACTTGAAATTTTCATTGTACACGTTTTTGTTGTTTAAAATATAGATTAAAAATTAAAGAAAACGTTAGTTATTAGATTTTCAAACCACCTATCCAATTATTGAGTTTTTTACTTATTAAACAGACATGTAATTAATAATTGCAAAATTATGAATCATTCCAATTTGAAACCGTATACATGAAAAATAAAAACCCTAATCAAACATTAAAACAAACAATTTTAATAATATATAATTATTAAAGAGTAAACCTTCTTGTTTATTCATAATTAATATTGTGCTGTTAATGTTTAAATATTAGAATTATTATTCATATCAAAATTCTTGTTTATGTTTCAATAAATTATTATTGCAAAATTATGAATCATTCCATTTTGAAACCGTATACATGAAAAATAAAAACTGTAATCAAACATTAAAACAAACACTTTTAATAATATATAATTAGTAAAGAGTAAACCTTCTTGTTTATTCATATTTAATGTTATGCTGTTAATGTTTAAATATTAGAATTATTATTCATATTAAAATTCTTGTTTATGTTTCAATAAATTATTATTATTATTAACAAAAAATATCACTCAACATTTTACCTTTTCTTAATTGATGGATGGCGTGTTACAAGCACGTAAAAAAATATGGTAATGTAACTGCTTGAAGATAGAAAACAAAAAACAGCGCTTTTATATGATATAATGATCCATTTCCTAGACGAGAACAAGACGGAATACTAAGGTATAAATCGACTATAATAGGTTAAGAATTTTAATAACAATCAGACTCCCCATTTGTATTATTTGCTTTGGATTAATTAGAGTTGATTAATGATTATTTTCTAAATTTTTACATTTACTTTATAGTAAATTAATAAATATTTCTTACTACTGAATTATTCCTAATATATTCAGGATTTCTTCATGTTTTTTTATTGCATTTAAAATTAAACAAAAATTAAATCAACGAAAATTTCATTATTACAATTATTTTAACTTTTACAGTTTTTATAGTTTGTATACGAAACTATAGTCACTATAAAAATTAAAATAAAAGTGGTAAAACAACTTTAAGTGTTGTCATATTATTTTATAAAGATATTCTTACTACTATTAACAAATCTTTATTACTTAAGAATTTACATGTAATTATATTATATACAACTTATGATATGTATGTACAATCTTTACTTTACTTGGCTCTCGACCAAAAGTCTTTCTGCCCTTTATAAAAATCTATATTATTTTTATTTATTTATTTATTCATTCCTATTTACGGATATAACCTTTTTACAAAAGCAGAAAAATATAAATTGTATAAAATATCAAAAAAGAAAGTAATAGGAAAAAAAAATACAAATTTGACAACAAATAACAATTTGATTAACAATTTTCCATATAACAATAATAAATATTTTATATATTTTGTTAGATATTCCTTTTTTCATTGAAACTAAATTCTAAATTTTCCATTCTCGAGATTTATGTGCAAATAAATTAGAATAATAAGTAAAGAAAGGAATGTGTAATTTACGCGCTTTGAACGATTTAGTATAAAAGTTACGTATACTAATAATATTAAATAAAGATTTTTTTAACAACTGGCTGAAAGTAAAGTATAAGAAATTTATTAATAATAAGATTCACCATTTGTATTCTTTGCTTCAGAATAATTAGAGTTGATTAATGTATATTTTCTATTTTTTTACATTTGAATTTACAAAATCAATTCGGGATTATTGACTTCGAAATATGTTTGTATCTTATCTCACATGTTGCAATTATATTTAAGGTTCATTATTCGTAGGTTCAGTAAAAGTTTAAGCTGACTGAACATCGCCTACACTCATGACATTTCATTTTGTATTTTTCTCTGTGATAAATAAAGGCATTATAATTATTGTTATATTCCATTAAATTAATAAATATTTGTTTCCACTGAATTATCCGCAATATAGTCAGGATTTCTTCATGTTTTTTATTTTTATTGCACAAAATTTAAATCAACGATATTTTCAGAAGTATTAGAATTGAATTTTAAAGTTAATTTATTTATTACTGAAGCTTCATGTTGCCTTTAAATTAATTTTAAATAACTGCGACCAAGTGAATAAATCTTTTTTTATTATTATAACATTAATATTATACAAGGGGAAGAATATTTGTGGAATTAGAAGAGAAAATTAAATTTATTATTATTAACAATTACGAACATCTTTTAAAAAATATATATCGTTAGAAACTCCAATATAATCTCTAAATACAAAAACCCGCCCTTACGAATAGATATCCTCCTTTACCCTACTTTCTACCTTGATATCGAAACAAACGTAGTTCCACATCAAACCCCGGACAGAAAGACTTATGCTCGATAGCCCTTATGAAAAGGAAACATTTTTATTTGTTTTATTAAAGAATGTTTTAAGTTTATTTATTCTATTCCTTTTTTGAATAAAGATATTATAGTAGCATTATTAACATAACAATAATCTCATGACAACTTTTTCTTATTTTTTGCTCTTCGTAAGTTTTTAATTTTATTTTACATAAAATAAATGCGGCTAAAAGATCTTTTAGCTTAGTTACTTTTGTAACTCTTTTGTGTTCAATAAATGGATTTACTATTACTAGCAACAATTTTATTTAAATTTTTACTTAATATTTTTTGAATTTCATAATATCGGCTAAAAAATCTTTTAGCTTAATTACTTTTGTAACTCTTTTGTGTTCAATAAATAGATTTTATTTCAACTTTTACTTAATATTTTTTGCATTTCATAATTTTCTAATTTTATTTTTCATAACTAATATAAAACTGAGCATCATCAAGTTTTTTTTTTACCATCTCACCAAGAAGCAATATTAAATTACATTTACAAATAAATTAAAGCGACTCTTTTCATGCCTTTCTCATTGAATGTAAAAATATATGACAGGATTCTTATGGGCCCTAATAAGGACATAATAATTTATACACTCGAGAATGTATGAGCTAGATTCCTCCGCTGATTCATGTACACTTATGGTAGCACCTAATTGACATTAACGAGCACGGAGAAGATTCTTCTTTTATGGTAATTCATTCAGGATTTTATTATATTTTTTTATTACGAATTATAATATTGTATTCATAATTGAATTAGACTTTTATTTTTTATGTTAATTAATATACATATCCTACACCAATATGTGGTAGAAGGATATAAGATTACATATATATATATATAATATACATACAGAAATCTTTATTAACAGACACCAACAACAATTTTACATACAATAATATACACGGTTATAATTTACAATTGTCTTTCTGCCCTGTCTAAATTTATGGTTAATTAATAATGTGGTGTTTTTGTATTAGTAAATTAAAATAGATTTTGTATTGCCTTTTTTGTACCTGTGTTTTTTTAGTTGATAAAACGGAGCGTGATAAGCGCAGAGGACAGTGTTAATTTGACCAGCGATTAATAAAGTTCTATCTCAAAATATTGTGTTTCATTTTGAAGTTAAAGGAAGTTGGAGTGCACCACAAATAATTTCACTGCTTTTATTTTTAATAATTTTTACTTAATCATACAGAAATCTTTAACAGATACCAACAATAATTTTACATACAATAATGTATGGTTACAATTTATAATTGTCTTTTTGCCCTATCTGAATTAATAATTTCACTACTTTTACTTTTAAGAAATTTTACTTCATCATACAGAAATCTTTATTAACAAATACCAACAATAATTTTACATACAATAATGTATGGTTACAATTTATAATTGTCTTTTTACCCTGTCTGAATTTATGGTTAATTAATAATTTCACTGCTTTTGCTTTTAAGAAATTTTACTATCATACAGAAATCTTTTTTAAACAGACACCAACAATAATTTTACATACAATAATGTATGGTTACAATTTATAATTGTCTTTCTGCCCTGTCTGAATTAATTAATAATTTCACAGCTTTTATTTTTAAGAAATTTGACTTTATAAATGTTTTTTTTTTTTAATTTATTTGTACCATTTATGATTGAGTAAAGTAATACATTCATCCCTCCATGCATTAGTGTTTAAAATCTTTTTAAATGTATGTGAAGCTTTTCTATGCTCTTGCATTAAGTATTGATCTATGAAGAAATACAAAAATATTAGTAAAAATTTAAAGAAATTTACACGGAGGTGTTCGCTTCTTTGCAACATCTTAAGCAAACAAAATGTAAAATGTGTTCTAATTAACTTGCAAACATTGATTTGTTTAAACTAATTTCATAATTTTTCATATCAGTTAAAATTGTTTAATATTAATTAACTTTATTTGTAAATAAAACGATTTTTTTAAGTTTCACTAAAATTTACTGCTATAATTTAATAAATTTAAACTAATTTCATATTTTTTCATATCAGTTAAAATTGTTCAATATTAATTAACTTTATTTGTAAATAAAACGATTTTTTAAGTTTCACTAAAATTTACTGCTATAATTTAATAAAATATTCAATTAATTAGGCAAAAGATGGCGCTTGCGTCGTCTTTCAATTACTGCTATAATTGTTTCTTACAATGGCATTACCAGGCAGATAATAATAGATTCTGAATAGATATTAAAAAAATAAATAAATTTCTTAACAAAAAATGTCTATTAACTTTGTAATTTGGTTTTGGATTGAGATTCTGAATTACTATTTTAAAAATTAAGTTTTTAACAAACAAAAAATGTCTGCCAGCTTTTTAATTTTGTTTTCATAATCACTTGATGGAACTTAATTAATAATCATGATGAAATATGTTAATTAAGTCTCATTAAATGATCATAAAAACCAAATTAAAAAGTTCACAGACATTTTTTTATTATATTTTTATGCTCTTCACTTCTTCATTTGCAGTTTTCATAGCCCATTTACGCCGCATGGATATTTCCCATCTCATTCATATTACATCATTTTTTTATCTATATTTATTTATTATCACTTGAAGATAGGAATAAGCCGGTTGCATTTTGTTTTCACAATGAACTGTTTGGGATTGATAAATAAATATTTTGATGCGTATTATTTTTATTTTGTATTTTGTCGTAATTTGTGATTGGTAATTTGCCTTTTTTTATACATATGTTTTGTAATCTTTTTAGAGCGTCACACTTTTCTTATAAAATTTTTAATATGTAATTATAATTGTAATTTGGAAATGGAGATTCCGTTAATAAAGTAAATTGAAATTGAAAAGAAACATATTTTTTAAAATATTAATTCAGAATGTCAATCCCATTAATCCGTCAAATATTTTTTTATAGTAGTTTCGTATTCCCCTCTTAGGCTATAATTTTAATTCAAATTATATTATGTTAGATTACATAATATAAAAAAATAAATATTTTCATAACATATTCCCAAATAAGGGCTATCGACATAGGTCTTTCTACTCTTGTTTTCTTATTAATTTTTTCCTGTATTTAAGGTAAATGATGTTTAGATTGAGGAGGATGTAGTGAAGATATATATTTAAATAAAGTGGTGATTAAGAAATATTTAGTGGTTTTTCAATGAAATAATTGTTTTTATTTTATTCACAAATTGTGAAGTAAGGAGTAACAGTCTTTAAATTTGGGATTAAACACTTCACGTAAACTCAAAAAACATTCAGTGACAAAATATTTTGTTACCTTTCAACGAATCAATTGTTTGTTTAATGAAAATTATTTAGAGCTTTTTTTCAAAGTAAAAAGTAATTATGTGTTTAATGATGAAATAATTTCACGAGTTTTCAATGAATCAATTATTTTATAGTTTTCAATAAACCAACTATGATTTATTTTCGACTCTACTGTATAGCTATCTTTTTTACTAAACAGTAACCTTAAGAATCTGATTTAAAAATGTAGATTTCTAAAGCGTCGATTTTGAATCAACAATGAGATTCGTAAACGTTATGGAATATACAGGAACACTTGCAAATTTGTAAGTGTTGTTTAACGTACAATCAATTTTATATTACTTTCTAAATTAAATTAAAGAAATGAAAATAATAATAAATTGTTCTTTCTTTAGCTACTGTGACATTGATTTTGAATTAACAATGAGTTTCGTAAACGTTATGGAATATACAGGAATAAAAAAACAACACTTGCAAATTTTTAAGTGTTGTTTAACGTACAATCAATTTTATATTACTTTTTAAAATAAATTAAAGAAATAAAAATAATTAATAAATTATTCTTTCTTAAGCTACTGTGACATTTTGAATTAGTAGTTTAAAACAAATGTTCGATAATGGACACTTAAATTATTGTTGTTATGCAACAGCATCAACATTTTTTTTATTAGAAAATATTTAATGCAAAAAATTGTTGCTTTATACACTTTTGGTTTAAAGTACTTATGAAACTTAAATTAAAATATCACAGTAGCTAAAGAGGGAATATACAAACATCTTTATTCAGACAATATGACAACAAAAATTTACAAAAATTATTATAACAATATGTACACTTCTGTGCAATAAAATTAAGCACACAAAATATGTTATAGTTTAAGGAAGACATGATAAGTTTCCTAGTTATGAAAAAAAAATATGTAAATATGTTAATTTATTTAAGGTTGCGGTTTAGTAGAAAGAGATAGCTATATAGAAAAGTGGAAATAATCGTTTGAGAAAAAAGCCATTCTTTTGGATTTAATAATATGAATATGTATTTACATTTTTTTATCTATATAAAGTATCAGTCTAAATAAAAAATAAAACGTTAATTTTCGTGTATTGCGTTAATTTACTAGTTCAAGTTAGAAAATAAAATTGTAAGATATAATGAAATTATTAGGTCATGTCTGCTAAGTTATTTGAACGCAGAATTTAGTGAAATCCTTTAAATTTTTATTGCACAAATTTTTATTGGCAAAAATATAATTTGAAATTTGCTATAAATTTAATCAATTTTCATTGTTTTTCATAATTGTTTTTCACACAAACTATACATTAAAATAATTTTTAATTCATCTGATGAAATTCCTGCTTATTTTAAGATTACTTTAATGTATAATACAATATTATTCATTGATCACAATAGCAATCTAACTCGAATTAGTGATTGCCGATATTTATATAGCTATCTCTTTCGTCTAAATCGCAGCCTTAATGTTAAAATGCTGCGTTATTTGGACAACAATTCAAAAATTCGAATTCTAATTTGGTATTTTATAATTTATTGAAACTGCTGCTAGACAATTAAAACAGACCTGAAATACACAACTAGAATATTGTGAAAAATTGTTATGAGATGCTTAATTTTATTGCACACAAGTGTACAATTGTGTTAGTAGTCTGTCATGGGCTATCGTGTGAATAATTTATTAATCATTTTCAAATTCAATTATTACAATTTCAAATAAAGTAAATAAGAGAGAATTCTCTTGATAATGTGCTGATAACCCGAAACTAGTCGAGAATTTAAAGTTATTCAATTTAATTTGTGTTTTATTTATTTTATTGGTAGATTTTTGATAATCTATTCAATTTTGTTATTACAATATGAACTACTAATGTTTAAATATTATTTATTAATTCATTTTAATTAATTTATTTAAATAATCTATGTGAATAATTTTTCTTCTCTATTATTTATCATAATAAATTAAAGACGACGCAGCGCCACCTTTTGCCTAATTATTTATGTTACTTTCTAATTTTTTGCGAGAGCAGAGTGGCGCAGTGGAAGCGTGCTGGGCCCATAACCCAGAGGTCCGTGGATCGAAACCATGCTCTGCTAACTTTTTTGTAGATATTCAAAGAAATCCACATGATGGATTATTTTATGAAATGAATAACTTAAATATATAACTGAGACAACTTTTGCAGACCCCAAATAAATGAAGGATATAAAAGGGCATGATTGGATAAAAGGGTGAAAGTGCCTTCGAAGTAAATCCAGAATCATGATATTTAGATTAAGCATTATTTAAAAAGGCGCACTAATGAGTTTCTGAAATATGAGGAAAACCGTGATTTTTACGTTTTATTTGATTTCTTAGCTTCTACTGCCTATATTTAGCTGAAAAAAATATTTATTGAAAAAAAAAACCAAAGTTACATTTCAGGGTATTGACAAAAAAAATAATTAGCATCAATTTTATAAATAGAAAAGAGTACATTCACATGGTCACAGTTATTTAATAAATTAAATAAAAATTATTTCAAAATAACTAATAAATTATTTCCACATTTACCTCTGTGACTTTTGATTTACGTTACGTAAGTACATTAAACAAATGCACATTAAAACAACTACTCCCCGTGTAAATATCCCGCCGGACATTGAACTACATAATGTACACCTTCTGTTGCATATAAATAAAATATTGCATCATGCAACAAATATAAAATTATTTAATTATATAAAAAAATATAAAAGTTTTCAAACTCGGTTTTTGCACTATAGACATTGGACTACCAATGGGTTTCTGAGATATAGGAAAAAATGTGATTTTTTATTTATTTGACGTATAAACCATTTTAAAAATTATTACATAATACTAATTCAAAAACATATACATTCACACACACACGTGTGCACAAATATACATATACACATAAACAAAACAAAAACAATAATTTAAATCCACATACTAAATTTGAATAAGTTTAACTGCAGAATTTTACATATATACATAAACAAAACAAATATAATAATTTGACTATATAGTTTTTGAGTTAATCACAAATAAAAAGACTTACTTCACAATTTACACAATTTAAATTGTGAAGGAATAACAATCATTTGAGCCTACATATTAAATCTGAAGAAGTTTAAAATACATAATTTCAAATTATATATGGAAATTACAATATACAGATATACACTTAAGCTTAGACAAAAATTGAGAGGGTGAAGATAAGTAAATTTGGACGCATAATATGTTTTTTGCTGACCTTGTAAATCGTGTCATTGGGCTGTTAAGTTCATAATTTGTCTTGTGAAATTGGAGACGAAACAAAGGTATATCTTGTTGTTTGATTTAATAACGTGTTAGAAAAATCATTTTGTCCAGAAGAGAAAAGCAATCAACGAGGTTATGTTTTATTTTATATTATTTCTTAGCTTCTGCCGCATGCATTTCGAGCAGAAAAATTACTGCTCGAAATGAAAATTCGAAAAATCATTTTGTCCAGAAGAGAAAAGCAATCAACGAGGTTATGTTTTATTTTATATTATTTCTTAGCTTCTGCCGCATGCATTTCGAGCAGAAAAAATACTGCTCGAAATGAAAACCAAAGTTACATTTCAGTGTTTTTAAAAAAATAATAATTAGCTTTAAGAAAATAGTTTTCAAATTCAGTTTTACTCTACAAGAAATATTTTTCTTGAATTTTATACAATGTGGAAGGGATTCAATTGATATAAAAATCAATTTTGTCACATTAAAAATTTTAATTTTGCGACCAAATTGCAAATAAACTTTTTAATTTAATCTAATATAAAATTAGATTCTTATCATTCAAATGATATATTTATTTAATGATTCTTTCCACTGAACCATCCCATAAACATCAACATAACATCAAACGTTAACATTGGTACAACTTTTTTTTTATATTGATGTGCAATAAAAATATCTGTGCTTGTTTATGTAATTTATTTAAATAACTGTGACCAAGTGAATAAATCCTTTTTCCATTATCTATAAACAATCTGATATATTATAACAATACATAATGCAAAAACTACATTTAGGTTAACAACAGAAAAATATCAAAATCAAACCACCTTTTTTATCATTTTTCATACCGAAACCTATTACAAGACCATTTTCGATAATACACATCTTGATTTATTCGCAATACCTACCCTGGCACTCGATACTTAATGCCTAACCTTTTTGATATCATGCTTAGTACGTGAGGTACAACGACTCCGCATCATCTCCTCCCCTTAGTCCCCACTCGTGCTGTTCTTCTTCGGTGCAATAAAGTGCAATCACCTTTCACGGTTCGACGACGGTCATGCCTCCTCCTCCTCCTCTTCAGTCTCCTTCTTCTTCTTCTCCTCTTCGCAATTGCACACACACACACTCATGGATATTTGCTCGTACACCCATACAATCCCACAATCTCGGCCGCATCTCTCGTACCTTGCACAAGGACAAGGACAGGAACGGGTGATTATGATTTACCACGCCAATTTGCGCACGAGCGAAACGCGATCGTTAAAAATAACAGCAAAAGGAATGAGAGGAAGGAATAAGAAAGACGCGGAGGAGAATGTTCAGAGAGTTATGGGATGGTATTTAAGGGTTATGCATTATTTATTAGGAGGGGGCATAAAGTGCAATTAATGTCGAAAAGTATTGTTGGGGATTTATTGGATTGATCTTTATTGGGTGCATTTTCTAGTTATTCAAATTTGTCATTGTCAAAATAAGAATCGTTTATTTAGATATTCTTTAAAGAAACATTTTTTTTATTAAATCAAATAACGTTTATAAGCTCTAAATTTTATTTGTTTGTAAATACTGTCATATTTATCCAAAACCCATTTCTCATTATTTTGTTAAAAAATGTATCTAGTATTTTTTTAAGAATGAGAATGATTTATCACTAAATTTATAGAAGTAAAACACTTTTTGCTTTAATTTATTTTATTGGTAAAAAAATGAATCAACTATAATTCATAGCTTATTAAGGGTGCGGTTTAGAAGAAAGAGATAGCTATACAAATATGGGCAATCACTAATTTGAGTTAGATTGTTGTTGTGATTAATGAACAATATTGTATTATACATTAAAATAATCTTAAAATAAGCAGGAATTTCATCAGATAAATTAAAAATTATTTTAATTTTTAGTTTCTGTGAAAAATAATTATGAAAAACAATGAAAATTGATCAAATTTATAGCAAATTTTAAATTAAATTTTTGCTAATAAAAATTTGTGCAATGAAAATTTAAAGGATTTCACTAAATTCTGCATTCAAATAACTTAGTAGACACGACCTATTAATTTCATTATATCTTACAATTTTCTTTTCTAACTTAAACTAGTAAATTGACGTAATACACGAAAATTAACGATTTATTTTTTATTTAGAATGATACTTTAAACTTGGTAGATAAAAACATGTAAATACACATTCATCTTATGAAATCCAAAAGAATAGCTCTATTTTCAAACGATTATTTTCATTTTATTATATAGCTATCTCTTTCCACTAAACCGCAACCTTAAACAGAAAAACAAAGAATATTAATTAAATAAGAACTTTCGAAAAGTCACAGAGCTAAATGTGAAAATAATTTATTAATTATTTTAAAATCATTTTTATTTAATATATTTAAATAACTGTGACCAAATGAATGAATACTCTTTTTTATTTATAAAAAGAATATTAAGCCATGCATCAAAAAATGAACTTTAGTAAAACACACTTAAAACTGGATGTTCGACGTAGTAAGTTAATTTTGACGCAATTACATTCAGCAGAAACTATCTTAGGTTGACTAAATGAGTTTGTTCAATGACCATCTAGTTTGGATAACTGGTGATGGCCATTTCGGTCTATCGGACCTCATTAGACCAGTGTGTTTCAAATACATTGCTTATAAACACAAACATGAAATAATAATGAAAAACGTCACAAACT
Organism: Philonthus spinipes; assembly: GCA_963082785.1. Classification (NCBI taxonomy): domain Eukaryota; kingdom Metazoa; phylum Arthropoda; class Insecta; order Coleoptera; family Staphylinidae; genus Philonthus; species Philonthus spinipes. The sequence goes on along the minus strand of OY720304.1, from coordinate 22,179,274 downwards.
CATTTAATGAATTTTGTTTCCTTCTTTCATAAACAGGACAAAGTCGCCTAACTTTAGTGGATAAAGTGACTATATTTGGTTATAACCTTGAAGGCATATTACATCAGTTGTCGATTCCACGTAGAAATTAGGCAACAGATGGCGTTTTGAGCTATTGTAAATCTAAGTTTGATTTTAGAAGTCATGATACTTCTAGGCTACATTCTACTCTGGAAATATCTGCATAATATGGAAGTTCTAATAGAAGAACCCATTCTCAGATTATACAATGAAGACATCAATCTCTCATTTGTAGATGGCATGTATCTATAAATATAAATATTAGGGTGCTTCGACATTTATGGTGATTTGTCCCACGATTGCAAAGCTCTGAAGAGAAGCTATGCAATGAAGAGGAGAAAAATCCCTCATATGCAATATTCGAGTATAGTGCAATTATTAAGTGCAGGAAGGGCAAAATTACTCAAGGGAAAGGGAAGCAAATCCGCCTGAAAATAAAAAAACTTGAATAAGAGGCTGCTAAAATTAGTAAAAATAACCGAGTTCTCTGATTAACCAGGAAAATGATAGTACGACATGCCACGAATACAAAACTATGAAGAAATTCTATGCAATGAGGAGGAGAAAGATGATTCTTATGTAATATTCGAGGATGTTGCACTCACTAACTGGGGGACGGTCAAAATTTATCAAGGGTAAAAGTTGCAAAACTCCATCGAAAAGTAACTTAGTAAAAGTAACCGAAATCTTCGATTAACCACAGGAAAAATGAAGTACAACACGCAACGAACTCAAAGTTCTGAAGAAACACTGTGCAATGAAGACAAGGAAGATGATTCTAAATAATATTCGAATATGTTGCCATTGGGGAATGGACAAAATTACCCAAGGAAGAGAAAAGCAAGACCTCCAAACAAAACAAAAAAAAAACAACTTAGTAAAAATAATCGAACTTTGTGATTAACTACAGGAAAATGAAAGTACAACATGCCACGAATAGAAAACTATGAAGAAATGCTATGCAATGAAGAGGAGGAAGATGATTCTTATGAAATATTCGAGGATGTTGCACTTACTAACTGGAGGACGGTCAAAATTTATTAAAGGTAAAAGTTGCAAAACTCCATGAAAAAGTAACTTAGTAAAAATAACCGAACTCTTTGATTAACCACAGGAAAAATGAAGTACAACACGCCACGAACTCAAAGTTCTGAAGAAACGCTATGCAATGAAGACAAGGAAGATGCTTCTCAATAAAATTCGAATATGTTGCACTAATTGGCGAATGGGCAAAATTACCCAAGGGAAAGGAAAGCAAGACCTCCAAACAAAACAAAAAAAAAAAAAAAACAACTTAGTAAAAATAATCGAACTTTGTGATTAACTATAGGAAAAAGAAAGTGCAACAAGCCTTAAGGCTGTAGTGCTTGGATCCATTAAACCCTATCCTCCTTTATTACATATCCTGCAAATGAGTTCTTCTAGTAGAAGTACCATATTGTGCAGATATTTCCCGAGTGGAGTAGTACAAAAAATAAAACCATATATATTATCCATTAACAGGGATGACTTCACGCCACGGAGATACTGCTACGGGACACAAATGTGGAACGAAGTGGTAAAGAGGACGGTTTTCGAAAATAGACCAATTAAGATGGGTGATTCATTTAGATAGAAACATTTGATTTTGAAACCCAAAAATTATTGATTGTCCTTTTAAAGACATTCTTCTTCCTCTTCTAATATATTAAAATAATATTTAACATGAAATAAAGATACAATTTGAAGAATATATCTTCAAATTGTATCTTTATTTCATCCTTGCATATGTAAACAATACAGCAATGTCAGAAGAAGAGACCAAAAGTATTTATCTATACCGAGATCTCTCATTCAATTTCTTATATGAACAGAAATACCAATGGTCGTAGGCCACATCACATAAATTACACCAATATCGTATATTTTCTATATTGTAGAAACATTTGTACTATACTTTTTCTGCCAGAGAGAGGGAGAGAGAGAGAGAGAGAGAGAGAGAGAGAGAGGGAGAGAGAGAGAGATCTGTTCTGCTTATAAGAATAAGTGGATAACCAAATACGCAGCTTTTTAAGATAGGATGAATATTTTACTTAATTCACATTAGTCCGACGAGGTTCGATGGTTCGGACTATACGTTAGATAAATGGTGGTTGAACATTTTATTAAATGAATTTCGTTTCATGTTTTCATAAACAGGAAAAATAAATACGCAGCTTTTTAAGATAGAATGAATATTTTACTTTATTCACACTAGTCTGACGAGGTCCGAACCACCAGTTATGCATACGTTAGATAAATAGTGGTTGAACATTTTATTAAATGAATTTCGTTACCTGTTTTCATAAACAGGAAAAACTCGTCTACCTGTAGTGGACGAAACAATGATTCTTGGTCATCTAGCTTTTAGACCCAAATTGTTGACGATGCTACGTGAAATTAGACAAAAAATGGCACTTGCGCTATATTTGCTATTATTGTGACGAATGGATTATGCAGAGGGAAATAATATTTTATGATTTGATTGTCTTGAGTAGAATTTTCCAAACGCCAGGAGAATATTGTTCAAATAATTTTAAGCAAAATATTTATTTTAACTTTCATATTGTAACTTATAATATGACCTTAATTTTGTATTTGAAATTATTTCTGTAGGTCTGATTGTAGTGACCTTTGATATTACGTTTTACATAATGTCATATGTCATTACAGCAGAAAGTAGTCCAAGTTGTAATTTATTCCATAAAAAGTAAAAAAAAAACAACGAGAAAATGATGGTTAAAAAATAAACCTTAATTTGGTATTGGATCCGAATTATGTAGGTCTCATTGCAATAACCTATGATATTACGTTTTACATAACATCATTGGTCATTGCAGCAGAAAGTGAGCCAAGTTGTAAGTAGAAAAATGATAGTTAAACAATAAATCTTAAATTGGTATTGGATCCGATTTCTGTAGGTCTCATTGCAATAACCTATGACATTACGTTTTACATAACGTCATTTGTCATTGCAGCAGGAAGTGAGCCAAGTTGTAAGTAGAAAAATGATAGTTAAACAATAAATCTTAAATTGGTATTGGATCCGATTTCTGTAGGTCTCATTGCAATAACCTATAACATTACATTTTACATAACGTCATTGGTCATTGCAGCAGAAAGTGAGCCAAGTTGTAAGTAATGCCAAAATAGTAAAAAAAAAACAACGAGAAAAATTACAATTAAACAATAAATATTAATTTGGTATTGGAGCTGATTTCTGTACGTCGCATCGTAATGACCTATGACATTACATAATATCATAGGTCATTACAACAGAAACTAGGCCAAGCTGTAAATTATGCCAAAATCGTAAAATACACCGAGACAAAAAGACGGTTAAACAAAACGTAACGAAAAATCCGTTGGTCGACAATTAAAAACAATTAAACATTTAAGAGCATCCGCCCATTCTTTCGCCTTTCTCGCCGTACCTCCAGACGCAAACATTCTAACGGACCGTATTGTTGTTGCCTTCCTCGGAACATTAATTTGTTCCGGTGCGGTGGGCATCGCGAGCGTACCTTGTTTGTTTTCGGTCCGTGTTCGTTTTTGTTGTTGTGCGCTGGCAATAACAAAACGTGCCCACAAAAATCACTCACGACTTTGAAGCGCGGAGGAGAAATCCCGACAGCCACCCTCGCGGTCACGAATCACGGCCGTAACATCAATCGTGAAAAAGAAGAAGATGATGATGAAGAGCACGTGTTGCAAAGAGAAGAAAAAATGAAGAAGAAGGGAAATGCATGTGTGGTCATAATTTAAAATAGATATGATAATGTAGTAGATAGATAGCTTTGTAAAAATCTACCTGTGGTAGATAGGAAATTAGGGTTTGCGTGAAAATTAGAAAATTGCATAATTTAAAATAGATATGATAATGTAATAGATAGATAGCTTTGAAGAAATCTACCTGTGATAGACTGGAAATTAAAGTTTGCATGAAGATTAGAAAATTGCGTAAATGTATTTTCAGAAAGAAAAAGAGTAGCATTCTTTCAAAAAGATATTTGATCCACAACAAGGCTGAAATTTAGGAAGAATCTAATACATTTTGGATCACAAGTCTGTAATTTAGGAAGAAATAAAAAAGCTTTTGGATTGCAATTTTAGGAAACTTCAAGAGATTTTAATCAACAAAACTGTAAATTAAGGAAATTTAGAAAATTGAATTTGATAATGACAAGTGTAAATTGTTGAAACTATAGTCACAATAAATAAAATTTTGTTTTATACAAACAAAGTTAAAAGTGTCTTATTCAATTGATAAACAATGTATAACAAAGTTAAAACCTCAGTTATTAACAATTCAAGAAATTTAGAAAGATATTGAAAGATTTTGGATCACAAAAGTATAATTCGGAAAGAAATCAAGAGATTCTGAATCAGAACAAAATTATAATTTAAGGAGATATGAAAAAAATAATAGACAAGACTGGAATTTAGGAAGTAATCAAGAGATTTTAGACAACAAGGCTGTAATTTAAGAAAAACTGAATAGATTTTGAATCACAAGACCGTAATTTTTGATTATTTTGGACAAAAAGACTGTAATTTAGGAAAATGTCAAGAGAATTTGGATCACAACAAGATTGAAATTTTAGAAAACTTCAAGAGATTTCAAACAACAAAACTGTAAATTGAGGAAATTTAGAAAAGTACTAAGAGATTTTGGATCGCAACAAGACTGCAATTTGTCAAGAATTCAAGATATTTTGTATCAGAAAACTGTAATTCGGGGAAAAATCAAGAGATTCTGGATTACAACAGAATTATAATTTCCGAAAAAGATCATGAAATTATAGACAACAACACTGTAATTTAGGAAGTAATCAAGATTTTAGACAGCAAGGCTGTAATTTAAGAAAAACTGAATAGATTTTGAATCACAAGACCAAAATTTTTGATTATTTTGGACAAAATGACTGTAATTTAGGGAAATGTCAAGAGAATTTGGAATACAACAAGACTGAAAATTTAGGAAACTTCAAGAGATTTCAAACAACAAAACTGTAAATTGAGGAAATTTAGAAACTAAGAGATTTTGGATCGCAACAAGACTGCAATTTGTCAAGAATTTAAGATATTTTGGATCAGAAAACTGTAATTCGGGGAAAAATCAAGAGATTTTGGATTACAACAGAATTATAATTTTGGAAGAAAATCAAGAGATTATAGACAACAACACTGTAATTTATGAAGTAATCAAGAGTTTTTAGACAGCAAGGCTGTAATTTAAGAAAAACTGAATATATTTTGAATCACAAGACCGTAATTTTTTATTATTTTGGACAAAAATACTGCAATTTAGGGAAATGTCAAGAGAATTTGGATCACAACAAGACTGAAAATTTAGGAAACTTCAAGAGATTTCAAACAACAAAACTGTAAATTGAGGAAATTTAGAAAGGTACTAAGAGATTTTGGATCGCAACAAGACTGCAATTTGTCAAGAATTCAAGATATTTTGGATCAGAAAACTGTAATTCGGGCAAAAATCAAGATATTCTGGATTACAACAAAATTATAATTTCCGAAAAAATCAAGAGATTATAGACAACAATACTGCAATTTATGAAATAATCAAGAGATTTTAGACAGAAAGGCAGTAATTTAAGAAAAACTGAATAGATTTTGAATCACAACAAGTCCGAAATTTTTTATTATTTTGGACAAAAAAGTCTGTAATTTAGGGAAATGTCAAGAGAATTTGGATCACAACAAGACTGAAAATTTAGGAAACTTCAAGAGATTTCAAACAACAAAACTGTAAATTAAGGAAATTTAGATAGGTACTAAGAGATTTTGGATCGCAACAAGACTGCAATTTGTCAAGAATTTAAGATATTTTTGATCAGAAAACTGTAATTCGAGGAAAAATCAAGATATTCTGGATTACAACAGAATTATAATTTAGTAAAAAAATCAAGAGATTATAGACAACACTGCAATTTAGGAAGAAATCTAGAGATTTTAGACAGCAAGGCTGTAATTTAAGAAAAACTGAATAGATTTTGAATCCCAACAAGATCGAAATTTTTGATTATTTTTGACAAAAAAGACTGTAATTTAGGGAAATGTTAAGAGAATTTGGACCACAACAAGACTGAAAATTTAAGAAACTTCAAGAGATTTCAAATAACAAAACTGTAAATTGAAGAAATTTAGAAAAGTACTAAGAGATTTTGGATCGCAACAAGACTGCAATTTGTCAAGAATTTAAGAAATTTTGGATCAGAAAACTGTAATTCGGGGAAGAAAATCAAGAGATTATAGACAACAACACTGTTAGGAAGTAATCTAGAGATTTTAGACAGAAAGGCTGTAATTTAAGAAAAACTGAATAGATTTTGAATCACAAGACCGTAATTTTTGAAGAATTTAAAAGATTTTGGACAAGAAGACTGAAATTTGGGGAAATATCAAGAGAATTTTGATCGCAACAAGACTGCAATTTATGAAGAAAAATTCCAATATTAATTTCTTGAAAAAAAAAAAAAAAATGCGTAGTTCCTAAAAAAATGGATGTTTTTAGAAAATATCGGTACTGTGATTTTCTAAAAACATTCATTTTTTTACGAACCACGCAATTTTTTTTTTTCAAGAAATTAATATTGGAATTTGTCTTCATAAATTGCAGACTTGTTGCGATCAAAAATTTCTTAATTACTTTCTAAATTTCCTCAAATTACAATTTTGTTGTTTGAAATCTCTTGAAGTTTTCTAAAATTTCAATCTAAAACTATAATGACAATCGATATTATTATTAAAAATGTCTTAATATTCTTTTAACATTATAGTTTTACCACAGTATCAATAATTTCTAAAAACATCTATTTTTTTACAAACCACGCATTTTTTTCAAGAAATTAATGTTGGAATTTTTGGTACCCGATTTTTTCGCACTGCTTGTAAAAAAATGGATATTTTTAGAAATTATTGATACTATGGATATGTATGGTATGGATGTCGACTATCATTATAGCTTTACAAAACTACCAATAATTAGATGAAGAATTACACTTGTTTTGTTCCAAACATTATGGAACAAAACAAGTGTAATTCTTCATCTAATAGTAATATTTGTTTCCATCAAGAATGTAGGCCAACAAGCATTAACTTTACTACCAATAATTTCTAGAAACATTCATTTTATTTTCTACGAACCACGCTATATTTTCAAGAAATTATTGTTGGAATTTTTACACCTTCTCCACTATATTTTAGTACTTTTTGTACTAATGAACTAACTCAAAGATTTCATAAAATTTCATAAAATGTTCAACCACCATTCATCTAGCCTCTTGAAATTGGGCAATAGATGGCGCTTGTGCAATGACTAATGCACTGACTTAAGGATGTCTAGTTACACTATCTCCACTATAAAAAAAGTCTAGTGTAACACTTTTTGCACTTCCTGCATTGACTAATGAACTAATCTGACTTAAAAATGAAACAGTTAACATTTTTTTAGACTTTGTGCATTTTATTTTCTACGAACCACGCTATTTTTTTCAAGAAATTATTGTTGGAATTTTTGATGCCTCATTTTTTCCTTTTTTTTTTCCTTTCGCAATTTCCAATCTCCGTCCCGACGATTAATCTCACCTAACGGGTTTTCGGCTTCGATCAGATTTCTGCGAAGTGAGGCGAGCCAAAAGAGGAGGAGGCGGCATGCACCCGATCGCTTTCACTGGCACCACTGACCTCGTTTCAATTTTGGCGGGAACGCGCCGGATTCGCCGTAAATTGAACCGCGCCGAGTTGTAAAACGCGAAATTTATTCCGTTGTCCGACGAGAGAATGGAAGAGAATAACAAACGGCTTGCTGCAATCCTCAAGGACTGATTGCAAGAAAGAGAAAGAGATAAATGCTGGGGAAAAAATTATGGGTTGTTAAGTTTGCGAAATATTTCTTGGAAGAAATAATCATATTTTATATCAATCATGTAATATTGTATATAATCACTTGATAAGTTACTACATAAATGGAGGAATGTATGGGTTGGGTTAAATAGGAATCCGACGAAACATTTCTTGGAAGTAACTAATTTAAAAAATCGCTCGTCTTAAAAATTATATACACTCAGAACAAAAGTGCACCCATCAAATTTACATTGCTGTTTTAAATGGTCCTTTGAACCGGATCTTTTTACAATCTTAGTAGAGAACTTACATTTATCCACTAAGTCATTGTCGCATATAATATCAACAGAACGGGGCAGTTGTCCAGCTGGGGCCTTTTCTGGCATTTCTTGAATAGAGATTGTCTGATGGTCCTTATAAATCGACAGGCCAAATTCTTTTTCCAATGAATTTCCTTCCTCATTCTTAGTTGGATAAACGGAGCTTACGGTAAATACTTTGTTCACTGCACTCTTGATGAAACGAAATTGTAATATTAGGTAATTTCAAATTAAAACACTTGTTTGGTTTCATATTAATATATTCAGTTTCCTGACACGTGTTTCGGTCAATGACGACCATTCTCAAAGGAAACGGAGCTTGTTGGGAAAGCTTCAAGAGATGTTAAGTACGTATATTTCCTGTTTATTGTTTTCTTGTTAATTGTTGAGGCTTCTACTTTGTTATACATTGTAATTCAATTTTAATAAATGAAACACTTTTTTACTTTGTATAACTCGGATTGTTTTATTGTTGACTATAGTTTCGACAACCTTAACGTATCATTATCAAAACAAAAGGCAATCCGAGTTATATAAACAAGTAAAAAAGTGTTTCATTTATTAAAATTAGTAGAGAACGTTTTAAAAGTTCAGTTACACCTTCTCCACTATATTTTAGTACTTTTTGTACTAATGAACTAACTCAAAGATTTTATAAAATTTCATAAAATGTTCAACCACCATTCATCTAGCCTCTTGAAATTGGGCAATAGATGGCGCTTGCGTTGTCTTTCCAATTATTATAAATTAAAGATGTCTAGTTACAATTTCTCCACTATAAAAAATCTCGTGTTGCACTTTCTGCAATGATTAATGAACTAACTTAAGGATGTCTAGTTATACTTTTTCTTTTATACTTTTTCTTTGTGTACTTTTGCACTTCCTGCATTGACTAATGAACTAATTTGACTTAAAAATGAAACAGTTAAAAATGTTTTGGACTTTGTGCAATGACTAATGAACTGACTTAAAGATGTCTAGTTACACTATCTCCACTACAAAAATTCTAGTGTAACACTTTTTGCACTTCCTGCATTGACTAATGAACTAATCTGATTTAAAGATAAAACAGTTAACAATTTTTTGGATATTGTGCAATGACTAATGAACTGACTTAAGGATGTCTAGTTACACTATCTCCACTACAAAAAGTCTAGTGTAACACTTTTTGCACTTCCTGCATTGACTAATGAACTAATCTGACTTAAAGATGAAACACTTAACATTTTTTTGGACTTTGTGCAATGACTAATGAACTGACTTAAGGATATCTAGTTACACTATCTCCACTACAAAAAAGTCTAGTGTAACACTTTTTGTACTTCTGCACTTCCTGCATTGATTAATGAACTAATCTGACTTAAAGATGAAACAGTTAACAATTTTTTGGACTTTGTGCAATGACTAATGAACTTACTTAAGGATGTCTATTTACACTATCTCTACTACAAAAAAGTCTAGTGTAACACTTTTTGCACTTTTGCACTTCCTGCATTGACTAATGAACTAATCTGACTTAAAAATGAAACAGTTAACATTTTTTTGGACTTTGTGCAATGACTAATGAACTGACTTAAGGATGTCTACAAAAAAGTCTAGTGTAACACTTTTTGCACTTTTGCACTTCCAGCATTGACTAATGAACTAATCTGACTTAAAGATGAAACAGTTAACAATTTTTTGGGCTTTTTGTAATGATTAATGAACTGACTTAAGGATGTCTAGTTACACTTTCTTCACTATAAAAAAAATTTTGTATAACATTTCTTGTTTTGTTTTTTTTGCAGAAAGTGTCTGCAATGATTAATGAACTAAATTCTGGATACTAAAAACCGACTCAATATCGTTTCATCGTAATAAAAATAAAATTAAGAATCCACACGTTTCAATATCAACAGCAACAACAAAGACAAACGGAATAAAACGCATCGCATAATAAATTAAACTTTAATGTTCGCCAACGGAGTGGTTGTCAACTGTAAAAGGATCGAGGCTGGCTCGGGCCCGTACGTGCTGGAAACTCCCTTTTGCATCAATCATGTCTGGGCACGACCCACATACCTACGTGTTAATTAAAATTCTGCCCATCGTACCACGGGCGATTTATACATGGGACTGGGGCCCCGTGCAAATTACCATCATTTACACGGGACCCCGTCATTTTCAAGACTGGTAGTCTCGGGGCCTGATTGAGCCGAGACGCGTTCTTTTTTGTTATTATTCTTTCTTCCAGTGTGTCTGTGCAACACGGAAGCCAGAGCGTGTATTTACGATTACGCTCAGCCACCAGAGAGTGCGAGTGTTAACGTGGTTTTGCTGCTGCGGTCGGGATATTATGGAAATTTTGATACTTGGGGAACACCAGAAATAATTATTTATTTACCGAATATATTTTTTTTACAATTGTTTAGAAACACAGTATCTTCCTCAGGCAGAGATGTCGTTTCGTGTGCACATATATCCGCAATAGAATTAGAACTTACAATGAAATTAAATAAGGAAAATTTCTGGCAATAAAATTCGATCAAACATCTTTGTATAGATAATAATTAATTATTAATTATATTGTAGATTTGTAAAAAGGTAAATCCTTTAAATAAATAAATAAATAAATAATAGAATTAATGGTTTTAATATTTAGACATTGGTAGTTCATATTGTATGAAATAAATATGAATAAATTATTAAAAATCAACCAATAAAACACAGATTAGATAGAATAACTTTAAATTCTCGACTAGTTTCGGATTATTCACATGTAAATATCCATAGAAATTTTAATAAAACAAATTTTAAATTCTCTTTAAAATGGGCGAATAACCCGAAACTCGTCGAGAATTTAAAGTTATTCTATCTAATCTGTGTTTTATTGGTTGATTTTTAATAATTTATTCATATTTATTTCATACATTATTTAATAGAATTAGAACTCGTTGAAAAATAGAACATAAATTACTGTTTTATTTTATATATATTATACAAGGTGTACAGAAAATGAGTGAAAAGCCTACCTAAAGCTTTTCACTCATTTTCTTTGACTCTTTGACTAACTTTTAGATAAAAATATTAACGAAAATAAGTCACACGGTCCTTCCTTAAGCCTCACAGGTTACTTAAAAGAACTATACATTTGGCAACGCTGGATCAAACAAGTGTACATTTATCCTGTTTATAACTGCTACATCATCCGCTGGAGTTGTTGCATACACCTTTTCTTTTACAAACAAGCGTGCGTCGTTGCCAGATCTATTTTCATTAAAAGAATGCTTCTGATGAAGTTATAAAATTGTAAAAATATCCGATTTATTAATCATTTACATCAATGGAATTATACATGTGTCTAATTGATTGTTAATGCTATTGATTTTTTACAAAATATTTAAAAAACAATACTAATTTATAGTCACATATTTAAAATTTTGAAGACCTCGTGAGCCTCAATGAAGAACCATACAACATTTTTTTTGTTTGGATTTTCTATTAAAAATTAATTAATGTAAATATCCATAGAAATTTACCTGAAGGTTTTCCCTCATTTTCTGTACACCTTGTATATATATATAAAGATGAGTCTATAATCCTGAAAAATAACCATTTTCTGGCAGAAAGAAAGATGAAAGAAGATGTTACCGGTGGGTAACATATTATATAAATGAAAATTATTTGAAAATAATTAATAAATTATTTTCACATTTAGCTCTGTGACTTTATTTAAATAACTGTGACCAAGTGAATGAATGAATACTCTTTTCTATTTATATTTAAGTCAGGAATAATTATTCAGCCTGCTTACGTGAGTTGCTATTATATACAGAGTGATCAGCAATGATTGCATATTGATAGACAATCAGGAACACCTGTTGGTACATATAAAGAAAAAAACGGATCATGTAAAGAAAAAATCCCCCAGATTGCCATTGGCGTAGCGTTTTTTTTTTTTTCATTTTTTAGGCAAATTTTAACTCTATATTTTTTTATTTTCAAATACACGTTTTAGCTGCTCCGAATTTATATTAGCTATCTCTTTTTCAATAATATAATATTTCTATTCTAAAATTCCTCTTACACGATTATTCCTCATTTTCCCGCGTGTGTTATTACAGTTAAAAAGAAATGAAACACAAAAAAATAAACCTCGGTAATTTCACATTCGTTGCGGTTATACCGTGAGGTGTTATTTAAATCTCTGCGCGGCCCTTATTAAAATCACATTAGGGGCGGAGAGGCATTAACCGAAGAAAAAAAAAAAAAACTCGTACTAGCGCGATGTAAAATAGATTCAAATTACACACGCACAGCGTCTAGGAATAGAAACTAAGATGAATGGAGATGAATATGTAAAAAAATACACACAGTAACTGTTGGAGAGGAAGTGAAGTTCCAAACGGTCAGTTTCCCAATGTTGCTGAATCGCCAAAGGGCTGGACGGCTTTCCGAATGTCCGGTGGCTTAATTATACCCCCGGAGAGAGCGCGCTGGCCAGTCGGTAATTCGCACTTGGTGGTAAACTCGTGTGAACGCGTTTTGAATACAATTGCAGACTTAATGGGTGATTGTTGTTAGTAATTGGTGGGAATTTGAATTTTTTAAAATATAATTTATTGGAGTTATATTTACTGGGCGTGAGTCTTTTTTTTTAACGAAAATTGAATTAATTAATTGAATTATAAAATTAAGAGTTGTCATTATTCGCAAACTTTAATTTTTAAAAATTTAATTTATTGGCGTTATATTTACTGGGCGTGAGTCTTTTTTTAACGAAAATTGAACTAATTTATTGAAAACAGATTGTATTTGAATTAATTTAATTGATTTATTTTAACATCTTTAAATTATGTAAGGCATAGCTGTACTGACGAGGAATAAATCCCGAAACACGTGTCTGCAGATGGCCAAGTTACTTAATATAAGGCCATCTGTAGACACGTGTTTCGGGATCTATGCCTCGTCAGTACAGCTCTGCCTTACATAATTTGGTTAGTTGATAATGATCAAGTGTCGATTTTAATCGAAAAAATAAATTGTAAAACTAACCAAGTATTTCTTAAAATTACAATTTTTAAATAATAATAATAATAAAAAAAGGCCATACAGACATGTTTTGAATTTTGTTAGTATATCTGATCAATTCCAAGGATATAACGTTTGCAAATCTGAAATAAACTCTGCCAATACTGGCTCCCTATCGCTCGAAATCTTGACGCTTAAGCTTTGCCAGTCCTGAGCTCTTATAGGCTCGCACCGCTTGCAAACCTATCATCGAAGCTTTATTAATCAATAGTACGTAAAGGTTTGCAAACTTGACACTAAGATTTTCTAGCCAATAATCTCAATAGGTTAGCCATATTTCGCAAGGTTGAGACTAAACTTTGCTGGTCTAGATTTCTTATAATCTCATACGTCCTTAATTTCTTGAAATATACAGTCCAGCCTGATATCTACACTTTGGCAGTCTTGATTATGGGCTCAAGACTGCCAAAGTGTAGATGTCAAGGCTCACTGTTGACAGTAATCTTAATAGGTTTGCCATATTTCGCAAGGTTGAGACTAAACTTTGCTGGTCTAGATTTCTTATAATCTCATACGTCCTTAATTTCTTGAATTATACAGCCCAGCCTGATATCTACACTTTGGTAGTCTTGATTAAGGGCTCAAGACTGCCAAAGTGTAGATGTCAAGGCTCACTGTTGCCAGTAATCTTAATAGGTTTGCCATATTCCGCAAGGTTGAGACTAAACTTTGCTGGTCTAGATTTCTTATAATCACATACGTCCTTAATTTCTTGAATTATACAGTCCAGCCTGATATCTACACTTTGGCAGTCTTGATTAAAGGCTCAAGACTGCCAAAGTGTAGATGTCAAGGCTCACTGTTGACAGTAATCTTAATAGGTTTGCCATATTTCGCAAGGTTGAGACTAAACTTTGCTGGTCTAGATTTCTTATAATCACATACGTCCTTAATTTCTTGAATTATACAGTCCAGCCTGATATCTACACTTTGGCAGTCTTGATTAAGGGCTCAAGACTGCCAAAGTGTAGATGTCAAGGCTCACTGTTGCCAGTAATCTTAATAGGTTTGCCATATTTCGCAAGGTTGAGACTAAACTTTGCTGGTCTAGATTTCTTATAATCTCATACGTCCTTAATTTCTTGAAATATACAGTCCAGCCTGATATCTACACTTTGGTAGTCTTGATTAAGAGCTCAAGACCGCCAAAGTGTAGATGTCAAGGCTCACTGTTGCTCAAAAATCTAACAAGTTTTGCCAGACCTGAGTGCTTTTAAGGGCACACCTAAGCTCTGCTAGTCTTCAGCTCTTAAAGGGTCGCTATCGCTCGCAAACTTGCTAGTCTTGAGCTCGAAAAAGCTATTGCTCGCTAACCTGACACCTAAGGCTTGCCATTTCTGAACCCTTATTGGCTCTCGCCGCTTGCAAATCTAACATCGAAACTTTGCTAATCAAGAGTACGCAATCGTGATACTAAGATTTTCTACCCAAGAACACTTAATAGGTTTGCCATCGCTCGCAAGGTGGGCAAATACCCACGCCGGACATTGACCAAGTGAATGAATAAATACTCTTTTCTATTTATATTGAAAAATAAAAATTGCCTTTTTTATATATTTACTTCAAATAAATATGTATCATTGTAATAAATTAAAAACGACGCAAGCGCCATCTTTTGCCTAATTTCAAGTGGCATCGGCAACGATTTGGGTCTACAAGGTAGACGACCATTACATATTTAAGGGTGCGGTTTAGACGAAAGAGATAGCTATATAAATGTTGGCAATCACTAATTCGAGTTAGATTGCTGTTGTGAGCAATGAACAATATTGTGTTATACATTAAAGTAATCTTAAAATAAGCACGAATTTCATCAGATGAATTAAAAATTATTTTAATGTTTAGTTTGTGTGTAAAATAATTATGAAAAACAATGAAAATTGATCAAATTTATAGCGAATTTCAAATTATATTTTTGCTAATAAAAACGTGTGCAATCAAAATTTAAAAGATTTCACTAAATTCTGCATTGAAATAACTTAGCAGACATGACCTATTAATTTGATTATATCTTACAATTTTCTTTTCTAACTTGAACTAGTAATTTGACGTAAAACACGAAAATTAACGATTTATTTTTTATTTAGAATGATACTTTATACTTGGTAGAAAAAAAATGTAAATACATATTATTAAATCTAAAATAATGGGTCTTTTTTCAAAGGATTATTTCCATTTTACTACATAGCTATCTCTTTCTACTAAACCGCAACCTTAATGGTTGTCATTCGTCGTCAATCATTGCTTTATTTTATGTAACATTAAATTGTGTTTAATTATTGAATAATATGTAATTAAACTAAATTCAAGTTAAAGTCGTATTCACTTATTCATTTAATCAATTTAATATTTTGAGATTTTCCCTGCTCTTTAAAATAATCTCCAAGGAAATTGATACCTCATTTCATTCAAATCCCCCCAAAAAACTCTAATTTACATACAAACAGGCAAAATTGCACGGACTGGACATCTTTATTGTCCCTCATTATCCCAAACACCGTTTTCACATCCACCAACAACGTCCATACCATTATGCCTCACAATTGTCGAATATTAGCATAATCACATACAAGATTAATTCTATTGTGGTCGCCCGGTAATAAAAATGTAAAAAAAGCGGAGATGTATATATGACACGTCTCAGAATGGGAGACGATCCAATTTCGCCGGCCACCCCATGAATAATAAAGAAACCACCCTATTGTCCATGTGAAAACGTCCGTGAGTCGATCCCGGTTGTTATTACCTCCTATCATCCGCTCGTCATCTCTACGGTTATGAATATAAATATATAAATATTCCGCGAGTTTCGTTGTGCTGTGGATATTCCCGCGGATTGGGGTGAAGCGATAATCTTACTGCCGAAGGGCTTCACGGGGATGGGGATAAGTACGGTTTTGTTTCGCCGGAATCGAGGAGAACGGGTTTTGTTTCGAAAATAGTCGATTGTGCGAATTGGAATTTCTTTGTTAAGTTATTAAAATCCTATATAAATGTCAATTGATTAGATTTTATAAAGCGCAGCCTTTGTTGTATTGTGTGTAAGTGGGATGAATAAGTGGATATAAAGAAATCATTGTGATTGGGAGACAACGCAAGCGACATCTATTGCCTAATTTCATGTGGCATCGCAAAGGGATTTGAGTAGACGACCGAGAATGGCTGTTTCGTCCACTAAAGAACGAACTTGTCCTGTTTATGAGAACAGGAAACGAAATTAATTTTATTAAATGAGTCTCAATACTTCATCAATGTAAGTAAATAAATTATTTGTGAGTTATAATTTAAATCCACAGCTTTTAATTATAACTCACAAATAATTTATTTACTTACATTACCTGTGCTAGTACTATATGATTCAGAGTATTAAAACTAAAGTTAATTGCAAGTGATTTATAACAAACAAACAAACAACAGAGCTGTACTAAATCCCGAAATACGTTCTGCAGATGGCCTTATATTACGTAACATTTTTTTGTTCTTTGGATTAAATATTCTCATATCAAAAATTTTTTCATTATACAAATATTTGTAATGCAACAGCAAACGTTTATTTTACAACAATAAGATTAAACATTTCTCGCAATGATCAATAAAATTAGATAATTCCTACTTGTTCAGCTCCAAAAATTAATTAAAATTAACTTGTCAATTTTTGAGGCTTCTACTTTGTTATACATTGTAATTTAATTTTAACAAATGTAACACTTTTTTACTTTATTTGTATAACTCGGATTATATACAAACAGAGAGCTTTTTTTATCAGTATACATTTCCCCTATGTATACCTGCAAAATACGCGAATCAAATGCATTGATGTATGTGTGTTTACTTGCCTATAACACGCGAGTGAAAACACATATGCCAAATAGTCAACTAAACATACACACATTAATCGGTTCAATGTGTTTGATTCGCGTTTTTTGCAGGTATACACTTCCCCTAATGTATACTGATAAAAAAAACCTCTCTGTATATATAAAAACAGTTAAATCCGAGTTATACAAACAAAGTAAAAAAGTGTTTCATTTATTAAAATTGATTTACTTAAAATTACTTTCACTGTAACAATATATTACACACAAATCAATTAATTATTAAATGTCTATCGACTATAGGTCTTTCTGACCTTAATAACATATTTACACGGACACTTTCATTTTATTCCTCATTTGCATTACACCGGCGTAAACTTTATTATGGGAACGGTTAACAGGTGCAACGGTCGTTTATTTTTTTTGTTCATTTCGTTCTTCTCCAACTTCCTTTTTATTTGATAATTTTTCGCCCTGATTGAATTGTAAATTGTAAAAGGCTTCTGGTGCGGTTACGGGCGGTGAGCACAATACGTGTGGGAATGGGAATGCCTCCTATCTTCAATCTCTTTCTCCGCGTACCCGTGACTTCTGGCTGTTAGCGCAGAGCCCACTAACCGAGAATTTAATTTAACTCCGACCCTCCGGGGGAAGTAATTACATTCGAGTTGTAAATACCATTGAAGAATATTTTATGTTTAGTTTTTTGCTTTAGCATGAATAATTTCGTTGCAAAAACATTCGCAAACATTGTATATTTGTTGTCTTAGAATAATTAGATTATAGTTCGTTTGAAAATATCAAAGAAGTATTGAATTTAAGGAATGCAAAGGATCGAGGGTATAAGATTTGGATCAATTCAATCAGTAATTCATTATATTCAATTGAATACATCGCCCGTCTGCTGCAAACAACAATGCGCTGCACTCCACAGAGCTCTCTTGCCATACCGTTTGGTAATGATTGTAAAGTTGAATCTATTTAATGAATAAAAAATCAAGTGCGTGATATGAAGGTAAAAGAACTTAATAAAACACTTTGCTTGTAAAGTGTTTTATTAAGTTCTTTCTTAATAAAACACTTTGCTTGTAAACAGTTTTATTAAGTTCTTTTACCTTCATATTAACCATAATTTGGGATTATGTATTTATTGTACTCTCTATTGTATTTTATTATTTTAGATTATTATTAAAATAATAACAACATACAATAATTATTTTGTAATAAGGCAAAATTTTATATATATCAAGTGAAATCAAGTCAACACACTATTTTTTTTATATTGTATTGTTTATTGGATTAATATTTATAAGTGATTAGATGCTCCGTCATGTTGAAACAATTTAATAAATCGAATCTAATCTGGCAAAATTTTATATATATCAAGTGAAATCAAGTCAACACACTATTTTTTTATATTGTATTGTCTATTGGATTAATATTTATAAGTGATTAGATGCTCCGTCATGTTGAAACAATTTAATAAATCGAATCTAATCTGGCAAAATTTTATATATATATCAAGTGAAATCAAGTCAATACACTATTTTTTTATATTGCATTGTCTATTGGATTAATATTTATAAGTGATTAGATGCACCGTCATGTTGAAACAATTTAATAAATTGAATCTAATCTGGCAAAATTTATATATCAAGTGAAATAAAGTCAACAGACTATTTTTTTATATTGTATTGTCTATTGGATTAATATTTATAAGTGATTAGATGCTCCGTCATGTTGAAACAATTTAATAAATCGAATCTAATCTGGCAAAATTTTATATATATCAAGTGAAATCAAGTCAACACACTATTTTTTTATATTGTATTGTCTATTGGATTAATATTTATAAGTGATTAGATGCTCCGTCATGTTGAAACAATTTAATAAATCGAATCTAATCTGGCAAAATTTTATATATATATCAAGTGAAATCAAGTCAATACACTATTTTTTTATATTGCATTGTCTATTGGATTAATATTTATAAGTGATTAGATGCACCGTCATGTTGAAACAATTTAATAAATTGAATCTAATCTGGCAAAATTTTATATATATCAAGTGAAATCAAGTCAACAGACTATTTTTTTATATTGTATTGTCTATTGGATTAATATTTATAAGTGATTAGATGCTCCGTCATGTTGAAACAATTTAATAAATCGAATCTAATCTGGCAAAATTTTATATATATCAAGTGAAATCAAGTCAAAACACTATTTTTTTTATATTGTATTGTCTATTGGATTAATATTTATAAGTGATTAGATGCTCCGTCATGTTGAAACAATTTAATAAATCGAATCTAATCTGGCAAAATTTTATATATATCAAGTGAAATCAAGTCAAAACACTATTTTTTTTATATTGTATTGTCTATTGGATTAATATTTATAAGTGATTAGATGCTCCGTCTTGTTGAAACAATTTAATAAATCGAATCGAATCTGTGGATCAATTACCATCGAATAATTTTAGTAGTATATTTAATTGATGGATATGGTAGACTTTTAATTTTCATACAAATCAGCCTGCTTTGATTTTTGTTACAAAAATGATTTCAAAAGTATTGGATGCTTATGAAATAATCAAAGTTGGCTGATTTGAATAAAAATTGAAAGAATTCAATAAGTTTTAATTCTAAACAACTTTTTCTGATACAGTTTTGTTATATATGCTAAAATAAAGACAGTGAACTCTTGACTAATTTTTAGAATTCGACCAAAAAAAAAAAACACCCTGTTTTTAGAAGATATTTGTTGGTGAGTACGTGAAGTTTTCTTGATATAATATTACAGTGTAAGTATTTTTTTGCAGTTGGAAAAAGGGATTGATTGAATGTTATTGATCATTGCCAGAAATTTTCCTTGTTTAATTTCATTGTAATATAATATTTATATTTTATTCCTTTCTTCACTTCTGTGAAAATTAAATATAAATATATTAATTGATTTGGTTCATTTTTTCATTATCTTAGTTTAAGGGCGCGGTTTAGACGAAAGAGATAGCTATATAAATATTGGCAATCACTAATTCGAGTTAGATTGCTGTTGTGATCAATGAACAATATTGTATTTTACATTAAAGTAATCTTAAAATAAGCAGGAATTTCATCAGATGAATTAAAAATTATTTTAATGTTTAGTTTGAGTGAAAATCAATTATGAAAAACAATGAAAATTGATCAAATTTATAACAAATTTCAAATTATATTTTTGCTAATAAAAACTTGTGCAATGAAAATTTAAAGGATTTCACTAAATTCTGCATTAAAATAACTTAGCAGACATGACCTATTAATTTCGTTATATCGTACAATTTTCTTTTCTAACTTGAACTAGTAAATTGACGTAATACACGAAAATTAACGATTTATTTTTTATTTAGACTGATACTTTATACTCGGTAGATAAAAAATGTAAATACATATTCATATTATTAAATCCAAAAGAATGGCTCTTTTTTCAAACGATTATTTCCATTTTACTATATAGCTATCTCTTTCTACTAAACCGCAACCTTAAGACTAAGCAGGTGCGATCCTCAGAGCATGAATATCCAAATCTAACAAAAAATGTCGCACCTTATATGCACTCAATCCGTGGATATATAATATAATGAAGTAGAAACTTCAGTGATCAATAATTTAGTTGACAAATGTAAATCCTAACGCTGAATATTAAATTAATCATTAAAATTAAAAATAAATCACGAATAATGAATAAAACAAATCGAATTAATCAACTCATCAATATTTCTAACTGCAATAACAAGAAAAATATAAAATTTATGTAAATTTAATTACAACCTCATTGCATGTAAAATTTATATGAGAACACTTTCGAGTCCTATATACTTAATGTCTCCGCACACACACACAGGCCCACAAACACTGTTGGCTGTTTGTTTCTTGTCCGGCCGTATATCTTTTTCAGTTAGATATTAATTATTAAATTACTGGATGTGGCTCTTTCAGCCACCAAAGAACACGGCCGTACATGTCCACAATTAATTAAAGCGCTATCAAGAGGAATCTTTTAATTAGATAATTTCCACCGGGGATTAATTACAGTGCCAGCTTTTGTGTGGGTAATCCGAGAAAGAATACAAGTAGCCAGCGTTTTATGTCGTGATGTTTTAATGCCGGTTGAATTAAATCTCTACATTTATGGGATTGAAATATGAGTACTTATGTTTATTAAATATAATTAATATACCTGCATATTGATATCAGAAGTGGAATTTATGATCTATCTGGAGGTTATGGTATGTCTAATTTGTTTTTTTTATTGTAATCCATTTTTTTCAGTAGTAATTCACCGAATTACTGTTTTTGTAAAAAGGGGTTTTCCCGTAAATAAATAAATAAATAAATAAAAATAAATAAATAGAATTAATTCATGATAAGAGATCCTCCTGGTGGCAATAAACAGCTGGGTATACTTTACTTAGGAAAGGCATTTCAACGAAATTAATCACGTGTATTATAGTCTGCTTATAATAATAATAATAATAATAATAATAACGTTTATTGTCCAACAGGAGAATATTCCCAATTACAAGACAATTATATAAATCATATATGAATTAATTACAATTTAATTTAAACAATAACAATATTATGCGATTTTACCCAATGAAAGTACAGATTCAATTTAGCCATAATTTAAAAAAAAAGTTAACAATGCATGATTAAAGATGATAAAGGATCTGCAAAAATATCACACGTTAACGATAGTTGATTAAAAAGATCACAGACTATGCTAATAGGTGACTTGGAGCCATACAATGTTCGATTAGAAGCAATATAAAATGAGCTTCTTATAACATATGCATAGTATTATATTTTTAGTAAATCGAAATCTTTAAAAATTGAAGACTCTAATATTTAAACGAAAAGATCGATTTGCAGCCTTTGATGCAGAATAATTATTTTAGCATATATAACAATAATGTATCAGAAAAAATTGTTTATTTATTTATTTATTTACATACAGAAACAGAATGAGTAAGCATTCCTATAAAGTAAGAATGAATATTACAAAAAATTAGAAATAAAATTGGAATAAAAAGTTATGGAACACTTTCAAAGATCACAGCCATATAAGTTACTACTTCCGTTGATTTTTTTATCCTCTTGTAACTTTTTGCGATTATTTCGATTAACTTTTTTTATTTCATTGAATTTATTCTAAATATCCTCGAACGTTTCGAAAGTTTCATTCAACTTGAGAATCTTACGAGTTTGAATCTTGACAAAATTGTCATTAATGTTACGACTCGCCAGGCCATAGTGGCTTCCGGGCCAATTGTCATTATCAACAACAAGCTGCATTTAAAATTGGTTATTGACATTTTTCACCAAACTTCAAATCATCATTCATCAGCGTATCGATATCTACTCGATACTTTTTCTAATTCTTCAAAAGCTTTGATGTTTTTGTTCGCTGATCGTTGATAAAATTGTCATTAATGTCACGACTCGCCAGTCCATAGTGGCTTCCGGGCCAATTGTCATTATCAACAACAAGCTACATTTAAAATTAGTTATTGATATCTTTCAGCAAACTTCAAATCATCATTCATCAGCGTGTCGATATCTACTCGATACTTTTTCTAATTCTTCAAAAGCTTTGATGTTTTTGATCGTTGATAAAATTATCATTAATGTCACGACTCGCCAGGCCATAGTGGCTTCCGGACAATTGTCATTATCAACAACAAGCTACATTTAAAATTAGTTATTGACATTTTTCACCAAACTTCAAATCATTATTCATCAGCGTAACGATATCTACTCGATACTTTTTCTAATTCTTCAAAAGCTTTGATGTTTTTGATCGTTGATAAAATTGTCATTAATGTCACGACTCGCTAGGCCATAGTGGCTTCCGGGCCAATTGTCATTATCAACAACAAGCTACATTTAAAATTAGTTATTGACATTTTTTACCAAACTTCAAATCATCATTCATCAGCGTATCAATATCTACTCGATACTTTTTCTAATTCTTCAAAAGCTTTGATGTTTTTGTTCGCTGATCGTTGATAAAATTGTCATTAATATCACGACTCGCCAGGCCATAGTGGCTTCCGGGCCAATTGTCATTATCAACAACAAGCTACATTTAAAATTAGTTATTGACATTTTTCACCAAACTTCAAATCATCATTCATCAGCGTATCAATATCTACTCGATACTTTTTCTAATTCTTCAAAAGCTTTGATGTTTTTGTTCGCGTCCTTTTTCCTTTGCTTGCGAGTTAAAATCGGCAAAGGCCCGGCGGTTTGAATTAAAAGGAAATCAGACTTGGGATGTGTTCCTTATATGGAAAACAAAGACCTGGTTTGAATTCCTTATATAGAAATAAAAGATCTGGTTTTATTATATACCTGAAGTAGTTGTCTAATAGCAATAGTTTAATCTCGAATTTTCCTCGCAGAAACAGTTTTTTTCTTATTTTTTTTTCTCGTAACTTTCGTCGTTTTGGTACAAGTTTTCGAGTTTCAAAAAGTTCTCCAGGTTCTTCATGAACCAGTAGTAAAACGGCGCTAGAAGTACTAAGCAGACCTAAAGCTGTACAGATGTGTAAAGAAGCTAAATGAGACTGCAGTAAGAAATTCGATAGGTAACACTTTCTTGAACCAATAGTAAAACGGCGCTAACTGTACTGTAAGCAGATCTAAAGTAAAATCATCCCTGCCGTACAGATGTATAAAGAAGCTAAATGAGGCTACTGTAAGAAATTCGATAGATAACACTGTTGCTGGTAGTTTAACAAGGAACCAGAGCAAGAAGTAACAGTCGTCTAATGTTGAACATAAAGGCGATCGGATTGGTCGCTTGCCTCGTGAGGAGTCCTCTCTTCGATCACCCTTGTGTTTAACAAGGATTGATGCCTTGCCCCGTTCTTGGAGTCCTCTCTTCGATCGCCCTTGTGTTTAACAAGGATTGATGCCTTGCCCCGTGAGGAGTCCTCTCTTCGATCGCCCTTGTGTTTAACAAGGAAGGCTTGTTTAACAAGGATTGATGCCTTCCTTGTTAAACACAAGGGCGATCGAAGAGAGGACTCCTCGCGGGGCAAGCTAACTGTACTGTATTTTTTTGATAAACATCTATTAGAACAACTACTTCCCGGGTAAATACCCCGCCGAACGTTGGAATACTTAATATATGTTGTTGTTTGCTAGTATAACTAGATATTGAATTTGTCAATAAAGATTATATGTATGTATGATTTATAGAGGGAAGACTTGTTTCTTTCTCTTTCTTCCATAAAGGAACATTACAAGGCCGTCAGGTTTGTTTATATATTTTCTTTTTAAGATAACTATTCTTCGTAGTCGGCACCCGTGTTGCGCAAATATCTCGGAAAATTAATCCGTGCAGGTCGGCGATGATTAACGAGTGCCATTTTCGCGCATCACGTCTGATAGCTCTCTCCAAGGCCGGACATTTTCGCCGGCACACTCATTTATTAAGTGCAATTACCGTTTTTTTTTTCCGATTCGCAAATTATATGGATTTTTCAGTCGTGCACTGAAAAGACACGCTAATTGTGCGAAATTACAGGCCTCGTTTTTCTCGTTTTGTGTACATTTTCGTAAAACGCTAAAGCGAGGATTGTTGCTGTGCTTGAATACTGATTATTAAAAGTTAATGTGATAAATTAAGTATATATATTTTTTTTAATTAATTGCCATTACTTTAATTGCATATGTTGAAGGATAATCGGGGCTATTCCGTACGGGAAATGTTAATTTTAACGTGTACGTTATTAATTAATTTCATATTCTATAAATATTTATATACAGGGTGGCGCAAGATTCCGATGAAGTCCAATATCTCAGTTATTTAGAAATTTACAAAAAGATATTACTGACATAATTTGTAGCTACTGTAAAACTTCACATTTTAAAATTGGTTTCATATATACAGGGTGTCCAATAATCACGTGACGTATCAAACATATGATTTTTTAAATGGAATGCTATATTTTTAATGTCGATTTTAGATTCTACACTTAAAATTAATCATTTTTGACGTAAGGTTTATTAGGTCAGTTTTTAATATTTTAAAAGTTATAAACAATTTAAGGTTGAAATCAATGGAAGATTGGGGCCTTATTTTTCAAAAATGAAAAACGATGTAAACTTTCTGTTAACGCAATTTAATTGAAAAAATGCTTAATAATATAAGGAATAATCGTTTGTTACCATAAAGCAAATGTTGTGTACAGGGTGAAACAATACGCAAAATGATTTTTTTCTTTTTTCACTTAAATGGAACACCCTATATTTTTTACACTATTTCAATAGAAAATTGATTGTTCTTTAATTTTTGTATAATAAACTATACCCCTATCTGTTACCATTTTTTAACAATTTCAATTCAAAGTACAAAATTATAAGTTTCGCTTATAATCTATAATTTAAGTAGGCTATAATTGAAACAAATGCAATTCATAATCGTTTTCTGGTATTTAATAACATACTTACTCCCTAACCTAAAAGGATATTCAAATGACAATCGATATTTAAAGGCGCATGCAAAATATAAGGAAAATGGTTGCTCAACGATTATTTAGCGAGTTATAATGGTTATTGGGACATATTTTTTAAGAAAAAAATTGTAAGATGTTTGAATGCTATTGAATTAAAAAAAATGTGAATGTGTGAAATAAATACATAAAAATGTTAACAAAATATAATGATATAAATATTTTATTATTTCACTTAGTATCTATTTTCGGTTTTTCAGTCAACATGAATTGTTTAAATAAATCAATTTAAGAAGCATATAGGAATATTTTAAATATTTTTCGAATAATAACCAAAAAATATAGTTGTTGTTAGTTTTTAACAATTAAATTAATCATTTATTGAAGAAGTATGTTTAGCTGCACCAGTGTTACGAAATATAACGTAAAATGTACTTTACTTACTAATTATAATATTAAGCGTTGAAAGTTACTAAATAAATTAGTTGTTCTGGCGCGGCCTACTTTGGTTAAAAATTCTATACCAAATTATTTAATCAAATGCAATTTTGGAGAATAAATTGATGATAATAATAGGAATCGTAAAATCTGTTTAAAAATAAATTATTAATATTAACATACCTTAATAGAAAAAATAACTTCCAACCCATTCCTGGTGAATCGAAAACCAACTCACCTCCACCACTCACTAATTACCACTTGTTCATAAACAAAAATAAATCGCGTTTTTAATTATTAATAATTTCTAACGTTACAAATTAAACCGGAATAGTGAACGCTGCGCGTTTTCGGACGACTGAATCGAAATACAAGAGCGCAATTATCGCAAATCAAGAAGAAAAAAAACGATCGATGACTCACTCCGAGAACGCATTCCTGAGATAAGAAGATTCGTTGTACCTGGATCCTGGCGCACAGCCAAAAACATACCTATTTAAATTGTTGTATTTTCAATATTATCGCGTATTAAAATAATTACAGCTTAATATTTATTTACTTTTTTTTATTAATTTCTCATTTATCCCGTGGTAAAAAAAATATGTATGAATTATGATGTATTTTAATTAATACACTTGATTATTCGTTTCACTAAATTATTTTATATTTGTGTTCGCGTAACTTTCACAACTAAATAAATTAGTTGTTCTGGCACGGCCTACTTTGATTAAAAATTCTATACCAAATTTGTATTTGAGATTAAATATCTCAAAAACGGTAGACGGTAGCTATTTAATATGTTATATATAAAATGAAGAGTGATTAATTTTCTATTAAAATAGCATGAAAAATATAGGGTGTCCCATTTAAGTAAAAAGAGAAAAAAATCATTTTGCGTATTGCTTCACCTTGTATATAAAAATTTGTTTTAAGAGAAAAAAAGAGTATTTCTTTTATTATTAAGTATTTTTGCATTTGTATGGCGTTGACAGAATGTTTATTTCATTTTTCATTATTGAAATATTAGGCTCTAAACATCTATCGATTTCAACATTCATTTGTTTATAACTTTTAAACTATGAAAAATTGACCTATTAAATCTTATATAAAAAATGATTATTTTTAAACGTAGAATCAAAAATCTTCATAAAAAATATATCATTCCATTTAAAAAAAAACATATGTTTGATACGTTACGTGATTATTGGACACCTTGTATATATGAAATTAATTTTAAAATGTGAATTTTGACAGTAGCTACTAATAATGTAAGTAACATTTTTTTGTATATTTCTTTATAACTGAGATATTGGACTTCATCGTAATCTTGCGCCACCCTGTATATATTACAAAGGCTGCTTTTACTGTGATGATAAAAATTAACGTACACTCAACATTTATCTTACATAATCAGCCCTAATAAGTAATGCGTGTTTTTTAATAAATGAAACACTTTTTTACTTTGTATAATTCGGATTGATTTTATTGTTGACTATAGTTTCGACAACCTTATCGTGTCAAAAACAAAAGTGTTTCATTTATTAAAATTGAATTACAATGTATAACAAAGTAGAAGCCTCAACAATTAACAAGTTAAGTAATGCTTGCATTTATACTGAAAATAAATATTATTATTACTAATTATATTTTAAATATAGATTTATTGGCTTTATTGTAAATAATGTCTTCAAACTTCTCCACCCTGTAAAGGCAAAACAAAGTTTAGATGTGTTTTTAATCAATATACAAACAGCTTTATTCAGACAATATGACAACAAAATTTTACTAAAATTGTGTTAATAGTCTGTCATGGGCTTATCGACCATAAATCTTTCTGCCCTGTATGAATTTATGGTGATTTGCAAATTACAACTATGCTAGCTGTTTTTAATATTTTATTATAATAAATCGTATTATTCTACTTATTCGATTAATGAAAACACTTTTTTAAACTTTGTTTGTATAACTGAAATTTATTTAGTGACTATAATGACGCGTTAATGACGTCGAAACTATAGTCACTAAATAAATTTCAGTTATACAAACAAAGTTTAAAAAAGTGTTTTCATTAATCGAATAACTATGTATAACAAAGTAGAAGCCTTAACAATTAGTAAAATATTCTACTTATGTTTATAAACAAAAAAAAAAGAGTACAGAAGTTAATGTCTTTCACCAACTTATCATTACAAGATTAGTCAGGTTTGTTTATTTATTTTCTTTAATATTAATATATTGTTAATAATAATTTTAATAGATTTTTTTATAAATAAATAGCTTATGCCATACATTCTTTCTCAGTACATTAAGCATTAGATTTATGATTTGTATCAGGCACGGAGTTTAGCGCAGCACGGCACCGACGTTATTAGCCAAACGATGAATGGCGAACAATGGCAATTAAAGTCGCGCACGGGCAATTATTTAAAACTACATAAATCAATGAGCATTAAGCTGCTCCCCTCATTCGAGACGATACGGATTGCCGGTTACGAAATAGACAGATAGCGGACACCCTCCGGCGAGAACAAAGGAATACCATCAGATTACCACGGTACATGCCATTTGAAGAACGCGCCCGGAGCGCAAACTACTAACGTGCACCGGATTAATCTCGCTCGGCGGATCAAAGCCGACGGATTTTTCTTTTATAATTGCAGAGCTAATATAACGATGCGTGCGGAGGAAAGAAATGTGTGCGTGTGTACGAAAACGAAACGGCGGAAAAATTGTGATAAGATCTTGATGTGAAGGAATTAAAGGTCGTGTGTTACGACTCAATGATCAAAATTGCTAATCGGGTACGATTTGATGCGGAATAGGCACGATTTATTCAGTCAGATTCAGTTGCTTGCTAATCTCCATCGATCTATATTGATTGTAAATAAATATCAATGACTTTTTTTTCTTAAGCAAAAAAATATTTTTAGAGCACTCTGATTTGAATATATAAAATCACATTTTTTGTTGTTACTGGGGAATTATATGAAACCAGTGACAAATCATTGAGTAACATCTATATTATAATATCCTAATAATATTAATGTAGTATGATATATTACTCAATGATTTATTCTACTCTACTCTATCCCAATAATATTAATGATGTATGATATATTACTCAATGATTTGTTCTACTCAATTCTCAACTCAAATGAGAATTTTTTTTTTTTTAGTGAAAGGTTTTGACAAAGCAGAAACTTCCCTTTCTTAAACATGCATGATATAATTCACTTACGTGAATAACTTTGATCAATAGGGTGTGTTCCTTATAAGTGCTCAATAATAAGTTGTTTTTTTAGTGAAAGGTTTTGACAAAGCAGAAACTTCCCTTTCTTAAACATGCATGATATAATTCACTTACGTGAATAACTTTGATCAATAGGGTGTGTTCCTTATAAGTACTCAATAATAAGTTATGTTGAAAGTTGTATAAACATTTGTAATTTTTTTGTGAAAACGGTCGATTTTTGACCTACGAAGAATCGACCGTTTCCATCTTGCATGCCAACAATTTTACAATTTTTTATTAAACTTACGACATAACTTATTATTGAGCAAACTTAATTCTAATAGCCTTCATAATACTACTTTAAAATAGCTGAAATATTTGTTTTATTAAACAGTCTACAATTTTTCCGAAGTTACTTAATCGGATGTGGAGAAGATGAACACAAATAATGGATGTTTGGTTGGTTGACGTAATATGGGGGGAGGAGGAAGTGAATAAAGTATTCGAGGAGGCGAAGTATGGAAAAACTCCTGGACTAAATGTATTGAAGGCTGAAATGTGGAAGGATGTTGGGGAGCAGGAAAAAAAAACAAAGTAGAAGAGAAAAGGAACAGAACTAAGGGATACTTGGTTGGTTGACTTGATATGGGAGGAGGAAGTGAATGAAGCATTTGAAGAAGCAAAGTGTGGAAAAGCTCCTGGATTAGATGTATTGAAAGCCGAAATGTGGAAGGATGTTGGGGAGCAGGAAAAAAAGTATAAGAGAAGAGGAACAGCAATAAGGGATACTTGGTTGATTTACTTGACATGAGAGGAGGAAGTGAATGAAGCATTTGAAGAAGCAACGTGTGTAAAAACTCCTGGACTAAATGTATTGAAAGCCGAAATGTGGAAGGATGTTGGGGAGCAGGAAAAAACAAAGTAGAAGAGAAGAGGAACAGAAATATGGGATACTTGGTTGGTTGACTTGATATGGGAGGAGGAAGTGAATGAAGCATTTGAAGAAGCAAAGTGTGTAAAAACTCCTGGACTAAATGTATTGAACCCCGAAATGTGGAAGGATGTTGGGGAGCTAGAAAAAACAAAGTAGAAGAGTAGAGGAACAGAAATAAGGGATACTTGGTTGGTTGACTTGATATGGGAGGAGGAAGTGAATGAAGCATTTGAAGAAGCAAAGTGTGTAAAAACTCCTGGACTAAATGTATTGAAGGCCGAAATGTGGAAGGATGTTGAGGAGCAGGAAAAAACAAAGTAGAAGAGAAGAGGAACAGAAATAAAGGATACTTGGTTGATTGACTTAATATGGGAGGAGGAAGTGAATGAAGCATTTGAAGAAGCAAAATGTGTAAAAACTCCTGGACTAAATGTATTGAAGGCCGAAATGTGGAAGGATGTTGGGGAGCAGGAAAAAAACAAAGTAGAAGAGAAAAGGAACAGAAATAAGGGATACTTGGTTGATTGACTTAATATGGGAGGAGGAAGTGAATGAAGCATTTGAAGAAGCAAAGTGTAGAAAGGCTCCTGGACTAAATGTATTGAAGGCCGAAATGTGGAAGGATGTTGGGGAGCAGGAAAAAATAAAGTAGAAGAGAAGAGGAACAGAAATATGGGATACTTGGTTGGTTGACTTAATATGGGAGGAGGAAGTGAATAAAGCATTTGAAGAAGCAACGTGTGGAAAAACTCTTAGACTAAATGTATTGAAGGCCGAAATGTGGAAGGATGTTGGATGAAGGAAAAAGCAAAATACAGGAAGTTACTAAATCGGACATGGAAAAGAGGAACAGAAATTACAGATGCTTGTATGATTGACGTAATGTAGGAGGAGGAAGTATGGAAAAGCTGCTGGATTAAATAGTTGAAGACCGAAATGCAGAAGGAGGTTGGGGAGAGGGGAAAAGCAAAGTATAGGGGACTATTAAATCAGATGTGGAGAAGAGGAACACAATTAACGAATACTTGGTTGGTTGACGTAACATATTATTCACTTCCTCCTCCCATAGGAGGAGAAAGTGAATAAAATATTCGAGGAAGAAAAGTGTGGAAAAGCTGGTGGACGGCATGGTTGAAGGCCGAAATACAGAAGGAGGTTGTAGAGGTGGGAAAAGTAAAGTATAGGATAAGTATAGGATGTGGAGAAGAGGAACACAATTAACGGATACTTGGTTGGTTGACGTAATGTGGGAGGAGGAAGTGAATAAAATATTCGAGGAAGAAAAATGTGGAAAAGCTGGTGGACGGCATGGTTGAAGGCCGAAATGCAGAAGAAGGTTGTAGAGGAGGGAAAAGCAAAGTATAGCAATATGTAGAGAAAAAACACAAATAACGGATGCTTTGCTTCCTCGAATGCATCACATTCGAGGAAGCAAAGTATGGACTGGATAGATTAAACCCCGAAATATGAAAGGAGGTTAGAGAGAAGAGCTACTAAATCGGATGTCAAGAGAAGGAACAGAAATAAGAGATACAGCTTCGAAGAAACAACATCTGGAAAAGCTACTGGACTAGATGGATTGAACGTTGAAATGCGGAAAGAGATTAGAGAGAAGGGAAAGGCAAAGTATAGGGAGCTACTAAATCGGATGTGGATAGGAGGAACAGAAACCTATAATTTAAAAACAATTTAAAAATAATACCGGATGCTTGCTGGATTGGCGTAATATTCCTAATATGCAAAGGAAGCAATAAGGTAAGATGAAGAATTTGAGAGTAATACCCTTAATGTGTATAGAATAGAAAATTGTTATGAAAGCAGCGAAAAACCGGAAGAAAATGAAAGGAGTACCTCTAAAAATTAAAGGGGAATTTAGGAAAAGGAAAGACCGATTTGTTTACTGGCGTGGAAAAGCTGCTGGACTATATGAGTTGAAGCCCAAAATAAAGAAGACATTTCGAAAGAAGGAAAAAGCAAAACATACAGCGAGGTACTAAATCGGATCTGGAGAGAAGGAACAGAAATACCGGATGCTTAGTGGGTTGGCGCAATATGCCTAACATGCAAAGGAGGCGATAGTGAAGAATTTTAGTGGAATACCATATAGGGTGACAGAAGTGCCATGACAGAAGTGAAGAAAATTAAAGGGGCATGCCAAAAACTCAAGAGAGAATAATAGAAAGAGACCATTTTTTATTGGCAAGAATGAGGAAAATATTACACGTTCATTTTCTTATCATCTTTTTCTATTGTTCTTGCTGTGTTGCAGTATTTCTTGACTTGTAGGCAACTTACGATATAGTACTGAGAAATAAATTAAAACTGGTAGAATGTTTGAAAAAAAAATGGTCCACTCCACACTCTCTTTCTCAAACATTTTACTAATGTGCCTCTAAGGAGAGTATACAAAGAAATATGAATGAGAATATAAGTAGGAGAGAATGTGTCTGAACGGTTTAGAGTGTGGGTTAAAGTAAGGCAGGGTTATACATACGATAATCCCACTTCTATTTAATATGTACATAATTGATTTGGAAGTTGTATTACGAAATGTGCAAGCGGGATTAGTAATGTGTGGTAAAAAAACAAAAATGAATATTAGCGTAAGTGTGTGGAAGGAAGTCGGGTTGCAGGAAAGGCATTAACAAATCATTAGAAGTGGTTGTAATACAATAAATGACAATCATTTCAGATACTTCCTGGATATTTGTGGTATTTAGCCCACAATTATCCAGGAAGTATCTGAAATGATATTGAATGTGTTTAAGAAGGTTACGTTGGCAAAGTTCTGGGAAAGGCAGGAACAAATCATTAGAAGTGGTTATAATCCAATAAATGACTATCATTTCAGATACTTCCTGGATATTTGTGGTATTTAGCCTACAAATATCCAGGAAGTATCTGAAATGATACTGAATGTGTTTAAGAAGGTTACGTTGGCAAAGGTTAGGTATGGTTCTGGAGAGAGAACTATACCTAACCTTTATCTTTGGGTGAAAGATATGGCAACTGTATGTTCTGTACGAGCAGAAAGGATACATGGATATATTTGAGAGAAGAATATGTACATACCATTGCGGTAACATGAAGATAGAAGAATAGATGAGAGAGAATGGAGCGTGTGCGCAAATTTTGGTAAGGTTGTGCTGGGAGAAGTTAAGAAAATTGAAGGAAATTTAAAAGACAATGAAGCGCGCAGAATTGTTTTTTTTTTTTCTTGTTTTGTGAAGTGAAAGCTTTTTTATCATCTCTTTTTATTATTATTATTATATAACTTATGATATAGTACTGAGAAATAAATTAAAACTGGTAGAATTTTTGAGAAGAAAGTAGTCCACTCCACACTTTATTTCTTAAACATTTTACTAATGTGCCTCTAAGGAGAACAGTAGAAAATAAATAGAAAATGTGGAAATAATTTATTAATTATTTTCAAATAATTTTTATTTAATAACAGTAGAAAATGTTTACTTAGCATTATTATTTTAAGTTGTAGTTTGTATCATATAATTCATCTGAAGTGTCACTAACTCTACGATCGAAGCGTGCTGCTTGGAAGCTGCAGTCGTCATTGAGGCACTGAGAGAGGAACCAGGGAAATGATATAATAATAAGAGATAATATGTTTTTTTTGGAAGTTCAATAAAATAACAGGCATAAAATCTGCCTTTTATCTTTAATGTAACACCAAGTGATCAAATACGACGCCTGGACTGGACTTTACATGTCTATATGATTCGAAATAATTGCCATGTGAAATTATTCATTCCACATTAAAAATTTAAGAACATACAAAAAGTATATAGAATTAGGTTGAATCCAAATATGTAATAATATATACGATTCACATTTTCATCATTGTTTCGTGGACGAAACAATGATTCTCGGTCGTCTACGTTGTAGACCCAAATCATTGACAATGCCACTTGAAATTAGGCAAAAGGTGGCGCTTGCGTCGTCTTTAATTTATTATAATATATATGATGTTTAAAAAAGGAACTTTAAAAAAAAGGAAATTTTTAGTGTAAAAGATGCTCATTCAAACATACTAATTGACCTGTCCGAGAGTTTTTCTTGATTATCACTAGCAGTTTAATTTGTTCCTTTCATTATGTATATTATTTCCTAAAATTAGTATTTTTCAATATTTTCAAAATTGCTGTTATTTTTTCTCAATCGAGAAGAATTAATTATATATATATATATATAATCTAAAATCCCCATCTACCATAATGGTGGTGTAGGGGTGAAGAATTAATTGAGAAAATGTAATTGTGTCTAGAATTACAATCAATAACCCAATTTTATTGCTGTTAGCCAGGAATTTGCTGCCGGTTAAATCGAATCGTTTATTACGACCAAATATTCAAATGATTATGAAGTTGGCAGAAATTTTAATATTGATCTTGTTGATGGCTTAATCAAAATTAAAGGTTAATATTCAATTTTATTTCTATTTTTTTTTCATTTAGCTAATAATATCTGTAGCTTTGATAGTTAGTCGTAGGTCGCAATTCCAGACATTAAACTATTTATTTAAAATAACCTTGCATTTCCGTTACATAATTTAATCTATGCAATAATTTGATTGTTTTATCCTCAAGTAAATCTCGATTTAGTACCACTGACAAAAATATCCATATTAAATAAAAATGATTTGAAAATAATTAATAAATTATTTTCACATTTAGCTCTGCGACTTTTTCACGCTGGTTCTTGTATCCATTTCGGGTGTCAGCTTTATAATACGCAGTGGACCGTCTTTATATTTTGTCTGTGATAGTACACGATATGCAAAAATAAAGTAAAAACTTTAAAGTGGTCAAACTATATCCACATCACCTTTCATTATTTCGAAGAGGATTAGAGGCTTACGCTCCGTTGATCCGCTCATGGGAACTCATTTGCGAGTCGGACTACACAACGGAGGAGCGGATTCTCGGATGTATTAAATATCAGCCGGATAATTATGTGAAAAAGGGCAAAAATCACGACCGCCCCGTTTCCCGTTCGTCCGACCGACGCCGCGTCGCGGACCAAGAGAAGTAAGTCGAAGAAAGAAAAAGACGAGCTCTTCGGGACGGGCAGAGGCGAAACCAGTTTTCGAGTCCCATCGTGGGCACATTTTAAAATTTATACAACGCACACATACACGTACGGGTTGTTGTGTTGTGTCTCGGACTCTCATTTTCACCCGGGACATCCAGGACCGGATTTCGTGTAGAGCGTGTCCGGCGTGTGCCCACGGTTTCGTTGTTTTTTTTTTTTTTGTATTTCACGTCGGCCGCCGATAATTTGGCGAACGCCATATGGTCGGAGAAAAAGATGAGGCTCCGAGAGAAGGAGGTAAAAAATAAAGGGGATAAGTGGTAAAGTATAGGTTAATTAAAAAAAAAAGAGATGGATAAGTATAATACATTTATCGCAAGATTATTTTTTTCTTCTTTAAAATTTGCATAAATTAAATTTTGAAGAAAAAAGATAAATTTGAGCGAAGTAGGGTACTTGAGATTTTAGTAATAGCACAAGTTGATAATTTAAAAAATGAAGGTTTTGAAAATAGTTCACTTGATATTGTTTTACTTATTTAAATTTATTTTATTTATTTTCAAAATTATTATTGAAAATGTTTTACTAAGTGATTAATGAGTACAAAATAAAAGATATAGCACACAATTGATTTATAAACTTTACTTTATTTTGACAACTGTCTAGTTAGCACAGTAATGGTTAACAAAACTGAGCCTTGCACATGAGTATTATTTGTTAATAACGCAAAAAAAAGTTCCCAAACAATATACTATACATGTGAACACTGATGGTGGTGGGCTCACGGGAATGGTTCTCAAGAAGTGCAGAAGAGTAACAATAACACGTTTTATTTCAACTTATACACAATGATTCAACATGGTAGTCGAGGAGCTAGTGCCGATGCTCGCGGTACATCCCCTCATCCACCCTACACAATGAATGGGCGTCAGAGATGGCGCATGCGTTTTAACAATATACTTTACTGTAATACTTTTCGAATACATTATGATATTGAGGCAACAATATTGTGTTGTTTCTACAGAAATTGCTTCATCATCCAAAAGCCACAAAAATGAGCATTACTTTACTGTAATACTTTTCGAATACATTATGATATTGTAGCAAAAGAGTCAACAATATTGTGTTGTTTCTACAGAAATTACTTCATCACCCAAAAGCCACAAAAAGGAGCTTTTGTTATACATCTGTATTTACTTCTTGCGGAACAGACCTATTCTTTATATCTATTAAAAATAATATATTTAATTTCATAAAATGTTCAACCATCATTCATCTACCGTATGGATAACTAGTGTCCCATTTTTTTGAACCTCATCAGACTAATATGGAACACATTTTCAGAATATGTCAAAAACAAAAACAAAAAAAAATACCCATTCATAGTTTTCGAGATATTTCCAATTTTCTGTGAATTGGTTGCTCTTTCAGAAAAGGTTTTGATAATAATTAATACATCAAAAAAATCATAATAAATTTAATTTATAAAAAAACTGTAATTAAGTGAGTATTTTTTATATAATAAATAAGTATACTGTTTGTATTTCGATGCAAACATACAAACCTGTCGATTCAACAAAATACGTAGAGTTCAAATAGAAGAGATAAACAACAGTGACTCCAAAACCATGAAATAACCAAGCCTATATTCCTATATTTATTTTTTAAACTTCCTTCAAACACCCAATTATGAGTGAAGTTTAGTAGAAAGAGAGAGCTATATAACTGCTAATTGAAAAAATAATATTAACACTTAATTAATAATGGTTTTATGGGGTTGATCTCTAATAATTATATATATTGGCAGTCTAATTTGTATTAAATTTATGTCCTGATCGAAGGACAGTTTTGTATTATACATTAAAATAATCTTAAAACATCCTGAAATTTCGAGAGAATCATTATTATAATAATGTTTTTTTTCTGAAAAATGATTATGAAAACCAATGATAATAACTCATACTTTTTTTAATTTGTAATATATATTTTTGGTAACAAAACGCGCGCAATAAGAAATTTATCGAAATTCTACATTCAAATATTTATTTATTTGTGTATTTATTTATTTATTTGTCTGTTCATTTACTTTTAATTTGTTAAACTACTGCTAAAATTGTAATTTATTCATTTTGTGTTGTACATTTATTCACTTTGGGATTTATATAATAATTAATAATATGTAATAATTTTGTATTTATAAAATTTGTATAATGGAGATTCCGTAAATAAAATATCTATCAAAAAATAATAATAATAATAATTTCACATTCGTTATCTGTTAATTTCATTACAATTTACAATTTTCTTTTCTAACAAAAAATAGTGAATCCACAACAATTAACCATTTTTATTAAAATATAGACTGTTACTTTCCTAGTTTTTATATAAAAAATATAATATATATATATATATATATATAATTCATATTATTAAATCCTGAAGACTGACTCTTTTAATCAATTATTTACACTTTACTGTATAGCTATCTCTTTCTACTAAACCACAACTTTAATCAGTCAACTATTCCGACTGAGTGAAATAATGACATTTATATTATTTAAAAATTAAAAAATGATATTGTTTACTTTCAAATATATTGTTCAAAATATTCTTGAAATTCACTTATCCGGTAATTTTCACCATGTGATGTTCATAGTGGCCTCAATCTGAGAAAAACTAGTATAAATAGGATAATTCGAATATTCTGAAACTTAGTATACATGCATTTTTTATATCTTCATTAAATTCCGAGGGTCCAGGTTAACAAAATCAAATCTTTGTATAGTTATTTCCAGATAAAGATATAAGTGAATCTGACAGTAATAATAATCTGTTTATCATATCCTCTTTCCAGCTATGGTCTGTTAGAAATTTTAATCATTTTATGATTGGATTCTAGTGCTTCTTTCGAAAGTTTTCCAATCAGAAGAGTAACATTTACTGTTGATTTTGTTTTGATTGGATGTAAACAATTAAACAAAGATTAGCTCAATTCAAATGATTTAAATTCAGGGCTGCCTAGTGATCGTTAATTATCGCTACCAATATTACAATATTTTACCGCAAAAATGATTTTTAATTTCCGTTTA
Source organism: Philonthus spinipes (assembly GCA_963082785.1). Classification (NCBI taxonomy): domain Eukaryota; kingdom Metazoa; phylum Arthropoda; class Insecta; order Coleoptera; family Staphylinidae; genus Philonthus; species Philonthus spinipes. The sequence goes on along the minus strand of OY720304.1, from coordinate 22,140,875 downwards.
TGATATAATTATTAAATCCAATCGATATGAATAAAAATGTACTAAGACTACTTTTTATGATATCTTCAACGTGAATACACATATTAAGAATTACAAGAAAATACTTTTTTTTCAATAAAATCATTTATTATAATTATTTACCTGTATTATATATACAGGATGGCGCAAGATTCCGATGAAGTCCAATAGCTCAGTTATTAAGAAATATATAAAAAATGTTACTTACATTATTAGTAGCTACTGTCAAACTTCACATTTTAAAATTAGTTTCATATGTACAGGGTGTTCAATAATTACGTGACGTATCAAACATAAGGTGTGTGACACCATTAGATACCAATCGGGGCTAATTTGATTTGATGTGATTTGATGTGATTTAATTCTAATTCTAATTCTATATGTTTTTTTTTAATGGAATGATATATTTTTTATGAAGATTTTCGATTCTACGTTTAAAAATAATCATTTTATATAAAAGATTTAATAGGTCAATTTTTCTTATTTTAAAAGTTATAAACAAATGAATGTTGAAATCGATAGATGTTTAGAGCCTAATATTTCAATAATGAAAAATGAAATAAACATTCTGTCAACGCCATACAAATGAAAAAATACTTAATAATAAAAGAAATACTCTTTTTTTTTGTTAAAACAAATTTTCATATACAAGATGAAGCAATATGCAAAATGGTTTTTTTTTTCTCTTTTTACTTAAATGGGACACCCTATATTTTTTTATGATATTTTAATAGAAAATTGATCACTCTTCATTTTTTATATAACATATTAAATAGCTACCGTTTACCGTTTTTGAGATATTTAACCTCAAATACAAATTTGGTATAGAATTTTTAACCAAAGATAATATAAAGAAGAATTTAATATAAAGATAAATTATTAGAATTTTAAATTAAATGAAATCATGTCTTCTAATAAATTGTTGTTTAAAGGATTTAAATCGAAATTAAAAGTTTATTGGAATTTTTTACATCTCAATTACTTGAAACACATTCAATATTTATTTATAGATAATACACAAATATTTTTTTTAAATAATATATGTTTTTGAATAAGAGATGTTTCGTCTACGTTAAATGTTATGAATGAATAGTAATGAAGGAATTCATCATAATATCCATATTTTTCAAGTTATTTACAAAACAGAATGTAGTCGAAATCATAATTGGTGGGGCTGTTATATCTTGAAACTTCATATCATAAAAAAAACTATAATTTTCTTTGACAACAAAAATTTACAAAATTTGCTATAACAATATTTATAATTGTGTTAGTAGTCTGTTATGGGCTATCGACTTTCTGTCCCATTTTTTTTTATTTTGTTACAATTGTAACGAGTTCCTGTTACAAATATATATATTTTTAAATATCTTAAAGTGAGGAGAAAGTAGCCTTTTATGTTTTAAAGCATACTTACATCGAGGATAACCTTAAAGCGTCCGCTGCTTTATCGCAGAGAAAACCTTTTAGCATTATCGAAACGAGCGCAGCGTGTGCATTTGAAGTTGTTTGATATTGGACTCGGGAGCAATGGGAAAAAAGGAACAAGAAGAAAGGAACGAAAGAAATATGCGTTAGGTACGTGACGGAGTGCGGCCGCGAAAAGGTCGAAGCCTGGCCAGCCATCTGGCATTGTTTAACAAATATAATAACCATAATTCACGGTCATGCATTTACCGAGCTCGTAAAACACCGCGAGGGAAATGAAAAGTTGCAATAAAACGGTTCGTTTCGTGCGACAACTGCACGGCTCCGGGACGCGGCCATCATCCAACGTCAGCAGCAGAAATGCAACCAGGGATTTGGATTTATTAAAAGAGTCAACGATTTTTTTAAATAATAAATCAAAGCGCAAAGCTACCAACTCTATGTTGCCGAATAATCCTCCCTTAAAATCCATATACCATATATGGGTGCAACTTGGATGGTTTTATAAAGTTAATCGTTTTGAGAGATTATTGGAATGCTTAATAAGAATTCTAAGGTAGCATAGTTTGGCAACTTAGAATTAATAAAGAGATCCTCACTTTGATTTGTAGTTTGTTTTGTGTTTAAAATAGTAAAGTAAAAGATGATCTCTTTACCAACACTATGTTGTCCTCCCTTAGAATCCATATACCATATATGGGTGCTACTTGTATGGTTTTATAGAGCTAATCATTTTGAGAGATTATGAAGTGAATTATTGAAATGCTTAATAAGAATTTTAAGGTAGGATAGTTCGGCAATATAGAGATCTTCGCTTTGATTTGTGCTTAAAATACCTCAAAAAAGTAATTACACATAAAATATCTTTTTAAAGGTACAAAATAAGCCGATATGAAAGATCTTATTAGACTACATTCAGACAGTTTAGCGGTTAATGAATAAATTGTTTCGAGATGTTTACAAGCAATGGAAAAAAATCCAGAAGGGTGGAAAATGGATAGTTCCGTAGCCTAACAAAACCTGGTTTATTTAGTACATTTAAGAAGATATTTTTTGTATAATTACTTTTTTAAGGTATTTTAAGCATAAATCAAAGCGAAGATCAATTCTATATTGCCGAACTATCCTACCTTAAAATTCTTGTTAAGCATTTCAATAATTTACTTCATAATCTCTCAAAAAGATTAGCTTTATAAAACCATACAAGTAGTACCCATATATGGTATATGGATTCTAAGGGAGGACTATTCGGCAACATAGTGTTGGTAAAGAGATCATCTTTTTGATTTGTGCTTTCATTTGTATTTAAAGGATAGCTCAGAAATATAACAAGGATACCGATTTGTTATATGGGTATATTAAAATTAAGTACACAATTACCCAAAGGCAAAGAAATTACTGGATACTTGGAGACCTACTTCCTGACTAAACAAGAAACAACAGGAATTAATAGGACCTGAATCCACTGCCGGAAAAACACATGAATATAACCAACAAACAAAAGCTTCAATTACTTCAATTAGAAGATAACAAAAGATAATCTCGCCTTAATAGATACAGCTTGTATTACACAAATTCGGGTCTATTCCGTACGGAAAATGTTAAATTTAACGTGTACGATGATAAAAATATCATCACAGTCTAAGTAACTTTTGTATTTTTACTCCTATCCCGAAAGATATTCTCATTTTGTTTGTTGTCCCAATCAGGTTGATTGTTTCCACTTTTGTCTCTTTTTACCTGAACCACTACGGACTTCCCTTTTGTAATAGATATGTATTCGTAGAATGTGAAATTAATTAATTACGTGCACGTTAAACTTAAAATTTTCCGTATGTAATAGACCCAATTAAATTCTTATGAAATATTAAAGATGCAGACTTTGCAATAATATTAATATTTTAATATAAAAGTAATATTTTATTTTTCCATCTATGCACATATTTAATTTCATTTAATAGCTGCATAATTTTAAGGTCGTTATAGTTAATAACACTCGCGTAAAATTCAGAGAAAGAAAAACTATAAACTGCGTACTGACCAGCAATGTTAATTATGCACACACCAGTTATTATGCAAGCGCAATGCGGGAAAGAGCAACGCGCGCTTTTATCGGCATTTAATTTGCGGTAATCCAATATGCAATTTAATTTAATATTTGTTTGCGAGACTCTAAAGGATTTTTAATGTGGATTTTATGTACGGACAAAAAAAAATGTTTTTCACATATATGTTTTACAGCACAATAAAATATGAGAGTTCACAATTTGCAATCAAGTGAAAATAATACTTTTATTTTGTAAAATTAATTCAAAGAAAAATATTTAAATGTGTTTGGAAAAAGGAATGATTGAATATTATTGATAGATTTTCTTATTTATTGCTGCAAAAAAATGGTTATTTAATTTTTATTTAAATAACTACATAATTTTATAAAAAAAGGTGTTATCCGTTAAATAAATAAATAAATAATTGTAAATAATCGACCTCCGGTCGATAGCCGTTTCTTATAAGAATATATATTTGTTTTAAATTGTTTCATGTATTGTATATTAAATTAAATATGTATGTATTTTTTGAGAATAAAATATGTCTTTCTGTCTGTAAATAATCATAGGAAAAAAAAGAATATTAATTCACTTGATTTAGTTTCACTTATAAAATAAGACTAAAAATAAGATTAATTTCAACATATTTCGTTTTGATGCTATTATCAAGAATAACGTACAAATGGACAGCTATGAGAATATATACATAATTTACAGATGATTTTGTACATGAGTTACATACATGATTGATTTACTGGGTTTGATTTTATAAAATTATAACTGGATAATTTTATTGGGCATTGAGTATCGGAGAACTCTAAAAGTCTTCGTTTACCACATTTTTGTCAGTTTTTATGGCCTTTGCGATCTCTAAGCCATCGCGATGCTAATCCTTTATTATGTGAAATTGTTGTATCGTTCGAAGAAAACTAGTGATTTCTTGTGATTCAGTGGTGAGTTTTCTGTTTTCTATGTTGTTTTTTTTATATTCTCTTATATCGAATGACCTACCGGTTTGTTCTATATACACTGCATCGCATTTTTTACATTGTAATTAATTAATTCAAATTTCTTCTTCACTGAATGGTTTTTTGAGTTTAAGTGAAGTGTTTAATCACAAATTGAAAGACTGTTATTCCTTACTTCACAATTTATAATATAATAAATTGTGAAGTAAGGAATAACAGTCTTTCAATTTGTGAAATTTCTTCTTATTTAATTACTATGAATAATCTTCGTTTTTAATATCTTCTTTCGATTTTTTAAAAAAATATATATTTCCAACTTTAGTTCATTTAAAAATTCTTGTTTTTAACAATATTATTGTGCTTTTTTTATAAAAAATAATTTTAATAAAATATAATAATAAACAAACAAAAAAACGGTTTTCATATATATGAGCAGCTTAAATAAAATTTACATTTTGCTTTCACTTTTCATTTTTAATTGCGAAATATAATTAATTTCTATCACATTCGTAACTTTAAACAACAAAATCATAAATTTAAGAATTTTATTGCGTTTTTTTCTTTTTGAAAAAAAAAAACACTTCTTGTTAAAATAATAAAACCAACATTATCTAGTGTGAAACGTTAAGAGCATACGTTATTTGTCAGCGGTTTAATTGTTTCACTCGAATCCTGAAACTAAACACAGTGATTTTTAATTAAAATACGACAATAAAGAAAAAATCGTTTTCGCATGAATGTTTCTTAGTATAAATAAAGTTTACTATTTGTGATCATCAACCTATTTACAAAAGAAGAGTTTATCGATCTTATTTTGTAAATAATCGATGGTTTATGGAACTCTAAACATAATTTATAAATAAAATAACGATTTTTTAAGTTTCACATTTTTTATTGTAGTAACCCTGCTACAATTGTGAAATCTAATTAATTTAAAAAATCCTCGTTTCCTGTCTTATTCGTAATTTTAAACACAAACAAAACCATATTTTTAATAATTTTATTGTGTTTTTTTATGGAACTCTAAACATGATTTATAAATAAAATAACGATTTTTTAAGTTTCACATTTTTTATTGTAGTAACCCTGCTACAATTGTGAAATCTAATTAATTTTAAAAATCCTCGTTTCCTGTCTTATTCGTAATTTTAAAAACAAACAAAACCATATTTTTAATAATTTTATTGTGTTTTTTTATGGAACTCTAAACATAATTTATAAATAAAATAACGATTTTTTAAGTTTCACATTTTTTTATTGTAGTAATCCTGCTACAATTGTGAAATCTAATTAATTTAAAAAATCCTCGTTTCCTGTATTATTCGTAATTTTAAAAACAAACAAAACCATATTTTTAATAATTTTATTGTGTTTTTTTTATGAAACTCTAAACATAATTTATAAATAAAATAACGATTTTTTAAGTTTCACATTTTTTTTATTGTAGTAACCCTGCTACAATTGTGAAATCTAATTAATTTAAAAAATCCTCGTTTCCTGTCTTATTCGTAATTTTAAAAACAAACAAAACCATATTTTTAATAATTTTATTGTGTTTTTTTTTATGAAACTCTAAACATAATTTATAAATAAAATAACGATTTTATAAGTTTCACATTTTTTTATTGTACTAACCCTGCTACAGTTGTGAAATCTAATTAATTTAAAAAATCCTCGTTTCCTGTCTTATTCGTAATTTTAAAAACAAACAAAACCATATTTTTAATAATTTTATTGTGTTTTTTTTATGAAACTCTAAACATAATTTATAAATAAAATAACGATTTTTTTAAGTTTCACATTTTTTTATTGTAGTAACCCTGCTACAATTGTGAAATCTAATTAATTTAAAAAATCCTGTCTTATTCGTAATTTTAAACACAAACAAAACCATATTTTTAATAATTTTATTGTGTTTTTTATCGAACTCTAAACATAATTTATAAATAAAATAACGATTTTTTAAGTTCCACTTTTTTTTATTGTAGTAACCCTGCTACAATTGTGAAATCTAATTAATTTAAAAAATCCTCGTTTCCTGTCTTATTCGTAATTTTAAAAACAAACAAAACCATATTTTTAATAATTTTATTGTGTTTTTTTTATGAAACTCTAAACATAATTTATAAATAAAATAACGATTTTTTAAGTTTCACATTTTTTTATTGTAGTAACCCTGCTACAATTGTGAAATCTAATTAATTTAAAAAATCCTCGTTTCCTGTCTTATTCGTAATTTTAAACACAAACAAAATCATATTTTCAATAATTTTATTGTGTTTTTTTATGGAACTTTAAACATAATTTATAAATAAAATAACGATTTTTTAAGTTTCGCATTTTTTTATTGTAGTAACCCTGCTACAATTGTGAAATCTAATTAATTTAAAAAATCCTCGTTTCCTGTCTTATTCGTAATTTTAAAAACAAACAAAACCATATTTTTAATAATTTTATTGTGTTTTTTTTATGAAACTCTAAACATAATTTATAAATAAAATAACGATTTTTTAAGTTTCGCATTTTTTATTGTAGTAACCCTGCTACAATTGTGAAATCTAATTAATTTAAAAAATCCTCGTTTCCTGTCTTATTCGTAATTTTAAAAACAAACAAAACCATATTTTCAATAATTTTATTGTGTTTTTTTATGGAACTCTAAACATAATTTATAAATAAAATAACGATTTTTTAAGTTTCACATTCTTCTATTGTAGTAATCCTGCTACAATTGTGAAATCTAATTAATTTAAAAAATCCTCGTTTCCTGTCTTATTCGTAATTTTAAAAACAAACAAAACCATATTTTTAATAATTTTATTGTGTTTTTTTTTATGAAACTCTAAACATAATTTATAAATAAAATAACGATTTTTTAAGTTTCACATTTTTTTATTGTAGTAATCCTGCTACAATTGTGAAATCTAATTAATTTAAAAAATCCTCGTTTCCTGTCTTATTCGTAATTTTAAAAACAAACAAAACCATATTTTTAATAATTTTATTGTGTTTTTTTTATGAAACTCTAAACATAATTTATAAATAAAATAACGATTTTTTAAGTTTCACATTTTTTTATTGTAGTAACCCTGCTACAATTGTGAAATCTAATTAATTTAAAAAAAATCCTCGTTTCCTGTCTTATTCGTAATTTTAAAAACAAACAAAACCATATTTTTAATAATTTTATTGTGTTTTTTTTATGAAACTCTAAACATAATTTATAAATAAAATAACGATTTTTTAAGTTTCACATTTTTTTATTGTAGTAACCCTGCTACAATTGTGAAATCTAATTAATTTAAAAAAAATCCTCGTTTCCTGTCTTATTCGTAATTTTAAAAACAAACAAAACCATATTTTTAATAATTTTATTGTGTTTTTTTATCGAACTCTAAACATAATTTATAAATAAAATAACGATTTTTTAAGTTTCACATTTTTTTATTGTAGTAACCCTGCTACAATTGTGAAATCTAATTAATTTAAAAAATCCTCGTTTCCTGTCTTATTCGTAATTTTAAAAACAAACAAAACCATATTTTCAATAATTTTATTGTGTTTTTTTATGGAACTCTAAACATAATTTATAAATAAAATAACGATTTTTTTAAGTTTCACATTTTTTTATTGTAGTAACCCTGCTACAATTGTGAAATCTAATTAATTTAAAAAATCCTCGTTTCCTGTCTTATTCGTAATTTTAAAAACAAACAAAACCATATTTTTAATAATTTTATTGTGTTTTTTTTTATGAAACTCTAAACATAATTTATAAATAAAATAACGATTTTTTAAGTTTCACATTTTTTTATTGTAGTAACCCTGCTACAATTGTGAAATCTAATTAATTTAAAAAATCCTGTCTTATTCGTTATTTTAAACACAAACAAAATCATATTTTTAATGATTTTATTGTGTGCTTTTTCTTAATGAAAAAACACCTTGTGTTAAAATAATAAAACTAACATTATATCGTGTGAAACGTTATGAGCTATTTGTCACCTGTTTAATTGTTTCACTCGAATCCTGAAACTGAATACAGAGCCGGCCAATTAGACGCCGCGTTGTGGCCGGTAAATTGTCGTCCCGGAGAGCGTAATTTGAGTCGCTCTCGTATGAAACTGGAAATGCAAATCGTATTCTTCGACCACCCCGTATTGTTTTATAAGAACCTCGTTTTTATTAAGCGCTTATTTAATATGTTGTATGACATTATTATTAGATTATATATTTATTTAATACGGTTGTATGGCAGGGATATATAAATTCGTTCTTTGCCAATAAAAATGGAATAAAAGAGTAAAATAGTTTCTGCATTCGTAATTATCTTTATTGAGATATTTACAGTTTACAAAACATTACATATTTATTTACAAGATATATATTTAGAAGCTATCGACCGGTGGTCTTTCATCCGACAGTTCTTGTCTTTGTTTCGTATGTCAGTTAGTCATTTATGTGTAATGATATGAACTCATGAATGGCGAAACGAGGACGATCAATTTATTTCCAAAAATAAGAACATTAGCTCTAAGAATCATGAAAAAAATCAGATTTCCCATTCTATATACTCACTTAAAAAAAGGGTCTTATTCCCTTATTCCGACGAATTACCTATTTAAAAAAAAAGTTAAAGAAAGGATTGATCGAATTTTATTGATCATTGCCAGATATTTTCCTTGTTTAATTTTATTGTATTTTAAATAACTGCAAATCTGTGAATCATTTTTGTTTCATTTTATTTGATTCTTTTTGAGGCTATGGTTGGTCAGGCGGAGACTGACCCGATACGTTGAAGTCCCTATCTTTTAATATAGTTTCACTAAACTGTACATCTGAGCGGTAAAATTATTTCAACACCTATTAGGAGTTATCATAACGCATAGCAGGTTTAAAAGTTCGAGGATTTGTGTGGCAAATTTTTGGGTTAAATGGGAAATTCATCGGGATAAAGGGATAAGACCGTTTTTTTTTTCGTGTATAGAATGAGTTATGTAAGGGATATCGGATTTTTATGATGATTCTTAGAGCTAATGTTTCTATTTTATCAATAAATTGATTATCAATTTATACGTATTTATTTTAAATTTTTAGAAGCCAACAGATACAATAAGAAAATCATAAATCAAGTAATCACTATATTAGCCAAAAAGTAGCGCGTAATTGAAGATTCAGTCGAGACAGAAACTAAATTCATGGTGAAGAGAGGTAGAAAATGTTGGTTTTAGTTATTTTTTTGTAAGAACATGTAAAATAGTTCAATAATTAACTCCTTTATAGAATAAACTTTTGTTCATAATACAGCGTATGCATAATAAAAATAAATTATTAGTTGGCCTAAAATTTTACGTGAATTATCGAACTATGTCGTTGCAAGAAATTAGAAATTAGCAAAGCCCAATTGCTCTACCTCTTTTTGCCACGGATTTAATTTCCGTCTCGACTATGTCTCCAATTATCAAGGACTTATAGCTGAAATTAGTCTGAAAATAAAATTAAAAATCACTGAAACAAATACCAATTGTATTAATCAGTAGTTTATTCAAACATTTTTTTCTGTTTTTGTACAATCCAGTTAATCTATTCATTCCTTGTTTTTTTTTTATTAAAATTGTTGCATCTTAAATTGCGGACAAATAATCGCATTCGGTACGCGCGCCTCGGCAAAGCTTTATACTTTTATTAAGGCGAAATTACGGACGTACAGGCGTGAATAACAAACGAATTAACACTGCGCCGTTAATGACTTTTAACCATTTAACTTTGTCCTTCGTGTAAAGTAAACAACAAACAAAACTGTTTGTGCGCAAATAAACAAGTCATCACCGCGACAGGCCAATTTCCTCACGTAAATAAATACTTAAAAGAGTCACCAACAACATTCCAAGGAAAATTGGTGCTTATTAAAAAAAGATTATATTTGCAAAATGCAGAATATTAAATGCATTTTTTTTCACTTAAAATTTAAAATAAAAACCTGTAAAACGAAGTGAATGCAACGTTTTTGAATGTACTTTCCTTGACATCGGTTATTAGCAAAGACAGAAAAAAGCTTTTTTACATTGCGAATAAAAATAATTTTTGTTTTCTGAAGGGTAGCTTCTTGAAACTTTGTAGGCATGCTAACCAAATCATCCCCTATCCGAATATGTAAAATACTAGAATTAGCTGGTTAACAGTTTTTAAATTATTTTAAATTCACAAATAAAAAGACTGTTAAATAAAAATGATTTGAAAATAATTAATAAATTATTTCCTCTTTAGCTACTGTGACAATTTGACTTATGTTACATAAGTACTATAAAAACAAATTGTCACAGTAGCTACTGTGACAATTTGACTTATGTTACATAAGTACTATAACAACAAATTGTCACAGTAGCTAAAGAGGAAATAATTTATTAATTATTTTCAAATTCTTGTTATTTAATTTATTTAAATAACTCTGATCAAGTGAATAAATCCCCTTTTTCTATTATTAAAAAGACTGTTATTACTTACTTCACAATTTATTTTCATGTTCGATGTACATTTCGAGACACAATGTGCTCATTATCAATAATAAACATTGTGCCTCGAAATGTACATCTAACATAAAAATAAATTGTGAATTAATGAATAACAGTATTTTTTTATTTATGATTGAGCACTTCACGTAAAGTCAACAACTATATAGCTATTTTCAATTCTATAAGATTTAAAGATATATTTCATGAAGCTAAATTTTCTCAATATAAGAACTTCATTTTAACTTTTCAACAATTATATTATTTAGATGTTCGACTTGCCTGATAAGGGAGAGCATTTCCCCTTTCATATCACTCAGTTCATTTTGCATATCCAACTGGAGCGATGGCACGTCGTAACTCCGAACTTATCTTCGGTTTTTATGCATCCTGTGTGGTATTGAGTAATGCAGATTACACACGTAGATGGTACACTTTTTGATGTGATTGGTAATTGACAGCCAAAACACTCAATATTTTCGATTATTGAAATCGTTTTCCGAAAAAGAACGATGTTCACGGTTCGACATCACAATTATATTTCGTATAGCTATATATATTGCTAATTAAACCAGATAGTTTAATTAATAATATATGTATATAATATGTAAAAAAAATAATAATAACTTAAAAACCGTTGAGGAGGTAATAGCTTCTTAAAACTCCATAGGGATATTAATTAAACCTTCTCCTTTCATAATATGTAAAAAAACTAAAAATAAGTCAAAAACCGTTGAGGAGATAATAGCTTCTTAAAACTCCATAGGGATATTAATTAAACCTTCTCCTTTCATAATATGTAAAAAAACTAAAAATAAGTCAAAAACCGTTGAGGAGATAATAGCCTCTTAAAACTCCATAGGGATATTAATTAAACCTTCTATTTTCATAATACGTAAAAAAAACAAAATTAAGTCAAAAACCGTTAGCTTCTTGAAACTCTATATCGTTATTAATATTAATATACATATTATGAAAGAAGAAGTTTTATCTCCTTTCATAATATGTAAAAAAAAATAATAACTGAAAAAGTTTGTGAGTTGTTTTGAATTTTATACGAAGAAAAATTTGTGATTGGTAATTTGCCTTTTTTTATACATATGTTTTGTAATCTTTTTAGAGCGTCACACTGTTCTTATAAAAATTTTAATATGTAATTATAATTGTAATTTGGAAATGGAGATTCCGTTAATAAAGTAAAAGTAAATACGATTTATTGTTTAATTTTCAGTATTTTCAAAATTTCTTTACATTATTTAAAAAATAAACAAAACTCGTTAGATTACAAAAACAGCATTATAATAAATTTCGAGCGGTTCAAGTGACGCCGATGCACTTCACAGGTTTACCAGTAGGGTTATTGCCCTAATAAGCTTCCAATCTTTTAGTGCGCTAGTACTTGACATGGCTATTTAATCGGTGCATCGAACACACCAACGAAAAAAAAAAAAAAAAACTGGTCTATTTGGTGTATATCGGTCTACTGGTTTTTATCTTGAAACAACACCACTTGAGGAGTGCTGCACCATTAATTATACGCGCTGGAGGAGAGTGTTATGGATTTATGATTCAAGTATTTTTTGATACACTTATTCATTTACACAGCCTTTGTGAATATCTCATTATTTTCGAGACTAAACTAAGTTGATATAAATAGAAAAGAGTTATTTTTATTCACTTGGTCGCATTAACTAAGGGGAAATTAATTATTGAATGCATTTTGATAGTCATAAATCACAAGTGATATATAATGAGCGTAAAACTTTAGATTTATTAATGAATAACTGCAAGTTTGTTTATGCGCCTAGGATTTATTTCAAGAAAACAAAAAAAACTTTAGTATATTGATATTAATACAATAAAGAGTTTCTATTATGTGAATTTCTCATTATTTCCGCGAGAAAATACTTTTTAGTGCATTCATATTAATAGAACAGTGATTTTTATTCACTTGATAGCATTAACTAAGGGGAAATTAATTATGCACTCTGATAGTCATAAATCACAAGTGATTTATAATGAGCGCACAACTTTATTAATGAATAACTGCAGGATTGTTTATGCGCTTAGAATTTGTTTTGTGAAAACAAAAAAAAAACTTTAGTATATTGATATTAATAGAAAACAGTTTTGAATTAATAAATATTTCTATTATGTGAATTCTCATTATTTCCGCAAGAAAATACTTTTTAGTGCATTCATATTAATAGAACAGCGATTTTTATTCACTTGGTCGCATTAACTAAGGGGAAATTAATTATTGAATGCATTTTGATAGTCATAAATCACAAGTGATTTATAATGAGCGTACAACTTTAGATTTATTAATGAATAACTGCAGGTTTGTTTATGCGCTAAGGAATTATTTCAAGAAAACAAAAAAACTTTAGTATATTGATATTAATAGAAAACAGTTTTGAATTAATAAATATTTCTATTATGTGAATTCTCATTATTTCCGCAAGAAAATACTTTTTAGTGCATTCATATTAATAGAACAGCGATTTTTATTCACTTGGTCGCATTAACTAAGGGGAAATTAATTATGCACTCTGATAGTCATAAATCACTAGTGATTTATAATGAGCGTACAACTTTATTAATGAATAACTGCAGGATTGTTTATGCGCTTAGAATTTGTTTTGTGAAAACAAAAAAAAACTTTAGTATATTGATATTAATAGAATAAAGAGTGTTGAATGAATAAATATTTCTATTGTGTGAATTTCTCATTATTTCCGTGAGAAAATATTTTTTAGTGCATTGATATTAATAGAACAGAGTTTTTTTCTTTGATTTCGTTGGCGTTCAGTTTGTGGTACATCTTTATAAAATAATATTAAAACACTTAACTTTATTTTATCACTTTTAAGGTGTTAAAACAAATGTCTATTATGCAAATAAATGTCCGGATAGGCCCGAGACATTTTAATGTAAATTTGTTTTAAAGTACTAAACTAAGACAAAAAGTCACAGTAGCTTTTTGACTTAGTACTTTAAAACATATGTACATTAAAACAACTACTTCTCGGGCCTATACCCCTCCGGATATTTAATTGCATAATGGAAATTCGCTGTATATTGTATAATGCAACTTTTTTTTATTCGAGAATTCGAGAAAAATTATTGATTAATAATTAATTATTTTTAAATTTAAATTGATTAGTGATTTTTCATTAATTAATTATTTTCAAATTTCTTTCAATTTAATTTATATTGATATTGTTGAGAGTATAAATCAATATTTATTCTCTAAATCAGCGTTTCTTAAAGGGTATGTTTTTTATTATTTTTTATTAATAAATAACGAAAACAAAACTTAAAAGATTCACACGGAATCAATGCAAAATAAAAAATATCCCAGAACACTTCAAATCCAGTTACAACTCCTAAATGCTCCCATTCATTCTAATTCAAATCGCACAGTGACATAATTACTTGTCCGGCAATTTCCAACCGTGAAAACGAACGTTGGACACGATATGCAAATCCCGCTGGAGGAAGGATATTAAAATATCAAACGGCGGCAATTAAGGTGAATTTATTGCACGCGAAAGCACCCCGAATTCCCCGCGCCTAGAAAACGTTTATACGGTTGTTCAAACTGAATTAGCAAACAAGGGTCCGTCTAGGACTAGTACCCGTAAGGGCTGCGACCTGTTTGTATGAAAACTAGTAAAAGCTCCGTTTAAGACCGTCCATTGTAGTCGCGAGGTGTTAAGAACACACCTGAAAGCACTCGAAAGCGATTAAGGTGTTTTATGAGTGGCGATTGTAGTTGGGAAGGGGAGTCCTAGTTCCCTCCTAGATCACCCTAGAACTAGCGAAAATTATTACCTCTAATAGGCGAAAGGGTTGCGCCCGAAGAAAAGGAAAAACAGGGTCTATTTTGTGTGCGCTGTTGTTGTTGCAGCTATTGTCACTTCTGAGGTCGTCTTCTTCCCCGCGGGGATTGATGTTTATATTATTATGGGGAAGTGTTAACTTTCGAGAAAAATAAGGGTGGCTTTGTTGTAAATACGCAAATAATTGTAATTGAAAGTCGCTACTGATGTGACACAGTCAACCCTCGTGCTTTTTTTGTCCGTGCGTGTTACACTTTTACCGCCACTTTTTTTTACCTACTCCAACCCTTGTGATACTATTTTTTTTCATTCATTCATTTTTTCCTGCGGTGATTCCATCTATTGTCGTGGTAAATAAACGCGCGAGGAACATATCTTCGCCGTCCCAACAATGAAGTTGAAGGGATTCATTAAGGTGGAAGATAAATGGGAGCTGAATTTATACAAATTGCGTGGTCTGGGAATGTATGCAAAAGAGTTGTTTTTAATGCGTCCCATGTTTATATTAATTAAGGCTATGGGTTTTAATGGATGCAGAAACCTGTATGGCGATATTTAAATATTTTTGTGCGGATGTATATATGCCAACGGAATATTAATGATTCTGGGATTATTTTTTTTTTTGCACTACTTTACAAACACCAGCTTTCGTTAGTTAAAACAATTTAACGTATGAAATAAATTATTAAATTTAAAATTCTCTTGAAAATGGGCTAATAACCCGAAACTAGTCGAGAATTTAAAGTTATTCAATCTAATCTGTGTTTTATTATTTGATTTTTAATAATTTATTCATATTTATTTCATACAATATGAACTACCAATGTCTAAATATTAAAACCAACAATTTAACGTATTTTTTAAATGTAATTAACAAAAAAACATTTAACCAACAATTTAACCTATTTTTTAAATGTAATTAACAAAAAAAAACATTTACTTAAAATTTAAGGAATATTGTTAATTATTTATTTATTTATTTAACGAGATTCCTCTTATATACATAGAAAATTAAATAAAATAAGCAATCATAACCGTATTTAACAACTAAATTATACCATATTAATATTAATAATAAACTGAGTTAAAAAAAATAACAACCTTTAACAACTAAAATGTAATTATGACAAATTAAGTGAATTTTCAGAAAACAATAATTAAAGTTTATTAACAACCTAAATAGTCACTGCCTTTAAGAAATAATCTAGAATTTAGTAGTAACACAATTTTCATATTTTTTTGTATTACTTATTTACTTATTGCTAAAAAATGGAAAATGTCTTATTTCAAAATCCTAGATTATTACGAAATTTTACATACTAAAAAATGAAGGAATGAACTAGAATTGTACAGACTTATTTTTTTATATATTTGAATTTATAACTGATATTATAGATATACGTCATCTATAATATCAATTTTCACAGTTATAAATTCAAATATTTAAGAAAAATAAGTCTGTACAATTCTAGTTCATTCCTTCATTTTTTAGTATGTGAAATTTTGTAATAATCTAGGATTTTGAAGTATAATTGATATTATAGATATACGTCATCTATAATATCAATATTCACAGTTATAAATTCAAATATTTAAGAAAAATAAGTCTGTACAATTCTAGTTCATTCCTTCATATTTTAGTATGTGAAATTTTGCAATAATCTAGGATTTTGAAGTATAATTGATATTATAGATATACGTCATCTATAATATCATTTTTCACAGTTATAAATTCAAATATATATAAAAAAATAAGTCTGTACAATTCTAGTTCATTCCTTCATTTTTTAGTATGTGAAATTTTGTAATAATCTAGGATTTTGAAGTATAATTGATATTATAGATATACGTCATCTATAATATCAATTTTCACAGTTATAAATTCAAATATTTAAGAAAAATAAGTCTGTACAATTCTAGTTCATTCCTTCATTTTTTAGTATGTGAAATTTTGTAATAATCTAGGATTTTGAAGTATAATTGATATTATAGATATACATCATCTATAATATCATTTTTCACAGTTATAAATTCAAATATATAAAAAAATAAGTCTGTACAATTCTAGTTCATTCCTTTATTTTTTAGTATGTGAAATTTTGTAATCTAGGATTTTGAAGTATAATTGATATTATAGATATATGTCATCTATAATATCAATTTTAACAGTTATAAATTCAAATATATAAAAAAAAAATAAGTCTGTACAATTCTAGTTCATTCCTTCATTTTTTAGTATGTGAAATTTTGTAATAATCTAGGATTTTGAAGTATAATTGATATTATGGATATACGTCATCTATAATATCATTTTTCACAGTTATAAATTCAAATATATATAAAAAAATAAGTCTGTACAATTCTAGTTCATTCCTTCACTTTTTAGTATGTGAAATTTTGTAATAATCTAGGATTTTGAAGTATAATTGATATTATAGATATACGTCATCTATAATATCAATTTTCACAGTTATAAATTCAAATATATAAAAAAAAAATAAGTCTGTACAATTCTAGTTCATTCCTTCATTTTTTAGTATGTGAAATTTTGTAATAATCTAGGATTTTGAAGTATAATTGATATTATAGATATACGTCATCTATAATATCAATTTTCACAGTTATAAATTCAAATATATATAAAAAAATAAGTCTGTACAATTCTAGTTCATTCCTTCACTTTTTAGTATGTGAAATTTTGTAATAATCTAGGATTTTGAAGTATAATTGATATTATAGATATACGTCATCTATAATATCAATTTTCACAGTTATAAATTCAAATATATATAAAAAAATAAGTCTGTAAAAATTCTAGTTCATTCCTTCATTTTTTAGTATGTGAAATTTTGTAATCTAGGATTTTGAAGTATAATTGATATTATAGATATACGTCATCTATAATATCATTTTTCACAGTTATAAATTCAAATATATATAAAAAAATAAGTCTGTACAATTCTAGTTCATTCCTTCATTTTTTAGTATGTGAAATTTTGTAATAATCTAGGATTTTGAAATAAGACATTTTCCATTTTTTTGGGAATTAATTATTTGATAATGAAAACACATCTAAACTTTGTTTTGTATATCATTTTATTTTTACTTGTGACTGCAGTTTCGGCAAATTTAGCTTGTCATTATCAAACATATATAACGAAGTAGAAGCCTCCAAAATAGAAAAAATATTTATTACTAAAAATATCATATTTTTAATATCTGTTCTCACAATTATAAATTAAAATATATATTAATAATATTTAATAAATAACGAAATTGATATTTCTTTAAAAAAAATATAGAAAACGTATAATTTTTGGAGCCTTAACGGTGCGGTTTAGATGAAAGAGATAGCTATATAAATATTGGCAATCACTAATTCGAGTTAGATTGCTGTTGTGATCAATGAACAATATTGTATTATACATTAAAGTAATCTTAAAATAAGCAGGAATTTCATCAGATCAATTAAAAATTATTCTAATGTTTAGTTTGTGTGAAAAACAATTATGAAAAACAATGAAAAATTGATCAAATTTCAAATAATATTTTATTTTAATAAAAACTTTTGCAATGCAAATTTAAAGGATTTCACTAAATTCTGCATTCAAATTTAGTATAATAGGTCTATGATTATATTGCTATGTATTATGTAAAATGGATATTTTCCGTCAATAAAGTTATTATTATTAAAAAAAAATAACTTAGCAGACATGACTTATTAATTTCATTATATCTTACAATTTTCTTTTCTAACTTGAACTAGTAAATTGACGTAATACACGAAAACTAACGATTTATATTTTATTTAGATTGATACTTCATACTTGGTGGATAATAAATGGCTCTTTTTTCAAACGATTATTTTTCCATTTTACTATATAGCTATCTCTTTCTCCTAAACCGCAACCTTAACCATAGAAAATTATTAATTATTACTATTTTTTTTTTCAACTAAACAATTTGTGAATGCGTATGGGATTTCCAAGTATACACAGATCTTAATAACGCGCAAGTATGAAATTGATAAATGATTCGGCTACCGAAATATGAATAGCAATTAATTTTTTCTCGGGCGCAGTTTATAATAATAACCCTAATTACACGGAAAGAACCGGTCGGAATTAATATTGATGCCCGAGATTAGATCGAGCTGCTTACATTTTTTCCCCGTTCGGACATTAACAAAACGGCTCGCATTCGGAACGCTGGATCTTCATACATCACGATTCAAGATATTACGGCGCGGTCATTTTTCAAAAGCGCTCGACATTTTCCGGAGTTATTGTTGTACCGGGTTAATTTCTTCAGAGGGAATCCATCATCGTTTTTATAATACCACAGTGTGAAAAGAAGTAAGAAGTTGCTTGTTTTTTTTTTTACGATGGTATTTGTGTGGTAACACAACGAGCCTTCAATGCCCTAAGTGAGCTAATGGCTGCCACTACAACCTAACCTAAACTATGATGGTATTTTTCGTCTCGATTTTAAATACTAACGATTTTTTAAAGTACACACTAATAAGACACCATTGTTATGTATTATGTATGATTAAATAAAAATATTTGTTTAATTTTGTACTACAGATTTTTGTTATATAAAAAATAGTGATGTGTCCATTATGGTACTCTCCCCGGTGAATTCGGTCATATGAATGAACAATAATTAATAGTAAATGAAAAGTTATTAAATGAAAATTTGAATTGTCTTTTAAAGTTAAATCCAAATATTTAGAAGTTATTTTAATATTCCTTACCTGACTACAAATTTTCTCGCATTGTATAAAATTTTTAGAACATTTTTTTGAAATATATATTAGTGATGGGCAAAATCGATTAATATTAGTAATCGAGTATTACTAAATGTGTCATTTTAAGTATTTAAAACAAAAAAGTGACTTCAAATTTATGTTTATTAATAAATAATAAGTTATTCTTGATATTTTTATAACAAGTACCATTCATAAAATGATAATATACTTAATTTAGCAGTAATAAAAGATCGACTTTGCCCATCACTAATATATATATAAGGAAATTTAGGGTCGAAGGTTATGCCAAGATATTTACACGTGGGTGGTGGGAAGAGTGTTATTAATTCTGACATTAAAGTGGAATGTATGTGGTGATAAGGAATAAATAGTTGGGATTTGTTAGGGTTTATGGATATCCTCTATTTAGCAAACCAAAGGAAAGTGGGATTGAGAGAGGAAGAGATGTCGAACGTTTTTCCAGAAATCCGAATTGGTAAGGCGGAATGTTGTGTTTTTTTAAGATAGAATGCAGGTTTTGTCAAGAACAGGAAGCAGGGTTATAGCAAGGTAACTTTTTGCATTCAATGCGTCGCTATATGGTTTTAAAATGCATATAATACTGCCCTGCTTCAATCTTTGGGGGAAAGTATGGGTTTTGTACAGGAAATTAAAAATTTTGATATGTTCGTGAATTTCATTGGGCATGAATTTGAGAATAAATCGAGGAACATTATCATAACCAGGCGTGGAATTTTTTGCTTATCACTTTTATTTATATAAATTAATTATTTCTTAAAATAATCATTTTATAACTTATTTCTAAAATTGTTTGTAGTAGGTTGATAAAAATTATGAAAAAATATAATTTGAAATTTGTTCCATTTATACAAATTAAGAATAAGTTTATGGTCTAAGAAAAACGAAACATATTTGCAGAATTTGATTATCTTACCTTAAACAATGAAAAACTTCTCTTAATATCTCAGTTATTTAGAAATTTACAAAAAAATATTTGTAACTACTATAAAACTTCACATTTTAAAAATAGTTTCATATATACAGGGTGTCCAATAATCACGTGACGCATCAAACATATGATTTTTTAAATGGAATGCTATATTTTTTATGTCGTTTTTAGATTTTACGCTTAAAATTAATCATTTTTGACATAAGGTTTATTAGGTCAATTTTTAATATTCTAAAAGTTATAAACAATTTAATGTTGAAATCGATCGAAGTTTAGGGCCTTATTTTTCAAAATTGAAAAACTTTCTGTTAACGCAATTTAATTGAAAAAATGCTTAATAATATAAGGAATAATCGTTTGTTACCATAAAGCAAATGTTGTGTACAGGGTGAAACAATACGCAAAATGATTTTTTTCTTTTTTCACTTAAATGGAACACCCTATATTTTTTACACTATTTCGATAGAAAATTGATTGTTCTTTAATTTTTGTATAATAAACCATACCCCTATCTGTTACCATTTTTTAACAATTTCAATTCAAAGTACAAAATTATATGTTTCGCTTATAATCTATAATTTAAGTAGGCTATAATTAAAATAAATGCAATTCATAATCGTTTTTTGGTATTTAATAACATACTTACTCCCTAACCTAAAAGGATATTCAAATGACAATCGATATTTAAAGGCGCATGCAAAATATAAAGAAAATAGTTGCTCAACGATTATTTAGCGAGTTATAATGGTTATTAGGACATAATTTTTAAGAAAAAAAATGTAAAATGTTTGAATGCTATTGAATTAAAAAAAAATGTGAATGTGTGAAATAAATACATAAAAATGTTAACAAAATATAATGATATAAATATTTTATTATTTCACTTAGTATCTATTTTCGGTTTTTCAGTCAACATGAATTGTTTAAATAAATCAACTTAAGAAGCATATAGGAATATTTTAAATATTTTTCGAATAATAACCAAAAAATATAGTTGTTGTTAGTTTTTAACAATTAAATTAATCATTTATTGAAGAAGTATGTTTAACTGCACCAGTGTTACAAAATATAACGTAAAATGTACTTTACTTACTAATTATAATATTAAGCGTTGAAAGTTACTAAATAAATTAGTTGTTCTGGCGCGGCCTACTTTGGTTAAAAATTCTATACCAAATTATTTAATCAAATGCAATTTTGGAGAATAAATTGATGATGATAATAGGAGTCGTAAAATCTGTTTAAAAATAAATTATTAATATTAACATACCTTAATAGAAAAAATAACTTCCAACCCATTCCTGGTGAATCGAAAACCAACTCACCTCCACCACTCACTAATTACCACTTGTTCATAAACAAAAATAAATCGCGTTTTTAATTATTAATAATTTCTAACGTTAAAAATTAAACCGGAATAGTGAACACTGCGCGTTTTCGGACGACTTAATCGAAATACAAGTGCGCAATTATCGCAAATCAAGAAGAAAAAAACGACCGACGACTCACTCCGAGAACGCATTCCTGAGATAAGAAGATTCGTTGTACCTGGATCCTGGCGCACAGCCAAGAACATACCTATTTAAATTGTTGTATTTTCAATATTATCGCGTATTAAAATAATTACAGCTTAATATTTATTTACTTTTTTTTATTAAATTCTCATTTATCCCGTGGTAAAAAAATATGTATGAATTATGATGTATTTTAATTAATACACTTGATTATTGGTTTCACTAAATTATTTTATATTTGTGTTCGCGTAACTTTCACAACTAAATAAATTAGTTGTTCTGGCACGACCTACTTTGATTAAAAATCTATACCAAATTTGTATTTGAGATTAAATATCTCAAAAACGGTAAACGGTAGCTATTTAATATGTTATATAAAAAATGAAGAGTGATCAATTTTCTATTAAAATAGCATAAAAAATATAGGGGTGAGACACCCTATAGTAAAAAGAGAAAAAAATAATTTTGCGTATTGCTTCACCTTGTATATAAAAATTTGTTTTAACAGAAAAAAAAGAGTATTTCTTTTATTATTAAGTATTTTTTCATTTGTATGGCGTTGACAGAATGTTTATTTCATTTTTCATTACTGAAATATTAGGATCTAAACATCTATCGATTTCAACATTCATTTGTTTATAACTTTTAAAATATCAAAAATTGACCTATTAAATCTTATATAAAAAATGATTATTTTTAAACGTAGAATCGAAAATCTTCATAAAAAGTATACCATTCCATTTAAAAAAAAACATATGTTTGATACGTCACGTTATTATTGGACACCCTGTATATATGAAACTAATTTTAAAATGTGAAGTTTGACAGTAGCTACTAATAATGTAAGTAACATTTTTTTGTATATTTCTTAATAATTGAGATATTGGACTTCATCGGAATCTTGCGCCACCCTGTATATGACAATTTTCTTAATTTTATTTATAATATTAATATTGGGTAGTGTTACCTGTTTATTAATAAACTCCAATTTATTGTTATTTATTAACTTTAGCTACTTAAAATTGATTATTTAGAAATACTCGAATACTAAATTTACTTGATTTGCTAGTTATTATTTCATAATTTATGAACTTTCCAAAATGAAGAAATATTTTCAACAAATAAAATAAACGATTTTTTTAAGTCGAAAAGGATAGTTACAGTAAATACTGTAATATTGTACGATAATCTTATTTCTTTTTTAAAAACAAAATATTTAATTAAATTATTCCACTTTCTTGTTTCATTGAACCACAATAGCGGCTCTCTAATCATAAATAATGCATATAAGACCTGTTTTTTTTTTGTTAACGTTTGATTTCTTTTCTTGTCGCGGGCACTTCCTGGTGGTTTATGGGTCAGTTTGGGCACGAATTAATTAGAATATCAGAGGCCTCCTTATCTAAAGCGTTTGATTATTCATGGAAGGGGGGCACGCTTACGCTGCGTCCCTCAGCTTGTACAATTTAATCGACGATCCTACGTCGTTTAATTAATCATCTGGGGAGTAAGTAGAGGATTTTAGGGATTCTCAAAAATGTTGCGAGTAAAACGGTGAAGACGGAAGTTGGAAATAATATTTTATTTTATTTAGTCTTATATAACATTGTTATATGTTGCTCTCTACTTCTCAGTGTGAGGTGTGGAAATAATATAAGGAGTAAAAGATGGAATATAGTTACGTGATTAATGTTTGTCTCAGTATCCTTGGTATTGCCCTTAATACCACCCCTCAAAGAAATTGAATTCACTTTTTTTAACCTCTATAACTTCTTTCTACGAATTCTCAAAAATTTTATGAGTAAAACGATGGAATACGGTTACGTAATAAATGTTGGTCTCAGTCATCCTTGATATCGCCCTTAATACCACCCCTCAAAGAAAATGAATTCACTTTTTTAACCTCTATAACTTCTATTTTAGGAATTTTCAAAAATTGTATGAGTAAAACGGGGAAGATGGATATTGGAAATATTATAAAGAGAAAATGATGGAATACCGTTACGTGATCAATTTTTGTCTCAGTCATCCTTGATATTGCCCTTAAGACTACCCCTAAATAAAAATGAATTCACTTCTTTAAACTCTATAATTTATATTTTAGGAATTTTCATAAATTATATGAGTAAAACGGGGAAGATGGATATTGGAAATATTATAAGGAGAAAATGATGGAATACCGTTACGTGATCAATGTTTGTCTCAGTCATCCTTGATATTGCCCTTAAGACTACCCCTAAAGAAAATAAATTCACTTCTTTAAACTCTATAATTTTTATTCTAGGAATTTTCATAAATTTTATAAGTAAAACGGGGAAGAGGGATGTTGGAAATATTATAAGAAGAAAATGATTGAAAACCGTTACGTGATCAATGTTTGTCTCAGTCAATCTTATATCGTTCTTAACACCACCCCCAAAGAAAATGAATTCCAATGAAAATTCTGGCAATGATAAAATTCGATCAATCCCTTTTTTCAACTGCAAAAATTATTTCCATGTATGATTTTGACATTTTGAATTCACTTCTTTAAACTGTATAATTTCTATTTTAGGAATTTTCATAAATTGTATGAGTAAAACGGGGAAGAGGGATATTGGAAATATTATAAGAAGGAAATGATGAAATACCGTTACGTGATCAATGTTTGTCTCAGTTATAATTGATATTTCCCTTAAGATCACCCGCAAAGAAAATGAATTCACTTCTTTAAACTCCATAATTTCTATTCTAGGAATTTTCATAAATTTTATTAATAAAACGGGGAAGAGTGATATTGGAAAAATTATAAGAAGAAAATGATGAAATACCGTTACGTGATCAATTTTTGTCTCAGTCATCCTTATATCGCCCTTAACACCACCCCCAAAGAAAATGAATTCCAATGAAATTAAACAAGGAAAAATTCTGGCAATGATAAAATTCGATCAATCCCTTTTTTTCAACTGCAAAAATTACTTCCATGTAAGTTTTTGACAAATACCTATTGAAAAAACTACTTCCCAAGTATATACCTCGCCGGACATTGAATTACACAATTCCTTTAAGTCCATCACTAGCTGATATCTACATGAAAACATTAGAAGAAACAATTTTTAAAAATCCACTTACAAAAAAACATATTAAATTTTGGTATAGCTATGTTGATGATATTATTGCATGCTTTGGCGGATCTGACGAAAACTTAAATTCATTTTTAGAATATATTAATTCTTTAAACCAACACATAAAATTTACTTTAGAAATTGAGTTAAATACAAAGATCAACTTCTTAGATTTAACTATTATACACACAAACAATCAGATACAATTTGAGATTTATAGAAAACCAACCAGTAACAAAAATACTATCCCTTTTGATTCATTTCACCCCCTTTGTCAAAAATTATCAACATATTATTCTATGATCAATAGAGCTTTCAAAATTCCACTATCAAAACAATCAATCAATAATGAATTAAATTTAATAAGAAATATTGCTGCAAAAAATGGTTTTCCTTATCACATAATTCAAAAATTAATTAACCAAGAATTCAGAAAGAAAGCACTTTTTGAAATTTATCCAAAGATTGAAGAAAACAATAAAAAATATTTAACTTTAACTTATTTTGGAGAAATTTCAGAAAGAATTGCAAGTATATTTAGAAAAAATAATTACAAAATAGGATTTAGAAGTAAAAATAAATTAGGTAATATATTATACAATAGAAAAGATAAAACAGGAAAATTTAATAAATCTGGTATTTATAAACTTATATCTTCTGATTGTAATAGTGTGTATATTGGAAAAACTAGTCGAAATTTTAATACAAGATGCAATGAAAACTTTAGAGCATTTAGATTAAATAAAGATTGTAGTACTTTTTCAAATCATATACTTACGAATATTCACACTTTTCCAAATTTAAATAATACAAAAATCTTACATCATTGTAAAAAAGGTCAAAAATTGGATATATTGGAAGCAATCGAAATTTATTTACACAATAAAGACACTAATTCATCACTTCTAAATGAACAAGTAGATCTATTATATTCTTCACTTTATGATGTATTATAAATACTACTTTTCACTTTATTCTATTATTAAACCATATATATATAATCTTTATATTTCTATTAATTTTAACAATCCAACTTATTTATAAATAACTGATTTTGTTTAATTTTAGCAAAATAATTCCATAATGATCCTGAGGATGGTTTTTTAGTGGGTTTTTTTCCACCTTGTGAGCAAATGCTGGGACCGAAATTATTTTGTCTGCCCCACAATAAAATAAAAATAAAAATTAAAAAATCAATATATCCATTAATGTAAATATCCATAGAAATTTAATATAACAAATTTTAAATTCTCTTGAAAATGGGCTGATAACCCGAAACTAGTTGAGAATTTAAAGTTATTCAATCTAATCTGTGTTTTATTGCTTGATTTTTAATAATTTATTCATATTTATTTCATACAATATGAACTACCAATGTCTAAATATTAAAACCATTAAACATATTTGTTTGTTGCATACCAATACTACTGTGCATTGCAACGGTTTGAGTAGAAAATATTTAATTTTAATTAATTATAATTACAAAGCTATCTGTAGAGACGTATTTCAGGATTCATACCTCATTAGTACAGATCTGCACTATAAGCACTTAGTTAAAGATTCTTACGTATGGTCTTTACGGTAATGTTAATGATATAATGTTTGTAGTTGAAAAAAAAAAGGGATTGATAAAATTTTATTGATCATTGCCAGTAATTTTTCCTTGTTTAATTTTATTGTAATTTAAATAACTGCATAAGCAGGCTAAAAGACCACTGGTCGATAGCCAATTTGTGAAATTTATTATGTATAATATAGTAATGTAATGGTTTTCTAACGTATTGTTTATATACTGTTTCAATTTCACAAATAAAGATGTATTCATTCACTTGGTCACAGTTATTTAAATATATTAAATAAAAATAAATAAAGATGTTTTTATATATAACTGCATAAGTGTGAATCATCTCTGTTTTATTTTATTTCAAAATTATTATTACTAAGGGCCGTTTTACACACACAAGAATTCTCGCAGAAAGTTGTGCGAGAATTATATATAAAAGTTTTGCTATAATTATATATATAAAAATATTTTTCCTGTTTTACACAGCAAATAATTTTTGTGAAAATAAGCAGAGCAGATTGTTTTTACAGTTGTCCAATACAAGCAGACGCGCCATTATGTAGTATGCTATTGCTTAACATTATTGGGAGACTGTTTTATATAATTCTTTTCTAAATTATTTTGAACATGTCCAATATATTTCTCGCGAGAATTCTCGCAAGAAATATATTATAAAAATCGCTGTAATGCACATGCGCAAACTTATAATATTTTTCTATATATAATTATATTATGAATTTATGCGAGAATTCTTGTGTGTGTAAAACGGCCCATAAGAGTGTTGCGAATCGCCCTTTTTTGTAAAAACCCCTATGATTAATTTTCCTCAAATCTATTTTGTTTATTCAAATTCAATTATATTGAACTCAAATAGATTTTATTTTCTCTCCCTTTTTGTAATCATTTCCAAACCAACGTTTATTTTCTTACATACATGTTTAATTTCCACTACTGTACAAAATACTACGCCACTCTTCTTTTGTAATCATTTCCACACCTACGATTTTTTCTTCAACTCTTAAATATTTATTTTCCTATAAAATCATGATAGTAGTTTTATAGCTTGTTACAGTTCACATATTTTACCGTCCGAATCGTTGATTTATTTAAATCCATTCGAAAATTACAGCGGATAAAGTTTTTACAACATGGATGCAGTATATAGCAATATATTTATGTTTTATAAGAATAAGTGTTAAACTTATGAAACAATATTTTGAAATACCAGTAGAATTATATATGCAAACATCTTGATTCGCAAATAATACATATATATTTAATTTAATATAAAATATATAAAACAATTTAAAACAAATATATATTCTTAAGAGAAACGGCTATCGACCGGAGGTCTTTCGGTCTTTCCAATAGAATTATTATTATTTAAAATGGATTTTTCTTATTTAATTAAAAAAATCATTCATTTAATACCAATCGACTTATTTCTGTTATTACTATTAAGTAACGGATTTGTGTGATGTATTACAACGTTGCGTTTCAGTGGAAAGTCGCCGTGCTCCGAGGACTTATTGCCTAACAAAGGGAAGTTAATCCATGGCATGTTTGCTTATAATCCTGTCCTACTGGGAGGAATAAATTTGAATGCGTTTATTTACACAGGGGGCAATAATGGAGTTTCAATACGCTTTATAATGTGATTCGCGTGTGAAAGTTTCGCGAAGCGCTCTTTTTTTTTCTTCTTATTCTGGTCCCGTTTCACGCCCATGGATTTGATTTATGCACACGAGAATTTTAAAAGGAGATTTAATATGAGGTTTTTACAAAAATGTACATTGCATCGATGCTATTACTAATTTTTATGGGTGTGTAAAAAATATAAGAAATTTATAATTATAATCGTAACTCACATTAAAAAAGGGAAACAAAAATCAGTGTCGTTGGAATGTTTCCGCGTTTCTTACATAAAAGAAGCGCTCGGAAATTTGTAATTTTTATAAATGAAATTATTATACGAAATTTATCATATATACTAGTGTTGGGCAAAATCGAGTGAATTTACCCACTGAGCAAAACGGACATAATAATGTTGCACCAATGTTATATTAACGTTTAATGTTGATGCAACGTTATTTGTGAACATTTTGTTCAGTGGGTAGTAATCGAGTATTTCTGAATAACCAATTTTAAGTAGCTAAAGTTATTAAATAACAATAAAATTGAGTTTATTAATCAATAGGTAAAACTTTCCAATATTAATATTATAAATAACATTAACAAAATTGTCATAAAATTCATTTTGCAGTGACAAAAAAGATCGACTTTGCCCATCTCTAATATATACAAACATCTTTATTCAGACAGCAGAATTACAATTCTTTACAAATATTTATATTTACAAAACATATTGGTGGGTAGTAGTGTGTCATGGGCTATCGACCGGAGGTCTTTCTGCACTGTCCTGAATTTATGGTGATTTGCAAATAAGAAGTTTGCTAGCTAGCTGAACTGTCATGTAAATGAGTGATGAATTGTAACAGAAGGGTGTTTATGTTTATCGAAACCTTAATATCCCTCATTAAGGTTGCGAGGGATGCAGAATTTAGTAAGAAAAGAATGATTGTGTGGGTTATTGGCAAATTTTGTGGTACGAAATTTATCATTTTCATAATTTTCCATGACTTTCAGACACATGGATATTTCCCTGGTACATATAATGCATATATTTTTTTCTTAATTTAAATAAGAAATAATGTATTTTTATTTAAAGAGGATTGATACTGTAGAGGAATATATAAGCTTGTGGTCTTAAAATGTTTTATTCATCAAAAAAAAAATCACTGGTAATGGCTTTAATACGTACACTTCTGTACAATAAAATTAAACATAAGTCACACAACTATTTTTTATGATATTCTAGTTTTGTAATTCGGACCTGTTTTAATTGCCTGGAAACAGTTTCAATAATAATAATAATAAATTTATTACCCAACAGGAAACAGTAGCCCAATTACAGGATAATACAAAATAATTTTACATTATTATAATAGCAAGACAAACATGAATGTAAATAAATGATAAAACTCCATAACTTAAAACTAACACCATTATTTATAAAAAAAACTATCACGTTTCACGTTATTTTATTCGCAGAAAAATTCCAAATTCCGTGAAATAAACGCAGGTTTGAATAATAATTTTTCTAATTTGATGTTTAGATTTTAATCTAATTTATAATAACGTGCGGTTTCGGAACTATCGGTGGTGTAACCGTCGGGTGAGAAAACCCGGCTGCAGAAGTAACCGCAAGTGTTGCATGTTCACATTTAAGGGTTCGTTGCCTACAATTTCACTTCGCCTCGATTAAATCTTTCCCAGGAAATTCCTCGAGCATGTCCGAGCGCTTCTTTTACGTGAGAAATGAGACGCAGAAATATTCCAACCGCACTGATTTCTTTTTCCTTTTTTTAAATGTGAGTTACGATTTTCCCAGTTGAATACAAAAAAAAATCTCACATTTGTATCTTCTTAATGCATTTGTTTATATACAGCGGCGATATGTAAAATTATTATTATATATACATTATTAACAGACAATAATTTTGCGTACAATAATATTAACTGTATATATTATTGTACGCAAATAATATTATCTGTATATATTATTGTACGCAAAATTATTGTCTGTTAATAAAAATTTCTGTATATATAATAATAATTTTACATATCGCCACTGTATATAAACAAATGCATTAATGTTATGGGCTATCGACCAGAGGTCTTTCTGCCAAATTTTTTTTATATATACAGACATCTTTATTCAGACAATATGACAACAAAATTTACAAAATTTATTATAACAATATGTACAATTGTGATAGTAGTCTGTTATGGGCTATCGACCATAGGTCTTTCTGCCCGATTATTTTTATTTATTTAATTTAAATAATTGTGACCTAGTGCATGACAACTCTATTCTATTATTGATAAAATGGGTGTTATTAATTAAATAAAAAGAATTTGAAAATAATTAATAAATTATTTCCTCCCCCATCATACACAATTTTCGAATATATTTTATCCTTTCACTCTTTAATGACTGACGTTCGGCAAAAATGACAAACCTTGACAGAAAGACCTCTGGTCGATAGCCATTTGACAGTGACAGTTACATAATTAATAAATAATTTCTTTTTAAATTTAAATATTATAATAATAATAAGTATAAATGTATGTATCTGTGAGATGTTAAATATATATATATATATACAGAGAGGTTTTTTTATCAGTATACATTAGGCGAACTGTATACCTGCAAAAAACGCGAGTCAAACGCATTGAACCGATTAATGTGTGTATGTTTAGTTGCCTATAGCACACAACTAAACGTTAAACGCTAAACTTCAAATTGTGTGAAATATTTGATCGAAAATGTATACAAATGAAGAAAATTCGAATTTCAAGATATGTATACTGTTAAAAAAACCTCTCTGTATATCCTCTTTAGCTACTGCGACATTTTGACTTATGCTACATAAGTACAAATGTTATGCAACATGTCAATGACATTTGCTGTTGTATAACAATAACATATTGTATAATGCAAACATTTTTGAATCGAAAAAATTTAACGCAAAATAAACAGAAACACAAAATTTAAAAAATGCGTAATATAAAGCGAAAGAAGAAATAATTAATTGTTTTAAAATTCTTTTTATTTAATTGATTTAAATATTAAGTGAATATTGTTTTTTCTATTATGGGTGTCATTGTTAAAAAATATATATATATATACAAGGTGTACAGAAAATGAGTGAAAACCTTCAGGTAACTCAATTCATTAATTCATTTTTAATAGAAAGTCCAAATAAAAAAATGTTGTATGGCTCACGAGGTCTTCGGAATTTTAAATATGTGACTATAAATTAGTATTGTTTTTTAAATATTTTGTAAAAAATCAATAGCATTAACAATCAATTAGACGCGTGTATAACTCCATTGATGTAAATGAATAATAAATCGGATATTTTTACAATCTTATAACTTCATCAGAAGCATTCTTTTAATGAAAATAGACGCACGCTCGTTTGTAAAAGAAAAGGTGTATGCAACACCTCCAGCGGATGATGTAGCAGTTATAAACAGGATAAATGCACACTTGTTTGATCCAGCGTTGCCAAATGTATAGTTCTTTTAAGTGGCCCGTGAGGCTTAAGGAAAGACCGTGTGACTTATTTTCGTTAATATTTTTATCTAAAAATTAGTCAAAGAGTCACGCTACCTAAAGCTTTTCACTCATTTTCTGTACACCTGGTATATATTAAATTATAATAAATTAAAGACGACGCAAGCGCCACCTTTTGCCTAATTTCAATTAAATTATAACTTTAATAATTTATAAATTGTGCTAATTTATCATTACACTTCCCGGCGCAAGGATTTTTCTCTGGCTCATTTTTCTTTTAATAAGAAACGTATGTTATTATTTAAAAAAAATTATACTGGAGAGGATTGCTGAAGTCGCCACTTCCTTTAATACAATTCGAAAAAATCATTTAATACTTGAATTAAATATGGATCAAAACCAGTTCTTAATTGATACTTCATTTCAAAACGAATTAAGTAATAAAATCACCACCTTCTCCCGACTCTCACGCATAATAAATGAAATTGCAAAAAAAAATCATTCGAATCCGGATCAAGTTTCATTCCATACAAATCAAACAATCCGCAGCAAAAAAAAAGAACACAACACGTGAAAATTTAGCACCATCCATACTTCCATTCTCACGTTACTCACTCGTCCATCACCGGCCAAACAAGACCATTAAATTTGGCGATTCTAAACATCCACCAAAGAAAGCGAGTGAGTCCGTTCAACCCCAGGCATTAATTCCGCGCGCCCTCCTATCGCAAATGGGGTGCCATCCTTTTATCTGCGCCGTATGAGAACGTTTTAAAATCGCGACTAGTTCTCTCGCGAAAAAAATAGATATTTGATGCGAAACCACCGGCAGTAAAAATTTTGACGCGGGAAACAATGGGAAGGGTTGCGAAGTTGATGGATTAGCATTGTGATGGTGATCAGCGAGAGTGGTGTAATTACGTCGCGAAACTAGTCGTGATTAGATTTAAAATATTCAGGACCGCTTATTTGTCCGTTTCTGTGGTTTCGCGTGGATGTTTTTCCAGTGCATTAAAAGTCAAATGGTGTGGGGGAATTTATTGTGTGTTGATGTAACTGAAATATTGCCTTTGTTGGAACGGTTAACCGACAATCGCATTTTTTTTTTTCAGCTGAAGTAGGAATGAATGTAATGTGTGTTATGACTTTTAATTCATTTATTTTTTTCTTCAAAATTAAATGAATTCAACACAAATAATAACACAAATTAAATTATACTAATTAATAAGATATTACTACTACAATATCTTTATTCAAAGTTATTTGTTTTACATATATTTACAATATATTATGGTATATTTGTTTCTTTCTTGCTTGCTTGAACAGGCTATCGACCTATGGTCTTTCCGCCCAAGATAGCATTTTTATTGGTAGATTTTTAATAATCTACAAAAACAGAACAATTGTTTCGACATCCGTCAAATCTTACAGGAGTTTTTTTAGGTTACGTATAACGGTTAATAAAGATTGCAATTGTTTCGACATCTGTCAAATCTGAGGGGATTTTTTTTTAAGTTATGTACAACGGTTAATATAGATTGCAATTGTTTCGACATCTGTCAAATCTGAGGGGATTTTTTTAAGTGACGTATAACGGTTAATAAATAAAAATCAGGAAATGAAAATGCTAAATTTACAATCAGAAAAACTGACGGAAAGTTGGAATATAAGAAAACTAAATATATTTCGGAAACTATGTTTACTATTTCGACTGTAAAATAATTGCAGATAATCCTAATTTTAATGTTTCGATTTTACCCTATGGCGTTTCGTCCTGTCCGATGAATAACATTTGAATGCAGCTTGCAATTGTTTCGACATCTGTTAAATCTGAGGGTTTTTTTAAAGTGACGTATAACTGTTAATAAATAAAGATCGAGAAATGAAAATGCAAAAATTACAATCTGAAAGACTGAAGAAAATGGGAAGAATGTAAAAAAAAACAATGTTTCATCGTATCCGATGAATAACATTTGCATGCAGGTTGCAATTGTTTCGACATCTGTCAAATCTGAGGGGATTTTTTTAAGTGACGTATAACGGTAAATAAATAAAAATCGAGAAATGAAAATGCAAAAATTTGTAATCTAAATGACTGACGGAAAGCTGGAATGTAAGAAAAACAATGTTTCATCCTATATTATGAATAACATTTGAATGGAGATTGCAATTGTTTCGGCAAATGTTTAAGTGACGTATGAGGGTTAGTAAATAAAAATCTAGAAATTAAAATGCAATAATTACAACCTGAAGGAAAACTGGAAGAATGTAAAAAAAAACAATGTTTCGTCGTATCCGATGAATAACATTTGAATGCAGGTTGCAATTGTTTCGGCATCTGTCAAATCTGAGGGGATTTTTTTAAGTGACGTATAACGGTTAATAAATAAAAATCGAGAAGTGAAAATGCACAAATTTGTAATCTAAATGACTGCCGGAAAGCTGGAATGTAAGAAAAACAATGTTTTATCCTATATGATGAATAACATTTGAATGGAGATTGCAATTGTTTCGGCAAATGTTTAAGTGACGTGTGAGGGTTAATAAATAATAATCTGGAAATTAAAATGCAAAAAGTACAACTTGAAAAACTGAAGGAAAGCTGAAAGAATGTAAAAAAACAATGTTTCGTCGTATCCGATGAATAACATTTGAATGCAGATTGCAATTGTTTCTGCATCTGTCAAATCTGAGGGGATTTTTTTAAGTGACGTATAACGGTTAATAAATAAAAATCGAGAAGTGAAAATGCACAAATTTGTAATCTAAACGACTGACGGAAAGCTGGAATGTAAGAAAAACAATGTTTTATCCTATATGATGAATAACATTTGAATGGAGATTGCAATTGTTTCGGCAAATGTTTAAGTGACGTATGAGGGTTAGTAAATAAAAATCTAGAAATTAAAATGCAAAAATTACAACCTGAAAAACTGAAGGAAAGCTGGAAGAATATAAAAAATAACAATGTTTCATCGTATCCGATGAATAACATTTGAATATCAAATCTGAGGGGATTTTTTTTAAGTGACGTATAAAGGTTAATAAATATAAGTCGAGAAATGAAATGCAAAAATTTGCAATCTAAATGACTGACGGAAAGCTGGAATGTAAGAAAAACAATGTTTCATCCTATATGATGAATAACAATTGAATGGAGAT
The DNA here is from genome assembly GCA_963082785.1 of Philonthus spinipes. Classification (NCBI taxonomy): domain Eukaryota; kingdom Metazoa; phylum Arthropoda; class Insecta; order Coleoptera; family Staphylinidae; genus Philonthus; species Philonthus spinipes. The sequence goes on along the minus strand of OY720304.1, from coordinate 22,105,852 downwards.
TGCAATTGTTTCAAGAAATGTTTAAGTGACATATGAAGGTTAATAAATAAAAATCTGCAAAAAATACAACCTTAAAAAATGAAAGAAAGCTGGAAGAATGTAAAGAAAACAATGTTTCGTCGTATCCGATGAATAACATTTGAATGGAGATTGCAATTGTTTCGACAAATGTTTAAGTGACGTATGATGGTTAATAAATAAAAATCTAGAAATTAAAATGCAAAAATTACAACCTGAAAAACTGAACGAAAGCTGGAAGAATGTAAAAAAAAAACAATGTTTCGTTCTATCCGATGAATAACATTTGAATGCAGATTGCAATTGTTTCGACATCTGTCAAATCTGAGGGGATTTTTTGGGTGACGTATAACGGTTAATGAATAAAGTTCGAGAAATGAAAATGCAAAAATTACATTCTGAAAGACTGAAGAAAAGCTGGAATGAAAGAAATCAATGATTCGTCCTACCCGATGAATAACATTTGAATGTAGATTGCAATTGTTTCGCATCTGTCAAATATGAGGGGATTTTTTTAAGTTACGTATAAAGATTGATAAAAATTGAGAAATGAAAATGCAAAAATTTTCAATCAAAATGACTGACGGAAAGCTGGAATGTAAGAAAAACAATGTTTCATCCTATATGACGAATAACATTTGAATGGAGATTGCAATTGTTTCAACAAATGTTGAAGTGAAGTGTGAGGATTAATAAATAAAAATCTAGAAATTAAAATGCAAAAATTACAACCTGAAAAACTGAAGGAAAGCTGGAAGAATGTAAAAAAAAAACAATGTTTCGTCGTATGCGATGAATAACATTTGAATGCAGGTTGCAATTGTTTCGGCATCTGTCAAATCTGAGCGTTTTTTGAAAGTGACGTATAATAAATAAAAACCAGAAAATAAAAATGTAAACATTATAACATAATGACTGACGAAAAGCTGAAATGTAAGAAAAACAATTTCTGACAGATGAATAACATTTGAATGCAGATTGCAATTGTTTCGACATCTGTCAAATCTGAGGAGATATTTTTAAGTGACGTATAAACAGTTAATAAATAAAAATCGAGAAATGAAAATGCACAAAATTTGCAATCTAAATGATAAAAGCCGGAATCTAGGAAAACCAATGTTTTGTTATGTCCAATGAATAACATTACAAACCATAACAACTCGACATAACCATAACAATAAATAATAGTCTGACAAAATGTTATATATTGAACAAAATATTTTTTCTATCTGTAGTAGAAATGCTACTGACCAATAGCCGTTTACTATTATAATTATAATTGAATATATTTTTACCATAATAAACATCACATATGTAATTAATAAAAATAAACATAAAAAAAATATTTAAAAATGTTTTGTTTGTTGTTTTATTAGTAGATTTTTAATAATTTACTATTATATTAAAATTTTAATCATATATATATTTATTTAATGTTAAAAACATTCACAGAATATACGCCGTTGCGACGCACATGTCAACGTACGTTCACGAACTCCTCCTTAACAACAATAAAAAGCCATTAAAATTTTCTTCTCGGGCCACGAGAAACGGAACGTTTATGGCCGAGGGGAAAAGGGTTATAACCTTTGGAGACTATAAAAATTTTATTCCCACTTTATACGCCTTTGGAAAAACGAAAGAAACACAAAAAAATAATGGAGAAAGACAAACGTCTTGAGCAAACACAATGCGCGCGCTATTAATAAATTAAGTTTTACGGCACAATTAAAATGTTATTACAAATCACTCGGCTTTTGTTTGACGTCGATTGGAGTAATTGTCTTTTCTACAAGTAAATGGTTTTCCCTTGATGGTTTTGTTATACAAAGTAAGTGTTTTTTGTTACATTGTTAATAACTTTATTTTATATAACTGTATAGTTTTTGAGCTTACGTGAAGTGATTAATTCCAAAAAATAAAACAATTGTTAATCCTTACTTCACTTATTTATTACTTATTTATTACATTTCGAAATGTGCATCTAACGATACTAGATGCACATTTCGAGACACAACGTGATCATTATTTATTTATTTCTAAGGCACTTTTATGTATTTTCAAAAATATTTTTTTAATTAAATACATTTTGTTTTGCCAAATAAATAATTATTAACCCTTTGAGTACATTTAACGGCCTCTACCTCCAATCATCTTTATATTATAATAATTTATGGCCAAGGCCTTAACATCTGAAGAAGGTTACTTCATCTAATAGGACAACACTTAACTTTTTATACCACTTTTCTTCAGTGTATTTTCTTCATATCAAAATGAAAATGTTCCACGAAGTGAACGCCTCCAAGATCAAAGAATTAAAAAATATATCATACATAACACTAGAAAATTTAATAATTATTTATTTGCATAATGAGTAAAACAAAACGTATTTAATAAAAAAAATATTGTCCTTTATCCTACAATAATTTTTATTTAAATAATTAAAATTCTGCGCAACCAACTAATAGAAGATTAATACAAAGTGTAGTTAAAGTTATGAAAAATGGTTGTTTCTACTTTTTTTATTAAATCAAAATAATAATAACAAAAAAAACAAGTGTATTTTTCCTAAAATTGCAATTAAAAAAAAAAAAACCTTCATCCACACAAACTCTCACTTTCGAAAGCGTTTCCCATTCGAGCTTTTCGAATAATCGTCTCTTTTAAAAAGACATAATTCCTGCGCGCCGGTTGGAAAAAATTTACGATCCCGCACGACTTAATAACGGCAATTAAAATGAAATTTTGGTGAAATTTTCCCACAGGGCGATAACGAATGAAACCAAAGAAGAAAGATGAAGAACAAGTGAAGAATGCGTGCGTGTATGTGCGTTACGGTTACGGTGGCCGCTTGCGTTGTACGTTGGGAAAGATCGTAATCGTGAGGCAAAACAAGAAGGTTTTATTTCTTCTTTTTTTTAATAGCGCGGAGAAATTGGGATTTCGGTTGGAGAAAAAGATCTGATCCGGAGATTACGACCCGAGGACAGGTTCTCGACGAGCGGAAATGCAACTGGTTGTGTTCCGGATGTGGAAATTAATGGGATCGCCATGAGAAAAGAGAATTGAGTGAGTTTGGATTACGATTAAAATGTAAATGAGGTTTAGATTTATTAAACACAGAATCTTCATTATAATAGAAACGGAGATTATTCATGCTTTTGCTGTTATTTAAATTAAAATTAAATAATAATATTATTATTAATTAATATTATATTCAAGTTATTGAATACACTATGAGCAGACTAAAATTTATAAAAATAAACCAATTTTTCTTAACATTTGTTTCCGAAGCTGAGTATGATTTAATGCTAGAGAGAGTGAATTGTATTAGCTCACAAAACTACTTAAATAATAAGAACTTGAAAATAATTATTAATATCAATAGCAAGTATGCATTATGCAATTCAATATCTGGCGGGGTATTTGCCCGGGAAGTAGTTGTTTTAATGTGCATTTGTTTTGAAGAGGATGAAAACTAGTGATGGGCAATATCGATCATTTCAAAGATCGATCAATCAATAATCGATCAGTTTAAGTATCGAGTCGTTTGAGCTATTTAGAAAGATCGAGCTGATCAGAAAGATCGATCTGGTGGCGCTGTTTAGAAGGATCAAACAGATCGAGCCAATTGAGCTGATCAGAAAAACCCTAAAAAATGTCTCATGGAAAATCACTACTTTAGAAAACTACGCTGTCAAACGTATCTGGAAAATTACAACCTCTGTCAAAAATCAGCCCTGCAAACTTATTATTCTTCAAAAAAAAAAAAAATAACACCTATAAAAACCCACTCTAACTAAAATTTAGCTGTTATTCAATAAGAAAAACTATCGCTATAAAATTATTCTTTCAAAATCAAATTAAATTAATCGATGATTTTTTTTAAAGTAAATTAAATATTTTGAATAATAATGTTGAACATTAAACATTAACTAAATCGGCAAGGTGGCAAAAATGTGACATAGAGTTACTTTAAAGTCAATTTATAGTGAAAATAGTGACTTTAAATTCCATCTGTAGCAAAATAGTTACTATAAATTACTTTAAAGACAATTTCTAGTACAAATAATGACTTTAAAATGAAAATAGTGACTATCAATGACTTTAAGTCGATTTTTGATAATAATAGTGACTATAAATGACTTTAAAGTCAATTTCTAGTGAATATAGTAACTATCAATGACATTACAGTCAATTTTTGACAATAATAGTGAAGTAAGTTGACTTCAAAGTCAATTTCTAGCAAAAAATAATGATTATAAATTACTTTAAAATCAAAATTTGACAAGTACAAATAGTGACTCTAAAGTCAATTTCTAGTACAAATAGTTACTCCAAAGTCAATTTCTAGTGAAAATAGTGACAATCAATGACTTTACAGTCGATTTATAGTACAGTGACTCTAAAGTCAATATCTGGTGAAAATGGTGACAATCAATGACTTTACAGTCAATTTCTAGTACAAATAGTTACTCTAAAGTCAATTTCTAGTTCAAATAGTTACTCCAAAGTCAATTTCTAGTGAATATAGTGACTATCAATGACTATACAGTCAATTTATAGTACAAATAGTGACTCTAAAGTCAATTTCTTACGAAAATAGTGACAATCAATGTCTTTATAGTCGATTTATAGTACAAATAGTTACTCTAAAGTCAATTTCTGGTGAAAATAGTGATAATCAATGACTTTACAGTCGATTTATAGTACAAATAGTTACTCTAAAGTCTTTTTCTGGTGAAAACAGTGATAATCAATGACTACACAGTCAATTTATAGTACAAATAGTGACTCTAAAGTCAATTTCCAGTAAAAATAGTGATTATCAATGACTGTACAGTCAATTTATAGTACAAATAGTGACTCTAAAGTCAATTTCTGGTGAAAATAGTGACAATCAATGACTTTACAGTCGATTTATAGTACAAATAGTTACTCTAAAGTCAATTTCTGGTGAAAATAGTGACAATCAATGACTTTACAGTCGATTTATAGTACAAATAGTTACTCTAAAGTCAATTTCTGGTGAAAATAGTGATAATCAATGACTACACAGTCAATTTATAGTACAAATAGTGACTCTAAAGTCAATTTCTAGTAAAAATAGTGACAATCAATGACTTTACAGTCAATTTATAGTACAAATAGTGACTCTAAAGCCAATTTCTAGTACAAATAGTTACTCTAAAGTCAATTTCTGGTGACAATAGTGATAATCAATGACTTTACAGTCAATTTATAGTACAAATAGTGACTCTAAAGTCAATTTCTGGTGAAAATAGTGACAATAAATGACTTTAAAGTCAATTTATATTACAAATAGTGACTCTAAAGTCAATTTCTGGGGAGAATTGTGACTATTAATGAGTTTAAAGTGAATTTTTGACAATAATAGTGAAGTAAGTTGTCTATAAAGTCAATTTATAGCAAAAATAATGATTACAAATGACTTTAAAGTCAATTTCTAGCAAGCATAGTGACTATTAATGATTATTAAGTACATTTTTTACTATAATAGTTACTTTAAAGTCAATTTATGACAATAATAGTGACTATAAATGACCTTTAAGTAAATTTCTAGCAAAATTAGTGACTATAAATGACTTTAAAGTCAATTTATAGTAAAAATAGTAGGTTTTTAATGACATAAAATCAATTAATAAAAATTATTTTTTTAACTATTATAGTGACGTACAGTGACATACATGACTACATACTACTGTATTTCTGTTTATTAAATCACAAAATTTATTTAGTAAATAAATTAATAAAGGCTATTTCACTTAGCAAAACTTTTTGATTAACTATAAGAGCGAAAGTAGTACAATAAGCCAAATAGCTGCAGTGTTTGGGCTAACTAACCCTTACTTTCGCTCTGGTCCCCCTCAAAAAAAAAAAAACGTACGTAAAAAAAGTTACATATGCAAAACAGGAAATAATTTATTATTCACTTTCATTTTTTCAAATTTAATTTATTTTAAATAACTGTGACTATTTGACTTACACTAATTTCTTACATGTATAGGGTGTTGGGATATTTGCCCTAGATTAGAATTAGTGGTTTGATTGGAATTGTTCTACAAGATGTGTTCCAAAGTAAACATGACTTTTTAAAAATAGCAAAGTCTAGTATTTACTACCTGTCAAAGGTGCGAGATAATTGAACGTGTAGATGCAGAGTTATTGCGTTATAAGTCCAGTGTAGTTGCTGTATCCCTGCAAAATGAGTACTGTTTTAAACTTGTTAATTTTTTTGCCTAAACGCTTCAATTGTAGAAACGAGTTTTTGCTATTGAGTGTATTTAAGGGTGCGGTTTAGACGAAAGAGATAGCTATATAAATATTGGCAATCACTAGTTCGAGTTAGATTTTTATTGTGATCAATGAACAATATTGTATTATATATTAAAGTAATCTTAAAATAAGCAGGAATTTCATCAGATGAATTAAAAATTATTTTAATGTTTAGTTTGTGTGAAAAAAATTATGAAAAACAATGAAAATTGATCAAATTTATAGCAAATTTCAAATAATATTTTTGCTAATAAAATTGTACAATGAAAATTTCAAGGATTTCACTAAATTCTGCATTCAAATAAGTAAGCAGACATGACCTATTCATTTCATTATATCTTACAATTTTCTTTTCTAACTTGAACTAGTAAATTGACGTAATACACGAAAATTAACGATTTATTTTTTATTTAGACTAAAACTTTATAGTTGGTAGATAAAAAATGTAAAAACATATTCATATTATTAAATCCAAAAGAATGGCCCTTTTTCAAACGATTATTTTCATTTTACTATATAGCTATCTCTTTCTACTAAACTGCAACCTTGAATCACTCAATTCGTATTTCGTTGTAGAGATTGAATCTACGACAAATCAGAGTTAAAATGTATTTTTAAATTAAAAATCCAGTTTGATCATTGGGCCGTTGGAAATTTGTGCTTTTGTTTTTATTACGGTTTGGCCTAAGGCGAAAATATTTCACAGTAATTACGGTCATTAATCAAGCGTAAACGCATGAAATCGTCGCAGCCATTAAAGTCCGACAATGCCTTCGTCAAAAAAATAACGCCTGAAAGACTGCGTATAATTAATAACGCCGAAAACTATTAATCATTTTCACTCACGTGTGCGGGAAGCCACACGGAAACTTGTTTCCATTTTTTTAGACGTGCAACAAACACAAAAGCAGTATGTAAAAAAATGGCCGGGGTTAAAAATCAAGCTAAATGTGTAAAAATTATAAATTTGCGTTTGTTGTGTTTTTAAATATTATTTAATTTTTAATTGCAAATCAATGTCATTTCATGATTTGTTAGAGTAATTACAAATAATATTGGGATGCCGGAGTTTTGTGAGGGTTCTTAGGGAGGATCATTCAGATACTTCGAGGTGGTATAAGTTTGAAGGTTTTATATTGGCGAAAAGAAAGGTTCCAATTTTTAATATTTTTGCAGGTTCTTAATCTAGTAGGCGTTGGAAATAGAATGCAAAGATTTTTGTAAATGTCCAAATAAGTGCCCATTTACCTAAAACATACTGCTTGTATCAAACCTCTAAACTATTAAAATGTCGTAAAATGGAAACAACTTTTCTGTTTTAGATTAGGACAAGATAAACATTATCGTAAATCAAGCTTTTAATTTTTATAAGACCGACATTGGAAAATTGCTCCATAAATTAGAAGCCCAATTTTCAGTTCTACATTAATGAGCTGGAAAAAGTACAGCATGATTTTTTAAAGATTTTCTATTTTAAAATGTATAAAGAATATCTTATTCAACGCTATTCCACATCTAAGCTTGAAAAAGGCATTTAACGTACCCTGAATATACATAGAGAGAGAATCTTTATTTCTCTCTGTCCATTTCTTGTCTTTTTATTCAGTCGTAATAAAATAGAAGTCTTAAGGGTGCTCTTTAGACGAAAGAGATAGCTATATAAATATTGACAATCAGTAATTCGAGTTAGATTGCTGTTGTGATCAATGAACAATATTGTATTATACATTAAAGTGCAGAAAATTGCAATGAAATTCCAGTTTTTCGCAGAAAATTGAAAATAACTCAAAAACTATGGATGGGGTAATTTCTGTCTTTTACATATTCTGAAAGAGCATGATTTACTTGATGTCCTCACGTAGTTTCATGAAGATTACTCGAAGAAAATATTTTTTATGAATTTTTGATTTGAAAATATGCAGAAATTGCAATAAAATTCCACTTTTTTCCCATAAAATTGAAAATAACTCAAAAATTATGGATGGGGTAATTTCTGTTTTTTGCATATTCTGAAAGAGCAAGCTTTACTTGATATCCTCACGTAGTTTCATGAAGATTACTCGAAGAAAATATTTTTTATGAAGTTTTGATTTGAAAATATGCAGAAATTGCAATAAAATTCAACTTTTTTCCCATAAAATTGAAAATAACTCAAAAACTGTCGATGGGGTAATTTCTGTTTTTTACATATTCTGAAATAGCAAGCTTTACTTGATATCCTCACGTAGTTTCATGAAGATTCCTTGAAGAAAATATTTTTTATGAATTTTTGATTTTAAAATATGCAGAAATTGCAATAAAATTCCACTTTTTTCCCATAAAATTGAAAATAACTCAAAAATTATGGATGGGGTAATTTCTGTTTTTTGCATATTCTGAAAGAGCAAGCTTTACTTGATATCCTCACGTAGTTTCATGAAGATTCCTGGAAGAAAATATTTTTTATGAATTTTTGATTTGAAAATATGCAGAAATTGCAATAAAATTCCACTTTTTTCCCATAAAATTGAAAATAACTCAAAAACTATAGATGGGGTAATTTCTGTTTTTTACATATTCCTTGGTAAAACCTGATAGAGGGCACACATTATTTTTTATACAAACTGTTACACAAAAAAATCTAGTTACAAGGCCACTTGATTGCCGTTTCAGTCAAATATTGCACCATTATTTACTTAATTACGTAAAACCCACACAACAAAAATAGTTAAACAAGCTGGTGAAGAATTGGTTTTATATTATTAAAATTTGGAATTCTCGATTGTTAGGTTTTTGGTTTTAAAACATTAAAAGCAATTATCTCGAATATTTCAAAATGCAGTATATGATTTTTTTTAGCGTATTTCGTCTTAGAATTTCATGCTTTCAAAAAATAGGTCAGACATAAAGAAAATAATTATTAAATTATTCTCTCTTTAGCAACTGTGACACTACATTACGTATTTTAAAACAACAATTTTTTAGGCCCGATAAGTAGTTGTTTCAATGTACATTTGCTTTAAAGTGCTTACGTAAGGTAAGTCAAAATGTCACAGCAACTAAAGAGGGAATAATTTAATAATTATTTTCAAATTTCTTTTTGTTTGACCTATTTTTTTGAAAGCATGAAATTCTAAGACGAAATACGCTAAAAAAATAATATAAATTATTTTCGATTTTTTTTATTTAATTTATTTCTAATCGTCACTACTCGAACTGTATAATAACTATCTACTTTTATATATTTGTTTAAGGAAACAGGATTGATGTTTAGGTAATAAATAAAACAAATCGTTAAATTTATATTAACAAAAGAAGCTTTTTTAATATTTTTTTCTCGAAAACGCCTCCATATAATAATCAAAATGTTATTTACAAAGTTATTAAATCTAAATGCAATTAAATTATAATTATTCAACGACTTGAATCGTTATTTTATTTACACTCAAAGAATATTTTTTAAATCTGTCATTATTTTTATATTAATTATTACAATGTTTTCTTAATATTTCTATTCTTAATATTATTTATTCTTAATTCGTGTGTTGCATTTGTATAGAAAAAAATAAAAATTAAATTTAAAAAAAATACATTTTTTTGCAACTGTATGAAGTTAAAATAATAATAAATTATTTTAAAAAAATCTGTCATTAATTTGATATTATCTTTTATACTTAATATTTCTAATTATTACAGACTTTTTCCATCTGAAATAATTTGAAATGAAAAGAAATTACTGAAACAAAATCTGTGATTAATTTTAAACTAATCATAATATTTATCTTAATAATTTTAATTATTATAGATTTCTTTTTGTCTGTTACAATTTTAAATGAAACGAGATTATTAAAATAAAATCTATTATTAATTTTAAATGAATTACATTTTTTCTTAAAACTTCTATTTATTACAGATTTATTTCAATCTGTAACAATAAAAAAAATAAAGAGAATATTTAATAATCTGTCATTAATAGTAATTATTTATATAATTATAATAATGACATATTTTTAAATATTTATTCTAAAAACACTGTGACCAAGTGTGACACTTGCTTTTTTTAGAATAAATATTTTAAAATATGCCATTATTATAATTACGTGAATAATTATTATTAATATTTATTAAATTTATCTCAAACTTTAAGTTTACAAATATGTAAATTATTGTATGTTGTAATCAATTATAATGGAGAATTCCGTAAAATAATGTTATTTCATATTTTAAAAACTTAAATTACAATGAAATTAAACAAGGAAAATTTCTGGCAATGATCAATAAAATTCGATCAATCCCTTTTCCAACTTCATTTTATTTAATTTAAAAACTTAATTTCCAAATTACCAGAATCAAGCAAAATCGTTTAAAAATCGCTATTCTATTCTTTTTTTCTTTCTTCTTCAAGTGACAGTATTTTTTTCTATTCATATTTTAATTCTGTTATAACATATTTTATTTTAATTCGAATTATAATAGAAATAAAATATGAATAGAAAAACAAAATACATACACACTTGTTTATGACATAATTTTCATTTTTAATATTGTATTATATTTTTTTATAATAATGAAATTGTTGTAAATAATAATATTCTTTGAAGTTCATAAAATAATAATCCACCTCGCTTTTTTTTAATTATTTTCTTCTTTTAATTAAATTATTTCGTTTAAAATATATCGTATATATTCATTTATTTATTTATATATAATAATTATTTTGAGATCATTTCTAAATAATACATCACAGGTGTTACAAAAATATATTAATGTATTCTCTCTTTACTTAAACAAAAAATTATATCTTTTTTTTTTCTTGCATCCATTTTCTGTTTTCAATTTTCCTCGACCGCTTCCTTTTAAATTAAATTAAACCATCTCAAAATTAAAAAGAAAAAAACGCAAAATTGTACAGTTTTTTTTTTCAATTGCATTTCCTTATTTATCAAATGATATTCGCTTTATCTTAAATATATTTCCCCCTTTTTCAAATTCTATTTAAATAGGGAATACATTTGAGATATGGGGCAGAAAGACTTATGGTTGATATTTATTATATTAGTTGATTGTTAAGGCTTTCACTTGGTTATACATTTTGAGTTAATAAATTCAATAAAACACTTTTTAACTTTGGTTGCATTCCTTGTTATGCTAACAAAGTTAAAAAGTGTTTCTTTTAGTAAATTTATTATATTATATGCAATGTGCTATATATACAAATATCTTTATTTATGAATTTACAGCAAATTATTTACATATTAATTGTATAATATAATACATAATTAATATACAATTCACAAATTTTCTATCGACCAAAGGTTCTAGTTTTTTTTTTTTTTTTTTAATTTATTTAAAGGTCGTAATCATAACGTCTTTGCCCAAGTCTGGGTCCATAGATGAAATAAATTGATTGTAATTGTGGGAAATTTAAATTTGGGTTCTAATCAGGGTTCGAGGTATGGTAATGCTTGATGATATGCAATGTATTATTTTCCCAGATAATAAAGATTTAGTAGCAGTATTTTAAATAAAGTAAAACGACAAATATAAAACACTTTAATACGTTTTTATAACACTTCAGTTACGTGTATATATATTTACAATATATACATATAATCACGACTTAAGTTTCGACTGGTTAGAGTCTTTATCAATTCTGATAATGTTGTGGTTATATATATATATAAAGTAAATAAAGTGGTAAAAAACGTAATAAAGTATTATAAAGTATTTTATATTTGATTAATTGAATATGAATTAAACAGGTAGTAACGGTCGAATCCATGTGAATATTAAAGTTTGATATAAACTGAAATGCAATTGAAAAACTCTGTAATAAAAGAAATAAATCACACACACCGCATGCGTGGAAAACGCCGGAAAATGCGGAACTTAAAAGAAACAATTAAACAAACAAAAAAAATAAACATTGAGAAAAGCTCGATGACATCGTTTGTACTTTTCTTTGGGAGATTTTCCGAAATTATAATATTAATATTATTATTAGAAAAAAAAGTAATAAAACAGAAGAGCTGTTAAATGAGGGATCAAATAATGATAATAATTAGTAGTTAGTATTTTTTCCCACGACCCACTTAATATGTTCTCTCTCTCTCTCTTTCACGAGCTGGAATTTTCTGTTCCGCTCGCAAGCACACAAAAAAAAAACAAAATATAAAATGATAATTATCTAAGGTTCCATTTTTTCGCGCTGGATATTTTCGTTTCATATCGTAATTTGGAATTCGATAGTCTTTAATTTGATTGAGTTATTTGAAAATCAAATAATTAACTTGTTAATTGTTGAGGCTTCTATAACTCGGATTTCCTATTTCCGGGTTATACAAACAAAATAAAAAGTGTTTCATTTTTTAAAATTGAATTACAATGTATATTGTTATACATTCAATTTTAATAAATGAAACACTTTTTATTTTGTTTGTATAACCCGGAAATAGGAAATCCGAGTTATACAAAGCAAAAAATTTCATTTATTAAAATCAAATAATTAATAAATGAAACACTAATAATTTCCACACTCTTGTTTTCCTTCCATATTTACATTTCAGTATTAATCCATTGACAGTGTGTCCAAAATGTACAAATGGAATAAAAATAAAAGTGTGAAGAAAGATTATTAGCAGCAACCGCAGCGGTCCTAAGACTGAGCCTTGCGGTACATTCATTTTACATTTAAATTTACTGGGCTTAGTTATAGATCAATTGCTGTAATAATTTTATCGAATGCTATTATTGGACTGAATCCCTAAATATTATGGATATTTAGGGATTTAGTTCAGTAGCGGTTCTAAGACTGAGCCTCGCGGTACAATAATTTTACATTTAAACTGTATGTTCTACCACGGGTTTAATGAGAGCTTAATTAAAATATGCAGTTTTCTCTTCATACAAGAAAAACCTAATATTTTGTAGTTAAAGGGATAATTTTTTTCAACATGTGTTTTAGTAATTGTTTGCTGTAATTGAATTTACATAATTATTCAAAGCACGTTTCAACACAAAAAGAGTTATGTTTGATAAATAGCAGCAACGGCAGCGGTCCTAAAACTGAGCCTTGCGGTATATAAATTTTATATTTAAAATTAATCTAAGCCCATTAATTTTTTTTTATTGAAGATCATTTACAGCAATAAATATTTTATAGAATGTTGTTATTGGACTAAATCCCCAAATATTATGGATATTTAGGAATTTAGATTTATAACAATAGCGGTTCTAAGACCGAGTCTCGCAGTACAATAATTTTATATTTACCTGTGGTAACTTTAGCGAGAGCTTAATTAAAGGGTGCAGTTTTGTCTCATAAGAAAAACCTAATATTTTGTATTTTTTGTAAATGTATTATTTTTTCAACGTGTTTTAATAATTGTTTGCTGTAATTGAATTTTAATATCATTTTAAAGGATGTTTGAACACAAAAAGAGTTTAATAAATAGCAGCAATGGCAGCGGTTCTAAGACTGAGCCTTGCGGTACATACATTTTATATTTTAAATTAATGGGCTTAGATGAAAATCAATTACAACAACAGATATTTAATCGAATGCCATTATTGAACTAAATCCCTAAATATTGTGGATATTTAAGGATTTAGTTTATATAACAGCGGAGGTTTTAAGACTGAGCCTTGCGGTACATTCATTTTACATTTAAAATTATTAGGCTTAATTGTAGATCAATTGCTGCAATAGATATTTGATCGATTGAAATTATTGAACTAACTCCCTAATTATTATAGAGATTTAGTTCATTTAGTATAACTGCAGTGGTCCTAAAACTGAGCCTTGTGGTACCTTAAATTTACATTTAAAATTACTGGAATAAATGATTTTCTTTTTATTTACAATTAATGGTCTTAGTTGAAGATCAATAGATATTTTATCGAATGCTATTATTGAGCTAAATCCATAAATATTATGCAAATTTAGTTCATTTAGTATAACAGCAGTGGATCTAAAACTGAGCCTTGTGGTACCTTAAATTTACATTTAAAATTACTGGAATAAATGATTTTCTTTTCTACTAAGTAAAATGTTTCACCTTTCCAGGCATAATAAGTTGCTGTACTTGCAGAGATACGCAAGCCGGGAGTTTATTCCTGAAATTAATCACACGTGCGTACGAACGAAAGCAACTGTCAAACTCACATGTAAATTCCCATCTAAATGACAGATTTCGTACGACCAAAACGTACGACCTATTTCAGAAATATATGTCCTGGTATTTTCATAGTTATGTTTATTATTATTACATTCTAATTTTTGTATATACCAAACAAATTAAAGACACAATAATAAGCACAATGTGCCATTTTTTGTGAACAAAATCAAATAAATAAGACTATCGAATTCCGTAAGTAAATCAATTTAAGAAACTAAGGAAAGCTATTTCCGAGTACGGTTGATTCAGATTATGATATGATACTACTAAAATCACAGTCACAGAAAAAAAAAAACAAAAAAAACCGTAAGAGTACGCAATAACCACACACAAGTAAAATAATTTACAAGAACACAATATGATGACCGATAGAAGAATATTATAAAGACACGCAGAAATTTGGATTTTTTCTTCTTTGATTTGTACGGGTTTCAATTTTTCGTTCGGAATGCAATTTCTTTAAATTTATTTGTTTTTGATCATTAAACTCTACAGTATTGGTATTAATAATTTTTTAATTTGATTTTTGGTGGGTTTTAAACCAAAATATGTTGTCTTTATTTTATTTCATTTATTTTATTAAATAAGAAATAAAATTTATTTATTTATTTATTTAATAAAATAAATGAAATAAAATAAAGACAAAGTGTAATATAGTTTAAGAATGTTATTGTTAATTCATTTTATATAGAATTGTCTGTAAAAATAAAGACGTTATATATATATATATTCATTTAATTTATATATATATATATATATATATATTAAAACTCAGTTTATATATATATATAGACTATGTTAAAAACAACAATCGACTGAGTTTTAATATATATATGTATAAATTATATAAAGCGTTAGCATTTTATATTATTTAACACAATTTTTTTGAATTTAAATATTTTTGATAATTAGATTCCATTTTATTATTATTAATTTGTCACTGGGTTTCGGTTAGTGTTAAACAAAACTTAATTTTCATTTCTATATTTTTAATTAAATAAGAAATCAAATGAAGTTTTCATATATTTTTTTGCTTAGAAAAGATATATATC
This sequence comes from Philonthus spinipes, assembly GCA_963082785.1. NCBI lineage: Eukaryota > Metazoa > Arthropoda > Insecta > Coleoptera > Staphylinidae > Philonthus > Philonthus spinipes. The sequence continues at coordinate 22,090,329 of OY720304.1, read as the reverse complement.
AATTTGAACAAATTCTATTCAAATTAAATTTGAATATTTTTTGCTTGAGTTTTTCAGTTATGCGTTAAACGAAACAAAAGAAAATGTTTTTCTTTATTGTCAAATAAATGTCAAAATTTAATTTCATTTCTAAAAGTTAAAAATAAAATTGAGTTTTTAATTTTATTTCTAAAAGTTTATATTTCCATTAACTTTTAGAAATAAAATTAAAAACTCAATTTTATTTTCGTTATTGTTAATTAAATCATTAAGTTATGACATTATTTGTTGTTGCTTAGAAAACATTTTTTTTTTTGGAAAAAATTCAAGCAAGAATTTATTTTAATCATAATAAATTAAAGACGACGCAAGCGCCATCTTTTGCCTATTTTTTTCTTTCAAGTTAGTTCTGAAGCAAACCAACAGCTAAAATGTGTAGCTGCTGTTTTGTTTCACAACGAAACAAAAAATATGTTTCCTTGTTAAATTAAGGAAATAAAATTAAGTTTTGAAATGTTTTGTTGTTAAAAAAAAACACACGCTAAAGGTATTGTTTCAGTTTAGACAAACAAATTATGTTAATTGAATTATAATAATTGGTTTCAGTCCATTGTTTTTAAAAAAATGTAATGTCTTCATTTTATTTCCATAATTTAATTTATAAGAAATAAAATGAAGGGTTGACATTTTTTGGATATTTATTTAGAAAAAGTCATGGATTCAGTTTCAATATGCAAATTATGATGAAATATAATTTAAATAACATTTTAAAACAAGTTAATGAAGCCACTGTGAAGCAAAACAATAGTTAAAAATGTGTAGCTATTGTTTTGCTTCATAACAAAACAAAAAATATATTTATTTTATTTTATTTCCATTAAATTATGGAAATAAATGAAGTTTTATTTTTTTGTTGTTTACAAAAAAAATGCAAAATAAATTAAAGACGACGCAAGCGCCATCTTTTGCCTAATTTCAAGTGGCATCGTCAACGATTTGGGTCTACAAGGTAGACGACCGAGAATCATTGTTTCGTCCACTAAAGGAAGGGGAAACTTGTCCTGTTTAAGCAAACACATTACATGTGAAAAAAAATGCAATAAAATATGGTTGCAGCTTCAACAAATAAATTATATTACAATTGTATTAAAATAATAAATTATTAACGAAAGTTTTAGACGATTGGTGTTAAAAAATGTCGTGCCTTAATTTTATTTACATAAGAATTATAATTTCATTGTAGATTTTTTCAGAAAAAATACTTGGATTTAGTTCCAATAAACAAATTACGACGAAATATAATTTAAATAAGATATTAACGCAAGTTAACAAACAGTGGCTTCGTTAACTTGCTTAAAATCGTAGTTAAAATAAACAAAAGTTCTACTAATTTTTAGCTGTTGTTTATTTTAACTAATCGTAGTTAAAATAAACAACTGCTCTACTAATTTTTAGCTGTTGTTTATTTTAACTAATCGTAGTTAAAATAAACAACAGCTCTACTAATTTTTAGCTGTTGTTTATTTTAACTAATCGTAGTTAAAATAAACAACAGCTCTACTTATTTTTAGCTCTTGTTTATTTTAAGTAATCGTAGTTAAAATAAAACAACAGCTCTACTAACTTTTAGCTGTTGTTTATTTTAACTAATCGTAGTTAAAATAAACAACAGCTCTACTAATTTTTAGCTGTTGTTTATTTTAACTAATCGTAGTTAAAATAAACAACAGCTCTACTTATTTTTAGCTCTTGTTTATTTTAAGTAATCGTAGTTAAAATAAACAACTGCTCTACTAATTTTTAGCTGTTGTTTATTTTAACTAATCGTAGTTAAAATAAACAACAGCTCTACTAATTTTTAGCTGTTGTTTATTTTAACTAATCGTAGTTAAAATAAACAACAGCTCTACTTATTTTTAGCTCTTGTTTATTTTAAGTAATCGTAGTTAAAATAAAACAACAGCTCTACTAACTTTTAGCTGTTGTTTATTTTAACTAATCGTAGTTAAAATAAACAACAGCTCTACTAATTTTTAGCTGTTGTTTATTTTAACTAATCGTAGTTAAAATAAACAACAGCTCTACTTATTTTTAGCTGTTGTTTATTTTAACTAATCGTAGTTAAAATAAACAACAGCTCTACTTATTTTTAGCTCTTGTTTATTTTAAGTAATCGTAGTTAAAATAAAACAACAGCTCTACTAACTTTTAGCTGTTGTTTATTTTAACTAATCGTAGTTAAAATAAACAACAGCTCTACTAATTTTTAGCTGTTGTTTATTTTAACTAATCGTAGTTAAAATAAACAACAGCTCTACTAATTTTTAGCTGTTGTTTATTTTAACTAATCGTAGTTAAAATAAACAACAGCTCTACTTATTTTTAGCTTTTGTTTATTTTAAGTAATCGTAGTTGAAATAAAACAACAGCTCTACTAATTTTTAGCTGTTGTTTATTTTAACTACGATTTTAAACAAGTTAACGAAG